>CM076853.1:18638972-20132742 GCA_039519185.1 Astragalus membranaceus
TGAGAAGGCAACTTCTCAAAAGAAGCCCATACGTTACAGCGACAACAAAGAAATTACCAGGTTCTAGATCTCTTACATGTGAAAAGAAAGGTGTTGTTGCTATGAAGTCTACAATTAAAGGAAGGTTTGTAACGAGTTTTTACACTTCGTGTAATTTATGTCCAACTTATGGATATTGATTATTTTAATCTTGATTGAAGGAAATTGTTTGAGGAAGCCAACCACTCTGCTGCTAGGGCTGAGAAGGTAGCGTTTCTTTTCTCTAAATACTTCTATACTAGGCAATGTATCCCCATAAATAACTACTAGTCCGGCTCAATGTGTACATAAACTTTGGGCTATCATTTATCTTTTTATCTTTTTATTATGTGTATGTGTGTATTGTTAGGGATTTTTATTTGTGTGTATTTTCAGGGATTTAATATAGGCAATGTTTTTATGTTTATGGGTTAATGTTCAACCAGAGACGAGACGAGACGGGGATAGGTTAGGCCGCCCGACAAAAGCTTAATAATGGTCTGGCCTGCTTAAAGTCCAGTCTGGTGTACTATACAAAAATGCCTGTATATTTAAATAGAATTGTCTTAAGCCTATAAAAAAGGTTGTTAGACTTGATAGGTTAGCCTATTTATAGCTAGCTATATTTATGTTTATGTTTATGTTTATATTTACATATATTATATTTCTATTTTTTATATAATGTTTGTTAATAAACTCATTTCCTATTGAATGATAAGCCTATTGCCCTATTTAGTGGTAGGTAGGTATATTTAGTAGTAGGCTTATTGTCCCATTTAATAGTAGGCCTAGTGACTTCTTTAAATGGTTAAGGGTGAAATAGGCTTTAAACATGTTCTCAGGTTAAGCCAGACTTTCAAAAAGCTTAGTTCATACTTTAAAAATTGCCTAAAGCTTAGTTCATACTTTAAAAATTGCCTAAGTTACGTAATAGGTTAGACTTGAATTATCTATAGTTTTGTCTAGCATGGCCTATTTCCACCCCAAACCTTTGAAACTTCAAAACACGAAAATAAAAGGATTTTCATGAATTTATTTTTACTTATTAATTGTTAATAAATTAGGACATTTGAGTTCAAGGACGAGTTGTATGACTATTCATTAGTAGGGACTATATGAGGTTTCTTATTGTCGTTAATGGATAAGTTTTATTTTTTGCAGTAAATTTCCATTCACCAAGCTACCAAAGCATCAGAGCCTTTATTGGTAATAGATCAACTAGTGTATCAAATGCATGATAATTCTTTATATGAAGCTGGAAACCGTGTCCGGTTAAATTCCAGAGTAGAAAAGGTAATAAATAATCTCTCAATATCCCAACATGAACAAAAAAACCTAGACACAATATTCTCAACCTGACACTGATGAATGTTCTAAGCAGGAAAATTCACTTCCAGATGCTAGAGATAATGTCAAACTCAGTATGATGGAGGAAAATGTAATTACTTGATCTTGTATAATATAATATAAATTTGTTTAGGACTTGAAAATATTTTCAAAAGATAAAACAAGGCATCAGTTCAATGAGGAAACTGATAAAATATGTTATATGCAGCATGACCCATCTTTGAATGCTAGCAGTGAAGTGCAACTTCATCCCATAGTGGAAAAGGTAATTCATTTTCATTCAATCATTAATGCATTCAAAATTCACTGTCCCTTTTCTTTTTTTCAATTTGGCTTTTATAAAATTGATAAATCTTGTCACCAAAATTTTAGCTTGTTATATACTGGTTGGTTTATGTATTAACATAATATTTTCTTGTGTTTCCATAGGGTATTTCTGAGGATCTTGAAGAAAAACACACCCCTTGTTTCAGTAATTACTCCAAAGCTTTGTCTACAGTTGATGAAGGTAGATGGGATGTAACTGAATAAAACTTTTGAAAGATAAATTGTTTAACTAATCACTTGATGCATATTTATAAAATTGCTTTTTATTATTATAGGCCATAACATGAACGAGGAGAACAACTTAAATGAAAATGAAGATGGTTCACCACCCATTAGTTCTCAATTGCGTGATCTTCAATCTCTCTGCTCAACAACTCCATTATGCAAACAGATACCTGAGGCAGGATCCATTTCACTTGATGATCAGATTTCTACTGAAATTGCAGAATGCGTTTCACGTGATGATCAGATTTCTACTGAAGTTGCAGAATGCGTTTCACTTGATGATCAGATTTCTACTGAAGTTGCTGAACCAAGAACTCCTCTAACGGTACAAAATATGTGCTCAATTGAAAGACGAGATGTAATGAATGCCAAAAGTCCTTGGGAAACATTCAGCATACGTAGTTCTGGAGTAAAGGTTTGATCTGTTCATAATATTGTCAAAAGATCTTTAATGCGCACTTTCATGCTTTTCACTCAATATTCTATTTGATTGCAGAACTCTCTTGTTCAAGAATACCTTCGGTTTTTAAACACAGCTGATTGTTTATTCACCCAAAAGCGATTGTTGCATATTGATAAATTAATAAATTGAAAGAAAATCATTATAATGACCACAATTTTACCATGTATTAATATGGAAACCATTTTACATGGCTGGAGAGTATGACAATTTCATGAAATTGACAAGCACCTAAGAGCTTCAGAAACTGTCCCTTAAAAGTTAACCGTTAAGGTGCAAGAATCAAGTCAATTAAGTACTCCACCTAGTAGTCTATGCTTGACTTGGCATTTTATACCTTTTATGAGAAATGAGAAATCTCAGTTGCTAATTTTGTT
This sequence comes from Astragalus membranaceus, assembly GCA_039519185.1. Classification (NCBI taxonomy): domain Eukaryota; kingdom Viridiplantae; phylum Streptophyta; class Magnoliopsida; order Fabales; family Fabaceae; genus Astragalus; species Astragalus membranaceus. Next base: position 18,641,727 of record CM076853.1, read on the forward strand.
TTACTTTTTCTGAAATGAACAGGGAAGAATTGAAAAAGTTAAAGGTTGGATCCAATTCTTAACCTCTTTCTATTTTCAATATTAAATTGATTTTTTTTCCTTGTACTCCTATATATATCTTGCACTATAATTGATTGAACTTTTTCTTATAGGGAATTGGAGAGAAGAGAGCAACATTTATACTTGAGCTTCGTGAAGAATCTCCCGAACCTTTCAAGAGTGTATGTCCTAAAATAAGTTTTCTTCGTAAAAGTTTCTTCTTTTTTTCCTACCAATACTTCATTACCAATAAGGTTGTTTATATGCCTGACATAATTTTGGGATTGTGAACCAATTTTTCATCAACAGCTTGATGATTTAAAGGACATTGGACTTTCCGCAAAGCAGGTATCTTTTTGATCTATCATATTTATATGGCTGACATAATTTTGGGATTGTGAACCATTTTTTCATCAACAGCTTGATTGATTTTTAAGACAATAATACTGTGTCAGCAACATATAATATTTCTCGTACAGATTAAGAAATAAAATTGTTTTATTTTTTTTTGAACAGCAAAATTGTATTAATATTTCAAATTTTCCAAAGAAGAAAAAAAAGGTTTATAGAGAAAAACTGAATATTAAAATTTTGTCCAAATTTATTAAGAAGAAAGATCGAAAGAAAGATGAGTGAGAGAGTGAGGGAATGAAAAAACCGAAAAAGGTTTCAAAAGTGAGTGAGAGAGAGTAAAAAAGTGAAAAATGATTGAAAAAATGGTAAAAAAGTGTGTTAATTTATATTTGAAGTAAAAAAAGGAAAAATATTTGAAAAAGTAGAAAAATTGTATTAAATATATTTTGAGCAGCAAAATTGTATTAAAATTTCAAATTTTTTAAAGAAGGAAAAAAAGCTTGTTGATAGACAAAAACTAAATAGTAAAGAGAAATGAGAAAATTAGAGGAAGAAAGAAGGAGAAAAAAGATAAAAAAATTAAGAAGAAAGATTGAAAAAAAATGGGAGAGAGAGAGAGTATAGTGTGCAAAAGTGAGAAAAGTTTGGGAGAAAGTGAGAAAGTGAAAAAAAAATTGAAAAAGTGGAAAAAAAGTGTAGATTCACCTAAAAATCTTTCAATTGCTTAGTAGATGAATGAATTATTTTGATTATAAAAAAAAGTTAAAAATGAAGAATATAATAAATTAGGGGATAATTGTAAAAAATAAAAAATAAAAAAATTAGGGGATAAAGTTTGAATAGTATAAGTGCGAAGGAGCAAATAGTTAAATACAAAAGTAAGGTATTAGGGTTTGGCTGCGCGTTGCTTTGTTGAGCCCAACACTTATCGGGTCAGTTTGAGGAGGCTATATATTTCCAGAGAGAAAGGGCAAATGCGCAGCTCAACACTCCTCTTCCCTTTCGCACTTGTATGCAGCAACAACAGAGTTTTGTTTTTACTTCTCGTTTTCGTTTATGGTTTTGTAACTTATTATCATTGTTTGTGATTGAGATGGCCTTCATAATCCCAGCTAAGCTTAGAGATTTTCTTTTCTTAAGTGCTTATGTTGATTCATGGGAGGCCAAAACTAATCCATGGAGGTTTCGCTGATAAATGCCTGTTTTTCATTATTATATCAAGGTGTTTACTAGTAACTTTCCGTACACACTTTTCACATACATATTTCCATTTCATTTCATTTCATTTCATTTCATTTCTGTAGCCTATTTCTCGTCCATTCTTGGTGTCGGTATTTATATCTTTTAAAATTTTAATATTTGATAAGGACTATATAGTTGGTATTCTTTGTAACTTATTATCATTGTTTGTGATTGAGATGGCCTTCATAATCCCAGCTAAGCTTAGAGATTTTCTTTTCTTAAGTGCTTATGTTGATTCATGGGAGGCCAAAACTAATCCATGGAGGTTTCGCTGATAAATGCCTGTTTTTCATTATTATATCAAGGTGTTTACTAGTAACTTTCCGTACACACTTTTCACATACATATTTCCATTTCATTTCATTTCATTTCTGTAGCCTATTTCTCGTCCATTCTTGGTGTCGGTATTTATATCTTTTAAAATTTTAATATTTGATAAGGACTATATAGTTGGTATTCTTTGTGTTTAAAAATATATTTTTCTCCTATTGTTTTTCTCTCAATATCAGCAAAAGCGATGTTGAAATTAGAGAGAAAAATTCTATTAGCAGATATAAATAATCAAAACACCAGATCTGAACAAATTACCAAGAAGTTCCCTTTCATTTTTTCTCCTGTATTGATTGATAGAAATGAAGAACAGAACCAAACAATATATGTGGGCATTTAGTCAATAGAAGCTTTTAGATCAGCTTAGCATCACGATCATGTCAATTTATTAATCGGACACCCTTGAATTCCACAAAGAAAAATGCATGTTCAGCAAGACACAAAGTGAATTCTCAGATGAACCAGATACCCAAAAGTATTTCAGCGACAACAAAGAAATTACCAGGTTATAGATCTCTTGCGTGTGAAAATAAAGTTGTTGCTATGAAGTCTGAAATAAAAGGAAGGTTTGTAGTGAATTTTACATTTTGTGTGATGCATGTTCAACTTATGGATATTGACCTTTTCTTTCTTTTGATTGAAGGAAATTGTTTGAGGAAGCCACTCGCTCTGCTGCCAAATCTGAGAAGGCAACTTCTCAAAAGAAGCCAATACGTTACAGCGACAACAAAGAAATTACCAGGTTCTAGATCTCTTACATGTGAAAAGAAAGGTGTTGTTGCTATGAAGTCTACAATTAAAGGAAGCCAAAACTAGTGTTAATTAATAAACATACTTCTTTTTTCTAACAACATCTCCCTTTTCTAACCACACCTTATGTTTTCTCCAAAATACCCCATTTTGCTCACTATATTATTTTATAGTAATATCTGTATTTTAGTAAAATTTTACGATTTTACTTGCGATTTTACGAGTTACGATTTTGTTTAACCTCTTCCGATTCTAGTTTTTGATACTTTTTTTTTTGGGTAGAATCTTACGATTCTACTTGCGATTTTACGATTTCCGATTTTGCTACCCTGCTTACGATCTTGCGTAGAATCTCGATTTTGATAACTATGACTCCACCTAGTAGTCTTTGCTTGACTTGGCATTTTTTTATACCTTTTATGAGAAATGAGAAATCTCAGTTGCTAATTTTGTTTTACTTTTTCTGAAATGAACAGGGAAAAATTGAAAAAGTTAAAGGTTGGATCCAATTTTTAACCTCTTTCTATTTTCAATATTAAATTGATTTTTTTTCCTTGTACTCCTATATATATCTTGCACTATAATTGATTGAACTTTTTCTTATAGGGAATTGGAGAGAAGAGAGCAACATTTATACTTGAGCTTCGTGAAGAATCTCCCGAACCTTTCAAGAGTGTATGTCCTAAAATAAGTTTTCTTCGTAAAAGTTTCTTCTTTTTTTCCTACCAATACTTCATTACCAATAAGGTTGTTTATATGCCTGACATAATTTTGGGATTGTGAACCAATTTTTCATCAACAGCTTGATGATTTAAAGGACATTGGACTTTCCGCAAAGCAGGTATCTTTTTGAGCTTTCATGTTTATATGGCTGACATAATTTTGGGATTGTGAACCTCGATACCTCGGTCAGATACCAAATGTCCCAGCACAATACATTCTCTTACCATAAAATGGCATTTTTCCTAGTTTAAGACTAGATTGATCTTTTCACACCTTTCAAGGACTCTTTCTTTAATTGGCATTTTATCAAACACTTCCTATGCACATTTATCAGTACACAATTTATATTTTAATAAAAAAAAACAAGACGGGAACTCATTTCACCTTACGAGATCAAAGTTCTAGTTTTAAAAAACTTCAAAAATCAACAAAACCCATTAAGGGGGACGCCATTAAGGGTTAGGTTTAGAGAAAAATCAACAACTAACTGGTACAACAACAACACAACGTTCCAAAATCACAAAACCCTAAAAAAAATCAAAATCAAAAACACTGTCTAAAGCAGAGATGGGAGAGAGAGTTCTGTATTCTTCACTCACCAGGAAAACGCCATTGATGTATCAGTGAAGCAGAGTCGGAGAACGGGTTGTAGAGTGGCAGACGCAATGGCGAAGCCCGGGAATGGCGGAGGCAGAGAGGAGGTGGAAAAGAGAGCTCGCGGTAGGGAGAAGATTCAGAGAAGAAACACACATAGAGAAAGGGTTTATGTTTGCAGGAAAGAATTTTATTTTTCGAGCAGTTTGCTGGAAAGAAGAGCGGGGACCTAAAAGTAATTTTTTAATCTATCTAATTTTTTACTATAAGATTTTAAAATTATAAAACTTACCCCATATTTACCTACAATAGTAAGTCATATTAATGGTTCACCGGTGAAAGATTTGGCTTGCTCTTTCACCCTAGCATAGAGAGTGACTGATGTGAAAAAAGTGAAAAATAGAGAAAGGTTTCAAAAAGTGTGAGAAAGAGAGTGAAAAAGTGAAAAAAGAAGTGTGTTAATTTACATTTTAAGACAATAATACTGTGTCAGCAACATATAATATTTCTCGTACAGATTAAGAAATAAAATTGTTTTATTTTTTTTGAACAGCAAAATTGTATTAATATTTCAAATTTTCCAAAGAAGAAAAAAAAGGTTTATAGAGAAAAACTGAATATTAAAATTTTGTCAAAATTTATTAAGAAGAAAGATCGAAAGAAAGATGAGTGAGAGAGTAAAAAAGTGAAAAATGATTGAAAAAATGGGAAAAAAGTGTGTTAATTTATATTTGAAGTAAAAAAAGGAAAAATATTTGAAAAAGTAGAAAAATTGTATTAAATATATTTTGAGCAGCAAAATTGTATTAAAATTTCAAATTTTTTAAAGAAGGAAAAAAAGCTTGTTGATAGACAAAAACTAAATAGTAAAGAGAAATGAGAAAATTAGAGGAAGAAAGAAGGAGAAAAAAGATAAAAAAATTAAGAAGAAAGAATGAAAAAAAATGGGAGAGAGAGAGTATAGTGTGCAAAAGTGAGAAAAGTTTGGGAGAAAGTGAGAAAGTGAAAAAAAAATTGAAAAAGTGGAAAAAAAGTGTAGATTCACCTAAAAATCTTTCAATTGCTTAGTAGATGAATGAATTATTTTGATTATAAAAAAAAGTTAAAAATGAAGAATATAATAAATTAGGGGATAATTGTAAAAAAAAAAATAAAAAAATTAGGGGATAAAGTGTGAATAGTATAAGGGCGAAGGAGCAAATAGTTAAATACAAAAATAAGGTATTAGGGTTTGGCTGCGCGTTGCTTTGTTGAGCCCAACACTTATCGGGTCAGTTTGAGGAGGCTATATATTTCCAGAGAGAAAGGGCAAATGCGCAGCTCAACACTCCTCCTCCCTTTCGCACTTGTATGCAGCAACAACAGAGTTTTGTTTTTACTTCTTCTCGTTTTCGTTTATGGTTTTGTAACTTATTATCATTGTTTGTGATTGAGATGGCCTTCATAATCCCAGCTAAGCTTAGAGATTTTCTTTTCTTAAGTGCTTATGCTGATTCATGGGAGGCCAAAACTAATCCATGGAGGTTTCGCTGATAAATGCCTGTTTTTCATTATTATATCAAGGTGTTTACTAGTAACTTTCCGTACACACTTTTCACATACATATTTCCATTTCATTTCATTTCTGTAGCCTATTTCTCGTCCATTCTTGGAGTCGGTATTTATATCTTTTAAAATTTTAATATTTGATAAGGACTATATAGTTGGTATTCTTTGTGTTTAAAAATATATTTTTCTCCTATTGTTTTTCTCTCAATATCAGCAAAAGCGATGTTGAAATTAGAGAGAAAAATTCTATTAGCAGATATAAATAATCAAAACACCAGATCTGAACAAATTACCAAGAAGTTCCCTTTCATTTTTTCTCCTGTATTGATTGATAGAAATGAAGAACAGAACCAAAAAATATATGTGGGCATTTAGTCAATAGAAGCTTTTAGATCTAACATGGCATTGTTAAATTAACTATTGTCTATGTTGCATGGAATGGAAAAAGTCCCTGAGTCTAAGAGCTTCCTTTGACCCAATGCCTACATCTATTTTTAATTCTAATGAGAGCATCTTCAACTAGTTCAGCAGGTCATGCCCATTTTACCTCACTGGATCTCTCACCCAATTTGCTGCTTTTATTTTTCTAAATGTAGTCTTAAATCGCCCTGATTTTAGTGCCAAGAATCCACACATTCCCAATCTTCCCAGTATTCGGTTAGAAAGTTGTTGCACTTTGAAAGATAACTCAAAATTGTAAACATAGAGAATCTGAAAGAAATTTACTTTTTAATTGTCACCCTCATTGTTGGTTTTGTAACTTAATTTTTCGTCCTGTGCTCCCCTCTTAACGTTTCCATTTGTTTTGGGTGTCGTATTTAGATTTCCGTGTGCCTTTATATCGACTGATTATGTTCCTTTGTTCCGGAGTTTTTTGCTTTGCTGGTTTGTGGTTTAATATACAAGTTTTTGAACAACAAAATGAGTTAAAAATGAATAGCCAAATGTAACAAAAACATTGTAACTTTTTTGGTTGATGGTTTGATTGGCAAGTGTCAGGACCTAATACACACGAGAAAACCAAAGATTGCCGTTCGGGGGATTGAACTTGGCAATCGAGTGACCATAAACGGCATTTTTGCCGCAGCAATGAATCAACCTAGTTAAATATCTTAGGACTATCGCAGGCAGGGGTGTTCAAAACCGAACCAAACCAATAGGAAAACCGCAAACCGAACCAAACCAAACCGAAAACCGCAAAAAACTGATTTTTTGCGGTTCTGTTCGGTTTTTTTTCACTGAACCGAGCGAATCGGTTCGGTTCTCGGTTCTCATTTCAGAAACCGAACCAAACCAAACCAAACCGCTTAAATTCTATATACTGTTTTTTTTTTATTATAATTATACTTACTAGTTACTAGCCCAACGTCGCAGCCTAACGAGTAACAACGCAAAGCCCAATGACCAAAAATAGAAGCGTGCAACACGCAAACCCTATCAGTAATTCAATATCACTGTGTCTGATGATCTGATCTCACTCTCAACGCACAACGTGCAAAGCCGCAAACCCTATCACTGATCTCTCAAGTCTCAACTCTCAACGGCAATCGACGGCTCTCACTCATCTCAACTCACAAGTTCGTCTCTCTCTCTCTCTCTCTCTCAGCTCTCATCTCTCTCTTAGCTTGTTGGTTCACATTTCTTTCTCATCTAAAATCACGGTGTTATTTGTGTCTGTGTGGATTCCTTTCGTAGTTGGTGGATTCGCCTTCTACCCTTTGAATTTGAGGTGTTATTTGTGTCTGTGTTGTTTTTGGCAATGTTACCAGGATCCCAATTAAAAACCTAATTTTTATCATCTTTCATCTTTGTTGCCTGCGTTTGTTCTTTCTTCCTGATAGAGTCACAAAAACTAACCTTTGTCAGTGACCCACGTTCCCACTTTGTTTTTATTAACATACAACAGCAGGTGATTTTTATTGTAAAAAAAAGGATTTTAGGACCCAGAGATTATATAGCTAGAGTTTTTGTCAATCAGATGACTTGTTATTAATCAGAAGATGAATGATTTCAAAACATTTTTTTTAGTTCTTTATGGTAAATCGTGAAATATTGCCTGTTGTCTCTTCTTGCAGGAATCTAATAAAGAGATGCCAAAGGTGTTGGATTGTGCTTTATATCTGATCCATTTGGCTGTTTTGGCATTCTTGGGGTAATATGATATCCTCTGAACTTCAATTTGATGGAAAATTTATGTTAGCAGTAAATATTTTTGGATGAAATGTATGATCATTTCTAGTTTGAATCACATCATTTTCAACTCATCCTGTGGAATATTTGACAATTGATTGTTTGAGGCATTGCATAAGCTGTCCCTGATGCGTAGGTTTGTTATTTCTATTGGTGGAGGTGCTGTGATGATGCCCATCAATTGGTATAAGAATTGACATAGGTGCTGTTTGTTATTTATATGCTTCACTTTTTATGATTAACTCCTTCCTAATCTTTACTTGTATGTGGATGAATTGCCAGGAAATATATGCACATATTTGAATGTCGGTAGAATTTTATTTGTTGGCAGAATTTGCTCTTTTATAAATCATGATTTGTCTCGTCAAAAACCGAACCAATCCAAACCGCTTTGGTTTGGTTTGTTTTTTTTTTTTGAAGCCAACCGAACCAAACCAAACCGCATCTATTTTTATCTCGCGGTTCGGTGCACTTTTTTGCTCAAAACCGAACCAAACCGCACCGCAAACACCCCTAGAAACCACCCTATTTTACATGTTATCTGATTAAATTTAGCTAAATTTTATGAGAGAATATTTTTTATTTTTAAGCCTTTTCACACCATATTTCAACATGTTGGCACGGTACATTATCCAACCTCCTGATTTTATCCCCTTTCACACCATATTTCCAGCCTCTTGATTTTCTAGGGATGGGTGTTTCATCAGCATTATCACAATTAATTAATGTAACTTTATTTTCCAACACATTTCAACTCTTCTTCATCTTCGGCTAGGATTAAATAAAAATCACCTACCCACAAGCCTTCTCTCACATTTCAACTCTTCTTCATCTTCGTCTACGAATAATGAACAATCATCTTCGTCTATGTTCATGCATGTCACTGAATAGCTCAGATCCGATTTTTCTGGTCAGATCTGCTCTGATTCACTCATATCCGGTTTGCTCACCGTTACTCATATGTGGTTCAAACCTGTTGCGCCGATTGTTGTTGCCGAGTATCTACGACCGACGTTGTCTCTAGTCAGTGCTCCCATCATATCCGTCTGTTCCCTTCATCCCTCTTCAACTGGTAATTTTGGATTTTCTCTTCCGACAAGCAAGGCAAAATATTATCGGTGAGCATAGGAGGTTTACCACGACGGCAACAGAAAAAGATTTCTCCCTCACATGTAAACAACAACGATTTCTCCCTTTTATGTTAGAAGATTGGTGGGGAGAGAGGAGAAACCGATAGGGAGATGGGGACTGTGGCGGAGGTGGTAATCGTGGTGGAAGGCTCCTACACAATTGTTTTCCTCATCTGCAAAATTGAACATGCAAGGTCCATTCTCGTTGATTGACAAATTCACATGGTTCATCTCTTTTTTGTTTGATGTACACTATGTATTTTGCGATTGAGAATCAGAGTTTGCATATCAATTTCAGAGTTATCCCTTTGGCAGCAGATGAAGGCGTTCCTTAAAGGTAATTTTGAAGAAATAAACTTCCTGTAAAAAGATGTGTTAACTGCATGTAGTTATCAGTTTTAATGGTTGATGCTATTCTCACTTAACAATAGGTTTGATGTACTTCAGGGTTCGAGAAATTTTGTCAAAGCTGCAGCACGACATCAACGCAATTCATTGTCAAAAATATGAGTTAATATGTAATTGATGGTTATTTTAATTGCTAATGCTTTCAACCTGACACAGTGTTCGGTAATATGTGCCTTCATGAACAATTTCAAATGTCATAGAAATTGTTATTACTAATTATTATTACTATGTTAGAAATTGTTGACTCGGTGTTGTAAAACAACTGGTGACAAAGTTAAGTTTGCTTTTTTAAGGACTTTCTTACAATTAAACTGAATGGAAGTTAAATTTTTTCAGCAAATATGAACTACAGTCCAATGCAAAATTCTTGGGTAGAAGACACTTTGTTATAAAATAAACCAAAGCAAAATTTATAGATAGCAAACATATAAAGTAAATCAAAGATAATTGCTTACATTAAGTACAAAGTGGCTAAAGATAGATATAAGAGACAGTGTTAGATATTCTCATCCAACATATAACGTTACTCCAAAATAAAGCATTCCCAAGTTAAACATCTTAGTGGCAGTGTTGTGTAACTTAGATTGAAGGGTACAACTCAAAGTGTCTCCTTTTTGATATTTTTTCATTTTTGTGCAGGATTACTGGGCTGTCTTTAATCCTGGACTCATCAAGTCATCGCCTATGCTCTGAACAACAATTCTTTTTGCTGGAGTAATTGATCCACCAACTTTAGGAGTTCATGATCAGCCATAACAGATAGAGTTTGCTGAAAGGAAAAAGTGTTTTTTGTAAGTAAGTGTTTATGTTACTGCTGGAGATAATTAGATTGTTCTATTATTTGAAATACTTACTTTATATTAAGACAGTAGAGGTGAAGTTTGACATGGTCAAATGGGTTTTTATAGTGTAAGAACATACCTTGAGGAAAGCAATAGATTTTATTTTTTGTATTTTTTTTAACTTCATCAAGTTTATCAAAACGTAGAGAGTCAAGGATTAAGACAGTCACCAAATGATGAAAAGATACACAGTAGGTGCTCTGCTTATTTTGAGTTCTTTGGGAAAATAAAAACTTAAAAGAGTCAAGGTTTTTAGTAAAGGCTTAAGAAAGCAATAAGACGGTAGAAAAGAATTGAAACATTCCTAGCATTAAGAAAACCTCATAGTTTTGCTGTTATGTTTTGTTGTTGCTACTGTTAGAGAAAAGGATTAGGAAAACCTCGTAGTTTGAAATATATCAAACCATTCAAGACATCTAAGATTCATCGCCTTTTTTTGCTTGATGTAGTTAGCATGGTAATGAGAATGAAGGTTTTGAGTTAAAGCTTGTTACCTTTGTTGTTGCTTTTTGACAATGGAAGAACTCACTGCTATGAAATTTCATAGCACTTGGACCTTGAAGACAATGCAAAAGAAGAGTTAGCTGAGAATAGAAGATGAAGGTAAAGTATTTCTTGAAAACTTCTCAAACCTTTGCTCCCAACTGTTTGTTGCTTGTGATTTTGAAAATGACCACCAGAAACGTTTTTGGCTTGATATAAAATTGCAGATCCAAATTTTCAAAACCAAGTGTGGAAGTAGAAATAAAGTTTCTAATGAAGTTGTTGGGACTATTTTACATTTTTTTTGGTAATATTTGTAGCAGATTGCTGGGTTGTTCTCAAGTGGACTCATGAGATCATCATGTATTCCCTGAACAGGAACTCTTTTTGCTTGAGTAGCCACCTGCAAGGTCAGGATCGGCCATAGTAGAACGAGTTTGCTGAAAGAGAACATTTTCATAGATCAGTAAGTGTGATACTGATATATGTAGATATGCCCTAGAGTGTATAATATTGAATCATTGATGGGTGAATTTCTGAAATTCTTTTACCAAAGCAATATATGGAGGCAATACAATTTATATTTATAGTATTAATGGTTTTAAGTACTATATTTATCTTTTAAGGAGATTGTTATCCATCAAATCAAATAATTTATATTTGTTGTTAGAAGAAGCTTGATACTTGATAGTCAACAAAAAAGAAAAAGCTTCTTACCTTTGAAGAATATGAAGGTAGAGTGTAATGTTTGAAAAGCTGAAACATTTTCCCTTACCAAGTGGTCTGAAACCTTGAAGAGAGTGTAAAAAAGAAATGCAAAGGAAACATAACGAGATCTTATAACAAAAGCATAATGAGATTGAAGTAGCATAATGAGATTGAAGTATTTAGAACTACAACTAACCACAAATAGGAAGACTGAATGAACTTTAACCAACTTGTAGCAATCTTGTTTCAGGTTTCTGTTATAAAAGAGAAAAGCAGAGATAACATGTTAGCCAAGATCAAATGAAGTTGGAAGAAGATGGAGAAGCCAAGAAATTTTTGAAATAAGAAGAGAGGGGAAACCATTTAGTGAAGACGCATTGGAGAGAAAAGTTTCAGCTTTTGAAATCATTTGGGAACCAGCTGTAGTGAGTGCAAAGTTTTTATATGGATTTGGGATTGCACTTGCACTTTGAATTTTCTACGTGGAGGACAGCAAGATTTGATGATGAAGTATATTAATCGCTTCCCACTTTGTCAACAAAATTGCTGCTCACTGTCATATTGGAATGAGTTGCAAAGAGTTGTGTTTACATTAGAACCAGATAGATATTCACCTTTTAATGTGTTAATATTTTGTATTCTCATGGGAACCAGTTAGATGATGTAGTTTCATGTGTTATAGCCGTAGTGAATTTAAGGGAGGAGGGAAACTCCATTGTGTTCACTTTAGTGGGTAGCCAAAAGTGGTTGGAGGACAGCATGGTTATTATTTATTGTGTTGGTGTGAATACAACTATGCATGTTAGATCATTGCTATGGTGTGTGCTTTAATATTTTTTTCACTGTTGCTTGTAACGATTGCAAACGAGTTATAGTGGGGAAAGCTTGCTTGTGTTCACATTGTGTGGGTAGGCAATATGCAAAGGAAACTTCGGGTCGGGTCGGAAACTTCGGGTCATTGCCAAAATCCGTGGCTATTCGGATCTCAGTACTAATTCCGGATCCTTGGATTGGATTTCGGTGAAGCGAGAAAATTTGGAGGATGTCTCCATCTCCTTTGGAGAACAATCTTCGAGGTATGGTCAGTTTTTGTAGTTTCAGCTTTTTGAATTTAATTGAAGAATGTCAAATTGTAATTGGAAAAAAATTAGAGTAGATTTTTTAGTTTCGGTGTTTGTGGTTCTTGAATTCTTTAGTGTTAGTAGAATTGCAATTTCTAGCTTTGTGAATTTAATTGAAGAATGAGAAATTGAAATTGAAAAGAAATTAGGGTAGGTTTTTTGAGTTTCGGGGTTTATGGTTCTCTAATTCTGTATTGTTATTAGAATTGCAATTTCCATAAGTCATAGCGGAATAGTAAATTATGGTGAATTAAACTAGTTTTTTTATATCAGGATTAGTTAATTTTCAGTTAATTGTGTTCGAGGTTTTTTACTTAAAGTTATAATCTCTATTTGCTTCACTTCATTGCTGCATCTTTGAATATGATACCTCTATAGAGTTTATGAGAGTTTTAGAAACAAAATCTGTGTGCCGCAGCATCATGATTTTTGTTGTTTCTCTCTACAATTGAGGTCATTGTAATTGATTGCGATTATTTGCAATATCAAAGATTAGGAGGCCACGACCTAAAGCCTTGGAGTCTATCATTCTCTCGAGCTCCTTTTTAAAACTTTGCTCTTTTCTCCGTAGATTCTGATAGCTAACATGTTCCTCATCTTGAAATTTAAGCTGTTTTAGGTTTGAATTTTCTTTTATTTTCAAATCATGATAAAAAATTCTCTTGTGGGATACATTTGGTGAAAGCTTTGTAGTTGTAACACAGTTATTTGTTGTTTATGGGGTAATCATACTTACTCAAGTTTATTTTCGTGGTGCAGTCGATATATGGTAGACTATTGCTATAATGAACATGAAGATAATGAAATTATCTATTCAAGGGAGGTGAAGCCTCTTGTTTCAGCAGTTTTTGAAGGCCATAATAGCACTGTTATTGCCAACGGAGCTAGAGGCAGTGGAAAGACGCACGTAATTCAGGTTTGACTAAGTTCAATTAGCTCTGTTATGTTAATTATTTTGGTTGGGAGAGGGAAGGGTTGGTTACAATCTTTTGATGAAGTTCTGTCTTGTGTTAACAATTCTTTTGTTCTTCAAGGGCTCTATTGAGAAACCGTGTTTGGCTGTGCTGGCTACTTCTGATTTTCTCTCTATGGCTGAGGAAAATGGGAAATCTATTGCAGTTTCTTTCTATGACGTTGATCATCATGATCATGCTGTCGATTTATTAAATCCAGAACAACCACCAATTTTGGTGCTTGAAGATCACGGAAAAATTCAATTTAAAGGACTTTCTCAGGTAAAAATAAAACTATTATAATTAGTTTATCTAGGTAGAAAAAATGAAAGTCTTAAAATTCAATTCAAAGGACTTTCTCAGGTAAAAATAAAACTATTATAATTAGTTTATCTAAGTAGAAAAAATGAAAGTCTTAAAGTTGGATACTAGACAAGTAATATGAGGATTTGTTTTACATTTTTGCTTGCAGACTCCTGTGAAATCCTTTGCTGAGTTTCAGAATCTATACCTCACTGCATGTTCTGCACACAAGGCTGCTCCTAAAAAAGGCTTTGAGCCTGTTCGTAGAAGCCACATGGGATTAATTGTTCATGTCATACCCCAGAATGAAAGCGTAGATGGTCTTGGGAGCAAAATGAATTTTGTTGATATGGCAAGTTAAAATCTTGACTCAAGTAAAAGATGTGCAGTAACCATCTTTCTTTTTTCTTTTTTTATGGCAAAGTTAAAATTTAGAACTTGATTAACAATATTATACTCTTACTATCAGGTTACGAAGACGCTAGAAGGAAAAGTAGTGATGGCTCTGGTCTTGCTGAGACTAACAAAATTAACAAGTCAATTTATGCTTGTGTGCTATGCTTTGAGCACAAATGAAAGTCGTGTTCCTTATCGAGAAAGCAAACTTACACGCATGTTGCAGGGTTCCTTGAGGGGGACAAGCAAAATTCTGTTGGTTTCGTGCTTGGTACATGACTTCGCTTTTTAGTTCAAAATACTATTTTCTCATTTTTTGTTAATAGTTCAATTTTAATTTTATTTTTTTCTTTTTCTCTAATGTGAACTTAGAACCCATCATTTTGTCAAGACACTATTTACATGCTCAGCTTAGCATCACGATCATGTCAATTTATTAATCGGACACCCTTGAATTCCACAAAGAAAAATGCAAGTTCAGCAAGACACAAAGTGAATTCTCAGATGAACCAGATACCCAAAAGTGTTTCAGCGACAACAAAGAAATTACCAGGTTCTAGATCTCTTGCGTGTGAAAATAAAGTTGTTGCTATGAAGTCTGAAATAAAAGGAAGGTTTGTAGTGAATTTTACATTTTGTGTGATGCATGTTCAACTTATGGATATTGACCTTTTCTTTCTTTTGATTGAAGGAAATTGTTTGAGGAAGCCACTCGCTCTGCTGCCAAATCTGAGAAGGCAACTTCTCAAAAGAAGCCCATACGTTACAGCGACAACAAAGAAATTACCAGGTTCTAGATCTCTTACATGTGAAAAGAAAGGTGTTGTTGCTATGAAGTCTACAATTAAAGGAAGGTTTGTAACGAGTTTTTACACTTCGTGTAATTTATGTCCAACTTATGGATATTGATTATTTTAATCTTGATTGAAGGAAATTGTTTGAGGAAGCCAACCACTCTGCTGCTAGGGCTGAGAAGGTAGCGTTTCTTTTCTCTAAATACTTCTATACTAGGCAATGTATCCCCATAAATAACTACTAGTCCGGCTCAATGTGTACATAAACTTTGGGCTATCATTTATCTTTTTATCTTTTTATTATGTGTATGTGTGTATTGTTAGGGATTTTTATTTGTGTGTATTTTCAGGGATTTAATATAGGCAATGTTTTTATGTTTATGGGTTAATGTTCAACCAGAGACGAGACGAGACGGGATAGGTTAGGCCGCCCGACAAAAGCTTAATAATGGTCTGGCCTGCTTAAAGTCCAGTCTGGTGTACTATACAAAAATGCCTGTATATTTAAATAGAATTGTCTTAAGCCTATAAAAAAGGTTGTTAGACTTGATAGGTTAGCCTATTTATAGCTAGCTATATTTATGTTTATGTTTATGTTTATATTTACATATATTATATTTCTATTTTTTATATAATGTTTGTTAATAAACTCATTTCCTATTGAATGATAAGCCTATTGCCCTATTTAGTGGTAGGTAGGTATATTTAGTAGTAGGCTTATTGTCCCATTTAATAGTAGGCCTAGTGACTTCTTTAAATGGTTAAGGGTGAAATAGGCTTTAAACATGTTCTCAGGTTAAGCCAGACTTTCAAAAAGCTTAGTTCATACTTTAAAAATTGCCTAAAGCTTAGTTCATACTTTAAAAATTGCCTAAGTTACGTAATAGGTTAGACTTGAATTATCTATAGTTTTGTCTAGCATGGCCTATTTCCACCCCAAACCTTTGAAACTTCAAAACACGAAAATAAAAGGATTTTCATGAATTTATTTTTACTTATTAATTGTTAATAAATTAGGACATTTGAGTTCAAGGACGAGTTGTATGACTATTCATTAGTAGGGACTATATGAGGTTTCTTATTGTCGTTAATGGATAAGTTTTATTTTTTGCAGTAAATTTCCATTCACCAAGCTACCAAAGCATCAGAGCCTTTATTGGTAATAGATCAACTAGTGTATCAAATGCATGATAATTCTTTATATGAAGCTGGAAACCGTGTCCGGTTAAATTCCAGAGTAGAAAAGGTAATAAATAATCTCTCAATATCCCAACATGAACAAAAAAACCTAGACACAATATTCTCAACCTGACACTGATGAATGTTCTAAGCAGGAAAATTCACTTCCAGATGCTAGAGATAATGTCAAACTCAGTATGATGGAGGAAAATGTAATTACTTGATCTTGTATAATATAATATAAATTTGTTTAGGACTTGAAAATATTTTCAAAAGATAAAACAAGGCATCAGTTCAATGAGGAAACTGATAAAATATGTTATATGCAGCATGACCCATCTTTGAATGCTAGCAGTGAAGTGCAACTTCATCCCATAGTGGAAAAGGTAATTCATTTTCATTCAATCATTAATGCATTCAAAATTCACTGTCCCTTTTCTTTTTTTCAATTTGGCTTTTATAAAATTGATAAATCTTGTCACCAAAATTTTAGCTTGTTATATACTGGTTGGTTTATGTATTAACATAATATTTTTCTTGTGTTTCCATAGGGTATTTCTGAGGATCTTGAAGAAAAACACACCCCTTGTTTCAGTAATTACTCCAAAGCTTTGTCTACAGTTGATGAAGGTAGATGGGATGTAACTGAATAAAACTTTTGAAAGATAAATTGTTTAACTAATCACTTGATGCATATTTATAAAATTGCTTTTTATTATTATAGGCCATAACATGAACGAGGAGAACAACTTAAATGAAAATGAAGATGGTTCACCACCCATTAGTTTCTCAATTGCGTGATCTTCAATCTCTCTGCTCAACAACTCCATTATGCAAACAGATACCTGAGGCAGGATCCATTTCACTTGATGATCAGATTTCTACTGAAATTGCAGAATGCGTTTCACGTGATGATCAGATTTCTACTGAAGTTGCAGAATGCGTTTCACTTGATGATCAGATTTCTACTGAAGTTGCTGAACCAAGAACTCCTCTAACGGTACAAAATATGTGCTCAATTGAAAGACGAGATGTAATGAATGCCAAAAGTCCTTGGGAAACATTCAGCATACGTAGTTCTGGAGTAAAGGTTTGATCTGTTCATAATATTGTCAAAAGATCTTTAATGCGCACTTTCATGCTTTTCACTCAATATTCTATTTGATTGCAGAACTCTCTTGTTCAAGAATACCTTCGGTTTTTAAACACAGCTGATTGTTTATTCACCCAAAAGCGATTGTTGCATATTGATAAATTAATAAATTGAAAGAAAATCATTATAATGACCACAATTTTACCATGTATTAATATGGAAACCATTTTACATGGCTGGAGAGTATGACAATTTCATGAAATTGACAAGCACCTAAGAGCTTCAGAAACTGTCCCTTAAAAGTTAACCGTTAAGGTGCAAGAATCAAGTCAATTAAGTACTCCACCTAGTAGTCTATGCTTGACTTGGCATTTTATACCTTTTATGAGAAATGAGAAATCTCAGTTGCTAATTTTGTTTTACTTTTTCTGAAATGAACAGGGAAGAATTGAAAAAGTTAAAGGTTGGATCCAATTCTTAACCTCTTTCTATTTTCAATATTAAATTGATTTTTTTTCCTTGTACTCCTATATATATCTTGCACTATAATTGATTGAACTTTTTCTTATAGGGAATTGGAGAGAAGAGAGCAACATTTATACTTGAGCTTCGTGAAGAATCTCCCGAACCTTTCAAGAGTGTATGTCCTAAAATAAGTTTTCTTCGTAAAAGTTTCTTCTTTTTTTCCTACCAATACTTCATTACCAATAAGGTTGTTTATATGCCTGACATAATTTTGGGATTGTGAACCAATTTTTCATCAACAGCTTGATGATTTAAAGGACATTGGACTTTCCGCAAAGCAGGTATCTTTTTGATCTATCATATTTATATGGCTGACATAATTTTGGGATTGTGAACCATTTTTTCATCAACAGCTTGATGATTTTAAGACAATAATACTGTGTCAGCAACATATAATATTTCTCGTACAGATTAAGAAATAAAATTGTTTTATTTTTTTTTGAACAGCAAAATTGTATTAATATTTCAAATTTTCCAAAGAAGAAAAAAAAGGTTTATAGAGAAAAACTGAATATTAAAATTTTGTCCAAATTTATTAAGAAGAAAGATCGAAAGAAAGATGAGTGAGAGAGTGAGGGAATGAAAAAACCGAAAAAGGTTTCAAAAGTGAGTGAGAGAGAGTAAAAAAGTGAAAAATGATTGAAAAAATGGTAAAAAAGTGTGTTAATTTATATTTGAAGTAAAAAAAGGAAAAATATTTGAAAAAGTAGAAAAATTGTATTAAATATATTTTGAGCAGCAAAATTGTATTAAAATTTCAAATTTTTTAAAGAAGGAAAAAAAGCTTGTTGATAGACAAAAACTAAATAGTAAAGAGAAATGAGAAAATTAGAGGAAGAAAGAAGGAGAAAAAAGATAAAAAAATTAAGAAGAAAGATTGAAAAAAAATGGGAGAGAGAGAGAGTATAGTGTGCAAAAGTGAGAAAAGTTTGGGAGAAAGTGAGAAAGTGAAAAAAAAATTGAAAAAGTGGAAAAAAAGTGTAGATTCACCTAAAAATCTTTCAATTGCTTAGTAGATGAATGAATTATTTTGATTATAAAAAAAAGTTAAAAATGAAGAATATAATAAATTAGGGGATAATTGTAAAAAATAAAAAATAAAAAAATTAGGGGATAAAGTTTGAATAGTATAAGTGCGAAGGAGCAAATAGTTAAATACAAAAGTAAGGTATTAGGGTTTGGCTGCTGCGTTGCTTTGTTGAGCCCAACACTTATCGGGTCAGTTTGAGGAGGCTATATATTTCCAGAGAGAAAGGGCAAATGCGCAGCTCAACACTCCTCTTCCCTTTCGCACTTGTATGCAGCAACAACAGAGTTTTGTTTTTACTTCTCGTTTTCGTTTATGGTTTTGTAACTTATTATCATTGTTTGTGATTGAGATGGCCTTCATAATCCCAGCTAAGCTTAGAGATTTTCTTTTCTTAAGTGCTTATGTTGATTCATGGGAGGCCAAAACTAATCCATGGAGGTTTCGCTGATAAATGCCTGTTTTTCATTATTATATCAAGGTGTTTACTAGTAACTTTCCGTACACACTTTTCACATACATATTTCCATTTCATTTCATTTCATTTCATTTCATTTCATTTCTGTAGCCTATTTCTCGTCCATTCTTGGTGTCGGTATTTATATCTTTTAAAATTTTAATATTTGATAAGGACTATATAGTTGGTATTCTTTGTAACTTATTATCATTGTTTGTGATTGAGATGGCCTTCATAATCCCAGCTAAGCTTAGAGATTTTCTTTTCTTAAGTGCTTATGTTGATTCATGGGAGGCCAAAACTAATCCATGGAGGTTTCGCTGATAAATGCCTGTTTTTCATTATTATATCAAGGTGTTTACTAGTAACTTTCCGTACACACTTTTCACATACATATTTCCATTTCATTTCATTTCATTTCTGTAGCCTATTTCTCGTCCATTCTTGGTGTCGGTATTTATATCTTTTAAAATTTTAATATTTGATAAGGACTATATAGTTGGTATTCTTTGTGTTTAAAAATATATTTTTCTCCTATTGTTTTTCTCTCAATATCAGCAAAAGCGATGTTGAAATTAGAGAGAAAAATTCTATTAGCAGATATAAATAATCAAAACACCAGATCTGAACAAATTACCAAGAAGTTCCCTTTCATTTTTTCTCCTGTATTGATTGATAGAAATGAAGAACAGAACCAAACAATATATGTGGGCATTTAGTCAATAGAAGCTTTTAGATCAGCTTAGCATCACGATCATGTCAATTTATTAATCGGACACCCTTGAATTCCACAAAGAAAAATGCATGTTCAGCAAGACACAAAGTGAATTCTCAGATGAACCAGATACCCAAAAGTATTTCAGCGACAACAAAGAAATTACCAGGTTATAGATCTCTTGCGTGTGAAAATAAAGTTGTTGCTATGAAGTCTGAAATAAAAGGAAGGTTTGTAGTGAATTTTACATTTTGTGTGATGCATGTTCAACTTATGGATATTGACCTTTTCTTTCTTTTGATTGAAGGAAATTGTTTGAGGAAGCCACTCGCTCTGCTGCCAAATCTGAGAAGGCAACTTCTCAAAAGAAGCCAATACGTTACAGCGACAACAAAGAAATTACCAGGTTCTAGATCTCTTACATGTGAAAAGAAAGGTGTTGTTGCTATGAAGTCTACAATTAAAGGAAGCCAAAACTAGTGTTAATTAATAAACATACTTCTTTTTTCTAACAACATCTCCCTTTTCTAACCACACCTTATGTTTTCTCCAAAATACCCCATTTTGCTCACTATATTATTTTATAGTAATATCTGTATTTTAGTAAAATTTTACGATTTTACTTGCGATTTTACGAGTTACGATTTTGTTTAACCTCTTCCGATTCTAGTTTTTGATACTTTTTTTTTTGGGTAGAATCTTACGATTCTACTTGCGATTTTACGATTTCCGATTTTGCTACCCTGCTTACGATCTTGCGTAGAATCTCGATTTTGATAACTATGACTCCACCTAGTAGTCTTTGCTTGACTTGGCATTTTTTTATACCTTTTATGAGAAATGAGAAATCTCAGTTGCTAATTTTGTTTTACTTTTTCTGAAATGAACAGGGAAAAATTGAAAAAGTTAAAGGTTGGATCCAATTTTTAACCTCTTTCTATTTTCAATATTAAATTGATTTTTTTTCCTTGTACTCCTATATATATCTTGCACTATAATTGATTGAACTTTTTCTTATAGGGAATTGGAGAGAAGAGAGCAACATTTATACTTGAGCTTCGTGAAGAATCTCCCGAACCTTTCAAGAGTGTATGTCCTAAAATAAGTTTTCTTCGTAAAAGTTTCTTCTTTTTTTCCTACCAATACTTCATTACCAATAAGGTTGTTTATATGCCTGACATAATTTTGGGATTGTGAACCAATTTTTCATCAACAGCTTGATGATTTAAAGGACATTGGACTTTCCGCAAAGCAGGTATCTTTTTGAGCTTTCATGTTTATATGGCTGACATAATTTTGGGATTGTGAACCTCGATACCTCGGTCAGATACCAAATGTCCCAGCACAATACATTCTCTTACCATAAAATGGCATTTTTCCTAGTTTAAGACTAGATTGATCTTTTCACACCTTTCAAGGACTCTTTCTTTAATTGGCATTTTATCAAACACTTCCTATGCACATTTATCAGTACACAATTTATATTTTAATAAAAAAAAACAAGACGGGAACTCATTTCACCTTACGAGATCAAAGTTCTAGTTTTAAAAAACTTCAAAAATCAACAAAACCCATTAAGGGGGACGCCATTAAGGGTTAGGTTTAGAGAAAAATCAACAACTAACTGGTACAACAACAACACAACGTTCCAAAATCACAAAACCCTAAAAAAAATCAAAATCAAAAACACTGTCTAAAGCAGAGATGGGAGAGAGAGTTCTGTATTCTTCACTCACCAGGAAAACGCCATTGATGTATCAGTGAAGCAGAGTCGGAGAACGGGTTGTAGAGTGGCAGACGCAATGGCGAAGCCCGGGAATGGCGGAGGCAGAGAGGAGGTGGAAAAGAGAGCTCGCGGTAGGGAGAAGATTCAGAGAAGAAACACACATAGAGAAAGGGTTTATGTTTGCAGGAAAGAATTTTATTTTTCGAGCAGTTTGCTGGAAAGAAGAGCGGGGACCTAAAAGTAATTTTTTAATCTATCTAATTTTTTACTATAAGATTTTAAAATTATAAAACTTACCCCATATTTACCTACAATAGTAAGTCATATTAATGGTTCACCGGTGAAAGATTTGGCTTGCTCTTTCACCCTAGCATAGAGAGTGACTGATGTGAAAAAAGTGAAAAATAGAGAAAGGTTTCAAAAAGTGTGAGAAAGAGAGTGAAAAAGTGAAAAAAGAAGTGTGTTAATTTACATTTTAAGACAATAATACTGTGTCAGCAACATATAATATTTCTCGTACAGATTAAGAAATAAAATTGTTTTATTTTTTTTGAACAGCAAAATTGTATTAATATTTCAAATTTTCCAAAGAAGAAAAAAAAGGTTTATAGAGAAAAACTGAATATTAAAATTTTGTCAAAATTTATTAAGAAGAAAGATCGAAAGAAAGATGAGTGAGAGAGTAAAAAAGTGAAAAATGATTGAAAAAATGGGAAAAAAGTGTGTTAATTTATATTTGAAGTAAAAAAAGGAAAAATATTTGAAAAAGTAGAAAAATTGTATTAAATATATTTTGAGCAGCAAAATTGTATTAAAATTTCAAATTTTTTAAAGAAGGAAAAAAAGCTTGTTGATAGACAAAAACTAAATAGTAAAGAGAAATGAGAAAATTAGAGGAAGAAAGAAGGAGAAAAAAGATAAAAAAATTAAGAAGAAAGAATGAAAAAAAATGGGAGAGAGAGAGTATAGTGTGCAAAAGTGAGAAAAGTTTGGGAGAAAGTGAGAAAGTGAAAAAAAAATTGAAAAAGTGGAAAAAAAGTGTAGATTCACCTAAAAATCTTTCAATTGCTTAGTAGATGAATGAATTATTTTGATTATAAAAAAAAGTTAAAAATGAAGAATATAATAAATTAGGGGATAATTGTAAAAAAATAAATAAAAAAATTAGGGGATAAAGTGTGAATAGTATAAGGGCGAAGGAGCAAATAGTTAAATACAAAAATAAGGTATTAGGGTTTGGCTGCGCGTTGCTTTGTTGAGCCCAACACTTATCGGGTCAGTTTGAGGAGGCTATATATTTCCAGAGAGAAAGGGCAAATGCGCAGCTCAACACTCCTCCTCCCTTTCGCACTTGTATGCAGCAACAACAGAGTTTTGTTTTTACTTCTTCTCGTTTTCGTTTATGGTTTTGTAACTTATTATCATTGTTTGTGATTGAGATGGCCTTCATAATCCCAGCTAAGCTTAGAGATTTTCTTTTCTTAAGTGCTTATGCTGATTCATGGGAGGCCAAAACTAATCCATGGAGGTTTCGCTGATAAATGCCTGTTTTTCATTATTATATCAAGGTGTTTACTAGTAACTTTCCGTACACACTTTTCACATACATATTTCCATTTCATTTCATTTCTGTAGCCTATTTCTCGTCCATTCTTGGAGTCGGTATTTATATCTTTTAAAATTTTAATATTTGATAAGGACTATATAGTTGGTATTCTTTGTGTTTAAAAATATATTTTTCTCCTATTGTTTTTCTCTCAATATCAGCAAAAGCGATGTTGAAATTAGAGAGAAAAATTCTATTAGCAGATATAAATAATCAAAACACCAGATCTGAACAAATTACCAAGAAGTTCCCTTTCATTTTTTCTCCTGTATTGATTGATAGAAATGAAGAACAGAACCAAAAAATATATGTGGGCATTTAGTCAATAGAAGCTTTTAGATCTAACATGGCATTGTTAAATTAACTATTGTCTATGTTGCATGGAATGGAAAAAGTCCCTGAGTCTAAGAGCTTCCTTTGACCCAATGCCTACATCTATTTTTAATTCTAATGAGAGCATCTTCAACTAGTTCAGCAGGTCATGCCCATTTTACCTCACTGGATCTCTCACCCAATTTGCTGCTTTTATTTTTCTAAATGTAGTCTTAAATCGCCCTGATTTTAGTGCCAAGAATCCACACATTCCCAATCTTCCCAGTATTCGGTTAGAAAGTTGTTGCACTTTGAAAGATAACTCAAAATTGTAAACATAGAGAATCTGAAAGAAATTTACTTTTTAATTGTCACCCTCATTGTTGGTTTTGTAACTTAATTTTTCGTCCTGTGCTCCCCTCTTAACGTTTCCATTTGTTTTGGGTGTCGTATTTAGATTTCCGTGTGCCTTTATATCGACTGATTATGTTCCTTTGTTCCGGAGTTTTTTGCTTTGCTGGTTTGTGGTTTAATATACAAGTTTTTGAACAACAAAATGAGTTAAAAATGAATAGCCAAATGTAACAAAAACATTGTAACTTTTTTGGTTGATGGTTTGATTGGCAAGTGTCAGGACCTAATACACACGAGAAAACCAAAGATTGCCGTTCGGGGGATTGAACTTGGCAATCGAGTGACCATAAACGGCATTTTTGCCGCAGCAATGAATCAACCTAGTTAAATATCTTAGGACTATCGCAGGCAGGGGTGTTCAAAACCGAACCAAACCAATAGGAAAACCGCAAACCGAACCAAACCAAACCGAAAACCGCAAAAAACTGATTTTTTGCGGTTCTGTTCGGTTTTTTTTCACTGAACCGAGCGAATCGGTTCGGTTCTCGGTTCTCATTTCAGAAACCGAACCAAACCAAACCAAACCGCTTAAATTCTATATACTGTTTTTTTTTTATTATAATTATACTTACTAGTTACTAGCCCAACGTCGCAGCCTAACGAGTAACAACGCAAAGCCCAATGACCAAAAATAGAAGCGTGCAACACGCAAACCCTATCAGTAATTCAATATCACTGTGTCTGATGATCTGATCTCACTCTCAACGCACAACGTGCAAAGCCGCAAACCCTATCACTGATCTCTCAAGTCTCAACTCTCAACGGCAATCGACGGCTCTCACTCATCTCAACTCACAAGTTCGTCTCTCTCTCTCTCTCTCTCAGCTCTCATCTCTCTCTTAGCTTGTTGGTTCACATTTCTTTCTCATCTAAAATCACGGTGTTATTTGTGTCTGTGTGGATTCCTTTCGTAGTTGGTGGATTCGCCTTCTACCCTTTGAATTTGAGGTGTTATTTGTGTCTGTGTTGTTTTTGGCAATGTTACCAGGATCCCAATTAAAAACCTAATTTTTATCATCTTTCATCTTTGTTGCCTGCATTTGTTCTTTCTTCCTGATAGAGTCACAAAAACTAACCTTTGTCAGTGACCCACGTTCCCACTTTGTTTTTATTAACATACAACAGCAGGTGATTTTTATTGTAAAAAAAAGGATTTTAGGACCCAGAGATTATATAGCTAGAGTTTTTGTCAATCAGATGACTTGTTATTAATCAGAAGATGAATGATTTCAAAACATTTTTTTTAGTTCTTTATGGTAAATCGTGAAATATTGCCTGTTGTCTCTTCTTGCAGGAATCTAATAAAGAGATGCCAAAGGTGTTGGATTGTGCTTTATATCTGATCCATTTGGCTGTTTTGGCATTCTTGGGGTAATATGATATCCTCTGAACTTCAATTTGATGGAAAATTTATGTTAGCAGTAAATATTTTTGGATGAAATGTATGATCATTTCTAGTTTGAATCACATCATTTTCAACTCATCCTGTGGAATATTTGACAATTGATTGTTTGAGGCATTGCATAAGCTGTCCCTGATGCGTAGGTTTGTTATTTCTATTGGTGGAGGTGCTGTGATGTTGCCCATCAATTGGTATAAGAATTGACATAGGTGCTGTTTGTTATTTATATGCTTCACTTTTTATGATTAACTCCTTCCTAATCTTTACTTGTATGTGGATGAATTGCCAGGAAATATATGCACATATTTGAATGTCGGTAGAATTTTATTTGTTGGCAGAATTTGCTCTTTTATAAATCATGATTTGTCTCGTCAAAAACCGAACCAATCCAAACCGCTTTGGTTTGGTTTGTTTTTTTTTTTTGAAGCCAACCGAACCAAACCAAACCGCATCTATTTTTATCTCGCGGTTCGGTGCACTTTTTTGCTCAAAACCGAACCAAACCGCACCGCAAACACCCCTAGAAACCACCCTATTTTACATGTTATCTGATTAAATTTAGCTAAATTTTATGAGAGAATATTTTTTATTTTTAAGCCTTTTCACACCATATTTCAACATGTTGGCACGGTACATTATCCAACCTCCTGATTTTATCCCCTTTCACACCATATTTCCAGCCTCTTGATTTTCTAGGGATGGGTGTTTCATCAGCATTATCACAATTAATTAATGTAACTTTATTTTCCAACACATTTCAACTCTTCTTCATCTTCGGCTAGGATTAAATAAAAATCACCTACCCACAAGCCTTCTCTCACATTTCAACTCTTCTTCATCTTCGTCTACGAATAATGAACAATCATCTTCGTCTATGTTCATGCATGTCACTGAATAGCTCAGATCCGATTTTTCTGGTCAGATCTGCTCTGATTCACTCATATCCGGTTTGCTCACCGTTACTCATATGTGGTTCAAACCTGTTGCGCCGATTGTTGTTGCCGAGTATCTACGACCGACGTTGTCTCTAGTCAGTGCTCCCATCATATCCGTCTGTTCCCTTCATCCCTCTTCAACTGGTAATTTTGGATTTTCTCTTCCGACAAGCAAGGCAAAATATTATCGGTGAGCATAGGAGGTTTACCACGACGGCAACAGAAAAAGATTTCTCCCTCACATGTAAACAACAACGATTTCTCCCTTTTATGTTAGAAGATTGGTGGGGAGAGAGAAGAGAAACCGATAGGGAGATGGGGACTGTGGCGGAGGTGGTAATCGTGGTGGAAGGCTCCTACACAATTGTTTTCCTCATCTGCAAAATTGAACATGCAAGGTCCATTCTCGTTGATTGACAAATTCACATGGTTCATCTCTTTTTTGTTTGATGTACACTATGTATTTTGCGATTGAGAATCAGAGTTTGCATATCAATTTCAGAGTTATCCCTTTGGCAGCAGATGAAGGCGTTCCTTAAAGGTAATTTTGAAGAAATAAACTTCCTGTAAAAAGATGTGTTAACTGCATGTAGTTATCAGTTTTAATGGTTGATGCTATTCTCACTTAACAATAGGTTTGATGTACTTCAGGGTTCGAGAAATTTTGTCAAAGCTGCAGCACGACATCAACGCAATTCATTGTCAAAAATATGAGTTAATATGTAATTGATGGTTATTTTAATTGCTAATGCTTTCAACCTGACACAGTGTTCGGTAATATGTGCCTTCATGAACAATTTCAAATGTCATAGAAATTGTTATTACTAATTATTATTACTATGTTAGAAATTGTTGACTCGGTGTTGTAAAACAACTGGTGACAAAGTTAAGTTTGCTTTTTTAAGGACTTTCTTACAATTAAACTGAATGGAAGTTAAATTTTTTCAGCAAATATGAACTACAGTCCAATGCAAAATTCTTGGGTAGAAGACACTTTGTTATAAAATAAACCAAAGCAAAATTTATAGATAGCAAACATATAAAGTAAATCAAAGATAATTGCTTACATTAAGTACAAAGTGGCTAAAGATAGATATAAGAGACAGTGTTAGATATTCTCATCCAACATATAACGTTACTCCAAAATAAAGCATTCCCAAGTTAAACATCTTAGTGGCAGTGTTGTGTAACTTAGATTGAAGGGTACAACTCAAAGTGTCTCCTTTTTGATATTTTTTCATTTTTGTGCAGGATTACTGGGCTGTCTTTAATCCTGGACTCATCAAGTCATCGCCTATGCTCTGAACAACAATTCTTTTTGCTGGAGTAATTGATCCACCAACTTTAGGAGTTCATGATCAGCCATAACAGATAGAGTTTGCTGAAAGGAAAAAGTGTTTTTTGTAAGTAAGTGTTTATGTTACTGCTGGAGATAATTAGATTGTTCTATTATTTGAAATACTTACTTTATATTAAGACAGTAGAGGTGAAGTTTGACATGGTCAAATGGGTTTTTATAGTGTAAGAACATACCTTGAGGAAAGCAATAGATTTTATTTTTTGTATTTTTTTTAACTTCATCAAGTTTATCAAAACGTAGAGAGTCAAGGATTAAGACAGTCACCAAATGATGAAAAGATACACAGTAGGTGCTCTGCTTATTTTGAGTTCTTTGGGAAAATAAAAACTTAAAAGAGTCAAGGTTTTTAGTAAAGGCTTAAGAAAGCAATAAGACGGTAGAAAAGAATTGAAACATTCCTAGCATTAAGAAAACCTCATAGTTTTGCTGTTATGTTTTGTTGTTGCTACTGTTAGAGAAAAGGATTAGGAAAACCTCGTAGTTTGAAATATATCAAACCATTCAAGACATCTAAGATTCATCGCCTTTTTTTGCTTGATGTAGTTAGCATGGTAATGAGAATGAAGGTTTTGAGTTAAAGCTTGTTACCTTTGTTGTTGCTTTTTGACAATGGAAGAACTCACTGCTATGAAATTTCATAGCACTTGGACCTTGAAGACAATGCAAAAGAAGAGTTAGCTGAGAATAGAAGATGAAGGTAAAGTATTTCTTGAAAACTTCTCAAACCTTTGCTCCCAACTGTTTGTTGCTTGTGATTTTGAAAATGACCACCAGAAACGTTTTTGGCTTGATATAAAATTGCAGATCCAAATTTTCAAAACCAAGTGTGGAAGTAGAAATAAAGTTTCTAATGAAGTTGTTGGGACTATTTTACATTTTTTTTGGTAATATTTGTAGCAGATTGCTGGGTTGTTCTCAAGTGGACTCATGAGATCATCATGTATTCCCTGAACAGGAACTCTTTTTGCTTGAGTAGCCACCTGCAAGGTCAGGATCGGCCATAGTAGAACGAGTTTGCTGAAAGAGAACATTTTCATAGATCAGTAAGTGTGATACTGATATATGTAGATATGCCCTAGAGTGTATAATATTGAATCATTGATGGGTGAATTTCTGAAATTCTTTTACCAAAGCAATATATGGAGGCAATACAATTTATATTTATAGTATTAATGGTTTTAAGTACTATATTTATCTTTTAAGGAGATTGTTATCCATCAAATCAAATAATTTATATTTGTTGTTAGAAGAAGCTTGATACTTGATAGTCAACAAAAAAGAAAAAGCTTCTTACCTTTGAAGAATATGAAGGTAGAGTGTAATGTTTGAAAAGCTGAAACATTTTCCCTTACCAAGTGGTCTGAAACCTTGAAGAGAGTGTAAAAAAGAAATGCAAAGGAAACATAACGAGATCTTATAACAAAAGCATAATGAGATTGAAGTAGCATAATGAGATTGAAGTATTTAGAACTACAACTAACCACAAATAGGAAGACTGAATGAACTTTAACCAACTTGTAGCAATCTTGTTTCAGGTTTCTGTTATAAAAGAGAAAAGCAGAGATAACATGTTAGCCAAGATCAAATGAAGTTGGAAGAAGATGGAGAAGCCAAGAAATTTTTGAAATAAGAAGAGAGGGGAAACCATTTAGTGAAGACGCATTGGAGAGAAAAGTTTCAGCTTTTGAAATCATTTGGGAACCAGCTGTAGTGAGTGCAAAGTTTTTATATGGATTTGGGATTGCACTTGCACTTTGAATTTTCTACGTGGAGGACAGCAAGATTTGATGATGAAGTATATTAATCGCTTCCCACTTTGTCAACAAAATTGCTGCTCACTGTCATATTGGAATGAGTTGCAAAGAGTTGTGTTTACATTAGAACCAGATAGATATTCACCTTTTAATGTGTTAATATTTTGTATTCTCATGGGAACCAGTTAGATGATGTAGTTTCATGTGTTATAGCCGTAGTGAATTTAAGGGAGGAGGGAAACTCCATTGTGTTCACTTTAGTGGGTAGCCAAAAGTGGTTGGAGGACAGCATGGTTATTATTTATTGTGTTGGTGTGAATACAACTATGCATGTTAGATCATTGCTATGGTGTGTGCTTTAATATTTTTTTCACTGTTGCTTGTAACGATTGCAAACGAGTTATAGTGGGGAAAGCTTGCTTGTGTTCACATTGTGTGGGTAGGCAATATGCAAAGGAAACTTCGGGTCGGGTCGGAAACTTCGGGTCATTGCCAAAATCCGTGGCTATTCGGATCTCAGTACTAATTCCGGATCCTTGGATTGGATTTCGGTGAAGCGAGAAAATTTGGAGGATGTCTCCATCTCCTTTGGAGAACAATCTTCGAGGTATGGTCAGTTTTTGTAGTTTCAGCTTTTTGAATTTAATTGAAGAATGTCAAATTGTAATTGGAAAAAAATTAGAGTAGATTTTTTAGTTTCGGTGTTTGTGGTTCTTGAATTCTTTAGTGTTAGTAGAATTGCAATTTCTAGCTTTGTGAATTTAATTGAAGAATGAGAAATTGAAATTGAAAAGAAATTAGGGTAGGTTTTTTGAGTTTCGGGGTTTATGGTTCTCTAATTCTGTATTGTTATTAGAATTGCAATTTCCATAAGTCATAGCGGAATAGTAAATTATGGTGAATTAAACTAGTTTTTTTATATCAGGATTAGTTAATTTTCAGTTAATTGTGTTCGAGGTTTTTTACTTAAAGTTATAATCTCTATTTGCTTCACTTCATTGCTGCATCTTTGAATATGATACCTCTATAGAGTTTATGAGAGTTTTAGAAACAAAATCTGTGTGCCGCAGCATCATGATTTTTGTTGTTTCTCTCTACAATTGAGGTCATTGTAATTGATTGCGATTATTTGCAATATCAAAGATTAGGAGGCCACGACCTAAAGCCTTGGAGTCTATCATTCTCTCGAGCTCCTTTTTAAAACTTTGCTCTTTTCTCCGTAGATTCTGATAGCTAACATGTTCCTCATCTTGAAATTTAAGCTGTTTTAGGTTTGAATTTTCTTTTATTTTCAAATCATGATAAAAAATTCTCTTGTGGGATACATTTGGTGAAAGCTTTGTAGTTGTAACACAGTTATTTGTTGTTTATGGGGTAATCATACTTACTCAAGTTTATTTTCGTGGTGCAGTCGATATATGGTAGACTATTGCTATAATGAACATGAAGATAATGAAATTATCTATTCAAGGGAGGTGAAGCCTCTTGTTTCAGCAGTTTTTGAAGGCCATAATAGCACTGTTATTGCCAACGGAGCTAGAGGCAGTGGAAAGACGCACGTAATTCAGGTTTGACTAAGTTCAATTAGCTCTGTTATGTTAATTATTTTGGTTGGGAGAGGGAAGGGTTGGTTACAATCTTTTGATGAAGTTCTGTCTTGTGTTAACAATTCTTTTGTTCTTCAAGGGCTCTATTGAGAAACCGTGTTTGGCTGTGCTGGCTACTTCTGATTTTCTCTCTATGGCTGAGGAAAATGGGAAATCTATTGCAGTTTCTTTCTATGACGTTGATCATCATGATCATGCTGTCGATTTATTAAATCCAGAACAACCACCAATTTTGGTGCTTGAAGATCACGGAAAAATTCAATTTAAAGGACTTTCTCAGGTAAAAATAAAACTATTATAATTAGTTTATCTAGGTAGAAAAAATGAAAGTCTTAAAATTCAATTCAAAGGACTTTCTCAGGTAAAAATAAAACTATTATAATTAGTTTATCTAAGTAGAAAAAATGAAAGTCTTAAAGTTGGATACTAGACAAGTAATATGAGGATTTGTTTTACATTTTTGCTTGCAGACTCCTGTGAAATCCTTTGCTGAGTTTCAGAATCTATACCTCACTGCATGTTCTGCACACAAGGCTGCTCCTAAAAAAGGCTTTGAGCCTGTTCGTAGAAGCCACATGGGATTAATTGTTCATGTCATACCCCAGAATGAAAGCGTAGATGGTCTTGGGAGCAAAATGAATTTTGTTGATATGGCAAGTTAAAATCTTGACTCAAGTAAAAGATGTGCAGTAACCATCATTCTTTTTTCTTTTTTTATGGCAAAGTTAAAATTTAGAACTTGATTAACAATATTATACTCTTACTATCAGGTTACGAAGACGCTAGAAGGAAAAGTAGTGATGGCTCTGGTCTTGCTGAGACTAACAAAATTAACAAGTCAATTTATGCTTGTGTGCTATGCTTTGAGCACAAATGAAAGTCGTGTTCCTTATCGAGAAAGCAAACTTACACGCATGTTGCAGGGTTCCTTGAGGGGGACAAGCAAAATTCTGTTGGTTTCGTGCTTGGTACATGACTTCGCTTTTTAGTTCAAAATACTATTTTCTCATTTTTTGTTAATAGTTCAATTTTAATTTTATTTTTTTCTTTTTCTCTAATGTGAACTTAGAACCCATCATTTTGTCAAGACACTATTTACATGCTCAGCTTAGCATCACGATCATGTCAATTTATTAATCGGACACCCTTGAATTCCACAAAGAAAAATGCAAGTTCAGCAAGACACAAAGTGAATTCTCAGATGAACCAGATACCCAAAAGTGTTTCAGCGACAACAAAGAAATTACCAGGTTCTAGATCTCTTGCGTGTGAAAATAAAGTTGTTGCTATGAAGTCTGAAATAAAAGGAAGGTTTGTAGTGAATTTTACATTTTGTGTGATGCATGTTCAACTTATGGATATTGACCTTTTCTTTCTTTTGATTGAAGGAAATTGTTTGAGGAAGCCACTCGCTCTGCTGCCAAATCTGAGAAGGCAACTTCTCAAAAGAAGCCCATACGTTACAGCGACAACAAAGAGATTACCAGGTTCTAGATCTCTTACATGTGAAAAGAAAGGTGTTGTTGCTATGAAGTCTACAATTAAAGGAAGGTTTGTAACGAGTTTTTACACTTCGTGTAATTTATGTCCAACTTATGGATATTGATTATTTTAATCTTGATTGAAGGAAATTGTTTGAGGAAGCCAACCACTCTGCTGCTAGGGCTGAGAAGGTAGCGTTTCTTTTCTCTAAATACTTCTATACTAGGCAATGTATCCCCATAAATAACTACTAGTCCGGCTCAATGTGTACATAAACTTTGGGCTATCATTTATCTTTTTATCTTTTTATTATGTGTATGTGTGTATTGTTAGGGATTTTTATTTGTGTGTATTTTCAGGGATTTAATATAGGCAATGTTTTTATGTTTATGGGTTAATGTTCAACCAGAGACGAGACGAGACGGGGATAGGTTAGGCCGCCCGACAAAAGCTTAATAATGGTCTGGCCTGCTTAAAGTCCAGTCTGGTGTACTATACAAAAATGCCTGTATATTTAAATAGAATTGTCTTAAGCCTATAAAAAAGGTTGTTAGACTTGATAGGTTAGCCTATTTATAGCTAGCTATATTTATGTTTATGTTTATGTTTATATTTACATATATTATATTTCTATTTTTTATATAATGTTTGTTAATAAACTCATTTCCTATTGAATGATAAGCCTATTGCCCTATTTAGTGGTAGGTAGGTATATTTAGTAGTAGGCTTATTGTCCCATTTAATAGTAGGCCTAGTGACTTCTTTAAATGGTTAAGGGTGAAATAGGCTTTAAACATGTTCTCAGGTTAAGCCAGACTTTCAAAAAGCTTAGTTCATACTTTAAAAATTGCCTAAAGCTTAGTTCATACTTTAAAAATTGCCTAAGTTACGTAATAGGTTAGACTTGAATTATCTATAGTTTTGTCTAGCATGGCCTATTTCCACCCCAAACCTTTGAAACTTCAAAACACGAAAATAAAAGGATTTTCATGAATTTATTTTTACTTATTAATTGTTAATAAATTAGGACATTTGAGTTCAAGGACGAGTTGTATGACTATTCATTAGTAGGGACTATATGAGGTTTCTTATTGTCGTTAATGGATAAGTTTTATTTTTTGCAGTAAATTTCCATTCACCAAGCTACCAAAGCATCAGAGCCTTTATTGGTAATAGATCAACTAGTGTATCAAATGCATGATAATTCTTTATATGAAGCTGGAAACCGTGTCCGGTTAAATTCCAGAGTAGAAAAGGTAATAAATAATCTCTCAATATCCCAACATGAACAAAAAAACCTAGACACAATATTCTCAACCTGACACTGATGAATGTTCTAAGCAGGAAAATTCACTTCCAGATGCTAGAGATAATGTCAAACTCAGTATGATGGAGGAAAATGTAATTACTTGATCTTGTATAATATAATATAAATTTGTTTAGGACTTGAAAATATTTTCAAAAGATAAAACAAGGCATCAGTTCAATGAGGAAACTGATAAAATATGTTATATGCAGCATGACCCATCTTTGAATGCTAGCAGTGAAGTGCAACTTCATCCCATAGTGGAAAAGGTAATTCATTTTCATTCAATCATTAATGCATTCAAAATTCACTGTCCCTTTTCTTTTTTTCAATTTGGCTTTTATAAAATTGATAAATCTTGTCACCAAAATTTTAGCTTGTTATATACTGGTTGGTTTATGTATTAACATAATATTTTTCTTGTGTTTCCATAGGGTATTTCTGAGGATCTTGAAGAAAAACACACCCCTTGTTTCAGTAATTACTCCAAAGCTTTGTCTACAGTTGATGAAGGTAGATGGGATGTAACTGAATAAAACTTTTGAAAGATAAATTGTTTAACTAATCACTTGATGCATATTTATAAAATTGCTTTTTATTATTATAGGCCATAACATGAACGAGGAGAACAACTTAAATGAAAATGAAGATGGTTCACCACCCATTAGTTCTCAATTGCGTGATCTTCAATCTCTCTGCTCAACAACTCCATTATGCAAACAGATACCTGAGGCAGGATCCATTTCACTTGATGATCAGATTTCTACTGAAATTGCAGAATGCGTTTCACGTGATGATCAGATTTCTACTGAAGTTGCAGAATGCGTTTCACTTGATGATCAGATTTCTACTGAAGTTGCTGAACCAAGAACTCCTCTAACGGTACAAAATATGTGCTCAATTGAAAGACGAGATGTAATGAATGCCAAAAGTCCTTGGGAAACATTCAGCATACGTAGTTCTGGAGTAAAGGTTTGATCTGTTCATAATATTGTCAAAAGATCTTTAATGCGCACTTTCATGCTTTTCACTCAATATTCTATTTGATTGCAGAACTCTCTTGTTCAAGAATACCTTCGGTTTTTAAACACAGCTGATTGTTTATTCACCCAAAAGCGATTGTTGCATATTGATAAATTAATAAATTGAAAGAAAATCATTATAATGACCACAATTTTACCATGTATTAATATGGAAACCATTTTACATGGCTGGAGAGTATGACAATTTCATGAAATTGACAAGCACCTAAGAGCTTCAGAAACTGTCCCTTAAAAGTTAACCGTTAAGGTGCAAGAATCAAGTCAATTAAGTACTCCACCTAGTAGTCTATGCTTGACTTGGCATTTTATACCTTTTATGAGAAATGAGAAATCTCAGTTGCTAATTTTGTTTTACTTTTTCTGAAATGAACAGGGAAGAATTGAAAAAGTTAAAGGTTGGATCCAATTCTTAACCTCTTTCTATTTTCAATATTAAATTGATTTTTTTTCCTTGTACTCCTATATATATCTTGCACTATAATTGATTGAACTTTTTCTTATAGGGAATTGGAGAGAAGAGAGCAACATTTATACTTGAGCTTCGTGAAGAATCTCCCGAACCTTTCAAGAGTGTATGTCCTAAAATAAGTTTTCTTCGTAAAAGTTTCTTCTTTTTTTCCTACCAATACTTCATTACCAATAAGGTTGTTTATATGCCTGACATAATTTTGGGATTGTGAACCAATTTTTCATCAACAGCTTGATGATTTAAAGGACATTGGACTTTCCGCAAAGCAGGTATCTTTTTGATCTATCATATTTATATGGCTGACATAATTTTGGGATTGTGAACCATTTTTTCATCAACAGCTTGATGATTTTAAGACAATAATACTGTGTCAGCAACATATAATATTTCTCGTACAGATTAAGAAATAAAATTGTTTTATTTTTTTTTGAACAGCAAAATTGTATTAATATTTCAAATTTTCCAAAGAAGAAAAAAAAGGTTTATAGAGAAAAACTGAATATTAAAATTTTGTCCAAATTTATTAAGAAGAAAGATCGAAAGAAAGATGAGTGAGAGAGTGAGGGAATGAAAAAACCGAAAAAGGTTTCAAAAGTGAGTGAGAGAGAGTAAAAAAGTGAAAAATGATTGAAAAAATGGTAAAAAAGTGTGTTAATTTATATTTGAAGTAAAAAAAGGAAAAATATTTGAAAAAGTAGAAAAATTGTATTAAATATATTTTGAGCAGCAAAATTGTATTAAAATTTCAAATTTTTTAAAGAAGGAAAAAAAGCTTGTTGATAGACAAAAACTAAATAGTAAAGAGAAATGAGAAAATTAGAGGAAGAAAGAAGGAGAAAAAAGATAAAAAAATTAAGAAGAAAGATTGAAAAAAAATGGGAGAGAGAGAGAGTATAGTGTGCAAAAGTGAGAAAAGTTTGGGAGAAAGTGAGAAAGTGAAAAAAAAATTGAAAAAGTGGAAAAAAAGTGTAGATTCACCTAAAAATCTTTCAATTGCTTAGTAGATGAATGAATTATTTTGATTATAAAAAAAAGTTAAAAATGAAGAATATAATAAATTAGGGGATAATTGTAAAAAATAAAAAATAAAAAAATTAGGGGATAAAGTTTGAATAGTATAAGTGCGAAGGAGCAAATAGTTAAATACAAAAGTAAGGTATTAGGGTTTGGCTGCGCGTTGCTTTGTTGAGCCCAACACTTATCGGGTCAGTTTGAGGAGGCTATATATTTCCAGAGAGAAAGGGCAAATGCGCAGCTCAACACTCCTCTTCCCTTTCGCACTTGTATGCAGCAACAACAGAGTTTTGTTTTTACTTCTCGTTTTCGTTTATGGTTTTGTAACTTATTATCATTGTTTGTGATTGAGATGGCCTTCATAATCCCAGCTAAGCTTAGAGATTTTCTTTTCTTAAGTGCTTATGTTGATTCATGGGAGGCCAAAACTAATCCATGGAGGTTTCGCTGATAAATGCCTGTTTTTCATTATTATATCAAGGTGTTTACTAGTAACTTTCCGTACACACTTTTCACATACATATTTCCATTTCATTTCATTTCATTTCATTTCATTTCTGTAGCCTATTTCTCGTCCATTCTTGGTGTCGGTATTTATATCTTTTAAAATTTTAATATTTGATAAGGACTATATAGTTGGTATTCTTTGTAACTTATTATCATTGTTTGTGATTGAGATGGCCTTCATAATCCCAGCTAAGCTTAGAGATTTTCTTTTCTTAAGTGCTTATGTTGATTCATGGGAGGCCAAAACTAATCCATGGAGGTTTCGCTGATAAATGCCTGTTTTTCATTATTATATCAAGGTGTTTACTAGTAACTTTCCGTACACACTTTTCACATACATATTTCCATTTCATTTCATTTCATTTCTGTAGCCTATTTCTCGTCCATTCTTGGTGTCGGTATTTATATCTTTTAAAATTTTAATATTTGATAAGGACTATATAGTTGGTATTCTTTGTGTTTAAAAATATATTTTTCTCCTATTGTTTTTCTCTCAATATCAGCAAAAGCGATGTTGAAATTAGAGAGAAAAATTCTATTAGCAGATATAAATAATCAAAACACCAGATCTGAACAAATTACCAAGAAGTTCCCTTTCATTTTTTCTCCTGTATTGATTGATAGAAATGAAGAACAGAACCAAACAATATATGTGGGCATTTAGTCAATAGAAGCTTTTAGATCAGCTTAGCATCACGATCATGTCAATTTATTAATCGGACACCCTTGAATTCCACAAAGAAAAATGCATGTTCAGCAAGACACAAAGTGAATTCTCAGATGAACCAGATACCCAAAAGTATTTCAGCGACAACAAAGAAATTACCAGGTTATAGATCTCTTGCGTGTGAAAATAAAGTTGTTGCTATGAAGTCTGAAATAAAAGGAAGGTTTGTAGTGAATTTTACATTTTGTGTGATGCATGTTCAACTTATGGATATTGACCTTTTCTTTCTTTTGATTGAAGGAAATTGTTTGAGGAAGCCACTCGCTCTGCTGCCAAATCTGAGAAGGCAACTTCTCAAAAGAAGCCAATACGTTACAGCGACAACAAAGAAATTACC
The DNA here is from genome assembly GCA_039519185.1 of Astragalus membranaceus. Taxonomy (NCBI): domain Eukaryota; kingdom Viridiplantae; phylum Streptophyta; class Magnoliopsida; order Fabales; family Fabaceae; genus Astragalus; species Astragalus membranaceus. The sequence goes on from CM076853.1 coordinate 18,679,632, forward strand.
AGGTTCTAGATCTCTTACATGTGAAAAGAAAGGTGTTGTTGCTATGAAGTCTACAATTAAAGGAAGGTTTGTAACGAGTTTTTACACTTCGTGTAATTTATGTCCAACTTATGGATATTGATTATTTTAATCTCGATTGAAGGAAATTGTTTGAGGAAGCCAACCACTCTGCTGCTAGGGCTGAGAAGGTAGCGTTTCTTTTCTCTAAATACTTCTATACTAGGCAATGTATCCCCATAAATAACTACTAATCCGGCTCAATTTGTATATAAACTTTGGGCTATCATTTATCTTTTTATTATGTGTATGTGTGTATTGTTAGGGATTTGATTTGTGTGTATTTTCAGGGATTTAATATAGGCAATGTTTTTATGTTTATGGGTTAATGTTCAACCAGAGACGAGACGAGGATAGGTTAGGCCGCCCGACAAAAGCTTAATAATGGTCTGGCCTGCTTAAAGTCCTGTCTGGTGTACTATACAAAAATGCCTGTATATTTAAATAGAATTGTCTTAAGCCTATAAAAAAGGTTGTTAGACCTGATAGGTTAGTCTATTTATAGTTAGCTATGTTTATGTTTATGTTTATATTTACATATATTATATTTCTATTTTTTATATAATTGTTAATAAACTCATTTCCTATTGAATGATAAGCCTATTGCCCTATTTAGTGGTAGGTAGGTATATTTAGTAGTAGGTTTATTGTCCCATTTAATAGTAGGCCTAGTGAGTTCTTTAAATGGTTAAGTGTGAAATAGGCTTTAAACATGTTCTCAGGTTAAGCCAGACTTTCAAAAAGCTTAGTTCATACTTTAAAAATTGCCTAAAGCTTAGTTAATACTTTAAAAATTGCCTAAGTTACGTAATAGGTTAGACTTGAATTATCTATAGTTTTGTCTAGCATGGCCTATTTCCACCCCAAACCTTTGAAACTTCAAAACACGAAAATAAAAGGATTTTCATGAATTTATTTTTACTTATTAATTGTTAATAAATTAGGACAGTTGAGTTCAAGGATGAGTTGTATGACTATTCATTAGTAGGGACTATATGAGGTTTCTTATTGTCATTAATGGATAAGTTTTATTTTTTGCAGTAAATTTCCACTCACCAAGCTACCAAAGCATCAGAGCCTTTATTGGTAATAGATCAACTAGTGTATCAAATGCATGATAATTCTTTATATGAAGTTGGAAACCGTGTCCGGTTAAATTCCAGAGTAGAAAAGGTAATAAATAATCTCTCAATATCCCAACATGAACAAAACCTAGACACAATATTCTCACTTTATTTACCTGACACTGATGAATGTTCTAAGCAGGAAAATTCACTTCCAGATGCTAGAGATAATGTCAAACTCAGTATGATGGAGGAAAATGTAATTACTTGATCTTGTATAATATAATATAAATTTGTTAGGAGTTGAAAATATTTTCAAAAGATAAAACAAGGCATCAGTTCAATGAGGAAACTGATAAAATATGTTATATGTAGCATGACTCATCTTTGAATGCTAGCAGTGAAGTGGAACTTCATCCTATAAGGGTTGGTTTATGTATTAACATAATATTTTTCTTGTGTTTCCATAGGGTATTTCTGAGGATCTTGAAGAAAAACACACCCCTTGTTTCAGTAATTACTCTAAAGCTTTGTCTACGGTTGATGAAGGTGGATGGGATGTCACTGAATAACACACCCCCTTGTTTCAAGTTTAATTTTAATAGGTATTTTAACTGAACTTTGGGTATTGATAATAAGATTGATTGATTGTTCTTTATTGTAGAAATTTAGCAACAACATTGAGGACAAGTCTGAAGGAAAGCTTGGCACATGCGAGGAGAGCCCAAATTGGACTAAGCTAACATTTAAGCTGGACTTAGCGAAGTTTAAAATGAAATGTCTTAAAGAAGATATTGTCACATTAATGCATAAGCGCGTCCTTGACGTTGCTGGCTCTCTTGGAAAGGACATTGAGGTCAAAGTAAATGGCAAATCGCTCTGTATTTAGTCCTTTAAGGACTATGTCAATATATGCCTGTTATCTGCTGAGTTGTTCAGACCAAATAATCCCTTACCAAAGTTTGTATCATAGTTTTGGGGAGTCAGTGACTATTTTTTTTTAAGATTATGATTATGAACTTGGTTTTATTTGTATGGGTCCATTGCAAAGTTGATGATAAGTGAGAAATTCCTGTCAGTGTAAACAACGATGAAAAATTTGGAGTATTAACAGGTGATTAGTAGGTGATTAGTATCAACTTGGGGACTTCATATCAAACTCTACTCCTACTAATCACCTGTTGATACTCCAAATTTTCATCGTTGTTTACACTGACAGAAATTTCCCACTTATCATCAACTTTGCAATTGACCCTACAAATAAAACCAAGTTCATAACCATAATCTTAAAAAAAAAAATAGTCACTCACTTCTCAAAACTATGATACAAACCTTGGTAAGAGATTATTTGGTCTGGACAACTCAGCTGTTAACATGTACATTAAAGAACTTAATACAGAGCGATTTGCTATTTAATTTGACCTCAATGTCCTTTCCAAGAGAACCAGCAACGTCAAGGACGCGCTTATGCATTAATGTGACAATATCTTCTTCAAGACATTTCATTTTAAACTTCGCTAAGTCCGGCTTGAATGTTAGCTTAGTCCAATTTGGGCTCTCCTCGCATGTGTCAAGCTTTGCTTCAGACTTGTCCTTCATGTTGTTGCTAACTTTCTACAATAATACACAATCAATCCTATCATCAATACCCAAAGTTCAGTTAAAATACCTATTAAAATTAAACTTGAAAACCCTAAAAAAATCCTACATCAAGAAAATTACAATTCGAAACATCAATTTGGGGGGAATTCAAGAATCAAAGAAACCCTTACTTGATGATAAGTCTTCCTGTGGCCGCGGCCATCGGCAATATCGATGACAAAACTTTTGGAAAAAGTATTGGTGAGCTTGGCACCATAACTACAACCTGCCAAAACGGTCAAAACATAAGCTTCCTCCCCATTCACTTTCACTTTCTTTACGGCCAGCCACGACAACATTGTTGGTAACAGAAATAGTATTCGCTTTGCTAACAATATCTACCTCAAGTACATTCATTAAAGAAGGATGTCTGTTTTCCACTACATTGACAATAAGCTCATTGAAAATGTTTAAAAGTCCAGGGATGATACAGATTGGTAAACCAACTGGTCCTTTTCGTAAACCCAGCGATTTGCTGTTTCTCTTTCAACTTTACCGATGAAAAGTATGGGGCTGTCAAGTATATAATTACTTTCTGGTTTATGACCGAACCCGAGCTTGGGGGACAAGAAAGAAAGAGCAGAGAGAATGAAGACAAAGGGTTTGTTGAAACTAGGGCCCTATTTGAGCATGTGCAGTGGCGTGACATCACATTGATAGGTGATAACTCATATTTAGATGTGTAATATTCGTGTTTTATTAGGTAAATATTAATTATTTAGAGGAAAGAAGGGTTAGGAGCTTGTTTGTTATCATTTTGGTGCCTTTTTGAGTATATTGAACCTTAAGTGATAGTTGATGCTTGACCTTTTTGTAAAGCCGCTTTATGAGATGTGGATAATATCTATTTCACTTCCTTTTCCTCACATGATGGGTTTTCGAAATAAGGAGAGTTACTTGGAGAAAAACTACTTGACACCTAGTATTCCCCTATTAATCCATTATTCAAGCTTTTATTTTTAGTTTAGTTTTATTATCTCATCTACGGTTTGCTCACGCCATAGCATCATTCAACGTGTATGACTTGGGATTGTTGGAGTGCATATTTTGTAAACATCATTCTCTTGCTCACATACGGTAACATAATCTTTTTAGTTTATGTTGTTTTGATGAAGCCTATCATGAGCTAAACTTTTGTGGTTGGATTGTTCTCATGTTTGTAATGAACCTTGAGTAGCTTTTATATAATATTATGATGTTTGCGTTTCATTACTTGGGTTATAATGCTTTCAACCTTATTTTGGGAATGATCAACTAGAATAAGGAGGTTTTGTGGGTACAGACATGGTTCACGAAGGGAGCTCAAGGAATGATATGAATGAAAAATCATTTAAAGACATTTAAATGAAGTGTACTTAACCCTAGACATAAGGGAGTAATAGTTTATAAGGTAATTGCTGTATGAACTTAATATACAGGGGTAAAACTTATTTAGAGCCTAGACATAGGAGTCTTGTAACATAGCCCTGACGACAGTGACTAAAAGGCACGCCATCATAACGCTCTAGCGTCTATTGATTCTGTAAAGCTACAGCGTCTCATTATGGAACACTACTCTTGGAGATTTATATAACATATGAACTATTTAACTCACTTTATCTTACTCCTGAACTTTTTTTACTTGTTTATTTACATTTATGTTAATCACAATGACAATACTTGTTGACAACTTGTATTTGTAACTTGTTTTTCTCACTAGCTAAATTACTAATTTTAGTATAGAAGTAAACTCAACAATCTCTGTGGGAACGATCTTTACTTATCATTGTATTACTTGTTGCGATTGTGTATACTTGTACAAACTACTTTTCGCACAAGTTTTTGGCGCCGTTGCCGGGAATTGTGAAAGTTAATTTCTATTGTTTAGTGTAAGTTTAGTTAGTTTTGATTATTTTGTTTCGCATGTTCTGCTTGTCCAGCAAATTATTTTATTGTGTTGTGTTTGTAGTGTGTATTTCTTTGTGTTATTTGTGTTTAGTGTTTGTGAAAAAAAATCCACTTTATGCCATGGATTATTTGAATTTTTACTCCATGCAAGCAAGGAATGCTCAACAACAATTTTTCAACTATGATTTCCATGGGAGTGAACATGAAATGGACTGTTGTGAGACAAATTTCATGCCCATGACAACCCAAAATATGGATTATGGCATGGGAAATGTTGTGTGTGAGCAAGATTGATATTCTCAAGCTCAAACCGAAAGATTACATGAGGTTAATTCTGATTTAAAAGAACTCTTAGCTCAATTCCTTGAGGATATCAAAGTGGAGCATGACAACTAATTTGAAGCTTCATGTAAGAATATAGAGGCTCACTAATGGAGCATCTAAAAGAAGAGAGTTGTATTGAAGAGATGGTTGAGCAAAAGAAAGAAAAAGAGAGTGTAGAGTATGAACTTGAATGTGGTCATGTGGAAATAGTGGAAGAAAAACAAAAAAGTTGTGTAGTTGTAGAAAAAGAAAAATTCAAAAATAGTGACAAAGAAGAAGAACAAAGGTTGAGGTATGAAAAGAGTCATGTGACAATTGAGACTCATCCCTTGGTAATTGAAGAAAATAGCCCTCCGCAAATTGAGCTTCAAGAGAGGCAACCCAGATTTTTAGGACTAATTATGTTTTGTGTGTTTTTGTTTTTACTATTGCATGTATGAATAAGAAGACTTGTGGTATGTATGTGTTGTCAATTATGCAGAATTCTGATGCTGTAGCACCATGTGCTATAGCACTCGTAGCTGAGGTGTTGAGAAAGTGGTTAAAATAGTTAAAATCACACCACCCACCCAAAACCTTTCCACCACACCTTCACCTAAACCATCACCAACCAAAGAACCATCCCCTACATCTATAACACCTCCAAATTCTCACAGTTCCAGCCATAAATCTATCATTACCTCAAGCCAAACCATCAAACCTTATTCAAATACCTTCTTCACTTTCAAAACAACCCACTCCACACAAGTTCCTATCTCCCAGAAACTTCCCTCACCAAAACAAAAATCATCTCAACCTCACAAAAGAACAAAATCCACCAAAAACTCAGCCTGCCACAAAGCAACCACCAATGCTATTGGAAACTAAAGTGCAGAGAATGAATGCTGTCACAATTGGCGCTACAACATCAGTATCAGAAGGCAGTGCTGCAGCATCTGTTGTTGCACCAAAGAAAGCTGTGAGAACAAAAATGGTGGACATCCAAAAAGAGGCCAAGGGTACCTAAATCTGTTGTGGAGGAACCTAATTCTGTTGTAACAAATGATTGAGTCCCCTCTCCTACACCAGAGCCGCCATTAGCCAAAGATACCTACCACAAGACTTTGTCTGGCTGAGGACTCTTAAACAAAGCGCTCCTGGAAGGCAACCCAAGGTTCTTAAACTAACAATTTTGTGTTTTTAATTTTTCTTTTGTGAAGGAGTGAATTTTGTGAAGTGGGAAAAGAAGCCACCAAAGGAGAAACCCTGGGACCAAGTTGGCAGATGACACTCTACAAGAAGAAGTGCCAGTTAGCGCTGTAGCGGTTGATGCTACAGCGCCTAAAGCCCAGTCCCAGCACAAACCTGCATCTGAGGAGAATACTCTTGATCTTTCTACAGAGAGGGAAGCAGCAGAAAAGCTGGCTGAGATGAAAGCTTACAAGGAAGCAGATGATCCCCAGAATGAGGCTACAGCGCCTAGCGCTGTAGCGGCAGGAAAGAAAAAATCCAGTAGCAGAGCCACCACAGTGCCCACCAGAGCAAGCAATAGGCTCAAATCTGGGTTAGCAAACAAGTACTCTAACCCTTCTTTTTTTTAAAAAAAAAATTTGTTTGTTTGTTTTCAATAAATCTGTTAGGTGCTATAGTGTCTGTTCTTGCATCTAATAGTATGTTTAGAGTTTTATTTCTGTTGTTTTTAATTCTGTTGAGTTTTAGTCATAGGACTCTCCATTTAGGAATTGCATGAGCAGTAAGGACACTGCTAAGTCTTAAGTTAGGGGGAGGACCTTATAAATGTCAATATTTTGTTTAATTTGTTTGAATAAAAAGGCATGATTAGTTGCAATTTTAAAATTTTTCAGTAATAGAAGTTGTACTTTTTGGGCTAAATTTAATGATGATTATGTGTTTTGAGGAGAGTAGCATTGTTTTAACAATGACTGGTTTTATTACTGCTTCTACACTCAAACTCTAGGCTTAGCAAGGAACCTAGTTAGCTAGGAATGATAAGGCTTAGTCAAGTTTTTACTAAAAATTGAGAGTAGCATTTGAAGCTAAGTTTGGGGGTGCATCGGCTAATTAAGGCTAGGGATGAAGATTATAGGATGGTCAGTGCAATAGGACCCAAAGTGTACAAATGGTCATGTAAAAAGATGTAATTGCCTGAAACAAATGCTGAACTATTCCAAAAATGCATATAAAAAAAAAGAAAAAGAAAAGAAGAAAAAAATAAAAAAAGATAGAAATGCAAATAAGGAGTTCAGTAATGAGGGCATTGCAGTTGAATCTGTTCATCAAGTCACCAGTGCTATAGCATCTAACGCTATAGCGCTGAGAAATCACCAAATCAATAGTTAGTGCACTGGCCAAAGATCTGAAATGCCTAATCAATAGTTATGTGAAGTTGTTAGTCCACTCTCCTTTTTAAAAAAATTCTTTGGCTAAACCAAAAGAAGGCCACTCTTTCCAAGGCTAGGAGAAATGTTGAAACTAGCTAGGAGCTAAACTAAGCCTAGTAGTCACACACTCACAATTTAGCTGTAATAATTCTAGATGTTGTGAAAAACAATGGTGTGTGTTGGGCGTGAATCTGAAAGTTTGGCCTAATGAGAGCAATTTTTGAAAATCTGTTTGATTTAAAGGTGCAACTAGTTTGGTCTTGATATTCAGTTGTTATTCTGTTTTTATTAAGTTGTTATCTTTATCAAGTGTCATTACTTGAGGACAAGTAATGATTTAAGTTTAGGGGTGTGATAACTCATATTTAGATGTGTTATTTATGCTCTTATCACTTAAATCAACACAAGTTCTCAAGTAATATTCGTGCTTTATTAGGTAAATATTAGTTATTTAGAGGAAAGAAGGGTTAGGAGCTTGTTTGTTATCATTTGACACATCTGGTGCCTTTTTGAGTATATTGATGTTTTGCTTGAGTGCTGCAGCGGTAGACGCTGTGCAGCGGTAAGCGCTACAGCTCTATGGACGGTTGGCCACTTGGATATTTATGAAGCCACTTGCTACTTGATGAGTCATCATTCTGATTTTCTTCTTCTCAGCCTGACATTGAAGCCTCCAAGTGGGATGAAAAGGACACTTGGCGCCTCCTAATTGAAGCTTAAGTGATAGTTGGTGATGAGTTTCATCATTGCCCTTTTTGTAAAGCCACTTTATGAGATGTGGATAATATCTATCTCACTTCTTTTTCCTCACATGATGGATTTTCGAAATAAGGAGTTACTTGGAGAAAAACTACATTACACCTAGTATTCATTCATTAATCCTCCATTCTTGAAGCTTTTATTTTTAGTTTAGTTTTATTATCTCACCTGCGGTTTGCTCACACCATAGCATCATTCAATGTGTATGACTTGGGATCTGTGAAGCCCCGATACTCCAAAATAGGCCATGTATCCGTATCGGATACGTATCCGATACCGATACTTGTCGGATACGTCCTGATACGTATCTTAGGAGTATCCTGAAATTTATATTTATTTTTAAATCAAAAAAAGACCAGATACTTATCGGTTACGTATCATGGGAGTATCCTGAAATTTATATTTATATTTATTTAGTATTTTTGTATTACTATTTGTCTTTGAATTAGAATAGTCCTACTTTGAATTCTAATCCAATGTTTTTTATTTTAATTAATTTTAGGTATTATATTAGCGTGGCTTATTTTAGGAAGAATATATTTTAAAATGGGTGGGGAAAATACATTTAACTATGCTTACTTATTTTGATTACAAGTATCTTTTTTGTATATCTGATTATATCTATTGAATATTATGAGCAATTGTCAGTTAGTGAACTGAAGTATATTTAGTTATGTTTTATATTATTAAATTTTTATTTAATTTTTTATTGAAGTATCACTGCCGTATCGTATATTGATTTTCAAAATTTTTCCGTATCCACGTATCGTGTCGTATCGTATCCCGTCTCCGGGCTTCATTGCTTGGGATTGTTGGAGTGCATCTTTTGCAAACATCCTTCTCTTGCTCACATACGGTAACATAAATCTTTTTAGTTTATGTTGTTTTGATGAAGCCTATCTTGAGCTAAACTTTTGTGGTTGGATTGTTCTCATGTTTGTAATGAACCTTGAGTAGCTTTTATATAATATTATGATGTTTGCGTTTCATTCCTTGGGTTATAATGATTTCAACCTTGTTTTGGGAATGATCAACTAGAATAAGGGGGTTTGTGGGTACAGACATGGTTCACGAAGGGAGCTCAAGGAATGATATGAATGAAAAACCATTTAAAGACATTTAAATGAAGTGTACTTAACCCTAGACATAGGGGAGTAATAGTTCATAAGGTAATTGCTGTATGAACTTAATATACAGGGGTAAAACTTATTTAGAGCCTAGACATAGGAGTCTTGTAACATAGCCCTGACAATAGTGACTGAAAGGCACGCCACGATAACGCTACAGCGTCTATTGATTCTGTAACGCTACAACGCTTAACGATACATCGTCTCATATTATAGAACACTACTCTTGAGAATTTATATAACATATGAACTATCCAGCTCACTTTATCTTACTCCTGAACTTTCTTTACTTGTTTATTTACATTTATATTAATCACAATGACAATACTTGTTGACAACTTGTATTTGTTACTTGTTTTTCTCACTAGCTAAATTACTAATTTAAATATAGAAGGAAACTCAACAATCTCTGTGAGAACGATCTTTACTTATCATTGTATTTTGTGATTGTGTATACTTGCACATTTTCGCACAACAATAGGCCACTAAGAGACAAACAGTCTTTGATTTTAGGGTTGGTAGCACTGTACCCGAATTGCATTGGCCCAATTGGTACTTCAAGTGAGAGAATGTCATATAAAAAGACACTTTAATCTAGAAAGGGCATGACCGATAGTACACACATCAGTCTCCTCAATTCCCTAGGTCAGAGAGTACTGTTCCATTCCTTCCATCACTGTACTTCGTCTTCCCCAACCTCATTTCCACCATTTTCAATGTTGAAACTCCATTTCTGAAGCTGGAAACTCAAGATCTGTAGCACAAATCTTCATGACTTGAGATTGGGTAAAATAATATGAATTGGTTTATCATCGTTCCTCAGAATGCTGCAATGGTTCTTCATGACTTATGATGGAGAAAATAAATATGCATAATAACAGCATAAGGCATTCGTTGAGATAAAGGCGGAACCTTGTTGTATCTCAACTGATGCAACTTGACAAAAATCAACCATTTATCGCCAACAAAACAAACTCTCGTGAAATTTCTTGAATTGCTCTTTCGTTGTAAGTAGCATTTCTTATATATCTATGCATGTTTTATGGAAAGCACTTTTTTTGGTTAAAAAAACACATAACACAACATGTAGTATTTTGTAATTCTATATCAGGCCTTAATTTGTCTTCTCTTATATTTAATAATCGACTTCCTTTATATAAAAAACACGGTGAGCGAAATTTGCTCCTAAGTACGGATGAAGCTGATTAGTCTTTTGTTAAAAGCGCTGGGGCACTCTGTAGGTAGCCAACAATGATCCGAACTAAAAAAAGCTCAAACAAAATCAGGGAAAATCTACCCATAAAGCATTGAAAAATTGTGCGCGCCCATAAAACATTGAAAAAAAGCTCAAACAAAATGAGCGGAAGTGTTCCCATAAAAAAAACCATGTAGCGACACGTGGAAGTTATAAAACATTGAAGGTCAAGATGAAGCAGGAGCAAGTCAAACAAAAGAGGAACAAGGTGATCCAGAGTTGGAGGTAGAGCCTATATCTCCTCCACAACATGAGTTGTGGAAGTGTGCCATAAAACGATATTGAGATCTGGAAGAGCCAGCTTTGGTTGCATCTAAGAGTGCAAGTAAAAATTTAAGTTAAGAAATTTAAATAAACACGTAGGTGAGTGATTTCAATTTAATTCGATTCTTACTCATCACATGGTTTTTGTTGTAGGAAGAACTTTTTGAGCAAAGCAGTCAGGGGTCTTTTGTTCCTCGGGGAAAGCTAGATATCTTGACTGATGTCATTGGAACACCAGAATACCCTAGTCATGTCACTAATGGAAAAAAGGCATTTCATATCGGTTAAAATTGACATTTCATATCGGTTTCAAAATCGATGCCGAAAAAGGAGATATAAAAAATAGGTACATTTCATATCGGTTCCTGAACCGTTATGAAAAGTTGTTTTTATATCGGTTGCACCTAGAACCGTTATGAAAAGTTCGTTTTTATCAAATATAAGCATATTTTTGACATCGGTTTTTTGTTGGAACCGATATAAAAAGTACTTTTAACATCGGTTATCCAGAGGAACCGATATAAAAAGTACTTTTAACATCGGTTATCTAGCGGAACCGATATAAAAAGTACTTTTAAAAGTGTTTCTGATCAACATACATGAGACAGGACTATATACTGTATAATCTCAAATATTCATATAATTAAAAAATGAAACATCACAATCTCAAGTACATATTACAAAATCTTCGGCATAACATCAATTGTTTTCCATAAAAAATGTTTTACATGATGGTGCCTGACGTACATAGTCATAACATATTACCAAAAATTACTTCTAACATAAACTAAGCAAACTTATCATAATGAACAAAAATTACATTTCATTAAAAATTTCATTACAAAATGAACAAAAATTAAAGCAGAGTACTACACTGAACAAAAGTTTCAGATTTACTGGTATGTTCCAAAATCCTTTCTCTCAGCGCCATCATAAGTTGCATGTCCAAAGTTTTCTCAAATGTTATCTGCAAAAATATTCACATTCAAACAAAAGATAGTTCAAGACACGTGACCAGGTCAGTGGCACATTTTAAAGCAATGTCCATTCATGAATTCTTCAAAAAATTTACAAGCTATTCACAGATATTCAAATGGTAATTGGTAACTTTAACCTGCCAACAAAACCATGAGAATGAGAAGAACAATACAAAGAGAACAAGAAAGCTGCATAATTGAATATATCACAATAGAACTATCCACATGCAGTCAAAAGGAATATGAAATGAGAAAGTAAAGGATAATGAAAATTGGTATAGGTAACCACAATACCTTATTAACTGATTGATCCAGTTTTTGAAAATTGGTACAACTTAGGCTCTCATATTATTTGTATAGATTAGATTAGATTGATCCAGTTTTTGATAATTCAGATAACAATAGAATTCAGATAACAATTCCAGAATCTTAATCTAATCTAATCTATTTGAAAATAAAACTACCGGAAAACAAAAATGTGAGAAAGGAACACAACAATAGAATCTGGTGATTATAAGAAAGCATCTGGTGATTAAGACCAAGAAATGTTACTGATTAGAGTGAAAAATATTAGTTGATTTTGAGGAAAATATTCTTCACTCTAGTCAAGAAAGCATCTGGTGATTAAAATCAAGAAGCGTACAAGATATAAATCAACGTAGTCAAGCTCCAGGTCCTCTAGTGTCCTAGTTAGTGCCTTTGAGACATCTTCAGGTGCACAGTCACTGATCCTGTTTGGATAACAAAATTCAAGGCAGATGGAGGCAAGTCATTTCTCTTGACAGAAATATACAATAACAAAATGAAATTTTAGGTTTATCTTCAAGGATTTCATTTATATACACTGTCGGTGTATAAATATTTTCCACTAACAACCAATTACAAGTTGACATGTCAGTCAAAATAAGTAAGTCAACTAATAGCCACTTTATATGTCACTCATACCATCAATTGTTATTGGTTGAATGTAAAAAAATTTATGCCGACTGTGCTATGCTTAGCAATTAAACCCTATCTTCAACAAATTAGTCATTGTATTGGTGACAATTGTATATCTTTGAGCGACTAATTGGATCACAGAAGTCTTTAAAGGACTAATGTGACGACACTCTAATCTTTGGAGGACCTAATTGAGGGTATAATTTTCATTCTCTTTTGCATTTTTCATATTTTCATCAAAATCAATTAATAAATGAAATACATGAACTGACTAGAGTGAAGAATATTACTTGCTATTGTTGTTAACCATTTCTTGGTGAACTATTATTACTGACTAGAGTGAAGAAAGCATCTGGTGATTAAGACCAAGAAATGTTACTGATTAGAGTGAAGAATATTACTGATTAGAGTGAAGAAAACATAACAATCCTATTGGAATTTGAAGTGACTGATTAGAGTGAAGAATATTACTTGCTATTGTTGTTAACACATGAACTGCATTAGTTGTACCTGGAAACAAGGGCAAAATACTATGACCACTTTGAAGTCCCCACCGCAGCGCTACTTGTGCTGGAGTCTTGTGAAGTTTTTCAGCAATTTCAATCAAAATTGGTTCCTTCAAGATTTCCCCCTTTACCCATGACCTAGGAGAGCCCAAAGGTGAATAAGCCTGTAAGTAAGGAAGCATTTATTGTTAACAAAATGCAAACAATATAACCGGTGTTTTTAAAAAACGTCCCTGACCACAATTGAGGCCACGACACCATGGTTTTTGATGTCACTGGAATTACAAGTCGCAACATAGACATCAGACACGACACAGACACGTAGACACCAGTTTCAATTTGAAAAATGCATAAAATTGAAGTGTCATTGTCGGTGTCTGACACGATACGTGTCAGACACCGGACACGTCTTCAATTAAGACGTGTCGATGCTACATAGGTCGCAACATAACTATGACCGGGGCCTAAACAATCATGTTTAACTGCGACTCTCCATAATATCAAGAATCGCAAGCACGACCAAGATCTAAAACCCTGAACAAAACTTCAAATAAATAAATGTTGGGCCAGATGACATGATTCAGATAAGTGAGAGTATTACTGTGAGATGAACACCAGTAGACTTGCAAAAATTATGAAGAGCAGGTTGCTGCCAAACAGGATGGCATTCAACTTGGTTAACTGCTGGTGGAATCTTAGCATATCCAAGCAAGTCTTGCAGCTTCTTAGTCGAAAAGTTGCTCACGCCTATTGCACGCGCCTGTCCTGAGGTAAATAAACCTTCCATTGCATTCCATGTCTCTGGAAGACATAAGGGAGCCATCACCTCAGGGTCCCAACCTCGAGATCCTGGCTTTGTCCTAAAAGGCCAATGCATCTGTGCCAAAATAATTTATTATCAAAAGCTTCAATTTTCAAACAACTATAGTCAATTTCATGATCGTTTTCGAAAGCAGGTTTAAAATCAAGAAGCGTACAAGATATAAATCAACGTAGTCAAGCTGCAGGTCCTCTAGCTACAAAACAGTTACAATACTTGGAGAGAAGGAAGACGAAATCACACAAACCCTAAAAAACTAAAACGAAAACCCAAATTCGGTTCCCAATTCCCAAATCACACAAACCCTAAAAAACGAAATCAAGAAGATGGGTGATGGAAGGAAAAGGGTTACCAAACTATCTCGCTCCGGTGAAGCCGCTCAGTGGTTTTGGTCGTGATCTTCTGTGGCCAATGGGAATGAGGGAATGCGAAGATGAGTGAGAGGGAGCGAATGGTGGAAGAGGGAGAGTATGCACGCGAATGGTGAGAAGGAGAGATGGTGGAAGAGATGCGAATGGTGAGATGCTAAACGGTGGTGGAACGGTGGTGGAAGAGATGAGGGAGAGTACTGCGAATGAGAGTGAGAGGGAGCGAATGGTGGAAGAGATGCGAACGAATTGCAAAAGCCTAATTTTTTTCGTTTCTATAAAAACAGCGTTGCAAAGTACTTTTGGAGTCGGTTATTAGCAACAACTGACTCTAAATGTATGTGTGCATCACATTTAAAGTTGGTTATTGTTAATAATAGACTCCGAGTGTAGACTTTTAAGATTGAAAACACCTTTGAGAAGTACATTAAGAGTCGGTTCTTCAAACAATCGACTACAAATAGTATATTCCGAGTTGGTTATTTAACTGACTCTAGATATCTTACTTTTAAGGGTTAAATATGTTTTTGGTCCCTATAAAATTGGGTCATTCTAAAATTAGTCCCTACATTAACGAAATAGGCACTACAAAGAAACGAAGCAATAGTGGCACTTCGTACGCGGCGGTTAGCCCCAACCGCCGTCGCTCAACTCGACACCCGCGGCGGTTCCATATAACCGCCTCCACCAAGCAACAACGGCGGCGGTTCCAGTTTGTATTGCGGCGGTCCTATTTTTTTTGGGGAAACCCTCAAACGCGCGCCTTCTATTTCGTTCCCCGCGAATCTCAAAATCACTCAAACACGGTTGCTGGCTTATACACGGTGCAAACTGACCCTTAGGGTTTCAATCTTCCTTGTAAAATCGCTAACAAAGAACCTCTTCCTCTCTTCCTCATACAATCGCTAACAAAACCACTTCCTCTCTTCGACTTCCACTTCTATTGCTTCAGGTACAATCGATTTCCACTTTTATTGTTTCAGGTACTACCATTTCCACTTCCTCTCTTCCTCTAAGTTCCCATCTTCGATTTTTCTTGTTGCAACAGGTTAGGGTTTGGTATCTGCATCATCTCAGCCACCTTACACCTCTCTTCATCATCTCAACAACAGGTTAGGGTTTTTAATTAGTTCTGTAATTCTTATTGTTCTGTTTCTGAGATTAAAGGTTCTGTTTGTTTTTTTGTTTTTCACTTCCGACCTCTCTGTAAGTTCTAAGATTTTGGTCGCTTCAATTGTGCTCAAGTTTAGCTTTTTCTTTAGTTTGTCTATTTATTTGGCTTAGGTTTTGTCAACCTTCCTGATGTGTTTGGATTAAGAATTGAGGCATTTGAAAGTATAGTGGGTGTGGCTGGATTCTTGGGGTTGTATTTTTTGAATCTTGATTAATTTATTGTGCAACTAGGGCATTAAAAGAGGTACAACAAAATTGATTTGTTTGAAGTATTCAACATTTACAGTGAAATAAATAGGTGAAGACAAGGTTTAACACATTATCATTTTTGCAGTAATGATTGTTACATTGTTAGTATGCTTGATGACTTGATATCCATGTTAGTGGCTTCAAAAGGCATGACAGGAGGGATTTAATTTTAAAAAGTGTTTCTTATTTAGTAATGCTTCTCAAATCCCTTGCTTGACATCTGTGTGGTCTTCATGCAAATGCATAACATGAAAAGCATGTTACCTGCATTGATTCTTTCTTATTTAATAGTAGCATCTTTGCATTTTGAATGCCTGTTTCTTAGTCTAAATTGATTGACTTTCTTGTTTTTACCATTATGAAATCTAATAATGCGATTTCTACCTTTTTATAGTCATCTGCAAGTACATCGTTAGTAGTCGTTTAGTTGCTGTGTTTTTCTTTTACGTGTCTATGCTGGCATGATGATTTTACTAGGGGTTAAATGTAGGCACTGCAAAGCAAGGCAAGCAAAAATTCCAAAAGTCAAAAGGCACAGACAACAGAAGGTTTTGGTGGCTTCTTATCTGGTTTTGTCTGTCTATACACATTCATTGTATCTGTCTAGTATTTACACTTCACTATGACAGGATAAGCACCTAGTTTTGACAATGGAAGACCTATCAAAAACACTGGAAGAGGTAAGAAAAGTTGTCTAAATTTTCTAAGAGTGTCATAAGACTTGCAATCTGTTTTCTATTACAGCTGTTTTCATACACCATCATTGTTCTATGTATATCTATAGAACCTTGCTATATGTAAAGTGTAACACCCATTTTCTACCCGGTAATTATTTAATAAAAATCAAAGTTTAAAAAAATTATTCCATACTTCGAAAAGAGATGTCACACATTCATCGATAACCAAAAGGTCACATACGATATATAACACTTTGTCAAAAAGGGACGAAGCCCATAACACCGGTTTAGTTAACCACATCGCCAAAAATACATCACCACGCAGCGGAATAGAAATAAGTTTCAAAACATAAAATCATAACGTCCTGAATGGACTCCAAACAAATAAAATGCAACAACCAAAGTCTAGCGTTCATCCCCCCCTTGAGTGTTACATATCAAAGCAAAGGACACCGACTCAGAATAGCGAAGGTAGCTAAGCCTTCACTCGGGATCACCTGCACGTTACCGCATAGGGGTAACATTCAAACAGAAGGGGTGAGATATCTTCAATATAATAGCGTAAATGATAGGAAATATGCTAGAATATGACACTATATCTACCACTCCACCACACACATCGAATCATAAACACACGTCAAATTATAAACACCACAATCAGTCACCAAATGTCATGATAATGCATGAGTGCAACCCACACCAACGGGCATATGCATGTGGTACCAAATCACTGAAAGTTTTGCCTGTAAATAGAGGCGTCACCAACATTGAGAGCTTTCACACCCGGCTCACCAATCTAGAAAAATTGAGCTTTCACACCCGGCTCACTAGTTTTAGAAAAAATTGAGCTTTCACACCCAGCTCCCAAGACCAAAGGCCTTCACCAAAATAAATGCGTATGCTGTATGCAACACCATGAATGCACACAGACAATCATCATAAATTAGTCACAATGTGACACACCAAACACCAATCACCGAATAACACCAATTGGGCTTCCACACCTAGACCAACGACACCGAAAACACCAAACTATCCGAAACAACGGAACGTCAAGATTTGGAGCCTTCACACCTAGCTCCGACAACACCAAGGTTTGAGCCTTCACACCCAGCTCAAACAACAACAATACTTGAGCCTTCACACCTAGCTCAAATAGCACCAAGACACCAAGATGACAACAATTTCCAAAACATTTGAGATGCGATGATTTTTCCCAACACCGGAGACAACGACAATTTTCCAAAATATTTGGGACGACGACAATTTTCCAAAACAATTGGGACGACGACAATTTTTCTTTGTTCAAAACAGCAACATTTAACGGCTAAGCCAACGGTTAACAATTTTCCAGAAAAATAGATCACTTTGCCTCAAATTAGAATATTCAACTAGGCCTCTGAATAAGCTTTCCAAAACATTTTGAAACGTCTCAATCGGACTCCCGAGTCAAAAGATATCTCGAAAACAAAATAGGGGGAAAAACTGAGACACATCCTGAAAATGGCGCCCAGGAGCAGGGCGCCTAGCAGGCAACACGCAGGAAATGGCCAACAACAGAAACTGGCGCCCAGACAGGCGCCCAGACAGCCCAGAACAGCACAAAAACGCAACATGGCACAGGATATGGCGCCCTTGGCGCCCAGGCAACTCAGAACACGGCACAGCAACGCAACACAGAACACACACCAGACACGACGCCCAGTAGCAGGGCGCCAAAAACTGCAACTCACACAGGGAACACGCACAGACATGGTGCCCTGGCACAGGGCGCCAAATTCTGCACAGAACATCAAGGCAACAGGGCCAAGCATGGCGCCCAGGCACAGGACGCCGTTTCCAGCAACAGAGACAGCAACAACAATGGCGCCCAGCACCAGGGCCCCAAAAACAGCATCACACCAAATTCATCAAAACACCATATATGCGATCATATCACCAATCTAGTTCATCAATTCTTAACCACCAATGTCAATTACCATGAATTGTCAATCACAACACCAACAACAATTAATCGAACGCTTAGCATGCAATTCGTGATAACAACAATAAACACCAATTTTTAGAATTACAACAATCACCAACAAGCCAATATTTCAATCAACATAGTCATGATTCAACTACCATCAAACCAACATCAAAAATCAAGCAAGGGGCATCATAGGACCTATTCCCACATAACCCCATCATAAAACCCTATTATAAGGAAGAACCCCACCCTTACCTTATAGTAGGAGAGCACTAATCCTCTTGATCAAGTCACCAACAATAACCTCAACAACACAACTTCCTTCTTCTCCTTGAACTCGCGAAATCCTCCTCTTCTTCTCCCTTGGGTGTGCGCCGAACCCCTTCTCCTCTCCTCTCTCTATTCGCGACTCCTCTCTCTCTTTACTCACACAAAATCGCAAATGAGCAAAACCCTAGCCTAGGCGCTTCACCTATGCGCCTAGCTAGTGGGCTTTTGGATCACGGGCTTTCCTCCAGCTTAAGCCCGATCACTAACACCATCTCCTAATATCCAATTATACACCTCTTAATCAAATGCTAATATAATTACACCAACTGAAATAAATAAATGAATAAATGGATACCTAAATATTTAATTAAATAATTTAATTAAATATTTGGACGTTACATAAAGTTCCCTGGTCTACAGTCTGCTGCCATTTATGCATTTGGCTATACATAGATACATTCATTCTTCTGTGACATCATGTGTTCTGTTTATATGAGTCAAATTTGTAGTCAGCATAATAACCTGCAGTGTGTTGTGTTCAATTTCTAGCAATAGTTAATTCTAGTTATTTTAGATAGTATACTTCTTGAACAATTATTTCAAGTTAATCTTTACTTACTGTTAAACTAATTTGGAAGTGGGTATAATGTAGAAAAAGGAGTGTGGATATAAATGCACTGAATTTTGGGAAGTGTAGTATACTCTAAGTTCTTAGAGTTGCAGCCCATTTTTATCATTACATATGAAAACCAACAAGTGAACGTTCCCCTGCTCTAGATTGTGTTTATTTGGTTATTTTTACTCTGGATGTGAAAATGGTGACTCTTCACGTTTTTTTTTCTTGTTTAACAAATTTGTGCAAAGTGCACACACTATTTTTTAATTTTTAGTTTATGTTTTAGTTACTGATTATTGATTTATGGTCTTGTTTGCAAACACTAATTTCTTCACGTTCTTGTTTAGTTACTGATTTGTGTAATAGATTTCTTCAAGTTTTTAATTTTAGTTTAGTTACTGGTTTATAGATCAGCATGTTCAGGAACTAATTACTGATTTATAGGAGCAAAGTGCACAAGTTTTGATATACAGATCAGTAACTAATTACTGATTTATAGGAGCATGTTCAGTAACTAATTACTGATTTATAGATCAAAATGTTCAGTAACTAATTACTGCTTGCTCCTATAAATCAGTAATTCGAACGTGTAACAGATTTCCAAAAGTTTTGATTTGTGTAACAGATTTCTTCACGTTCTTGTTTAGTTACTGATCTGTTTAATTTGTTAAGTTATGATTAATTTGATAACTTTGAGATTCATAGCATTGGTTCTGTTCTCATGTTCGAATTCTACTTCTATTGCTTCAGGTACACTCGCTAAGTGCTTGATTCGATTTCCATTTCGGTCTGTTGCTTCAGGTACACTCTCTCTTCATCTTTTTCTCCTCTTCATGTCTTCCTCTCTTTCGAATTTTCCCTTTCTTACCGTTCTGTCAATGCATAATGAATATTACAATTTAGTTTCTGGAGACACCCTAAGTAATACTTAGACACAATATATCACAACGCAAATGTTACTTTATGACTTCTAGTCAATCAGGAATAGAAGGCAATTACGGTGAAACCAAACACTCACAAATATCTTTACTTAGTTTAGTCAATTACGGTGAAGAAACATGTATATGTGGTTGACTACCTGTCAACTAATTAATTTTGATGGTTGACTACATGTATATGTGGTTGACTACCTGTCCATCTACTTGTTCAGCATGTTCAGTTGCTTGCTCCTATAAAATCATATGAATCTTACATCCTGCTTTTGTCCCTCTATCTTTGAATTGCCATTTTGTTTTACTACCCGTTATAGGATTTTATGAACTAGTTTGCTTAATAATTGTATTAAGTGACTAATTTACTTGTTTTGATTTATGGATTTATTTTTACTATATTGGTTTGATGTGATTGTTTGATTTTGTTTTAACAATACTTAGTCTATTATTTTGGAGCATAGCAATGATCTTAATTGTTCTTCAACAAGGAAAATTGGATTTCCTGTTTTAATTTATAATAGTTATTACGCGCTTATTGTGTGTTTTGTTGCCCAAGCTCATGCAAATGGATAAGTCCTGGATTACAAAGCCGCGGAACACAGATGAGTATGTGAAAGGGGTAAAGGAATTCATTAATTTTGCCTTTAAACATCGTGCGGTAAATGGGAAAATATTATGTCCTTATCAAGAATGTGGCTTCAAAAAAAGGAGGACTTGGGATATGGTATATGACCACTTAAGATGTACACCGTTTCCAATAGGATATACCTGTTGGTCCTATCATGGGGAGAAAAAGTCAAACCATAACGCCTCATGCAGCTCAAAGCACAACTATTGAAAATCCCATCCAAAGTATGATTAATGATGCTTTTGGTGTTGATGGGTACTGTGCAAATGAAGTGCCAGTTGCATCCAATGTAGAGTTTGAGAGAGATGAGGATGTGATGCAAAATACCACTCAAGAAGGGAATGAAGCCAAAGAATTTTATGAATTAGCAAGAGATGGAGAACAACCCTTGTATGAAGGGTGTACAAATTATTCAAGGTTATCTTTTTTGGTTAAGTTGTAGCATATCAAATGCTTATGCGGAATGAGTGACAGGCCATGACAATGATTTTAGAACTTCTCCAAGACGCATTTAAACATGCAAAGATCCCAAGTTCATTTTATGAGGCAAAGAAAACAATCACCAAACTTGGTTTGAACTATGAAAAGATACATGCATGTCCGAATAATTGTATACTCTATTGGGGAAATAGGGAAGATGAAGTGAGGGAAAGTTGTAAAGTTTGTCACGCTTCTAGATGGAAATCAAGGGAAAAGCCTAGGGGTACTCAGGTGAACACTGATGACAATAGTGTGAAGAAAGTGCCTGCAAAAGTTCTTCGTTACTTTCCTTTAAAGCCTCGATTACAAAGAGTATTTTTATGTTCAAAGACAGCCGAGGACATGAGATGGCATGCTACTAATAATAACAATGATGGAATGATGCGGCATCCTAGAGATTCTGAAGCATGGAAACGATTTGACTCAACACACTCTTGGTTTGCATCCAATTCACGAAATGTTCGTCTTGGGTTAGCTACTGATGGCTTTAATCCCTTCGGTGTTATGAGTTCAAATTATAGTATTTGGCCGGTTTTTCTCTTTCTATACCATCATTGATGACTTAAGTCGTTCATATTTGCTAGTTGGTGGTTATAGTGTGTAGCTGCAGATTACAATTACTTAATGTTATTCTATTTATTCATATGATTTTTGGTCTATGGATGTTATAGTGAAAATTGAATTCGGAGAGAGGGAAGCAAAGAGTTTGAGTAGACTTTATTTGTATTGTTAGTTGTTCTAGCATTGATAAATGGATACGCTTAGTTTATAATAAGCTTTCTTTATTATATTGTTTTTCCTTAATCTTTTCATCATGGTTTATTTGTTCAATCATTTCGTCAGGTAGGTATGCCTCCCAAAAAAAGATATGATGGTCTCCGTAATTGTCGATCCACACCAAATCAAGAACATGGATCTTCTGTGAGAATTCATAGGGTACCGTTACCCCAAATGGCGTCTATGCCTAACATATCTTCATCTTTGGAAGATGACATTCCTGAGTTTGAGGATGTTCCAAATGAACCTGATATCACAAAAGGTTCATCTACTACAAGTCAACCCAAGACTAATGCCAAATGGATAGTGGATGTTATTGGTATATCTACTATAATTAGGTAGTGGATTTTCCATTATTTATATTTTGGTGTACTAATATTTTGAATTATTTTGTGTTAGATGAGGAGGGTAATCGCAGCCAAAGAAGTCTGAAAGTGCGAGATTTGATTCCAAACAACTTAGGATTTAGGGTGGTGACCGAATGGAATGAAAGATCCCAACCAGTTGGAAAGTCTGCTGGTTTATTAGCAGGGTTTTTGGGTTTTACTGCAAATAATTTTGTCACATTCCCTATTTTGTACGAGAAGTGGCCTAAAGTTCCTGAGGGTTACAAAAATAATGTTTATGACAACACTATAAAGGTAAAAAGCTTAATTACCTTAATACATTTTATTGTTATTTATGTTTTGTTACTAATATCGTTTATTATATTTGTATCAAAGGAGAAATTTGTGGTAAATGATGGAAGTCACAAGACATGGATTTTATCCAGTTTGGGAAAGAAATGGCGGGACAATCGTTGCAAGCTTTTTAAAGACTATTATAACTGGGAGCTTAGTCTTGAACAAAATCTTCGTAACCCGCCGCCGGGCATTGACGAAGATCATTGGAGGCTGTTTTTGGAATATAGGATGAAGCCTGAAACTATGGTAATAAGGAAAAGTTTGAAATTGAATAGATTTGGTTTAATTCTTTGAACATGTTTTCTAGTTCATTGTTTTTTATTTTAGGACTTCCAATTTGATTTACAAAGTATTTGGAGTGGAGCATAGCCTGGATCCTAAAATATTATGACTTTGTTTATAGGCAATAGCTGATCAAAATGCTGAAAATCGCTCGAAGCAACACGTTCCCCATACATTAGGGGCTAAGACACTTGCTAGAAAACAACATGAGCTGGTATGATATCTCATTTTTTATATTGCTTGAAATTTTGAGAAAATGGTTTAATTATATCTATAGTTATGTTTGATTGCAACGTATCATATTATTGGGCACATCGTAAATGTTTATGTCTTGCTTCAATACACGTAGGAAAAATTGCAACAGAGGCAATTCTTGAGTCTTCTTCTGTGCATGAAGCCTTTATTCAAGTTTTTGGGAAAGAACATCCTGGGCATGTTGGAGGCATGGGACTCGGCGTAACACCAACTCAGATCCTTGGAAACAATTCTCATTCTACAACAGGATCATATTCATCGGATGCTAATGAAAAGATGTCACAGATGCAAAATGAAATTGATGCTTTAAAAGTACAAGTTGCTGAAGTTGATAGTCTAAAGGCTCAAGCTGCTGAAGTTGATGCTCTAAAGGAACAAGTTGCTGAATTACCTCTATTGAAGGAACAACTTGCTTATGTTATGCAACTTCTTAAGCAAAATCAGGTGATCACCGTATTGAAATTCATATTGTTATGCAACTTGCTTATGTTATTTCTTTTGATGAAAAAATTGTTGATATTTTTGCATAGGGAATTCACTGAATTGTTTAAACTAAATCTGGGTGTTGACATAGCTGTTGTAATTGCTGGCATTTTTTTTTCTCAGTCTATAACTTTCACAGATATGATAGTATGTGTGAAAAATCTCGAGCAAATTCAAAGAAATCAGTCTGGTATTGAAATCAGTCTAAAGGCTCATACTGGTATTGAAATCAGTCTGTCTTTTTATGTTTTTAAGCTACATATTTAATAGAGATTTTACCCTATCCTTATGATATATGTTAATTAATATTGTGTTATGTAAAGAGCTATAGAAGTTTAACTTTAGGATTCAGATGCAAGAGTTAAAAATCAAAAACTGAGAGAGAATTCACGTGTGACTTCTAGTTTTGTTTAGCTTGATGATCATCACAACCAAATGATTGAATTGGAAATAGTGACACGTCATCATATATTTGATCATAAGGAGAGGATGACATTGAAGGAGATGAGACCAATGAGGATGAGGTTGTTGAAATAGAAGGAGGGGAAAGTGGGGTGCTACTAGTACTAGTATTTTCAACAAAACTGTTATTAGCAGCAGCAGCAGCTATTTTTTGGATTGAGTTAGGAGACATAACAGTGTCTTGAGGAATGAAGGGGCAAGAAGAACTTGAAGGGAAGTTGAGATTGGTTGCTGAAGAGCCTTTAAGGCATAGAAGTGCAGCATCATAGGCTCTAGCAGCTGCTTGCAGTTGAATAAGAACCTAACCATATTCTTGCTTTTTGATTTGGTGCTCTAATCTCAGATACCCATGAACCCCAAGTCCTCATTCTCACTCCCTTGTATTTCTTCTTCTTCTCATTTGATGATGCTGATAAAGATTGTAGCATTGGCTTTGATAGTTCTTTCTGGATCTTGTTTTCTGTCTTAACCATGTTAAAGAGCTTCAAAGTGAAGATTAGTTCTTTCTTTCTTCAGTGAAGTAAAAACTTTCTTTCTTCAGTGCTGATAAAGATTGTAGCATTGGATTTGCTGTAGTTATATCAAATTAATAATGCAATGCTGTATGCATGGTATTTAAATTTTGCAAAGCTAATATATATATATATATATATATATATATATATATATATATATATATATATGAGTTTGTTTTTAATTAGATTTATGAATTTTTTCAGCCGGTTAATTTGGAATCACAAGAAGGTTTGAGACCCTCTTCTGGATCAAGTCACATAGGAAATCGTGAAGCAACAACATCACGCAGGATATCTAGATAGACGATTCTAAGTTGGTTGTATTTTGCTAGTTAATTGGTTGTATTTTGACTTCACAATATGAACTAAGTTTGTTTTCTTTTGATGTTATCAACTGAATTGTTTTATTTTGATGTTATGAACTAGTTCCAGTTTGATGTTATATATGAACTTAGTTTGTTATATAAAATTTAAAACTTTTGTATGTGTTTTTGGTATGAATTTTGTTTCTTTTAATACTTGACATGTAAATATAAAAAATTAGCACGTTTATAAAGTTTGTAAAAGAAAGATATATATATATATATATATATATATATATATATATATATATATATATATATATATATATATTGAAATACAAAAAAAAATTAATTTTTAAAAAAATAAAACTGATAGACTCGCGGCGGTTTACAACCGCCACCATATTTCGAAAAAATAATTTTTAATTTTTTGCGGCGGTTTAGAACCTCCACTAGCTTTTTAAGCGTGGAAATCTGGTTCTCACGTTGCGGCAGTTACGAACCGCCGTGAAACTCGCGACCGTTTGTGTGACGGTTTCCTGAACCGCCGCGAAAACACCCTGCCGACGCTCAAATCCACGACGCTTCCTCAACCGCCGCCAGAAGCCAATCACGGCGGTTGCAACCGCCGCCGTTGATAAATGCAACCGCCGTCGTTCCTTCCTTTTTGCGTAGTGAGGCGTTTTGGTCCCTATCTTATTTTTCCGTTTTCATTATTAGTCCCTGACGTTAAATGACGCTGATTGTGTAATAGAAATCTGACCTGACTTTACACGTGTAATTTTTTTTGTCTACGTGGCATATCACATATTACACATGGATCACTTAAGGGAAAATGTATGATGTGGCATCAGACAAAAAAAAACTTCACCCAAAAAACAAAATTAGACCCCAAACCAGTAGAACCACAAACGCCATTTTCCTGTTGTGGTTTCTTAATCTATTCAAAAACACTGCTCTTATGATACATCCACCTTTCCAAATCCCTAATTCACCTAAATTCAAATCCCAACCTTTCTCATTACTCTTCGCCCTCAACAAATTCATCCCATGAGCATAACTACAAATCCTTTTCTTGTCAACATAACTACAAATCTTTGAAGCATACAAAGCTTGCCTCACCTCATCAATTAATCTCTTCTTATCAACACAGCTTTTCGCAAACCCGACTTCTTCACTCAAGCCTGCTTCCTTCAATACTGCAGAAGGATTCTCTCACTCAAGCCTGCTTTCTTCAATCAGTGGTAATTTCCAAACGGAAGCTTTCAAGTTTCCCTCTATTCCTCATCGAAAATATCAACAAGTTCAGAATTAGACAAACCACCAATGTAACGCCCCAAAAATAGTTGGTTAATTATTTAATTAATTAAGGGGAATTAGTTGTGGAGAAATATTAGAAATAATGATATGGTGCTAATTAAATTAGGGAGTGGTGGAATTAATCGAGGAGGGGTGTGAATAAGGTCAACGGCCCAAAAGCCATTAGTTGGGCCTAGGGTTAAATGAATTAGAGAGAAGAATTAAAAGAAAGGAGCAGCCGAGAGTGAGAGAAGAAAAGAAACGTAAGACACAAAAAGAAAGAAGAAGAAATCGTGACAGAGAAAGAGAGAAGCATGACCGAGAAAGAGAAGAGAAAAACCTAGAGAGAGGGAGAAGGAGAGAACGCGAGAGTGAGAAGGGAAAAAGGAAAGGAAGCACACGGCTGAAGGAGGGAGCAGAAACGCGAAGAAGAGGAAAGGAGAAGAGGGAAGGGACTCGCGAAGGAGAAGAGGGAAAGAAGAAGAGGTTCGCAAGTCTTCAAGGGCCAGTTCGTGTGTTGCTGTGGTTCTGATCGTGATCACCTTCCCGTTAATCCGGAGCTCACGTTTTCGAGGTAAGGGTGGGTTTAACGGTTATAATGGGTTATGATGGTGGTTTATGGGTAGTTAGGTGTTGTGTATTTGCATGATTAAAGTGGATATGAAATTGAGTGATTGAGATGTGGATTATTGTGTGATACAATTTTGATTGAGATGTGAATTATTGTGTGATACAATTTTGATTGAGATGTGAGTAAGATTTGTATTGTATGCCAAATAATTGATAAAATGTGTAATTGAAGATATGAGAGTGAATTTGAGGTGTTTGAAATAATTATTGAATGATTGAGCATATGAAATTTGGAAGAAAATTGAGTTTGAAGGACCCTAGGCGCCTTAGGCGCCATTGTTGTTGTCAATCTGTGCTTTGTTGCTGCTGTCTGGGCGCCTGTTGCCAATTCTGCCAATTTGCGCCTCACTTGCGCGCCAGTCGCGCTTCAAGCGCAAGTCACTGGGCATTTCTGCCGTTTTGCGCTCCAGTTGCGCCTAAGTCGCGCTCCACGCGCGAAGCCTCAGAATTTTCTGCTGTTCCGAGTCATTTTCAGCACGTGTCTCGGTTTTGTCCCAAATTTGTTTTTAACATATCTTTTGACTCGGGTGTCCGTTTTAAGTGCTTCAAAATGCGTTTCGAAGCTCGTTCAGTCCTCTATATGTGTATGCTACTGTAATGTGAAAAATAATTATTTGATGAGCTGAATAATTTTTGATGAGCTGAATATTTATTGATGAGCTGAAATATTTATTGGTGAGAAATTACGAGGTAGCTGTGATGCTACAACACGAGATAGTTGTTAATGTGGTATAGTATTTGTCACGTGCTTTGTTGTGGTTATGTGACGAGGTAGATGTGATGCTACAACACGTGGTATTTTTATGAAATGATTTATAACGAGATATGGTGATATAGTATTTATTAATTGAATGCTTTGAGTTGGTGTAATTGGTGCATGAGCCATGAGTCGCATTGTCATATGCATTCTTACGAGGTAGCTGTGATGCTACAACACGAGGTTTATTACGAGTTGCGCCCGTCGTGGCCTTTACGAGATCGGTACCGCATGCATACGCCCGGAGGGGTTGCATTTCATACATTCCTTCATGGTCCATGTGTACATAACTATTGTGGTTGGCGTGTTATGTCTGATAGAGATATGAATCTTGTGCTGTTGTGTGATAAGGTATAAACATGTTTGCCGTGTTGTGCCTGCTGCTTATGTACTGCTGTCATGTGCTTATTATTTCTGTTAAACTCACCCCTTCTGCTTGGAATGTTGCTCTTGTGTGGCAACGCTGCAGGTGATCGTTAGCACTCGTGGAGGATTGCTAAGTGTAGTCTCCTTCTCGTTGGGTCTGTGTCGGCTCTGATGCGTAGCACCGGGGAGGGGTTTTAGGGGTCGTTTAAGTTTTATTATGTTGTCTACTGCTGGAGACTGATGTCTTAATTATTCATGGCGATGTTTGCACGAGTTTGAGATTTCGCTGTTTAATGTTATTCTGAGATTAAGTGTTTTTGAGGATTTTAAATCATTTGTTATTTGTTTTTTTTGGTGAGAAAAATGTAGCGCCCTTCTGAGGTGACTCTGATATTTGTTCATTTAATTATAAATTAGAGAGGGGGTGTTACAACCAACATGCTTCAAAACATCATAAGCTTCTGAAATAAACGACATCTTCATCAAAACTAGATCTGGATCTAGATCTGTTTGCGCTGTCGTCTTCATTTTATGGTTGTGCTCTTACTCTTGCATTCTGGATCTGTTTTACAGTAGCTCGTGGATCTGGATCTCGATTTCACTCCTTCTAAGCGCTACTCAAAGAAGATGACTGTAGTTAAGGTTTAGTGGCCGAGAGCACACTTCGTTCACTGATCTGAGAACCTCAAGCCGCCACATTCTTCCTTATTTTCCGGCAACCATGGACCTTCAATCGAAAAACGAGTTTGAAATTTAGAACCCTCACATCATTCTCTCGCAAAACCCTCAATAAAAGTTGTCATCGGAGTACCCTCCGCCGACGACCACCGTGTCGGAGGTCATCTCCGCCGGGCCTTTGCCATCGGAGGAGAGGAAGAAGAAGATCAACTTCGTTTGAACAAAAAAATAAAACTTAATAAAACAGAATATTTTGGTAAAAAGAAAACAAAAAAGCCACATGGGTAATTAAAAAAGTGAATGTATTAGCTGATTTGCCACGTAGATAAAAAAATTACACGTGTAAAGCCAACTCAGTTTTCTATTAGCCCAGTCAGCATCATTTTCAAGGGCTGATAATGAAAATAGAAAAATAATATGAGGACCAAAACGCCTATTTTGTTAATGTAGAGACTAAACTTAGAAGAACCCAATTTTATAGGGACCAAAGACATGTTTTACCCTACTTTTAATGATACAATAATACGATTGAG
Organism: Astragalus membranaceus; assembly: GCA_039519185.1. NCBI lineage: Eukaryota > Viridiplantae > Streptophyta > Magnoliopsida > Fabales > Fabaceae > Astragalus > Astragalus membranaceus. Next base: position 18,709,017 of record CM076853.1, read on the forward strand.
ATCCAAAACTAGCTCTAAAGGGTAACAATAGCCGATTTTAAATGTAGTTTCTTTAACTAGTGTAGGGAAAGTAATAGCCTAATAGGAGTAATAATTAAACTTTTTTTTAATATCGTAAAAGAAATCTTAGTGTTTTTGGTGAAAGAAAAAGATTTTTTTTATCATAAATTATAAATAAGAACCCTGATATCCAAATTGATATGTACTTCTTTAACTTGAAGTCAAATTCCTATCTGTCTTAGCGTGTTTCTTCTATTATATACAAACAAAGGTCAAACTATCATATTAGAACAAAAAAAAGGTCAAACTATAACTATCATATGGTGGTTCTGTAACGGTTTTCGTAGACTATGCATGACTATGCGACCTGGCTTCAGAGGCTTATAACTTAATTATAACTAAACCAAATTAATATTTGAGCATGTATTATCATGGTATTAAATTTGACAAAATTGTTACTTTTTAATTTTTTTAAAAAATATACAATCTCATATGCTATTTTTTCTATAAACTCACATGTCTGTCCCCTACTTGTTAATTGCATTGGTAATTTTTAACATGAGAACATCGATTCTTGGATTCGAACTCAGGTGTGTTCGTTGAATAATGTGTTTCCGTGGTATTTATTTGTCATTTTGTCTAAGCCAACAAGGAAACCATATGTCTTTCTCATCAAGATGTAATGGATCAGTTTAGTTCGGTTTTTAGGAGAAAAAAGTCGAAACCAAAATCAAAACTTGTTGATGCAATTTGGTTTGATTTTTAGGAGACCAAACCAATACATAGGTTGGTCAAAAAACCAATACATAGGCCCATAGATACAATCAGTCGTGGATCTACGTTGGTCCCAAGACTTCACTTGAACTCCCTGAAAAAAGTTCTACTTTTTCTTGAACCCCTGAAATTTTTAAATTGCACTAGTACTCCTAAATTTGAACCCCAAATCTCGGGTCCTGAATCCGCCACCGGATACAATCAATGGCCGACCGAAGACCCCGGGTCAAGGGTGTGCAAAAAATTTCATTATTTAAATTGGTGATAGTTCACAATATCATGATTTTTTTAAAATATTCATTCAATCTAAATCAATTAAATTTGTTTTGTTTTCTAGGTTTGGATTCAAACAAAACCAATGAAACTCAATCTCTATTGGTTCAACTCCGTGGTAATTTCTTCGTGAGATACTTTAGTTCAATTTATTAAGGGACAAATTAGCCCTTAGCAGTTTCCAACAGGGATAAGTTTGTCTTTTCATCCATCAAATGTTGAGACTGTTAGTTAATATTGCCTATGTGGCACGTTAAGTCCCCACATGACATGTCATAATTTTATGTGTACTTTATATTAAACTTAGTATTTTTTGGTGACATAAAAATTAACAAAAGGAAACCGGGCAGAAGCACACTAGCTCCCTAACGCATCGGCCTGCAGCAAAGACTTCAGATCTGGAGGTGGTGATGACCAAGTTGTAATACCCAATGAAGATCTGTTACCAAGTTTAGCCATAAAATCAGCACAACAGATTTACTGACACAAGACATGCTCAAGGTGCATGCTAGAAAAATTATCTATCATAGCCGTGATTTTAAAGAGCAAAGGTGCATAGGCATGTAAAGTATACTATATAGTCTGATTAGCATACTAAATTTTATGGTGGGTTATTTAAAATATAGTATACTAATCAGACTATATATCTTTTTTATCAATTAGACTATTTTTTTTTTCAAGATCTCAAATATCTTTATTCTCTGGTGGGGGACCACTTGTTCTGATAATCGGATTTACCTAACTGACAGATAAATTCGATTTGACCATTTAATTCAGTATAGAAAGCAAAATTTTAATTAATCTAAATCCGGTGCACAATCGGATTTACGTAAAATCTTTTAATGAATCGGATTTACCTCGATGGGGGTATATCCGATTTTGAAAGATACAAAGTGGATTTACGTTTGGGGTACGTAAATCCGATTTTTTTTTTTAAATTAATTTATGTATAACTGTTGTTCTATTTTGAAACAGATATTGTGTATACAGAGTCGCAGGTTGTTCCTTTCGTGGTAGACACTACAGAGGCATTCAGGACGGAGAGGGTATATTTTTCAAACTATTTTTCTTAATCAAAGTTTGGTAGATATTTAATTAATTAAGTACGCAACATTTATCTATTTTTTCTATTTTGTAGATATTTTCTACACACGAGGATGTTGAAGAGTGGGCTAACGCGGTTGGGAGGCGTATTGGAGTTGTGGTTATCATTGTAAGATCTAACAAAGCTAGAGTTAAAAGGGGTTCTAGAGATAAGATTATTTTAGGTTGCGAGAAGCAAGGGAAGTGGTCTAATGATTCTAGAGTTTTCGGGTCTAAGAAAATAAGCCGTCCGTTTACATTGAGAGCTACTTGTACAATACATCATGGGGGTTGGCGTGTGAATGTTGGGTGTGGTCTTCACACACATGAGTTGCTTACTACCCCGGTCGGGTCGACAGCTTTTGGTCGTTTAACTAAGCCGCAGAAAGCTATTGTTAATGAGCACACTGATCTGAATGTTGCCCCGAAAGATTGTCTTACTGCTTTGAAGAATCATTATCCGGACAACGTCACTTCTCTTCCTCAAATATATAGGCAGCGTTACGCCTATAGGTCTTCTAAGAGGGGTCCTAGAACGGACATTCAGGAGCTTTTGAGATTGATTGAGTCGCAAAATTATTTATGTTGGAGCAGAAAAGTTGAGGGTTTCGATGTGGTCAGTGACATCCTGTGGGCGCATCCAACTTCTATTAAGTTATTCCGGTTATTTCCAAAGGTTCTTATTCTTGACACCACCTACAAGACCAACAAATACAATCTACCTCTATTGGAGATTGTAGGAGTCACTTCAACAGAGTTAACTTTCTCGGTTGCTTTTGCCTATATTTCACACGAGCTTGGAATTCATTTTACTTGGGCATTGCAGCAACTAAAAGAATTATTTGACTTGCACGGGCTTCAGCCTCAGGTATTCTTGACTGACAGAGATCTTGGTCTTATGTCCGGTATTCTTGATGTCTTTCCTTCGGCTACAAATTTGTTATGTTCTTGGCACGTGACTAAAAATGTGAAAGTGAAGATTAAAGAGTTGTGCACGCGGATAGGCAAAAGGACGTCCTCTCTCTTTGGCATAACATTATTGATTCACTTAACGAGTCAGAGTACTCAGCTCACTTGAAGATTTTTTAGGACTCCTGCGTTGATTTGCCGGCTCTTATTAAGTATGTGCATGACACGTGGTTGACAAAGCATAAGGATAGATTTATCTTGGCATGGACAAACCAGATCCCACACTTCGGGAATCAGACCACCAATAGGTACTTTGACACGTGTTTAGTATTTTTATCGTAGTTTAAATTTTTTTGACACGTGTTTAGTATTTTTATCGTAGTTTAAATTTTTTTGATACGTGTTTAGTATTTTTTATCGTAGTTTAAATTTTTTTGACACGTGTTTAATATTTTTTATCGTAGTTTAAATTTTTTTGACACGTGTTTAGTATTTTTATCGTAGTTTAAATTTTTTTGACACGTGTTTAGTATTTTTATCGTAGTTTAAAATTTTTTGACACGGGTTTAGTATTTTTATCGTAGTTTAAATTTTTTTGACACGTGTTTAGTATTTTTATGCGTGTTTATTGTTATTATTTAAGAGTCGAGTCAGCTCATTAATTGGACTTTGAAGAGACATTTGAAGACTTCTGGAGGTGACTTGTCTAAGTCTTTTAAATCTATGCATGAGATGCTTACTCTTCAATTTGATAAAGTCATCGGGTTTTTCAAAGAAGCATAAACCGTATTGAAGTGGCTTCCAATACTCCTTTGTTTAAAAATCTTTGCGGTGTTGTGTCTTTAAATGCTTTGGATCACATTGTTAAAGGGTTTTCAAAATCAACATATGGGGTTGGATATGACAAAGCCCGTTGTGGGTACATTATTAGAAAGACACATCTTCTTCCTTGTGTTTGTGAGCTAGGTGTGTACCATGTCTCCGGTACTCCTATTCCGTTGGATGTTGTAGACGACCGTTGGAAAAACTTGAGTTTGGATTCTATAGGTGATAAATTCTCCCAAGAAAAATCTGCTGTCTGTGATATTTCTTACCAAATAGAGATGATTTGGGCGAGATATAATCGTATGACTCCTGAGGAGAGATTTGTCCTCAAGAAACAACTTAATGAGCTTGCATTCTCTACCACTTCTTCAATGGCTGCACCACCCTTTAAAGTTAAACAAAAGGTGCACCAAAGAAGAAAAAGCAGAAATTATATGATGTCAAGCGTGATCCTTCTGGGTGAGAGCATGTGGATGAGAAGATGAAACTGACTGAAGAATCCGGGACTTCTTGTAAAAATTCATCACAACGGTCTTCTTGTATAAAATCATCACAGCGGTCTTCAAAGCTATCTAAGAGTGTTTCTAAAAAATTAACACATTAGGGTGAGACTAAATTCAATTTACCGTCGGTTCCTCATCACGTGCACTCTTACATGGAAAAAAATTATTGATGTTGAAAGGGATGGTAATTGTGGGTTCCGAGCAGTAGCGGTTGGTCTCGATCTTGGTGAGGATAGTTGGCCTATAATTAGGCAAGATTTAATCAAGGAAACAAAGGAGAGGGAGCGACTATATACTTACATGTTTGAAAAGGACAGACTTGCAGTGCTTAGAAAAGCGTTATCCATTGAATACCCCGATTTTCAGAAGGAGGATAAGTGGTTGAGTTTGCCTGAGATGGGGTATTTTATAGCTACTAAGTATAATGTGGCCCTAGTTCAATTGTCTTTGGATATGAATTTTACTTATCTTCCTCTGAGAGGTAGTTATTCTTCTTCTAAGTATAAAATCATATCTATTCTGAACGTCAGAAATATCCATTGGATGCATGTTTCGATCTCGCCTGTCTGTTCGTTGCCTCCAGTTGCTTTGATGTGGTCTCATAATCGATCAGATGTATCTACTTCATGGTTGGATCCTAATACCGGCCGTTTTGCCCTTTGGCAGTCTACCGCTTTGAAGATGCCCCGTCTCCCTCCCACTGATGCGCCCACCATTGTAGACTTAGCCCATAATTCCGACGATTTAGATTGACATTTCTTGTATTTAGTATTGTACCCATATTTTTGTAATTATTTATCTATATATATATATATATATATATATATATATATATATATATATATATATATCCGAAAAAACAAATTAAATGTTTTAATTTTTTTTTACAAGTCGGATTTACCCTGGTAAAGGGTAAATCCGCTTTTGAATTTAACAAAGCAGATGTACCCCCACAACAGGTAGACCCGACTTGATAAAGAGACAAAGCGGATCTACCTGTTGTGGGGGTACATCCGCCTTGTTAAATTCAAAATCGGATTTACCCTTCTAACAGTAAATCCGATGCGATTTTTACAAGTTCAATCGGATCTAGGTAAATCCGCATTTGATTAATCTCAAATCGGATTTACCTATTTATAAGGTAAATCCGATTGAGTCAAAATTATGGGGGGTATTTTGGGATATTCATATTTGATGGGGGTATATTGTGATGGGGTGGGGGTATAATAAAAAAGACCCGTGCATTTAACCTATGCAAAGCCCAAGCTCTATAAATATCCACCATCTTTCATTCTTCTCAATCACCCATTAATTACTTCAGATATATCCAACTTTCTTAGCCTCCTAGATATTTACAAACACAAAAAAATGAACTCCATCAATACCCTCTTCCTTTTAGCATTGCTAATGGCTTTAGCCATTACACTATCAGCAACATCTTCCAAAATTGATGAACCAAACTCTCTCAGAGGAAAAAAAACCTATTTTCCCAAAAATATAATAAGAGAGTACTCTCTTCTTTGACATGTGACAAATATCCCAAGATTTGCTATAACGAAGGAAGTGCAGGCCCTGATTGCTGCAAGAACAAATGTGTCAACTTTTCAATAGATAGCTTGAATTGTGGGAGGTGTGGGAAGAAATGCGGGTTTTCAAAGATATGCTGTGAAGGTAAGTGTGTGAACCCTAGGAGTAATAAGAAGCATTGTGGGAAATGTGGTAACAAGTGCAAACAAAGATTCTTGTGTTTATGGGATGTGCAGCTATGCATAGAATTTGAAATTATTGGACTTGCATATAGTATATTAATTCTATGGATTTTGAGCTTGAGTGTGACAATAAGCAGCCACCACATCTTGGGTTTTTCTTTACCCCCATCATATTCCTATATACCCCCACAGACTCTGCGAAAAGACAAAAATACCCTTAAAATTTTTACAAATTTACAAAACATTTACCATTTTTCACTTGCATCCGTTTGACCAGAAAGTTTCCTGAGAGAATCGGATTTACCCTTGAGAGAGCTATTTCCGATTTGCCATCAGATTTACCATCGGATCTACATAAATCCGATCTTCCTCAGAACACGCAGAAAAAGTAAGTCGGAACTAGCTATATCCGATTTCGCATCGTATCTACCAATATCCGATTTCACATCGGATATAGCTAGATCCGATTTGTGTTTTTGGTGTTTTTTTTTAAATTTGTTTTTTTCCAGTGTCCAGAGCCTTTATCCTTCTGATCCTGAGCTGGTCCATCTTCACAGTCAAGACCGCAGGGCTGAGGCTAAGTGGCTGCTGCTACTTGCGGATGTCAGTGCAGCTGGTGTGGGATCATATGCATGGGGGGGGGGCAGCAACACTTGCTTTCATGTATGACCAGCTGAACTACTCCTGCTTGGACCAGGCGCATCAGTTAGGAGGGTATGCGATCCTCTTACAGGTAATAATTTTAAGTTAATTTTTTCCTAGTTTGGTTCAATTTCTGTTAAACAGTTTTTATTTCACTATGTTGTTTATCTTTTTTTTTTCAGAGCTGGATTTTATGGTATTTTCTTCAGCGAGTGGAGAGGAGGAGTGGATTGCGGGCTGGAGCACTGTGTGAGCGTTGGAGGAAGAAGAAGGCAGATGGAGTGAAGCTGGGGGTATACAGGCAGAGGATTGATGCGCTGACCTCGGATGATGTTTGCTGGCGACCGTTTGAGGAGCACCGTGACGATAGAGACTTTGAGCAGGTCTCATTACTGTTCCCTACACTAGCAGACACCACTGTTCCCTACATGGCAGACAGGTGCCTCAGACAATTTGGGTACGTGCAGGTCATCCCACGTCACCCTCTTACCGGTCGTCCGAGCCATGCAGACTGCATTTTTCGGATTGCACATTATATGCCTGTGGTGGAGGAGGTTTTGCATACTACTTATCCTGCTGAGGAGTTGGGTCAGGTTGCTCCGGACTACATACATTGGTATGTGAGAGCATCTATTCCTAGACTCTTACGGGTTGCATCACCACCACCACCACCCGTACAGCCAGCTGCACCACCAGTACAGCCAGATTTGCTAGAGATTGTGGATGAGGAGATTCGGAGGGGGCTTCAGAGCGGAGACATTAGGATGGGTAGTCAGACATACGCTCGTCTCACCCGGTTACTGGATATGCTACCGGGGCGTGACTAGGGGGTTTTGTGGGATTGTATGCTTGAACTATTTTTTTATGACTTGATTCTTATTATTTCTTGTTTATTTTATTTGTGGAGTTTCATTAAAATTTCGATTTCATTCATGCGATAAAAGATAAAACATAACCAACTAAAATAACAATAGGCAGATACATTTTTCTAAAATTCTGGTCGTCGAACACGACGTAAAATCTCAGTCACACTCCGTTGAGTTTCCACGTACAGCTCCAGCGGCTTATACCCCTGAAGCGTGTCATGGATGTTTAACATGTTCACCACGTCTTCGTCAGTCTTGATTGTCATGGACGAGAAGGAAACACGGCCATCGTCTCCAAGATAGGGTTTGCGATAAGTGATACTAGTGACGTCACGATCGTCACCAGTCACTTGAACTTTGGACCACACTTTATCCTTCAAACCTTCAAACCCCATGCTGCGGTGGATTCTACATAACACCGGCTGAGGACTCCAGAAGTGGACACCATCTTCTCTCATCGTGATTTCGTCCCGATGATGTATACCACAAAGCCTATTGTCATCTGAGCGTTGAGTGAGGCATATCTCCATTTTGGATGAGTGAAATAAGCAAGTGAGAGTGAAATTTTTGAGTGAAAAGAATGAGGTTGGCAATGAGTATTTATAGAATTCGTCAATGATTATCAACCGTTGATATTGTCAGTGCAATCTACACCGTTGATCAACATTGACAGTCAAATCCTACCCGTCGAATTTAGTACAAATCGGATTTACCTATAGGTAAATCCGATTTGCATTTTAACAAAGCGGAATACCCCCACTGATAGGTATATCTGCTTTTGCAATTAACAAAGCGGATATACCTCACTGAAGCTATATCCGATTTTCCCCCACTTATTCTAATCGGATATACGTAAATCTGCCTTTTAGTTTTGTGAATCGGATCTACCTCCCCAAATGTAGATCCGATTTAAGTCAATTTTACAAGAGATATTTTTGTCTTAAAATTTATTGTAGGGAGTATATATGGAGATGATGGGGGTAAAAAAAAAAACCCCACAGCTTTGGCGAGGATATGCTAGTTATATTAAATTTTATTCTTTGCATTATTTGGTGACTTGGTGTAATAAATACTAAATAACATATATTGCTACAGTATTTCTTTTACTTGGTATAAACAAACAATATGTCCTTGTAATTTGTTGTTTATGAAATAAATAAAAGAGCTGCTATTCAAACACTTGAAATTATATACTCCCATCTTCAGAAATTGTTCGTCGTTTTAGCAAAATCAATTTGTTTGGCGATTGTGTAAACTAATTCTTTAATGTAACAGGGATTCACTTAAAAGATATTGACCTCTCGCAACAAATGTTTTTCCATATGCACCGGTCAGAGATCGAACCTATGACCAAATGGTTAAGGGCCCAAATATCTACCACTTGTGTCACATCATGTTATGTTACATTTTTTCATTATAAAAAAAATCTTCATAATGAAACGTTTAATGTTTTTCATTTATGTCTTTTATTATGAAAATTCATTACATTCAATAAATGACCCAACATTTTTAATTGAATAGATCAAGGGTAAAATTATAAATTATACGACACTTTTTATAAAATTTACATTAATATATTTTACTAGGGATGTTCCAAAACCATAAACTGCAAGTAAAATAAGACGAAGGGAGTGCACAATTTTAATATTTTTTTAGTTGCGTTTTTTTAATGAGAGTGTGTTTAGATGAGACAAGTTTTGAAGGCAATGTCATTTTTGAAACAAGTTTTACATTAAAATTAAACAGTCTTAAGAGTGTGTTTAGATAAAACAATTTTTGAGCCTAATGTAATAATATTTGAAGGGAATTGAAATACTTTGTCTTAAAATACTTTGTTTGGATAACTTAATTTGAGATTTTGAAAAATAAAGGAATTTCACGAGGTATCTTGTTAAATCTAATTTTAGAGAATTTTAAATATACCACCTAAAATCTAAGAATTTGAAATTCCCTCAAAATATGAATCTTACAATGCTGCTATTATTTTTTCAAAATTTACAAATTTGTTCCTTAATTATATGTTTCAAAATTTGCAAATGAGTCCATAAAAATTTTCAAATTTATACTTTGGTCCCTAAATATTTTCAAAAAGTTAAAGATTTGGTCCTAAAATTTCTTAATATCAAAATATCAAATTTGGTCCCTAAGAATTCACCAACTACGTGAATTTGTCAAGATGACTTTTGCTTTGACATTCTTACTATCAAATTTCTTAATATTATATATCATGGAACCCGGTCAGCCCCCTAACCCCCCCCCCCCCTATATTACTTGTTAGCTGTCTTCTATCTACACCAAAAACTTGATGCCTTTGTAACGAATTTGTTGAATTATTCCATGATACTGTTGTGCAAGCAATTAAATGATAATTTTCTTAATTTCATCAGAAAAAATACAAATTGAAACTGAGTGGGCCTTCTGAGTAGTTATATTCATTATACACAGCCGCACATCCTTCATATAATATATGCATGAATTACAACAACATAACAACACCAAAAAATCGTATTTGCTACACATTCAATTCCATGCACATTCCTTTTCCAAATTCTCCACGAATTTAACTATAAGGTAGTCTATACTAAGCCTAATTTAGTTACATGACCACTCCTTTGGCCTTTGAATTAGACCACTCCACTATATATAGCTGCCAAGCATCCTTTATTTCTTCATCAAAATTCAAAACCATTCATATAATTTCACTTCTTTAATTCCACAATAAACTCAAATATGAAGTCCTTTCAAATACTCATCCTTGTAGCAGCCATGCTAATATCTATGGCCAATGCTGATACACAAACACAATACAAAGAATCACAATTCTTTAAAAGCCACAATTCAACTAAAAATCCTTCAACCCCATCTTCAGAAAATGAAAATTATTCGGCTTCTCTCCGAGGCGCAAAGGGCCTCCATGGTCGCGGGGGTGTGATGACTTGTGATAAGTATCCTAGAGTTTGCCGTGTGAAGGGAAGTGAAGGTCCTGATTGTTGTAACAAGAGATGTGTTAATGTGTCAACAGACAGAAACAACTGTGGCATGTGTGGTAAGAGATGTAGGTACTCACAAATATGTTGCAGAGGTAAGTGTGTGAATCCTATGTTTGACAAACACCATTGTGGATATTGTGGCAACAAATGCAAGAAAGGGAATTCGTGCGTTTATGGTATGTGCAGCTATGCGTAAATCATGTGCATAGAGGACAACAATTCCAAGAGAATGCCAATAATTAATTAGGATTGACTATGTAGTACTAGTGTAGTGTGTGTATTTATAAAATGATGAATTCATTTGTTGTATGTGTGACTAATAAATAAGCAAGCAAATGATCATTATAGGATGCTTGATGATCTTTGCTGCTCTGTATGATAATTTTATTCCATTGGTTGTAATTGAATTAATTAATTTGTTGTATTTATAAGTTTGTTTTGTTATTCTCAATTTAATCTTCACTGCTTGGGTCATTTGGGGTGCTAGAAATGATTGATATGTAGCCTTTAAGGATTTAGTCGTAGATTGGTAATCTTTATTTAATCGTGTTATGGCCATATCTTGGCAATGGTTTCGCGAGAGGGCGGGAAGGAATACAAATCTGTCAAATCTTTATTTAAAGTAGGGTTTTGAGTTCTAGCTATGTGAATGGATAAAAATATGGTTCGAAGAGGAGACCTCAATAAAGATGATCAAACGGGTTTTCTGGAAAAGAATTAATTATCGACAAAACCAATGGATACTTCGTAATCATAACGTGGTAACCAAAAAAATGCATTGGATCACGAACCGCAACGTTGCAATTTTATACCCGACCAGTTCCTAAAGAATTCAAACAGTGTGTTCATTTTTATTCATGTTAATCAAACCCAATTTTTTTATAAATAAAAGTTAGGCAAAGTAACTCCAGAGGTCCTTTATATTAGTTGAATGTTTCATTTTGACCATTTTTTCTTTTTCTTTGTGTCAAGTTGGTCTTTTATATTCACGAATATATGCAACTTTAGCCAAAATGCGAGTTTCTGCTTAACGCTGATGTCATTGATATTATCATTTCTTCTATTCAATCTGCTTTCATAAAATAAAGAAATCATTTTTGATGGATTTGGTGATTGTATCATAATTTCATGACTTGAGGTTGGGTAAAATAATATGAATTGGTTTATCATCGTTTCTCAGAATGCTGCAATGGTTCTCAGGTCTTTTAATTTTAGTTCTCATCCATAATTATGGCCAGAATTCAGCCACACACCCACTTTTTGCTGTCCTCAACGTGTTTGTGAGGTTGTTCACAAAGTGCACATTTTCTTCTACTTCTACTTTCCTTGTTTTGGTTCTATTTGCATAACATTAAACCCAAGAAATTTGTGGTTATGAATAAGAAAACGGCGAGAATTTCGAAACGGAAAGTGAGTTGAGTTTCTAATTGAAAAGAAATGTGTCATACCCTAATTTTGTCCGGCTAATTTAAAGCTTACTAAAAAACCCAAAAATATTGTTTTTATCATTTATGAGTGTCGTTCCTAGTCGTGTATAGGCGTGTTACTTCTCATTGTGCGCGCATGCGTTTTTTTTATAATGTACATATTTTTGTCCTCGTTGCGAACGCGTGTTCGCGTCTCGTTGTGTATGGTTGTACGCAAATTCGCGTATTCTCGTTGCAGACGCGTGTTCGCGTCTCGTTGTGTACGAGTGTTTATTTTGGTGCACGAGTTCGCATATTCTCGTTGTAGACGCGCGTACGCGTCTCGTCGTGTACGTTTGTTTTTCGTCGTTGTCATCGGTTTAATTTTGTTCTAAAAATCTAATAAAAATCAGATTGTGAATAAATACTTTTTTATAATCAGTTTTTTTACAAAGTCAACTTTAGTACACATGTAGACAAAAAAAATTAAATACAAAATAGTACAAAAAAAATTAATTAAAAAGCAAAAACTAATAAAAAAAAGAAAAGAGCAAGGCAGCACAAGTTGCTGTCCTTGGAAAATCCTTTTGAGCATTATGCCAAAGCCCATTTCTTCATCCTCTTTGATCCTTCCCATTTTTGCTCCAACAAAGCAGCTTTGGCAGCACCACCCTGCAAGCTGTCTGCCTCTACTCCATTTTTTTCTGCAAAAGTATAACAGCAAATTTTGTCCCATTAATTTACTACCCTATAAAAAAAAGCAAAACAGAATCAGGAGGGGGGATACCTAGAACAGAACCCACGCGGTCACCAAAACAAAAAATCCGCAACCAGAAAAGAGGGAGGAGCTTGAACCTCCGGCCACCTCATGGTGGTCACCACCTCCGGCCACCCCCAGACCACCGCAACAGTACCCCTTCCTCCACTTTCTTGTCTTAGCGGTTCCCTCACCGTGAGCTTCCCCTCGTCTAACCTCCCTCACCGCGTCCACCCTCCACCCAAACGACCACCCACCGCCGCCGAACACCATCCCCCAACACGAATCGCCTTCGCCATCCACAAACCACACCCCACCGCAACCAAAAAACCGAACCGCGGCCGGCACCACCTCCACGAAACCGTCGCACCCCCTTTGAGCCACCGTAACCGCCTCTCCCTTCCACCATCGCCTCCTTCATGTTTTCCCTCCTCACCGTACCCACTCCCTCTCCTTCGCTCCATTCTTTCTCTCATTCTCTCTCTCTCCTCGAAGTCACTCTCTCTCTCTCCCAAAGGAAACCAGCCGCGGCGCTGGGTTGAGAAGAGATGGGAAAATTAGGTTTCCCAATTTCACCTATTCCCTTTTATACCATCACCATTTAATTTTTAAGGCTTTTCTGGTTGTTATTTTTCTTTTGTTTTTTTGATCAGATTGATATTCACACTACCCCTTTTGTGTATAACACCCCCCATGTGAATGTGGATTTTGCAAGTCATCAGCCCAAGATCTCTAAAACCGAAACTGGGCTTTTCAGCTAATCACACCCCTCGTTTCAACGACCTGCACCCCACATTTTAAACCATACACTCTCACGCAAGCCTTTTTGTACTGCGGCCCAGTTCACCAAAAACGAACTGGGTCTGTTTCCTGCACCCACTACTTTAAAATACAATCCTTTTTTGCCAATGACACCCCATTTACTATGGCACCCCCTGTTTTTTCTTTTAAAAAGATTTTCTTTTCCATAAATGAATATTTTCTTTCGCAAACCTATTTTTTTTCCAAATAAATAATTGTTTTCCTAAACATAAAAATGGTTTGTTACTAATGGTCACTCTGAGCCTGGCTTGTTCGACCGTTAATAACAGCTTTAGTCTTCAAACGAGCTATGAGTGACGACCACTCTGAGTTTTACTTGTTTGGTCGTCACGAATATCTCTCCCAATTTCAAAAATAAATAAAAAGCACCAAACGCACAAACATTTTCTACCAAGAACTACGTGTGATTTGATTCTCTACCAGGAGATACGTAGGAGCGGAGGGCGGCCGACCTCTGTCAATTGCATTAATAAAAAACCTTTTTTTTTTTCTCTTTTAATTCATTTCTCTCATTTTTCTCCAAAAGTACAAAAAATAACTAATTGCTTATCGAGTCTTCTCTTTTATTATTATTATAAGGGTAAAATCATTATTTTTGAATTAATAAACGTTTACACATTTAGTTAAAAGGTAACCTTCCTTAGGAAGGATGTCGTAGGGTGCTAATACCTTCCCTACGCATAAACGACTCCCGAGCCTAAATCTGGTCCGCAAGACCCCCTTATCTATTCAATAGGGATTTTTCAATGTTTGCCCTTAAACTAAAACATTGATGGCGGCTTCATTGCAAAAATGACGAAGAATCCCCTCCTTCGGATTTTTCGGTCGCTACAGCTGGCGACTTCACTGGGGACAAATTAAGAGAGTCAAGCCTAGTTAACTGAATGTGTAAGTTTTTATTAATTTTATGTTTTGTTTTTGCCCTTATGCTTATTTTATTTGTAGGTATTTCTTTATATTATTGAACCTTAGGGTAGACGACTTTTTTTTGTTATTGTTACATATCTTTTCCAGTTTAGTATTTTGCTCTCATCACACACCTCACTTACACTTTTGCACACACTTTTGAGTGGGGCCCTATACCCGGGTCTGCAAATAACCTAGGGTGAGTGGAGATTATTAGTGACAGTCATTCTGGATTTTATCTGTCTGACTCTCATGAAAGTCTCAACCAGAGTACGCTCTCTCTTGGTATCCCACACCAGGTAGCTCGCTATCGTTGTGGATCATATCATGAAGGGGATTTTAGCTCTGGAGACCTTTGTGAGGAAGTGAATAGAGCCACCTGAGAGATTAATCACATAAGTGACCCTAGATAATGTTGAAAATCTCAATTTAGACATGACCCACCTAGGACACAGGGGCACTATACTTACTCTCTCTATCAATCTGGTTAGTTTTTCTCCAAAAATTAAAATCACTCAAAAGAACTTCGTGCTTCCTTCATTCGCATGCATACGAGACGACATCATTCCTTTCATTCATCATACAAAAATTATCATAAATTAAGATCATTTTTTTTCATCATATGCATCACATTGCCATTTCCCTACCGTACCATTCATCATATATTCATAATTCATAAATATCGAAAAAATCATCAAATAGTGTAGGCATCTTGTCATTTGCAACATCATTATTACAAATTGCATGAGACATACAATAACATTTCACTCATATTGTCATCATAATCCAAATGCGCAATTTCTCCATACATACATCATTTTCCCTCATGTTGCCATCCTAGTTTAAATGCATCAACTCCATGTTCGTCCAACTTTCATCATCTCGCATACTCAAAGATATACTATATTCGTTACTCCTCTTCACGCATAGAAAAATAAAAATGCATTAGCCATCTGACATGCAAAATAAAATAATGCCACCTTCTTGCATCATTCATCATCATATTGCATTGCCTCCGAAAATCATTTCGGATAGTCAATCTTTTCAAGTGATCATTCATTCACCTTCCTCGCATCTGCATCATGCGACATTAGTCGTTCATTCATACATTGCATTTTTCTTTCTTTTCGCGAAAAAGAAAAGAATAAAAAACATGGTCACAATTAAAAAAATTGTGATTGAATATCTCATTTAGCATGCATTTCCATCATCAAATAATATAGGCATTTCATCATTTGCAACATCATGAAATGCATAGCATTCGCGCACCTTTTCACTCATCCAAAAACTGTTGTTTTAAATCATCCATACGCCATTTCATCCACACATCGTTTATATACCGTTTCAACATGCATCATTTCAAAAATTACGCATTTAGCATTTCATTCTGATACATGAAAGAGGCTCTGCATCGGTCACGTGTCGCATTGTCTCCAAAAATCATTTAGAATAACTG
Source organism: Astragalus membranaceus (assembly GCA_039519185.1). NCBI lineage: Eukaryota > Viridiplantae > Streptophyta > Magnoliopsida > Fabales > Fabaceae > Astragalus > Astragalus membranaceus. The sequence continues at coordinate 18,724,938 of CM076853.1, forward strand.
ACCTTTTCCAAGTGATCATTCATCCACGCATTTCATGCATTCGCATTTGCATTTTCGTCATTTTTCACCATGTGGTCCTTCATGCATTAGGACACAAGGTGCGTTCAACTTGATTATTCTTGTTGCGTAAGCATAGTTAGTCTTTCAACTATAAAATAAAAAAATTATCATGCATTCATAATAGAATACGGTCATCGTTTTCATTATCATGGTACCAACATGCATCTCATCATCTAGAAAATAACAAAATATCATATTTTTTATTTTACGTCATCTTGCATAAGCCACACACCAAAATGAGAAAATAATATCGCCTTGATATTATAAAAAAAATTACATTCATTCATTATTTCATTACTCCTCTTCATGCATCATGAGAAAAAGAAACAAAAGTCATTCATTCTCATGCATCTCAAAAACAACTCCTTCATGCGTCATAAAGAACAAAAACAAAAGTCATTTATTCCTTTCAACATCCATCTCAAGGGCGTTAATCCTTTCACATGCATTAAAACAAAATTAGGATTCGCTTCATTTTCTTCTATTCTTGCATTATTCAAAAATAAAAAAATAAAAATCACACACTTGCTTAAGGTATCATTATGCATTCCATTCACCTGCATCATTGTCTGCGTACAACAACATCCATATGTTCATGCATTCTGCTTTATTCAAATAATTTTTTCCCAAAAATAAAAAAATGAAGCTCATAAGTTTTTTGACATGCTGTTTGATGAGAGACGATGCCTTCTTGAAAATATATTTTAATTGATTCCTCTTCCTTGGAAAATGTGGCCACACCTTAACTTGATTCACCAACAACAAGTTTTTCACTCTTCATCCTACCACATTCATGGAAACCACCTACCCACTTAACCATTCAACGGAATTCACCAATAACTCATTCACCATCATGGTCACTACAATATTGACCATATCATAGGCTCGACCCTTGGCCACTGCGTGCCCCACCAAAGGCATTAGCCAACATATATCTCACACCCGTGACAAGAAGCTTAAATGTCTATTTTGTTAACTTGTGTGGGTTTTGACAATTAAAATTGTTCTATCTTAAGCGGTGTTAACTCTCCGTGAAGCATTTGCAAAATAAACTAACCTGACATGTGTATTTACCGTTGTTTGAGTCAGTTATACTACCCCTGTCTTTCCGCCACTTCCAAAACCAGACCCAACCATCCATAAAAGGCCCAGTCCCCACGAGAGTATTACATTCACTTCCCCCAGTGATGAAATTTCATGAACAACATTTTGTACGCTCCATACTGGGGCAGAGTGATGATCACTAAGATTTTCTGCCAGCATTCTGAACACTCGTGCAAGTCCTTTGAGTAAAAAAAAAAAAACAAAGAAAAGCCCGTTAGGTTGAAAACTCGCGAGAGCAGCCTGAGCAAAAATTAGGGCATAAAAAAATAATAAATAAAGAAAAGCAAATATATTAAAATGAAGTTTGGTCCCATAGTTACAATTTCAAGAAAATAAGCAATCATGATTTGAATTGGAGTTTGGCCATTTTTCTATATCCAAAAATCCAAAAAAAGAGAAATGCCCTTTGCTACCCACTTCGAGCCAAAAAAATCAAAAATCTTTCAAACACCTTAGACAAGGATCAATCCCATATCTAACAGCTCGCTCAGCTCGAAAGAAAAATCACAAAAAAGTGAAATTAAAAAAGAGGATTGAAAAATCCTGAAAACCAAAACGGTAGAATTTGTGAGCTGACACTTCACACCATCGAGCATATAAAGGATCATTGTCTGAAATAAACCCTCAAACACTTCCTTTGGCCTAAGCATCCTATCCTCCATAAACCCTCAAATGCGCTACAACCCTAAAACAGGTACATTCTACCATGAAGCACATAAAAGATTCTTTGTCTCAACCAACCCCGAAGACCCTCAGAAGCAAAGTAATCATTTCCTTCATGAATCATTAACCACTGGCCATATTACAATCCAAAGGCCTATTTCGATCAGTGATTGGTTGCTTCCATTTTTCTCAAGGCTTATACTCTAGGACAAAATAATCAGAATAATTTATTTGCTCAAAAAAAAAAAACAAAAAACAACAAAGAGAAAAATATTATTACAAAAAAAAAAAGAAAAAAAGAAAAAAAGAAAAAAACTTAAAAGGGCTTGCACGCTCGAAGAGAAGATAACAGTGATCATCAACAAAGTGAATTTTCTTCGAACCCAAAAACTCTCGACTGTCTTAGTTTGTGGAATCCTTCCCAAGGAAAACCACAAATCCCTACTAAGGCAGTTACTTGACTTATCATATCAAAATGGGGCAATACCCCACCCTCCATTCCACTCAAACTCAGGGAGATTTTTAGCATTCCAAAAATACCCTCATCTTTTATCCCGTTCATATACTACACTCATATAGCCATACCAGACCAATTTCCAAATCATTATTCTAACTTTGCACCCTATCACAATCTCACTCGAGATGGGGCAATTTTCATCTTTCATGGATTGGGGTAACCTTGTCCTCTTATAGACCGGGGCATCATATGCTTCGGGCCGAAAGAATCCTTTTGCCTCCCATTCCATTCATTCCTAGCCACTTGTCACTCTCAATACCAGCATATTTCCCAATCCCTCAATCAGTCTATATCCTTAGTTGTCATTGTCCTCCCTAGACAAAGACAGACTGTTTCACTCCCCACTATTTGAAGTCAAAATTGGGGCAGTCAAACATTTCTTACCTTGGGGCAAGCTTATCTCTCATAGGCTTGAGCCAATAAACCTCATCCTTCACCCCACTCACGTGTCACATACCCTACATTTCTTGAACCCTGAGTCAACTGGCACATTCATTTGCATTCACATCGTTTTTCATATTTATTAAACAAATGCTTCAAAGAGAGGGATACACAATAATGACAATCCCTCTAAGTTAACATCTTAGACTTGAAAGCTTAGCCATCATGGGTCATCATAACCAAATGAGAACCCATCTGCAAATACACATCTCGATCTCTAGAAGTGGCACTAATACATTGCCGCAAGCCACACTTTTCAAGGTGACAACCTTGAGCTTACCAGAGTTCAAGTCCAAGCCAACAAGAATCTTTCTTCCAAGGAACGATCAATTCAAAAGGTTCAGCCCTCTGTTTCCAGCATCAAAAGTTTTGTTTCTCATCAAACATTTTTACATCCTTACAAAAATGTTGTTACCAACAAATCATGCATGAATTAAACCCTGCCTCTGATCATACTCATCACCACTCTCTCATGCAAGTATTGTACATGCATTCACATTCGACTTGCTTTTTTTGGCTTCTTTCGCATTACGCATCCGTACATGCATACCCGTACATAACACGTATTGCTTCAATAAAAAGCCGAATGTCGGTCTCATTATTACCCAAAGTCTGTCTGCATCCCAATCAATCATATCATAGCATCGCACCATGCATTCATGCACTTCCTTTTATTCACCATGGCGTTTGCATCACAATATTGCATACCTATCATATTCGCATTCTCATTTCATGCATTCATCAAATACCAAAAAGACAATAAAGCGAAAAAAGAAAAAAAAAGAAAAAAAAAACCTCTCACATCCCAACAAACATCCAATCATTGCATCATACAACATCAACTCATGCGGCTACCACAATCCTTCATCTAAGCATTACGTGTGCACGTTCATTCATTCATTCACTCATTCATTTATTCATTTATTCATGAAAAGGGGCAAAACAAGAGAAAACCAAAAAGGCAAAAATCATCCACATTGCACCCGTTACTCCCACCAAAGCATAGATCATTCCATCATGCAATCATCAGTACATTTGCATTCACATGTTATCGGCATGCGCATACACAACTCATCGGTTTTTGTTCCCGACCAACTCCAGCGCCCACAATTCACGGCCTTTTTGTAGTCCATTTACTTTCGCATTGCAAATTCACCACAACACTTTTTTGCTTCGATAGACGTGCCAAGTACCGGTCTCATCGTAGCCAAAGCTCTCTACATCACCAATCATATCATTTGTTTCCTTTATTCACCATAGCATTTGCATCAAAGTATTACATTCGCATCATATTCACATTCGCATTGCATGCATCAGGAAAAGAAGCAAAATAAATAAGAAAAAGCAAAAGAAAAATCCACCCATTACATTCATCATCACACACTAATCACTACAGTCACATTCACATCTCGTACATCGTTTGTCAACTTTCTCGTTCCTTCAGGTTCAACGCCAATGGCATACCCATTTCATTCATCATCCCCACCAGATGTCAATCATTGCACGTTCGTCACATGCATAACATTGTTTGCTTCGATAGATGTGCTGAACGCCGGTCTAATCGTTGCCCAAAGAAAAAGGTTTTTACATCACTAATCATATCATTGTACCATGCATTCGCGTTCACGTGTTTTCCTTTATTCACCATGGCATTCACATCAAAGCATTACATTTGCATCACATTCGCACTTTGCATTTCATACACCATTTATATACTAAGAAAAAGCAAGAAAGCAAAAAGAGAAAAATTGCTCATTCCATTACATTCATCATTCCACCAAAATCAATCAGCACGACCACATTCCTACTTTATCTGCATTCACACACGTTCGTCAACCTCCATGTCCCATCAACTTCAACTCACAGCATCTGCCACATTTCGTTCACCCCATCGAACACTTACCATTTCACATACCTATATTGCACGCATACATCATTCATTGCATTGTTAGACATACCAAATATAGATAGCTTTTCCCTTCTCAGGTAAATGCATTCATTAGGTGTGTTCTAGGCAAGTGCGCCATCTGTCAATCCCAATATTTTGTTCCCCCAAAGTCAGCACTCCAAATGCTGGTCTCATATCACAATTCAGAATCTCAGTACTCTTTTAGACCCCCAGCGGTCCCTCAGAGCCCAAGCGCTCCTTCAGACCCCCAGCGGTCCCTCAGAGCCCAAGCGCTCCTTCAGACCAACAATGGTCCTTCAATCCAGATCGCACGTCGCGTTATCGAGCAACCGACGGATCATCCGGCCCCAGGCCCTTCAGACTAGCTGTGTCCGCCTAAAAAACACAGTGCACGTCCTTCGAGGTGCGCAAATCAGGTCAACGACCTGACCTTGCCCCCATGGCCGCTCGAGAAAGGCCACCCCCCAAGCAGACCGTTTTACTAGTACCGTTGCTAGTTTGCGCTCCTTCAGACCCATGGGTCCATCAGGCTTAGGCATGCCCTTCAGACCTTATTGGTCCTTCAGTTTAACTCCAATCAATGCGCCAAGCATCGACTGCGAATTAGACCATCAAAGCCCAGTGCTCCTTCAGATCCCCGGTGATCCTTATTTACTTTTTATTCTATGTCAACCCATCATCTTTCAAAAATTTCTAAAAAATAGTCTTGACAAAATTAGTGTCTTTTTATCTTCATTTCTATTTTACTCGAGAAATTTGGAAACCCTTCATATTTCCTAGTAAAATATAAATAAAGAGGGGCAGCTGTCATACCCTAATTTTGTCCGGCTAATTTAAAGCTTACTAAAAAACCCAAAAATATTGTTTTTATCATTTATGAGTGTCGTTCCTAGTCGTGTATAGGCGTGTTACTTCTCATTGTGCGCGCATGCGTTTTTTTTATAATGTACATATTTTTGTCCTCGTTGCGAACGCGTGTTCGCGTCTCGTTGTGTATGGTTGTACGCAAATTCGCGTATTCTCGTTGTGTACGAGTGTTTATTTTGGTGCACGAGTTCGCATATTCTCGTTGTAGACGCGCGTACGCGTCTCGTCGTGTACGTTTGTTTTTCGTCGTTGTCATCGGTTTAATTTTGTTCTAAAAATCTAATAAAAATCAGATTGTGAATAAATACTTTTTTATAATCAGTTTTTTTACAAAGTCAACTTTAGTACACATGTAGACAAAAAAAATTAAATACAAAATAGTACAAAAAAAATTAATTAAAAAGCAAAAACTAATAAAAAAAGAAAAGAGCAAGGCAGCACAAGTTGCTGTCCTTGGAAAATCCTTTTGAGCATTATGCCAAAGCCCATTTCTTCATCCTCTTTGATCCTTCCCATTTTTGCTCCAACAAAGCAGCTTTGGCAGCACCACCCTGCAAGCTGTCTGCCTCTACTCCATTTTTTTCTGCAAAAGTATAACAGCAAATTTTGTCCCATTAATTTACTACCCTATAAAAAAAAGCAAAACAGAATCAGGAGGGGGGATACCTAGAACAGAACCCACGCGGTCACCAAAACAAAAAATCCGCAACCAGAAAAGAGGGAGGAGCTTGAACCTCCGGCCACCTCATGGTGGTCACCACCTCCGGCCACCCCCAGACCACCGCAACAGTACCCCTTCCTCCACTTTCTTGTCTTAGCGGTTCCCTCACCGTGAGCTTCCCCTCGTCTAACCTCCCTCACCGCGTCCACCCTCCACCCAAACGACCACCCACCGCCGCCGAACACCATCCCCCAACACGAATCGCCTTCGCCATCCACAAACCACACCCCACCGCAACCAAAAAACCGAACCGCGGCCGGCACCACCTCCACGAAACCGTCGCACCCCCTTTGAGCCACCGTAACCGCCTCTCCCTTCCACCATCGCCTCCTTCATGTTTTCCCTCCTCACCGTACCCACTCCCTCTCCTTCGCTCCATTCTTTCTCTCATTCTCTCTCTCTCCTCGAAGTCACTCTCTCTCTCTCCCAAAGGAAACCAGCCGCGGCGCTGGGTTGAGAAGAGATGGGAAAATTAGGTTTCCCAATTTCACCTATTCCCTTTTATACCATCACCATTTAATTTTTAAGGCTTTTCTGGTTGTTATTTTTCTTTTGTTTTTTTGATCAGATTGATATTCACACTACCCCTTTTGTGTATAACACCCCCCATGTGAATGTGGATTTTGCAAGTCATCAGCCCAAGATCTCTAAAACCGAAACTGGGCTTTTCAGCTAATCACACCCCTCGTTTCAACGACCTGCACCCCACATTTTAAACCATACACTCTCACGCAAGCCTTTTTGTACTGCGGCCCAGTTCACCAAAAACGAACTGGGTCTGTTTCCTGCACCCACTACTTTAAAATACAATCCTTTTTTGCCAATGACACCCCATTTACTATGGCACCCCCTGTTTTTTCTTTTAAAAAGATTTTCTTTTCCATAAATGAATATTTTCTTTCGCAAACCTATTTTTTTTCCAAATAAATAATTGTTTTCCTAAACATAAAAATGGTTTGTTACTAATGGTCACTCTGAGCCTGGCTTGTTCGACCGTTAATAACAGCTTTAGTCTTCAAACGAGCTATGAGTGACGACCACTCTGAGTTTTACTTGTTTGGTCGTCACGAATATCTCTCCCAATTTCAAAAATAAATAAAAAGCACCAAACGCACAAACATTTTCTACCAAGAACTACGTGTGATTTGATTCTCTACCAGGAGATACGTAGGAGCGGAGGGCGGCCGACCTCTGTCAATTGCATTAATAAAAAACCTTTTTTTTTCTCTTTTAATTCATTTCTCTCATTTTTCTCCAAAAGTACAAAAAATAACTAATTGCTTATCGAGTCTTCTCTTTTATTATTATTATAAGGGTAAAATCATTATTTTTGAATTAATAAACGTTTACACATTTAGTTAAAAGGTAACCTTCCTTAGGAAGGATGTCGTAGGGTGCTAATACCTTCCCTACGCATAAACGACTCCCGAGCCTAAATCTGGTCCGCAAGACCCCCTTATCTATTCAATAGGGATTTTTCAATGTTTGCCCTTAAACTAAAACATTGATGGCGGCTTCATTGCAAAAATGACGAAGAATCCCCTCCTTCGGATTTTTCGGTCGCTACAAAATGCAATTTAAGTGGTTAGTGGCCATTAACCACAGAATGACGTAAGACTGGTTAGTGGCCATTTACGATTGCGCACAACTCCGATTTATGATTTTCATCTCCATATTGCAGATTCACGCAACCTCCACGAGTAAGTCGGTTTTCTGCAGATTTCAATATGCTTAGTGTTGATGAACATGGTGAACCAATAGGCTTTTCACGTTTACTTACTCGTAAGTTGCTTGTTGCTTTATAATTTTTCTTTATTACGGTGTCGGTCTCAGTTTTAGTAATGCGTTGTTTTAACCATTTTGGGACAAATCTGTGGTTAGTGGCTACTAACCAGTGTTGTACATATCTGTGGTTAGTGGCCACTAACCACTATTGTACTATTCTGTGGTTAGTGGCCACTAACCATTATGGTACTAATTTGTGGTTATTGCCACTTACTACATTGTATTTCTTTATTGCAGTTCAGGATTGTCATGGTCAGAATGTAAATCTCACTGATATGGTTGTTTCAGGTTTTTAACTTATAATTTTCATATTCTTTGATTTTAACTTATTCCTATGCTTAGCCGATTCATTTTTTCATTTCCTTTATAATACTTGCATAGATGATGTTGTGGTTGCAGGTTGCATGCTGATTTGTTATTATATAATTATCTTTTTTATCATGTTGTTTGTTGGATATTGATTATTTTTACTTGGTTTTGACAGGGGTTACTCATCATCTTTCAGATGTTAATTCTTGGAAAGATCTTGTTTTTCACACAGAGCCGGATGCATATGCTTTTTACAGGTCCCCACATGACATGTCATAATTCTATGTGTACTTTATATTAAACTTAGTATTTTTTGGTGACATAAAAATTAACAAAAGGAAACCGGGCAGAAGCACACTAGCTCCCTAACGCATCGGCCTGCAACAAAGACTTCAGATCTGGAGGTGGTGATGACCAAGTTGTAATACCCAATGAAGATCTGTTACCAAGTTTAGCCATAAAATCAGCACAACAGATTTACTGACACAAAACATGCTCAAGGTGCATACTAGAAAAATAATCTATCATAGCCGTGATTTTAAAGAGCAAAGGTGCATAGGCATGTAAAGTATACTGTATAGTCTGATTAGCATACTAAATTTTATGGTGGGTTATTTAAAATATAGTATACTAATCAGACTATATATCTTTTTATCAATTAGACTATTTTTTTTTTCAAAATCTCAAATATCTTTATTTTTAGTTTTATGAATGTATATACACAACCAATACGAAGTTCTTCCTCCTTCATTTTCAACCGATTAGTATATGAAGTTCTTGCCAAACAAGCCTAATTTGGCCGCTGATTAGGACCCATCCGCCAACTGATATAAGGCTCATGCATTTAGGTTTATTTTATACCCCCATCAACTCCATTCTACTCCCACACAATACTCTAATCCCGAAAATACAACTGACATAAATAACAAAAATTGACTTTTGAAAGATTCTCTGGTGGGGGACCACTTGATCTGGTAACCGGATTTACGTAAATGCAAGGTAAATCCGATTAGCTTTAAATACGTAATAAATACACACGCATAAGTCAAATCGGATCTATCGAACTGACAGATAAATCCGATTTGACCATTTAATTCAGTATAGAAAGCAAAATTTTAATTAATCGGATTTAGCTAAATCCGGTGTGCAATCGGATTTACGTAAAATCTTTTAATGAATCGGATTTACCTCGATGGGGGTATATCCGATTTTGAAAAATACAAAGCAGATTTACGTTTGGGGTACGTAAATCTGATTTGTTTTTTTTTTAAATTAATTTCTGTATAATTGTTGTTCTATTTTGAAACAGATATTGTGCATACAAAGTCACAGGTTGTTCCTTTCGTGGTAGACACTATAGAGGCATTCAGGACAGAGAGGGTATATTTTTCAAACTATTTTTCTTAATCAAAGTTTGGTAGATATTTAATTAATTAAGTACGCAACATTTATCTATTTTTCTATTTTGTAGATATTTTCTACACGCGAGGATGTTGAAGAGTGGGCTAACGCGGTTGGGAGGCGTATTGGAGTTGTGGTTATCATTGGAAGATCTAACAAAGCTAGAGTTAAATGGGGTTCTAGAGATAAGATTATTTTTGGTTGCGAGAAGCAAGGGAAGTGGTCTAATGATTCTAGAGTTTTCGGGTCTAAGAAAATAAGTTGTCCGTTTACATTGAGAGCTACTTGTACAATACATCATGGGGGTTGGCGTGTGAATGTTAGGTGTGGTCTTCACACACATGAGTTGCTTACTACCCCGGTCGGGTCGACAGCTTTTGGTCGTTTAACTAATCCGCAGAAAGCTATTGTTAATGAGCACACTGATCTGAATGTTGCCCCGAAAGATTGTCTTACTGCTTTGAAGAATCATTATCCGGACAACGTCACTTCTCTTCCTCAAATATATAGGCAGCGTTACGCCTATAGGTCTTCTAAGAGGGGTCCTAGAACGGACATTCAGGAGCTTTTGAGATTGATTGAGTCGCAAAATTATTTATGTTGGAGCAGAAAAGTTGAGGGTTCCGATGTGGTCAGTGACATCCTGTGGGCGCATCCAACTTCTATTAAGTTATTCTGGTTATTTCTAAAGGTTCTTATTCTTGACACCACCTACAAGACCAACAAATACAATCTACGTCTATTGGAGATTGTAGGAGTCACTTCAACGGAGTTAACTTTTCGGTTGCTTTTGCCTATATTTCACACGAGTTTGGAATTCATTTTACTTGGGCATTGCAGCAACTAAAAGAATTATTTGACTTGCACGGGCTTCAGCCTCAGGTATTCTTGACTGACAGAGATTTTGGTCTTATGTCCGGTATTCTTGATGTCTTTCCTTCGGCTACAAATTTGTTATGTTCTTGGCACGTGACTAAAAATGTGAAAGCGAAGATTAAAGAGTTGGTGCACGTGGATAGGCAAAAGGACGTCCTCTCTCTTTGGCATAACATTATTGATTCACTTAACGAGTCAGAGTACTCAGCTCACTTGAAGATTTTTTAGGACTCCTGCATTGATTTGCCGGCTCTTATTAAGTATGTGCATGACACGTGGTTGACAAAGCATAAGGAAAGATTTATCTTGGCATGGACAAACCAGATCCCACACTTCGGGAATCAGACCACCAATAGGTACTTTGACACGTGTTTAGTATTTTTATCGTAGTTTAAATTTTTTTGACACGTGTTTAGTATTTTTATCGTAGTTTAAATTTTTTTGACACGTGTTTAGTATTTTTTATCGTAGTTTAAATTTTTTTGACACGTGTTTAGTATTTTTATCGTAGTTTAAATTTTTTTGACACGTGTTTAGTATTTTTATCGTAGTTTAAAATTTTTTGACACGGGTTTAGTATTTTTATCGTAGTTTAAATTTTTTTGACACGTGTTTAGTATTTTTATCGTAGTTTAAATTTTTTTGACACGTGTTTAGTATTTTTATCGTAGTTTAAATTTTTTGACACAGGTTTAGTATTTTTATCGTAGTTTAAATTTTTTTGACACGTGTTTATTGTTATTATTTAAGAGTCGAGTCAGCTCATTAATTGGACTTTGAAGAGACATTTGAGGAATTCTGGAGGTGACTTGTCTAAGTCTTTTAAATCTATGCATGAGATGCTTACTCTTCAATTTGATAAAGTCATCGGGTCTTTTCAAAGAAGCATAAATCGTATTGAAGTGGCTTCAAATACTCCTTTGTTTAAAAAGCTTTGCGGTGTTGTGTCTTTAAATGCTTTGGATCACATTGTTAAAGAGTTTTCAAAATCGACATATGGGGTTGGATATGACAAAGTCGGTTGTGGGTGCATTATTAGAAAGACACATCTTCTTCCTTGTGCTTGTGAGCTAGGTGTGTACCATGTCTCCGGTACTCCTATTCCGTTGGATGTTGTAGACGACCATTGGAAAAACTTGAGTTTGGATTCTATAGATGATAAATTCTCCCAAGAAAAATCTGCTGACTGTGATATTTCGTACCAAATAGAGATGATTTGGGCGAGATATAATCGTATGACTCCTGAGGAGAGATTTGTCCTCAAGAAACAACTTAATGAGCTTGCATTCTCTACCACTTCTTCAATGGCTGCACCACCCTTTAAAGTTAAAACAAAAGGTGCACCAAAGAAGAAAAAGCAGAAATTATATGATGTCAAGCGTGATCCTTCTGGGTGGGAGCATGTGGATGAGAAGATGAAACTGACTGAAGAATCTGGGACTTCTTGTAAAAATTCATCACAGCGGTCTTCTTGTATAAAATCATCACAGCGGTCTTCAAAGCTATCTCAGAGTGTTTCTAAAAAATTAACACATCAGGGTGAGACTAAATTCAATTTACCGTCGGTTCCTCATCACGTGCACTCTTACATGGAAAAAATTATTGATGTTGAAAGGGATGGTAATTGTGGGTTTCGAGCAGTAGCGGTTGGTCCCGATCTTAGTGAGGATAGTTGGCCTATAATTAGGCAAGATTTAATCAAAGAAACAAAGGAGAGGGAGCAACTATATACTTACATGTTTGGAAAGGACAGACTTGCAGTGCTTAGAAAAGCGTTATCCATGGAATACCCCGATTTTCAGAAGGAGGATAAGTGGTTGAGTTTGCCTGAGATGGGGTATTTTATAGCTACTAAGTATAATGTGGCCCTAGTTCAATTTTCTTTGGATATGAATTTTATTTATCTTCCTCTGAGAGGTAGTTATTCTTCTTCTAAGTATAAAATCATATCTATTTTGAACGTCAGGGATTTCCATTGGATGCATGTTTCGATCTTGCCTGTCTGTCCGTTGCCTCCAGTTGCTTTGATGTGGTCTCATAATCGATTAGATGTATCTACTTCATGGTTGGATCCTTATACCGGCCGTTTTGCCCTTTGGCAGTCTATCGCTTTGAAGATGCCCCATCTCCCTCCCACTGATGCGCCCACCATTGTAGACTTAGCCCATGATTCCGACGATTTAGATTGACATTTCTTGTATTTATTATTGTACCCATATTTTTGTAATTATTTATCTATATATTATATATATATATATATATATATATATCCAAAGAAACAAATTAAATGTTTTAATTATTTTTTTACAAGTCGGATTTACCCTGGTAAAGGGTAAATCCGCTTTTGAATTTAACAAAGCGGATGTACCCCCACAACAGGTAGACCCGACTTGATAAAGAGACAAAGCGGATCTACCTGTTGTGGGGGTACATCCGCTTTGTTAAATTCAAAAGCGGATTTACCCTTCTAACAGTAACTCCGATGCGATTTTTACAAATTCAATCGGATCTAGGTAAATCCGCTTTTGATTAATCTCAAATCGGATTTACCTATTTATAAGGTAAATCCGATTGAGTCAAAATTATGGGAGGTATTTTGGAATTTTCATATTTGATGGGGGTATATTGTGATAGGGGTGGGGGTATAAAAAAAAAGACCCATGCATTTAACCTATGCAAAGCCCAAGCTCTATAAATATCCACCATCATTCATTCTTCTCATTCACCCATTAATTACTTCACATATATCCAACTTTCTTAGCCTCCTAGATATTTACAAACACAAAAAAATGAACTCCATCAATACCCTCTTCCTTTTAGCATTGCTAATGGCTTTAGCCATTACACTATCAGCAACATCTTCCAAAATTGATGAACCAAACTCTCTCAGAGGAACAAAAAACCTATTTTCCCAAAAATATAATAAGAGAGTACTCTCTTCTTTGACATGTGACAAATATCCCAAGATTTGCTATAACGAAGGAAGTGCAGGCCCTGATTGCTGCAAGAACAAATGTGTCAACTTTTCAATAGATAGCTTGAATTGTGGGAGGTGTGGGAAGAAATGCGGGTTTTCAAAGATATGCTGTGAAGGTAAGTGTGTGAACCCTAGGAGTAATAAGAAGCATTGTGGGAAATGTGGTAACAAGTGCAAACAAAGATTCTTGTGTTTATGGGATGTGCAGCTATGCATAGAATTTGAAATTATTGGACTTGCATATAGTATATTAATTCTATGGATTTTGAGCTTGAGTGTGACAATAAGCAGCCACCACAGCTTGGGTTTTTTTTTACCCCCATCATATCCCTATATACCCCCACAGACTCTGCGAAAAGACGAAAATACCCTTAAATTTTTTACAAATTTACAAAACATTTACCATTTTTCACTTGCATCCGTTTAACCAAAAAGTTTCCTGAGAGAATCGGATTTACCCTTGAGAGAGCTATTTCCGATTTGCCATCAGATTTACCATCGGATCTACATAAATCAGATCTTCCTCAGAACACGCAGAAAAAGTAAGTCGGAACTAGCTATATCCGATTTCGCATCGTATCTACCAATATCCGATTTCGCATCGGATATAGCTAGATCCGATTTGTGTTTTTGGTGTTTTTTTTTAAAATTTGTTTTTTTCCAGTGTCCAGGGCCTTTATCCTTCTGATCCTGAGCTGGTCCATCTTCACAGTCAAGACCGCAAGACTGAGGCTAAGTGGCTGCTGCTACTTGCGGATGTCAGTGCAGCTGGTGTGGGATCATATGCATGGGGGGCAGCAACACTTGCTTTCATGTATGACCAGCTGAACTACTCCTGCTTGGACCAGGCGCATCAGTTAGGAGGGTATGCGACCCTATTACAGGTAATAATTTTAAGTTAATTTTTTCCTAGTTTGGTTCAATTTCTGTTAAACTGTTTTTAATTCACTATGTTGTTTATCTTCTTTTTTCAGAGCTGGATTTTATGGTATTTTCCTCAGCTAGTGGAGAGGAGGAGTGGATTGCGGGCTGGAGCACTTTGTGGGCGTTGGAGGAAGAAGAAGACAGATGGAGTGAAGCTGGGGGTATACAGGCAGAGGATTGATGCGCTGACCTCGGATGATGTTTGCTGGCGACCGTTTGAGGAGCACCGTGACGATAGAGACTTTGAGAAGGTCTCATTACTGTTCCCTACACTAGCAGACATCACTGCTCCCTACATGGCAGATAGGTGCCTCAGACAGTTTGGGTACGTGCAGGTCATCCCACGTCACCCTCTTACCGGTCGTCCGAGCCACACAGACTGCATTTTTCGGATTGCACATTATATGCCTGTGGTGGAGGAGGTTTTGCATACTACTTATCCCGCTGAGGAGTTGGGTCAGGTTGCTCCGGACTACATACATTGGTATGTGAGAGCATCTATTCCTAGACTCTTACGGGTTGCATCACCACCACCACCACCCGTACAGCCAGCTGCACCACCAGTACAGCCAGATTTGCTAGAGATTGTGGATGAGGAGATTCGGAGGGGGCTTCAGAGCGGAGACATTAGGATGGGTAGTCAGACATACGCTCGTCTCACCCGGTTACTGGATATGCTACCGGGGCGTGACTAGGGGTTTTGTGGGATTGTATGCTTGAACTATTTTTTTATGACTTGATTCTTATTATTTCTTGTTTATTTTATTTGTGGAGTTTCATTAAAATTTCGATTTCATTCATGCGATAAAAGATAAAACATAACTAACTAAAATAACAATAGGCAGATACATATATTTTTCTAAAATTCTGGTCGTCGAACACGACGTAAAAGCTCATTCACACTCCGTTGAGTTTCCACGTACAGCTCCAGCGGCTTATACCCCTGAAGCGTGTCATGGATGTTTAACATGTTCACCACGTCTTCGTCAGTCTTGATTGTCATGGACGAGAAGGAAACACGGCCATCGTCTCCAAGATAGGGTTTGCGATAAGTGATACTAGTGACGTCACGATTCTCACCAGGCACTTGAACTTTGGACCACACTTTATCCTTCAAACCTTCAAACCCCATGCCGCGGTGGATTCTGCATAACACCGGCCGAGGACTCCAGAAGTGGACACCATCTTCTCTCATCGTGATTTCGTCCCGATGATGTATACCGCAAAGCCTATTGTCATCTGAGCGTTGAGTGAGGCATATCTCCATTTTGGATGAGTGAAATAAGCAAGTGAGAGTGAAATTTTTGAGTGAAAAGAATGAGGTTGGCAATGAGTATTTATAGAATTCGTCAATGATTATCAACCGTTGATATTGTCAGTGCAATCTACACCGTTGATCAACATTGACAGTCAAATCCTACCCGTCGAATTTAGTAATCCGATTTTCATTTTAACAAAGCGGACATACCCCCACTGATAGGTATATCCGGTTTTGCAATTAACAAAGCGGATATACTTCACTTAAGCTATATCCGATTTTCCCCCACTTATTCTAATCGGATATACAAAGCGGATTTACCTACCTGATAGGTACATCCGCTTTTGCAATTAACAAAGCGGATATACCTCACTGAAGCTATATCCGATTTTCCCCTACTTATTTTAATCGAATATACGTAAATCTGCCTTTTAGTTTTGTGAATCGGATCTACCTCCCCAAATATAGATCCGATTTAAGTCAATTTTACAAGAGGTATTTTCGTCTTAAAATTTATTGTGGGGGTATATAAGGAGATGATGGGGGTAAAAAAAAAAACCCACAGCTTTGGCGAGGATATGCTAGTTATATTAAATTTTATTCTTTGCATTATTTGGTGACTTGGTGTAATAAATACTAAATAACATATATTGCTACAGTATTTCTTTTACTTGGTATAAACAAACAATATGTCCTTGTAATTTGTTGTTTATGAAATAAATAAAAGAGCTGCTATTCAAACACTTGAAATTATATACTCCCATCTTCAAAAATTGTTCGTCGTTTTAGCAAAATCAATTTGTTTGGCGATTGTGTAAACTAATTCTTTGATGTAACAGGGATTCACTTAAAAGATATTGATCTCTCACAACAAATGTTTTTCCATATGCACCGATCAGAGATCGAACCTATGACCAAATGGTTAAGGGCCCAAATATCTACCACTTGTGTCACATCATGTTATGTTACATTTTGTCATTATAAAAAAAATCTTCATAATGAAACGTTTAATGTTTTTCATTTATGTCTTTTATTATGAAAATTCATTACATTCAATAAATGACCCAACATTTTTAATTGAATAGATCAAGGGTAAAATGATAAATTATACGACACTTTTTATAAAATTTAAATTAATATATTTTACCAGAGAAGTTCCAAAACCATAAACTGCAAGTAAAATAAGACGAAGGGAGTGCACAATTTTAATATTTTTTTAGTTGCGTTTTTTTTAATGAGAGTGTGTTTAGATGAGACAAGTTTTGAAGGCAATGTCATTTTTGAAACAAGTTTTACATTAAAAAGAGTCTTAAGAGTGTGTTTAGATAAAACAGTTTTTGAGCCTAATGTAATAATATTTGAAGGGAATTGAAATACTTTGTCTTAAAATACTTTGTTTGGATAACTTAATTTGAGATTTTGAAAAATAAAGGAATTTCACGAGGTATCTTGTTAAATCTAATTTTAGAGAATTTTAAATATACCACCTAAAATCTAAGAATTTGAAATTCCCTCAAAATATGAATCTTACAATGCTGCTATTATTTTTTCAAAATTTACAAATTTGTTCCTTAATTATATGTTTCAAAATTTGCAAATGAGTCCATAAAAATTTTCAAATTTAATTTTATACTTTGGTCCCTAAATATTTTCAAAAAGTTAAAGATTTGGTCCTAAAATTTCTTAATATCAAATATCAAATTTGGTCCCTAAGAATTCACCAACTACGTGAATTTGTCAAGATGACTTTTGCTTTGACATTCTTACTATCAAATTTCTTAATATTATATATCAGCCCCCTAACCCCCCCCCCCCCCCCCCCCTTATTACTTGTTAGCTGTCTTCTATCTACACCAAAAACTTGATGCCTTTGTAACGAATTTGTTGAATTATTCCATGATACTGTTGTACAAGCAATTAAATGATAATTTTCTTAATTTCACCAGAAAAAATACAAATTGAAACTGAGTGGGCCTTCTGAGTAGTTATATTCATTATACACAGCCGCACATCCTTCATATAATATAGGATTAAATATGTTTTTGGTCCCTATAAAATTTGGGTTTTCGTTTTTAGTCCCTACATTAACGAAATAGGCGTTTTGGTCCCTACATTTTTTTCCCGTTTTCATTATTAGTCCTTGTCGTTAAATCCATCTGATCAGTCAACAGAAATGTGACGTGGCTGTTAAAAAGATTGGGACTAAAACACCTATTTCGTTAATGTAGGGACTAAACTTAGAATGACCCAATTTTGTAGGGACCAAAAACATATTTTACCCTAAATAAAAAACGCCTAATCAGATGGATTTAACGACAGGGACTATTAATGAAAACGGAAAAAAAATGTAGGGACCAAAACGCCTATTTCGTTAATGAATGTAGGGACTAAACTTAGAATGAGCCGATTTTGTAGGGACTAAAAACATATTTAACCCTATAATATATGCATGAATTACAACAACATAACAACATCAAAAAATCGTATTTGCTACACATTCAATTCCATGCACATTCCTTTTCCAAATTCTCCACGAATTTAACTATAAGGTAGTCTATACTAAGCCTAATTTAGTTACATGACCACTCATTTGGCCTTTGAATTAGACCACTCCACTATATATAGCTGCCAAGCATCCTTTATTTCTTCATCAAAATTCAAAACCATTCATATAATTTCACTTCTTTAATTCCACAATAAACTCAAATATGAAGTCCTTTCAAATACTCATCCTTGTAGCAGCCATGCTAATATCTATGGCCAATGCTGATACACAAACACAATACAAAGAATCACAATTCTTTAAAAGCCACAATTCAACTAAAAATCCTTCAACCCCATCTTCAGAAAATGAAAATTATTCGGCTTCTCTCCGAGGCGCAAAGGGCTTCCATGGTCGCGGGGGTGTGATGACTTGTGATAAGTATCCTAGAGTTTGCCGTGTGAAGGGAAGTGAAGGTCCTGATTGTTGTAACAAGAGATGTGTTAATGTGTCAACAGACAGAAACAACTGTGGCATGTGTGGTAAGAGATGTAGGTACTCACAAATATGTTGCAGAGGTAAGTGTGTGAATCCTATGTTTGACAAACACCATTGTGGATATTGTGGCAACAAATGCAAGAAAGGGAATTCGTGCGTTTATGGTATGTGCAGCTATGCGTAAATCATGTGCATAGAGGACAACAATTCCAAGAGAATGCCAATAATTAATTAGGATTGACTATGTAGTACTAGTGTAGTGTGTGTATTTATAAAATGATGAATTCATTTGTTGTATGTGTGACTAATAAATAAGCAAGCAAATGATCATTATAGGATGCTTGATGATCTTTGCTGCTCTGTATGATAATTTTATTCCATTGGTTGTAATTGAATTAATTAATTTGTTGTATTTATAAGTTTGTTTTGTTATTCTCAATTTAATCTTCACTGCTTGGGTCATTTGGGGTGCTAGAAATGATTGATATGTAGCCTTAAGGATTTAGTCGTAGATTGGTAATCTTTATTTAATCGTGTTATGGCCATATCTTGGCAATGGTTTCGCGAGAGGGCGGGAAGGAATACAAATCTGTCAAATCTTTATTTAAAGTAGGGTTTTGAGTTCTAGCTATGTGAATGGATAAAAATATGGTTCGAAGAGGAGACCTCAATAAAGATGATCAAACGGGTTTTCTGGAAAAGATAAATTATCGACAAACCAATGTATACTTCGTAATCATAACGTGGTAACCAAAAAAATGCATTGGATCACGTACCGCAACGTTGCAATTTTATACCTGTTCTGGAGTCAACCAGAGGGTCCCATTAGCAAAACCAGGAGGTGCGCTTAGCAAGTCATATGGATCAGCCCAACCAATTCAGCCCATATCCACCTCATGCGAGCCCAGTATGCTTGGACGGTCAAGATCGACTCTACCCATCCGACGATCCACAAGAGGGCACGATTTCCTATAAATACAGGCAAACTTTGCCCTTACAAAGGTTGAATCTCTAATCCTTAGTACCTTCACTCTTATATTCTATATACTGACTTGAGCGTCGGAGTGGCTTGCAGGTACCCCCCCGGGCGCTCATTGACCTTCGGTCAGGACAGCAAGAGACCTGACCTCCTGTCAGGACAGCAAGAGACCTACCAACAGCAGACGATCAAAAAGCTGCTCGGTACAATTTTATACCCCACCAGTTCCTAAAGAATTCAATCAGTGTGTTCATTTTTATTCATGTTAATCAAACCCAATTTTTTTATAAATAAAAGTTAGGCAAAGTAACTCCAGAGGTCCTTTATATTAATTGAAGGTTTCATTTTGACCATTTTTTCTTTTTCTTTGTGTCAAGTTGGTCTTTTATATTCACGAATATATGCAACTTTAGCCAAAACGCGAGTTTCTGCTTAACGCTGCTAGTAACTAATTCACTGATGTCATTGATATTATCATTTCTTCTATTCAATCTGCTTTCATAAAATAAAGAAATCATTTTTGATGGATTTGGTGATTGTATCATAATTTCATGACTTGAGGTTGGGTAAAATAATATGAATTGGTTTATCATCGTTCCTCAGAATGCTGCAATGGTTCTCAGGTCTTTTAATTTTAGTTCTCATCCATAATTATGCAAAGAATTATGCCACACACCCACTTTTTGCTGTCCTCAATGTGTTTGTGAGGTTATTCAGAGTGCACATTTTCTTCTACTTCTACTTTCTTTGTTTTGGTTCTATTTGCATAACATTAAACCCAAGAAATTTGTGGTTATGAATAAGAAAAACGGCGAGAATTTCGAAACGGAAAGTGAATTGAGTTTCTAATTGAAAAAGAAATGCAATTTAAGTGGTTATTGCCACTTACTACATTGTATTTCTTTATTGCAGTTCAGGATTGTCACGGTCAGAATGTAAATCTCACTGATATGGTTGTTTCAGGTTTTTAACTTATAATTGTCATATTCTTTGATTTTAACTTTTTAAAATTTGTGTAACCATATATGTGTACTATTATGGTTATTCCTATGCTTACCTGATTCATTTTTTCATTTCCTTTATAATGTTTGCATAGATTCAAGTAGCAATGTCGGATGTCACGATGACGAACTCGATGATGTTGTGGTTGCAGGTTGCATGCTGATTTGTTATTATATAATAAATATATTTTTTATCATGTTGTTTGTTGGATATTGATTATTTTTACTTGGTTTTGACAGGGGTTACTCATCATCCTTCAGATGTTAATTCTTGGAAAGATCTTGTTTTTCATACAGAGCCGGATGCATATGCTTTTTACAGGTCCTATGCCAAATCTTTGGATTTCACCATTAAGAAGGCAAATGTGTATCGCGATAGCAAGAATAAAAAGACTGATATTCCTCACTATCTGAATATGATGTGTCACAAACAAGTTTTTAAAATTCGCAAAGATGTTTTGAATAAAAGGAAAGATACGCGGACGGGTTGTTTGGCGTCAATGAAGCTCAAGATGGATCCTCACAAGGGTGGGTATGTTATTAACAAGTGGTACGATGATCACAATCACCCTTTGATCAATGTTGACAAGAGGCACTTCTTGCCACTTAATAGAACAATCACGGAACAACAGAAAGTTGTTATATCAAATTATTTGGCATCTGGGATATCAACGAGGGCTACATACGATTCTATGGCCCGGGCTGCTGGTGGTGTTGAAAAACTTGGTTTTCTACGCAATGATTTGAAGAATTACTTGTCTGCTATCACGGCAAAGGCATTGCAACCTGGAGAGGCTACAGTGTTGCAAGCGTGGTTTAGGCAGCATACATTAGTAAGGCCTGGTTTTTACTACAACATTCAAGTCGATGAAGAGGAGGCAATTTTTTCAATTTTCTGGGCTGATTCTGTCATGCGGGCCGATTATGCACTTTTTGGTGATTTCGTCAGCTTTGACTCAACATACCGAACTAACAAGGACTACAGACCACTTGGTATGTCCTTTACTAAATTGTTTTCACATTTTCTGATCGTATATGCTTCAATCTAACAAGTATTAACCACTATTGTACTATCCTGTGGTTAGTGGCCACTAACCACTATGAAGCAATTCTGTGGTTAGTGGACACTAACCATTGTGGTACTAATATGTGGTTATTGATAAAGAATCTCATTCTTTCTGATCATAAAGCATATATGCTGAATAGCAATTTGATCGTAAAGAATGTTTAATGTACGTCCGTGTGGTTATCATAAGGACTGTTTTGGTACTAATTGTTCCTTCTATGTATCTAAGTATTTTTGTTGGCTTTAATCACCATAAAGGTACTTGTGTGTTTGGTGACGCATTGCTTTATGATGAAACCACTCCAACATTCAAGTGGTTGTTCGAGACTTTTATTAAATGCATGAATGGAAAGAAACCGGAGACCACTACAAAAAAATTCAGGATTAGCGACGGATTTTAGCGAGGGATACCCAATCCGTCGCTAAATCCAACTTAGCGAGGGATTTAGCGACAGCCATTTCCGTCGCTACAAGGCGCGCCATTTTTTTTTAAATTCAAATCCGTCGCTAACAGTCAATTCCATCGCTAACGCTGACGTGACCGTTGGCAGATCTTGGAAATCGTAAGATTCCCAAATCAGTCACTAATAGTAAAATCCGTCGCTATTATTTCGTCGCTAATATTCAAATCCGTCGCTAAATATCCCTCGCTAATTTTAATTAAATTTTCCTATCTCCGTAACACACTCTTCTCTCACCATTCACTCTCACCTCAGTCACACTCACCCAGTTCTCCGCCACCACCACGCCACCACCGTCCACGCCACCACCATCCACGCTACCAAGGTTTGTTTGTTCTCACTCTTCTCTCTCTTTCTCTCTCTCTCTCTCTCTCTCTCTCCGAACCTTCTCTCTATTTCTCTCTAATCGTTTCTCTCTCTCATTCCTCACCATAGGCACAAATCTATTTCTTACCACCCACCAGAGTTCGCACAGTCACCGGACAACCACCGCACCGGAGTTCGCATAGGCACAAAACGGTTAGTTTTTATTTATTTTTGTTTTTAGGAATGATTTTTGTTTAGTTGTTTTTAGTTGTGAAATGTGAGTTTTAAATGTGCATGTTATTATAGAATAAATTTTTGTTGTTTGAAAGATTAATATTAGTGTTTAGGATTGTGAATTTTGAAAGGTTGTTGTATGTGTTTAAGATAGTGTTTAGAATTGTAGAATAAAATTGTTGTTGTTGTTATTAATTAGAAATGTGTAATTGGAATTGAATTGAAATTGAAAAATGTAATTGAATAACGTATGAAAAGTGTATGTTGTTGGAGATGTTAATTGAAAAGTGTATGTTTGTTAGAGTTGTTAATTGAAAAATGTCTAATTGGAATTGATAATTGGTGACAAGTGTATGTTAATTTTGAAATTGAAATTGTGTTAAATTGTTGTTTTGATGTTTGATGAACCCCAGGTTAGATGACTATTTTATGTTGTTAATTTGTGTTGTTGATGGAAAAGGGTGAGGTGCTTGCTGTCCTTCACCCCCATATTTTGCTCGAAATCATCTCCATTGAGATAATCGAGACTATACTAACAATTTGAAGGTTGGGAGTTAGAAATAACTTCCTTCACTACTTATATGGAAAAGGGTTTTGTCTGATCTGTCCTTAACCCCCATATTTGGCTCGAAATCATCTCCATTGAGATCATATCGATGCCACTAACTTGATAGGTTATATTTTTTAAATGTGTGTAGATGAATTGGAATCAATTGAATCGTAGTTGGGTGTATGATCGGTTATATTCGGGAAGAGCATTTTTGAAGGAAACTTTTGTAAATGGGGTTGAAGAGTTTATTAGGGTAGCGTGGCGACATGATAAGGCTAAAAAGGAAGGGGGGATTAGATGTCCATGCCTTAAATGTGACGGTATACCTATTACACCTGATGATGAAATTAGGGTGCACTTGTATCGTATATATCGGGTTTAGGCCTAATATTGGATTTGGGTGGACCATGGAGAACGACTTCCAAATTTTGACTTAGGGGCTTCTTCAAGCAGTTCTAGTTTTCATGTTCCATCTAATGAACAATTTGAGTCGATGGAAAGCATGATTTGAGTTGGGTTTAGATTTTGTGACTCAAATGATATTGGACGGGACACCTAATAAGGATAGTTTGCCAAAAAGTTATTATGAAGCAAAGATGTTAGTTTCGAAGTTGGGATTGGAATGCAAGAAGATTGATTGTTATGGGGATGGGCACATGTTGTTTTACGACAACGAATTTGGTAAAACCGATGGTGCGCCGCAGGCTTGTAGATTTTGTGGAAAGCCGAGGTATAAAGTTCGTAAAGGGGAAAAACGTAATTATAAACCCATTCCTATAAAGTCGATGTTCTATTTTCCTATAGTTCCAAGGTTGCAGAGAATGTTTGCATCGCCTGAAATTGCAAAGAAAATGACGTGGCATTATGAGAATAGGAATAACTCGAACATTTTACGCCATCCATCTGATGGTGAGGCGTGGAAACACTTTGATCAAGTGCATTCAGATTTTGCCTATGACCCACGGAATGTTCGACTTGGTTTGTGCTCTGATGGATTTACTCCATATATCCAAGCATCAGCGTCACCCTATTCTTGTTAGCCAGTCATTGTTACCCCTTACAATCTTCCTCCTGAGATGTGCATGACTAAACCGTATATGTTTTTGACTTGCTTGATACCCGGTCCATCCAATCCAAAAGCTAACATTGATATCTTTTTGGAACCTCTAATTGATGATCTCAAGAGATTGTGGTAGGGTGTTGGGACATATGATGCAGCACGAAAGAAGAATTTTATGATGAGAGCGGCATTGATTTGGACAATTAATGACTTCCCGGCTTATGGTATGTTGTCAGGTTGGGGGACTCATGGTAAATTAGCATACCCCCACTGCATGGAACACACAAAAGCGTTACGTTGAAATACGGGGGAAAGAATTCTTGGTTTGACTCGCATCATAGATTCATACCGCCAGATCATGTATTTAGAAAGAACAAAAGGGCATTCAAGAAAAGGGTAGTTGAAACAGATGTCCCACGGCCTTTGTTGACTTCGGGTGAAATTTGGAGTAGAGTTATGAATTTGCCACAAGCCACGGAGGTAGGTGTGCTCTCCCGATTGGATGGTTATGGACGAGTGCATAACTGGACAAAAAGAAGCATATTTTGGAGTCTCCCATATTGGAAAGATAATCTATTGAGACACAATCTCGATGTTATGCACATTGAGAAGAATTTCTTTGACAACATATGGTTCACCGTGATGAATGTGAAAGATAAAACCAAAGACAATAATAAGGCTAGAATGGATTCTGCTCTTTACTGTAGCAAAAGTCGTTCCAATTTGAATTTGGTGCCAATGGCTAATGGCAAGATGTCAAAACCCAAAGCCAAATATTGTCTTACACCCGATGAAGTAAAAGATGTTTGTCGATGGTTGAAAGGGTTGAGGATGCCAGATGGCTATTCTTCTAATCTTGCAAGATGTGCAGATGTGAACACCGGGAAGATGTATGGGATGAAAAGTCATGATTGTCATGTATTCATGGAGTGTTTTCTTCCAATTGCTTTTAGTTCATTGCCAAAGTGTGTTTTGGAACCACTTACTGAAGTGAGTCAATTTTTTAAAAACATGTGCTCTTCAACATTGAGAAAAGATGATCTTATTAAGATGGAGCTGAATATTCCTTTCATTATCTGTAAGTTGGAGAGAATACTTCCTCCTGGTTTCTTTGATTCTATGGAGCATCTTCCGGTTCACCTTGCATCTGAAGCAAGGCTTGGTGGACCAGTTCATTATAGGTGGATGTATCCATTTGAGAGGTAATTATCAATTTCAACATTTTAATTAAAGTGCACATTTAGTATAACTATTTTTTTAATCAACTCCTCTTCCTCCATATATTTAGATTGATGGGTGATTATAAACGATCGGTGAAGAATAAATCTAGAGTCGAAGGATCGATCTGCGCAGCTTACTTACATCGTGAAACAATTTATTTCTGTTTTCATTATTTCGACAACTTTATGTTGTCAAGAAACAATAGAAACGAAATAGAGGTTGAAGAAGAAAGACATGCCCTCACTTTATCTGTGTTTAGAAAACCTGGGCGCCTCTCGGGAAAGACGTCGACACAGTGGTTATCAGATATGGAGTATAAATCAGCACATATTCATGTCTTGATCAATTGCACTAAAATTAAACCATATCTTGAGTAAGTGTGCTTCAATTCAGTTTTCAATACATAGACATTTAGAGTATGAAGTTATATCATGCCTTGACCAATTTTCATTCTAAAGAGTATGGATAATTCTTTTTTAGTGCATTCTTACAAGTTGAGGGTATACGCACTGAAGATTCTTCTATTCGTATACATGAAAGTTTTCCATCTTGGTTTAATGATAGAGTAAGTAAATAAAATTAATGCTTTAATGTCTAAAGTTCAAAGTAGATATGAGAGATGACTTATTTTTTCCATATGTGATTACTTAGGTTTATGAAGCGGAACCTGTAACACCCCTTTTCTACCCGGAAAATTTTCGACAAAAATCAGAGTTTTCAAAACGTTTTCAATACACCCACAAGGGATGCTACACTTACACCGTTAAACATCACACGCCAATAAATAAGTTTCACCATTAACAAAAGTGCAACACCTAGCACGTCATAATATCAACAAGCAGCGGAATAAAATCAAGGTTCAATTAAATAGTTATACATCACCATAAAACTTCGAAAATTAAAATAATAGAAACACTAATAAAGCCTAGCGTTCATTCCCCCCGAGTGCTACGTATCAGAGCGACGACACCTGACTCTAGTAGCGAAGGTAGACTTGCCTTCACTCGCAATCACCTGCACGTTACCAACATAGGGGTAACATTCAAACAGAAGGGGTGAGATATCTAACATTATAATAGCATATATGATAGGCAATATGCTAGAGTGCAACACTAAGTCAACCGCTTCTCAACAACAACAATTAATAAATCACCAACAATCATCATTAACATCATGAGTAATTATATGAGATGCAACCCACACCAACGGGCATATGCATGTGGTACCAATCATCACCAATAAAGTAGCCAGTATGGGCACATCACCTATATGAGCATCACCATCATCACCTATAGCTCCAACGGCCGAAGCCACCATCACCAAAATAATGCATATGCAATATATGCGACACCATGAACAATGCACCAGACAATCAACACATAACAGACATTTAATTAACACAACATCACCAATATCACCAAGTGGTCATAGACCCATCACCTTAGCCCGTGGAATAGGCACATCACCTGTTACATCATCACCGATAACACCAGCAAACACCGACACCAAAATCACCAGTAGATTTACAACAAAAGCAACGCTTATTTTACAGTGACATCAACACCATTTTTACAGCAACAACACTTTTATTTTACAGTGACAGCAACACCATTTTTACAGCAACAGTACACTTATTTTACAGTGACAGCAACACCATTTTTGGAAAAACAGCAACATTTGGTCACTGTGACAGCAACACCAATTTTCAGAAAACAGCAACATTTAGTCACTATGACAGCAACATGGTTTTGGGAAAAACAGCAACAACAACATAACAGAAAACTGGCGCCCAGCAACAGGGCGCCAAGACAGGCAGCAACACAGCAGAAATTGGCGCCCAGCAACAGGGCGCCAAGAGGCAACAACATCCAGCAGAAACTGGCGCCCAACAACAAGGCGCCACAGGCAACAACAGCAACACCGAGTCTGGCGCCCAGCAACAGGGCGCCACAGGCAACAGCAACAGCACTGAAACTGGCGCCCAGCAACAGGGCGCCTAGGACAACAGTGGCAGCAACAGAATTGGCACCCAACAGCAGGGCGCCTAACACCATGGCAACAGACTTAGACTTGGCGCCCAGCAACAGGGCGCCTAGCAGCAACACAGAAAATGGCGCCCAGGAGCAGGGAGCCTAGCACCACATCATCAGGAACAGACTTGGCGCCCAGCAGCAGAGCGCCTGACCCAACAGGCAACACAGCAGACTTGGCGCCAGGGAGCAGGGCGCCTGAGACCACAACAGCAACATCATACTTGGCGCCCAGCCACAGGGCGCCTGAGACAGCAACAACAACATCAGGCTTGGCGCCCAGCAACAGGGCGCCTGAGACAGTAGAGGCAACACCAGACTTGGCGCCCAGCAACAGGGCGCCTGGCAACACAGACAGCACAGCAACCTTGGCGCCCAGGAGCAGGGCGCCTAAATCAGCAACAAGCGCAGGAGACACTGGGCGCCTAGGGCGCCAAAATCAGCAACACAGACACGCACCATTCACCACTGGGCGCCTAGCGCGCCATTCCCTGCAACTCAGAAACACACTGGGCGCCTAGGGCGCCAACTCCAGCAACCTAGACAACATCACTAGGCGCCTAAGGCGCCACATCCAGCAACAACAAAACAAGGGCATCATGACTGGGCGCCTAGGGCGCCAAAATCAGCAACATAGGCAACACTGGCTTGGCGCCCAGCAGCAGGGTGCCTCCAGCAGGGAGCAACCAGGACACAGCCACGACGCCCAGGGGCAGGGCGCCGTTTCCAGCAACCCAACAACAACCCAAATCGCACCAAACAACATCCAATCACCAATTTCACCATGATCAACCAATTACAACCATCATGCATACATACTAACATCAATAAATCAACACCAACAAGATCAAAAGAACAACATAGGTCCTACCCCTACATAACCCCCATCATAAGCCCTATTATAAGGATAGAACCCACCCTTACCTTAGATTTTGCCGAACACGATCTCTCCTTGCACGTAAGCTCCAAAGGACCACCGCAACAAGGCTTCTCTTCTCTTGCTCCTTGTGCGCGCCGTCCCTCTCTCTTTCTCTCCTCTCCTCTTCGTAAATTTCTTTCTTTTCTCTTCTCCAAATGTGAATGACTAACCCTAGCTAACACCCTCCTTCATGCGCCTAAGCCTTGGGCTCGTGGATCACGGGCCCCCGTCCACTAATCAGCTAATTACTAGGCACCACTCCTTAATTTGCATAAAACATCATTTGATTAATTATTAAATATAACCATACTAATATAATACCTAAATAATTTAATTAAATAAATAATTAAATTATTTGGGCGTTACAACTCTCCCCCACTTAGAATATTTCGTCCTCGAAATTTACCTGATTCAAACAGCTCGGGATAGGATTCCCGCATCTCGCTCTCCAGCTCCCACGTCATGCTCTCTCCAGCAGCTCCTAGCCAGACTACTTTTACCAACGCAATCTCCTTGCCTCTTAAAACTTTCACTTCATAATCCGTACAGGCATCGTCTCCACGGTGAGATTATCCCGTACCTCCACATCATCCATGCGGATCACATGAGATGGATCTGAAATATACTTCCGAAGTTGCGACACATGAAACATGTCATGCAAATTCGAAAGGTTAGGCGGTAAAGCCACTCTATAAGCAACAATCCCGACTCTTTCTGAAATCTAATAGGGACCAATAAAACGAGGAGTGAGCTTCTTCGACTTCAAAGCACGTCCAACACCGGTCACCGGAGTGACCCTCAAAAATGCATGCTCACCCGCCTGAAACTCCAAATCTTTCCTCCGCTTGTCATGATAACTCTTCTGTCGACTCTGCGACGCCTTCATCTTCTCACGAATCAACTTCACCTTTTCAGTTGTCTCTCGAACAATCTCCGGTCCAAGCACCACACTCTCTCCAGACTCGTACCAACACAGCGGGGTTCTACACTTCCGACCATATAATGCTTCAAAAGGTGCCATCCCAATACTAGAATGGTAACTGTTGTTATACGTGAACTCTATCAGTGGAAGGTAGGAATCCCACGAACCTCCTTGTTCTAAAACACGAGCCCTCAACAAATCTTCCAATAACTGAATTGTCCTCTCTGACTGACCATCTGTCTGAGGATGATATGCCGAACTCAACCTCAACTTAGACCCCAACTTTTCTTGCAAACTCTTCCAGAAATCTGAAGTGAACCTTGGATCTCTATCCGAAACAATACTCTTAGGAACTCCATGAAGCTTCACAATCTCCCGGATATAAATCTCTGCCAACTTCGACACTGGATACGTGATGCTGATAGGAACAAAATGAGACGATTTCGTTAACCTGTCAACAATCACCCAAATTGCATCATACCCTTTCGCAGTATTAGGCAATCCCGTCACAAAGTCCATCGAAAT
This sequence comes from Astragalus membranaceus, assembly GCA_039519185.1. Taxonomy (NCBI): domain Eukaryota; kingdom Viridiplantae; phylum Streptophyta; class Magnoliopsida; order Fabales; family Fabaceae; genus Astragalus; species Astragalus membranaceus. The sequence goes on from CM076853.1 coordinate 18,755,004, forward strand.
GCTATCCCATTTCCACTCAGGAATTTCTAACGGTTGCATCAGTCCAGCAGGCTTCTGATGCTCAACCTTTGACTTCTGGCAAGTCAAACATGCATAAACGAACTGTGCCACATCTCGCTTCATACCAGGCCACCAAAACAACTTCTTCAGATCTTGATACATCTTCGTAGCTCCCGGATGAATACTTAACTTACTTCTGTGACTCTCTTCAAGAATGGCTCTCTTCATGTCTGCATCATCAGGGATGCAAATCCTACCACAGAACCTCAACACACCTTGGGGATCCAATCTGAAATCCTCATTCTGCGATTGATCATTCTCAACCATCAAGTCTACCAGCTTAACATATGATTTCTGGGCTCCTCTGATGCTGTTCAGAAACTCATTACCAATCTTCAACATCCCTAGCTTAACACTCTGAGGTGTCACTTCACAAACCAGACTCATATCTCTGAACTCCTCAATCAGCTCTAACTCCTTAACCATCATTGCCGACATATGCAAAGTCTTCCGGCTCAAGGCATCAGCCACGACATTAGCTTTGCCTGGGTGATAGTTCAAACCGAAATCATAGTCCTTCAACAACTCCAAGCATCGCCGCTGCCTCATATTCAACTCCTTCTGGTCGAGCAAGTACTTCAAGCTCTTATGATCACTAAACACCTCAAATCTAGAACCACAGAGATAGTGCCTCCAAACCTTCAGCACGAAGACCACTGCAGCCAATTCCAAATCATGAGTGGGATAATTCTTCTCATGAACCCTTAACTGCCTCGACGCATACGCGATAACCTTCCCATCTTGCATAAGCACACCACCTAAACCCATTTTTGACGCATCACAATACACCACAAACGACCTTTCCGGATTGGGCAACGTCAAGACAGGAGACGTTGTCAGTCTCTTCTTCAATTCCGCGAAACTTTCTTCACATCGGGCGTCCCAAACAAAAGCCTTTCCTTTGCAAGTTAACTGAGTTAACGGAAGTGCTAACTTAGAAAAACCTTCAATGAATCTTCTATAATAGCCGGCCTATCCCAAAAAGCTTCTAATTTCAGTTGCCGACTTCGGAGCCTCCCAATTCAACACTGCTTCTACTTTCGACGGATCCACTGCAATACCATTACCAGAAATGACATGACCGAGAAAACTCACTTCCTTCAACCAGAACTCACACTTCGACAACTTCGCATACAACTTCTTTTCCTTCAATACCTCCAATACTGACCTCAGATGCTCTGCATGTTCTTCCTCCGATTTAGAGTAAACCAGAATGTCCTCAATGAACACCACCACAAACCGATCCAAGTAAGCATGAAATATACGATTCATATATTCCATAAATACTCCTGGTGCGTTGGTAACACCGAACGGCATCACCGAATACTCATAATGACCATAACGGGTTCTGAAGGCCGTCTTCTGAATATCTTCATCCTTCACCTTGATCTGATGATAACCCGACCTCAAATTAATCTTACTGAACACTTGAGCGCCCCACCAACTGATCCATCAAATTGTCTATCCTCGGAAGTGGGTACTTGTTCTTAATTGTCACCTTATTCAACTGCCGATAGTCCACACATAGTCTCATACTACCATCCTTCTTCTTTACTAACAACACGGGAGCTCCCCACGGCGATACACTTGGCCTCACAAACTTCTTCTCGAGCAGATCCTCAAGTTGCTTCTTCAACTCAGACAATTCGGATGCGGACATCTTGTACGGTGCCATAGAAACAGGTTTGGTACCAAGTACAAGATCAATAGAGAACTCAACTTCCCTATCTGGCGGTACACTTGGAATCTCATCAGGGAAAACATCAGGAAATTCGCGCACCACCTGCAACTCTTCAATGATAGCTTGATTCTCAACAGACAACGATGCCATCAGCGAGAATAACTGAACTCCTTCCTTCATCAACTTCCGCAACTGACTAGCGGATACCAACCCAGACTCCTCTCCTTCAAAGCTCACCGACTTGCTACGACAATTAATATGAACATGGTTATGCTCTAACCAGTTCATACCCAAGATTACATCCAATCCGCTCAACGGCAAACAAACAAAATCCACAACAAAGTCTCTGTCGAAGATCGACAAGGGAAACTGAGAACACACTAGAGAGGTAGTTACCGACCCCTTAGCTGGAGTGTCGACAACCATCTCTCCATTCATAGCAGACAATGCAAGATTCAACCTCTTACAACAATCAGCAGCAATAAAGCAATGCGTAGCACCAGTATCAATAATAGATTTTAAAGGAGTACCACTAATGAAGCACGTACCTCTAATGAGTCCATCGTCTTCGGTAGGCTCTTCACCTGCCAAAGCGAACACTTTTCCACTGGACCTTTCTTTCTTCGGCTTCGAACACTGAGTACTAATGTGCCCTCCTTCACCACAGTTGTAGCAGACCACTTCCTTACGCTCACACTCAGCCACCACATGACCCTCTTTGCCACAACGGTAACACTTCTTCACTTCAGCCTTGAACACGTTACTCTTGTGACCAGCTTTGCCACATTTGTAACATACGATGCTAGCAGGAGCATCTCCCCCACTAGTCCTCTTGCCAGCAGCAGCTTTCTGTTTACCCTTACCAGCAGGAACCTCATACGGCTTACTACGACTTTGAAATTTGCTCCTATTCTCATTCATCATCTTGTAGTGAGCATTGTTGTCTTCCTCATAAATCCTGCAGCTGTCAATCAAATCAGCAAAAACACGGATCTTCTGATAACCAATCGCCTTCTTAATCTCAGGACGCAGCCCATTCTCAAACTTAATGCACTTGGAAAACTGAGCAGTAGCCTCACTATAGTGCAGATAAAACTTTGCTAATTCCACAAACTTAGCAGCATACTCGGTCACAGACATATTCCCCTGTTTCAGCTCTAGGAACTCAATCTCCTTCTTACCTTGGACATCCTCTGGATAGTACTTTCTCATAAACTCTCTGCGGAACACAACCCAAGTGATCTCTTCATTTGCAGTCTCCAACCTCTGCCTAGCCTCTAACCACCAGTCATCGGCCTCCTCTGCCAGCATATGCGTACCATAACGGACCTTCTGTGCCGGAGTGCAGTCCATCACACGAAAAATCCTCTCCATCTCTTTCAGCCAAGCTAAAGCCCCATCGGGATCGTACTTTCCCTTGAAGGTAGGCGGATTCTCTCTCTGAAAGGTAGCCAAACTCCAAGACCCAGCATTCTCACCAGCATTATGTTGACCTTCCACAGCCTGGGCCAAAGCAGCCAACGCAGCAGCAATAGCAGCATCGTTCCTTCCAGCCATCTCAACTAATCACTACAATCATAGACAACAGTTAGAACTAATTGACAATACTTGGTGTCAATGACACAATGACTCGACAACTTGGCCGGACAGACCGAAACTGCTCTGATACCACTAATGTAACACCCCTTTTCTACCCGGAAAATTTTCGACAAAAATCAGAGTTTTCAAAACGTTTTCAATACACCCACAAGGGATGCTACACTTACACTGTTAAACATCACACGCCAATAAATAAGTTTCACCATTAACAAAAGTGCAACACCTAGCACGTCATAATATCAACAATTTTTAGAAGGAAACAATTTTTTTTGGGGTGGTGTTATTTTGTTTTTACGGTTTTCATTCATTTATACTAAAGACTATAATTTCAATTATACAACAAAGAATTACCTTTCCCAAATATTATTCTCACTTAGTACATTTAGCTAGTAGCTCAATAAATTCCACAAAAAATTCCTACTAGAAAACTTCCGAAAATCATAAATCCGAACATTGGTTAGTGGCCACTAACCACACATATGCACAAAACTGGTTAGTGGCCACTAACCACAGCACAGTACAATTGTGGTTAATACTTGTTAGATTCAAGCATATATGATCAAATATGCTCTATTTTGGTAAACCAACGCATATGTAAGTCAATTGATTGTAGTATGAGTAGGTTGCTTAGTAACAAATACTAAACCAATTGCTTAGTAACAAGTACCAAAGGGGTATATGAGAAATCTCCATTAGAAATTTAATTTCTTCATTCTTGATTCTTTAATTTCTTCATTCTTCATTCTTGAATTCCCAAATATTAATCTCACTCACTTCATGTATACCAGCCACCTTCTTTTGAGCACTTGACCTAGCAGTAGGCCATTGATAGCTATTTGCAGCAATATCCTCAATAAGATTATATGCATCATTGTAAGATCCTTTGAGTAGAACTCCTCCAGATGAAGCATCAAGCATGAGCCTTGTTTGGGGCTCCAATCCATTGTAGAAAGTCTCCATTTGGATGATGACAGGAATACCATGGTGTGGGCACTTCCTCAACAGTTCTTTGTATCTTTCCCATGCTTCAAACAAAGTTTCAAATTCAGTTTGCTTAAAAGAGGTAATTTCATTTCTCATCCTGGCATTCTTTATTGGAGGAAAATATTTTGTCATAAATTTTTCTGCCATCTCATTCCAAGTAGTGATAGAGTTAGGCTCTAGTGAGTTAAGCCAGGCCTTTGCTCTATCCTTCAAGGAATAAGGGAACAATTTCAGTTTGAAAGCATCATCTGTAACACCAGGGAGAATGAAATTACTGCAAACCTCAACAAATTGTTTTAAGTGCAGATGTGGGTCTTCAAGGGGACCACCACCAAACTGCCCAATTGTTTGAAGCATTTGGAACATCATAGGCTTAAATTCAAAATGAGTTGTAGCAATCTCTGGCCTCACTATGCCTGTCTGCATAGTTTGAGGGTCAAAGACTGCATAGTCTCTCATAGGTCTATCCCTATCATTTGCCATGCCTATGACATTCATATCAATAAACTGTCTTCTGTACCCTCCATCACCATCACCTTCAATTGTAGGACGTGGTGAAGGTGGTGGAGAAAGATCACCATTAACAGTAGGTTGCGGACTAGCCATAGCAGCAGCTCGTCCTAATTCAATGAGTCCTGGAGTACTGTGAACTCTTCTCAATCTTTTAAAATGTCTTTCTATCTCTGGGTGCAACTGGAATTCTGGAGTATTGCGTCTAAGCCTGTGCATATGCTGCAGCAACAGATGTTACAGCAACTAATGCTGTAGCAACAGAAACAACATAAACAGAATTAGTAACAAAAGGCACTAAGTTGCTAACTAATTAAACAATCAATTTAACTATAATTCCCCGGCAACGGCGCCAAAAACTTGTTGCGTGAAAACGTAGATAGTGCAAGTATACACTGTCAACAAGTAATATAGAGTAAGTGAGATCGTTCCCACGAGGAATTATGCTAAATAACGAGAGTTTAATTTGATTAACAATTTAGTGAGGAAAGTAAATGACACACAAGTTTTGGGTAACATAAACAGTAGTAAAAAGTAAAGGGTAATGGAAATCAGTGATGAGAACAAGTCAAGATGCATTCACTTCAGTAGCTTCATTAAAATGTGATTAAGGGTACGTTCAATGCTACAGCATTAGGTGCTGCAGCAATAAGACGTTATTCTCTCGAATACTTCACACTAGGTTTCCTTGCAAGAGTTTATCTCTAAACCCTAAAGAAGTACCTCCTAGGCTGCTTGAGCACCGGCAGTATTCACCTTATGGGCTATGCCCTCCTATCTCTAGGGTTAAGCAAGGAACATCAAAATCTCTCGTTAACGTTCACTACCCATATTACCTTGTGAGATAAATTTACAAACCATCTCTGAATTTATAAATGCTATTTAGAATAGGCGGACCATTCCTACTCTAAAATGGAAATATTTTCACACACAAGATAAAATGCATAACATTGAACATACTTCATTAATCACTTAGTAATTTAGCTACATCAGATCCAGCATCTCAACTATGAGGATTTAGCTCATATTGAACTTGCAAAACATGGAAAATAACTTAAACAAAATAGTAGAAGTCATATTACAAATTTCAAGGTAAGAAATGATACTACAAAGAGAGAACAGTAGGAGAGCTCCAAGGATGACAATGGAGGACTGATCCAGCTCGTCCAAGTAGAATCCACCGAGAAAAATGTAACTCCAGTGATGCTGCAGCAACAGTCTCAGCAATGGAAGTGTTTGGTAGTGAAGGGTGAGCTTTTGCACGCAAGAGGAGCTATCTCTAAACTTCCCCTGACAGCCCAGCATGCTAATGAAGAAAGGGAGACGTTCTTATATAGTGTCTCCTTGCACACAACCCTAAAATGATGTCCTTTTTGGGAAAATGCTGCCTAGGTTAAAGGGCAATTGTGGGAAACACACATTAGGTCATATCTTTCCGTGCTATACAACTCTGACACCTGTCCTTGCCTTGATTTCCGTGTTTTCCGCACTCCTTTGCAACTTTCTCTCTCATCTTCCGCATTTCCACTATTGCGCACGCACCTGTTGCTGCGGCACTGACACTAAACATGATTAAATGCATTAAGGGCATCAAAATGCCCACATCAAACCAATTCATTTCTGCACCATTATTTCTAACCTAAACACATAATTACATCATAATTGACACAACAAGCTTATTAAATCTCCTAAAATCAAGCTTAGAAAGCAAGTAATAACCATCATAAAAGATGGTTATCACACCCCCAAACTTGAACCGTTGCTTGTCCTCAAGCAATGACACTTGACACAGGCAAGCACAACTGTTAATAAGCAATCACAACCAATGAATCAATTCAAATATGAAGCATAAAGAAGAATCAGGCTGAGCATCAACTTTCAGACTATCACTCAATTGCAACCCTTCTGAATAATGAGTTCCCTAGCTTATTCCTGCTCAAAAGTGTGTGTGTGACACTTAACTTAGTTCAGAACAGAGCAAGGTTCAAGATTTCACTTAGCTAAGGCTTAGAGAGGCTTTCTTTTGGGAATGCTAAAGATTTTTCAAAAAGAAGGGCAGACTAACAATTCATGCTCAGAAAGGGGGGTTGAGCTTGATTAAGGGCTTTGATGCAGCAATCCAGAACTTTTAAGGCAGTGCACTTATTCAATCATAACATTAACATTGCTGCAGCATCAGTTGCTGCAGCATTACAGACTCAGAATTGTACTTTGTTCAGACTTTTGACTTGATTTTGTACTGCAATGCCTTTATTTTCATTTCTCTTCTAAATAGCATTTTTCTTTTTCTCTTTTTTTTTCTTTTTTTTTTCTTTTTTTTTTCATAATAGGCAATTGCAGCACATTACATATTTACAGATTTTGATGCTTTGCATCCTCATTCAAATTCAAATTTACATGCTCTAAAACTATGTGCACATAACTCAGCATTGCTGCAGCAGGGGTTGCTGCAGTACTGCATTCATTCATGCTTTGCCTTAATATATCTCAGAGAACCCCCAAACTTAGTTTCTTATGCTGCCCTAAGTTTTTAGTAGAAATTTAGCAATTCCCTAGGTCTACCAACACTAGCCTAGTTTCAGATCATCTTTAATTCACTAAGTTCCTACCTAAGTTCAAGTTTAAGTGTAGGAGCAGAAATAGAATAGTTCACTCATCAAACAGGGGTGTAATCACTCATTTCTCACCATATCATCACTAAGTTTTTGCTCAACTCTACTTCTATTTTTTTTTTTTAAATTCACTAATTTGATTGCAAATAACAGAGTACAAGACCTATGTATAGCTCCCCCCCCCCCCCACACTTAGAACTGTGCAGTGTCCTCACTGCATAAAGACAAAGGGGCAAGCTACAGAACAGCAAAAGCAGAAGCAACTACTAACAACACAACTGTTGAGTGCTAACACAGGCAAGGCACTCAACAGGTTTATTCAAACACTAGAAACAGAAACACGCAACTAAAAACAGAGACAGAAATGAAAGCTAAAAACATAAAGCATAAACAGATTAAGGTGCAGGGATTCCTGGTTTGGTTCTGGGGCTTGTTCGTGTTGCAATGCCCTTGCTCTGCTTTTTCTGGTAGACCCTTGGGGATGGAGCCTTGGAGGATCTTGGGACATTTGAGGTTTATGTTGCTGCAGCATTAGATTGCTGCAGAACCAGAATCAGCAACAACAGTTGCTGCAGCAGTAGAAGCAGTGCTGCAGCATCACCTGCAGTCACACCCTCAAACTTCCAATTGCCAAAACTATTTTCCTGCAAAACAAACACAAGAACAAACAACAACACTGGTTTATTAGATTAAAAACCCTGGGCTGCCTCCCAGTAGCGCTTGGTTTAAGAGTCCTCAGCCAGACTAGCCTCTAATGCTAGAGGTTTTGTAATTCTGTGGTGACTTTGTCCCTCACCACATGTGCTCCACAGTACTGTTTCACCCTCTTACCATCAATTTTGCATGTGGACCCAATCAGCTTTCTTCTTTGAATTTTCTCAGATGCTGCAGCAATAGGTGCTGCAACATTCACTTGCTCAGCAGATGTTGTTGCATTAAATCTCAGAATTTGATTCTCTTCATCTTGTGGTTCTGGCTGAGGTGGTGGTTCTGGTTGAGGTGGGAGCTGGGTGGGTTCTAGTTGCTGGGGTTCAACATTCCCATGAGTTTCTTCCACAACAACATCATCATGTAACATACTTACTTCCACAAGGTCTTCTTTTTCTGATTCATCAAGAGCTTTAACCAAATGGTCACTTTGCTTATGGAAGTGCTTTTGAACTACAGAGTCAAGAGATACAACAAAGGAACATTCCTCGGTTCCTTTATCAGGAGACTTGAAGGCATTCATCACATTGAACTTGATCTCTTGGTCATTAACTCTCATAGTCAATTCCCCTTTTTGCACATCAATTAGAGTCTTCCCAGTAGCCAAGAAAGGTCTTCCAAGAATTATAGGCACCTCCTTATCTGCATCAAAATCTAAAATCACAAAGTCAGCAGGAAATACAAATTTATCAACCTTTATCAGAACATCTTCAATGATTCCCTCAGGATAGGCAATAGATCTATCTGCAAGTTGAAGAGTGACAGTGGTAGGCCTAGCCATTCCAATACCAAGCTGTGTAAATATGGATTTGGGCATCAAATTGATGCTTGCCCCCAAATCACACAGTGCACGACCAGAATAGGATCCACCAATAGAACATGGTATGGTGAAACGGCCAGGGTCCTCCAATTTTCTTGGGAGCTTGCTCTGCATGATCATGCTACACTCTTCTGTCATTGCCACTGTCTCAAACTCTCCCAGTCTCCTCCTCTTGGTGAGCACTTCCTTCATGAACTTTGCATAATTGGGAATTTGTTGAAGTGCTTCCACCAAAGGGACATTGATGTGTAGTTGTTTCAACACCTCTAAGAATTTACCAAATTGTTTGTTCTCCTGAGCCTTCTTCAACCTTTGAGGAAAGGGAGGAGGAGGGTACTCTTGAACAAACTTAGGTGATGGCACAGGTGTTGCACCAGATGCTGCAGCATCAGCTGCAGTCGCATCTGTTTTACTTTTTTTTTCATTTTTTTCAGAATCTTTTTCTTTTCTTTTGTCACCACCACCTGTAGTAAGTGATGGCCCATTCAAATCCTTCCCACTCCTCAGAGATATAGCCTTGCATGTCTCCTTCCCTTTAGAAGATGAAGCTTCAGTGGTGGATGGCAAAGATCCACTCTGTCTTTGGGTTAGAGCAGTAGCTATTTGGCCTATTTGGTTCTCAAGATTTTTGATTGCAGCTCCTTGTGTCTGATATTGAGTCTTTGTTTCATTCATGAAAGCCTTAAGCATGGCCTCCATAGAGTTATCAGTTGCAGGAGCAGCTTGTCTTGATTGAGCAGGGAATCCGGGTGGCACAGCAGGTGCTGGAGTAGCTGTTGCAGCAGGTTTGGCTGCAGCATTGTTGCTCCATCTGAAATTTGGATGATCTTGCCACCCAGGATTGTAGGTATTTGAGTATGAATTATTACCCTTGTTGTACCCAACATAACTGACTGAGATAGGATTCGCAGGACACTCCTCATAAAGATGACCTCCTCCACAATAAACACAGCTTGGAGAGGAACCGCATGGAGCTGGTTCAATTGCTGCTACAGTTGCTGCAGCATGTGTTGCTGTAACACTAGGTGAACTCATGTTTTTGATCATATTAGATAGTGAAGCCACTTGAGCAGACAAGGCAGTAATCTCACTCACTTCATGTATACCAGCCACCTTCTTTTGAGCACTTGACCTAGCAGTAGGCCATTGATAGCTATTTGCAGCAATATCCTCAATAAGATTATATGCATCATTGTAAGATCCTTTGAGTAGAACTCCTCCAGATGAAGCATCAAGCATGAGCCTTGTTTGGGGCTCCAATCCATTGTAGAAAGTCTCCATTTGGATGATGACAGGAATACCATGGTGTGGGCACTTCCTCAACAGTTCTTTGTATCTTTCCCATGCTTCAAACAAAGTTTCAAATTCAGTTTGCTTAAAAGAGGTAATTTCATTTCTCATCCTGGCATTCTTTATTGGAGGAAAATATTTTGTCATAAATTTTTCTGCCATCTCATTCCAAGTAGTGATAGAGTTAGGCTCTAGTGAGTTAAGCCAGGCCTTTGCTCTATCCTTCAAGGAATAAGGGAACAATTTCAGTTTGAAAGCATCATCTGTAACACCAGGGAGAATGAAATTACTGCAAACCTCAACAAATTGTTTTAAGTGCAGATGTGGGTCTTCAAGGGGACCACCACCAAACTGCCCAATTGTTTGAAGCATTTGGAACATCATAGGCTTAAATTCAAAATGAGTTGTAGCAATCTCTGGCCTCACTATGCCTGTCTGCATAGTTTGAGGGTCAAAGACTGCATAGTCTCTCATAGGTCTATCCCTATCATTTGCCATGCCTATGACATTCATATCAATAAACTGTCTTCTGTACCCTCCATCACCATCACCTTCAATTGTAGGACGTGGTGAAGGTGGTGGAGAAAGATCACCATTAACAGTAGGTTGCGGACTAGCCATAGCAGCAGCTCGTCCTAATTCAATGAGTCCTGGAGTACTGTGAACTCTTCTCAATCTTTTAAAATGTCTTTCTATCTCTGGGTGCAACTGGAATTCTGGAGTATTGCGTCTAAGCCTGTGCATATGCTGCAGCAACAGATGTTACAGCAACTAATGCTGTAGCAACAGAAACAACATAAACAGAATTAGTAACAAAAGGCACTAAGTTGCTAACTAATTAAACAATCAATTTAACTATAATTCCCCGGCAACGGCGCCAAAAACTTGTTGCGTGAAAACGTAGATAGTGCAAGTATACACTGTCAACAAGTAATATAGAGTAAGTGAGATCGTTCCCACGAGGAATTATGCTAAATAACGAGAGTTTAATTTGATTAACAATTTAGTGAGGAAAGTAAATGACACACAAGTTTTGGGTAACATAAACAGTAGTAAAAAGTAAAGGGTAATGGAAATCAGTGATGAGAACAAGTCAAGATGCATTCACTTCAGTAGCTTCATTAAAATGTGATTAAGGGTACGTTCAATGCTACAGCATTAGGTGCTGCAGCAATAAGACGTTATTCTCTCGAATACTTCACACTAGGTTTCCTTGCAAGAGTTTATCTCTAAACCCTAAAGAAGTACCTCCTAGGCTGCTTGAGCACCGGCAGTATTCACCTTATGGGCTATGCCCTCCTATCTCTAGGGTTAAGCAAGGAACATCAAGATCTCTCGTTAACGTTCACTACCCATATTACCTTGTGAGATAAATTTACAAACCATCTCTGAATTTATAAATGCTATTTAGAATAGGCGGACCATTCCTACTCTAAAATGGAAATATTTTCACACACAAGATAAAATGCATAACATTGAACATACTTCATTAATCACTTAGTAATTTAGCTACATCAGATCCAGCATCTCAACTATGAGGATTTAGCTCATATTGAACTTGCAAAACATGGAAAATAACTTAAACAAAATAGTAGAAGTCATATTACAAATTTCAAGGTAAGAAATGATACTACAAAGAGAGAACAGTAGGAGAGCTCCAAGGATGACAATGGAGGACTGATCCAGCTCGTCCAAGTAGAATCCACCGAGAAAAATGTAACTCCAGTGATGCTGCAGCAACAGTCTCAGCAATGGAAGTGTTTGGTAGTGAAGGGTGAGCTTTTGCACGCAAGAGGAGCTATCTCTAAACTTCCCCTGACAGCCCAGCATGCTAATGAAGAAAGGGAGACGTTCTTATATAGTGTCTCCTTGCACACAACCCTAAAATGATGTCCTTTTTGGGAAAATGCTGCCTAGGTTAAAGGGCAATTGTGGGAAACACACATTAGGTCATATCTTTCCGTGCTATACAACTCTGACACCTGTCCTTGCCTTGATTTCCGTGTTTTCCGCACTCCTTTGCAACTTTCTCTCTCATCTTCCGCATTTCCACTATTGCGCACGCACCTGTTGCTGCGGCACTGACACTAAACATGATTAAATGCATTAAGGGCATCAAAATGCCCACATCAAACCAATTCATTTCTGCACCATTATTTCTAACCTAAACACATAATTACATCATAATTGACACAACAAGCTTATTAAATCTCCTAAAATCAAGCTTAGAAAGCAAGTAATAACCATCATAAAAGATGGTTATCAATAACCCCATCATAAACCCTATTATAAGGATAGAACCCACCCTTACCTTAGATTTGCCGAATTAGAAACCTCCTTGCACGAAAACACCAAGTAACCACAGCAACAATGACGCCCCTCCTCTTCTCTCCTAGTGCGCCGTCCCCTCTCTCTTTCTCTCTTCTCCTCTTCGCAAGTTTTCTTTCTTTTCTCTTCTCCAAATGCGAATGACTAACCCTAGCTAACACCCTCTTCATGCACCTAAGCCTCGGGCTCGTGGATCACGGGCCCCCGTCCACTAATCAGCTAGTTACTAAGCACCACTCCCTATTATACATAAAACACCCTATAATTATTTTAATTTAACTATACTAATAAAATACCTAAATAATCTAATTAAATTATTTGGGCGTTACAACTCTCCCCCACTTAAAATATTTTGTCCTCGAAATTTACCTGATTCAAACAGCTCGGGATAGGACTCCCGCATCTTGCTCTCCAGCTGCCACGTCATGCTCTCTCCAGCAGCTCCTAGCCAGACTACTTTCACCAACGCAAACTCCTTGCCTCTTAAAACTTTCACTTCTTGACCTTCAATCCGTACAGGCATCGTCTCCACGGTGAGATTATCCCATACCTCCACCTCGTCCATGCGGATCACATGAGATGGATCTGAAATATACTTCCGAAGTTGCGACACATGAAACACGTCATGCAAATTCGAAAGGTTAGGCGGTAAAGCCACTGTATAAGCAACATTCCCGACTCTTTCTGAAATCTGATAGGGACCAATAAAACGAGGGGTGAGCTTCTTTGACTTCAAAGCACGTCCAACACCGGTCACCAGAGTGACTCTCAAAAATACATGCTCACCCGCCTGAAACTCCAAATCTTTCCTCCGCTTGTCATGATAACTCTTCTGTCGACTCTGCGAAGCCTTCATATTCTCGCGGATCAACTTCACCTTTTCAGTTGTCTCTCGAACAATCTCCGGTCCAAGCACCACACTCTCTCCAGACTCATACCAACACAGCGGGGTTCTACACTTCCGACCATATAATGCTTCAAAAGGTGCCATCCCAATACTAGAATGGTAACTGTTGTTATACGTGAACTCTATCAGTGGAAGGTAGGAATCCCACGAACCTCCCTGTTCCAAAACACAAGCCCTTAACAAATCTTCCAATGACTGAATCGTCCTCTCCGACTGACCATCTGTCTGAGGATGATATGCCGAACTCAACCTCAACTTAGACCCCAACTTTTCTTGCAAACTCTTTCAGAAATCTGAAGTGAACCTCGAATCTCTATCCGAAACAATACTCTTAGGAACTCCATGAAGCTTCACAATCTCCCGGATATAAATCTCTGCCAACTTCGACACCGGATACGTGATGCTGATAGGAACAAAATGAGACGATTTCGTTAACCTGTCAACAATCACCCAAATTGCATCATACCCTTTCGCAGTATTAGGCAATCCCGTCACAAAATCCATCGAGATGCTATCCCATTTCCACTCTGGAATTTCTAACGGTTGCATCAACCCAGCAGGCTTCTGATGCTCAACCTTTGACTTCTGGCAAGTCAAACATGCATAAACGAACTGTGCCACATCTCGCTTCATACCAGGCCACCAAAACAACTTCTTCAGGTCGTGATACATTTTTGTAGCTCCCGGATTAATACTTAACTTACTTCTGTGACTCTCTTCAAGAATGGCCCTCTTCATGTCTGCATCATCAGGAATGCAAATCCTACCACGGAACCTCAACACACCTTGGGGATCCAATCTGAATTCCTCATTCTGCGATTGATCATTCTCAACCATTAAGTCTACCAGCTTAACATCTGATTTCTGGGCTTCTCTGGTGCTGTTCAGAAACTCATTACCAATCTTCAACATCCCTAGCTTAACACTCTGAGGCGTCACTTCACAAACCAGACTCATATCTCTGAATTCCTCAATCAATTCTAATTCCTTAACCATCATCGCCGACATATGCAAAGTCTTCCGGCTCAAAGCATCAGCCACGACATTAGCTTTGCCTGGGTGATAGTTCAAACCGAAATCATAGTCCTTCAACAACTCCAACCATCGTCGCTGCCTCATATTCAACTCCTTCTGGTCGAACAAATACTTCAAGCTCTTATGATCACTAAACACCTCAAATCTAGAACCATAGAGATAGTGCCTCCAAACCTTCAACACAAAGACCATTGCAGCTAATTCTAAGTCATGTGTAGGATAATTCTTCTCATGAACCCTTAACTATCTCGATGCATACGCAATAACCTTCCCATCCTGCATAAGCACACCACCTAAACCCATTTTTGAAGCATCACAATACACCACAAACGATCCTTCCGGATTGGGCAACGTCAGGACAGGAGACGTCGTCAATCTCTTCTTCAGTTCCGCGAAGCTTTCTTCGCAACGGGCATCCCAAACGAAGGCCTTTCCCTTGCAGGTTAACTGAGTTAACGGAAGTGCTAACTTAGAAAAACCTTCAATGAATCTTCTATAATAGCCGGCCAATCCCAAAAAGCTTCTAATTTCAGTTGCCGACTTCGGAGCTTCCCAATTCAACACTGCTTCTACTTTCGACGGATCCACCGCAATACCATTACCAGAAATGACATGACCGAGAAAACTCACTTCCTTCAACCAGAACTCACACTTCGACAACTTCGCATACAGCTTCTTTTCCTTCAATACCTCCAATACTGACCTCAGATGCTCTGCATGTTCTTCCTCCGATTTAGAGTAACACCGAACGGCATGAAACCGATCTAAGTAAGCATGAAATATACAGTTCATATATTCCATAAACACTCCTGGTGCGTTGGTAACACCGAACGGCATCACCGAATACTCATAATGACCATAACGGGTTCTGAAAGCCGTCTTCTGAATATCTTCGTCCTTCACCTTGATCTGATGATAACCCGACCTCAAATCAATCTTACTGAATACTTGAGCACCCACCAACTGATCCATCAAATCGTCTATCCTCGGAAGTGGGTACTTGTTCTTAATTGTCACCTTATTCAACTGCCGATAATCCACACAGAGTCTCATACTGCCATCCTTCTTCTTCACCAACAACACATGAGCTCCCCACAGCGATACACTCGGCCTCACAAACTTCTTCTCGAGCAGATCCTCAAGTTGTTTCTTCAACTCAGACAATTCGGATGCGAACATCTTGTACGGTGCCATAGATACAGGTTTGGTACCAGGTACAAGATCAATAGAGAACTCAACTTCCCTCTCCGGCGGCACACTTGGAATCTCATCAGGGAAAACATCAGGAAATTCGCGCACCACCTGCAACTCTTCAATGATAGCTTGATTCTCAACAGACAACGATGCCATTAGCGAGAATAACTGAACTCCTTCCTTCATCAACTTCCGCAACTGACTAGCGGATAACAAACCAGACTCCTCCTCTTCAAAACTCACCGACTTGCTACGACAATTAATATGGATATGGTTATGCTCTAACCAGTTCATACCCAAGATTACATCCAATCCGCTCAAAGGCAAGCAAACAAAATCCACAACAAAGTCTCTGTCGAAGATCGACAAGGGACACTGAGAACACACTAGAGAGGTAGTTACCGACCCCTTAGCTGGAGTGTCGACAACCATCTCTCCATTCATAGCAGACAATACAAGACTTAACTTCTTACAACAATCAGCAGCAATAAAGTAATGCGTAGCACCAGTATCAACAATACATTTTAAAGTAGTACCATTAATGAAGCACGTACCTCTAATGAGTCCATCATCTTCGGTAGGCTCTTCACCTGCCAAAGCGAACACTTTTCCACTAGACCTTTCTTTCTTCGGCTTCGGACACCGAGTACTAATGTGCCCTCCTTCACCACAGTTGTAGCAGACCACTTTCTTGCGCTCACACTCAGCCACTACATGACCCTCTTTGCCACAACGGTAACACTTCTTCACTTCGGCCTTGCACACGTTACTCTTGTGACCAGCTTTGCCACATTTGTAACATACGGTGCTAGCAGGAGCATCTCCCCCACTAGTCCTCTTGCCAGCAGCAGCTTTCTGTTTACCCTTACCAGCAGGAACCTCATACGGCTTACTACGATTCTGAAATTTGCTCCTCTTCTCATTCATCATCTTGTAGTGAGCATTGTTGTCTTCCTCATAAATCCTGCAGCTGTCAATTAAATCAGCAAACACACATATCTTCTGATAACCAATCGCCTTCTTAATCTCAGGACGCAGCCCATTCTCAAACTTAATGCACTTGGAAAACTCAACAGTAGCCTCACTGTAGTGCGGATAAAACTTTGCTAATTCCACAAACTTAGCAGCATACTCGGTCACAGACATATTCCCCTATTTCAGCTCTAGGAACTCAATCTCCTTCTTACCTCGGACATCCTCTGGATAGTACTTTCTCATAAACTCTCTGCGGAACACAGCCCAAGTGATCTCTTCTTTTGCAGTCTCCAACCTCTACCTAGCCTCTAACCACCAGTCATCGGCCTCTTCTGCCAGCATATGCGTACCATAACGGACCTTGAAGGTAGGCGGATTCTCTCTCTGAAAGGTAGCCAAACTCCGAGACCCAGCATTCTCACCAGCATTATGTTGACCCTCCACAGCCTGAGCCATAGCAGCCAACGCAGCAGCAATAGCAGCATCGTTCCTTCCAGCCATCTCAACTAATCACTACAATCATAGACAACAGTTAGAACTAATTGACAATACTTGGTGTCAATGACACAATGACTCGACAAATTGGCCGGACAGACCGAAACTGCTCTGATACCACTAATGTAACACCCCTTTTCTACCCGGAAAATTTTCGACAAAATCAGAGTTTTCAAAACATTTTCAATACACCCACAAGGGATGCTACACTTACACCGTTAAACATCACACGCCAAATAAATAAGTTTCACCATTAAAACAGTGCAACACCTAGCACATTATAATAACAACCAGCAGCGGAATAAAATCATAGTTCAATTAAATAGTTATACATCACCATAAAAACTTCAAAATTAAAATAACAGAAACACTAAATAAAGTCTAGCCTTCGTTCCCCCCGAGTGCTACGTATCAGAGCGACGACACCTGACTCTACTAGCGAAGGTAGACTTGCCTTCACTCACTATCACCTGCACGTTACCAACATAGGGGTAACATTCAAACAGAAGGGGTGAGATATTTAATATTATAATAGCATATATGATAGGCAATATGCTAGAGTACAACACTATATCAACCGCATCACAACAACATCAATTAATAAATCACCAATAATCATCATTTACATCATGAGTAATTATATGAGATGCAACCCACATCAACGGGCATATGCATGTGGTACCAATCATCACCAATAAAGTAGCCAGTATGGGCACATCACCTATATGAGCATCACCATCATCACCTATAGTTCCAACGGCCGAAGCCAACATCACCAAAATAATGCATATGCAATATATGCGACACCATGGACAATGCACCAGACAATCAACACACAACAGACATTTAATTAATATAACATCACCAATATCACCAAGTGGTCATAGACCCATCACCTTAGCCATGGAATAGGCACATCACCTGTTACACCATCACCTGTTATATTATCACCAATAATCACCAAAAAGAACACCAATCACCAACACCTATGACAACAATCCCCCACCGACACCAATGACACCAATTTACACAACAGAAACATGACAGGAACTGGCGCCCAGCAGCAGGGCGCCAACAGCAGAAACAGCCACCACAGAAAACTGGCGCCCAGCAACAGGGGCGCCAACAGCAGAAACAGCCACAACAAAACTGGCGCCCAGCAACAGGGAGCCAACAACAGCACAGAAACTGGCGCCCAGCAACAGGGCGCCACAGCAGGCAACAACATTGCAGAAACTGGCGCCTAGCAACAGGCAACAACACAGCAGAAACTGGCGCCCAGCAACAAGCCGCCTTGGGCAACAACAGCAACATCAGACATGGCGCCCAGCAGCAGGGCGCCTAGGACAACAGTGGCAACAGCAGAACTGGCGCCCAGCAGCAGGGCGCCTAGCAGCAACACAGAAAATGGTGCCCAGGAGCAGGGCGCCTGACCCAACAGGCAACACAGCAGACTTGGCGCCTAGGAGCAGGGCGCCTGAGACCACAACAGCAACATTATACTTGGCGCCCAGCAACAGGGCGCCTAAGACAACACCAACAACAGCAGGCTTGGCGCCCAGCAACAGGGCGCTTGAGACAGCAGAGGCAACACCAGACTTGGCGCCCAGCAACAGGGCGCCTGGAAACACAGACAGCACAGCAGCCTTGGCGCCCAGGAGCAGGGCGCCTAAATCAGCAACAAGCGCAGGAGACACTGGGCGCCTAGGGCGCCAAAATCAGCAACACAGACACGCACCACTCACCACTGGGCGCCTAGGGCGCCATTCCCTGCGACTCAGAAACACACTGGGAGCCTAGGGCGCCAACTCCAGCAACCTAGACAACATCACTGGGCGCCTAGGGCGCCACATCCAGCAACAACAAAACAGGGACCATGACTGGGCGCCTGGGGCGCCAGAATCAGCAACACAGGCAACACTGGCTTGGCGCCCAGCAGCAGGGCGCCTCCAGCGGGGAGCAACCAGGACATAGCCACGGCGCCCAGGGGTAGGGCTCCGTTTCCAGCAACCCAACAACAACCCAAATCGCACCAAACAACATCCAATCGCCAATTTCACCATGATCAACCAATTACAACCATCAGACATACATACTAACATCAATAAATCAACACCAACAAGATCCAAAGAACAACATAGGTCCTACCCCTACATAACCCCATCATAAACCCTATTATAAGGATAGAACCCACCCTTACCTTAGATTTTCCGAATTAGAAACCTCCTTGCACGAAAACACCAAGTAACCACAGCAACAATGGCGCCCCTCCTCTTCTCTCCTAGTGCGCCGTCCCCTCTCTCTTTCTCTCTTCTCCTCTTCGCAAGTTTTCTTTCTTTTCTCTTCTCCAAATGCGAATGACTAACCCTAGCTAACACCCTCTTCATGCGCCTAAGCCTTGGGCTCGTGGATCACGGGCCCCCGTCCACTAATCAGCTAGTTACTAAGCACCACTCCCTATTATACATAAAACACCGTATAATTATTTTAATTTAACTATACTAATAAAATACCTAAATAATCTAATTAAATAAATAATTAAATTATTTGGGCGTTACACAAACTGTTCCCATTTATATGGATAGGGAATGTTCAACCCATTGTATCTCTCTTGAATATAGCTACAGGCTTCACTCATTAGTATGTCCCCAAGAACTTGAAATTCGGAAAATGTTTCACTTTTGTTCGTTCTTGCAAACCCCTCAAGGCTCGTTAAATACTCAAATCTTCTCATCTTGAAGTTGAGGACGTAGGTAACAAAGTGTGAGCGAGCAATAGTAGGTATCAGAATCTGTGATAAAGGTCATGTTAGAAAATTTACATATCCAGTATCTTATATATTAAAAAAAATTACAATTAACACTTACATATTCAAGTCCAAGAACATTCAACCTCCTATAGCTCATATATCTGTTGAACATTGCTAGCTTTTTTTGGAAGGTTTGGGCTTTATCTTCCTTGTTGCCAACACTTATTTTCTTTGAGACAGCTACGGATGTAAACAACTGTGTTCCAAAAAGTTCATACTACAATCAATGGACTTACTACAACCAAAATAGAGTATTAACCACAATTATACTATGCTGTGGTTAGTGGCCACTAACCAGTTTTGTAAATATGTGTGGTTAGTGGCCACTAACCACAGCATAGTACAATTGTGGTTATTTCTTAAAAATCTCATTCTAATCATATCTGACCATAAAACATCTATGCTGGATAGGAATTTGCAAAATAGGAATTTCAACTAGGAATTTGCAAAATTGCAAAATAGGCATTTCAATTAAGAATTACTTGATCATAAAGCATAATTGCTGAATAGTAATTTGATCATAAAGCATATCTTATCATAAGCATAGTAATTTGATCATAAAGCATATCTTATCAATCGACTTACATATGCATTGGTTTACCAAAATAGAGTATATTTGATCATATATGCTTGAATCTAACAAGTATTAACCACAATTGTACTATGCTGTGGTTAGTGACCACTAACCAGTTTTGTGCATATGTGTGGTTCGATCTCGTTCTATCTGCCATCCTTATCTAGAAACATGGACATTGAAATTAAAAGTTAGTGGCAACAACCATGAACTTAGAATCAAAAACTGAAATTAGAATCACATTATCAATCTAACAAGTAATAACCATAATAGTACAATCTGGTTAGTGGCCACTAACCAGTCTTAAGCAGTTCTGTGGTTAGTGGCTACTAACCAGTGTTGTGCATATGTGTGGCCACTAACCAGTCTTAAGTAATTGAGTGTATATTTACTTGAATATGTTAGGAGAAAGAATCTGTTCAATCTCCAATCAATGAATTATAAAGACAATAACCCAAAATTAACTCATCGCATTTAGCCCATTGCAGGTTACAATACCAAAGAATAATCCCTGAATCAAGCTATCATATATATGGAAAGAAAATAAATGACTCTTTGTCTACCCAAAAATATGGCTCTTTAATTGACATACTATAAAAGTAATTTTATTCTCAGTCACTCTAGCCTTCCGCAATACAGACTAGAATAGCAATTCAACCTTTGCTAAATAGAAATAGACAAACATAAATTTAATATTTCAGTAAAGGCATTGAGAAATGAAAGTTACAAATGCAGAAGCTAACAACCAAAATATTCCAGTTAAGGGTAAACAACACTGATGCAAAACCACACTTGTTTCATTGTCAAAGAAATTTTGCAGAAGGAAATTATAACCTTTCAGAATAACTTGCAATTAGGTATATCTTTTATGTAAACGAATTAACTCAACAACTTACAAAATACCCAGATTTTGGATCCTAAAAGTCCCTCAAATAAGGGATGATGACTTCAACAGTAGGTTATTTTTTTTTTCCATTTACCATACCATTAATATACAAGCTTGAAATCATAGTTCATGTAAGTTAGAAAATCTTCACTTGTTGACCTGAGTTCAATTTAATAGCAAAAATCAGTTATTGTTATCATTTTTAATAGCATTTGAACTAGCTAGCTGGGACTAGTTTATATTGATTATGAGACATTTCTCAATAGCCAAACTGTAAAAGCAAAACAGGCAAGAGAGCATACAAATAGATTAAACATTATATAATCTAAACATTGATTACACAGACTACAAACTTTTTGCATTACTCTAAAGACTAAAGCTACTTGTTTCATCCAGACAATGAAACAACATTCATAAGAACTAAAGTAATAAAGAAAAAGCTCTCAACATGAAATAGTAGTAATTTTAGTACCCAAAGGTCTCTGGCTGTATCCGGCTAAAGCAGACGTGAAAATAAAAACCACACATGAGGCTTCGCATGAATTAAATGGTCCTAAAACTCCCCTATGCATACACTGAACTTTGTTCCAGTACTTATTGTTTGTTGTTGGCAACTTGGCATCTATATATTTGATGTGATGTGATGTGATGTGATGTGATTATATTCACTTGCCTTAAATCATATTGAGGAATGATAAAAGTACTTAACAATGCTCTTTTCCAGCACACACTCTTTACTGTGGGGTGAATTTTATGACTCCTATTATATTGGATCCGCTCCCTGTTTAGTAGAACTCCAATGAAAATTCGTTCAATAATAGAAGAGTTTGTTGGAAAGAGTCAAAATGTGTTTGTTTTGCAACCATTTCCCATCCATATTAATGAATTGGAACTTTGGGTGAGTTTTCCTCTATGAACACATTTGGTGTGTATGCCTGGAAACTCAGATCAACTATTATTTTTTGGAAATCTTTCCTTTAGTAATAAACCATTTTTGATAATGCTGCAATTTTTTTTTCACTCTGATATATGTTTTACAATACAAGTTCTGCTGAATTGGTTTTATTGTCTTATTATAATAACCATCATCCTGTTATTAACCAGTCTGGTTTGGTAATTCCTTCTTCTTGTTTTGACAGAGGGAAGCGCGACTGGAACGTAATAAAACTCGGTCCTTGTTCTCATGAAATCTTGGTAGGGTTTGCACTGAATCATCAGAAGCAAAGTTAAGAGTTCACCATGATCACTGGTTCATCTATGATAGTGTTTAGGTTATGAAGTTTATTTGAAGCTAAGACTAAAAATGTGTTGCAAAGTTAAGAGTTCTCCAGGATTTATGGCTCATCTATGATAGTGTTGAGGTTATGGAGTTATCTGAAGCTATGACAAGAATGTATTGTAATAAATTTGGAAAGGTTACTCTACACTTTGCTTCGATTTCTTCATACCATAATTTAGGTTCCAACAAATTAACTGTTCACTGCAATATGTTGTTCCACTGAAACCTACAGGCCTTTGGGTACTAAAATTACTACTTTCTCATCCAGACAATGAAACAACATTGATAACTTAAGGCACAAATTAAACAGCAAACACAAATTTAGTGACTGACAAATGAATGAATAATAAAATGTATAAATCAGATAATCAAAAAATGCACCAAAAAATAGAAAATTAAAAGACATTTGGTCCCTCAATTTTAAAAAATCAAAGACATTTGGTCCCCAAATTTTAAAAAATCAAAGACATTTGGTCCCTCTTTGGACAAAATGTATTTGATTTTTTAAAATTGGGGTACCAAATGTCTGAGTTTTAAAATAGGGGGACCAAATGTCTAAGTTTTAAAATAGGGAGACCAAAACTATAATCTAGCCTTTTTTTTTGGGTTTCAGGAGATATTTGGCCGCGAGGGCAAGAAGGAAAACCAGAAGAAACTTGGGAAAGGCAAGAGACAGAGAAGGAAATAGAGTATGGGATGCTAAGCCTAGTAGTCTTTTCTTTACTCACAAGTTGATCAATTTTTCTATCACATGGATCACTTACCAACATACAGCGATAAAACAAACACATCTCTACATTTACATCTTGGGGTAGTCTCCATTGGCGCCAAACTTTCCACTTTCCCGCCCCAGGTTCTAGCCAGTTGAATGCTTCCACGTGTCAAACCATTTTGGATGCCCACGTGCCCAAAACTTTCTCACTTCTCTTCTCTGCACGTTAACGTTAATGCTTCCACTTTCTCACTTCTCTTCTCTGCACTCTCTTCTCTCTTCCCACTCTCATCTCACTCTCTCAGTTCTTTCTTCCTCTCTCTCTCACGCTCTTTCTCTCTCACTCCGTTCTCTAATATCTCACTCTCTCATCTCTGATCGCTCTCACCCTCTCATCGCCCTCTTTGGTTCTTTTCTTCCACTCGACCATCACCAAATTTTTCCATTCGCTTCCAGTGTCGCATGCACACATCAGGTGGGAGAAAGAGAGAGAAAGAAAGAGGGAAGGGAAAGGGAAAAGAAAAGGGTGCGACGGCCGAAGGGCGACGGTGCGATAGTGCGAACGGCAACGCGGAGGTCGTGCCTGCCGGCGACAGCTACCGACTCAACTTCTCTCGCTCCGATTCCAAATCTGAGAGCGATGACGAAAATACTCAAAGAAATCAACAAGACTCACGGCGTGACCCACAACCTTCCACCCTCTTCTCTCTGTCGCAATGTCTCTCTCTATACCACCCATCACTGACGCGAGAAAGAAGAGAAGAAATCGCGAGATGCTGCTCTCTTTTTCCCAAAATCAGGTTTGCATGTTCATCTTCTCCCTTTTATCTTGAAACTATTTTCATTTGGGAATCTTTGGTTAACAAATTTTGTTGTTATGGTTTTCCGGTTAACCCAAAAAACGAGAAAGAAGAAAATAGGGAATGCTCATTATTGGCAAATTTTGGCGATGAGCTTGAATCGATGATTCTCAAATGGTACCTTTTCGAAGTTCTCAACCTCAATGCTTGCATGCTTGATTTTGTTTTTTTTTTGTTTTTCATTTTTATGTAATTTTTTGGGGGAAATGGGGGAAAAGGGGTTTCAGCATCGGTTTTTTTGGTAGTCCTAGGCTCTATTACTTCAGTCACAGGATGATAAGTTCAATTTAGTTTATTGCTGCAAATCATTCATACCCGATTTCATTTTGTGCTTATTGTTCTTACTGAATTGAAAATGATCTGATTTTTCAGATATTGCACTGATCCTTCTGGCACATTTTGGAAATGCAATGCAAAAGCTATTGGTTCTGGATCAGAAGGTGCTGACAGTTCTCTGCAAGAACAATACAATAAGGTATCCATGTTCTTACAGTGGGTTGTTCCATAACCTTCTATTTTGCTTATATAATGGTAAAATTATACTTAGCTGGAATTGCATCGATTGATGAATATATAACATTAATCAGAAAAATTCATTGCATGGGGTGCTTTTTGTATAATGTACAGATTAGTTCAGTTGCTTGTGCCTATTAACTTTTTCCTTCTGTACTAAATACTATCCTATTTTGTGAAAATTCAAATTATTTTGTTCCCCATTTCCCTTTCCTTGCCTACTTAACTTTAACTTTCAAATGTGTATATTTAATTGTGGCAATTGATGAGCTTATGATGTTATTAGATGTTTTATGCTATTTGTTGGTTCATTCCTTCATTTACAACTTTCAATTTTATGTTACATTCATACCTTCACATAGTCATGCTTTTGATTTTGTTTATCTTATTGGGGATTCTTTTTGTCTCACTTCAAATTGAATGTCACACTGACTTCTTTTTTGTTTCTTGAAGATTCAAACTCCCCTTGGTTTTTTCATTTTGTTAATAGGGCAAGAAGGAAGAAGGGAAAGCAGAGGAGGCAGCTGAGGGAATGGAAGAGATAGAATTAGCACTGCAAGTTGATCCATTGTATCTCACTATCAGTAACCCAAACCTGTAAATAACTGCTGCTTCATACCAGTGAATGTAGTCTTTTCTGTTTTCTTGGGAATTTGCATGTCTTACACACATGTTGACTAAACTGTATACTGAAATTTTCTGCTCTCTTCGTCAGTTGATGATGGTAATTATGAAGTCTATCTCGTGGACCTGCTGGCGATTTTGGAGACAATGGTGGCGCTCCTGCTGACTACAAGCCTTCTTTTGGGGTAATAATCTTACTGCATGCACTATTTCTTCATGGGAATGTATATGAAGATTGAATGTTGTATTTCTCCTTTGTTTAATTAGTGTATTTAGTTACTTGGATTCTATCTTTGTTACCTCTTCCTATTCGTTATGGGTGTGTGGTTATTGATGCTGCTTCAAATTTTTTTTTTATCACATGATATATTTGCCCCAATTTTTTTATTGCTTTGTGCCTAATTTTCATTATCAAGCTGACTTGGACTGACTCAATTTTTGGATTGCACTCTCAATAAGCAAATGCATTTTATTATTTTTAGAATGTTGTTGATGGTTTTTCTTACAATAACTTTTTAAGGAAGTCAAGATTAGCTTCTGCTCATTTTACTTTCCTTCATATTCTTGATAAAATGAAGTTAAATTACATAAACAGCAGGTATTGTAACATGTATTAGGCTTGGTTGTGATCAAATTTCTATTTTTTTTTACTGTTGCACTGCAATATGCTACTTGATGCTTGATGCTATAATGATATCTTTTCTGTCTCAACATACAGTGATGTTCAAAATTTTTCCATCGCCTTTTAATCAAATTTCATTAATGGGCAAAAATTTCAGGTATATTAAAGAATTATGCAGTCTGTGTGGAAGCTGAGTGTAAGTATGCTTGCCTACTGCATTTCCCTCTTTCCTTCATTTTCAACTTTTAATTTTATGTTAGTTGTTCATTGTTAATGATTAATAGTAAATGAGAAAGATGCATACTTTTGTACTTAAAGCAAGTTATTAGTGACACTCCTCATTTTGATTGTTGTCAGGATCAGTCAGAAGCAAACCCTCAAACAGAAAAGGGTAAGCGTATAGAGATAGGGGGTGGGGTAAGTAAGAGATCATGATGTAGTTACTTTACTTCTGTATAGTCAGATCTTACTTCATGTTTCATAGGGGTTGAATTAGTCCATACAGAAGTTTAATCAATAGGAAGTGTTTTTGTGTCATCATTTCATATTTTTCTTCATAGAAACATATAACTGAAGCAAAACGAGACTTAATATTGGTGCAGAAAGGAGTCATATTTAGAATTGCCCTTGGTGACATCTCTGATTTTGTTTAAATTTTTGTTTAACCTTTTCATTCTTTTGTTTTGACTTTTGCTTGATGCATTTGTCTCAGATTCCTCTCTTCTTCATGGGAGTAGTTTGTCCTCATATACCATTCGTATACTCCTTATTACTTTGGAGATGTGGACCTTTCCTCATGGGTCATTGGCTGAAGTGGTCATTGGTGAGTCTCTCTCACAGTTTCTCGCACAATCTCTCTCTCTCACAGTTCCATGGCTGCCTGGCGAAGATGAGAAGGTAATATTTGTTCTTTTTCACTCACAATCCCTCTTTTTTTTTTATCTTTGATCTCCTTCTCTTCCACCTTTGCATTCATTTTTCCCTTCTCTTCTTCTTTTCTGTTTTCTTTAATTTTGTTGTTGATGATTTCCCCCTTCTTCTTCTCAAACTTCAATCGTATTATTCCTCTTTGTTTCCATAATAACTAAATTGTTAGCTGAATTACGATATATGTTTCTTGAATTACTAACAGCTTCAGATGTGGGCAACAGAATGAACTTTATTACGAAGCGGAGATTGAAACGATGAGAACTAACGAATCCAACATTATGTTCATCAATTTTGATCATGTTATCAGATTCAGTGATCTCTTACAGAAAGCAATCTCTGATGAATATCTTAGGTTTGAACCTTATTTGCAGAACGCATGCAAGAGGTTTGTTATTGTTCTTCCCCTAATTTGGGTTTTGTTCTTTCTGCCTTTATAAATAAGGGTTTCTTCATCTCTTTCTCAGAAACTTAATGAATCAAGATCAGAACTTCTTGGTAGAATTCAGAGTCTGAAACAGGTGACTTTTTTTTTATCATATTCGCATGAGTTGTTGATTTTTGTTTCCTTTCTCATTTCTCTGTTTGCCTAAACGTGGTTTGGTCAGGAATAGTGGTTAATTTGGGAATGAATTCTGCTCCAGCTCCGTGAATTCCACTCTTGAGATCATGTTTGAACAATGCATGTTTTTAACTTATAGTGATTAACTTGGGAATGAATGAACTATTGATATTTAAATAAATGTTTTGAGTTATAGTCTTTTCATGAATGATTGAGTTGCTGGGAAGGTAGTATTAAACATTGGAAATTAAAGGCAGGTAAATCAACTTGATTTTTTTTGAGATGTAAGCATAAATATTCTGACTGTAGAGGCTTCTAGGAAAGGTTATGTCATGAAAAAGAGCTGCAAATTCTACTTGATTTTCTATTCTACCATTTTTAATTCACCTAGCCTTTTGCTTTTGCTATAGAAGAATGATTTTTTTTGAGGTCTTTTATGAGTAATATGTGCATGGGGTGTTGATTTTGGTTCTTGAACTTCTATTTTATTGTCTATTTGTTATTTGTTAACATATTCAGTCAAGGACGCCATTCATGTGATGATTTTAAACAATTTATTGTTTCAGCTTCACCAAGTTTGGAGAAGTGAAGCAGTTATGACTTTTTTGTGGTAATTCAATGTTTCAGCCTCTGGAATGATTTCATAAGTGTTATTTCACTAATACATTAGGCTCATCAGTCTCATTGCTTTTATGCATTGCTCATATATGTCATGTATGAATGAAAAAATCACTCATGCCTTTTTCTGTTGACAGAAAAGAAACCAAAGGAAGCCAATGTATTTGTGAAAGCTAAAGAAGAGATTAAAGCCATCATACACCATGATAAGTCAAAGCACCATCATCATAAAGAAACTCATGGAAAGAGTGATGATATTGATGAGAATACCCCTATTGACGACGTTAAGGGTCCGAATGTCTTTGAGAGAGTGAAAGAAGAATTCGAAGCTGTTTTCCAAGAAATACATCCTAATAAAGAAAAGAAAGAAGGCTAATCATTGTTCTTCCTAACCATTGAATGATGTTGAATTTAGTTTGATTGGGATGAGTGTTTTGTGCACGACATAAACAGTAGAGATATGTTTATATTTTTGCAGTGTGTCCATGTATGTATTGGTTGATTTGATTATGGTTAATTTGATTATTTTGAATCTTTATACATTAACTTGATATGTATTTACACTAAGCTCAAGAGGATAGGATAAAAGAATGGAAGTAACTATTTGGTTCTTCGAGGAACCAAAATTCCTCTTATTCGATGTGTTTCTCAAAATTTCAGAATACCCAACTCCTCTACTCTCTTTGACCCTTTGCTTCCCTTTCTCAATCTTTATCTCACTTGGTCTCATAATAATAGGCTGTCTAATATAATGACTCTATTTTAGATTTGAAGTGAAACAATACAACTGAAGGTCAGAGTTTATATTTTTATGTTGGTACTTGAGGACAATTAATCTTAATTGCAATGTGTCTTCCCATGTATATGTATGCCATGAGCATTGCATAACAATTGAGTATAAACTTAAGTTTTTTTCCATATTGTGCCATTTCTCAGCAATTTTAGAAGGTCATATTAACTGCTCACCTGTTTATTTTTTGACTTTGTTGCTTCTTTAGTATAATGTTGCCTTTGTGCCATAAAACACTTTCTTCATAATCTCCTTAGATTTTATTATGTTACAATCAAGTCAATGTGGTTGGTTAGTAGTTACATTTACAATACAACTTTCTAAATGATTAATCTACATTGAAAATGCTTATATTGCATTTAAGGTCAGCGAATAGAGGGAAAAAGTACTTGAGGAGAGAGAAAATGCATTCAGCGTGGGGAGGTAGCCACAAGAGAATGCTTTGTTGGATATATCAAGAAGCTGCAGCCAAGTGCACGAAGAGAAACCATTAGGAATTGAGCCCATGATGTTGTTGAGAGAAAGTTTAAGTACTAATGAAGTTGGTCGCAAGATTCCTCCATCTAACTATTCTGATGATGAGACAATCAGACAAACTGCTGATAATCCCATTATTATGTAATGACTTTATTTAGTAGGATGGTTGTTGTGTTTCTTTAGCTTCAAGACCTTTTAATTATGCTTTGACTGTAGTTTTCTCTTATTGGCTACATCTAAACTCTTGCTTTTTGTTTTGAATTACAACTATTTAGAATCATTGTTGGAATTTTTATTTCTATATATGTAATATTTACAGCTTTCGCCCCCCGTGCAAAGCACGGGTCACACCGCTAGTTATCACTACTCTTTTGGTATCAAATAATGTAAGTATATTTTTACACAATATTATGCTATTATTTACTATCACGTTAATACTTCCCTTTTATTGTTCTAACATTTTTTCTTTTTAATAGGTTGAAGCAAAGTTCCCTTTCTTCCTCTCAAACCAAAATAACAGAGTTTCCCTTTGTTGTGTCAACAACCTACATGATATCTATCGAAATACTTTTAAAGTTGGTGTTCTCAAAAGAGAAAATGAATTATACTTTGCCCATGGTTTTATCGAAATATTTTTTTAAAGTTGGTGTTCTTTTTTTTTTGGGTCAAGTATGTATTTGATTTGCATTGAAATAAGGGTTTTTTTTGTACCCCCATCATCCTTGTGAAAAGACCAAAATACCCTTAAAATTTTTACAAAATTACAAAACATTTACCATTACTCACTTGCATCCCTTTGACCAAAAATTTTCCAGAGAGAATCGGATTTACCATTCAGAGAGCTATATCAGATTTTCAAATCGGATTTACCATCGGATTTACGTACTTCCGATTTCCTCAGACACATCGCTAATAGTAAGTCGGATCTAGCTAAATCCGATTTACCATTGTATTTACCTATATCCGATTTCGCATCGGATATAGGTTGATCCGCTTTGTTTTTTTTTTAAAAAAAATTTGTTTTTTTCCCAGTGTCTAACAGGTATCGAGGGGAGTCTTCGTCTCGGGCATTGCCATCTGCTCCCAGTACACGCACCCGCCACAGGATTGCGGGACATGCGTCTGCCCGCCATAGGCGACAGCAGCAGTATCAGCAGGTGAAGGAGGCCCCAGACTATCAGTATGACGAGGGTCAACAGGGGCATCCTCTTGATGAGGATTATATGTATGAGGATCATTCTATGCATGAGCAGCAGTATTATCAGCAGTACCAGGAGGAGCCCTACCATCAGCCTCTGCAGCATGATGAGCAGCCTCCTCTATTCACTGGGCTAGGAGCTCATGTTTGTTCCGTTATATTGAGAGACCCGGTAAGTTTAATTTATTTACATAGCCTTCTTAGTTTAATTTATTGACATAGCCTTATTTCTGATACTTTTATAATACAGACATATGAGCGGAAATTGAAGGTTACCAACCATGGTAACAAGCTGGCTCAGAGACTGCTTGGGTTTGCCCAAAACCATCGGTTGTGGAATTTTATCACTGGTTCCAGATTAGCCCCCCTCGTCTCGACCTGACATACAAAGGTGGACCATGAGCTGGTGTCTGCTTTTCTTGAGAGGTGGCACTCAGAGACATCATCATTTCACCTACTATTTGGTGAAATGACGATTACTTTGGATGATGTCTCATGTTTGTTGTATCTACCCATTACGGGGAACTACTACAGAGCCCCGCCTACTTCGGTCACCACTGATCAGGCCATCCACTTAGCACATGTTTATCTAGGTGTGACTATGGAGGAGGCGGGGCTGGAGTGTCGAGCTTCATCTGGCCCATATTACCGTTTTGAGTGTCTCCAGGAGATTGTTAGTAGAGGGTCCATCGGGAATGACATGCGTCCTGCTGTCAGGGTCTTCATCCTTCTGATCCTGAGCTGGTCCATCTTCACAGTCAAGACCGGCGACAGGGCTGAGGCTAAGTGGCTGCTACTAATTGAGGATGTCAGTGCAGCTAGTGTGGGATCATATGCATGGGGGGCAGCAGCACTTGCTTTCATGTATAACCAGCTGAACTACTCCTGCTTGGACCAGGCGCATCAGTTAGGAGGGTATGCGACCCTCTTACAGGTAATAATTTGAAGTTAATTTTTTCCGAGTTTGGTTAAATTTCTGTTAACTAGTTTTTAATTCACCATGTTGTTTATCTTATTTTTTTCAGAGATGGATTTTATGGTATTTTCCTCAGCTGGTGGAGAGGAGGAGTGGATTGCGCGCTGGAGCACTGTGTGGGCGTTGGAGGAAGAAGAAGACAGATGGAGTGAAGCTGGGGGTATACAGGCAGAGGATTGATGCGCTGACCTCGGATGATGTCAGCTGGCGACCGTTTGAGGAGCACTGGGAGGAGGATAGAGACTTTGAGCAGGTCTCATTATACAGGGGACACATCAGCTGGGGAGACATCACAGTTCCCAACATGCCCGATAGGTGCCTCAGACAGTTTGGGTACGTGCAGGTCATCCCACGTCACCCTCTTACTGGTCGTCCGAGCCATGCAGACTGCATTTTTCGGATTGCACATTATATGCCTGTGGTTGAGGAGGTTTTGCATACTACTTATCCTGCTGAGGAGTTGGGTCAGGTTTCTCCGGACTACATACATTGGTATGTGAGAGCATCTATTCCTAGACTCTTACGGATTCCATCACCACCACCACCACTAGTACAGCCAGCTGCACCACCAGTACAGCCAGATTTGCTAGAGATTGTGGAGGAGGAGATTCGGAGGGGGCTTCGGAGCGGAGACATTAGGATGGGTAGTCACACATACGCTCGCCTCACCCGATTACTGGATATGCTACCGAGGGGGCGTGACTAGGGGGTTTTGTGTGATTGTATGCTTGAACTATTTTTATATTACTTGATTATTAGTATTTCTTGTTTATTATATTTGTGGATAAAAGATATAATTTTGATTTCATGCGATACAAGATAAAACATAACCAACGACAATAACAATAAAATATAAAAGATACATACTGAGCTGGTGGAGTTAAACTACAATAACAATATGTGAGTGACAGTGAAAACGATAAAATGACAGAAACTACTGAGCTAGTGGAGTTGAACGATGAAGGATCTCAGCGACTGTCCGTGTGGTTTCCACGTACAAATGCAGATAACTCTTCCACTTAAACAGGACATAAATGGACATCATTGCTTGGACGTCATCGTCGTTCTTGACATCCATTGTAGACCAGTGCACACGTCCATCAGACCAATTCGGTTTCCGATAAACTATACGAGTTATCTCTCGCTCGTCGCCCTCCACTACCACCTTACGCAGTAGTTTATCTTTTAGGGCAGCGAATGTTATGTTGTGTTTAAGCCTACACTGCATTGTGTCACGCCCCTCGAAATAGACACCATCAACTTTGTTGGTGATGATGCCCTGATGATGAATGATAGTGAGGGATGACTCCTCTGAGTATTGTGTTAGGGGCATTTTTTTTGTGGAGAAGAAGAAGCAGAGAATGAGTTAGGGAGTGAGTGAGAGTGAAATTTGGGAGTGACAAGAATGAGGTTGGCAATAGGTATTTATAGAATTCGTCAATGATTATCAACCGTTGATATTGTTGGTGCAATCTGCACCGTTGATCAAAGCGGATCTACCCCCATTTAAGTAAATCCGATTTGAGATTAATCAAAAGCGGATTTACCTAGATCCGATTAAATTTGTAAAAATCGCATCAGATTTACTGTTAAGAGGGTAAATCCGCTTTTGAATTTAACAAAGCGGATGTACCCCCACAACAGGTAGATCCGCTTTGTCTCTTTATTAAGTCGGATCTACCTGTTGTGGGGGTACATCCGCTTTGTTAAATTCAAAAGCTGATTTACCCTTTACCAGGGTAAATCCGACCTGTAAAAAAATTTTAAAAAATTTAATTTGTTTTTTTTTTGATATATATGGATAAATAATTACAAAAATGTGGGTACAATAGTAAATACAAGAAATGTCAATCTAAATCGTCGGAATCATGGGTTAAGTCTACAATAGTGGGAGGGAGACGGGGCATCTTCAAAGCGGTAGACTGCCAAATGGCAAAACGGCCGGTATAATGATCCAACCATGAAGTAGATTCATCTGATCGATTATGAGACCACATCAAAGCAACTGGAGGTAACAGACAGACATGCGAGATCGAAATATGCATCCAATGGATATCCCTGACGTTCAGAATAGATATGATTTTATACTCGGAAGAAGAATAACTACTTCTCAGAGGAAGATAAGTAAAATTCATATCCAAAGATAATTGAACTAGGGCCACATTATACTTAGTAGCTATAAAGTACCCCATCTCAGGCAAACTCAACCACTTATCCTCCTTCTGAAAACCGGAGTATTCAATGGATAACGCTTTTCTAAGCACTGCAAGTCTGTCCTTTCCAAACATGTAAGTATATAGTTGCTCCCTGTCCTTTGTTTCTTTGATTAAATCTTGCTTATGTAACAACCGCAAAATAATTAACCGAATTATTGGGATGTTAACCCAATTGAATTAATTTAGTACTTAACCGGTAAATTTATCGAGTGCTAAAATTATTTATTTGTGGTCATCGGATCGTTAACCGGATAATACGGACCAAGAAAGTTTTGGAATCGAAATAGGAGATTTCGATCAATATGGTAATTTGACCGCGTTACAACAAATATATTAAATAAATATATATATGTATACGTGGGTGTGTGTGAGTGAAGAAAGAAAGAATTAATTAAATAAATAAATATAAGTGTGTGTGTGTGTATTAATAAAGAAAGGAAAGAAATGAAAGAAAGAAGAAAAAGAAAGGAAACAGCGAGAGAGAGTTACAGAGAAGAAAAGAGAGAAAAGGGAAAGAAAGGGGGAGGAAGAAGAAGAGGAAAAAGGGGGCACTTCCGCTCAACGAAACGACTTCCTTCCAACACAAAAAATGCTCAGCGTTACCTCCTCTTCAATTTGGTACCAAGATCTTCATCATCAACTCACTCTCCCTCACTTTGCCATTTTCGAATTTGAGGAGAAAATTGGAGTTTTGATGGTTGTAACTCAAGGGAAAGCTAAGGATGATGTTTAGGAGCGAGCACAAGGTGGATTACTCGAGTATTGAAGATCGATTGGGTGATTTGGAGTTGAAAATCAAGATTTGGGGTTTTTGGTGAATAGTGATTTGAGGTTGATGAAGATGATGAATAGTGTCCATGGAGGATTTCGAGGAATTCGACATTCCGGTCAAAAGCGGTTTCGTGATCGAGTGGGAAGCTTTGGAAGCGGATTGGGTGTCGCCGGAGCGGGGAATGTTCGTGTGGTTACTCGGTGGATTCGGCCGCTCGTGGTTCACGCTTCGAGGGTGAGTTCTACTCACGTTTAGGATTTTATGTTTCGAATTAATTAATTAACTGTTTTACCGCTTTCGCTGGACTGGAATATTTCTGGATATTGTCTGTTTCGGATTAGGAATCGATCGGAGCGAGTCTCGAGTTATGTCGCGTTTTGATACAATTCGTTTAAAATGAGTTTTTGATTGATTTGATTGATTGTGTGACTTTGATTGAAACTGTTTTTATGGTTGTCAAATTTGTTTTTAATCGGAACAAGAATCGGAATTGAGCGGAATAGCGAATTTCGCAAGAAAACGGAAAACCTGCACTTTTCTGCAGAGGGTCGCGTCGCGACCCGTTCTCATCGCGTCGCGACCTGGCCCAATTTTGTCACGCAAAAAGTTTCTGTCGTTTTTCGCGTCGCGACGGTAGCAGTTCGCGTCGCGACGCTTTGCAGATTTTCAACAGTTTTTCACTGATTTTGTTTTCACAATAACTTTTGATCCGGGAACCCGATTGAGGTGTTCTCAGGGGCGTCGGAAAGCTTATTCAAAGATCTATCTATTTATATAAATTAAATGGCATAATGGACTGTCTTTGAAGTTGTAAACTATTTCGAAAAACCGAATAATAGTACTCGTGTGCGAACATATGTTTTATTAATAATAAAGCGGACTATGAGTCCTACGTGATATGGTATAACTGACACGGGACGATTATTATTTATTCGTCTAAACCGGTCTACGATTCACGATATATATTATATCGACTATAGGAAACGGCCCAATGCGAGTATTATGTTCGACTAACGGTCAAATGTAGATGGACTAACTATTCATTGAGTATAGGTGAACTAACAGGTCATCGAGTGTAGATATATTTAATATATATTTACGTGGTATGGGTGACGACCCATGTTGACATACTAGGAGGGGCAGTCATGATCCCCCACCCTAGGCTCCGATGCCAATAGTTAAACTATTATTGGTAAGGGGTTCGCCGGGATTACCATGTCTGGGGTCGGTGGTGTGTCAAAGATTAAATAACGCGGTTCATCGGGATTACCATGTCTGGGGTCGGTGCCGTGTTATGTAGTGCGATTCATCGGGATTACCATGTCTGGGGCCGGTGTCGTGCTAGGTTTAATTGCGTGGTCTATAAAATAAACTACAAGAAAGAAAGTTCTATAATACGGTTCACCGGGATTACCATGTCTGGGGTCGGTGTCATTCTAAAGATATCTATAGTATGGTTACCGGGATTACCAAAGCTGGGGCTGGTATCATACTATGTTGACTAGTACGAGCTCACCGGGATTACCAAAGCTGGGGTCGGTGTCGTGCTAAATTAAAAAGAATGTAGTTTATAAAGTAAACTACGAATGTATAAAAATGTTTTAAATGGACCGAGAGTGTAGATAGGGGTCTCGGTAGAACTCACTGAGATTGTATCTCATTGTTTATATGTTGTTGTTTTTCAGATAAACAGGGAAAGTGGAAATCCAAGAGGCACGAGTAGGTGGTACTCGGATGGTTGCTGAAGACTTAGCTTTTATGCTTAAGTTATGTTTTCCCTTGTTAGTTATGTATTTTATTTTCCGCTTTCTTGTACGATATTGAACACTGTATTTCACTGATGGTTTATGGTCTTATTTATGTTTAAGACTGTTCTGTTGTTATTCAGTGAAAATTTTATAGTGGTGTTCAGTATTTAAACAGGAAATATATCTCTGATGATTTAGGTTTGGTACACTTGGGTATTTTTACTCGATAAAAATACCGGGGTGTTACAGCTTAATTATAGGCCAACTATCCTCACCAAGATCGAGACCAACCGCTACTGCTCGGAACCCACAATTACCATCCCTTTCAACATCAATAAGCGGATTTAGGTAAATCCAATTGCGGATTTAGGTAAATACAAATCGGATATACGCCCATCCAGGTAAATCCGATTCATTAAAAGATATAAGCGGATTTAGGTAAATCCAATTGGGCATCGGATTTAGCAAAATTCGATTAATTAAAATTTCGCTTTCTGTACTGAATTAAATGGTCAAATCAGATTTATCTGTCAGATTGATATATCCGATTTGACTTATGTGTGTGTATTTATTATGTATTTAAAGCTAATCGGATTTACCTTGCATTTAGGTAAATGCGATTACCAGATAAAGTGGTCCCCCACCAGAGAATCTTCCAAAAGTCAATTTTTGTAATTTATGTCAGGGGTATTTTCGGGATTACGGTATTGGGTGGGGGTAGATGGGAGTTGATGGGGGTATAAAAAAACCCTTGAAATAATTGGGCAAGGCCCCAACCAAATACATAAGCATGTGGCCCAAGTAACCAATGAAACCCACAAATATAACACTTTCACAAAAGCAGAAACATTACCTAAAAACAGATAGATTCGCGAAAATGGCAGGAACCCTAATTTGGCAAAGACAGAAAATAATGGCAACAAGCCAAATTCCACCAAACTTCAGCGAAGACACACCAACCATCATCAATTGAAATTACCGCAAGCCACCAATTCAACTACCCATTGATATTTCTATGAAAACTACGCGCATGCTGAAACCGAATTTGGATTCTAGGGAGAAGCTCCGGTAGAACCCAATCACCAGCTATGGAACTCTGAGATGAATGAACAGAGTTCGGATATACTAGTGAAAATAAATGCAGAGAGAAAGGTAGAGAGAAGAATATCTTTTCTGTTGTGATTTGCAATGATGCCAAATCACGTTTCTTTCATTCTTTCATATACCAAATTGGTAGTGGGATTTAGTTACAAGGAATGTGCTCAGCACACTTACAAGTAAATGGGTAAAAAGTGGTAAAACTTAGTACTATGACATATACTTAGCTAAATAAGAGTAAAATAGAATTCCAAATGATGTAACCGTGACACAAGCATTCGATCTTGAGCTATGGCGACTCGCAGAACATCCGGGGGACGACGAAGCCATCCATTCAGCAGCAAATTGCTTCTATGAATATCCGCGATGAGATGAGCACACTGATTTCCTCCACCTGTCACGGGTGATGGCGCCAGAACTAGCAGGAGGAAGACTTCTACTCGCCTAGGGCGTCATCGTAAGCCTGCTCGTGTTGTTGTTGCTGGTGGCAGATATTTGCCACCACCTGGGTCTGAGGGTGCTAGTAGTAGTACTGTAGGCGAGTCAATGATTCCTGATGGTACTGAGGGCTTAGCCCCGATAGATGTTGATGCAGATGGGGTACGCACATTTGTTGTTAACTAGAAGATGGTGAGGTATACGACTGATGGTCGTATCATATTGGACACTGCTGGCGATTCGTAAGTATTATATATTATTATTTATTATTTATTAATTATATAACTTTTATATAACTTATATAATACAGATTTCTTCCTTCGAAGGCTACAGCTACCGCAATCACAAAAACAATTAAGGAGAATTTCACCGGCAGCTGGAAGAATTGGACGGCAGTTAGAAAAGATACAGAGGCAATTGCGAGAATGTTAAAATCATTTTTGGTAAGTTGTTCTAAAAAATAATTAATTTGGTGTATTATCTTATTGACTTGATTAATTAATTTGTCTTATTAACAACATTATTGTAAATTTCTTAAATAGGAAAAATGTATGTGGTTACCAGAGCAGCAAAAAGAAGTTCAGAGAGTGTTCCATAAGAGATGTTCCCGTCGCTATTCTGAATTGCTGCGGGATGCGCGCAATAGGAATGCGAAGCCATCTTATATGGGAGACTCAACTTGGGCTTCATTCAAAGAGTATTGGGAGACTCCTGAATTTAAGAATTATTGTGAGAAAGCCAAGTAGAACCGTGCTTCTGAAAAAGGTGGCTGCATACACACAGGGGGGTGTTAATACTGCAACCCATCACATGCGTTTGGTAAAATTTATTACTTTATTACTTGATTAATTAATTATTTATAATTAACTAGTCATTTTTGATCATGTGTATTAATTAATAACACTATATATATATGTGTATATATATATATATGTATATATATATATATATATATATAAATAGGAGGCGATGCATCAAAGGCCAGTCACTTTGCCTGAGTTGCATCGCTACCTTCATATGCGAGAGGACACTGGTGAGTGTGCTACAGATCGGGCGAGGAATATTCAGGTAAAACTACTTTTACAATTATATATTAATATTTATTATTTATATTTATCTTTATATATATATTGTTTTTATTATATTATATATTATTAATAAATAGTTATTTATTTCTTTGTTGGGTTATTTTTTTCAGGAGAGCTTCCAGGGTGGGCTGGCTGAGTACCATGAGTCACAGCAGAGCAGTGGGACAGATATCGATCCTGTGGAGGAGGCTAGAGTAGCTCGTGATATTTGGGAGAGAGCAGTTGGTCCCCAAAAGAGTAATCGTATGGTAGGATCTGGTGGTATTGGACCGGCTGCTTTCAGAACAAGCATTATTCCGAGTCTATCTTCTTCACATTCTGGATCAGAGAGTACTGGCCGCTCTTATCTTCCTAATTCTAGTGAGTTGAATGCTGTTACGCAATTGACCCAGCAACTGAGCGACGCCCATCGTCAGTTTGCCGAGCGGCAGGAGCAAAATGAACGGGAAGTGCAGACGCTTCAGGAGAAAGCTAGGATACCTGAGGAGCGCATGGAGGAGCAGGCTAGGATAGCTGCGGAGCAGGCTAGGATAAATGAGGAGCGCTTTAAGCTTTTGCAGGATCAGCTGATGTCTCAGCACTCGAGGCCATCATCATCACATATGCCATCCTACCTGCCGCAGCAGCATTTCGGCGGTGCATTCCAGTCGTGGCCTCTGCCCTAGTATTCCCAGCAGTATGCACCCCAGTATTCCCAACAGTATCCACCGCAGCAGGTTCAGCACCGCCAGTAGCAGCCATACCAGCCATACTAGCGCCCCCAGCAGCCATACCAGCACCCCCGGCAGCAGTCACCCCACCAACCCAACTCAAACATCGATCTTAATATCGATGCGAATAGTGCTTTTCTTGCATCAGATCATACCTATTATCATGATGATGAGTC
Source organism: Astragalus membranaceus (assembly GCA_039519185.1). Lineage (NCBI taxonomy): Eukaryota > Viridiplantae > Streptophyta > Magnoliopsida > Fabales > Fabaceae > Astragalus > Astragalus membranaceus. Next base: position 18,794,875 of record CM076853.1, read on the forward strand.
AGACCAGCAGCCACCCCAGTAGTTTTGAATTGTTTTATTTTGTTGTAATTTAAGTTTTCATTTGTATTTGTTATAGATATTTGAGTACTTTGTTCGATTTGAAATTTGAATTAAATTAAATCGTCTTCAGTTCAGACCTATTATTGTTTTTCATTTCGTATATTATGAAGATCGATATTATTAATTTTAAGTATTATTTTTTATTTTAAAAAAACAATTTTTAATTTTTTTAATTAATTTAATTAATTATTTAAAATTAATTACTATATTAAATCAATTATTAATTTTCATTAATAATTTTTATTTTTTTAATAAAATAAATAAATTAATAATTAAAATTTTTAATAAAATAATATTAATTTTTTAAATAAAACGAAAATTAATTTCCGGCGGATTTAACGGGTTTTCCGGCGAATTTTTTTTTTTCAAAAAACAAATGTTTTTCCGGCGGATTTAACGCCATTTCCGGGGGATTTAACGGCGGAATTTCTGGCGGATAATCCGCCGGAAATTTTCGGCAGATAATCCGACGAAAACCGTTTGCTGCGAGCTGGCTACCGGCGGGCAAAATCCGCCGGAGAGTCCAATTTTTCGGCTGATTTCTGGCTTTCCGGCGGCTTTTACCCGTCGAAAAACCAACTTTTCTTGTATTGTTATTCCACGCCACCCAATACATGCCCCGACTAGCTTCTTTAATTCCCCATAAGAAATCCCTTTGAATTTTGACCCTGGAGTTGATTACCACCTTTGGAGCCTTGTAGAAAGAAAATAAGTACAGTGGTATGTTATTTAGGACCGAGTTAATTAGAGTAACACGGCCTCCAATAGATAAATTACGCCCTTTCCAAATAGCAAGTTTAGCCCGAAGGTTATCAAGAACCGGCTTCCAAGTTGAGGTACGCCTAGGATTGGGGCCAACTAGAATACCAAGAAATTTAAAAGGGATACTTTCCGTCTTGCAATGAAGGAACAAAAAAGCTTGATCCAAAAAACAATCCGTTACATTAATACCAATAAGCATGCTTTTGAGGAAATTTACCTTCAATCCGGAAACCAATTCATAACTTCTCCAAAACTGATTTGATGCTCCATAAGTTATCCCAAGACAGTTTACCAACAAGAATGGTGTCATCCGCAAATTGCACAATAGAATCTCTGACACTATCGTTAATATTATACCCGAAAAAAGCCCAAGGGATACGGCTTTATCAAATCCCAAAGGAATAGAGTTGCAGCAAGCGAAGCTCTAACAAAAGAGAAGTAATCTCTCATATCCTCGTGAGCTTACCTGCGTGCTTGTTTCGAGGAGAAGAAACCGGTCAATATTTGTTTGGTGCGTTTTTTCACATGTTATTTGGATGAAAGTTCTAGATTGGTAAGGTTTGAGGGGATCACATCATGGTAAGAGATTTGCTCACTTCATGCGATACGAGCTACTGAGTATACATAATAAAAAGAAAAAGTCATTTTATATGGTTGGGTGCACTCCAATGTATTTGTGGGGTTAAGATATCTTCTACATTTACTGAACACGTCAAATAGGAGAGAGACAGACACGTGTCTGTGTTAAGATTAATTTTTTTTTGAAAAGCTAAAGATTGTATGTGTCCACCAAGTCTCCCACGACTAGGCTTGATTCTGGTGCTTCCTACGCAGTGGAGACCTCTGCTTCAAAGAAAAGCTGGGCAGATATCGCCGATGAGAAGGTTGTCTCTAACTCGCAAGCAGCTAGGTTATTTCCAAGCACCAAAGTTTTGATTGTCCCTGACTCAGAGGTCACGAATCCTGCAGTAAAGGCTGATTTGCAAATTTTAAGTAGGTTGTGGGGTGAGTCGCCAGATGATGTTGGCGATCCAGTGGTTCCTGACTCAGCGGAGAGATACTCGGAACCGGTTGGGTCCAAGAAACAGAAGAAGCAAAAAAAGACTGCGGGCTACAACCTTCGGTCTAGATCTAGTTCTATTTCTATCACTTTCTGAGTGTTTTTATTTTTTTCTCCAGCCTTTTTGGCCTGTTTTCTTTGGACTGTTGGTCTGTTTTCACCCTTTGGTTGGTTTTTGGGTGACTTGGCCCAGGTTTTCTTTCTGTTGATTTGCTAGTTTTTCTGGCCTTGGGTTTTGGTTTGGTCCCCCCTTGGTCTTTTTTCTTTCTGTATTCCTTTTCTCTTTTTTAATATAATTTAGTTGTTTAAAAAAAAAATATGTGTATATATATGTCAAACTAGGACACTAGGAGTGTTCCTAACCCAATACATGGTGCCATTGCGCATATGAACTAATTCCAAGTAATACATGAAAGCGGGGCAACATGCCACTGATACTAAATACAATGTGGTCCCTTCTCTTTGTAATTATATTTATGTCTTTGGTTTGATTCTCTTTGTAATTATACTTCACGTGGTTTGAGTATGTCTCGTATTTGTTATTAGCCCGGTCTTGAAAGCTCAACACGGTCTTCTAAAAACAAGTCTAGCCAGCCCCAAGGCGGCCCGACTTGGGGGGCAACTGTTACAGATTGGGCCTTCAGTGGCCAATCTGCCTAAGGCCCAAACACCAAAGGCCAAAATCCATCAGTCAACGGTGGAGATCTAAGACCTAGATCCAATGGTTCCATTTTGTCCCAAAAACCTATAAATAAGCATTCAATGCTAGCCTTAAAGGTACACATTTTCCATTCACCTAACTTGCAATTAGCTCACTCGCTGACTTGAGCGTCGAAGTGTCATTGCAGGTACCAACCACCCTGGATCGGAGCCAAACTCGGACTGACCAGGAATGCGACTACCAACTATCTCGGATCAGACTTGGTGTCTAGCATCGGATACCCGTCTAGAGGTACGGTACAGAACATTGGCGACCACAGTGGGAGGATCTTATACTTTATTTCCTCTCCCATCTCCAAGGTCAGCAATGGCTCCAGTTTTACGTCAAAGAAACATCTCAAGTGCGATAGTGAGACCGGACCCGCAACAAGAAACCCCTGAAGGGGTAGCAGTCACATTCCCCCTCAGCTCGGCACGTGGGCGTAACTCGTCCAGAGCAATAGTCCCGGGAGGTTCCGCCCCGAGTCGACTTCAGCCACCTCCTCAGACCGTCCAGATACCGGTCGACGCTGTTCAACAGCTCGTCCAGTTGCTGACTAGGCAAGCCGAGGTTGAGCAAGAAATGAGTCAACGCTACACACAGCTTGAGGCTAAAATTGTCGAGATCCAGCCTCGTAACATCCCAGACCGGTCCTCTCCTCAAGGCCATTCTCCCAGCAGGGGGACGTCTGGTCGAAGGCGCCACCGATCTCCGGCTTGGAGGAGGCATCATCACCGATCTCCACCTCGGCGCAGGAGGGGACAAGGATCGGGAACCCTTCCAAGCGAGGCCTAAGACGATACCTACTACCCCGAGAGTTCCCCTCGTCAGATCTCATCTTTAGCATCCTCATCTCCGAGGCGGCGCTCCTTAAGCCGGGAGAGATCTCCAAGGCATGAAGCTCGTAACCCACACTCCCGAAGATCCCCTGTCGGACGTCGTGCCCGACGATCTCCCGAAAGGACTAGGTCGACGGCGAGGAAAGGGCCCTTCACAGCCGAGATAGATTTCTTCTCGGTACCAAGGTATCTTGAGAAACCCCCAAAAGGACTGAAGATGTACGATGAGACTGGTGACCCGGATCGCCACCTCGACTACTTCGACACGGTGATGCAGTATCGAAATGTCCCAAGCAAAATCAAATGTCGGATTTTCCCTCTGACTCTTGAGAAGTTGGCCCTGGACTGGTTTAGAGCCCTGAAGCCAAATTCTGTATCCTCCTGGGACCAGCTAGCCCAGTCGTTTTCCACCCATTTTGCCCACTCCAAAATGAAACCGAAATCTCGGAAGGTCCTGCAGGCGATTCGACAAGGAGAAAATGAGTCGCTCTAAGACTACAACGAGAGGTTCAATAGAGAAGCCGCCCAGGTCCGGAACCTCGATGACTCTTTCCGGCTATATTTCATGGAGGCCGGCCTCCGTGAGGAAGGTCTTTTCCAGATTGATGTTGGAGTCAATCATACTGAGTTGCTTGCCGATTTCCTCCAGCGATCTCAGAGATACATCGACCACGAAGAAGGAGTGATCGCAAGAAGGAAGGATGCCGACCCCGGGACACCAAAACCTCGGAGTGAAAAGGAGTTTCGGAATGAGAAGGAGACCCGGAACGACGGCAAGCCCAGGCCTCGAAACCGTCACCAGCATTACTCCGGGCTCAATGAGACCCGGACTAGGATCCTTGCGGATTGCATGAATACGGACTTCAAAGAGGTTAAGTTCCCCGGCCCACTCCCGCATAGACCGGGCCAGCGATCTAATAAATACTGTCGGTATCACCGAAGTAAGAGACATGACACCAATCGCTGCAACGCTCTGAAGGACGGCATAGAGGATTTGATCAAGAAAGGGAAGTTGAGCCAGTACGTAAATAAACCACCTCGCCGAGAGGGAGAGGTCGGGGAAGAGAAGGATGACGCCAAGAGGAAAGGTAAGGCTTCTCAAGACAAGGGGCAGAGCTCGGAAGACGAGCGGGATTTTAGGAAGTCAAAAGGTCGACCGGTGTTGATGGTCATCTCAGGGGGTTACCCCGATGACGCTTCGGGCAAAACCCTGAAAAGAAAGTGGAAAGAGATCATGAGTGCCACTTCCACATCAGCAATGCCCTCATTCCCAACCCGACCTCTCTTAGCATTTGGCGATCGGGATTTTCTCGATGGCAAGCCCAACAAGCACATACCACTTCTGATCAGAGCGGTGATGGCAAATCATGAGGTGAGAAGAATCCTGGTGGATCAAGGAAGCTCGGCAGACATCATCTTCATCGATCTGGTCAGGAAGCTGAAGATTGCTGAGGAAGACCTCACTCCCTACAGGGGATCCGACCTCTCGGGCTTCAATGGATCCTGGACCAAGCCCCTTGGTCATCTGGAGTTGATGGTAACCTACGACGAAGGGCAGCTGGAAAGAACGGTCAAAACCAAATTCCTAGTGTTATCATGCCCTTCGGTCTACAACTGTATTATCGGAAGACCGACTTTGGGAAGGTTAGAGGCGGTAACATCGACGGTTCATCTTAAGATGAAATTTCACTCTCTGTGTAACAAATTGATTACCCTCGATGCCGACTTGGAGTCCGCCCAAAGATGTTTTTACCTGCATGTCAAAGCAGACCGGAAGGCCGTGGAGGAGGGGGTTCCCCCCGAAGATATAGAGGAAACACGGATAATCCCCAAAACGAAAAGAAGCAGCTCGTCTGCCGATGTGAACGGACATGGATGCAAGGTACGACCCCGACAGCTCAGAAGGAGAAAGTGGTGACGAACTCGCCCGAGAGCTTAAGAAGAGAATCAGAAGGCCACAACCGGATGGGGAATCCCTGGAAATCCCGTTGGGGTATGATCCAGCCAAAGTCGTCCGAATCGGTTCCGATCTTGATGAGGAAGTTAAGGAGAAGCTCGCCCTATGCCTGAGGACCAATGCCGACCTAATTGCTTGGTCGGCAGAAGACATGCCCGGAATTCCCCCTGAAGCCGCCTGTTACCAGTTGGCCGTTAACTCCGGAGCCAAGTGGGTTGCCCAACGTAAGAGAGCTCAAAGCAAGGAAAAAGCAGCAGCCGCAGTTAAAGCGGTATCGAATTTAGTTAAAGCCGATTTTGTAAAGGAGGTCAAGTACACAACTTGGCTTTCCAACCCTGTACTTGTCAAGAAAAGTAATGGAAAATGGCGAATGTGCGTTGATTACACCGATCTTAATAAGGCTTGTCCTAAGGACGCCTTTCCTGTTCCTAGCATTGATCGCCTCGCCGAGAATGCTTCAGGTTTTCACTTATTATCTTTTATGGATGCCTACTCCGGATATAACCAAATTCCGATGTTCCCACCCGATCAAGAGAAGACCGCATTCATGACCGATCTCGGTAATTTCTGTTACCGATTCATGCCGTTTGGTTTAAAAAACCCAGGAGCTACCTACCAGAGAATGATGAACAAGGTTTTTCATAAGCAGATCGGGCGTAATGTAGAAGTGTACCCCGACGACATGATCGCAAAAAGTGAGAGTGAGCGCCTCCACATTACCGACCTTGAAGAAATCTTCGCCGAAGTCAGAAAAAACAAGATGAGACGGAACCCGGAAAAATGCACTTTCGGGGTCTGAGCCGGGAAGTTTCTTGGTTTTAACCTCACAGAAATGGGGCATTGAGGCAAACCCGGATAAGTGTCGGGCAGTAACCGAGATGCGTACCCCATCCACCAAAAAAGAGCTTCAGAAGCTTAATGGTATGATAGTCGCATTGTCTCGGTTTATTTCCAACGCCGCATTCAAATCACTCCCTTTGTTCAAACTACTCAAGAAGGAAGCGAAGTTCGAATGGACCCCGGAGCGGGACGAGGCCCTCTCCCAGCTTAAAAAGGTACTCTCAGAGCCACCAATCCTGACTAGGCCAAACCTAGGGGAAACCTTATACCTATACCTGGCAATCTCGGAAGAAGCGCTTGGCGTCGTGCTTGTTCGGGAGATTAAAAGCGACCAAAGCCCAGTCTACTTTGTAAGCAAAGCGTTGCAAGGGCCGGATCCGATACCAGAAAATAGAGAAAATTGCGTTTTCCCTCCTCATCGCAGCCCGACGCCTCCGACCTTATTTCGTCGCCCATCAGGTAGTGGTTCGAACCAACTACCCTATCCGACAAATCTTGCATCAGCCTGACCTCGCGGGTAGAATGATAAAGTGGGCAGTAGAGCTTTCGGAGTTCGGTATCAGACGAGTCCAGGCTAGCGATGAAAGCTCAAGTACTTGCCGACTTTGTCGCCGAAATGACCCCGGCCCATTCTGAAGACGAACTATGGACCCTGCATGTTGAAGGATCCTCAAATCCAAAAGGGAGTGGCGCCGAGTTAATGCTCGAAAGTCCGGCAGGTGTGGTTATTGAAGTATCCCTCACTTTTGGTTTCCCCACTTCAAACAATCACGCCGAATATGAGGCGTGCTTAGCAGGTCTCCGCCTTGCCCTTGACCTCCGAGTTACTCGAGTCACCTTGAACACCGACTCTTTACTGGTGGTCTCTCATATCGGCAAACAATACGAAACCAAGGAGCCAACCCTGCAAAGGTATCTAACCCAAGTGCGAGAGTTGCTCGCCCTGTTTACATTCGCCGAAGTGAAGCACGTTCCAAGATCGGAAAACGTTAGAGCAGATGTCTCATCTAAGCTCGCCAGCACAAAAGTCCTTGGAAATTTCAGATCAATAATCTAGGAAACGCTCATCAAGCCCAGCATCCAACCAATCTCGGAGCCCAATTTTTCCGTCAACGTGGTCGAGGAAAGCAGGAGATGGATCGCGCCTATAAGGAGGTACATCGAGTCGGGGGACGAGCCTCTAGATCCGCGGGAAGCCAGATCAATCAGGAGGAAGGCCTCGTCCTTCTCTGTGATCAAGGGGACACTCTACAGAAGAAGCCTCTACGCGCCTTTCCTGAAATGCATCGAAGGAGAGGAAGCAGATTATGTTTTAACCGAGATTCATGAAAGGATCTGCGGACAGCACCTCAGAGCCCGATCTCTCGCCCGGAAAGCTCTAAGAGCGGGATATTTCTGGTCAACCATGGAGACTGATGCAAAGAACCATGTCAAGAAATGTTGCAAGTGCCAAATCCATGCCAGGGTCCATTTAGCACCTCCTGCCCGAGCTTACAAACCTAACCTCGCCATGGCCTTTCACGTGGTGGGGGAATCGATCTTCTAGGTCCTTTCCCAACCGCCCCGGGCCAGGTCAAGTACCTAATAGTAGCTGTGGACTATTTCAAAAAATGGATCGAGGCCGAGCCCTTAGCCATTATCAGCGCAAAGAACTGTATCAAATTCTTCAGCAAGAATATAATTACCAGATTCGGGATCCCCGAGGTAGTAATCACCGACAACGGAACTTAGTTCACCGATAAAGGTTTCAGAAAGCTCATGTCCGGCCTTCAAATCAAACACCGGTTCACCTCGGTGGAGCACCCTCAAACCAATGGTCAGGCCGAGGCTGCAAACAAGGTACTCCTCAATGGACTAAGAAGGCGACTGGATGAAGCCAAAGGCAAATGGTGTGAGGAGTTACCCTATGTGCTATGGGCCTACCGAACCACCCCCCAAAGTTCCACGGGTGAAACTCCTTTCCGACTCTCATACGGGAGTGAGGCTGTAATCCCGGTCGAGATTGGAGAGTTAAGTTGGAGAACCCTCCGCTCAAAATCACCGAAGGACAACAATCGGGCGTTGAAAGAGAACCTCGACCTCATCGACGAAGTCCGAGGCCAAGCCTCCCTTAAAGAAGCACTGATCAAGCAAAGGATAGCATCCCGGTATAACTCAAAATTTATCCCAAGGGATTTTGAAGTCGGCGATTTGGTCTTCCGAAGAGCCGTCGTCGGCTTAAAGAACGCCGCCCAAGGAAAACTTGCCCCAAATTGGGAAGGACCCTACCGAGTCGTATCTAAGATCGCTAACGGCGCTTACGAGTTAGAGACCTTGGTCGGAAAAGCGATCCCAAGGACTTGGAACGCCACCAAATTGAAGAAATACTACAGTTAAGCTACACTCTGGTGAAAAATGGTGTATACCGATTTTAATTTCCCCTTGTCCTAAGGATGCCTTTCCTATTCCCTGCATTGATCGCCTCGTCGACAATGCTTCAGGATTTTAATTTCCCCTTTTTGTAAGAAGAACGGTGTATTCCGATGTTATACCGATGTTATCATTTCTTTTGACGAAATACGGTGTATACCGATGATATACTAATGTTATCATTCCTTTTGTATGAAGAATGGTGTATACCGATAATATTAATCTACGCTTTGACAAAGGACGGTGTTTACCGACGTTATCGATGGCTGAGGTAGCCACAACCCTGAAGGGCGAGTTCGATCTGGGCCGAGCCCCGGTAAACTGCCCTGAACGCGACATGCGTTACGTGATCAACGTAAATAACGAACGCACTAGTTGGCCGAGGTTGCCACTACCCTGAGGGGAAAGTTCGATCTGGGCCGAGTCCCGGTAAACTGCCCCAAAGGCGACGTCCACCACTTGAGCGAATTAGAACGCAAGTGTATAAATTTAACGAAAGGAGTAAAACGCAGCCGACGTAAATAAAACCGGAATTGAGGGCAATTAGATTAAGTAAATATTACCTCGGATACGGCCGGGTCCTCAAATTCAAAAAGGCTACAAAATATTACAAGACAAAACTCCAGTTCCGCTCGGAACCCGGGACATTCCTCGCCACCGGTTCCACCCGGAACCCAAAAAACTAACCTACAGGAAAAATACTCCTACTCGCAAATCAGGCAGGGGATGGGCGCGGGTAAACAATTTGCGCTCCTCAGAGTCGAGTTTGACCTTGACAATCTGCCCTCCTTCCACAGTGTGATCCATGCTCAGAACCTCCTGGTCTAGAGACAGGGAAGGGTGAATCACGGCAATCTGGGCAAGCGCTTTTTCAAAGCTCTTCGCAGCCACCTCGACAGCCATGTCGGCCACCTCAACCATCTCAAGTTCGACGTCCCGGATCTTCTCACGAGCTTGCCTAAGTTCCTCTTCTAGATCGGCAACCCGGAGCGAAGGATCCGTGCTAGCCCCAGCCTTGATCTGCCCTGCTTTCCGAATTTCAGCTTCAAGTTCAGAAATCCAGACCCTCAACTAGGCAACCACCTCCACGGCATATCCCTCTCTTGGTTCTCAAGCTCGGAAATTCGAAGCTCGAGTTCCTTATTTTTAATGAGAGCAGAATCCCTCTCTCCCTCGAGTTTGTCTCTCTCCGCCTGGAGTGCGGACAGGTCTTCTTGAGTTTTCACAAGAGTCGAAGACAGGGACTCATACTTTTTCTGCAGCGAAGCCCGGAGACCCCTTTCTACATCCCTCTCCGCCAGGGCCCCTGAAATTGTGGAAATAACGAAATTAAGAACGGAGCTACCAAAAGCAAAAATCAAGGTAGCAAATCCCCCCTATTACCTTTTACCTGGCTCTCATCCTCTGCCCTTTGGAATTTGGAAACATCGGCCAGATGCCAAAACAGCCTGGCGGCAGCTTCCACAGGGTCGACCCGGGAATCCTCTAGGCGCTTCTTCAGAAACTCACCGTCGATTGAGATACCAGAAGATCTCGAAGCTTTATGCTTCCCATGACGACTCTTCTTCGAAGCTCGAGGGGAACCCGCCTGCCCAGTCTGCACCCGTTTTCCTGAGGCCTGGGAAGCGGAGGCAGGATCTTCCTGCGACAGAGGTCGCTGCCTTTTCCGATGTTGAAGGTCGGCGGCCCGGTCTTCAGCACTAGCGACACTGGCCACGGTAATAGTGTTGATAGGAACGGCGTGCATAGGCTCGCTCCGATGAGGAGTGGGTTGGGGATCTTGCTGGACACCGGCTCTCCTCTCCGAGATTGCCTTCAGGCGGGAAAATTTGTCAGTTCCCATGCTATCTGCAAATCAAAGAAAAGAAGAAATGTTGAAGGAAGCGACCTCAAAAGAGAGAAAAGACAATTAAAATCAATGACATTATCGGCTATCAAAACCTACCAAGCACGGTCAACACTTCGGACCTAGAGCCCGCCCCGACCAGCTTGGCCACATCGATTCCGAACTTCTTGGGATCTCGGTAGGGAATCAGGTCGGCAAAATTGGTCAGGATCGCCAACGACTCCTGATCTATGGGACTTAACCTGCTTAAGTTGACCGTGTATGCATGAGGTTGCCGATTGAAATGGGAGAGGGACCACCCTATTTGAAACTTGGTGGACTCCAGGGATTCCCCATCCGCACCGTACTTGCCGACATACCTCGCGGCCTCCTCATTAACAGGCTCGACAAAGAAGTATTTTCTCTTCCAATTTTTCAAAGAGTCGGAATAGGGCATAAAAATTTTTAGGCCCCTCCTAGCCCGGAAGCTCACGTGTTCCCATTGATCCTTAGTCCCGTCCTCGTGCCTCCTGTTAACCTCGAAGAGGTAGAAGAACAAATCGGAGGAGATAGGCCTCTCTAAGTGAATGCACATCAGCTCGAAAGCCTGCAAGAACGCCCATGCGTTGGGATGAAGCTGGGAGGGGGCGAGGTTCAGAATCCCCAATGCCTCTTGCTGAAAAGCGGTGAAAGGGGGGTGATCTTCATGTCCAAATCGTCACTTCGTACATGACGAATTTCAAAGCTTTTGGCCAAACAGCTACATGTTGACCCTCGACCATTCCTTCCACGTTCCATATCTGATCTTCTTTCCTAGAAATCCGGCGAACAATGTGACTCAAGTCGTCTCCGGTCCGGTAAACAGACTGAATCTCCCTCAACGTTTCCGACACCCAAGAGTACTCCCGAGGGACATTCAGAGGTAGCACCAGGGGAACATCAACCGGCCCAACCCCGGTGCTGGGGTATTTCTCGGAGTCACCCTCTTCGCGAACGGGATTCCCTTTGTGATCAATCCCATCCTTGTTGTTACGGCTCTCAGCAACCTCGGCTTCGCTATCGTCGGAGCTTCAGCTAGTACTCCCTTGCTCTTCATTGTTCGGCTCGGTATCGGACTCCTCCGAGTCAAGAACCACTATCTCAGGGCAGTTTTCCTCCGGCAGCTCATTGCTGGGAACCTCGGGAGAACGGTCATCCGCATGAAAGCTGAATGGGGGCGGAACCCAGGCCTTCCTGAACCTCGAGACCAATCGACCCGGGGGCACCAGCACGTACTTCGACCGAGTCTTTAGGATCAGAAGCCATCGCTCTGGCTACAACATGGCGATCTACGTTGACAACCCGACGGGTTTGTTTTGTCCTCGCCAGATCGGACCTGCAGAAATGGGGGCTTGCCGAGTCAAGTTGATTCTAAAGTAGTTGGTCCACAACCAAGTCGGAACCCGACCTGACGACCCCCACTCTGTATTAATAAATACGGGTTCTAAGAGGCCTGGACTACAGCCTAAAGCAAGAAGCGGACAAATAAAAGAAGGGGACTATCCTTACAAGATGGGAAGCTCGCCGACACTTAAATCTGATCACGTACTTCAACGATCTCGCTGAGACTCGCCGCGGAACTCTGAAATGAAATGCTAAGAGACGAGATTAAGATCGGAGGTCAGAGAAATTCTCAGAAATCTGTGCAAGTGATGGAGGTCCCCTCCCATATTTATAGGGAACTGAGGGCCTCAAAGTGGGCCTGGGCCTAAGCTACGCGACCCATCACTAGCCCCTATGGTAGGCGCGTCGATCCAAGCGTTATCATTATTCCAATCACCCTCGAGATGCGTCGCTGTGAATGAAACGCCTCGAGTCACTCGGCCCACCCCGGTCTCGGAAGCTCGCCCGTCGACCACTTGAGGAGATTCTAAACTCGACCGTCGGAAAACCGGCAAGGCCTGAGTCTGAGTCCCTCAAGCTCGGAGGCTGAGGGCAAAACGCGAGCAGAAGTAAAAGCCCGGTCTTGAAAGCTCAACACGATCTTCTAAAAACAAGTCTAGCCCGCCCCAAGGCGGCCCGACTTGGGGGGCAACTGTTACTGATTGGGCCAATCAGTGGCCAATCTGCCTAAGGCCCAAACACCAAAGGCCAAATCCATCAGTCAACGGTGGAGATCTAAGACCTAGATCCAATGGTCCCCTTTTGTCCCAAAAACCTATAATTAAGCATTCAATGCTAGCCTTAAAGGTACACACTTTCCATTCACCTAACTTGCAATTAGCTCACTCGCTGCCTTGAGCGTCGGAGTGTCATTGCAGGTACCAACAACTCCGGATCGGAGCCAAATTCGGACTGACCAGGAACGCGACTACTAACTATCTCGGATCAGACTTGGTGTCTAGCATCGGATACCCGTCTAGATGCACGGTACGGAACACCCTTCAACAAAAGTATGTCATTTGTTGCTTAAACAGATGACAGATTATGAACATATATACAGTTAAAAGAACAATAGGATTTTGTTGCTTTACGTTATTTGGGGTTCCGCCTTTCTTCCCTTTTTTCTCTCTCCCTTTTCTTTTCTTTTCTTTCTTCACTTTTTCATTCTTCCTCTCTGTTTCTAATCTTCTTGGACACCACGGTTGGATTGATGGAAATGCTGACCTAAAAGGCACTAGTATTACTAATTTATTTTAGTTTTAAAAAATTGTCCACAGCTGCATCCACTTATAGGCTTAGAGCATTTTCATCTTGGGCTTTTAGGATGTCAATTAATCAATATAGGTCACCTCCCTTTTCTTTATTCGATAATTGGAATTTCATTAAAAAAAATTAGTTTGAGCATCACCGTGAAACTGTTTTACCAACCTTCTACGAAGGGTTGCAGAGAAAAAGCTATTACGAAAGCTAGATGGGTAAAAAATATACACCAAATGTTTCAATGCTCTCCACAAGGAGGAGAGACTACTGCTAATGTACAATTAGGGGTGGACACCGGTCGGTTACGGCCGGATTCGGTCCAAAAACACCCCATCCGAATGAAAACCGCCGAGCAGACAAACCATCCACCGCCGACCGTTTTGAGCATCGGTTCCGGCGGGTTCGAGTTCCGGCGGGTTGCGGTTTGGGCAGGTGGGTTTGCTCGGTTATTGGAAAAGAAGTTACAGGGAAAATGGGAGAAGAGAGAGCGACGAGAGGAGGAAGGTGACAAGGGAAGAGATAACTCTTTCAAATTTCAACCCATTAAACTCTTGATTTCTCTCTGTATCTGTACATGCTTTTGTTTGTTGTCTTGATGAGGCGTTGTTTGTTTGGTGGCCGAAAGTTGCAGATCTTAAAGAAGAAAAACACATAAGATCAAAAATGGAGAAGAGTATATGGAGAAGAAGAACTTTAGAGAGAGAAATAACTAATTAATTACATCCAGTTATTTTATTATTATTGTTATTCTGAGAGATAAAACTATAGTAAAAAAATAGTATAAAGAAATCCTAAAGCATTACCTGTGGCTGTCACAAGTTTACGTAAAAGAAAAGCAAGACCTGACAAGTTTGACAAGTCGAAACGGCTACGGCATCGGTCAGAGAGTCAAGATATTACTATATTTGAGGAGTTTTTATATATAGTTTCATCTGCGGTCGGTTTCGGGTCCCATTCGGTTCCATACTTGAAGTCCGAGCCCGCCCAATCAAAACTATTTATAACCGATTGTTTCAAACAGTGCACCCGCAGAACCGAACTGACCCACCCGAAAGTATTTATTTATTTCGGTTTTGACGGTTTTCGGGCGGGTCCGGACCTTTTGTCCACCCCTATGTACAATATTGCGTTTAGCAACTCAAATACTACGTCCCTTTTTTTAATGTTATCTATTGTCTTTTAAATTGGACCTCTCCTATAAGAGACTTTGTTGAGAGGTTCCTTATGAATTATGATTTTTTTACATCAACTAACAAGTATTTGTGTTATAAACCTTTTAAATTACCTTTGTGAAGCACTTTTTAAATCAGTTATAGCCAAATTAAATCGGTTATTGTTAAATCTGATTTAAACCGTGTTTTTTAAGAGTAATGATAGATGATGTCCCGAAAAAAGTATCCCGAGCCACACATAAATGATCTGGAAGTTATATATTTTTTTAAAATAATTTTTTTGTCATTTTCTCTCTATAATGTTATCACCCTGTTAGTTGTTCATTCGGGAAGATTTTTGGGAGAATTTATTCGTGACAATTAGCATCACACTTTTTTAAAGAAGCGTAAGCTCGTTTGTTTGATATATTGCAGGTTGCGCTTTTTAAAGTGGTTGTGGTTAACAGCAGGTGGTGGAGTAAGGTCCTAGAGGGAAAATATGGTAGAGGTGGCTCTTTCTCTGCTGAGCTCCAAGTGAAAGTGACTGATTCTTTCATTTGGAAGGCGATTTGTGATTGCTCTAGCATTATAGATAGTGTGGAAGCTTGGTCCGTGGGCGGTGGAGCTACAACGAGCTTTTGGACGGACAAGTGTCTAGATGGGGAGACAAGACTTTCAGACAAGTCTTGTCTCCCCTTGGCCATGCATCTTTGGCACTACCGTGTTGGTGGAGGTGAAATTAGATGATATTGGTTGGAAGAATATTTGTGCGGTAGCTTGCCACAACCTTTGGGTTTGGAGGAACAAACATGTTCATGATAGTGATTTTGTGAGGCCTTGGAGGGAGTTAAGCTTGCCCATAACATGGGTCATATGAATATTGAGCTCGCTCTAGAAGGATTCAATGGTACGTTATTGTCAAGTACGCCTCACTAATGTGAACAAGATTAAGCAGTACTTCTCCCTCTTCACCAACGTTCGTGTAATTCATAGGGTAGCGGATGACTTGGCTAATCCTTGGGTCATGGGCTTGTTGTTTTGACTCACCCTCCCCTAGATATCAAATTACCATTGTGCTGATGTAATTGGAGTTTCACTCCTACATTGATTCCCTTGCAGTCTTGTTTTTGGGCTTTTTAGCCCTTTTGAATCTAAATAAAACATTTATATTACATTGAATCTCTTTAAAAATTTTGCCCCTACGATTGCTCTACACGGTCCCTACCTACATATGTCAACCAATATAACAATAACTCATCTTCCGGACAATTAAATGTAACTCCAAAGTCCATCACCTCCTAAATCCCAATAATTATATATGTATGTGTGGATAATAAAATTGACCAAAGAAAGTTTAGTTTTATTTAAATTTTAATCCGTCCGTAACACATTATAAGCAAAAGTGAAATAAAATTGATGTTTGGACCAAATACACCAATTTTAATTGACTCACTTTTGCTTATAATGTGTTATAGAGAGACTATACGTGGATATTAAATTTGATTTTGTGTTGAACAAAAAAAATTGACTCTGTGTGTGTGGATAATAAATATGACCAAAGAAAAATTAGTTTTAGCAGGTTTAAATTATATACGTGGATAATAAATTTGATCAAAGAAAATTTAGTTTTAGTAGGTATTATATACAAGCAAAAAATATATATATATACAAGACAAAGAATCCAATAAAAGTCAACAAATTTTTTTTATACATAGTCAAAATATGCGAGCACCAGAGTCCGTATATAATTAATTACTTTGATTAATGTTATGTCTCGTCTTTCAAAATAAAAAACAGTCTGTTTTCTTAATGAAAGTAAAAAAGAAAATGAGACGATTCGTTTAAACATTTGACAATATAATTATAAATTTAAAAAACATACGGGACTCTCTTCCTCCGTTATTTTTTATCTTTAGGTTCCTTTGTTATTTTTATCTTCAGTCTACTCCTTTTTTTTAAAAAAAAAAGTTTAGGCGAGTTGGAATCTAGGGATTCATTTGAGTTATGGCAGGTCTCCCGATTTTTTGAGTGCTTACAAAAATACTTACAGATCACTCATCAAAGAGGTCCTCACATCGGTAGTGAAAGTTGAACTCAGACCCTTGTAGAGAATGAGTTCATTCCTTACATAAAGTTTTAGTGTGAGCGGATGACACCACAATTCAAGGAAGGAAAATTCTTCATGTTTGTTGAGCACTTACAAAGGGCATTACTTTTACATCACCTCAGAGGGACTAGTTTAGACTTGAACTCACAACTTGTCGGATACAATTTACAAGTCCTTTCATACTCCACTAAGTCAACCCTTTGGGGTTATAAGAAGGGTAATTTTAAAAATAAACTCAATCTTAAGGAGCATTGATTAGAAAATTAAACAACAACGCAATATCTCGGTCTATGTGAATTATGATAATTTGTTTTTGGCTAAATTTTAGTTTTGGTCTCTCTATTTCAAAAAATTCAGACATTCGGTCCCCCTATTTTAAAATTTAGACATTTAGTCATCCTATTTTTAAAAACTCAGACATTTCATTCAAATTGGAGTTTTTTATTTCTTTTGTTGATTTGGAGGCCTGTCAAAAAAAGATGATGTGGCCCTCATTATATTATCTGGCAGCTGATGCAGCTTATGCCACATCATTTAATGATCCACATGTACATGTCATGTAATATATTAATAATTAAAGTAATTAAAATAATTAAAATAAAAAATAAGAAGTAAATATTCAGAGAACCCAATCGAAACTAAATGTCCGAGTTTTAGACCAGGGGGACCAAACGTCATAGTCTTTTAAAATAAGGGGACCAAAACTATAATTTAGCCTTTATTTTTTATAGGCTAAATTATAGTTTTGGTCCCCCTATTTTAAAAAATTCAGACATTTGGTCCCCCTATTTTAAAACTCAGACATTTGGTCCCCTATTTTAAAAAATCAAAGACATTTAGTCCCAAGAGGAATTTTCAGTTTTTTATGGCTAATAATCAAAGACATTTGGTTCCTCAATTTTAAAAAATCAAAGACATTTGGTCTCCCAATTTTAAAAAATCAAAGACATTTGGTCCCTCTTCGGACTAAATGTATTTGATTTTTTAAAATTGGGGGACCAAATATCTGAGTTTTAAAATAGGTGACCAAATGTCTGAATTTTTGAAAATAAGAGGACCAAAACTATAATTTAGCCTTTTTTATAATAAGGATTAGATGAGTAGTTTAATACTCTCTCCATACCCTTTTGTTTGACATTAGCCAAAAACAATTTGTCTCATTTGATTGTCATTTTACAATTTCAATTAAGTGTTAGTATTCTTTTCTATTATAGTCTTGAAGTATTATTGTGTAGTTTTCTTTTATTCTTTTTTTGACGGATTTAAAATTCTTTTTAAATACTCAATTATTAAGAGAGAGAGAGTAACAAGGGGAATATAAGGACGACAGAAGATAAGTTTCATGAATTCCGAACAATTCATTTTATTTCTTAGTACACGTGCCACAATATTAAACCTAAATCAAATGAAGGCGCGCGGAGGTAGTATAATAATGAGTAAATAACTACCTCTAATCCTATTTATAGCAAACAAAGTGACTTGTCTTCTTCGTTCTAAATATAGGAAACAAAACACTATTTTCAATCACACTAGACATTATGCCCGTCCGATGGACAGGGAACCCTAGCAACGGTCAAAATAAATACAAAAAACATTCTATTTTTGGATGGGGTTGTCATTTAACGTTTCTGCATTTCGTCTTAACACTTTTAAGGAGTATCCTTAAGAAAGCAACGCTACTATTTGGTACGATATGAATCGTACGAAATTACACAATACGAATAAAGTCTGTCATCTATCAATACTCTTCCCCTGCATAAATGAGGGAAGAGTATTTGAAATAAGGGAGGGTGAAATCGAACAGATCGATAATTAGATGATTACTTTGTTAACCTCAGTTCTAAATCACACAACACCAATCGGGCTTGTCATTTAACGTTTCTGCATCTCATGTTCGTACTTTTAAGTATCATCCTTAAGAAAACAATTGTTCAGCATCATATTATAAATTGCAAATTGGTGGGCAAAAGTCAAAAGAATTAACTGACTATATGATGCTTAAAAACCCAGAAGAGAAAATATTTCATATTTCTATTATTTTTATTTTTATTATCATATAATATTTGTATGTGTGGCTATTGAAAAATTTGAATCTCTCAAAATACAAATTGCGAGAACCCTAGCTTTATATGGTGGGTTGAACTTTTTTCACCCATTGGTCTTCAAGTGGCATTACTGGTGGCATCACAAAAATGTTAAGATATAGCTGACAAAATGAGGAAAAACGTGTAATAATCAACAACTACATAATCAAGTTCTAGATTGCAAGTTTTTTCCTACTCACAAAATCAATCTATGGAGAATATTTTCCAAGAACAACAAACACTACACACTGAATTTCTATCCTGCTAGAACTAACTAATAACAAAACAACAATTTTAAATGGGCAGATTCCATTGGCAAACAAAGAAACAAAACCATCCTCACTATCTCAAATTTCAACTGAATTACTAAAAGAACAAAAGGGTAATGTTTTCATCCTCATTCATGATACATGCCCACCACATGCTGCAGAGAGGCGATGGAAACCAAAGTCAACACATAAAAAGATGCAAACTAAAGGTAACACAATAAAGGTTAGAAGAAGTTTTACAACAAACAACAATAGGAAAACACTTATAGAGGTGGTATCTAACGAATAACGATAGGATTGCCTTCAAGAGGAATGTCTAGGAAAACACTTTGAAGATCATCTAATCAAGAACAATAGGATTGTCTTCAATAACTCCAGCAAGATCAAGTTGAGGATCTTCAACCTCTAGGGGTTGTGGTTGGTGACGCATCAATCTAGGCCTTACACGGTCCGTAGTCATTGGAATATGAATACGAAAGCATCCTCGTTTAGTATAAGTCAAGTGAACCATCCTACGTAAAGGTGCACCCAAGAGACCATCAACTCCAAAAAATCCATTATCTTATGAGTATCAGTATCTATGTAGGGAACTCCATCGGAACCAACAGAAATGGAAGCAGGAAAGTCTGATCCAGAGGCAGTCTCTACAATCAGTTTTGGAGGTAGGATATGATGGTAAGCATCATAAAAATCTCCATTCACCCTCATCAATCTCTATAAAACACAAAAGAAAACTCGACCATTTTTATACATTGTAAAAAATATATCATCAAAGATAAATAAATTGGAAGAAGTAAAAATACCGAACGGATTGATATGAAGGAAGTAAAAGTCTTGGAAACCATGATATTATTGAGGAACCTACACCAAGATATTTAGATAAAATTAATCATAATATTATTGTAAATAAACGTTGTGGATAACACTTAGCTCTCAAAAGGAACAAATCAAGAAGAATGAAAAGAGGTCTTCAAATTATTAAAGGTAATAAATCAAGAGGAAGACTTGGAATAGGATTTCAAATACGAACTGGGGGCCAACACAAAACCATCTACCAAGGAACGATGATAAACTGAAGATACTCTCAATCATGCAACCAAAATTGAATAGAAAGAACATTAACCATCTAATAATAGATATAGGAAATATAATGTTAGAAATATATGTCAAACATGGGAACACATGCATAACTAAAGAAACACATAACACATGCCAACTAATCAACTATAACAAAAGAACATTGCCATTGAATAATAGTACCAAAAACAGGAATATTGCATCTTATATCTAAGCAGATCGAATACATCCAAGCAAGTGCCAAAGATGCACACCAAACATTATTCTATCTTACATCTAAGCAAGTCAATTAGTTGGAATAAATCATATCTCACAAAGAAACAAATCAAAAGAACACTCCCATTGAACAATAGTAGCAAAGGGAGCATAAAAAAACAAATCAAAAGGAACAAATCAAGAAGAATGAAAAGAGGTCTTCAAACTATTAAGGGTAATAAATCAAGAAGAAGACAAATCACAATTCAGAATGAAACAAATAAAAGTGCAAATAAGTTGAAATGGAATTAATACGATTTGGAATAGGATTTCAAATATGAATTGCCGATCAACACAAAACCATCCACCTCAAACACCCTGTTCAACAACAACAATAACACTCTAAGCTGTCCCACGAAATCAAGTGATAATAAATTATATATAATAAGAAGGAAATTAACAAAAATAATAATAAGATAATCTAATAGAACACGTATTATAAGTTTATGTGTAAAAGAAATATCACATTGGGTATTCAAAATACCTAAATATGAAGAACATGCAAGAACACCAAATAGAAGAACACCTAACAAAGCTCAACAACAAAATAAATGATGACAACCAAACCCGCTCATAGGTGATAATGGTGTTTCATTGATGCTTGAAAGAAATCACTACATGATAGTCGTGTTTCATTCACTCTTGAAAAAAGAAGAGAAACAACAACTGAGAAGAGAAAATTAAACAAAGTGGAACACAGCCAAACAAACAATGAAGAATTATAAAATATGAAACACTAATATTTTTTTTTGGATATGAAACACTAATATGAAACACTAATATAAAGGAATCCCAAAACAAATGAGACTGGTATTTGTAGCAGGAACAGCCAAGCGAACCCTGCGACCAGCGGTGAGGCCCTTCAAAATGCAAAACCTTTGCCATCCATGAGAGAGACCAGTGTGATCATTGTTGGTTTCACCGAACTCAAGATAGCAAGTAGTTTGCAAGCCAAACTCATCAATGAGAACGATGTCCACGCCACTTTGAGGGAAAACAAACTGACAGAACTCTGGGGCCACTCCCTACAAGGAATAAGACAAATGTATAAGATGAGAGCAGAAAAAGCACCGCAATGCTGGACCAAAAAACTATAACAGCGCAAAGACAGCTTACCAGACAACCAGAATCAACATCGTTGGTAGTGAGAATCTTTTCAAGAACATGAAAGAAATCTGTTTTCGAGAACAAAATTGCAAGATGACTAAAAACATTATCTATTGTGGCTGAGTCAATTGTCTTTGGCACGTCCCCAATCCAGCTGACCCTGGGAGGCGATGGGTAATGGATCTCCTGATCAAGCCTGTTTCTAACCTGAATAATAACCTATCACTCCTAACAAATATCAGCCTAACCCCCCAAAAGAATGCCATAAAATTTTCCAACACCAATCCACCCGTCAACAAAGTAAAGTTCATTTTGTTTGTGCTGCACAGCAACCTGAAACATGTTACCAGCAGGGTCACAGAGCATCATAGATGGAGCAACCTGATGAAGATGTTCCTTGGTAAAGATACCGGGCAGCCTCACAACCTCCTAAACAAAACACAGGAAGTGCAACACATAGAGCACATAAACAAACAAAAGAAACACATAAAGAGGAAAACACTCAAAAAAGACAGAGGGAAACAAACCTGGTCAATCTCATATTCCAAATAAAACGGCTCAAATCGGATCACCAAATCGTAAGAATAGGATGGATTGTTCCATAACTGGGATGGGTCCATGGAGTGAAAATGAGCCAATGGAAAGCAAGGAAAAGAGAGAGGAAGACAAAGTTATTGAAGGAAAAATGTTTAACGCCAAAGTGGTAAATGATACCATATGGACCACTCATTTATACAAAATGACACAGGGCAAAAAATTTTGAACAACGCGTAAAGACATAGATGCGAGCGGGAAAATAAAATATAAGGGGGGCTTCATTGATGATACTGAAATAAAACTACAACACATAGGAATAAATTATAGACAACTAAAGTTGATAATAGTAGGGTGGACAACACGAGCAAACTAAAGCAAAATTAAAACCAATAAAAACACATCAAAGCAGTTGCTATATACACAAAAAGACATCACGGTGTCTACAAAACAGTCCAGCAAAATAAACCCCCTATCTAGCAAACGACCACCACCAACAATCAACCACGAATAAGATGCAAGGTATCTGACTCAGCCCCAGTAACTCCAAAGAGAACAACATCTCCAATGAGCAGATGGTTGGCATGGCGAAAAGCAGACCAACCTCCGGTAACACGATAGCTACGACTATCCAAAGGATCCGCTCTTATCTGACATGCCAATGTCCTACCCGTTCCATCAGCCAAGGTAAATGAAGTAGTGCCAGCTCGTAGAGCACGACGACAGAAGTAAGCTGGAAGCAACTGCAAACAACCAAAATCTTCAAAACCAAACAAAATGAAGATGACAACAAAATGACAAACAAAAAAGGAAAACAAAATGCCAACCAGTTCAGAGCCACTGATATCACCAAAACTCATAGTTTTTACGACGGTGTGCGAGAACTGAAGGACATCCACAGGATCAGCAACCACATTCAGAGCAAGTTGTAAAAGAGGAACCTGTTGATCAGCACTAACAGCAACTGCCCCAATAGCTGGAGGATAAATAACCTGGTCACCAAAGATGGTATATACCTGCATTAGGAACCTACCACCGGTTAAGTAAACCAGCTTGACCCACCCTCCAAAATGCAAGGCGTAAAAACGCCCAATATGACTCCACCCATCAGTAAGGTACAGCCTCCGGCGTGTCTTCCGAACAACGATATCGTGACTGTTCCCCACCGGATCAACAACCTGAACCTGATCAGGAACCTCAGCTGAGTATCGCCTTGCGAAGCTCGTAGGAAAGTATACGGTGTCCTGATAAACCATGATCAGAAAACGAAAACCAAAAATAGCAAAAGATAGCCAACAATAACAACAAAACGCAATTTACATACGATTAAAAAAACAAACCAAACATACCACGCCATGAGCCCACTCTAGATAATAAAGTTCCAGTCCAAGCCCGTCGAAGCTCATCTAAATATTGAACGCCAGACATGTTATTAACAACCATGCAACATGGAGCGAAGAAAACATTGCATTGAAACACGGAAAACGCAAGCAAGCCACACAACATGCGTTGAAAAAAAATTGCATTAAATCACGAAAGTGCAAGCAAACTACGTAAAATGGGTCGAAGATAAATATTGCACTGGGCCACGAAAACTCAAGTAAACCACACACGCAAACGCAAGCAAAAGATGCAAAACGGGTCGAAGAAAACATTGCACGAGCAAACCACAAGCGGGTCGAAGAAAAGACCTAACAATAACCTTGTTAATACCTGCGAATTTGGGTTGGATAGACAATGAAAGTGAATGGCTGTTGTGCCAGCCACGAACGACCACCATTTGTAGGGTAGACCACCAA
Source organism: Astragalus membranaceus (assembly GCA_039519185.1). Taxonomy (NCBI): domain Eukaryota; kingdom Viridiplantae; phylum Streptophyta; class Magnoliopsida; order Fabales; family Fabaceae; genus Astragalus; species Astragalus membranaceus. The sequence continues at coordinate 18,818,392 of CM076853.1, forward strand.
ACCCAACGCCTGCACAAAGACACTAACTTTCCATCGTTGATGGTTACACGTCACACAAGAAGTAAATGAAGCAGCCAACAAAAAAATTGTCATACTAAATGAAGCATCAGAAAATTAAATGGGATGGGCTGTTTGAGGAGATGTATACCCACCCATTTATTTCGCAAACCACCCAAACCAATTGCAGGAAGAAGAAAAGAGACGAAAGCCGAAAAATGGAAACAGAATGGAAGCAGATAGAATAGGCAAACAAATAATAAATGAAGTAGGAAAAGTAGGAAGAAAATGGATGGAAGCAGAAAGAATAAAGGAATAAATAAAAGGAACAAAATGCTGGAAAGGAAATGATCAGCACAACATTTGTATTAACTCATTTTTGGCTTTGAATAATTGTTTGAAAAGTAAAATGGAAGGATGGCAGCAGACAAATAAAGTTAATAAACCAATATTAAAAAGCACATGGTCAACGTGATGGGAAAAGAAAGATATGAAACAAAGGGTGAACGATTTTGGGTAAAGGCACCCAAGAGACCATTAACTCCAAAAAGATCAATTATCTTAGGAGTATCAGCAAGGACATTTGGTCAACCATTCTGCGTAAAGGCACCTAAGAGACCATTAACTCCAAAAAGATCAATTATCTTAGCAGTATCAGTAACGACACTTGGTCTTCGTAATTTTAATTATAATCCTTAAGGAAACAACACCACTATTTGGTACGATAAGAATCGTACGAAAATTACTTTGTTAAACTCAGGGATGAATCAGGAAAAAAGAAGCAAAACCTGACACTGGACTATTGGAATGTGCAAGGAAGAATAATTCCATGAGAAGTGGGAGCGTTTATTGAAAAAACATTACATTGGAATATGAATACGAAAGCATCATCATGTAGTATAAGTCGGGTGAACCATTCTGCGTAAAGGCACCTAAGAGACCATTAACTTCAGTCCTGAATCACATAACACGAACCGGGCTTGTCATTTAACGTTTCTGCATCCCATCTTCGTACTTTTAAGTATCATCCTTAAGAAAAAATTGTTAATTCCCATTTTTAATACCATTACAAATTATTTATTTACCAAGTAAAAGGCCACGTGATCTTTTATAACTGTATCTATATATAAAAGAGGTCCACCGTGGTCCAACCCTCTTCCAAAAACTATTTTATTAAAATAAACATATCAATAATAATTATCAATTAATTCTGTCAACCATTTTTAACCATCATATTATCAAAATAAAAAGAGATATTAATTACTTTGAACCTAGAGCTGGCAAAATATAGCCCGTAAAATTATAGGACTTAGGCCAACAAAATTGAGTTCATTTTAATATCCGGGTTTTTTAGCCCAACCTAGATGTTGAAAAATAAAACAACTATAATTATATATATATATACATATATATATATATATATATATATATATATATATATATATATATATATTGTATTACAATCAAATAACCCAAAATTAGTTATGTAAATTAAGGGAGGGTGAAAAAGGGAGAAAAAAGGGAGGGTGAAATCGAACGGATCGATAATTAGATGATAACTTTGTTAACCTCAGTCCTGAATCACATAACACGAAACGGGCTTGTCATTTAACGTTTCTGCATCTCATCTTCGTACTTTTAAGTATCATCCTTAAGAAAAAAATTGTTAATTCTCATTTTTAATACCATTACAAATTATTTATTTACCAAATAAAAGGCCACATGATACCGTGGTCCAACCCCCTTCCAAAAACTATTTTATTAAAATAAACATATCAATAATAATTATAAATTAATTTTTTTGAGCCTTGATTTGGGCCAAAAATGATTGGAAGTTGGAATCGTGAGTAATTTTTTCTGTTGCCATGTTGGAGTTTGTGAATCAAATTTCTTTGATTTTTTATCTTTTTTTTTTTGTCTTGGGTTTAGTTTTCTATTTATTATTATCTGCATAAATTCATTATAGATCAAAAAAATCCACAGAGTGTATAAATAAATAAAAAAAGAAAAATAATGCTCCCAAGTATCCTTAGTCAACTCGAGAAGTCATGTTTCAACAAAAGCCAGCTACCACACAGAAAAACCATTCACTCACAGCATTCATGTAAACTATAATCAATTGAATCACAAAATGTAGAAGGAGACCAAATATTTTCTTTTCAATTTGAGAGAGATTCATGAAAAGTGGCATCACAAAAATGTTAAGATATAAACAATGCAATGCCTCTTATCCAAAATGAGGGAAAACGTGTAATCATCAACAACTACATAATCAAGTTCTAGATTGCAAATATTTTCCTGCTCACAAAATCAATCTATGTAGAACATTTTCCAAGAACAACAAACACTACACACTGAATTCCTATACTGCTAGAACTAACTAAGGAAAGAAAAGAAAGAACCACAAAAGGTTTTCCTCTAACATTGCAACTACTCATCAAACTGAACCCCAACAAAGACATCATCATCTCCTTCAATGAACTCCAATTCTCCATATTCCAAATCAAAATCACTATTAGCCCCTCTAGCTCCCTTTGCCACAGTTTTTATCCTCATCTTGCATTTCCCATTGTCTTGAAATTCCACTCCACCATTATTCACACCCCCAATATTCACCCCACCACCGCCTTCTCCCAACCCTTTCCCCACCTCAAAATCATCACCATTATCAGGAACATAAACAAATTGGGTAGAATTGTTACCCACCAAGTTCTCCTTTTTCACCTTCAGATCATAAAACTTCAATGGCACACTTGAACGACACCAATAGTATTGCCGCTGCTCATCCACCCCAACAACCGACCCACCATCTTTCACCGGCGACTTCACAGCTACGCATAACAACCATCACACTTCTTTTCACACTGATAAAGGTTCCAACAGTAGGGACACCCAGTCCAAAAAGTCGCCGCAGCCGTCGGCTCGGCGATGCCCTCGAAGCCACGGTCGTAAAGTCCACGTCTCTCTGGGTCGAAGAGCACCTGCCACACCTCACGGACACGTACGAGGGCCTCACCTGAGAAGAGAAGAATCACGGGGGAGTTATGAACGGAAAGAGAGGGTATAGCAATAACAGGGAATCTCACCACTACCCATGACCCGAATGAAACCCTAAAAAAAATGAGATCTGAACATACCTCCGGTCACCACGCACGGTTGTGAGGACTTCACCTGAGAAGAGAAGAAGCATGGGGGAGTTATGAAGGGAAAGAGAGGCTATAGCAATAGCAGGGAATCTCGCCACTACTCATGACCCGAATGAAACCTTAAAAAGGACAAATGAGACCTGAACATACCTCCGGTAACCACGCACGACCGTCATAGACCGTGTCGCCACCACGTCGTCCTCCCAAAGTCACCGTAAGCCCCATCAGTGTCACCATCGCGAACACCCCTCGTCGTCGCCATCGTTCTCCCCAAACGGTCGTCGCCGCAAAACCAAACTCGTCGCCATTAAGATCCGTGGAAACCACCACCATCGTCATCCCCTTTCTCTCTTCGCATCTGAACCTCTTTCTCTATCTGAACCCCTCTCTTTCTCTCCCATGGTTTCTTTCCTTTCTCTCTCTGATTTTTGAAAATCTCTCTCTCCCTCTCCTCTTTTCACTTCTGCAGCGGAAAAGGTGGATCACATGACCACCACCCAAAAGTAAACCTATTTATTATCAATTTAAATGAAATAATTATACTACTGTAGATCTATACCACCAAATACGGTAGTTTTTTTTGTTTGATGATAATACATAGGGTAGCTTTTGTGAGACAAAAGGATGACGTCAGGAAACCTTGTTTTTAAAAAGAAAGATTAATTGTTCAGTTTCATATCTACTCTAATTCATTATGACCAGATCATTTTTCTAACTAAAAGTGAAGTACAGAAGCATCACAATCATATAAGAGATCTCAGCAAGGCTGGCACGCCTCCTAACAATAATCATCTGCAACACTTCACAAATTTATTGATAAAAAATCACTACCCTCAGCACCGATTGTGGAAGAATATTCCTCATTACAATCCTTATTACTTTCAGCATTCCAAAATCCAGACAAGATTCGCACATCCTCTTAAACAGATGCAGGAGCTTCATTATCCTCAATAATGTTGATTTTGCATATATACAAAATACTATGATGTGCGGATTCAAAGCAACACCTTGCTGCTGACCCCCACGACATCGGAGATGCACACTGCAGAGTACCTCATGGAAGAGAAAAACACTATTGTGGAGGATCATCCTGCTGAGAGACACCGTTGTTGAGAGATTGAGACATAAATATGATCTGATGGGGTGAATTGTCACCCAATTGAGGTGAATTTCATCGACACTCTCAACATTAGTTTTGTTGAGGGGTTACCACATTATTCGAATGTGGTATTCTTTAACTTATACTTTATCATGTGCTTGGAAATTCTACCAACTCAGGAGCAAAACCAATTGTTCGGTTGAAGCAATCTATCGTGACATGGTTAGCAGACATCCAATTCATATCCAATACAATGTCCATACCCTTCATAGGCAAACATATGAAATCTACTACAAAATTTCTATCTCCTATAGCGAGCAGACAATTTTCACACAAAGCTTGGGCTTGAGCACTACCTTCAGTAGCAGTTAAGATAGTAATCGGGTGGGGTAGCGGAGTCAAAGATAAACCCAACCGATCAACACACAGTTGTGATATAAAACAATGGGTAGCTGTTGAGTCATTATTATATGATGATTTTCGTTCAGTTTGCAACCAAAATGTCGGTGGTTTATTGTTTGATTCAGCCAATTGCTAAGGGTTTTAGCATAATTTTAGTTTTTGTAATAAGTGTGGAGCTGTAACAAAATGTATTAAAAACCTTCAATTTGATGTAGCGTTTACTAGCGAACCAGACACTTGCCTAGTGACGAAACGGAGAAAAGAAGAAAGGAAAAAGATCAGACAGCCTTCACACCAAGCAGCCAGAACGATCGCGCCACGACCAAACTTTCTGGAGAAAGTCGCGACGCGACCAGGCACCATCGCGACGCGATGCGTGGCCGAAACTTTGGTTAAAATATCAGTTTTGCGTTTTCTGAATTCTCTCTTCGGTTGGGGAACGATTCTAGGGTTTGGAGCAGCAGCTGGAGGTGATTTTGGGGCCTTCCCAACACCTTGGGAACAAGGGTTTTGAGGTTCTCATGGATCCATCTCTATGTAATCTTCTTCTACTATTTAATCTTATCCCTTTTATGCCATGTAATTAGATAGTTTTGATTTGGGAGAGATGACTCTTCCTTAAACCCTTGTATGAATGCTTTGTTATGGTCAAGTCAAGTTTTTATTCATTTTATCCATTGCCTATGCCTTATGTTCTTAATGCTTTACAAGTACACATGATATTTGTATCGATCTAGGTTTATCATCACCATAGGAATGTGGGTTGTTTGCTGGAAATTGAGGCTTAGGTCACGACTTGAATTATCATAGGAATATGTAATTGGGTTTCGTGAATTCTTATTTCATTCGGTCGCCATTGATGATCGTAGGAGTGGGAGTTTGTGTGAGTGAACTCTTTAATTCTTGAACTTAATGCTTTACCCTTTGGCATGAATCACCTAAGGAATTAGGGTAACTCTTAGGGTAATAGGGGTTTTGAGACAAGGGATCGTTCTTAGCCTAATTTAGTGAATTGAATCGGATAATTTGGATAATTACTTTGAGAGTGGCTGAAGGTCATATAAGAGTAGAGGGGAGATGAGTCGATCCCAATTCGCTTCTATCTTACTTTATGTTATTGCACTTTCTATTTCGTTGTTACAATAAACCAATTCTATCACAAGTATCACGACTTAGAATTAACAACTTGCCTATTGATAATGAATCACAATCCCTGTGGATACGACCGGTACTTACCCTTTAAATTATTACTTGCGACGACAATTGGTACACTTGCCAAAAGTCCTAACAAGTTTTTGGCGCCGTTGCCGGGGATTGTTGATTTCATTATTGATAAGGCAATGAGTTGACTCTTAGTTGTTTTTGTTTTTATTTTATTTTATTTATTTCAGTATTTTATTTTGGTTTTATTTATTTAGATCCTTAGTTATTGTGTTGGACCTTTTGATGGTTTGTTTAGTGTTTCAGCGAGCTAATTATGCGGGGGCAAGATTCGAAAGAATTGCTGCTTGACCCCGAGATTTGAAGATCATAAAAGGCAAACCGGAAGAAGTTGATGTTGCATTTTGATTGCTGTCTAGCTTGTACATTGGTGCAATCTTTGAATTGGTTCTCTGTGGTGATCGTTCAGTCGAACATGTTGCAGCTACCATGTGGCTCCTCCAAATAAGATTTTATCATCAGATAGTATTAGTGGCCAAGTCAAAGGTTGAGGAAAATCTGGATCATCTGTGGGCAGGTTCTCTTGAGTTCCATCTCTTAATCCCAGCTGTGAGGTTTGAGCCCAAACACATATTCTATTCATTGTGTGATTATTCCTTGCTTGCATTAGTCTGCAGAACTTGAGCTTGTACTTAACTGTCATGCATATGTTTTACATACACACTGAGGCAAATTTTTTGTTTGGCACCCCTGAGCCTTTCAAGCCAACCCACTAATTGTTATCCCTTGTTAGCCCTTCTGAGCCTAATTGTTTATTTTTTATTTTTTCCTGCAAATCATAGCCTAGTTTTTCTTAACTTGGAGTTAGGTAGATAAAAGCATGAGAGTGGGGAAAAATTCTAAGTTTGGGGTTGCTCATGGAATAGCAACATTCTAAGTTTGGGGTGGTATACAAGAGAAAGGAACATACAAAGTTGAAAATATATATATATATATATATATATATATAGATATATTTCAAAGAAAAAAAAAAGTTATACATAAAGAATAAGTGAATAGTTCCTTCTCTTGTGGAATGCTTTGGGAAAAATGGGTAAGTGAACAATAGTGCTGAAATTGACAAATAGAGAGGTAGGCCTAACTCCAAGTTTGTAACCTACTTATCCAAATGTTGTCCACCTTTACCTAAGCCCTGCTATAACCTTGAAAGTCCTCAAATAGTGTGTGTGCAATTCATGTGTATTGATTTGTATAGTACTTGTTCAAGCCTATGAAACGATGATGCTGGTATTGTGAAATGAGTGAACACCATAAACACCTCAAAGAGCGAAACAGTAGTGAGATGTGTGAAAAAGAAAGGACTTGAGACTGCTTGCCTGCTTATGATCTTGTGTTTTCCAATTCAATTGTCTTGCTACTATATTATGATTGGATGATATCTTCTGATGTGTTGAAGGAGTTGTGGTGTGTGAACAATGTGGAAGCTGAATAACAAATTGCCACAGCCTGAATTGAGTGAATTGCTTGAGGACAAGCAATGATCTAAGTTTGGGGTTGTGTTGAGTCATTATTATATGATGATTTTCGTTCAGTTTGCAACCAAAATGTCGGTGGTTTATTGTTTGATTCAGCCAATTGCTAAGGGTTTTAGCATAATTTTAGTTTTTGTAATAAGTGTGGAGCTGTAACAAAATGTATGAAAAACCTTCAATTTTATGTGGCGTTTACTAGCGAACCAGACACTTGCCTAGTGACGAAACGGAGAAAAGAAGAAAGGAAAAAGATCAGACAGCCTTCACACCAAGCAGCCAGAACGATCGCGCCACGACCAAACTTTCTGGAGAAAGTCGCGACGCGACCAGGCACCATCGCGACGCGATGCGTGGCCGAAACTTTGGTTAAAATATCAGTTTTGCGTTTTCTGAATTCTCTCTTCGGTTGGGGAACGATTCTAGGGTTTGGAGCAGCAGCTGGAGGTGATTTTGGGGCCTTCCCAACACCTTGGGAACAAGGGTTTTGAGGTTCTCATGGATCCATCTCTATGTAATCTTCTTCTACTCTTTAATCTTATCCCTTTTATGCCATGTAATTAGATAGTTTTGATTTGGGAGAGATGACTCTTCCTTAAACCCTTGTATGAATGCTTTGTTATGGTCAAGTCAAGTTTTATTCATTTTATCCGTTGCCTATGCCTTGTTCTTAATGCTTTACAAGTACACATGATATTTGTTTCGATCTAGGTTTATCATCACCATAGGAATGTGGGTTGTTTGCTGGAAATTGAGGCTTAGGTCACGACTTGAATTATCATAGGAATATGTAATTGGGTTTCGTGAATTCTTATTTCATTCGGTCGCCATTGATGATCGTAGGAGTGGGAGTTTGTGTGAGTGAATTCTTTAATTCTTGAACTTAATGCTTTACCCTTTGGCATGAATCACCTAAGGAATTAGGGTAACTCTTAGGGTAATAGGGGTTTTGAGACAAGGGATTGTTCTTAGCCTAATTTAGTGAATTGAATCGGATAATTTGGATAATTACTTTGAGAGTGGCTGAAGGTCATATAAGAGTAGAGGGGAGATGAGTCGATCCCAATTCGCTTCTATCTTACTTTATGTTATTGCACTTTCTATTTTGTTGTTACAATAAACCAATTCTATCACAAGTATCACGACTTAGAATTAACAACTTGCCTATTGATAATGAATCACAATCCCTGTGGATACGACCGGTACTTACCGTTTAAATTATTACTTGCGACGACAATTGGTACACTTGCCAAAAGTCCTAACAGTAGCACCGAAATCATATAAAATACTGACAGGTTTATAAAAGAGAGATCCCGTACCCCCTCAGCAGATTATCTGAAGTCTTGGCCTTCCTTCTTGCAATAGAAACAAAGATTGGTCTTGAAGTGACACTCGCCCTTATGGTATTTTCCACATCTGGAACATGCATTGGACTTTGGATAGTCAAACCTTTGTACCTACTTACCCTTGTTGATACCACTCTTAGGACTCATTTCAGATTTCGATGATTCTGCATTCTTTTTGTTGTGTCCATATTCTCTCCTACTAGCATACAATCTTTTTAAATCAGTTTCGGCAATATGAGCTTGTTGCACCATTAGCTGCATAGCTAGTGCAAGCAAAGGAACTTAGGCTCTGAGCAATATCTTCTCGGAGCCCAAACTTATATCTTTCCGTCTTCCACCCGTCATTAGGAGCATAGCTAGCCAATATAAAAAATGGATACAGCTCTTCGAACCTAGCGGTGTATTGTCCCATAGTTGAGCTGCCTTGTGTCAACGTTAAGAATCCATTCTCCTTCTCGGCCCTTACTGCAGTAGGAAAAACTGTTCCAAAAACATCCGGCGAAAGATTTCCCAAGTTTGAGAAGTTTCTATAGTCACCATCACGGCTTGAGCGTTTGTCCATCAACTGTTCGCTTCTCCTTTCAGCATGTGAGCAGCTAATCTCACCTTCTCTTCATCATTAACTTGCATTGTGCGGAAGATTTTCTCAATATCATCTAGCCAATGTTGAGCCTCCATTAGCTATTCCGTTCGATTCTGTTACTCGTTCCGCTCGATTCCTAACTCACACACAGTCCATAACAGTCACAATAACCACTTCAAACAATCAATTTCAAGCCATCAATCATCAATTAAAACACCAAACTTGTATGTATACAATTCATACATACACAACACAAATCCAAATAACGGTTTTTCCCAAAAACTCGAACGATTAGGACATCACATAACTAAATTTCAAAATCAATTTCATCAATCATTCCAAACATAACATAACAATCGAAGAACTCACCTTCAAATCGAAATCCACACAAATGAAGCGAAAGGTGCAAATTTCCCCAAATTCCCAAATCAAAACCCTAGTCACCAACAAGCTTTCAAACACACAATCAAACTTCAATCCTTGCTCAATCTACCATGGGTTTTCTCCTAGATGAACTTACGTAGTGATGGGGAAACGAAAATGGAAGGGAAGGAGGTGATGATTTGGAGCTAGGGTTTGGTTGGAACCCCTTCTTCTTCTTGCTTCTGCTTCTTCTTCTTCTCCTTCTGCTTCTGCTTCTTCTTCTTCTCCTTCTGCTTCTGCTTCTTCTTCTTCTCCTTCTCCTTCTCCTTCTCCTTCTCCTTCTCCTTCTCCTTCTCCTTCTGCTTCTTAACCCTAGTCAACAACAAGCTTTCAAACACACAATCAAACTTCTTCTTCTTCTTCTTAACCCTAGTCAACAACAAGCTTTCAAACACACAATCAAACTTCTTCTTCTTCTTCTTCTTCTTCTTCATCAACATTCAACTAAAAATTTCAACTGACCTCATCTCTCTAACTCACAACTTTTGCAACCCAAAGGAAAGTGAAAAAAAAGGAGATGAACATACGTAGTGATGGGGAAACGAAAATGGAAGGGAAGGAGGTGATGATTTGGAGCTAGGGTTTGGTTGGAACCCCTTCTTCTTCTCCTTCTTCTCCTTTTTCTCCTTCTCTTCTTGTCTCTCTTTTCTCTTCTCTTTTCTTTCTCTTCCTCGACTTCTTTCTTTCTTTCCCTCAATTCTCTCTTTTCTTTTCTTTTTATAAAACACAACTAAATATCAAGTGTGGGTGAAATTCCTAAAATACCCTCACCTTATCCTCAATTCCTAATAAACCCTATTTAAATCATTAATTCACTAGCAATTAAATCAATTTCATAAAATCATCAATCATCAAACAATCATAATTAATTAAATTATTCAAGCATCAAAATAATTCAATTAATTATTTTGGGACGTTACACTCAGTGTCTTGTTCTGCTGGTTGAGCTTGATGATTGTCTTGGTCACCGTGCTCCACCTCAAAATCAAAACTATCAAGCTCTTTCTGATCAGTAGCTTGATCTTCTGCACTCTTAGAGGACTTGTAAAATTTCGTTTCATTGAATTTTACATCTCTACTAATGATGCATCTTTTGCTTTCTATGCACCATATCTTGTAGCCTTTGACTCCTTCTGGATAACCTACAAAATAACATTTTCTTGCCCTTGGAACCACACTTCAAGAAAAACGCGTTTTTCTGCCGGTACGATTCAGGCAGAAATTTGGCATTTCCGATGGATTTTTTCCGGCGGTAAATTTCTGGTGGAAAAAATTGACTTTCAAAAAAATATTTTTTTATTTTTTTAAAAGAATGCACATTTCCAGAAAAATCTGTCGGTAATGCACATTTCCAACGGATTTTTCAAAAAAAATTCCGCCGGTAAATCCGCCGGAGCCGTTCGAAAATGCTTATAAATAAAACTTTCTTCTACACTCTTCTCATTCTCTCATTTCACTCTTTATTTCCTTCTCATTCTTTTCTACACTTTCCCTATCTCATCTTTCTTCTTATTTCTCATACTCTCCAATCTCCATAAATTTCTCTACATATCTCTCTTCTATATTTCCTCTTTCTTCTTCCTTCGTATTCATTCTCACTCATTCATTCTTATTCCTTCTTACTTCTTCATTCTTATTCTCTCCTATATTATTACTTCTCATACTCTCCTTCATTCTTATTCCTTCTTACTTGTTCATTTTTATTCTCTCCAATATTATTTCTTCTCATACTCCATTTCCTTTTTATTCATTCCTACTTCTTTATTCTCATTCCTTTATTTCTTCTCATTCTGTTCTACACATCATTTTTCTCATATTTTACTTCATTTTCATTTTTCTTACTTCTTATTAAATTACATATTAAATTTTAAAATTCGAAAAAAGTTTAAAAAAAATTAAATAAAAAATTCACCGGTAATGCGCGTTTCTGGCAGTTTTTTCCGGCGGTAATGGGCTTTTCCGACGGATTTTTCAAAAAAAAATTATTTTTTATTTTAGAAAACTCCGCCGGAAATGTGCATTACCGGCGGAAAAAATTCGATCCGCCGGAAATTACAAGCGGAAACTACGCCGGAAAACATTACCTGCGAGCGTTTTACCGGCAGAAAAAATTGCTGGAAACATCACTTTTCCGGCGGATTTGCTGCATTTCTAACGGATTTTTTCCGCCGGAAAAACGCGTTTTTCTTGTATTGCCAACTTGCCCTCACATAGCCTTCATCTTGATGAGCCACAAACCGAAATCGTTCTTGCCGTTGAACTTGTCCACTTCGGATTTTGTTGACACCATGATTCCAAGACCGATTCAACCTTGCTACTGATACCAATTGCTGTGATTCACGCATGTCAACGAACCTAGAAAAACAAGAACACACAAAGTGCGGAATAACTGCACAGTGCTGCAGCACTTGTTGCTACAGCGCTGTCAAGACAAAATATATGAAATCTAATAACACAATTAAAGAAAGAGATAAAGGATAGAGAAAATGAACACCCAAGATGGTAACCCAGTTCAGAGTTAATTCTCCTACTCTAGGGGATAGAATCCGACTTGAAGATTTCCACTATCTTGATCATGAGTTACACCACATGATACATTCAAAGCACTTAGGAAATGCTCTCCATGAACCCAATGACCCAGGTGTTTTCCCACTCACTGATCACTCGAATTTTACTCACAAGTGTTTCCCAATGTTATTTTCTGAAATGTGATAATGATCTAATTGTTCCAAGTATTTTTTAAAACCCCCTAAGGTGGAGCTTTATATAGTAGCTCGTAACTACCCCAATCCACAAAGCTGTTACATCAATTTAACTAACCAACTAATTACAACTGAACCAAACAAAAATAGGTACAGCAGCCTAAAACAGAAATAACTGTCATAACAGAAAAATAACAGATCCATGCAGTGATGCTATAGGTGATGCTATAGCACATGATAAGGTCCAGACAGAATGTATATGATGTTGTAGCACCAAACCCCATCCGTTTTCTTAGCTATAGGAGGTTTATTGTAACACCCTAAAATTATTTAATTAATTTAATTAATTAAGTAATTGGGGATTTTATTTAAATTATTTGGTATAATGTGATTAATTAGAATTTTATTTATTTTGGTGGTATTAGGAGGGAGTGGAGGCGCCACTTGCATGACTTGGGCTTAAGTGAAAAGCCCAAGCCCATGATCCACAATGTAGGCGAAGTGGTTGGTTAGTTGGGGGCTAGGGTTTGTGGCCACTTTTGCGAAATCAAAAGAAAAGAGCGTGAGATAGAGAGAGAGCAAGGAAGGGCGCCGTAAGGAGAGAAGAGGAAGAGGAGAGAAGTCGCAAACAAGGAAGAGCAAGGAGCTTGATTTTGTTGCTGTGGTCCTGTACGTGACTATCTCCGGAGCATCCGTTCTTCAATTTCGAGGTTAGGGGAGCTCTATCACTCTGTCTAATACATTCTATGATAGGTTCTAGATCTAGGGTTAGACTAGATTCCTTGATGCATTGTTGATGTTGGTTTTTATATATAGATGTATGCGAATTGAGGGATACATGAGTTCTTGATGTTTCTTGATTGCATTGTTGGTATTGGTTATTATGTGTACATATATATGCGAAGTGAATGGTTGAGTTTTCCTATACATATGTGTGCGAATTGTAGTGTTGGAATTATAGTCATTGAGATAATTGCAACCTATGCGTGTTGTTTGATGACTTGTGACATTCGAATTATTTGTGAAACTGAAATTGGGGTGTTGGATTGTGCTTGTGTTGTTCGCAAAATTTGATGGATGGTGTGTAGGCGCCTAGGGCGCCAAGGGGATAGGGAGGACAATGCTCAATTGAATTTTTGGAGGAATTAATTAAAATAAGTGTATTTTTGGTGGCTGGAAAATGTTGAGTTTTTATAATTTAAAATTGTTAAGAAAACAATTTTCAGTGTTAAAAAGCGTTTTGGCAAAATTCTGGGTTGGTTGCTGGTTTCTGGGCGCTGAGCGCCTGTGCTGGGCGCTGGGCGCCTGTGCTGTGTTGTTGTTGCGCGTGGGGGCGCGCCTGGGCGCTAGGCGCCCGTGTCTGTGCGTGTTGCGCGCTGTGCGTGTTGCGCGCTGTGCGCGCCTGGGCGCTAGGCGCCCGTGTTGTGTCTGTGTTGTGCGTTGTGCGCGCCTGGGCGCTGAGCACCTGTGGCGCTGTGTTCTGATGCGTTGTTGTTGCCTGGGCGCTGGGCGCCTGTGCACTTGTTGCCTGGTTGCCTAGGCGCCTAAGGCGCCTGTTCCCTGGATGTTGCCTAATTTTTCCAAAATTGTTTTTACCATAACTTTTGACTTAGACGTCCGTTTTGAACGATTCGAAAAGTGTCGTGAAGCTTTTTACGTTGTCTATTTGTGGGTTCAATTTTTAAAATGAAAAATTGTTATTTTCTGACTGTTTGTGGGCGCCCAAGTGGCTGTCCCTGGTGATCGTCCCAGTGACATTGAAAAATGACGTGGAACTCTTTAAAAATCCCTTTTGGTGTATAAACAACAGTTTTAACACGGTAGTGTCAAAATGACTGTTTTGCCCCTAGTGGCCAAAGTTAATGATAATGATGGGTAAATGACGAGGATGCCCTTGGTGGCTAGTCAAATGACTGTTTTGCCCTAGTGGCCAAAGTTAATGATAACGATGTGTAAATGACGAGGATGCCCTTGGTGGTTAGTCAAATGACGTTTTTGCCCTCAGTGGCTAATGTTTTGAGTTGAATGATGTTTATGTGTAAGTGACATTTGGGGCCTGAGTGGCTAAGTGATGTTAAGGCCTAAAAGGCTAAGTGACGTTATTTGTGTGTGAATTGTGAAATGACAGGTGCTGTGCCTTTATTCGGCAAACCGGTAAGTGACGGGTCACATAGTTGACTATGAATTGAGTAATTGTGTATTTGTGTATTGTGAGTGGTGCATGTCATAGTGTCTCATGCCCATATGCATAAACCCAGTGATGTTTTGAAGCCTGAGTGGCTAAATGATGATAAGGCCTGAGTGGCTAAGCGACGTTTTGTGAAAAGGTACCTTCATGCATATACCCGCGAGTGGGTTGCATTTCATAAATCTACATGACATGAAATGAGTTATTGTAAATGATGTAAGAGATGACTATGATGTGAGTATTTGGTGTTTTGGATGCTGATTGTTCTAGTGCGTAGCCTATGATTAGTGCTTATCATAGTTTCTATTATATAGACTGAAATGATGCTCACCCTTTCCTGTTTGAATGTTACCCCCGTGTTGGTAACGTGCAGGTGATTCCCAGTGAAGGTATTAGCTTCACTTTTGAGTCGAGTCGTCATGCTCTGATACGTAGCACTCAGGGGGGAAAACGAACTCGGCATTTATTTAATGATTTTTGGTTGTTATGTCCATGTGGACTATTTGGTTATGTTTTACTATTTCCGCTGCGTAGTTGGTTGTGTTATGTTGAGTTTTATAAGTGACGTTGAAATGAGATTGGAGATTCTTTATTTGTGATGTGCTACGCGAATACATGAGTAATGAGTTGAACTGTTTTTCAAAACTGCTAAGCGACGTTTTATTGAAGTATGTGTAACATTCCCTAAGAACGAGATTTTTAAACTCTGATTTTTATAAACAAAGTAACGGGTAGAAGGGGGTGTTACAGTAGTGGTATCAGAGCAGTTCGGTCTGTCCGGCCAATGTTGTCTTGTCATAGTGTCTTATGACAATAGATTAGTTCTAAATCTTTAGTTTGTGCTGCAGTGATAGTTCGTAATGGCTGGAAGGAACGACGCTGCTCTTGCTGCTGCATTGCAAGCTATGGCTCAGGCTGTGCAGGGTCAGCAAAATGTTGGAGATAATGCTGGTTTTAGGAGTCTGACAACCTTTCAGAGGGAGAATCCGCCCACCTTTAAGGGCAAATATGATCCAGATGGTGCTATGGCTTGGCTGAAGGAGATCGAGAGGATTTTCAGGGTGATGGACTGTACTGTTGAACAGAAGGTCCGTTTTGGTACCCACATGTTAGCCGAGGAGGCCGACGACTGGTGGTTGGCTACTAGGCAGAGGTTAGAGGCTGTGCAGGAAGAGATTACTTGGGAGGTTTTCAGCAGGGAATTTCTGAGAAAGTATTTTCCTGAAGACGTCCGAGGGAAGAAAGAGATAGAGTTTTTAGAGCTGAAGCAGGGTGGTATGTCTGTGACTGCCTATGCGGCAAAATTTGTGGAGCTAGCAAAATTTTATCCACACTACAGTGAGGCTACGTCTGAATTTTCAAAATGCATCAAATTTGAGAATGGGTTAAGGCCTGATATTAAACAGGCCATTGGTTATCAGAAGATTCGTGTGTTCGCAGATCTGGTTGACAGTTGCAGGATCTTCGAGGAGGACAGTACTGCTCGCTACAAAGCTACTTCTGAGAAAAAGGGCAAGTTTCAGAGTCGAAGCAAGCCGTATGAGGTTCCTGCGGGTAAGGGTTATCAGAAGGCTGCTGGAGGTAAGGGTCCTAGTGGGGGAGATGCCCCTGCTAGCATTGTTTGTTATAAGTGTGGCAAGCCTGGCCACAAGAGTACTACATGCAGGTCGGATGACAGGAATTGCTACCGTTGTGGTAAAAAGGGTCATATGGCAGCCGAGTGTAAGGTCAAGGATGTGGTGTGTTTCAACTGTGGTGAGTCTGGGCATATCAGTACAAAGTGTACAAAGCCGAAAAAGGAAAGGTCTACTGGGAAGGTATTTGCATTGGCAGGAGAGGAGCCTGATGATGATGATGGTCTGATTAGAGGTACGTGTTTTATTAATGGTACTTCTCTAAAATCTCTTATTGATACTGGTGCTACCCATTGTTTTATATCTGTTGATTGCTGTAAACGATTGGGTCTTGTTTTATCTGCTATGTGTGGGGATATGGTTGTCGATACTCCTGCGAAGGGGTCGGTGATTACGTCCCAGGTGTGTTCTCAGTGTCCAGTGTCGATCTTCGGCAGGGACTTTATTGTGAATTTTGTTTGTTTGCCATTGAGAGGTCTGGATGTAATCTTAGGCATGGACTGGTTAGAGAATAATCACGTTCATATCAACTGTCGTAGCAAGTCGGTTAGTTTCGGTGAAGAAAGTTCGGTTTTGGTGTCTGCTGGTCAGTTGAAGAAATTGAAGAAAGAAGGAGTTCAGTTATTTGCGTTGATGGCTTCGTTGTCTGCTGAGAGTCAGTCTGTTATTGAAGAACTGAAGGTAGTACGCGAGTTCCCTGAAGTATTTCCTGATGAAATTCCGGGTGTGCCACCGGAAAGAGAAGTTGAGTTTTCGATTGATCTTGTACCTGGTACGAGGCCTGTGTCTATGGCACCGTACAGAATGTCGGCGTCAGAACTGTCTGAGTTGAAGACACAACTTGAAGAATTGCTTGAGAAGAAGTTTGTAAGGCCAAGTGTATCGCCGTGGGGAGCTCCTGTATTGTTAGTGAAAAAGAAGGATGGGAGCATGAGGTTATGTGTGGACTATCGTCAGTTGAATAAGGTAACTATCAAGAATAAGTATCCGCTTCCGAGGATCGACGATCTGATGGACCAGTTAGTGGGTGCCCGTGTTTTCAGCAAAATTGATTTGAGGTCCGGATATCATCAGATTAAAGTGAAGGATGAAGATGTTCAGAAGACAGCGTTCAGGACAAGGTATGGGCATTATGAGTATTCGGTGATGCCGTTCGGTGTGACCAATGCTCCTGGTGTATTTATGGAATATATGAACCGTATTTTCCATAGTTACCTAGATCGGTTTGTGGTAATCTTCATAGATGATATTCTAGTTTATTCTAAGTCAGATGAAGAGCATGCTGGGCACCTGAAGTCAGTGTTGGAAGTTTTAAAAGAGAAAAAGTTGTACGCTAAGTTATCGAAGTGTGAGTTCTGGCTGAAAGAGGTGAGTTTCCTTGGGCACGTGATTTCTGGTAATGGTATTGCGGTTGATCCGGCAAAAGTAGAAGCAGTGTTGGAGTGGGAGTCTCCGAAGTCCGTAACAGAGATTAGAAGCTTTTTGGGTTTGGCTGGGTACTACAGGAGGTTCATCGAGGGTTTTTCCAGGTTGGCCCTTCCATTGACTCAGTTGACTTGCAAGGGTAAAGTTTTTGTTTGGGATGCTCGGTGCGAGGAAAGTTTTATGGAACTGAAAAAGAGATTGACGACGTCGCCTGTTTTGACGCTGCCTAATCCAGAGGAACCGTTCGTTGTGTATTGTGACGCTTCGAAGATGGGTCTCGGTGGTGTGTTGATGCAGGATGGGAAGGTCGTTGCGTACGCGTCGAGGCAATTGCGGATTCATGAGAAAAATTACCCTACGCATGATTTAGAGTTGGCTGCTGTGGTATTTGTGCTTAAAATTTGGAGGCACTACCTTTATGGTTCAAGGTTCGAAGTGTTCAGTGATCATAAGAGTCTAAAGTATCTGTTCGATCAGAAAGAGTTGAATATGAGGCAGCGTCGGTGGTTGGAACTCTTGAAGGATTATGACTTTGGTTTGAATTATCATCCCGGCAAAGCTAATGTCGTGGCTGATGCTTTAAGCAGAAAGTCCTTGCATATGTCGGCAATGATGGTGAAAGAATTAGAGTTAATTGAGGAATTCAGAGATTTGAGTTTGGTTTGTAAATTGACACCTCGCAGTGTCAAGCTGGGAATGTTAAAGATCGATAATGATTTCCTGGGCAGTATCAGAGAAGCTCAGAAGACAGATGTCAAACTGGTGGATTTAATTAATGGGGTCGGTCAGTCTGAAGGTGAAGATTTCAAATTAGATTCTAGTGGCGTGTTGAGGTTCCGGGGTAGGATCTGTGTTCCAGACGATGAAGAAATGAGAAAGGCAATTTTAGAGGAAGGTCATCGTAGCAAGTTGAGTATCCATCCTGGAGCGACGAAAATGTATCAAGATCTGAAAAAGATGTTTTGGTGGTATGGTATGAAGAGAGATGTGGCACAGTTTGTGTATGCCTGTTTGACCTGTCAGAAATCTAAGGTTGAGCATCAGAAGCCTGCAGGGCTAATGCAACCGTTGGAAATTCCAGAGTGGAAATGGGATAGCATAGCAATGGATTTTGTGACGGGGTTACCGAATACAGTTAAGGGTCATGACGCTATTTGGGTGATCATTGATAGGTTAACGAAGTCTGCTCATTTTATTCCTATTAATATCACTTATCCGGTGTCGAGGTTGGCAGAGGTATATGTCAAGGAGATTGTGAGGCTGCACGGTGTTCCGAAGAGTATTGTGTCAGATAGGGATCCGAGGTTCACTTCCGAGTTTTGGAAGAGTTTGCAGAAAGAATTGGGTTCTAAGTTAAAAATGAGTTCGGCGTATCATCCCCAGACCGATGGTCAGTCAGAGAGAACAATTCAGTCGTTAGAGGATCTGTTGAGGGCTTGTGTATTGGAACAGCGGGGTTCATGGGATTCATATCTTGCGTTGATTGAGTTTACCTATAACAACAGTCACCATTCCAGTATCGGGATGGCACCGTTTGAGGCGTTGTATGGTCGCAAGTGTAGGACACCGTTATGTTGGTATGAGTCGGGAGAAGGTGTAGTGTTGGGTCCGGAGATTGTCCGGGAGACTACGGAGAAGATCAAGATGATCCGTGAGAAGATGAAGGCTTCGCAGAGTCGTCAGAAAAGTTATCATGACAAGCGGAGGAAGGATCTAGAATTTCAGGAGGGTGAGCATGTGTTCTTGAGGGTTTCTCCTATTACCGGTGTTGGTCGAGCGTTGAAATCGAAGAAGCTCACTCCTCGATTTGTTGGTCCTTATCAGATTTCGGAAAGAATCGGAAATGTGGCTTATAGAGTGGCCTTACCGCCAAATCTTTCGAACTTGCACGACGTATTTCACGTGTCGCAACTTCGGAAGTATGTTTCGGATCCATCTCATGTGATCCCAATGGACGATGTAGAGGTGCGGGATAATCTCACTGTGGAGACGATGCCCGTACGGATTGAGGATCGTGAAGTGAAAGCGCTTAGAGGCAAAGAGATTGCATTAGTGAAAGTGGTTTGGCTAGGAGCTGCCGGCGAGAGTATGACTTGGGAGCTGGAGAGCAAGATGCGAGAATCCTACCCAGAGTTGTTTGATCAGGTAAATTTCGAGGACGAAATATTCTAAGTGGGGGAGAGTTGTAACACCCTAAAATTATTTAATTAATTTAATTAATTAAGTAATTGGGGATTTTATTTAAATTATTTGGTATAATGTGATTAATTAGAATTTTATTTATTTTGGTGGTATTAGGAGGGAGTGGAGGCGCCACTTGCATGACTTGGGCTTAAGTGAAAAGCCCAAGCCCATGATCCACAATGTAGGCGAAGTGGTTGGTTAGTTGGGGGCTAGGGTTTGTGGCCACTTTTGCGAAATCAAAAGAAAAGAGCGTGAGATAGAGAGAGAGCAAGGAAGGGCGCCGTAAGGAGAGAAGAGGAAGAGGAGAGAAGTCGCAAACAAGGAAGAGCAAGGAGCTTGATTTTGTTGCTGTGGTCCTGTACGTGACTATCTCCGGAGCATCCGTTCTTCAATTTCGAGGTTAGGGGAGCTCTATCACTCTATCTAATACATTCTATGATAGGTTCTAGATCTAGGGTTAGACTAGATTCCTTGATGCATTGTTGATGTTGGTTTTTATATATAGATGTATGCGAATTGAGGGATACATGAGTTCTTGATGTTTCTTGATTGCATTGTTGGTATTGGTTATTATGTGTACATATATATGCGAAGTGAATGGTTGAGTTTTCCTATACATATGTGTGCGAATTGTAGTGTTGGAATTATAGTCATTGAGATAATTGCAACCTATGCGTGTTGTTTGATGACTTGTGACATTCGAATTATTTGTGAAACTGAAATTGGGGTGTTGGATTGTGCTTGTGTTGTTCGCAAAATTTGATGGATGGTGTGTAGGCGCCTAGGGCGCCAAGGGGATAGGGAGGACAATGCTCAATTGAATTTTTGGAGGAATTAATTAAAATAAGTGTATTTTTGGTGGCTGGAAAATGTTGAGTTTTTATAATTTAAAATTGTTAAGAAAACAATTTTCAGTGTTAAAAAGCGTTTTGGCAAAATTCTGGGTTGGTTGCTGGTTTCTGGGCGCTGAGCGCCTGTGCTGGGCGCTGGGCGCCTGTGCTGTGTTGTTGTTGCGCGTGGGGGCGCGCCTGGGCGCTAGGCGCCCGTGTCTGTGCGTGTTGCGCGCTGTGCGCGCCTGGGCGCTAGGCGCCCGTGTTGTGTCTGTGTTGTGCGTTGTGCGCGCCTGGGCGCTGAGCACCTGTGGCGCTGTGTTCTGATGCGTTGTTGTTGCCTGGGCGCTGGGCGCCTGTGCACTTGTTGCCTGGTTGCCTAGGCGCCTAAGGCGCCTGTTCCCTGGATGTTGCCTAATTTTTCCAAAATTGTTTTTACCATAACTTTTGACTTAGACGTCCGTTTTGAACGATTCGAAAAGTGTCGTGAAGCTTTTTACGTTGTCTATTTGTGGGTTCAATTTTTAAAATGAAAAATTGTTATTTTCTGACTGTTTGTGGGCGCCCAAGTGGCTGTCCCTGGTGATCGTCCCAGTGACATTGAAAAATGACGTGGAACTCTTTAAAAATCCCTTTTGGTGTATAAACAACAGTTTTAACACGGTAGTGTCAAAATGACTGTTTTGCCCCTAGTGGCCAAAGTTAATGATAATGATGGGTAAATGACGAGGATGCCCTTGGTGGCTAGTCAAATGACTGTTTTGCCCTAGTGGCCAAAGTTAATGATAACGATGTGTAAATGACGAGGATGCCCTTGGTGGTTAGTCAAATGACGTTTTTGCCCTCAGTGGCTAATGTTTTGAGTTGAATGATGTTTATGTGTAAGTGACATTTGGGGCCTGAGTGGCTAAGTGATGTTAAGGCCTAAAAGGCTAAGTGACGTTATTTGTGTGTGAATTGTGAAATGACAGGTGCTGTGCCTTTATTCGGCAAACCGGTAAGTGACGGGTCACATAGTTGACTATGAATTGAGTAATTGTGTATTTGTGTATTGTGAGTGGTGCATGTCATAGTGTCTCATGCCCATATGCATAAACCCAGTGATGTTTTGAAGCCTGAGTGGCTAAATGATGATAAGGCCTGAGTGGCTAAGCGACGTTTTGTGAAAAGGTACCTTCATGCATATACCCGCGAGTGGGTTGCATTTCATAAATCTACATGATATGAAATGAGTTATTGTAAATGATGTAAGAGATGACTATGATGTGAGTATTTGGTGTTTTGGATGCTGATTGTTCTAGTGCGTAGCCTATGATTAGTGCTTATCATAGTTTCTATTATATAGACTGAAATGATGCTCACCCTTTCCTGTTTGAATGTTACCCCCGTGTTGGTAACGTGCAGGTGATTCCCAGTGAAGGTATTAGCTTCACTTTTGAGTCGAGTCGTCATGCTCTGATACGTAGCACTCAGGGGGGAAAACGAACTCGGCATTTATTTAATGATTTTTGGTTGTTATGTCCATGTGGACTATTTGGTTATGTTTTACTATTTCCGCTGCGTAGTTGGTTGTGTTATGTTGAGTTTTATAAGTGACGTTGAAATGAGATTGGAGATTCTTTATTTGTGATGTGCTACGCGAATACATGAGTAATGAGTTGAACTGTTTTTCAAAACTGCTAAGCGACGTTTTATTGAAGTATGTGTAACATTCCCTAAGAACGAGATTTTTAAACTCTGATTTTTATAAACAAAGTAACGGGTAGAAGGGGGTGTTACATTTATAAAGGACGTCTTGCATTGGAAAACTATGATTATGCTGCGAGGGCGCACCTACTGCTTTTAGTGGGTTATACTATATTCGCAGATAAGAGCTTCTACTATGTGGAAGCCAAGTACCTCTTTTTATATCAGGACTTTGATGACTGTGGCATATGTGTGGGTTGCTGCTTCTTTGGCATTTTTATATGAGCAGCATAGTGATGGATTTTTCATAAAACCAAACAGTGTGGGGGGTTGTATATAACGTTGTTGCACGTAAAATGCATTATTACTAACTTACCAATTTAATCTATTAGAAATTATATTGTTTTTGACGAGTTTGATTTTTTTGTTTCAGTGCTTGATATATGAGTACTTCCCCACCAAATGTGAGCGCGTCGATAGAGGGAAAGGAATGCTGCCATGTGTCTCGAAGAGGAAAGGAAAAAAGATAGGGCTTAAAGTTCCATATTACCTAAGGAAGTTGATGGTCTACACCGAAGTCATATGGAGACCGTCCGAGGACCACAGGGAGGAGCGACCATTTGAGGTTATTTCTTTATACAAGGGATTTCTTCGTCGATGCAAACTCAATGTATCTTTACATGCCGGATAGGTGCCTCTGGTAGTGTGGATATGTTTAGGGCATCCTATGTGACCCGCTTGTTGGTCGTCCACGGGAAAAGTATATCGACTTGGAGTGGGCTAACTACACCCACGATGTTGGAGATATTATCAGCATAGCTACTCCAGTTAGGTACCCCGAGTGAGTGCGATGATAGTTACTTCCCATGGTACTATCAGATCTGATGTCCCCATCTCATGGCGTCCGAGGTGGATGCATCACAATAGGTTGTCGATCAACAGTGCTTTCAGTGACACTCGAGTCTGATGCTGATGCATTTACAATTATTGCTGCAGGGTTATTGGAGACTCTAGATTCAGGAGAGATTCAACCAGAGTCACGCCTATAGGCGCCTCTGGAGCCTCATGGACTTGGCATCACTGCGTGGTTGGTGTACTTTATTATTATTATTATTATTATTATTATTATTATTATTATTATTATTATTATTATTATTATTATTATTATTATTATTATTATTATTATTATTATTTTGAACTCTGTTTATTTTGATGATATTGTATTATGAACATTATTTATTTCGATGGTGGTTATTTGTATTACGTGGTTGAATTGGTAAAAAAAAACTTCTACATATTCGAAGTCGTTACGGTCACGATTAGCTCCGACCTAATCTAGTGTCGAGCTCCCTTGGAAGTCCCAGAGCAAGCTAAGACTGACCACTGTACGCAGATGAGATAGGAGCGACCTCTCATCGAAATTTTGATCTCTCAATCAGCGCAACCGAGTCCTTGGGATGGTCTCCCCGCCTACCCTGAGTAGCGTCTCGGCTAACGTAACTAGGACGCCGTTATATTTGGTCGCTATCACGTACCCCATATCTGACATCGTCAGCCACTTGTTCTCTGGCTGGAAGCCCAAACAAGTAATAAGTAATGACTCTCTAATAGCTTGAAGATGTACACCAAATAAGGGACCATATAGCTTAAGATGGACGGTTATTATTGACTAAAGTCTTGTTGGATTAACTCCAATTATTCTCATGCACACCAAGTAAGGCAGCAACTGCACAATAACCACAACTTCCATCCCCGACTACATTAATAATGTCATCAATGTAGGGGTGGATATGTGGAGGAAACCACCCCATAAAACTCATACATGAAGAATGAGAGTCATGCTGTTTTGAACGTTGTGAGGGTTGCTGTGATGACCGTTGTGAGGGTTGTTGTGATGATCGCTATGAAGGTTGATGTGATGACCGCTATGAAGGTTGATGTGATAACAGCTGTGAGGGTCACTGTGATGACTGTTGTGACAACTGTGTTACTTGTCTCCAATGGGCTAGGATTGGCTTGCCACTTCTTAATTCATTGTAAGTGATTAAGAAGGTTGATGTCATAACAGCTGTGAGGGTCACTGTGTTCCTCCAATGGGCATAAACATATTCCAATGGGATTTTAGTACCTCTGATGTGAAAATAACCAAGCTCACATGTGCACGGCAAACCATGTGTACAAAAGTGTCCACCCAAATTTTTTTGTCAACACCCACATACTTCTTGGTTCGACAAAACTCATCAGTAATGTGTTGCAACATGTTTGCTGAGACCAAACTTCGTAACATCTTATAAAATGGAGTGTTGTGCCGATGCTCCACGCGATTGATACTTCTTTTGAATGATTCCACAATCTTATCAATCTGTAACTCATTCACCGATTGCTTTATTTGATCTAATGATGATCACAACTAACTCATTCACTTTCCCAACGTATCCTCACGTGGAAATATCTACAAAATAGACAATTTATAATTTATTATAACAAATACTATTTTCAAAACTCAAATATTAAATAATTGTACCTCTGTCGTCGTGAATACGTCCGATGTATCTATAAATATCTGTTTCATTCAACTAAAAATAAAAATAATTAGTAACATTAGACATTAAAATTAAATAATAAATTCCTGAAATTTGTTTTTTAAAAAATTCGGAATATATATATATATATATATATATATATATATATATATATATATATTTATATTCCAAAAAAAGGTTTTAAAAAAAATCAAAATATAAATATATTTCGAGAATTCATCTATTGATAAATGCGGAATATATATTTATATTCTGAAAAAAAGGTTTTCGAAAAATCTGGTATATAAATATATATTCCAGAAATTTGTTTTTTTTACAAAATCTAGGATATATATTTATATTCCACAAATATATATTTTTAATAAAAATCAAGGATATAATTTTTTAAAATACATATTCCAAAAATAAGTTATTTTTTACTATTTTCGGGATTTACCTCAAAAATTTCTCTTGATGTAAAACTGGTGAATTGTTGTAATGATAAAGTTGTAAAAAATTAAAATGGGGGTACAGGGTCTACTTTGGGGTCTAAAAGGCAACGACCAAATGATTAAGGTTTTTTTTTTTGTACTCCCATCAACCTATACCCCCACCCACCTTGTGAAAAGACGCAAATACCCTTGACCAGTTTACAAAATTACAATTACCTTATCATTTGTCACTTACTTCCGTTTTACTGAGAGAGAGTGCGCGTTAGACGGATCTATCTACTTTCGTTTTCCAACTAACAGATTTACCTACTTTCGTTTTCCAGCTAACAGATCTACCGTACTTCCATTTTTGTCGAAATGGATCTACATACATCCGTTTGAAGCAACCAACGGAAGTAAGTACTTCCGTTTACATCTGTTTCTTCTCAACGGATGTACATACTTCCGTTTTTAAATTTTGTTTGTTTTTTTAATTTCTTAATTTTTTTTTGCAGTGCCTTTTCAGAGGGTCGGTGGCCGGATCCCCCGTGATTCACCGGGACTGATTTTGCGTGGGGAGGGTTCTTCACGGTCGAGTTTGCGAGGTGGTGGTGACCCGGTAGATACTCCTGGTCCTAGTACACGCACCCGGGGACATGCGTCTTACCAGCGTAGGCGCGCCCAGGGACGAGGGCAGTATTAGCAGATGGAGGGGCAACATATGGAGGAGCAGTATCAGTATCAGCAGCAGATGGATGAGGAGCAGGAGTGTGAGGAGTCGGAATACCATCATTACCAGGCTCATGAGGAGCAGCAGTACCAGGCTCATGAGGAGCAGGAGCATGCTGACATAGGACCTATGGATGGTCATGTAGCGTCTAGGATACTTGGAGACCAGGTAAATATAATTTAATATATTTATTTACATAGTGTTGTTATATAAATTTATAGATTAATAGTATAAGTAAATTTATTTATTTTTAATTCAGACAATTGTGCGTAAGTTGAAAGTATCTGCACATGGCAACAAAATCGGTCAGAAGTTGGTCCCTTATTCACAGAACCAGGGTTTTGGGAGTATATTAGGCAGACCGGATTAACCCCCATCGTCAGTTCAGCTCACACTATTGTGGATCATGAGTTGCTCTCTGCTTTTGTAGAGAGATGGCACCCAAAGACATCGCCATTTCACCTACCATTTGGTGAAATGACGATCACTTTGGATGATATGTCATGTCTGCTACATCTACCATTGGCTAACAGATATTTCCGGTCTCCTGCCCAGTCAGTTACCATTGATGATGCCATCCAGCTGGCTGTGAGATATCTAGGGGTTACATTTGCTGCGACGACACAAGAGTGCATCGCCAGTAGGGGGCCATATTTCCGGTTTGACTGGCTGCTGCAGATAGTTAGCCGGGATATAGCCGTGGACCAGACTTGTGCTGTCAGGTCATTTTTATTGCTTATTTTGGGGATGAGAATCTTTTGTAGCAAGACTGGCACAAGAGTGGAGGCAAAGTGGTTGCTACTACCGGAGGACGTCACCATAGTGGGCGGATGGGCATGGGGTCCAGCAGCATTAGCTTTCTAATGCGACCAGCTGGACTTTTCATGCCTAGAGGGTACCACTCAGTTAGGGGGGTATGCCACGCTGTTCATGGTAAGTTAATTTCACTTAATGTTAACGAGTTTGTTTTAATGTTATATATTTTATTTTTAACGATAATGTTCATTTGTGCATTTCAGTCGTGGATATTTGAGTACTTCCCTCGGCTAGCTTTGTAGGGGGAGACTGGGACCACTACTGGGCCACAGTGTGGGTTTTCGAGGAGGAGGAAGACGGACCAGGTGAAGTTGGAGGAGTATCGCAGGAGGATTGATGCTTTGACTCCCAACGATGTCATCTGGAGACTATTTGAGGACCACTGGCACGAGAGACCCTTTGACCATATCTCATTATATAGGGGTTTCCTGATCTGGGAGGACATCACTGTTCCCTACATGTCGGATAGGTGCCTCAGGCAATTGGGATACATCCAGGTCATCCCTCGTGATCCGCTTCATGATGGTACTTCGTAAGTGACATCATGATGCATATGACCAGATGGAGGAACAGTGTTCGGGAGGTTATGAGCACTACTACTACTACTGCCAGGGAGGTGGGTGAGGTTCATCTTGATTACTTGCCATGGTTCGCTAGGGTATCAGTTCCTCGTCTCCTTCCAGCACCACCACCGCCACCAGTTGCAGCACCCGCACCAGCAGCACAAGCACCAGGTGTGAGGGGACCTGAGGAGAGACTGGCGATAGTGAGCGAGCAGCTGCGGTTGGCGCTTGCGTCCGGAGACATTCATCCCGACTCTCAGACGTATATATGGCTCAGTAGGTTGCTTGATTTAGTAGATGGACGTGATTGATATTTTTGGTTGTGTATTGTACGATATTTAGACTTATTTATTTCTTATTAGTATTGTTTTTTATTATATTTTCACGTTATTATTTTCGGTGCAATCTATAAGACTATTTAAATTAAAATTTTATTTTCATTGATGCAAACATACAAACTAACATAAAAAGTAAAATACAAACAACAACAACAACAAAGACATTACTAAACTACTCCTGGTCCTCCATTATAACAACGTCGTAAAATCTCATTGACGCTCCGTTGATGCTCCACGTACAGCTCAATCGACATACGACTTTGAAGAATGTCGTCATGGATGTTCAACATGCTTCGTACGTCGTCATCAGCCCTGATCCTCATAGACGAGAAGTAAATGCGGCCACCGTCTCTGCGCTCTGGTTTGCGATAAGTGATACTAGTGACCTCACGGTCATCACCAATAACTTGAACTTTGATCTCCACTTTATCTTTCAAACAGTCGAAGGTGATGTCTTCGCAGAGCCTGCATAAAATAGGCTTTGGACATGAGAAGTAGACACCATCTTTTCTCTTGGTGATTTGGCTGCCATGGTGAATAGCGGTAAGTCTGTTCACACTTGAATACTGAGTTGAACAAATATCCATCTTGGAGTGAAATGTTGGTGTGAAAAGAATGAGGATGGGGGTGGGTATTTATAGTAATCGTCAATGATTATCCACCGTTGATATTGTCGGTGCAATCTAGACCGTTAAAAATATATCTGTTGGGGTACAGTTATCAAGACGAACAAAAGTCGGCCGTTGATCAAATCTTGCAGTGGAATCGTGTCCGTTAAATTTAAATAAAAACGAATTTACCTATAACCTACATAAATCCGTTTTGTAATTTTAACAAAACGGAAGTACCTCATCATAAGATAAATCTGTTTTGATAATTAACAAAACGGATTTACCTATAACCTAGATAAATCCGTTTTGTTAATTATAAAAACAGATTTATCTTATAATCAGGTAATTCCGTTTTTTTAAATTACAAAACAGATTTAAATATAAAAAAGGTAATTCCGTTTTGTTAAAATAACAAAACGGATTTATAAAACCAAAGTTAAATCCGTTGGCAAAATTTTGTACAAAATGGATTTACATAACCAAACGTAAATCCGTTTTGTTATTTTTTCAAAACGGATTTATGTGTGGTTTAGGTAAATCCGTTAGTAACAATTTTATCGGGGGTATTTTTTGAATAATTTTTTTTGTAGGGGTATAAGTTGAAAAGGTGGGGGTACAAAAAAAATCAATGATTAATAGGTTTGGCTCACATTGGGCCATTTGGGTCTGAATCCGACCGAACCCGACCTGTGCTCGGCCCTAGACATGAGGAATAAATGTTTAAATTTAGCAAAATGAGTACCAAATTCACGAATCAATAAAATTGAGGCCAAAACTATAAAACTCTTATTAAGCCTTATTTTTCCATAACCCCACGCTCAGTCCTCTCTACATTTTTCCATCAGCCCCCCGCCCCGCCAGTTTGAGATACAGAGAGAGAGAGGGAGAGAGCGCCGTGTGAGGAAAATCGTATGCAGAGATAGCAAAATGGGAACATCAGTGCAGGTAACACCACTTTGTGGAGTGTACAACGAAAACCCTCTCTCTTACTTAGTCTCCATTGATGGCTTCAACTTCCTCATTGACTGTGGCTGGAATGACCACTTCGACCCTTCTCTCCTTCAACCCCTCTCCAGGTTTATTTCTTTCTTTCTTTCTTCCCTTTTCCCTCAAATGGGTACCTCTCATTACAATAAAAATAACCCTTTTCATGTTTTTGCTTTTCACTCTTAGGGAGCTAGAAAAGACTGAGTTTTTTCATGTGGGTGTCTTTATTTTCAAACCCCTTTATGTTTCCCCCTTCATTAGTTCATAATATGACGTGGTTTTCTGCTTCAAAGTTTTGGTTAGTGACACACTGAGGCTGTGATTGGGAAGACAATGGTTAAGAAACAAAATTAAGAATTTAGTTTCTAGGCTCAAGTAATCCCTAAAAAGTTATGATATCAATCAAACTAAGTAGTCCATCATCGAGACTGGTGAGACGATTTTCCTAAAATTTTAGAGACTAATTGAACAGATTTCATAAACTTTAGGGACTATTTATTATTTTATATGCTTCCAGGATAAAGTAAGAGAGTAAGTGTAAGTTCATGAACTAAACTGAGAGTTCAATCTTTATCTAACTGTCAATGCTGAAGAACTGAAGCGTTTAGATGCAATTTTTCAGGGAGTGCACATGCATTGTGATTATAGATGACAATGAAATTGATGTTTTAGCATGGATGTTTGTGATTTTGTTACTTTTGATTTCTATTGAGGTTGTGTTTTTTGGTATTTAGGGTAGCATCAACTATAGATGCTGTTTTACTTTCACATCCAGATACACTTCACCTTGGTGCTCTCCCATATGCCATGAAGGAGCTTGGACTCTCTGCCCCAATTTTTTCAACTGAGCCTGTCTACAGATTAGGCCTTCTCACTATGTATGACCAGTTCCTCTCAAGAAAGGTGAAACTCAATTCTGGTTTCTTTGGTTTTTTCACTTTCAAGAGGAAGATTATTTTCCGCTTCATGGTTTATAGGCTGCTGGATCTATCGTGTCGTCATATGTGAAATTGCACGTTTATAACTAACTTGAATTTGGATAATGTACATGTTGTATAGCCAAGCGGTTTGGTTAAGATATCTCATTCTTTTGCAGCAAGTATCAGAGTTTGATCTGTTCACGCTAGACGATATTGATTCTTCTTTCCAAAGTGTAACAAGGCTAACATACGCTCAGAATCATCATCTCTCAGGTAGGGCATTTGGATGTGGTGCTTTGAAGCAGTGATCGTATACATTTTGTTTCACTCCACTCTTTTACTTCTATAATCTCTTTCTGCCCCCTTTTTTGTGTACAAATATAGGCTAGTTTCTTAATCACTAATCACTATTTGCCATTCAAACTTTTATTCAGCATAATGAAATTCTCTACTTCTGCTTACATTTCCTCAAAGCCCATTAGGAAATCCAAAGTTCCCTCTAAACCATAATTCTTTATTTGGGTAGCAACTCTTAATATAACAACAATGAGCTTGGATATTTCACGGGGTTAAAATAACTTATGCATGATAGAATATTGTCGAACTTCTATGAAATAGCGCATAGCAACCTTCTGGACCAATTTTGCTTCGGTCTTTTCTGATTCTGGTATGCTTCCGTGTTGAGCAACTTGTAAATATCCCTTCTCACTTTATGTGTTTGTTGGCTTTAATGACATTTTAACCGCTACTAGGAAAGGGAGAGGGAATTGTGATTGCACCACATACTGCTGGACATCTTTTGGGAGGTACTATATGGAAAATCACAAAGGATGGTGAGGATGTCATATATGCTGTTGATTTCAATCATAGGAAAGAAAGGTAAACCTCTCTTTTAGTTGCCCATGGTTAATTTGATCTGATATATATTTGGAGAGCAGAAAGGAAGCTACTTATCAATCTAATTTTCATTAGGCATTTGAATGGAACTGTTCTAGGTTCTTTTGTGCGGCCAGCCGTTCTGATAACTGATGCTTATAACGCTTTGAACAATCAACCTTACAGACGTCAAAAGGACAAAGAATTTGGAGGTAACTAACTTTTAAATCTTATAATTACAGCACTATGACAGAACTAAGATAGACATTTTCATTTTTTTGTTTTCTCAAATTGCTGCTAAGAGAAAACTGAAATATTTTTATGCTCGGGACATTCAGAGATGAGGCGTGCATACACTAAAAAAAATCTTGATCATGAAATGAGAAAACTGTAGACTTATGTGCTTTGTTTATTTTAATTATATATCTTGTTAATGTAATTATTCAGATATCTTAAAGAAGACTCTAAGGTCAGGTGGCAATGTATTACTTCCTGTTGACACTGCCGGACGTGTGTTGGAACTTATTCTGATGTTGGAATCGGTCAGTTCAGGAAATTTGCTTTTACTCTCTTTCTCCATTTTTTGCTGAATGCACACACATCAGTTGATATCAGATCTTGGTGTTTGCAGTATTGGGCTGATGAAAACCTGAACTACCCTATATACTTCCTCACATATGTTGCATCCAGTACAATTGATTATGTGAAGAGTTTCCTTGAATGGATGAGTGATAACATAGCAAAGTCTTTTGAACAAACTCGTGAAAATATATTCCTTTTGAAGTAAGCGGTCTCTTTCTTAAACTTGGAGTAAGATTATGTCAATGTTTTATTTATTCTAGGCGATGCTTCAATACGTCCTTATTGCTCGGCATTTCAAACTTACAATTACTTTAAGTTATCTCGTGATGTTTAAAATGGTTTTGTCACATTATGAGGATCTTTCCTGTATTTTTATCAAACATATTGTTAATCATATATCTATCTTGTGTTTTAAAACTAGACTGTAATTGCTTGTACCTGCAGGTATGTCACACTTTTGGTTAACAAGACAGAGCTTGACAACGCTCCAGAGGGTCCAAAGGTTGATAAATTTGGATGCTTATTTTTCATCAGACTCATATCCTTACTGGCTCTAACACATGTATCTTGTATAGGTTGTTCTATCATCCATGGCAAGTTTGGAAGCAGGTTTTTCGCATGATATATTTGTTGAGTGGGGCAATGATGTCAAAAATCTTGTGCTTTTTACTGAAAGAGGCCAGGTATACACTTTAGAAAAAATATCTCCTTATTTATATGTTTTAGTCTTATAAATTATTATAAGCTGTGGCAGGGTTTCTCTAATTTATCTCTGCTAGTTGATCAATATATGCTTCTTAGAGTTTGAAGTCACAGACACAGTTGCATTTATAATTCAAATTTCGATATCAAGATTGTATTTGTTTTTCCTGACACCCAGATGATTAAAATAGTAAGGTAAAAAATTCTGTTTATGTTTGTGGTTGCCTGATTCTGATGCTCTTTAAAGTATGTACTGATGAATTCAAGCCACACTTTGGCACTGCTCCGTTTACTTTAGTCGTAGATAAAAAGTAAGGTTGCTTATATGGTGTTTCAGAATAAATTTAATGAAGACCTGTCCATTATTTCTAAAACATTGCCTAAAACAACTGATAGGAACTTGGGTATTATGGGGTGCCTATGTCTCACATTGAGTTGTATGGGATGCTCGGGTGGCGTACTTAAATTGGCTTTGTTCTTCCCCTTTAACAACTATCTTTTAACGGAGGGCCCTCTAAGTGATTGGGTGTTTATCAATTGGTCCCAGAGCTAGTTGCCCGTGTCTTAGAAAGGGGTAACTACGGAGGGGCTGACTGGAAAACCGGGTTAAGCATCATAGAGTGAGAAGACGCCAAGACGTTGTCTCTTAAGGGCAGTGCTATGATAGAGATTTGGGTATTATGTGGTGCCTAAGTCCCACATCGAGTAGTATGAAATGCTTAATGGAGTACTCAAGTGGCTTGGTTCTTCCCCCTTAACAACTAGCTTTTAACTTATCTTTCTCTTTGATGATTTTTCTTTAAATACTTAAAATATTTACTTACTATCTTATGTTTCAATGCATAGTTTGCCACACTAGCTCGAATGCTTCAGGCTGATCCACCTCCAAAAGCTGTCAAAGTCACCGTGTCCCAGCGCGTTCCTTTGGTTGGGGAAGAACTAATTGCCTATGAGGAAGAGCAAAATCGAATAAAGAAAGAAGAAGCTTTAAAAGCCAGTCTCATAAAAGAGGAAGAATTGAAAGCATCTATTGGGGCTGATAATAATACTAGTGATCCAATGATCATTGATACTGGCAATAATCATGTATCACCAGAAGGTATGAGCTGTATTAATTATTTTGGAGCTAAGCTTCCGAAATATTTTCCTTCCACTTTAGATTCCTCTAATAATAATAATTACATTTTCAGCTTTACATATCTCATTTTGGGTCATGTATATTTGAAATTTTTCCGTAATTATAAACTGAATCTTTTTGTCTTCAACTGGTTAATAGGATTCATTAATCCAACGGTTATTAATGGGCCACCCACGAACCATTTCACATAATTCTCCACCCTCGAAGTCACCCATTTTATGAGCTTGCTAATGTGATTTCTTTTTTGTTTTTAGCTTGCTAATCTGATATAATAATGTAATTTGTATTTAACTTAATCATGTCATATTTACCTTAAATGACATATTGGGAATATGAATTTGTGTATTGTGTATTGTGCATCAATTATTTTTAATGTTTGTATTAGTGTTTACAATGGTTATTGAAGTTCGTTTGGTAATTTAATTTGCACTTCCAGTGGCTGGTCCACGCGGTGGAGGATACCGGGACATATTTATTGATGGATTTGTTCCCCCTTCAACGAGTGTTGCCCCAATGTTTCCCTGTTATGAGAATACATCAGAGTGGGATGATTTTGGTGAAGTAATAAATCCCGATGATTATGTAATTAAGGAGGAGGACATGGACCAGACAGCAAATGTAAGCTGCATTTACTTATTTATGTATATAATATGTTTGGTTTTTGAGTTAGTACTTAGAACTTAGAAGTTTTAATTGATGGAATATAATAAATTTACTTATTTGTGTATAATAATACTTGCTTATTTTTCTACCAGGTAGGAGGTGATATAAATGGAAAACTAGATGAAAATGCTGCAAGTTTGATACTCGATACAAAACCGTCAAAAGTCATATCTGAAGAAAGAACTGTAAGCTGCATTTCTCTTTCTTAAATTTTGACTTTTCTCTTTCTTATGAATTGTAAATTTATACAATTGTGTTTGAATTTATTATTTCTGTATTTAAAATTTGATTGGTGAATGACTTTGAATCTTTTCCATATTTTACAAAAATGCTATTTTGTCTAGTTTTCTGACATACATATTAACCCTGTAACTGAATTTTTTGTTCAAACAATTTATTTTTCCAAAGCATTGATGCAATTGGTTAGTTACAGATTTGGAACCACATTCATTGTTTCTTATGGTGTTGAAATTGTTTTTGTCCAGGTACAAGTCAGGTGTTCGTTGGTTTACATGGACTTCGAAGGCCGCTCAGATGGAAGATCCATCAAAAATATTCTCTCCCATGTTGCTCCCCTGAAGCTGGTATGCATCTCGCCGTTCAACTAACTAACCTACATAGAGATTAAGTGTCGATGCAAAATACACAAATTGTGGCTTTTATTGCAAATAAAAATCACAAAGTGAAAGGAGTTAGGACATTTCTGAATGTTATTTCAATTGTGAAAGGAGTACAGCCGCTAATACAATTAAATAGACTACTCTAAACCTTACGGGCCTGATTAATGGGCCAAATACATAATTACAAAATATACACTATTTGCAAGTGGCAACAACTTGCTTTGTCATATTTTTCATCATGCATGATGGTGAATCGTTTCTATTTGTTCGGAAGGTTTTGGTGCATGGGTCGGCTGAAGCTACAGAGCATCTGAAGCAGCACTGTTTGAAGAGTGTCTGTCCTCACGTTTATGCTCCGCAAATTGAAGAGACTATCGATGTTACCTCTGATTTATGTGCTTACAAGGTACAATGTTGCCATTTTTTGTACATTCTTTGAAATAGCTATCCAAGCTTTCAAAATTAATCATGTTATGCTTTTCTTATTTTAGGTTCAACTATCTGAGAAGCTAATGAGTAATGTACTCTTCAAAAAGGTAAATATCAGATGTTCGAATTCCAAAATGTTTCATTTTATATAAATGTCTGTCATTTACGATGTTAAATAGTTAATAGTTAATGAATATAAATTCAACTGCAGCTTGGAGAATATGAAATTGCTTGGGTTGATGCTGAAGTAGGGAAGTCAGGAAATGACACGCTTTCGCTGCTCCCCGTTTCTGGAACAACTCGTCCGCATAAATCTGTTCTTGTTGGCGATTTGAAATTGGCAGATTTTAAACAGTTCCTCTCCACAAAGGGTGTTCAGGTAATTCTTCAGTTATAGACTTATAGTACCAACTCAACGATTTCACCATGCACCGATTGTTTATTGCACTTCATTTCCCTATCGCCGAGTTGTACTCCTCTTGGAAACTAATCATGTTTAGGTTAATGAAAAGGATTTAATTTACATACACCGTCGCGGTACAAGATTTTTTACGATATCAGCCAATCACGAAATGACATGTCACAAAAATTGTTAGACTTTCTCTTAAGTCTTAACTACCTTAAAAGTCAACCATACCATGAATTTTTATTGGTTGATGATGTAATAAATTTTACAGCGGATGTGTACACTAATTAAACCCTAATGGAAATTGGTGAAAATGCTGGTTAACATGTTTTCTGGAACTGAAACTTGAGAAAAAAAATTAATGGAACCCTAAATATCTACATTATAAAAATATGTATCATGACATGATAACCTTTACAGGTGGAATTTGCTGGCGGGGCTTTGCGATGCGGTGAATATGTAACTGTTCGGAAGGTTGGGGATGCAACTCAGAAGGCAAGTCCTTCTTACTGAACTTTTTGGCCTTATTTGGATAAACAACTTAATTAAGCGCTTATAGCATAAACCCCTATGATATAAGTGCTTATGTATAAGCTATTTCTGGAATAAAACATAAAATAAAGTCAAACTGTCATATAAGCTTTAAGCTATTTTCATAAGCTGCTATCTTGGAGAGCTTATGAAAATAAGTTGAAAACAGCTTATAGAGATGTCATAAGCTATTTCTATAAGTCTCACAAGTGCTTATGCCACTAGATGAGTCCAAATAAGCCAATCCAATCAGTTAATTTTGAACATTGTTAGGAAATTGTTTTTTTAAATATAGCTGAGATTATCCAGTTTTTCTATCAAGATTCTAATCCATTAAGTGTTTTTTTAATAGGGTGGTGGTTCTGGTACCCAGCAAATTGTGATTGAAGGTCCACTATGTGAAGATTACTATACAATTCGTGATTATCTCTATTCACAGTTTTATTTGCTTTAGATTTGTTTGTATGAAGAGTGTGATCATTCTCAGAGTTTTTGTACTTTAAATTTACATATTAATCATCATAGCTTATAGGGGATATGAATTTTTTTATGCATTTCTAGATAAGGAATTTTATTTGTTCCTGAGTAGGGTACATACTACTTATAAAGGGTACCTCTAAGTTCTTCACTTCTTCACCTCTGCATGCAGTTTTTATGGTATTTCTAGAAATGAATTCCTTTAGAGGAGTAAAATATTAATTTAATAATGCTCTTTGTTTATTTTATTGAATTCCTCCAATTGATGACCAAAAATATTGAGACATTTTATTCCTCGAAATCATATATTTGTTCAAGTTGTCTTCATCTAACAGATTCTCTAGTGGACATTTTAAAATGTTGTAAACAAAATTTTATATTGATAATTCTCATTTCATGATTGCCAGCAAAGAATCCTAGGTTTTCTTTCACACATTAATGATTAGAATGGAAATATAATAACAACAATCATTTTTTATTTTAATTATATAGGGATGGTTAGTGGTTACATGTGCTTTAAATATTTTTATATCATTGACTATTACAATTTTTTTGGTGAAAAAAAGTGTTTATATACAGTCAAAAAAAGTATTTAAATATATCTGCACAGTGCACATGTATATGTAACTCACTATTGAATAATAACAAAAATTATAGAAATTGGTATTTAAAACAAAAATGTTTTCCTAACTAAATCATCCAATAATTACAAGAATCCAAATAATTAAGTACAAACTAAGCTATAATATTATACACAACCTTTCCTGTGTCCCATGAATTTGCACAACATTATACAAGCTTTTCTTTCATAGAAAACATTTACTATTATCACAAGTAATTACACATATATCATCCACCTTTCACTTTGTTTCCTGTATTTAAATATTTTTACAAGTAACAGTGAAAACACTTTTTTATTTTCACTATTTCTTCTACATATACTTGAATACAGGAAACAAAGTAATAGTTTTTTTGCAATTATTTATGAAAATCAAAATATACCAAATAGCCTTATATAATAATCAAGTTACTTCAAAAAAAATAATTAAGTACAAACTTTCACTATATCTAAGCCCCTCCTTACTCGATTGTCATGTGATCCGACTAGCTATCATGATTACTCACCTGAGCTCTTAATGATTGTGCGATCCAACGAGTTGTCATGATTACTCACCTGAACTCTCAACAGAGATTCCAAGAACAGACATAATATCGTGCACAACAAGCCTTATAATGTTGCTTCCCGATGATCTTAAAATGTCCATACACTCTTGTAGGTCTGCATCACATGCTACTAAAATCCATTCTTGATCATCATCAAGATACTTAATATCAAATGAACCAACATCTAATCTCAATCTTTTGGCAATTTCTTCTTTCAATTCCACAATGCAACAATTCAAAGAGACTCTAAACCTTATCATATCATCTCTATATGTTGCCTTAATAGTCACACTCTTCATCTCTTTTTGCATAGGAGTTAGATCTTTGATCCTACAATCTTCTAAAGGACAAAGGTTTTTCAAGTCTTTAGAACTATCACCACCTTCAATTAACATTCCTTCAACATTAGGAATAGGATATTGCATTGTTGATTCCATTGGTTCCCTTAACACACAACTTTGCTCAATTTTACTTACTATCTTATGAACCTCTTTTGCAGCAAAACTTTCATTTAAGAGGCTTTCATGGCATGAATTGCGCTTAGTAGGATTCGCACTTCCTTCAACCTTCTGAGTGGATTCACCTTTGTCATTTATCACATTCAAATCATTTTCATTCATTTTAGTTTCTGATGGCCTAATGCTTAATGAGGCTTGGTGTTCAAACTTTCTTGAAGAAGGGGAATGAGCAGCAAGAGGAACTGAAGTTGTACTTCGAGAATTCAAACCAAATGTTCCTTCAACTCCATGGACTGATTCGATAACAAATTTGAGTTTCGACAAGGAACGGTTAACCTTATTGATCTTTCGAGACGGCCAACGGGATATTCCATGTGCCCTACAAATGCGCTTCATTGTAGTAGGACAAACTGTATAACAAGAATATATCCAAGAACAATAAGTGTGAGCTCCTACCTTTTCATAGAGGGATCTGATCCTATGTAGTCGCCATTTAACGTAGTCGTGCATTCAGCAGATCTGGACCGTCGAATCTTGATCAGACGGTCCAAACTTTAACTTTATCTGTTTTAAAATTAAAAATCTAGACAATCCGATCAAAATGGAATAGTTAGATCCACTGAATGCACGACTATACAAAGCTGACGACCGAACAGGATTCAAATTCCTTCATAGAGATAGCAAAACAAAATATTAACTCAAACATCTAAATCATAGAATGAATATACCTCCAAGGCTCTTTGCAGCATCCTTTAGACTTCCACTAAAATAATGTTGCAAAACTTCAAGACTAATCGATTTCTCAGCTTTTCCGCGTTTTCTATCCGACGGTTTCTTATCGATATTTCCCTCCAAGGAAGAGATCTTATCTATGCTTCCACCAACATTGTCACCAAGATTCCCTCTATCATTTATATCATCGACATTTGTCATTATTTTCTCTTTTGACGGATCTTGTCTAGCCGGTAATTTAGCAGATTGAATAATTGGAACAGAATCAAGCCTCAAATGAACTATTCCATCAATTATTTCCACAATTTCAATTGAACAATCCTCTTCAATTTCAACACCAGAAGCAATCTTAAGACTTTGAAAATGTTCTTTCATTGTTGCCAAAATAGATCCTAACAAAGACTTTTTTTCATAAAAGTCAATGATATTAGGAGGAAGAAAAAACTCTAACACATAATCATCATTTCCAGTAAAAGAGCTTTGTAAACAGATTGAAAAACAGCTTGATAATCTAAACATGAGAGCATAATGTACTAAAGGGTAATCAGTTTTGCAGAATTCAGTTATATTTCCACAGAAACACATGTTATGTGACAAAAATGCCCTTCCAGAAACACCTTGACCTTGTTGTAAGTGATGTTCAACACATGCTTCATGGAAACCCCATGTGTGAGAATCTATGATATAGAATGCTACTTCTGTTATTGACATGCAAATTTGTCCCATACAATAACCATCAAAACTTGAACAAATTTTCTTATGACCACCGCCGTTTGCCAAGACACTCCGATGCCTGCAGGGTACCCATGTTTGTGCTAAAGGTAAATTATGAGTTTCGCACACAATTGTCAGGATTTTCAAGATCTCGGATAATGCATTCTCGCGATCTGCGTTGCAAATCTGGTTCAAAAGAATTTTC
This sequence comes from Astragalus membranaceus, assembly GCA_039519185.1. Taxonomy (NCBI): domain Eukaryota; kingdom Viridiplantae; phylum Streptophyta; class Magnoliopsida; order Fabales; family Fabaceae; genus Astragalus; species Astragalus membranaceus. The sequence goes on from CM076853.1 coordinate 18,858,342, forward strand.
CCAATTGTGTGAGTGACAGTAGCGGTAAGAACTATGAAGCATTGACACAGACGCAGACACGACATGGACATAGACACTGGTTTTAATTTGAAAAATACAAGTAATTGGTGTCCGACATGATATGTGTCGGACACCGGCCATGTCTTCAACCTGAAGTGTCGGTGCTACATTGGGTAAGATAAAAGTCATAGAACAACAAAAATTTATTGCCTTCTAAGAAAATAAACAAGGCATGAATGCATAGTAGTAAAAGATTACCTGGCTGTATGGATGCTCAAAAACTGCTGAACTCCTCAAATTTACTGCCTACAAACAAACTGACAGCAGGTGACTCAGGAATCTAAAACATACTTGTGGTCATGTAATTTTCCAACATGTATATATATTATTAGTAATCATGTTCATTTTCCAACATGTTCTTATTAAGATAATTACCTAAAAGTTGGTTTTGCATTAAGTATCATTTACAATTTTCTCATCAATTTCTAAAAGGAAAAAACTGATACAGTACTCTAGGTATGGGTGGTGTTGTTCCCCACATAATAAATAGGTCGGTAACTGCTAAACTATCTGGGGGCGTATTTTTATTAGTAATTAGTAATTTGACTAATTTCTATGTCAGTTAGCAAAAAAAATATTGACACTTTGTCTCTGGAATAGGACATACAACACTTACGATACTATATGTAAGTACTGCTATTTCTAAAATTCACAACTTAATGATAAATAGTAGTGTGCAAATGTGCAATGAATGTTTAAGCTATTATAAGAAATTTTAACATATTGTTATTTTATTTATGAACAAAGTAATTATAACTAGTAAAGTTGAAAAGTAACCAAACCTGAAGAGCTTTACAAACTTTATCAACTTCAGGAGCATAATTAATCATCTGAGAAGTCATAATCAATTCCAAAACAGCAACACAAGACTGTCCTCCTAAACTTTCAAAAACAGGCAAAGCCAAAGTACCACGAACATTATAATGCAAAGCATGATTTAATCTTGAATACTCTTTACTAGAATAATATTGAACATTAGGACTCCATTCTGGTAACTTTTGCTGATAAACTCTTCCAATAAGTCCTAAAATTTCATCATTTTCACCATCTAATGAAAACATATACATCAATGAAACTGTTCTATATTGATAGAGTCCATTGCTTTTTGGATCAAGAACAAATGGTTGGCCTGATGTTGTTAGTTTATATCCGTTTTCGATTTTTACTGGTGCCCAAATCTGTGCTAGAATGTTCTGTTCTGTTAACTCTTTGAAGTATCGAAGAGCTTTCGTCATTCTTTCTTTGATTAGACAATAATCTTGTGGATTTGAAGTTAATGTGTTTGTGTTACCTGTAAAAAGTAGTTGCTTCAATCAGAACTTTAGGTCCGGCATAAATTAGAATGCATCGACAGTGTACCAATATTTTACACTGTCATTCAATCAGAAACGGACACGTTATAAAAATAGTTGACTTTTATTCTAGTCATCTTGTAAGTCATGCATAGCACAATTTTTTATTGGTTGACGCTGTAGAAATCTTTACACTGTTGGTGTATACTAATTAAACTCTAGCATTCGCATTATGTCATATCTTTAAATTTTATAAATACTCCAAATGACGTGCATTTCACATATCCAGGTAATTGTGGAAAGAGTTTAAGGGGCATGCGTCTAATAAGAGTTCACTATTTTGTTGCTTTATATCATTAGTTTTTCAGATGCGGTTACAAAGAGTTGGCTGATGTGGAAAAATAGCAAATTCTTATTCGATGTTAGTGTAAAACTGGTATACACGAATTGTGCATGCCCTTTAAACTCTCTTGTCAAAATACTAAGAAAACAGAAATTATAGACAAAATCTGGCATGTAAATTTGAGATAACTTGAAAGTCAAGGAAAGGTGTAAAGAGCACACAAAACCAATGTTCTGAGAACTGGATCCGATTGTCGGGTTCAATTGGGAGCTGTTCTACTGGGTGCGGTTGGTTCAACCCCAATTCCGACTGTAATCTAATTGAATCGCCTAAAATTGGGTTGATCCAGATGAACCGCGAACTGAACCGGGTTGAACCGTCTAAAATGATTTTTTTAATTACTTTTTCCCAAAAATATAATATTTTTTATATTTTTATTTATTTATTAGTTATCCGGGGTTGAACCGAATAAACCAATTGAATCATGACATGAAGGTCTCACGATCAGTGGCGGACCTAGCTCACATCCAGGGGGTTCAGTTGAACCCCCTGGAATTTTTTTTTTGCACTTAACACTCTATATAAATAGTCCAAATCTCCTGAAATTTTAATTTTGACCCCCCTGAAAATTTTAAATTGTACTAGTAGACCAAGTTTTGCACCCATTTGACACTGGCCTTAAAAAATTTGACACCCCTGACCCCGGGGTCCTGGGTCCGCCACTGCTCACGATTCTATTCTCGAATCCGGTTTTAAAAACATGGCTTAAATAGTTATTACTCCCTGCAAATATCCTCATTATCCAGTTACCCCCTGCAAAAAAAAGTATTAAAAAACACCTTTTAAAATGTAACGTTATCCAGTTACTCCCTGCTGTTAACTTTTCTATTAAAAAAATGTAAAATGTAACTTTATCCAGTTACCCCCCCTAACGTCAGTGCCACATGTCACCATATTATCGGGCCTCTGTGACACGTGGCACTACATGCCACGTCAGCATCCTATGTCACCACTGCCACGTGGCACTGACATGTGCCACGTCAGCAACCAATGGGGGTAACTGGATAATGAGAATATTTACAGGGGGTAATAACTATTTAAGCCTAAAAACATTGCACAAATCATGTGAAACCTTTAAGTTTAGCTATTCAATTTAAACAAGCGAGGTAAAAATAAGTGTCAACTTTAAACCCAGATGGCATATACATGCAACACGCATCATTAAATTTAGAATTACACAAAAATAGCAGTTTTTCAGCAGTCAAATAGAGCTTCTAGTACAGTAAAAATAATTCATTAAAAACAATAAAAGTTATATTTCTTTCAATATAGATAAACTCTAGCATAAGAAATAGAAAGAGTATATTCCAAATAAAAAGTATTAAAAAATATAATTAGAGACCCTCTTAAATTTCCCAATCAATTAGAGCAAAGTTTTTTTTTTTGGTCCAATTAGAGCAAAGTTTAGTGGCAGTTATTCAAGTTAAAGTCAACTGAGCATGAAGCAAGCCCAACAAGTTGAAAAAAAACAAATAAAACAAATCAAAACACACAATAACAAATATAAGGATCTAAGAAAATTAGAGAAGAGAAAACCTGAAGCTGAAATGCTGACGTGTTTTTCATCTTCAACATCAGAAAAATTCCAAATAGGAGAAATAGGTTGTTCAGATATATGATCCAAAGGCCAAGAATTTTCAAAGTCAATATCAAAATCCATTGCAAACTCATGTTCTTCTAATGTCTTTGACTTTGAAGGAAAGTCATGACTTTCTTCTTCTGATTCTGGCATTTCTTAAAGAGTGAAAAATTTGAAGCTAAAGATTGGAAATTTGTGATGATGATTATGATGATAAGAAAGGTGAGAGAATGATGGAAAAGTAAAATTGTATTAAGGTAGAGAACACTTAAGAAAAAATAAAGTTACTATATATGATTATGATGCTACTTGCAAGTTGTGACAAAAGGTGATTGTAATGTTGGATAAATAATGTTATATAGAGAGACAACAATTTTCTGTTGTTGGGACCAAATGCCAACAATGATTGGCACTATGTACTTGTCTTTTTTGTTGGTTATTATTGTTTACAACAATATTTTCAACCATTTATATACAGGGAAAATATATTGGAAAAAGAAAGTGAAAATGATGGGTTAATGCATTATAATTTTTTAATTAGTGTAGGATTTATTGAAAGTTTGTCATGTTATATATAATATGACAAAAGTGAACACACACTAGGATTCAACAACTTCTATGTAACGCGAACACGACAGAAATAAGGGTCGACATGAAAATCTTTTTTAGTGGGTGAGGCCTAAAGCAAATTTTTAATTGAGACGTTTTTTTCCCTTAAAGTTAGGTCTTATACGATACCCTTTTGCTTTATAAAAATTAGTGACAAAATACTAAGCCTAAAACTAGAGCTTTAGTAACCTTACCCTTAAGCCAACCCGGCGATCCTGAATGAAATCTAAAACGTATCAACACACACTATATCAACACACTATATATATATGATTTTTAATTTAGTGACTTTAAACTTTCTAATGAAACGTCCAATTATATTTCACCAAGATGTCAATTTACTATATATGTTATTTTATTTTATAAAATATGTCCATAAATATCTACATAATGGGATAAGACAAGATGTTTGTGTAAAAATTTTTACAAGATGTATAGTCATTTAATTCAAAATATTTTCACTATAAGAATTTTATTCAAAATACTTCAATTTAAATCAATAAATAATAAGGATCTTTCTTTAGGAATCTCATTCTTTAAGAAGTGGAATTCACCTAAAGATAAGGAGATTTGGTGAATCAAATTCAGCTTTGTAGAGAAAAATGAACAATAATCTTCTTAGTATAAACCATGGTCTACTAATTTGAACACGATTTTCCTACTATCATTTTCTCTAGAGTGGAGTGTGAATAACGGTTCAAGTGTGATTTTTTGGTTAATCCCTCGAGCCGGGTAGGACCACCAACTCTCTTTCAAGAGATTTAACACTGGCGCATGTCCAAGACTAGATTTGAACTCAGGACATTGGTTAAGCTAGAAGAGACCTCTACCATCTCATCCAAGTGCTCTTGGGTTGTTCAAGTGTGATTTGCAGTAGAATTTGGGATATTTGGAGTATATAACATGAGTGACTCTATAACGGGTAACCTAATAATAAATTGGCTTAATTACAGTTTTGGTCCCCCTATTTTCACCAACTCACGATTTAGGTCCCCCAAGTTTTTTTTTCACGACTTTAGTCCCCCTATTTTCCCAATTTGTAGAGTCGTAGTCCCCCACTAATTTGGTCAAAATTAAAGCTGACTTGTAACTCATTTATCCTACGTGGCGTGACACGTAGGCATCCTAGTTGGCATTTAAATTTTTTTTAATAAATAAAAAAATAAACAAAACAAGGAACGAAAGGAGCAGAGCATGTCACGAAGCTTTGAGAAAATGTAGAGAAGAGAAATGGCGAAACAAAGGTAAGGACGAAGAGAAATGGCGAAACCCTAAATCCAGAACACAAATCCAAGCAACGAAGACGGCGAACACAAATCCAAGCAACGAACACAAATCCAGAACACGAGGAGCCGTAGACAACGAAGGACGAAGGGAAATGGCGACGAATCTGAACCAAACAACGAAGAACGAGGGGAAGAAGTATGTTTCACGGTATGTGGTCCCTGTATGTTTTCACAGTATGTTTTCTGTGATTTTACTACTTCGTTTTCGTTTTCGTTTTCATCAGAGCCATTAGTTACAACTTCGTTTTCGTTTTCTGTAAAATTGCTCATCATCAGAGCCATTAGTTACAACTTCGTTTTCGTTTTCATCAGAGCCATTAGTTACTACTTCGTTTTCGTTTTACTACTTTGATTGTTTTTTCTGAAACAGCCCTGTAGAAGTAACATGCTTGAGATTCCAAATACACCATGGGGGTATGTTTGTCTACTACCCTACGAAGGTCTATATCCGGGGTGAAATGACTGAGATGAATTGGGATTGGGATGTGGACCTCATGTCCTATGTTGAGATTGCAAAATTGGTCAAAAGTTTAGGTTATAGAGGCTTCCAATGCCTTTGGTATAGGGCCCCTAAGTTAGCACTGGCACGTGGTTTGAAACCACTACAAAATGACCAAGATGTCTTGGAAATGATTGAAGCTGCCAAGGGATATAAGGTAATTGAACTCTATGTGGATCATCTTATTGACACCCCTATTGTGGCTGATAAGGAAGATGAAGTGGTGGAAGAAGTGGTGGATGTTAGTGACTCAGATAGTGAGGAAGATGAGGAGTATGTTGCTGATGAAGTGAATGAGTTGGATGATAGTGATGTGGACCTAAGTAGTGTTGAAACTGAAAACAGTGATAGAAGTGGACCTGAGTTGGATGATAGTGAAGGTGAGGAAGTTTTTGTTGATAGTGATTATGATGAGCAATGGGATTGGATAGATGTGTTCCCTCCTGAAACTATTAGTGAAGTTAGGAACATGGTGAAGTCTAATGGAGTGTCAAGGAACAAGACCAATTCTGATGAAGTTTTTACTGAATTTTACGGTGAGGAAGATTATGATTCTGCGCAACTAGAGACACCTCCAAATAGTGAAGATGATGGGGACCAACCTCCTAAATTTCCACATTTCAAGATGCCTAATATGGGAGAGCCTGTTAAATTGAAAGTGGGACTGAAATTCAATAGCAAGCAGATTGTTAAGGAGGCTGTTAAGGAGTATGCTTTGTGTTTTAGGAAGAACGTTTTTTTAAACAAAATGATAAGAAAAGAATGGTGGTTAAGTGTGTTAAAGAATGTCCATTCCATTTGAGGATTAGTAAGAGGAGTGGCAATAATTATTGGCAAATTGTCAGCTTTAGTGATGAGCATAGTTGTCATAGGACACCAAGAAACAGGCAAGCAAAGACTGAGTGGCTTGCCAAAAAATTTGTTCCCACTTTAAGGCATACACTTGAAATGAAGTCTAAGGGTTTGGCTGCAGAATCTGTTCAAAGGTGGGGTGTTAAATTGTCTCATGCTCAAGCATATAGGGCTAAGAGAAGAGCAATAGAGATGATCCAAGGTGTTGGTGCTGAACAATACAACCATCTTAGAAGCTACGCAGAGGAGTTAAGGAGGTCAAATCCTAATAGCACGGTAATTATCAAGTGTAATGAAAGTCAAAAGGGTGCTGTTTTTGAAAGGATATATGTATGCCTCGAAGGTTGTAAGGCAGCATTTGCATACACATGCAGAGCTTTAATTGGACTTGATGCTTGCTTCTTGAAGGGGGAACATGGTGGACAACTAATGGGTGCAGTTGGTAAAGATGGAAATAATATGATGCTGCCCATAACATATGCAGTGGTAGAAGCTGAGACAAAGGATTCATGGCAGTGGTTTCTTGATCTCTTGGTAAATGACTTGTGTGACTTGCAACAAAGGGAATATTCATTTATCTCAGATCAGCAAAAGGTAAGTAAATTCAGTGACAGTTTATTTCATTTAAAAGTGATCACTTTATTTCATTTATATCTATCTAAATATTATTCATTTCTTGCTCATGTTCAGGGACTAGTACCTGCTATTCTAAGCCAGTGGGACTAGTAAATTCAGGGACTAGTACCTGCTTCAACAACTAACATAAACATAACCATAGATGGCACAAAGCAAACAACAACTAACATTTCATACTTGATTCCATTCATTACAACTACTAACAACTAACATAAACATAACCCTAGACTATTTCAACATGTGTGTTGCAACTAATGCAAACACAAGAATAACAATAATTATCCAAGAAATTGCAAAAAATCCGATGAGCGTGTTATACTTTATCTTCATTTCCTTTTGAACCCTCTTTGCTTCCTTTTGAACCCTCTTATATCTTCATCTTTCTTCAATTGAGTAACATTATTTTTCAATTCAGCAACTTTGTTCTTCAAGTCATCAACCTTCTTCATGAATGACCAAATTAACTCCGCTCTAGCGGTCATCTCTTCATCATACCAGTCAAAGAAATAACATTGTTTTTCACCAAATTTCTGAAAAATCAAAGGTACAAGATTAAAACAGAGATCAAAAAGAAAGATTAAAACAGAGATCAAGGGTATAGAAATCGCACCTCAAATAATCCACATCCATAGAACCTTCGTCCTGGGTTCTCTTTTGTCCAAGAAGTAGTCAATGGAGCTTCCTCTCCACAGTGGCAGCGAATGGGTCTTCTTCTCAAAGAAGACCCAGGTGACGAAAATGAATACTGAGACATAGGTTCAAGTCGCGAAGGGAGAGGAATTGATTCTGGGTGATTTCAGGCTCTGGATCGTGACTTTGAAGGGACAATTCTGGAGTTGATGGTTTTAGGGTTCAAGAATGGAAGAAGATGAACCAGGGAAGAAGATGAAATCTGCTCCCTTCGTTCCTTGTTTTGTTTATTTTTTATTTATTAAAAAAAATGAAATGCCAACTAGGATGCCTACATGTCACGCCACGTAGGATAAGTGAGTTACAAGTCAGCTTTAATTTTGACCAAATTAGTGGGGGACTATGACTTTACAAATTGGGAAAATAGGGGGACTAAATTCGTGAAAAAAAAACTTGGGGGACCAAAATCGTGAGTTGGTGAAAATAAGGAGACCAAAACTGTAATTAAGCCTAATAAATTTATAATAGTCTTTAATACCATATTAGAATTTGAGATTGGATCAAAATTCAACTCCATAAGCTAGTTTTTGAGAGCCATGTCTATATAACAGTTTGGCAGAACATTGCACAGTGTATATTATCAAAGATTGTTTTCAAGTGGGTAATAGCTCAAAGATTTGATTCTAGAATATGATCAAATCATCAATTTGTTGGGACCTTTTAAATTGTAGATTTACTCTCGTGATAGTTGACACATATGACAACACATATCATGTCAAAACTTAAAATAAAAGATATGCAATTTTTTTGAAAATAAAAAGAAGAATCTATTTTGGCATTTCCTTTAATATTTGGATAGAAATTTTGAAGGAAAAATAGAGGTGAAAGTAATATATAGAGCAATGCTAAATATTACGAGTGATATTTTGTACGAATCTTACAAAAGTAAAACATAACATAGGTCGTTGAAGTTTGATGGAAACTATAGATAGATACTCCCTCCGTCTCATATTATATGTCGTTTTGGGTTATTTCACACATATTAAGAAAAATAGTTAATTTTGAAAGATAAATTAGTAGAGTTATGAAAGAGTTATGAAAGAGTAGTTAATTTGGGTTACTAAACAAATGTTTAGTATTATAAGTCACAGTCATGATGCCACATGTATATATAAAGTAGAACAAGAAAAAAAAATTAATTTACAGACATGTAAAAAATTAACAAGAATAAAATAAAACTAATTTGAACATTAAAACCTTGAGATATAAATATATAATCATGTTACCAATCAAAATAAATTATATTTTGTCACAAAATTAAAATAAGTTATATATACCAATACTTATCTAATTTTTGTCAAAAAAAAATACTTATCTAATTATTTTTTTGGTAAACCAAAGTATCCCATGCGCGCAACTATAAAGACTAATCCCACGAGGTACAGAGATTCATTTAAGGGGTTGACCTCTCCCACCAGGTATTTTTCCATACGCACCGGCCAGGGATCGAACCCGTGACCAAATGGGTAATGAGCCCGAGTATCTACCACTTATCTAATTAAGTGCAAGATAAAGTTGATCACAAATAACCAACATGATGTGGCACAAGTGGTAGATACTTGGGTCTCTTAACCATTTGGTCCTGGGTTCGATCCCTGGCCGGTGCGTATGGAAAAACATTTGTTGGGAGAGGTCAACCCCTTAAATGGATCTCAGATACCTCGAAGGATTAGTCTCCACAGTCGCCGTGGAGGATACCTTGGTTTATCAAAAAAAAGTTGATCACAAATAATAGACAAAATTTATCACAAATAGAAGTAATAAAATTAAATTAATTTCTAATGGAAAATATTTTCAATATTTTTCAAATAGCAATATAAAATTAGTGTTGTTGAAAACTTTTAAATTCAATATGCACCCTCTTGATTATTTCTTAATTTTTACTCCTCCTGTTACAGAATATAAGCAAAAATAGGTCAACAAAAGTTGATGTATCTGGTCCAAATTTTGAACCAGATACATTAATTTTCGTTGGCCCATTTCTGTATATATTGTGTAATGGAGGGAGTATTTTATTTTTCTAATGATTGAGTATTCTTATTCTCTCTTTACTTTCTTACATATCTTGATCTCTCTCTCCTTGACCATGTGATTTGTAATATCTCTCCCATCTTAATTGAGAAATTACTTTAAACTAAAAACTAACTATCTAACATTTCAAATTGATGGGGGAACCCCAGGGCTGTTCAAACTAACTGAAAAACTGAACTGAACTGCTGAACCGAACCGAACTATTACAAACTGAACTTTTAGTAACAGTTCTGAACCGAACTACATTTATTCAACACAGTTCACTAACCGAACTGTTAGGGCCAGTTCAGTTAGCGAACTAAAAACTGTTAAGGGTTAAGTGAAAGTGATTTTCCTCTCCAGTTCACTCTCACTCCACGCGAAGCGGCGAAGGTCATCTTCTCCTTCTCTGCGATTCCTCTCTCACAGAGTCACACTCTCACTCCACGCGAACACTTCTCCTTCTCTGCGATTCCTCTCTCACACTCTCACTCCTTCTCTGCGATTCTTCTCTGCGCGAACCCATCGGCCATCTCTGCGATTCTTCTCTGTGCGAAGCCGCGAACACTTCTCCTTCTCTGCGATTCCTCTCTCACACTCTCACTCCTTCTCTGCGATTCTTCTCTCCGCGAACCCATCGGCCATCTCTGCGATTCTTCTCTGTGCGAACTGGAAACTATCAAAGAACTGAAGAACAAACTGAACTGTGCGAACTGCGAACTGTGCGAACCAAAAACTAAAGAACGAACTGGGAACCATCAACGAGCTGAAGAACGAACTGAAGAACGAACTGAGGTAATTTTCTTTAATCACTGCTTTCTGGGTTGTCTAAGAAATTGAGAAATTGATAGTTCTGAAATTCTGAAATTGAGAAACTGATAGTTCTGAAATTGTTGCTTTCCTCATGTGAATTAACAGTTCAATTTTCTGGGTTTTAGATTCAATTTTCTGATCTGTAACATTCTGATTTGTGATTTTCTTGTTTTAGATTCACTTGTTTCTGATTTTCTAACCTAAGGAATAATGTTGCAATTGGCTCTCTCTTATATGTTGATTGAATTTATTTCCTTGTGTATCTTAAGAAAAACTCCATGGCATCGCACGATGAAATCTTAGACTTTACATTGCTGGAAAATGTTGAAGAGCAAGAGGTTCACACACCAGTTGCCCCGGGAACTACATTACCGCCTCTTCCTAGATCTTCTAAGCGTAAAACTCGGTCCGATGTGTGGAACCACTTTACTAAACAACCCGGTGATGAAATGTATGGCAAATGTCACTATTGCGGAGACTTAATTAAGTATTTGAGCGGGACAACAGCAATGAAGACCCATTTGACTAGATCCAAGGAGTACCCTCCAAATATATCAAACAAAAGACCAAGGCAAGCCCCTCCAAATGTCACAGAAGCGCAAGTAGCAAACCAAGACTAAGGTTCACTTCCATATCTTCTTTTTCTGTAGGTTTATTTAACTTATTGCCATTTTCAATTTTTGCTTCTTTCTTAGACTCCCTTGGAGATCTTCCAAGACAAAGTGATACAAGCTCAGGTTTTAAGTTGCTTTGTTTTATAGTTTAGTTCACTATTGTTGGCAATGAATCATTCTGATTTGAATTTTGTTCATTTTGAGTGTATTTGGTTAACAGTTCGGTAAAGAAACAGTTCGGTAAAAAAACTGTTTGGTAAAAGTTCAGTAAAAAAAACTGTTCGGTAAAAACAACTGTTAAATAAAAGTTCAGTAAAAAACTGTTCTGTTAACAGTTCGGACCAGTTCAGGCCTAAAACTGTTCTGTTAACAGTTCGAACCAGTTAATAAAAGTTTGGTTTTTAAACAGTTCGGTTCGAAACTAAAAAACTGTGAACTGAACTGTTAATATAGTTCAGTTCGGTTCGGAGAACTGTTATTGCAGTTCGGTTCAGTTCTTCGAACTGTTTCGACTGGTTCGGTTCAGTTCGGTCCAATTCTCCCCCTAAACTGAACCATGAACAGCCCTAGGGAACCCACAGGCTTGTTTGTGGTCTCTGTAACTGGCTTTTAGTCTTACCTTTTTTGTCTCATTCTCCTTGGTGTACTCTTTTTTCTTCTTGGGTCTTTTTCCCACGGGGTTTTGGTCCAATGAGGTTTTAAAGAGGCCCCTAGTTATTATACGGGTTGGATTCGAGGTGGGCCTAAAAAAAGTTCATTTCATATTTTTAGCTCGAAATTGTACAAAAACTTTTGAGCGTGACACTTATGGTGCACCAGTTTGTCTATGTATTCTGTTGATTTTTTTAAAGACAAATGGTTATACTAATTAGTTAAAAGGCTCCAGAAATGTTAGTTTTCAAATTTTGAATTGTGAACTTATTTCTTCGAACTCCTTCATATCTTCTAACTCGCTAACTGAACAGCGTACGCAGGTGTTGTATTAATTGATATACTTATAGTTTTAACCGTAAATTAAAAAATTATTTATATCATCTAATAAAATGTATGCATAGCACTTGGAATACCATGCAGAAATCATGAGTTTAAAATTTTCTTATAATATACCCTCTAACTTTTTTGTGATCCCTATGTTTTCTCTTTCCACACCCCGACTTGGCTACTTGCATCTCTGTGTTACTTGTCTCTATGGAGGTTTCATCTTTTTTTAATCATTTCAGCACCATCTTTTTGTTAATTTTTTATTAATTTTTATTTTGTTTTTTTGAAAAAAATATTAATTTATTGTTGTATACATAATTAATTGTTAAATTGTCATTGTGTTGTGGTTTATCGACTTTCTATATAATAAAAACATGCGCTAGCAAAATGAAATTTTTAGACATTCTACTAAGCTGTCATGTGTCCATTTTTTTGAACATTTTACACATTTCGCCACTAAAAGACAAAATGTCACAGCTTTTGTAGGAAAAAACTGCCAAAAATGAGGAAAAGAGTCAAAGAAAAAAAAACATAAAAAACAGGAAAAAAATAAAAGCAAAAAACTGCCAAAAACAGTAAAAGTCAGAAAAAAAATATATAAAAGCTGCAAAATCAGCCTAACGCGTCAAAATTTTTTAAAAAAAATCCGTTTTTTTTTAAAATCATTTTGTTCTCAAAAGTCAATATTTAAATAAATTTATTTGAATAGAATTTACTATAATCTACCCAAACTACTAAAATCAATTAATTTAACAACTATTAATTGTCAAAAAAAGTTCCCCCGCTAGCAAAAATTAATAATTAAATTAAATTAGTATTAGATTGTTTGAAATTAATATTTACTATAATTTACTTAAACTACTAAAACCAAATTAATTTAACCACTACTAATTGTCAAAAAAAAGCGATACCGCTAGCAAAAATTCTAAAATAATTTTTCCTATAAAAAAATCAATAATTAATTCTCAATTGCTTTTTTGTTGTCAGTCGCACGGGAACGACAACGAAAGCGGCAATAAGAGCGGCAACGAGAGCAGCAACGAGAGCAGCAACGAGAGCGCCAACGGAAGCGCCAATGAGAGCGGCAACGAGAGAGACCACGAGAGCGCCAACGGTGCTGCATATTTTATATTTAAAATCAATAATCTACTCTTTTTTTACTCGTTTTTAACTTATTTTTCGTAAAAAAATAATAACTACATAAAATTTAGTAAATTAATATTAAATTATGTAAAATTTATTATTTACTATAATTTAATCAAACTACTAAAACCAGTTAATTTAACCACTACCAAATGTCAAAAAAAACGATACTGCTAGCAAAAATTCCAAAATATTTTTTCCTAAAAAAGTCAAAATAATTAAATCTCATTTGTTTTTTTGAGTCGCACGAGACCAACAACGCCAATGCCAACAGGAGCGTCAACGAGAGAAGCAACGGGAGCGCCAACGGGGGTGCATATTTTATATTAAATCTTATTTTCCTTTTTCCTCATTTTTACTACATTATTAATATTATAAGAAGATACCGACTTTTTAAAACTATTTGCAAATTTCAACGTATTAATAATTTCATAGCAAATTAGAACCACACACAGTATCACCCGTGCGTACGCTCGGATAAAATACTTGTTGTCTATTGAAGTTAGAAATGTTTTTGCCCATAGCCACAACAATTGTTGAAAGCGTATTTTCTCCTATGTCCCAGACTGGGTCAAGCAGCCTAATCTGTACAAGAAGCGGCCCAATCCATCACTGGATCTGGACCAACATCGGCTAGCGGAGGCGACACCAAGATCAACGGCCAGGATCGACACACACCAATCCAATGGCCCTGGCTCAACCTAGACGAGGAACACCCCCTCTCCGCATTTATAAATACGGGGCCACCCTCCAAAATCAGGTATGCTTTTCTCATTAGTACTTCTCCACCACTTCTGTTTGCTGACTTTGGTATCGGAGTGTCTGCAGGTACAAACCCTGCCAAGCTCCAACCTCGGAGGAAGACTACTCCAAGTGAATTCATCTGACCTCAGCCATGGGGAGCCCGACTTCAACTAACACCTCTACCTACCAACTGCAACCTCGGATTCTAGTCCCGATAGAAAGGTACAGAACGCCACTAGCTCTCACCAGACCTCTAACCCTTCCCATGGCTCCTCGAGGTCGACTACCTACCTGAGGCCAATCTCGACCACGGAGCGTGATTGAAACACTTCCCCAATCGAGTCAAACCCCTAAGGGACACGTTCTCACTCTTCCAATAGAGGCGGCACGATCTACACTGTTGCCTCCTCCTCCACCAGACACCGATGCCATTCCTGTCCTGGTGCAGGCGATGAACCAGCTGCTAGATATCTTAGACCGCCGAAGCAGGGACATGGCGCAGAAAGAGGTATGACTGACTTAGATGGAAGAAGAAGTTGTTGCAGTCAAAGCTAACACCATTGCAGCTTCAGGACGAGTGCATGCCAGATCTCCGACCCAGTAGACAATAGCGTCGAGGCGTCATCGCTCCCCATCTTGGCGTCGAATAGCCACCATGCGTCACTTTCACAGGTCTCCTGCTTGGAGGGAAGGCCGGGGTCGAGGCTGAAAAACTCTGCCAACCTCCCTGAGCTTGTGTCCAAGACGAACCTCCTCTTTCGGGTCCTCCTCACCTCGCAGCCGATCTCCTTGAAGGGAGAAGCCTCACTAGAGGAAGAAGCACCACTCTCCCCATACCCGGCAACATCCAGACTCGGCCCCTCGAAGTCACTCTGGCCGATCCCGGCGAAGTCCATTCATTTGAGAAATTGATGAATATGTACGACGGTATCGGGGATCCAGATGAGCACATCGACACGTTCGAGCTCATGATGCAGTACAGGAACTCCGACGACGGTTCAGGGACCTCGAGCTTGCCTCGATAACATCTTGGGATTACCTCGTCTGGGCATTCTCAACTCGATTCACCGCCTCTAGGCTCAAACCGAAGTCTGAGGATGTGCTGAGGGCGATCCGCCAAGGGGAGAAAGAGACCCTGTGATACTAAATTGAAAGGTTCAACAAGGAGGCAAACAATGAAAGAAACATTGAGGATAAAATCAGACTACTTTTCATGAGACACGGCCTCCGCAAGAAGAGCCTCTTCCAAATCGGCCTCGCTATCCACTGACCACAGAGCGTGGAAGAATTTCTATGGAGGGCTCAGAAATTCATTGACTGCGAAGAAGACGGCCTGGCAGGTGAGGTCAGACAAGATTTGGCCCCAGTGAAAGGCCGGGATCAGAAGGATAACAGCTCCAAAAAAGAATTTGGGGCGAAAAGCCGCAGGTTCGCAAAACACACCAAGTTAAACACCAACATGGCAAAGATACTCGCAGCATGTTCCAATGCCGAGTTCAGGGACGTCAAATGGCCGGCCCCACTGACACAAAAAGACGATATGGACAAGCGTAAGTTCTGTCGCTACCATCGTAGGGCACGACACCAATCAATGTCGTGCCCTAAGGGATGACATTGAAGAAATGATCAAAATAGGTAAACTTTCTCAGTACGTGAAGAAAGATCAGGAGAGAAAGTGGGCTCGCTCACCTCGTAAGGGGAAGGCCGTAGTCAACTAGGTAGCCAAACCCCCCAACGAGGAAACCAGTGACTCTTCTGAGGAAGAAAAGCCGAGGCAGCACCGAGCTCAGCCTGTAGCCATGGTAATCTTGGGAGGATACTCCGTTGACGCAGGAGAGACAAAATGGTCCATGAAGCGAAAGTGGATAGAAATACTAAGCCTGGCCTACAACCCAACTCCGACTCCACCTTCGAACAGGCCACCTCTAGCCTTCTCCGACCAGGACCTGTTAGACGGAACGCCAAATAAATACATACCGCTGATAGTCTCGGTCGTGATGGTCGACGTCGAGGTTAAAAGGATGTCGGTGGACCAGGGAAGCTCAGCCAACATTCTGGTTCAAAGAACTGCTAGGGAAATTGAAAATTACTGAAACTGATCTTCCGTCTTACCGAGGCTCTGACTTGTCCGGTTTTAATGGGGCCAAGACCCGACCTTTGGGATAAGTCGAGCTTATGGTGACTTACGGCAACAAGGATCTTTCCCACACAGTTAAAAATCAATTCTTGGTTCTCCCTTGCGAGTCACCCTACAACTGCATCACTGGAAGGCCGACCCTAGGGAGATTGGGCGTTGTTGCCTCCACTGTCCACCTCAAAATGAAATTCTATTCGCTAAAGGACGAGATCATCACCATAGCAGCCGACCTCGAAGCGGCAAAGAGGTGTCACTACCTCTCAACCAAGTCAGAGAACAAAGCTGAGGAAGGTGCACTCGAGGCAACCCGCAAAGGATCCGAGATCAATATAGTCTCATTAGTGGCCTGAACTATGCATACAATAGATGTAACAGTAATGTCATAACATATGTAATGAAATCAGACCTATTGGTCAACCGAAATAAAACGAGTCTCTTTTTGCAAATTAAATGCTCGACCACACTCAATAAGGAGCAGGCTGAGAACGACGCCAAAAGGTCCTACCCGACCTCCCTCGAACTCCCTCACTCCAAGTTCACTCTAAGCCTAGCGCTTGGTGAACTGGACCGAATGAGGTATCGAAGAACCAACGACCCCGGGACCAACTCCTTCAAACCCCCTTTATCCCGAGTCTGATCCAAGTCAAGCACTTGGGAAGACGGGCCGAAAAAGAGGGAAGAGTCACTCCCGACGTCGGGTCTAAAACGACACTCCAATCCCCTTCAATCCAAGTTCGACCAAGCGCTTAGCTCTTGGTGAACTAGATTGAAGCGGATACTTGCTCGCTAACGACTTTGAGTCTAACGCGACATTCCGATCCCCTCTAATTCGAGTTCGACCAAGCGCTTAGCCCTTGGTGAACTGAATTAAAGTGGATACTAACTCGCTAAACAACCTCGAGTCTAACGCGACACACAAACTCACTCATGAGGTCAAATTAAAACCATACATTAATCATCAACAAAATCAAACATGCAATCTAAACAAAACGATAAAGTTAAAATCAGACTCGGATGGTGCCTCAAGTATGGATTACTACAAAATGTGGCCCTGGATAAAACCGCGACCACAACCACTGAAAATTACAGTTATCAAATTACCGGGGAGGACTATAAATTACATCTGAGTCCTGGATCTAGGCCCCGCCCGCTCGTGGCTTGACAATCTTTCCATCACGAACCTCGTGCAAAGGCTGCACTAGGGTATGGTCGAGGTCGGGATGGAGCAGAGCGACTTGAGCAACAACATTCTTGAAGGAACCCACGACAAATCCTACTGCTTTGCAGAGCAGACTCTTGCTTGAACTGGACTGCCTCATCCCGAGCTGCCACCATCGATGCCATGTCACTTTCCAGGGCATTCTTCTGATTACGCAGCTCCCCAACCTCCATTCCAAGATCCTCAATCCGACGCTCCAACTCCGGAACTTTTTGTCCATCTTTGGCTTTATTATCGGCCTCAGACAAAGCTTTTCCCAGCGTCTCTATTTCCTTCTCCCCAGATTTAACCTTCTCCTCAGCCTTGGACACGACCTTCCCCATCCTCTCCAACTCCTTCTCGGCTGAGCTCAAGCTCTCGACCTTGGCAACAATAATATCCTTCTCCAGCTGGAGCCGATCCCGCTCCTCCCGAATTTCGCAACAATTGTTCGACAATAATTCAGTTTCAATCTTTTATCCAATAGTTCACCATCAAGTCACAAGTTTTTAGCTTCCAGGAGGTTACCTTTCTCCCGGTCGGCAGCACTGGTATTCCACTTGATCAGGAAATCTTGCCCCAGTTTACCTACTTTGGCACAAGTTTCAAAATCTTCCATCAATAGGTTGACACAAGCCTTCTTCGTCGGCCCCATTTTGTCCAATGTCGGGACCACTCTTGGCCTTTTTGATGGAGGAGTCAAGGTCGAAGGAGGACGCTTTAAAGGCCCCTTGCTTCCACTCTTGGACTTGGGATCCAAATCCATCACTACCTTTGGTTGTTGACGTTGGGGGTGCCCTGGGCGCCGACAACCCCACAGAAGAGGAGGAAAGAACCGGAGAAGAGCTAGAAGCAGCCGCGTTCGGAGCTTGCAAAAGCTGCACCTCAGTAGTTCCGACCCCATCAACATTCATAAAGTCGGCAAGGCTAAGTGGAGACGTCATCTTGTCTGAAAACGAAGGAAATCGAGGTCAGTACCAGAAAGTACAAAACTAAATATAGAGCTACAGAAAAAACAAATAAAAAGATAAATCTACCAAGGGCAGCAGCAAAAGCCGCAGGAGACTTGGACTCAGCGGTCAAAACGACCTTGCACTCGATCTTCTTGACCGGTACGTTGAACTTTTCCACCCAGGCCATCAGGATGTCAAGAGTCCGAGCTTCATTCTCGGAGAGGGAACTAATCTTACTGGCGTATGCCAATCCTCCATACGAAAAGTGGTCTTCCGACCATGAGATTGGGAACTAGGGCTTCACCACCTTCTGATAAGTCGGAAGTATACGGTTATATCGCGTAATAAAAGAGTTATCGATCCACAGGGACTTGTGTGATAACCAATATTATTTTCGGTGGTGATTAGCTAAAAGAAATGATTTAGTAGATGGAGTTGATTGTTTGTTTTTAAATTCAGAATAAAAGAACGTCCTAGGATTGTGGTTTCGTCTCAATGATAGAAACAATGCACAATCCCTCATCCATTCTCTATTTTATGTAAGGTTCATATTTTAAGGACAAGACATTCAATGGTAACTCAAGTTTCCTTTCGGAATACAAGAGTATGTCTTGAACCAATAATCAAACTTATTCTTATGGTTGATTATTGCCAAAACCCCTTAAGTACAAGCTTTTTTAGTCCCAAGAGTCCCAGAACTATTCTCATGTTTTGTTTCCCTTGTTTAATCCCATAGTTCCAATATCAAACTTCACCTTTCGGTTCTTCGTTTGATATTTGAAATAAAATTTTATGATTAACGGGATTAAATTAAAATATAAACCTTAACAAAATAGAGTCTAGACTTGGGATTGTTTAGGGGTCTATCATTGGATTATTCCCACAATCCCAAGACTAGGAGTCTACTCAAGAAGAAGAAGAAGAAGAAGAAATAACGGAGTTATAAATTGCAGAATTGTAAATGACTGAATGTAAATGACTTCGAAATGTAAATGAAAGCGATAAATACAGGAAATAAAATGCGGAATTGTAAGAGCAAAATTGTAAAGTGCAAGAAGAATAAAAAGCGTAAAGTAAAAGCGTAAGAACTTAAGAGAAAAATATAACTTGCATAAAGAACTTAGAATTCACTTTGAAGAGTGTTTGCAATATGTCTAAGATGGTTAAGCACTCAGAAATATGTGCTTTATATAGGCTAAGATAGGAGACAAAAGAGTTAAAGACAATTACAAGTCTTAAGTGTACAAAGTGTAACTGAAATGGCATCTGATGTAAAATGTAACACCCTAATATTTCTAACAAGTAGAAATACTAAAATGCACAGCTTAGTATACATCAGAGTAAAATTCCTGTATTTGGATATTGAACAACATTAAAACCTTGATATAACTCATCAAGTGATCGATCTTATTCCCTATTATTCAATATCGAAAACAGCAATAGCGGAAACGATTTACAACTTCTAATACATGTACAAGTCATAATATTGAAATTACATTAAAACTAGGAGAGAAACAAAATAAAGACAAAAGCTAAGTCTTCGGGTTCTCCATAAGGCCTCATCTAACCATGCTTTCTCGCCTTGTTCTTTCCCTGTGTATCTGTAAAACATCAACATATAAAGGGTGAGATTACAAATCTCAGTGAGTCCTATCGAGACCCCTTGCTACACACTCGCGGTTCATTTATTCCTTTCCTTTAATCGTAGTCCATATAGGTCCTACGTGCATATATTTTTCCTTTCATGCCATAGTACATCTTCGGTAATGACCACGCCTTTACCGTCGAACCTCTCCACTAGCTTACGCTAGCTTCAAACCTTCTGAGGCCTAGGTTCTGGAACTCATGACTTCCCCTCCCCTGGTATACTAATCTACTGGGTCGTCACTCTTGTGGATTTTATATATGCACAAGTATACGCAGTCACACAAGTAATATAGTAGAAAATACAGGTCGTACCCACAGGGATTGTATTTAATTTAGACGTGTCATATCTTAGCAAATCAGTGTGTAAGGATAAAAACACAATTTTGGAATAGTAAAATAAAGGTTGGTTTGCAAGGAAATAAAAAGGGAAACTATGTGGTGAAGATTTAGTTGGATTGCTTTTACTAAGTAATTTCTCTTCTGTGTTAGTGCTATAGCATTAGATGCTATAGCATTGAGTGCTGTAGCATATGTTGCGTGCCTTTCGGTCACTTTTACCAAGGTTTCGTGACAAGATCCTATGTCTAGGCTTCAAGTAAGTTCACCTTTGTATATTAAAGAGCCCACAGTATTCACTCTATGAACTAAGCCCTCCTATGTCTAGGTTTGGGCAAGGATTGTTCTAAATGTCTTTAAAACAACCACTCACTCATATCAATCTTTGAGATCATCTCATGAACCATTTCTGAACCCATGAATCTACCTATTTTAGTTGGCCAATCCTAAAACAGGTTTGGAAACATCAAAACACAAAGATTGAAATGCATACATCATAATATTATATTACTAACACATTAAAGAGTCATTACAAGCTCAAGCAATCCAACTAAAAGATGTTTAGCTCATGTTAAACATTATCAACAACTTACAAACAGTGGAGTTCATATCACCAAGACAGAAAATAGAAGAAGAATGTGCAAAAGATACACCCCTCCAACTCCTACGCATGAACTGGTGTGCTGACAATGCTATAGCATGAGCAGAACAGAATCTTCTAATGGATTTGATGATTGATCTTCAATGGATGCAAGAGGACAGTTTATCAGTGTATGTTTCCTCTCAAAAACCAGAGAGTTTCGTGCTAGAAGTGTAATGGATGATAGATTATGGAATATGGAGTATGTTATCAAGTGTGGGAGTGGAGCTTCTTTATAGTGCAGATTTTTCCCTCCTCTTTTGCAAGTGGGGGAGACAAGTGGGACATGTTGTCCCATCCATGTTTGCCAAGTGGTCATGTGCAATTGGTAGAGGGTGGCTGCATCAGCACAGGGTGTGCCAATAGGGAGGCGCTGACTGGACAAGATGAGGATTTGTTGCAGATCTGTTTTCTGCTTTTGTCTCCAAGTGGACCCCAGCTCTACTGCGCGCAGGATGTTATAGCACCTGATGCTATAGCACTTAACAGAAAACAGTAGAAACTTCACAAGGGCACCAATTGTGCCAAATAAATTCCAATTCAGTTCTTGACTCTCTTTTCCTTGATTTAACATAAATATTCACATAACTCGTAGCCTAAGCATGCAAACTCACAATGATTTAAGAATATAAATGCGTAAATAACTCTACAAATGGAGAGTTATCACACCCCAAACTTAAACCATTACTTGTCCCCAAGCAATGACAAAAAGAACAAGTAAATCCCTACAACATTCATGCCAAGATTCTTTGAAACAAAATAACATAATCAAGTCAGTTCTTCCATAAGTTAGAAATTCTCAAAACATGCTCTTGATTGGGCTAAATTTTCAGATTCACTCACATAAACCATTGTTTTTCACAACATCCAGAGTTATTACTGCCCAAAGTGAGTGTGTGACCTCTAAGAATAATCCAATTCCTGATCAGGTTCAGAAGTTCACTTAGCCTAGGAGAGAGTGGTCTTCTTTTGAGTGTGTCAAGAAGAGTTCAAATGGAGAGTAGACTAACAATTTCACTTAAGGCTTGAGGGGCTTCAAAGCACAACAAAGGGCTTGATTAGGCATTTCAGATAGTGGCCAGTGTACTAAACTAAGAGAAATGAATGGTATTAGTGCTATAGCATGAGGTGCTATAGCACTTGATGCTATGGGTACAGATTTCTGCTTATGTTTGATGACTTTGTGCTATAGCATTCCTTGCTGGAGTCCAGTATTTTGCTCTTTTTTTTGAGCTTTTAGGCACAATCTCAGCTTTTTTGGTGAGGAGATGCTATAGCATTACATTAATATACATTTGATGTTACAATTTCTGGCACAACTGAATTACATTGGCCTTCCTAAGTCTTCATACCTAGCCTTAATATAACCGATGCACCCCCAAACTTAACTTCTAATGCTACTCTCAATTTTTATTGAAAACATGACACATTCTTGGTCAACCAAGACTAACTTTAGCATCAGATCATTCCTAGCTGACTAAGTTTCTTCCTAAGCTTAGAGTTTGTGTGGGAGCAGCAATAAAACTGGTTATCATTCAAACAAGGCTACTTCACACAGTTACTCAATCATCATTAAATCTTCAAGATGCAAGTTCTTTGATTTTGTAAAAACGAGGGGAATTACTGACTTGACACAAAACCAATACACAATCATTCAAAAATAGTTCAAAAGAACTAAAGTTCCTCCCCCCTACTTAAGACTTGGCAGTGTCCTCACTGCCTTCAAAATGATTTAGGGGAGAGGGTTAAGTAAAACATCACAACAAAACATAAAAATACTTGGCATGATTCAGAAACAGATTTAAAACTAACACAACTGTTGGGTGCAGGACAGGTGCTATAGCACCCAACAGGTTTATTTAAAGCAATAAATTTAAAAAGGACTAAGGAAAATGGATCATTTTCTTGCTAACCCAGATTTGAGCTTGTTGCTGGTCCTGCTAGGCTTCTGGGATGGTTTCTTGTCTGTTTTCTGTTTCTTCTTCTTGGGTTCCTGGGGGGCTTCCTCTTCTACAGTTGATGTTGTAGCACTGGATGCTACAGCAGCAACTTTTTCCTTCTCTGCTTTTTCTGTCTGCATCTTTTCTGCCAGTGCTGTGAGGCCCATTGATGCTAGAGTGTTTTCAACAAACTTTTTGGAGATTTGCTCCACTGATGGCTGCTGCTATTTCTCTGCTGCTGCTCCTTCTTCTACAGCTGCTGTTTCTGTTTGGGTTATAGCAGCACATCAGATGTTGTTGAGACTTTCTCAGCAGCTGCCTCCCCAGTGACTTCTTCTTCTGGCATATCTCCTATCATGTCCTCTTGAACTTCCTCAGTTGTCTTCTTGGTTCCTTGTCCTGCAAAAAGGGTGGTTGCCCTTGGTGGTTGGTTTTTGGTAGCTTCAGGAGATGCTATAGCCTCAGGTGCTATAGCCTCTGTTGTGGTTGCAGGGCCAGGTGGAGGGGTTTGTGGTGGATTGTCAGTGGTGACTGGGGTTTGTGTTTCTGTGTGTATTCGGGAAGTAGGTTCATTTACTGGCTGTGGGATTGGTGTTGGTTCTTTGGGTGGAGGGGTGGGGATCTTAGGTGATGATGGTGGTGGAATTTGGGTGTGGATAGGGGGTATTGGTGTGGTTTCTTCTGGGTGGTCTGTCTCTTGAATCTCTTCAGCTTCAATTTATTCGCTCTCAGTTTCTTCACTCTCTTCCTCACTCACTACCTCTTTGCTCATCCTTATCCTTTTTTCCTCATTTTCCTCAGTTTCATCAGAACTTAGAGTGGGTTCTTCCTCTGCAATGGGTTTCTTTGTGGTCTTTTTAGTAGGGGTCTTCTCCTTTTGTGGGGGCATGGTTTCAGTGGGTTACTTTTCTACTTCAACCTCTTGCTCAGTTTCTTCTTCAAGCACCCACTCAGGAAACTGTGGTGGTTCCCTAGTGCTTTTCCCCTTGGTCAGTTCTTTAAACATGGCTTGTTCCCAGTCATAATGTTCCTTCATGAATTTCCAGACAGCTTGCTGCTATAGCCTCAGGTGCTGTAGCATTGACCCATCACCTGATGCTATAGCAGCAGGCTTCTGTCTTGCTTTGAATTCACTTGGGAAAGGTCCCGCAGGAGTTCTTCTTTCCTCTTTTCTCTCAATTTCTACTTCAGCCTTAATGCACAGTTCAGTAATTAAGCAAGGGAAATAGAGATTACCCACAGGTTTGATCTTGCATTTAAGAATTTCTCTTGAGATAAGCCTTTCTATATCAACATTTTCTCCTTTCATGATGGAGTCTATCAGAATCAATCTCTCCTTTTCCACAGTTGTTGTGTGAGCAGTAGGCAAGATGGAGTGCCTGATAAAATTAAACCACATGCTTGCTTCATCAACCAGATAATTCTTCTTGATCTTGAACTCTGTTCCAAACTTCTCCCAGGGTGAGTTTTCTACTGCCAGTCTACCCTTTAGCCCTTCCATCTCTGCTTTTCCCCAATTTTTGACCTTCTTTTCAAAGTTGGTTCCATGACACCCTAATTCGTACCATTCATTGATAACATGTGCATCAAATGGGACCCTAACATCTCTTACAAGAGAGTATGTTGCTGCATCCAGATTTTCCCATCCAAGTGCTTCTGTGGTTGACACAAAAGTAGGAGACTGCTTTCCAGATTTGAAGCCTCGTTCAGCCATGAAATCCATGCTCCAAAATTTCTTGTTGGAGGTATTAGGTGTTGTAGCCTTGGATGGTGATTTCTGTGTTTTAGCAGAGCTGGATTCGGGTTGGGTTTTCTTTGCCCCGGGGGGTTTGTTTCCAGCAGCTTTCTTAACCATTTTTGTGATAGGTGTTTCTGTAACTGAGACTGAGATGAAAAATTAGGGGCCTTGCTTGCGGAAGTTACGATGATGAGAGGTTGAAGATGATAAGAATGAAGTGAGGTGTGGGGAGTTATGTGTTAATGTGCAACGTTAATTGTAAGGGTGAGGTGAGGTGTGGGGAGTTGGGAAAGCATGAAGTGACCGTTACTGTGCAATCATGGCATGAGAGAGAAGATTTGTGTGCTGATCAGACGTGTTGAGAGCAGTTGAGATTAGATTGCTTAAGCCACCTCATCACTTTGACTTATGCTTTTTCTGATGAGATTACACAGATGCACGACTGATGCTATAGCATCTCATGCTATAGCATCTCATGTTATCACACCAAGTGCTATAACCACTTTTGCAGCTTAACTCCAAAATTCCTGCACAAACAAAAAGACTTAAAAATAACAAAATGGTTAGTTACAAAATTGTGGGTTGCCTCCCAAAAGTGCTTGGTTTAAGAGTCTTCAGCCTGACTTCCCCTAGAGTTGATAAGGGTCTTGAAGATCAATGGTGAATTTTTCCTTCCCACTTGTTCACCAAAATATTGCTTGACTCTTTGCCCATTGACCTTGAAGGTGGTGTTTGTGGCTTCATCATACAGATCCATTGCTCCATGAGAATAAACCTTGATAAGCTTAAATGGACCTGACCATCTTGACTTGAGTTTTCCAGGAAACAACTTAAGTCTTGAATTGAATAACAAGACTTGATCACTTTCCTTAAGTTCTCTCTTTTGAATCCTTTGATCATGCCATGCATTGGTTTTCTCCTTGTAAATTGCAGCATTTTCATAAGCAAAGTGCCTAATTTCTTCCAAGTCATTCAATTGTAGCAACCTTGCTGCTCCTGCCTTGTCATGATCAAAGTTGAGCTTTTTTATAGCCCAATGTGACTTGTGCTGTAGCTCCACAGGTAGGTGACAAGTCTTACCACAGACAAGTCTATATGGAGACATGCCTAAGGGTGTTTTGTAAGCTGTCCTGTAAGCCCATAGTGCATCATCTAGTTGCACTGCCCATTCCTTCCTAGCTGGACCCACCATCTTCTCCAATATCCTTTTAATCTCTCTGTTAGATACCTCTGCCTGGCCACTGGTTTGGGGGTGATATGCTGTAGCAACCTTATGTTTGACCCCATACTTGGCTAAGAGAGTTTCAATGAGCTTGTTGCAGAAGTGAGAACCACCATCACTAATTATGGCTCTTGGGGTGCCAAATCTAGTGATGATGTTCTTGTGAATGAACTTGCTTACTGATTTAGCATCATTGTTGGGGTAAAGCAGTAGCTTCAACCCATTTGGACACATAGTCTACTGCCGCCAGTATGTATGAATTGCCATGAGAAGGTGGGAAGGGTCCCATGAAGTCTATCCCCCAAACATCAAATAGTTCCACCTCTAATAAGTTGGTTAGAGGCATTTCATGTTTGTTGTAAATGTTTCCAGTTCTTTGGCATCTGTCACACCTTTTCACCAACTCATGAGCCTTCTTGAAGAGTGTGGGCCAGAAATATCCAGATTGGAGCACTTTAGCAGTTGTTCTCTGTCCTCCAAAAATGTCCTCCATAGGGTGCAGCATGACACTACTGTAGCACTAGGTGATGTTCTTCTTCTGCAAGACATCTTCTTATCAGTTGGTCTGGACATTCTTTATAGAGGAAGGGCTCATCCCAGTAGTAATGTTTAACATCATGGAGAAACTTCTCCCTTTGTTGGTAAGTCAGATTTGGTGGTACAATTTTGCTGACAAGGTAATTGACTATATCTGCAAACCAATGTGCTATAGCACTTGATGCTATAGCACTAGATGTTGTTACACTGACAGTCAACAACTTTTCACCAGGGAAGCTCTCCTTGATCTCCATTTCTTGTGTTCCTGCACTTTCACCTTCAATTCTAGACAAATGGTCAGCAACTTGGTTCTCCACCCCCTTTTTGTCACGAATTTCCAAATCAAACTCTTGGAGGAGGAGAACCCATCTTATTAGCCTAGGTTTTGCATCTTTCTTTGAAATCAAATACTTGATGGCTGAATGATCTGTATAAACTATGACTTTTGTGCCAACCAAGTATGATCTAAATTTGTCAAATGCAAATACCATTTATCATACCTTTGCCCAAAGACAGCTCCTACAACATAGTCACTAGCATCACACATGAGCTCAAAAGGTTTGTTCCAGTCAGGTGTTACAATGATCGATTGGTGCTGTAACTAAGGCTGTCTTCAGTTTCTGGAATGCTTGCTGACATGGTTCATCAAAAATAAAGGATGTGTCATGCTGTAGCAGCTGACACAATGGCTTTGATATCTTGGAGAAGTCTTTTATGAACCTTCTGTAAAATCCAGCATGGCCTAAGAAACTTCTAACACCTTTCATAGTTGTTGGTGGAGGAAGCTTGTCAATGACTTCAATTTTTGCTTTATCAACTTCCAAACCCTTTTTGGAGATCTTGTGTCCCAGAACAATACCTTCTTGGACCATGAAGTGGCATTTTTCCCAATTCAAGACCAAGTTGGTTTCTTCACACCTCACAAGGATTTCCTCTAAATTGGTTAGACAGTTCTGGAAATCTTCCCCAAACACAGAGAAGTCATCCATAAAAACCTCCATGGATTTTTCAATGAAGTCTGAAAATATGGCCATCATGCATCTCTAAAAGGTAGCTGGTGCATTGCACAGCCAAAATGGCATTCTCCTGAAGGCAAATGTGCCATAGGGACATGTGAATGTTGTCTTCTCTTGATCTTTAGGCAATATGGCTATTTGATTATAACCTGAGTAGCCATCTAAGAAGCAGTAGAACTCTTTACCTGCAAGCCTATCTAGCATCTGATCAATAAAGGGTATTCTCTGAAGTGCCTCCACCAAAGGGACATTGATGGGCATTTGTTGAAGTGCCTCCACGAAAGGGACATTGATGTGCAGTTGTTTAAGCACCTCCAGGAATTTACTGAATTGTTTGTCCTCATGAGACTTCCTCAGCCTTTGTGGAAAAGGAGGAGGTGGGTATTCAGGGACAATTTTCTGTGAAGAGCTAGGTGCTATAGCATCAGATGTTATAGCCTTAGGTGCTATAGCATCTATATTTTTCTTTTCTTTTTCAGCTTTTTCATTTTTTTTCGGTTTCTGAGTTTTCATCAGCTGAAACCTCTGTTGACCCTTGCAATTCCTTCCCACTCCTCATTGAAATAGCTTTGACGTGCTCCTTCCCATGGGCATGTGAAGTAGATGCTTCAGTTGTTGAGGGCAAAGATCCACTAGGCCTCTGAGTTAGAGCAGTAGCAATTTGCCCCACTTGATTCTCAAGGTTCTTGATAGCAGCTCCATGAAATTGAATTGAAGCCTTAGTGTCATTCATGAAGGTTTTAGTGTCCTTCACAAATTCCTTCAGTAGGGTCTCCATGGAGTTGTCAACAGGTTGAGTAATCTGCCTTTGTTGTTGCTGAGCAGGTGTAGCGACCGAAAAATCCGGGTGAGGATTCCTCGAAGGTTCAAAAATGAAGCCGCCACCAAAGTTTAGTTTAAGGGCAAACATTGGAAAATCCCTTTTGGAATGGATAAGGGTCCTTGAGACCAGATAAGGGTTCGGGAGTCGGTTATGCGTGGGGAACGTATTAGCACCCCACGATATCATTCCTAAGGAAGGTTACCTACTAACTAGTTGTAGGAAAGAATATTAATTTTGAAAATGTTTATTTTACCCTTTTATTGTAAATTAAAGGAAACTAAGAGAAAGGAAAGACTTGATGTTTTTTAAATTGAAGAAAATGATTATTTAAGAAAAGACTAAAAAAAGATTTTTTATTAGTGCAATTGACAGAGGTCGGCCGCCCTCTGCTCCTACGTATCTCCTGGTAGAGAATCAAATCACACGTAGTTCTTGGGTAGAAAAATGTTTGTTGGTTGGTATTTTTTAATATAGGGGTTTTAGGATTATTGAGCTGTACAGCCCATCCGTCCTAGAACGATGACTAACCCGTCCGTACGGTCGACTTAGTCCCCTACTTTAAAAAAAATGGAGTTTTTTGGAGTTTGGAAAATAGTTTGATGTGTCTTGGTTTGATTTTATTGGAATAGGGATTTTAGGACTCTTGAGCCGTACGGCTCATTCATCCTAGAACGCTGACTAACCCGACTGTACAGTCGACTTAATCCCCTATTTTGAAAATTTGATTTGTGGAAAGAAATGTGTTTGTGTTTATTTTAATTTAGAAATTGTTTGTTTTAAATAGGGATTTTAGGACACGATCTGTAACGGTTCATTAGTGACCTAAAAAGCAGACTAACCCGACTGTACAGTCGACTTAGTCCCCTATTTATATTTTTTGAAAATGAAATATTTATCTAATTATTTTTGTAGGTTTTTTGTAAAAGAAATTAGTTTTTGAAAAGAAATAAATGACAAAATGAAAAGGGGGTGTAGCAGTTAAAAGTGGGGTGCAAATTACAGGAGGGTTGTATTATTAGAATAGGGGGTGCAGTTAGCGAGCCAAGTTCGTTTTTGTAAACTGGCCTGCGTTTAAAAATGGGCTTGCGTAGGGAGGTGCATAATGGAATTGGTGTGGTGCATACAGTATTCTGAAAAAAAATTAAAAATGACCTAGACTATATAAGGCAACAAACAAAAGCTAAACCTAATTTTCTTTCCTCCCACTCCCCAGCTGCGCCGTTTCATCCCAAGGAGAGAGAGAGAGGGACATGCAAAATTTTCTGGTGAGAGAGATAGAGATTTGCGGAGAGAGGGAAGAGGGCTTCGTGGAGAGGGTTGACGGATGGGGGTTCGTGGCCAAGCATGGCCGCACCGGAGGACGAAACGACGATGCTGGCAACAGTGTGATGGTGGTGATTGACCGGCGCGAACGAATAGATGATGTGACGGTGATGGGAGGAGGATGGCAAGCGTTAATGAACGTCGCACGACGGCCACAGGTGATTCACGGACAACGATGAGATGAGGACAACGGACGATAAAGGAGGAAACGACGGCGGAGGTCTCTGGTGGGTTTTCACAGCGACACTTGGACGACAACTTGGGCTCACGGCGATGGCTTCACGACGTCGCACGACGGCAACAGTGGCGAAGACGGCGCGTTTTGGGGAGACGACCACCGTCACGGTTGTCGAAGCCGGTACGGTTCATTTTTATTTATTTATTTTTGATTCCTCTGTTTTGATTTCTGCTTCTGCCTATTCTGGTTTCTGATTCCCTTCCCTTTCCCTTTTTTTAAACAAAACAGAAATCTAACCCTAATTTTATTTTTTATCTTGAAAAGAACGACAAACAGAACATTGAACCTACTTTTCCCTATTACTAATTAATCTCTAATTGCTAATTTCATCTTTGTAAGAACAGAATACCTAAACCCTAGTTTATTCCTAATCCTAAGTTAAAAAACAAAGATTTATTTGTTCCTAACACTAAACCTAATTTGTTTTTTTGAGGTTTCTACAAAACCTAATTTTTATATATGCAATCTGTTATTAATCTGGTTCTGTTTTATTTTTTTATTTACAAGTCTAAGGATTTTCTTAAAAAACCTAATCTATTTACAGTCCTAATTTAAACACTAAGTCTATTACACTAATCTGCTTGTGATCAACTAATCTGTTCATAGCCCTGACTTATTTACAGTATTAGTACTCATAGCAAAAACCTAAACTGGATGACATATCATGTTCCTGAAATTGCTAAAGCTTAAAAGAAAGCCAAAACATTTTAACTAACCTCTTTTCCAGCCTCTGTTTGGTTTCCTGTTGCCTACTGTTAGTAATTGCCTGTTTATCGAGTACATAACTTTTCCAGCCCCGGTATTTTTATCGAGTAAAAATACCCAAGTGTACCATCATAAAATAATCAGAGATATTTTTCCTGTTTTAAATACTAAACACCACTATAAAATTTTCACTGAACAACTACAGGACAGTCTTAAACATAAATAAGACCATAAACCATCAGTGAAATACAGTGTTCAATATCGCACAAGAAAGCGGAAATAAATACATAACTTTTACAACAGTTAAAGTCATAATGTTGTGATACATAACTAACATGGGAAAACATAACTTAAGCATAAAAGCTAAGTCTTCAGCAGCCATCCGAGTACCACCTACTCGTGCCTCTTGGATCTCCACTTTCCCTGTTTATCTGTAAAACCACAACATATAAACAATGAGATACAATCTCAGTGAGTTCTACCGAGACCCCTACTAACACTCTCGGTCCTTTTAAAACATTTTTAAGATTTGACACAACACCGACCGCAATCCACTTGCTAATCCCGGTGACCATACAATAAGGCTTCGACCTAGTAAGACACCGGCTGTAATCCACTTGCGTCTCCCGATGAACTAGCATCCTAGGCCTTTCTACGTACCACCGACCGCAATCCACTTGCTAATCCCGATGAACGTAGTACAAACTTCTGACACAACACCGACCGCAATCCACTTGCTAATCCCGGCGAACCCCATTACCAATAGTGTTTCCTAATGGCACAGAGCCTAGGGTAAGGGTTCATGACTTCCCCGCCTAGTATGTCAACATGGGTCGTCACCCAAACTCGATATAATATATATATCTACAATCATATGAACATTTAGTTCATTTACATTCAGACCAATAATTGAACATAACACCCGCATCGGGCCGTTTCCCATAGTCGATATAATTTATATATCGTGAATCGTAGACCGGTTTAGACAATAACTAATAATCATCCTGCGTCGGTTATACCATACCACATAGGACTCAATGTCCGTTTTATTATTAATAAAACATATCCGCACACGTGTACTATTATTCGTCTTTTCGAAACAATTTCAACTTCAAAAGTATTTTATAAAACCCTTTTGAAACATACCCAAAATCATGGCATTATAAGCCTAATATCATTATAGAAGGGTTAGGAAAGGATTAAAAGAGAATTGGAATCGATCGGGATCGTTTCGGGCAAGTTTGAAAATTTTGGGCAGAACACAGCGCACGGTTCGTGCGCCCATAAGCACGGGTCGTGCGCCCTGTAATGCATTTTTGAAAACAGAAGCAGAATGACACGCACGGTCCGTGCGCCTGGGACGCACGGGTCGTGCGCTTTTGACAGCATTGTATTTTATCCCGTTTTCGCAATTTTCGTCGTTCCGACCAATTCCGATACCTGTTCCAGTCCAGTCCTAACGCCAAAATAGTACAAAAACATATCCAACGTCCTCACTCGATCAACCAATCCAATCAAAGACTCAACACATTCGATTTTCATCAAAATTCGACATATTTAAAATAATGGTTTTTGACTCAAAATCTTCCGAAATTAAATCACTAAAAATTCCATTTCAACACGACTCAACCCGAGACTCGCTCTGATCAATTCCTAACCCGAATCAGACAATATCAAGAATTATTCCAGACCAGCGAAAGCGATAAAACGATCAATCAATTAATTCGAAAAACAAAAATCCTAAACGTGAGTAGAACTCACCCTTGAAGCGTGAACCACGATCGAGCCGAATTCACCGAGTAACCACACGAACATTCCCCGCTCCGGCGACACCCAATCCGCTTCCAAAGCTTTCCACTCGATCGCGAAACCTCTTTTTGACCGAAATGCCGAATTCCTCGAAATCCTCCATGGACACTATTCATCATCTTCAACCTCCAAAAGCTACTATTCACAAAACCCCAAATTTTGTTTACAAACCCTAACTCTATCAAACTTTGATTCCTCCATTCCAAGCTAGTAATCAACCTCTTACTTGAACTACCCAACCTTCAATTTGTGGAAAGGAAGAATGAAACCCAAACAAAATCCCTCATTTACCTCACATTTTCGAAAATGGCAAGATGAGGGTGAGTGAGTTGATGATGAAGATTTTGGTACCAAATCGAAGAGGAAGTAACGCTGAACGTTTTTCGTGTTGGAAGGAAGTCGTTTTGATGAGCCGAAGTCCTCCCTTTTTCCTCTTCTTCCTCCATGCCCCTTTCCTCTTCTTTCTCTTTTCTCTCTTTTCTCCTCTCTGTATCTCTCGATTCCTTTCTTCTTTCTTTCTTTCTTTTTAATTAATTCTTTCTCCTCTTCACTCACATGCACACACGTATACATATATATATATATTTATTTAATATATAGTTGGTAACGTGGTCCAATTACCATATTGATCTAAATCTCTTATTTCGATTCCAAAACTTCCTTGACCCGTATTATCCGGTTAACGATCCGATGACAAGCAATAAATAATTTTAGCACTCAATAAATTTACCAGTCAAGTACTAAATTAATTTAATTGGGTTAACATCCAAATAATTCGGCTAATTATTTTGAGGATGTTACACTTGGACGACAACTTGGACTCACGGCGATGGCTTCACGACGTCGCACGACGGCAACAGTGGCGAAGACGGCGCGTTTTGGGGAGACGACCACCGTCACGGTTGTCGAAGCCGGTACGGTTCATTTTTATTTATTTATTTTTGATTCCTCTGTTTTGATTTCTGCTTCTGCCTATTCTGGTTTCTGATTCCCTTCCCTTTCCCTTTTTTTAAACAAAACAGAAATCTAACCCTAATTTTATTTTTTATCTTGAAAAGAACGACAAACAGAACATTGAACCTACTTTTCCCTATTACTAATTAATCTC
This sequence comes from Astragalus membranaceus, assembly GCA_039519185.1. Classification (NCBI taxonomy): domain Eukaryota; kingdom Viridiplantae; phylum Streptophyta; class Magnoliopsida; order Fabales; family Fabaceae; genus Astragalus; species Astragalus membranaceus. The sequence goes on from CM076853.1 coordinate 18,891,923, forward strand.
TAATTGCTAATTTCATCTTTGTAAGAACAGAATACCTAAACCCTAGTTTATTCCTAATCCTAAGTTAAAAAACAAAGATTTATTTGTTCCTAACACTAAACCTAATTTGTTTTTTTGAGGTTTCTACAAAACCTAATTTTTATATATGCAATCTGTTATTAATCTGGTTCTGTTTTATTTTTTTATTTACAAGTCTAAAGATTTTCTTAAAAAACCTAATCTATTTACAGTCTTAATTTAAACACTAAGTCTATTACACTAATCTGCTTGTGATCAACTAATCTGTTCATAGCCCTGACTTATTTACAGTATTAGTACTCATAGCAAAAACCTAAACTGGATGACATATCATGTTCCTGAAATTGCTAAAGCTTAAAAGAAAGCCAAAACATTTTAACTAACCTCTTTTCCAGCCTCTGTTTGGTTTCCTGTTGCCTACTGTTAATAATTGCCTGTTGTCGTTACACCTGCTACTGTTGTTCTTTGTTGCTACTTCTCAAACCGCTGCTGCTTCTGTTTTAGGACTTTGTGATTAGGGTTCCAGTGTGGAACCCTAACTTTTTATCTCTGATTTTCTTTGAATTTTCGTATCTGATTTTGTCTTTTTGGGTGCGTGAATTGTTGATTTTATAGGCATTTTTTAGGTTTAGGAAATTGAATTCTTTGATTTTGATGCGATTTTGTTTCCTGTTTCAGGTTATTGGACTCTTGGGCAACAAGAATCAGCCCGTGGATCAGCTGCTTTTGTTGTTTTTGTTTTCTTATTATCATTTTTTTTTGTATTTTCGTTTTCTGATTTTTTGTATTTTTTGGTTATTATTTTGTATTTTTTTAGATTTTTTGGATTATTGTAAATATTTGTAAATTAATTTTTTGTAATTCTTTTATTTATTTATTTATTTTATGGCTTTTGATAAAAATGAATGAAGCGGTGCCAAAAAGACTAAACGGGCCCAATAATCAACAAACACTAAAATTAGGTCCAAATGCTAAGATAGGTCCAATTACGCGAGCATAGGTCCAATTAGACAAAAAAGGCATCTCGGCCCAATTGAAAAAGCTACTAAGCGCTGGCCCAAATTAAAACGAGACGACATCGAATGAGCCCGAAAACTTTTCTCGTAATAATGTCGCCAGGGACCTATGACAGGCGGACTAAATAAAAAGACCATAATAGGAAAGAGAGTGGACAAAATTGGGGTATAACAATAGGGAATCCTGGTGGTGCATTTGGTGCTGCAGCATTAGATGAGCTTGCTGCATTATTGTTCCATCTAAAATTTGGATGGTGTCTCCACCCAGGATTGTAGGAATTTGAGTAAGGGTTATTATTTTTTATGAATCCCACATAGTTCACAGATACAGGATTGCTTGGGCATTCTTCATAAATGTGCCCTCCTCCACAATAGACACAACTGGTTTCACCAGGAGGGGCTTGTTCAATTACAGCAGCAGCTTCTGTTGACTCAGAGTTCTGAGGAGATGCTATAACATTTGATGCTATAGCATTGGCTGTGGTGAGATTTTTGACCATGTTGGTGAGGGAAGCTACTTGAGCTGTTAGCTTTGTCACCTCATTGACTTCAAGTACCCCTGCTTTCTTTTGAGGTGTGGACCTGGCTGTAGGCCAAGAGTAGCTATTTGCTGCTATGTCATCAATAAGGTCACAAGCATCAATGTAAGATGATTTTAGTAAGACACCTCCTGAAGAAGCATCAAGCATCAATCTGGTTTGTGGCTCCAATCCATTGTAAAATGTCTCCATTTGGATAATGACAGGTAGGCCATGGTGAGGACATTTTCTCAACAACTCTTTGTATCTTTCCCATGCTTCATACAATGATTCATTATCAAATTGTTTGAATGAAGTAATTTCATTTTTCATTTTTGCATTTTTGCTAGGTGGAAAATATTTTGCCAAATTTTTTTCTGCTAACTCATTCCAAGTGTGGATTGAATTAGGTTCTAATGAGTTCAGCCAAGCTTTTGCCCTGTCCTTTAAAGAATAGGAAAAAAGTTTGAGTCTAAAGGCATCATCAGAAACTCCAGGAAAAAAGAAATTACTACAAACTTCCAAAAATTGTTTTAAGTGCAAATGTGGATCATCATTGATGGTTCCACCAAACTGACCAATTGTTTGAAGCATTTGAAACATCATTGGTTTAAATTCAAAATAAGCTGTATTAAGTTGAGGTCTCACTATGCTAGTTTGCATGGCTTGAGGGTTAAAAACTGCATAATCCCTCATTGGCCTGTCCCTATCATTAACCATACCTTCTGGTCCAACCTGTATGAATTGTTGCCTGTACCATTCTTCTGGATCATGAACAGGGCCTGAATAATCAGTGACTAGTCCTCTCCCTGTGAATGCAGGAATTTCAGTTTGAGTGCCATGTTGGGTTCCACCATGTTGGGAACCTCTACCTCTGCCACCTCTTCCTCCTCTATGGGAGCTTCTGCCAGAGTTATGTTCTGACATTGCTGCTCTCTACTGTAACCTTTGCTGCCTTTGCAATGCTCTGAACCTCCTTTCTATTTCAGGATCAAATTGAAATTCTGGTGAATTGAGCTTGTGCATATGCTATAGCATCCTGTGCTGTAGCATCAGAAACAAACACTAGAGTAAAAGCTACACTATTATGCTAAGAATTTCAACAGTAAAATTAATTTGAATCCCCGGCAACGGCGCCAAAAACTTGTTGTGGATTTTATATATGCGCAAGTATACGCAGTCACACAAGTAATATAGTACAAAATACAGGTCGTACCCACAGGGATTGTATTTAATTTAGAGTTGTCATATCTTAGCAAATCAGTGTGTAAGGATAAAAACACAATTTTGAAATAGTAAAATAAAAGTTGGTTTGCAAGGAAATAAAAAGGGAAACTATGTGGTGAAGACTTAGTTGGATTGCTTTTACTAAGTAATTTGTCTTCTGTGTTAGTGCTATAGCATTAGATGCAATAGCATTGAGTGCTGTAGCATATGTTGCGTGCCTTTCGGTCACTTTCCCCAAGGTTTCGTGACAAGATCCTATGTCTAGGCTTCAAGTAAGTTCACCTTTGTATATTAAAGAGCCCATAGTATTCACTCTATGAACTAAGCCCTCCTATGTCTAGGTTTGGGCAAGGATTGTTCTAAATGTCTTTAAACAACCACTCACTCATATCAATCTTTGAGATCAACTCATGAACCATTTCTGAACCCATGAATCTGCCTATTTTAGTTGGCCAATCCAAAAACAGGTTTAGAAACATCAAAACACAAATATTGAAATGCATACATCATAATATTATATTACTAACACATTAAAGAGTCATTACAAGCTCAAGCAATCCAACTAAAAGATGTTTAGCTCATGTTAAACATTATCAACAACTGACAAACAGTGGAGTTCATATCACCAAGACAGAAAATAGAAGAAGAATGTGCAAAAGATACACCCCTCCAACTCCTATGCATGAACTGGTGTGCTGACAGTGCTATAGCATGAGCAGAACAGAATCTTCTAATGGATTTGATGATTGATCTTCAATGGATGCAAGAGGATAGTTTATCAGTGTATGTTTCCTCTCAAAAACCAGAGAGTTTCGTGCTGGAAGTGTAATGGATGACAGATTATGGAATATGGAGTATGTTATCAAGTGTGGGAGTGGAGCTTCTTTATAGTGCAGATTTTTCCCTCCTCTTTTGCAAGTGGGGGAGACTAGTGGGACATGTTGTCCCATCCATGTTTGCCTAGTGGTCATGTGCAATTGGTAGAGGGTGGCTGCATCAGAATAGGGTGTGCCAATAGGGAGGCGCTGACTAGACAAGATCAGGATTTGCTGTAGATCTGTTTTCTGCTTTTGTCTCCAAGTAGATCCCAGCTCTACTGCGCGCAGGATGTTATAGCACCTGATGCTATAGCACTTAACAGAAAACATTAAAAACTTCACAAGGGCACCAATTGTGCCAAATAAATTCCAATTCAGTTCTTGACTCCATTTTCCTTGATTTAACATAAATATTCACATAACTCCTAGCCTAAGCATGCAAACTCACAATGATTTAAGAATTGAAATGCGTAAATAACTCTACAAATGGAGAGTTATCAGTCACCCATCCTCTGATATAATTTATATATCCTAACCTTGAAAGAACATTTAGTTCCATAACCTTTAAACGTAACCCATGTCCTCTCGCATATACTACTTTACGGTTTTTGAAATAATTATGACTTCTAAAAACAATTCATTTTAAACCTTGCAATCATGTTCAAAAACAGAGCATCATTGGTTCCATGATATGAGGGATGGTTGGGAAGAAGATTAGAAGAGGTTTGGAATCGAAAGGAGCGACGAAACGAGAATTCGGTGTGCGGTAACAGAAGCTCACGCACGATCCGTGTGCCCTTGGCGCACGACCCGTGCGCACTTAACATTCTTTTTAAAATCATTTGCGAAGCTGGCGCACGGTCCGTGTGCCATAGGCGCACGACCCGTGCGCTTCTATCAGCACCCCAATTCGTTCCGTTTTTCTCGTTTTTGCGATTCCGTTCAAGTACAATCCATGTTCCGATCAAAATCCGACCTAAACACAAACAATACCAGAAAATATTCCGGTCCAAACAATAGCAATCAATCACAATGCATCAATCAATCAATCATTCATAACTAAACACATTTTCGCAATTACGGTTTTCGCAAAACGACGACTTTCAACGAAATCGAACGAAACCATATTCTCAGTCACATGCAAGGTTGACACAATAAAATTGAAAACACTAAGCGAGTATAGAACTCACCTTTGGCGATGAAATCGCACACAACGACAACAATGAGACTTTAACAATCGCACAGAACCGCACGAACAATCCCCGTACTCGAATTTCTTGCTTCCACGAACATCAAATCGACCCCTTACAGATCCCCAAACATGTCCAGTTACTGAAGCTTCCCCAAATTCATATCGAATCCACAATGTAATCCCCTTTTTACTCCGATCTAACCCCAACTTCTAGAACGCGTCAACTAACTCCAAAGACCGGTTTGGCAGCATCTGTGAGCTGTTTTGAAACAAACATAACTAATTCGATTCTTAACCAAAACCTTTCAAACTAGTTCCTAATGTGTAGATAATTTTGTCTACTTTCATATGGTTCAAGTCCCACACTGATATGATGAGTATTCAGGGAATTATGGCTAAAACATTGTCACTGATCCAAAACTGAGACTGATTCAAAAGTAAAACTTGTAAATCATTGTTCTCCCACAATACTCAGTCAAATTAAGTGGTTCTTGTGCCTAAAATGAAGGATTTCGTGTCTAGTTTCTAATGAAATAAAAATGGCATTCAACGGATGACCATGGAGGGAGTTACGTAGTATTTACCATACGTGGTCAAAACTGTTTCTTGAGCAGAAATTGTTGTGAGCTTATATCTTCAACTTACAACCACCATGAGCCACGAAATTTAGCTCCAAACTGAACCCAATCTACTCCAGCGCCCCTCCTACTGTGCAACTCGACCCCAACAGCAATGTAACTTGAAGTTATGCTACTAAACTGAATATTGAGCTTCATAGAACCATATGCAAGTCTTAAGTGTTTCAACACTCTACCTTCCTCTCCACTTGAACTTGAAGCTTCAACAATGGTGAATGGGGAAGGCGGTGAATGTAGGTTATGAAATTACTATCATTAAATAGAGGAAGAAAAATGAAGAAGGTTGATGATAAAATCTTTTACATGCATGAAGCTTTGGTGATTGCTCTTCTTCCTTCTTCTCCACTCTCTCTCTCGCCTTCTCCTTCCCTCTCTCTATCTCAAATTCTGTTTGTCAAAAAATGGACCAGTGTGTGTTGTGTTTCAGTTCTAATGAGCTGAAGTTAATAATGAGGCAAAAAGACCATACTACCCCTTGCTCACTAATTCTCACTTAAATTCATTCTAATCCATCAAACACTTAACAATCCATATAACTTAGCAATTTAAATAGCATTTCCATAATCCTGGCATGCTTAGGACTCGATCCATTATTTCATCGAGTAAGACATCTTCAACATGAGGCAAAATGACGATTTTACCCTTGTGCTCTAATACCCACAATAATTCACACAATTCGGATAAAATTGCATGTAATTCATATGATTTGGCAACTAAATATTACTCTCGCGACATAGCCATATCCGAGACTCAATTTATCATTTAATCGAATAATAAATCTTTATTTAATTTCGTAAACTGAAATTAACGAAACTAGGGATGTTACATAAAATGCATGGGTCGTGCTCTTGGGCACACGGGTCTTGCATGCCCTGGACCATAAAGATAGAATTTTTCATTAGCTTTCCAACGCGTCAAAGAACACCTCAATCGGGTTCCCAGATTGTGAGATATGACCAAAATGGTGTAAACAGGAATAAAACTGTTGAATCCACGCTTGGACGTATGAGTATGCTCTTGGGGCGCATCGACAAGGTTTGATTCTTGGCTTCATTCTTGACCTTCCTTGCTTCCTTTTGACCCTTATTGTTTTCTTTGGCCTTGGGACTTTGACATCTTGCTTTTGAAGCTCATATTCTTCTCTTTTCTCAATACTTGGCTGAGTAAACAAAAAATCTTAGCCCGGAAACCTGCACGCAGGTATTTTTGAAATTTCTTCAGGTAGGATAATTAGTAGAGCCCGGCCTATACACAGTTCTGATGCTGCGGACATCCTTGGACACCCATCTATACGGGTCCTCCGCCTCGACTCTTCTTCCCTTTCCAGGCCGACTTGACTAATAGGATCGACCATTTGGGGAAGATGCTGTGTCGAGGGGGTAACTGCAGAGTCACTAGCCTTCGTAAGATGAACTAACCTTAACGAGGTTGACATCCGATCTTCAGCCAGGATGGGCTGACCCTCAGCCGATTTCCTTAACAGGGGTTTCCCAGGAGGGACGAAGCTTGGCCTCTCGCTATCCCTCGTCTTCGCCAGCTTTGTCTGCAAGGGGGGAAGTTTAGGTCAGAAGCATAGTCAAAGAATAGAGCCGGGGATAAAGCTGGCCCCAAACTAGGACTGACCATCTTCCTCCCCCAGGCAAGGTGGAAGGAAATTCGGGTACAGGGACCAGGGAAAAAGATAAGGAAAGAAATGCGATACAATAATAAAAAGAAATTAAGACAACTGATCTCGGAAAGATGAACGGTAACGTCGGGGGATTTTTCTGGAAAAACACTCGCCGTAGTTTCAACGTCGGCTTGCCGGAACTTTAACACTAGTAGTAAATTGTCAACTTCGGGGGAATCGCTTGTCAACATCGGGGGATTTATGTGTTAGCTCGGGAGAAAATAGAGCTCAGGGAATCCAAAGGTGTCACAACATTGAACCCCTGGCCTATTTATTGAAGCCCTTGGGCTTGGAAGACGAATTGACGCGCCCTTTCCCGAGGCAATAAATGCCAAGGCACTGAAAACTAGGCCATCATTATGGCAAGATGCCCCATTTCAATCAAACTTCGCATCAGTGAGTTGGCTTGACACGTGTCATCTCCGAAAATACGACGTTAGCACAACCCGCTCGCCAACCTAGGGGGCAATCTCGGGGAAATTCCGACTCCACCAGAGGGTTACCCACTGCAAGCTCGATCCCGATGGAGCCTTATTTTCCAACAACTTGGAGGCTTCTTACGCAACTTAAGTCAAGGCCGCACTACTGTGACCGACCTCAACTTGGGGGCAAATGTTCCGGACTGGGCCAAGCAGCCCAATCCGTACAAGAAGCAGCTCAATTCATCACTGGATCCGGCCCAACATCGGCTAGCGGAGGCGACACTCAGATCAACGGCCAGGATCTACACGGACCGATCCAACGATCCAGGGTCAACCTAGGCGAGGAACACCCCCTCTCGCCGCATCTATAAATACGATGCCACCCTCCAAAATCAGGTACACTTTTCTCATAAGTACCTCTCCACCACTTCTGTTTGCTGACTTTGGCATCAGAGTGTCTGCAGGTACCAACCTCGGGGGAAGACTACTCCGAGCGAATACATCCGACCTCAGTCATGGGGAGCCCGACTTCAACTAACACCTCTACCAACTGCAACCTCGGATTCCGATCCCGATAGCAAGATACAGAACATGCTACAAAAACTGTAAAGAATAGGTTTTCTAGTCGAAAGAGCGATGAAAGGATGAATAATTGTCTGGTTTTTTTGATTAACAATGATTGTCTAGTTACTTATATTGAGAAAGAAGTGTTCATGAATATTGACACCATGTTGATCATTCAACGATTTCAAACCACAAAGTCGCGTAGAGGACAATTATAAATATGTATGTAATCTTTTTGACTAGTATTATAATTTGAATAATTATGTCTTTATTTTTATATATTATAATTTATAATTTTATTAAGTCAAATAGTCTCACAACCCCGGGCCATGGTCCCGGATACGCCACTAGTATCACGTGTTTAAAAAGATATAAATCTTTCAACAAATTTGCTCGAAGAATATAAAAAGTGACCCATACCTTATCTGAAACCCCGAAGGACCAACTTAGATAGTTGGTAGGGCGCTCCCGCTAAAGTTATTCCTCAGAGCTCAACCCGGGGGTGGTACCTGCAATGACACTCTAATGCCCAAATCAGAGGTAGGAAGTCATATTGGAGGTATGGGAGAATGCATGTGTACCCGGCGTAGGGGTTTGACCTCTATTTATAGGCTCCAGGTCTGCCTCAGCCCTCAAGGGTTGGCTGCACGTAATCGCCACTCCGCATCGTGACCATCGGATCTGGCGAAGCGTTCCCTACTGATAAGAGCATCGCACCGATCGCCAGAAATAAAGGGGGAATCAAGCGTCTCGCCCTTACGGCTAGCTTGTATTGGGCCGCGCCCTGGCCCAGGATCGAGATTGGGCCCTCGGCCCAATCCGGAACAAAAAAGCAATGAAATATAATAAAATGCAGCAAAAAGGTACAAAACATCCATGTCTACATAAGATACTGAATATTGCATCCAAATAAGTCAAGAGTTTTTGTTTGAGGACAAAAAAAATGTTTGCTTGCGAGATGCAACAGAAGAAATATTTTATGGTAAGGAAAACAGAGAAAAAGATATTTAATGGATCATCACTTGTTAGTGACACAAACATCCATGTCACCAAATAACTGGAAAATAATTAATTTTATTTTATTTTTGTCAAAAAAAAGTAATTTAATTATATTTCACGTGAACGTGATTAAAATGAATGAGAGAACAACATTGTTAACTTTCTTACGGTCTGGAGATGCAAACTCGTTGTTGGAGGGAATTTCACCGTGGAAAATTGAAGCTCCAAATGCTAGCTTCTCGGTTGTTGTCGATTTTGGCCGCAGTTTTGACTTGACGCAGAAATCTCGCCGCTGGTCCAAATAGACACTTAATTGATCCCAATGAATCCTCATGCTCAACTCACTTTAATTTTCTCATAAACTAGTACTATACCCGTGCATCCGCACGGGCCGGTCGCGTTACGTCATACGATTACCTCAAATAGAAATGTTAGTTTGAAATTTCATTAATCTAAAATCAATTGTAAAATATAGAAGATGACTTGCATACGGACAGATGTTTTCGTGTTCTTTTTAGAAATGAATTTAGACAGTATTTAAATAGTCTGAACATTACCTCGTGAAAATAAAGAAAAATTTAAAGTAGATAAAAAATGAGTTTCAAATAAAAAATTGATAAATATTAAAATTAAAAATGTAAAAGTATCATTTAAAAACAATATGTGCATTTATCCTGTGTGTTTTTATATATCGGTGCAGCGTTGTTTTTATATCAGTGTTGTTATCCCATGTTTTTTTATATATCAGTACAACTATCCCGTGCTTTTATATATATCATTGCAATTATCCCCGTATTTTTTTATATATCAGTGCAGTTGTCTAGTGTTTTTTTATGTATCAGTGCAGTTATCTCATAGTTTCAATTGATTATTTGAGTTGAATAGTAGATTATTGTAGATAGTGAAAGATAGATAGTAGATTATCAATAAAAAATATTTATCCCGTGTTTTTTTATATATCAGTAACAATTATTTGTCCTTTTTTAGGTATTAGTGACAAATATTTGTCGCGTGTGTTTTAAATATTAATCAGTTTAAATAGTCATTAAGCCTTCTTGTTTTTTTAGATAGTAGTTTTCAAAAACTATAATTATCAATGGTAAATATTAATCCCGTGTTTTTTTATATATCACTGCAGTTATCCCCGTGTTTCTTATATATCTGTGCAGTTATCTAGTAGTTTCAATTGATTATTTTAGTTGATAGTAGATTATAGTAGATAGTAAATTTGTTAGATAGCAGATTATCAATAAGAAATAATTGTTTTAAATATTAATTAGTAATTCAAATAGTCATTAAGCCTGCTTATTTTTTAGATAGTAGGTTTGTAGTTGTAGGTTTCAAAAAATTTAATTATCATTGAGAAATATTAATCTCGTGTTTTTTTATATATCAGTGCAGTTATCTCGTAGTTTCAATTAATTATTTTAGTTGATTAATAGATTATAGTAAATAGTAAAAGAGATATAGTAGATTATCAATAAGAAATATTTATTTTAAATATTAATCAGTAGTTTAAAAAGTCATTAAATATTATTGTTTTTTAGATAGTAGGTTTATAGTAGTCTTCCAAAAATTTAATTATCAATGACAAATATTAATCCTTTGTCTTTTTATATATTTGTGTAGTTATCCCGTGTGTTTTTATATATCATTACAGTTATCTCATAGTTTCAATTGATTATTTGAGTTGATTAGTAGATTATTGCAGTTATCCTGTATTTTTATATTAGATTATTTGAGTTTATTAGTAGATTATAGTAAATTATAGTAGATTATTGCAGTTATAACGTGTTTTTTTAGATAGTAGTTTTCCAAAATTATAATTATCAATGGTAAATATTAATTATAAATTGTCAAAAAAAATTATAAATATCAATGGTAAATATTAATCCTGTGTTTTTTTATATATCACTGCAGTTATCCCGTGTTTTTTATTTATCAGTGCAGTTATCTCGTAGTTTCAATAAGAGATATTTGTAGTAGATAATAAAAGTTAGATAGTTATCCCGTGTTTTTTATTTATTAGTGCAGTTATTTATAGTAGATAATAAAAGTTAGATATTTGATTATCAATAAGAGATATTTGTTTTAAATATTAATTACTAATTTAAATAGTCATTAAGTCTTCTTGTTTTTTAGATAGTAGGTTTATAGTAGTAGTCTTCAAAATTTTTAATTAAAGTAATTTTTGTATAAATTTAGAAATTTAGTTAAAAGAATTAAAGTGAAGTGATAAGAGAAAGAGAATAATTATTTATGGGAAAAGTAAAGTAAAAAGAAAAAAAAAGGAAGAAAGAGAGTGTAAAAGAAAAGTGAAAATGAGGAAAGAGAGCGTAAGAAGAAAGAGAAAAAAGGAAGAAAGAGAGTGTAAGATAAAAGTGAAAAGTAAGAAAGAGATTGTAAGAGTAAAGAGAAAAAAAAAAGAAATAGAGTGTAATGACATTTTTACCCTCAAAAATTTGAGGTGTCTTTTAGATAGAATGGGGGTATTAGTAAAATCCAATGTGGTGAATTTGTATAAATCTACCGTTGAAAAGCTACCTAATTAAAGTAACCCGTGGTTAAAAGCAAGAAAATGATGGGTCCATTAATTGATCCCGATGGTCTTTTTTTAAAGGAAGATGCACCATTAATTAGCAATAAAAATACCTGATTAAAAAATCTAAACACTAAGTCAAATTTGATTAGATATAAAAAAATCTTAATGGGTCCATAAATATCATTGAATACTGAATATTCTAAAAGTCATATCCAGTGCGAAATTTGATCTTAAGCAGGAGCGGAGATTAGTCTTTCGTTAAATGCGTTGGGACACTCTGTAGGTAGCCAGTAATGGTCCAAACAAAAAAAAAGTGGAGCTTTGTCTGTATCAGGGCCAACATCATATTCTATGTTCTGGCTAAGAGAAAGCTAGTTAATGTTTATTGCACGATGACAACATCGAGCAATAGTCAAATACTATGTCGGCGTATTTAATTATACCGTACATTATCATTGTGAAATACTCCCTTCGGACCTATTTATAAGCAAAAAATCACTTTTTAGGTTCATTGGAAAACTAATGTATCTGGACAATATCATAGTTTAGATAGTTCCAGAGGGAGTACTCGTATTTGCCTATACTTGATGTTTGTAGGATATTTTTTAATGGTTGTTATAAGCTTAATATTGGCGCAGCAAGTCCAATAGAGGGTGATAAGTGTCTCACAACGGGTGTGTGAAAAATAGAATATAATTGACAAACATCTCTCACTCTAGTCTACATGCGACTTTTGTAGGGTTGAGTTAGGTCCAACTTAAATTATAAGAAGGTATCAGAACCAATACAAGATCCGTTGGGTCGCCCACTGTCGAGCCACTCGGGTCACACTCAAGTTGTCTGGTTCTAGGCGTGAGGGGTGTGTGTTTAGAGTCTCACATCAAATGTGATATTGTTTGAAAAATAGTTTATAAGTGAGAGACGTCCCTCACTCCACATGCCGATTTTGTAAGATTGAGTTAAGTCCAACCCAAATTCTAAGGTAAGTGGGGGTATTGGTGTTGTGGTGAGAGTTGCTAACAGTGTCGTGATTGCTACTAGTTGTTGGCATGTCCTTTCATTACCAGATTCAAAGGTAGGAGCACTAGTGCAAAATTAGGAAAAGAATTAGACATTTAAAGTCAGACGCTTAGATACCTGACTTGATATGTAGATGCGGTGGCAAACTTGTAATTAAGATGAAAAACTTTATCTGACGCGCATGTTTTTAAGTCAAGCATAAACAGAAGTGGATACAATTTCTTCTTTGCAGAACAGCATGTGTTGTACCCCGAAAAATCCCGTTTAGGGTTCTTCAATGTACAACGTAGAAAATTGTGAAGCCGCCACCAATATTTTAGTTTTTAGACCAAAACATTAGAAAAAAATCTTTTACAAAAAGGCGGGTGGTCTTTTGAAAAATAGAGATATGGGTTCGGGGGTCGGTTAGGAATGGGGAAGGTATTAGCACCCCATTCCTCCTTTCTACTGAAAAGGAACCTCTAATTAAATTGTGTGGTTTTAAATGTTTGATTTGAAGAACACCTAGATTTGCCTATTTTATTCTTATTTGAAGATGGAAGGGAAATTAATGGAAAACTTATGTAAAGAGGGAAAAAAAAGAGTTTTTCAGAAAAGAGCTCGACGGGGGTAACGACCCGCTCCTACGTATCTCCCGGTACAATGGAGAACTCAGAGCTACGTAGTTCTGCCTTGGTTTTTGTTTTTTAACTTTTTAGGTGAGTTTTCGAAATAGGACGAGTACTAGCGAGTGATTAAACTAGCTAAGGCTATGGGTAATCACCGCTAAGTACTCAAAAGGAGTTGCTACCGTTAGTCAAACGAACTAAGGTTCTGGGTGACCGTTGGTAACAACTTGTTTTTATTCTCTTTTTGAAAGCTTTTTTGAAAAGGATTGATTTGTTTGATGACCAAACTAGCAAAGGCTATGGGTGGTTATCGCTTATTGTTCTTTTTGGAGAAAGGACATCGATGTCAATAGCTAGACGAACTGCGGTTCTGATTAGCTACTAACAACAATGGGATTGAAAACATTTTTGTTGGTTTTGAAAATGGAGGTTTTTTATTGTTGTGAAAAGGAAGATTTTTTTTTGATGCGCTTGACGAGAACAAGTCTCGCTCCTACGTATCCCAAGTGGGAATCAAAGCAACGTAGTTCTTGGAGCGAGAAAAGGAAGCCTTGAAGAAGGTGTTTGAAAAAGGAAGGAACTTTCATGATCAAACTAGCTAAGGCTATGGGTGATCCTTACTAGTTCACATGGCTTTTGAAAAAGGGAGAACTTTCATGATCAAACTAGCTAAGGCTATGGGTGATCATTACTTGCTCACATTGTTTTTATGAGTTTGAAATTGATTGAGTGCAAGTGCAAAAACTGTTTTTAATTATGAATGCAAAAGGTTTTTGAAAATTGAAGTTGTTACTAATGAGTAACAAACTTGTTTTTGAACTTGAGTGCTAAAAGTTTTGAAACTGTAGATGTTACTAACGAGTAACAAATTGTCTTTCACATACAACATGGTTTTGAGGTTTGAAGTGTTACTATCGAGCAACAATAAGTCTATGACTTTACAAAGTCTTTGCGAAAATCAAAACAACCAATTTGTGAACACCAATTCAACACTTTCAAGCACAACGAGCACACAAGTAATGAATGCAAAGCATGTAAGTAAATGATGCAAGTAGTTGAATCACTTTCAAGTAATCTTCAACACTTGGGGCATGCACTAGGCATTAGTGTTGAATCACATTACTAAATCATCAACAAGAGACAAGTAATTAACTATGCAAATGAAACACAAAGGGATTGATTCACTTTGGGTGAACTCCCCTACTTAGGATATGCACTAGGCATAAGTATTTGGATCACATCACCCAATCATCAACAAGGGGTAAGTGATTAAACATGATGTGATATGCAAATAGTGAAACAAGTGTAAAGGCAAGTGAAAATATTTTAATGAGAGGTGAAAGGTAAATGGTAAAAAGTGAATGGTAAAATCTTTTTGTATTTTTGAGTAAAGAGTTAATGAATGAGGTAAAAACTTGTGGTAAGAAGTGAAAAGTAAGAATGAAAATGTTTTTAACTTTTTGGTAATTTTTTAAGTGAATAGTAAAATACATTGGTAAATGGTTAAAAAAAAACACATTTACACAAAATTATTTGCACACACCAAACCAACAAAGCAAATTGCAACAAAAGCTAGGTCATAAAAATGGCCTTGGCCGAATGCTTGCAAGCAACATTCACCAACAAATTTCATGCCAAACATGACATAAATTGATGCATAAAAATGACATCAAACACAAACATAACATAGCACATGAGATTATAAGATAAAGATCAAGTATCACATACATTTATTAACACAAAAATTAAGGAAATGAAACAAACATCAAAACCTTAAATTCTACAAGTTGAACCCGAAGCTATACATGCTTGAAATCCAACCATTATTCACATTTTGGACATGAAATGAACTAGAAGAAACAAGATCCCTAAGATCTAACATGAGGCCGAAACCAAATCAAGGAGAAAAGAGCATTTTATTCATGAAACAAAGATGCAAAGATGATGATATGCAAAGATCACATAACACAACTTATGCAAAAGGGGTGAGATACCAAATCTCCCCCAACAGCCCCCCTAATCTACATTTTGATGAATATGCAAAAGAGATAAGTTTTTTTTGATGCAAAAAGTTTATGAATGCAAAGGGTTCTAAGAGTTTACCTTGAGCCTTCACTAAACTATGCGAAAATGGAGAGCTAGTGAACCAATCAACCAAATCTTCAAAAGAACACCAACCAAGCCCTTGAAAACCTTCAAAATCCTAAGCTCTTGAGGGTATGAATCTGAACTTGAAGATGGTAGGAAGAAGATATGTGAAATGGGAGTGGATTGGAAGTGATTTGATGAAGAAAAATCAAAGGAACAATGGGTGGATGATGGTGAGTGTGCTCACGGTTTGGAGGCTCTTTTGAGAGAGTGTGCTAGGGTTTTTTTGAGGAGTGAATGATCAGCCAAAAGGTCCTTGTGAGCTGAGCACAAAATGGTATTTATAGAGGCCACTCAAAGTTGAGGGTAACTATGTCACTCCATCTCACTTGTGCTCTAGGATTAGAGTTTTATTTGGGATCAATGGTTAGGATCAATTGCCACAAGGATGGAGGGTAGTCAAGAAGCACAAAGGGAGGAGAGAGGGTGAATAGTGCGCAGCTTTGGAGGGAGGGTGAAGGATAAATCATTTTACCAAAATGTTTTTCCAAATGGTTCATATTGCAAGAATGCCATTTTAATTCAAATGGAGGGTTGAGATTGCATTTACAATTCAAATGAAAGGCTATGATCAAAACATGATTATCAAGCAATAAAATAAATCAAAATTGGATGGATATGGAGCTGATATGCGCAGGTTTGTGGCCTTGGTGTGCAAGTTGTCAATTGTACAACTTGTACTATTGTGTGATCATTCCATTTCCAACCCATTTTTTATTATTCTTTTTCAAGTAAATCCACAATATTATGCCAAATTGGACCATATCCTATGATCAATCATTGGGCTCAGAAATAAATGCTACCATCATCCCAAAATTGATTTGGGTGCCCCACTTTGAAGATGCTTGAAGAATATTCCATTGTTGACTTTTCGGTTTTGACTTTTTCTTTCTTTTACATAAATCAACAATGTATTTACCAAAAATATGTATGATCAAGCACATCTCACCTCAAGTGATTCCTTATAGATCCCTGTGATTCTTTGATGAAAAATTGAATTTTTTTGGCGAAATGACCAAAATGCCCTTTTGATCATTAGAACCCTAATCCTCGTTCAAAATGCATTTTCTTTTCAAGAATTACTTCAAAACTCTAAAATGACCCCAAAAATCTAAAATGTATGCAAGAAATGATTTTTTTTGCTGAGAAATATCTCATTTTTCGAAAATGACCAAAATGCCCTTGGTCTTGAAAAAACTCTGAAAATGCTATAAAAGGCAATGCAATGCATCCCTAATCTTAAGATGACTTTCAAAACTTTGAAATGCATGAATGATGGTCTTCATGACATTATGAATGAATGCTGAGCCTTAACTTACTTATTTTTTGCTTGAAAATTAGGGTTTCGACCTAGGCGGACAAAATTAGGGTATGACAGCTGCCCCTCTTTATTTGGATTTTGACAAGGAATATGAATTGGCCGAAACATATTCCGAGGCAAAATAGAAATAAAGAATTCAGAAATTATACTGATTTTGTCCGCTTGGGAAAACCCGAATTTTCTCTCTTTTTTTTTTACTTAAATGAAATGCCCGCCCTCAAAAAGCAGGAAATAAAGCTATAAAGAAAGCAGTAAAGAAAGTAACCTGGATGGACACTTGGGTCCTGAAGGGATGCTTGGATCCTGAATGAACACTGGGGTTCTGAAGGGACGCTGGGGTCCTGAATTCGGAGGTTGCCTAAAAACCTTCTAACAGACTCTTGTTGAGTCCGAGCTTAGGGGTGGCCTTCTCGAGCGGCCGATCAACATCAGGTCCGGCACTAATTTGATCAAAGGACGTCCATTATGCCTTAGGTTGACATAACTAATCCGAAGGACTTGACGAAGTCGGATGGATCCATCGCGTGCTCGTACACGATGTTGTGATCTGGATTGATGGAGTTCACTAACTCTGGGTTGATGGAGTTTACTAACTCTGGGTTGAGACTATCTAGTCTGAGGTAACTTCTATCTTGACTGGTACATGAAACGCATGCACTTGAATGCATATGAATGCAATGATTGACTTTGGTGGAATGCTTTTTCTGTTATTTCTTCGCTCTTCTGAGATACAAATTGAAAGTGTAATGCACTACTGTTTGATGCCATGAAGCGATGAATGATATGAATGGTATGAGAATGATGAATGATATGAAGATGGTGTGTTCTTTTTATGTTCCGCTTTCTGCAATTCTTCTGTCTTTGTTTATGCTGTTTGTTTTCTTTAAGCAGCTTTCTTTTTTCTGCTTGTTTATTTTTTTGTTTATTCTGTTTGCTTTGAGCAGCTTTCTGTTTACTGCTTATTTGTTTTTTTGGCACTCTTTTGCTGGTTAAATCACTCTACTGGACGAATGCTGTCTCGGGAAAACGATTACACAAGAACTGCGCATCGAATTGTCACAACTGCTTTGTTTACAGCTTTATTCCTTTGGGAAATCATTTCTTTCTGTATTTTCAAAGATTTCGTAATGATCCTGTAATGCTATGAATGTACACATGTTTTGCAATTCAATTTCATCAATCATAAAAATCATTATTTTGAAAGAAACCGAATAGAAGAAAGCAAAGACACGAAAAGCACATATATGGAAGAAAAGTTGGACTTTTATTGATATAGAAATTGGACGCGCAGAAAGTCACGCCAATTGAAAGTACATTATGATTTTCTTTTAAACTAAAAAAATACAAGCAAAAGGAACAGATCTTGTAATTTCATCTCTGAAGTAACGGTGCCCACCGTCCATACTCATAACTTTGACCAACCTCTTATCCAAACCTTTGGGAGTGCTGGTTGCCTTTTTTCTTTTTTCAAGTCCAACTTTTCTGACCCTAATTTTTGCCTGGATCGCCCTTTGCGGGTTTTCAATCCATCGGGTCGCTCTGATTTTGCATAGGCCGCCCTTTGCGGGTTTTCAACCTAGCGAGCTAATTCTTGCTTGGCTCATCTTTCTCTTTTTTATTTATTTCTTTAGGCATAATACTTCTTGACAGCATCTGAGTTTACTGGATTCGGGATCTCATCTCCATCCATGTTTGCCAGAATCAACGCTCCTCCTGAGAATGCCTTGTTCACCACGTAAGGTCCTTCATACTTTGGAGCCCATTTGCCCCTGGGGTCTGTCTGGATCGGCAAGATCTTCTTGAGCACCAGATCTCCCTCATTGAATTCACGGGGACGAACCTTCTTGTCAAAAGCGGTCTTCATCCTTTGCTGATATAACTGCCCATGACACAAAGCTGAGATTCTCTTTTCCTCAATGAGATTTAACTGATCTAGGCGAACTTGCGCCCACTCTGCTTCTTCCAGCTTGGCTTCCATGATCACTCGGAGAGAGGGGATCTCAACTTCAATGGGGAGGACTGCCTCTGACCCGTATACCAGAGAGAAAGGAGTTGCCCCGGTCGACGTACGTACTGAAGTACGGTAACCGTGCAAAGCGAAAGGAAGCATCTCATGCCAATCCTTGTAGGTGACCACCATCTTCTGCACAATCCTCTTGATGTTCTTGTTGGCTGCTTCGACTGCCCCATTCATCTTGGGCCTGTAGGGGGAAGAATTATGATGCTGGATTTTAAACTCTGCGCACAGATTTTTCATCATCTTGCTGTTCATGTTGCTGCCGTTATCAGTGATGATCTTGTTAGGGAGACCATAACGGCAAATTAGATCTCTCTTCACAAACTTGGCAACCACTACGCTAGTTACACTAGAATATAAGGCAGCTTCAACCCACTTCGTGAAATAGTCAATGGCGACCAAGATAAAGCGATGCCCGTTTGATGCTTTGGGTTCAATGGGACCAATGACATCCATTCCCCACATTGAAAATGGCCAGGACGCAGTCATAACATTCAACTTGGCAGGCGGCACATGGACATGATCAGCATAAATTTGGCATTTATGGCACTTTCGAACAAAACTGTAGCAATCACCTTCCATCTGCAACCAGTAATAGCCAGCTCTCAAGATTTTTCTAGCCATGGTAGGCGCATTTGAATGAGTTCCGAATGAGCCTTCATGTACCTCCCTCATAATCTTTACAGACTCTTCTGCTGTCACACATCTGAGGAGTACCAAGTCATGATTTCTCTTGTAAAGGACGTCTCCACTCAAGAAGAAACCTGCTGACAACCTCCTAAGTGTTCTCCTGTCATTTTCTGTAATTCCGGGAGGGTACTCTCTGTTTGTGATGTACTGCTTGATGTCATGGTACCAAGGCTTATTATCTGATTCGTCTTCGACTGCCATACAGTAATGATATGCAGGTAGACCTCTGTGCTGAATTCTAACAGTCGTCAGGCTTTTGTCACAGCTGACGTTGAACATTGATGATAAGGTTGCCAAAGCATCTGCCAACTGATTCTCACTGCGGGGTATGTGCTGGAAAGTGATTTCCTCAAAAGGCTTGATTAATTCTTGAATATAGTCACGGTAAGGAATCAAATCAGGATTTCTTGTTTCCCAATCTCCTTTCACCTGGTGGACAACCAGAGCTGAATCTCCATACACGTCGAGCCTTTTGACTTTCCAATCGAGGGCTGCTTGAATACCTAGGATACACGCCTCATATTCTGCAATATTGTTTGTGACGTAGAAGCTTAGTCTGGCAGTAAACGGTATGAAGCGGTTGTCTGGAGAGATCAGTACTGCTCCGACCCCGTGCCCCCACATGTTAGAGGCACCATCGAACAATACTCTCCACCTTTCATCATCTTGAGATTTTCCTTCGTCAAATAATGCCATAATGTCCTCATCTGGGAATTCACATTGCATTGATTGGTAATCATCAACCGGTTGGTGTGCCAAGTAGTCTGCTAGTGTACTACCTTTGATTGCCTTCTGTGTTACATATACAATGTCATACTCCGACAGAAGCATCTGCCAACGAGCAATTCTACCGGTAAGCGCAGGTTTCTCGAATATGTACTTGATCGGATCCATTTTGGATACCAACCAGGTAGTGTGACTCAGCATATATTGTCTCAACCGATGCACAGCCCAAGCTAAAGCACAACAAGTTTTCTCCAATGGTGAATACCTTGTCTCACAGTCTGTGAATTTCTTGCTCAAGTAGTAGATCACATGCTCTTTCTTTCCTGACTCATCCTGTTGCCCCAGCACGCAACCCATAGAACTATCTAGTACAGTGAGGTATAGAATGAGAGGCCTTCCAGGCACAGGTGGCATTAGGACTGGTGGATTTTGCAGGTACACTTTGATTTTCTCAAATGCTTCTTGACATTTATCATTCCACTTTACCTCTTGGTCTTTGCACAGTAGCTTGAAAATTGGTTCGCAAGTTGCAGTCAACTGGAAGATGAATCGAGAGATGTAATTCAGTCTTCCCAAGAAACCACGGACTTCTTTTTCTGTCTTAGGAACTGGCATCTCCAGAATTGCTCGCACTTTGCCCGGGTCTACCTCAATTCCTTTCTGGCTAACGATGAAACCCAACAACTTTCCTGACCTAACCCCGAAGGTGCACTTGGCTGGATTCAACCTGAGTTTGTATTTTCTGAGACGTTCGAATAGCTTCTGTAGGTTAACCACATGCTCTTCATCAGTCTTTGATTTGGCAATCATATCATCCACATAGACCTCAATCTCCTTATGCATCATGTCATGGAATAAGGCTACCATTGCTCTTTGGTAGGTTGCCCCGGCGTTCTTCAACCCGAAAGGCATAACCTTGTAACAGAAAGTTCCCCAAGGAGTTATAAAAGTGGTCTTCTCCATATCCTCTGGAGCCGTTTTGATTTGGTTATAGCCTGAATATCCATCCATGAAGGAGAACATTGAATGCCGAGCAGTGCTGTCCACCAAGACATCGATATGAGGTAGAGGGAAATCATCTTTAGGGCTTGCCCTATTCAAGTCACGGTAATCAACACACATTCGAACCTTCCCATCTTTCTTAGGAACCGGGACAATATTGGCTACCCACTCAGGATATTTTGTCACAGCTAAGAATCCTGCATCGAACTGCTTCTTGACCTCATCTCTAATCTTTAGAGACATTTCAGGCTTCATCCGCCTTAACTTCTGCTTGACTGGCGGACATTCCGGTTTGATGGGCAACTTGTGTACTACAATGTTAGTATCCAAGCCAGGCATATCTTGATACGACCATGCGAAGATGTCAACATAATCACGCAAAAGCTGAATCAACTTTGTGCGATTATTTTTATTCATTGCAGTACCGACCTTGACTTCTTTCTTATTCTCTTCAGTACCCAAGTTGATCATTTCTATAGACTCCTCGTGGGGATCAATGACTTTTTCTTCTTGTTTTACCATTCTCATGATTTCCGGAGGAGCATCCCAATCATCCTCAGCATCTTTCTCGGCTTGGTTAACCGGGTAATCAAAATCACAGTATGAATTATGGGCATTATTATTTTCAGAGATTATTTTCGATCTGCATTAAAGTGGAACAGAAAATAAAAACGAAGAAAAGACACACAAATAAAAGATGAAGACAAAAATTTTATTCAAAATAACATTTTATTGATTGATGAGTTTTGATAAAACATACGTGCCCGAATGAAATATCCCAGGGCCTTGGGCAGAGCCGAGGGATTTGCATTACAACGATAATTACTTTAAATTGAAAAACACGGGGAAATCCATGATCTCCCAGTTTTGCAGCTTCTCTCCAGCAGCGCACCAAGCCGACAGCACGGCCACTCGAGCTTGATCCTCCTTCAATCACATTGACCTGGTCAGGGTTTAGCATACCGGCACTCTGGAAATTGTTCTCGAGGTTAGTGATGACCATCTTCCCCTGATTGGGTACCCTTCCTTTGAGCTTGGCCAGCCTCTCCCTATCAGCAAGACTTGGGACATACCCAACACCGAATCTTTCAATATTTCCCCTTAACTGGACGGGTCTCACAATTCCCTGAGCAGATTTTCCTAGGCCTTTACCAACCTGATATCCCTGTCCTAGCATCACCTTCGCTACCATCATATCAGCTCTGGACCACCTAGGCTCCCACGGAGGCTTACTTTCAACAAAAACAGCGTTGGAAATTTCCAATCCTTGGAAGGCGGTCTCAAAGGATTCTTCTGCTGCTTCCACATAGTATTCAGGTGGTGATCTGTTTATCAATGTTTCCTCTTCCCCATGGATCACTATCAGCTTCCCCTCAGCCACAAACTTGAGCTTCTGGTGGAGCGAAGATGGCACTGCCCCAGCAGCATGTATCCAAGGTCGTCCCAGTAGGCAACTGTAGGAGGACCTGATGTCCATCACTTGGAAGACAACATAAAACACTTCGGGACCCACTTGCAGCGGCACTTCTACTTCTCCATAAACTTCCTTAACCGACCCATCAAACGCTCTGACCAGAGTAGAACTCGGTTTCAGATATGAACAATCTACATTCAACTTATCCATGGTAGACTTAGGCAGCACATTCAAGGATGAACCATTATCGACGAGCACCCTGGCAAGTATATAATCTCCACACTTGACTGAGATGTGGAGAGCTTGATTATGATTTTTCCCTGCCGGAGTAAGTTCAGTGTCTGAAAAGGTCAAATAATTGGATGCCACAATATTGCCGACAATCCCATCAAGCTGACCCACTGTAATGTCCTGGGAGACATGAGCTTCATTCAGAATCTTTAGCAGTGTTGCACGATGTGCCTCTGAACTGAGCAACAAAGAAAGCATTGAAATTTTAGATGGGGTTTGACTCAGCTGGTCTATCACCTGATATTCACTCTGCCTCATCACCTTCAAGAATTCTTGAGCCTCCTTATCTGATACTTTTCTAACTTCTGCAGTTTCTTTGCCTTTTCCTTTACAGGCTCCTTCTTCTCCTGATTTGGGTGGCTCTCCCCTGAGGTTTTCAGGAGCATCCAACCTTCCGCTCCTTGTAATACCGCTATTCCCAGCAATGTTGGTTACGTCCATAGTGCTCTTGGGGACCTCCGCCTGCATTCGTACATTGTAACTCCATGGGACCAACCTAGCCTCTCCACTAGGGGTGGCAGCGGGCACTGAAATAATGATAGTTGAAGGCCTTGTCGCAGCTGGGCTGGAATTCAGATTGCAAGGAATCTCAAACGGTCTTCTGGAGCCTCTATTACCAGACTGCAAGGTAGATACATTTTCTTCTTTCTCCTGGACCCCTACTTGGACCAGGTGTCTGTCTAAAAGATCCTGGAGGACTGGCTTAAAACCCTCACACGCCCCAATGCAATGAAGATTACCACAGGTGTCTTTCCTAGCACACCCTTCTTTAATGACGCCGAGACGGCATAATTCAGCATGGATAAAGTCCAAAGGCATTTTGATGCGATCAACCTTTCTAACCAAACACTGGCCACCCAAATCCTCAACAGCATTAACAGAAGGCCCTCCATGTCCCGATAATGGATTTGTGGTCACATTGGGTTGCTGAAATGATATGGTCCTTGCGTCAAGCAATTCCTGCACTACGTACTTGAATGCTTTACAATCTTCTACCACATGACCCACTGCCCCAGAATGAAAGGCGCGGGTAGAATTTGCATTATACCCTCTTGGGTAAGGAGGCTGGTACGGCTTCATTTGACGAGTGTTAATTATCTTATTAGTGATGAGATAATTAAACAGGTCCGTATAGGACATGGGAATGGGATAAAAAACAACAGGTTTTCTTTCATTGTAATTCCGGTACTGATAGTTGGATTGGAAATGCTGTGCAGGTGGTGCCTGAGAGGGGACAGGAACAGCTTGCGGAGAGTTGTTGTGGGATGGACCACTGGTTCCGATGATTGCGTTAGTTTCTCCTTCCTTCTTCTTGTTGAATCCAGAAAAGGGCTTTTTCTGACTGGAGGAAGGTGTTGAACCATGAGCTATCCTTCCACTGCGCATACCATTCTCTACTCTTTCTCCCGTGACGACCATCTCAGAGAAATTCGAGGCCACACTACCGACCAACCTATCATAGTACGCCGGAGGAAGAGTTTCCATGAACATGTGAACCATTTCCTTGTCCAGCAAAGGGGGTTTCACCTGAGCAGCAAGATTTCTCCATCTCTGGGCATACTCTTTAAACGACTCGTTATCTTTCTTGGTCATGCATTGCAGCTGAGTTCTATCTGGAGCCAGATCATTGTTATACTGATATTGACGAATGAAAGCATCCGCCAGATCTTTCCAGCATCGGACATGAGTCGGTTCCAATTGCATGTACCAATCCAAAGGCGCCCCAGCTAGGCTTTCCTGGAAGCAGTGCACCATCAAGTCATCATTGCGAGCATGAGCAGTCATTTTTCGGCAATACATTGTTACGTGACTAACGGGACAAGTTGTTCCTCTGTACTTTTCGAAGGTGGGTGCTTTAAATTTGGGGGGTACGACCAGATCGGGAACCAAGCACAGCTCATGGGCATTTCTGGCCCGGAAACCCACTCCTTCAACAGCCCTTAACCTTTCCTCCAACATCTGATACTGGCTTTTAGTTTCAACTGGGTAATTTTGCGGGAAACCAACAGCACCGTACTGAGGATTATTCACTGATACCACAGCCGGAGTCATATGCGGATGAACAGCATTCTGAGGGATAGAGCCCTGCATTTGCGGGTGAACAGTCATCAGTGAATTGAAAGCCACTGGGGTTCCTGAAGCAGTTGTTGGGATTGGGATCTGAACCGGAGTTTGAGGAGCCCCTGTTCCCCCTTCATTCACGACAGCATCGGGCCGAGCCTGTTCTGCAGTCCCTGAAGGACCTCCTCCGGTATTCGCATCAACAACTGGAGGCACATATCCTAGCGGGAGACCATAAAGAGGCCATTGTACAGCCTGAAAGGCCTGGGAGACCCCGGACCCAGGAGGTGGAGGGGGATTGCTCATCCCGGCAGCAGTAGCTTCAGCGGTGCCAACATCCCTCAAGGCACTAATCACTCTTATAACTTCAGCCATCTGGGCTTTCAAGACTTCCAACTCAGTCTGAACAACTTGATTTACTTGATTCTGCCCCTGCGGACCCTGACCGTTAAGATTCTGAACAACTGGAACTTCATCATTCTGAGGGGGCGGTGGATTGCCCTGACCGGCGTTGCCTTAATTGTTCTCCATGTTTCTAGCTTGCAGGCGCGTCCAGTAACGATGATTAACCAGCTTGCCTTTTGTTTCTGTGGGTAGAACGTTTTCATGAGTACAAATATGAAATGTATAAATGAATGCAATGCATATGCATATGACTTTGCATTATTTTGTTTTAGCGCCGGGAATCGTGAAATAACTCGCTCTTGTCATAAGCAAATATCGAAACGTTTTAAGAACATGACGAAGATTGGGATCAACAAGCGATAGGGCATACTTCCTTCGGATTATAAATCATTCATAAGAGAGAAAAGAGAGTACAATACCATCAAGGGTGTAATGCAATATCTTTCAAAGAAAAGTACGATGCTCTTAGAAAATTACAATATTCCCAAAGAAAAATTACAACTTCCTAGAGAACATTCTAACAAGAAAAATTACAAAGCACTGAAATTTAGTAACATATGGCCTCCAACTTCCTTTTCTTCTTTCTTTCCTTGCTTGCAGCAGCAGCTCCTTCGGCCTTCTCCATGAGCTCCTCAGTCAGGGTTTTGCAGAAATTAACAAATTCATACACATGCACCGGGGTGTTGAAGGGAAACATCTCGGCTTCAGCCCTTCTTAGTCTTCTGGGGACATTTTTTCAGCCTGATTAGCTAGCCATGCCAATCTTGAGAACTTACCCTTCCACAGCTGAATCTCGTCTCTTAGCTCTCTAACGATCTCTTGTTCTTCTATTTCGCCGATTAATGCTAAGAAACGCTGCTCCCAGTGCCGACTCTCAACTTGCATCCGCCTATAGGACTCTTCTAAGTACAGGCAGTGCCTTTTCAGCTCGTCAGATCGTTCTTGCTCATATCCCAGCATTTCTTGATATTCCTTAAGAGCATACCCAATGGAGTTTCTTTCGTGTTCAAGGCTCTTTAGCTGATTCTTCAACTCCACCACCAAGCGAGATTCTTGTTTGGGCTCATCTGCCGCCATCTTCCACCCTCTGGCTTCCTCAAGGGCTTTCCTCGTTCTTTGCTTGTATTTCTGAAGTTCATCTCTAGCTCCCTGCAGATGTTTTTGAGTCTCTAGCTTACTCTTCTTTTCTGCCTTGAATTGCTGAACACTCTCCTCGATAGCCGTTGTCTTAATCTCATTCTCTTCTTCTAACTTCTTCTTTTGGAGAATTACCTTTTCTAATTCCGCTTGTAATGCCCTTTTCTCTTCCTCTGCTTTAGCTAAAGCAGACTTAGCCTCGTTCAATTCCTCCGTAGTAGGAAGGCGGATCTCTGGCATCTCTCTCTCAACTGGCCTTGCCTCTTGGGACGGTGGACGGGTACTCTGGATCCTTTCATGCAACCACTGATAGAAGGTAACATTACCAATCTTCTTCATGAGCTCATCCTTATCCTTCCGGACCACATTTTCCCAAGCCTTCGAGATCTTTCGAAGCACACCCTCATTCTTTGGATCTTCTTTGCTGAGGAAGATGGTAGCCAACATGTCCTTGGTAGGCATATTTCTCATGGGGTACCCAAGCTGTCGGATAGTCAAAGAGGGGTTATAATTAACACAACCTTGAGTACCCATTAGGGGAACATTCTGAAAATCCCCGCACTGAAACACAATGGAGGGCCTGTCCTTCCAACATGAATGGGTGTACCAACGGACCTTGAGGGCATTGAAACTCCCTAGGGTATGTACCCACTCTTGAGCATTCTTGACCTCCACTTCGCAACCCATGGCATACTCCAACAGGTTTGTAGCTTGATTTTTGTGGGCGATGAAGTGGTTGAGAAACCAGGCATACAACACATGAAGGAAACAAGCAATTTTCTTTTTCCCCAATACCCGGTGATGAGTAAAGGAGTAATAAGTGTCCGCGAGGACGGCTGGTACTGGGTTGATTGGATTATCCTTGCTGATAAATGCCAAGAATACTCCGATGGCAGTCTCATCAATAAAATTCTCAACTTGCGGGAACAGGACAATCCCGAAGACAGTTAGAGCTAGCAACTGTTTGAAAGGACCCCATCTATCAGCTTGAGCATGGGACTTCATCAAGGCTTCAAAGTAGCTCAGCGGAAACCCCATTATGCGGTTTTTTCTTTCTTTTTGAACTTTTAAGTCCCCAACACCCACTTGCAGTAACAAAGATAATCTTTGATCTGAGTAGTAACGTCCCCGGCACTGATATGGCACTGATTCTGACCTAGAGAAGCCTAAGATTTGCTCATACTCCTCTAAGGTTGGAGAAAGCTGGAAATCCTCGAAGATAAAGCAACGGATATCTGGGTCGTAGAACAGGCTGAGGGCCTTCACAGCGTCTTCTTGAATGTCTAACTGGAGCAACTGGAGAATGTTTCCATAGACCCTTTCAAATAATCCACGCTCCTCCAGTCCCATTAAAGAGGCGCACTCTATCAGATTAGCCACATTCGCTTTCTTCACCACTGGGAACCTCGAGTTCAGTATACCTTCGCCCCTTGATCCCATGTTTTTCACGCCTATGACAAGATCCAAGTTATTCCAAGATTACCAGCAAACAAATTATATGCATGAAGAATGCTACATGAAGCCCTACTTTTTTGGAATTTTGCTTATGTGATGCATGATGTTATGATGCAAAGTGCGGATGATGAGGATGCTTTTTCATATTATTTACATAAAGAAAAAATATTTACAAGTGGTGGTTTGGAAATATACCCTATATGCCACCTCATATAGGTATTTATGAAAGAGAGGAAGAATATTTTGTTGTTTTTTTTTTCTTTTCGAAAATCATTGAAAGAAAAGAACTTAGCTAAATGTGATAATGCAACACACAATTTGGAAAAGCCCTTGTGACCTAAAAAGAGGTGAGACCTACGATCTAGGGCAATCTATGGGGTAATCCTCCCATGGCTCTATTCACTCCCCCACAAGGCCACCAGAGCCACAGTCTCTTTCACAAAATTCCCCACAAATGCAGCAAACTGCTAGGTGTGAGGCATCATGAAAGAGCACAACTCTGGTTGAAACTTTCGCAAGTAGCCAAACGGACAAAGGTCCTGATGGGCTCTCACTACTCGAATCCACTCTCCTAAGTTTTTGCAGACCTGGGTTATGGTCCCACTCAAAGTATGTAATCACAAGGTGCATGTGTAGTGTGTATCAAGGGCATTTTCCCTAGCGCTACCCCACCTGCAAATGAAAACCAGACCAGTCCAGAAAACAGCAATCAATATCAAGTTATCTACCCTAGGGTTTCATTCCTAAGATATCTATAAACAAGAATATTGCTTACCTTTAGAAGAGGAGCCAAGAAGAGGGGACATGATAGAATAGGGGGAAAGGTGCATGAACTTACCGAAGAAAGGGAACGAAGAAGAAGGGATCATGGGGATTGGGAGAATGCATGGGCATAAGCAATAAAAGAAAAGGGGTATGCCCACAATCAATGATAAGAAAGAAAAAGAATGAAGGCAAGCTAAGTATTTAGTCAAATCAATTTACTTTTAAACCACATATTTAATTAGTTAGGTTTGACCCACGTTTTTTTTTTAAAAAAAGGTCCCCAGTGGAGTCGCCAGCTGTTGTACCCCGAAAAATCCCGTTTAGGGTTCTTCAATGTACAACGTAGAAAATTGTGAAGCCGCCACCAATATTTTAGTTTTTAGACCAAAACATTAGAAAAAAGTCTTTTACAAAAAGGCGGGTGGTCTTTTGAAAAATAGAGATATGGGTTCGGGGGTCGGTTAGGAATGGGGAAGGTATTAGCACCCCATTCCTCCTTTCTACTGAAAAGGAACCTCTAATTAAATTGTGTGGTTTTAAATGTTTGATTTGAAGAACACCTAGATTTGCCTATTTTATTCTTATTTGAAGATGGATGGGAAATTAATGGAAAACTTATGTAAAGAGGGAAAAAAGAGAGTTTTTCAGAAAAGAGCTCGACGGGGGTAACGACCCGCTCCTACGTATCTCCCGGTACAATGGAGAACTCAGAGCTACGTAGTTCTGCCTTGGTTTTTGTTTTTTAACTTTTTAGGTGAGTTTTCGAAATAGGACGAGTACTAGCGAGTGATTAAACTAGCTAAGGCTATGGGTAATCACCGCTAAGTACTCAAAAGGAGTTGCTACCGTTAGTCAAACGAACTAAGGTTCTGGGTGACCGTTGGTAACAACTTGTTTTTATTCTCTTTTTGAAAGCTTTTTTGAAAAGGATTGATTTGTTTGATGACCAAACTAGCAAAGGCTATGGGTGGTTATCGCTTATTGTTCTTTTTGGAGAAAGGACATCGATGTCAATAGCTAGACGAACTGCGGTTCTGATTAGCTACTAACAACAATGGGGTTGAAAACATTTTTGTTGGTTTTGAAAATGGAGGTTTTTTATTGTTGTGAAAATGAAGATTTTTTTTTTGATGCGCTTGACGAGAACAAGTCTCGCTCCTACATATCCCAAGTGGGAATCAAAGCAACGTAGTTCTTGGAGCGAGAAAAGGAAGCCTTGAAGAAGGTGTTTGAAAAAGGAAGGAACTTTCATGATCAAACTAGCTAAGGCTATGGGTGATCCTTACTAGTTCACATGGCTTTTGAAAAAGGGAGAACTTTCATGATCAAACTAGCTAAGGCTATGGGTGATCATTACTTGCTCACATTGTTTTTATGAGTTTGAAATTGATTGAGTGCAAGTGCAAAAACTGTTTTTAATTATGAATGCAAAAGGTTTTTGAAAATTGAAGTTGTTACTAATGAGTGACAAACTTGTTTTTGAACTTGAGTGCTAAAAGTTTTGAAACTGTAGATGTTACTAACGAGTAACAAATTGTCTTTCACATACAACATGGTTTTGAGGTTTGAAGTGTTACTATCGAGCAGCAATAAGTCTATGACTTTACAAAGTCTTTGCGAAAATCAAAACAACCAATTTGTGAACACCAATTCAACACTTTCAAGCACAACGAGCACACAAGTAATGAATGCAAAGCATGTAAGTAAATGATGCAAGTAGTTGAATCACTTTCAAGTAATCTTCAACACTTGGGGCATGCACTAGGCATTAGTGTTGAATCACATTACTAAATCATCAACAAGAGACAAGTAATTAACTATGCAAATGAAACACAAAGGGATTGATTCACTTTGGGTGATCTCCCCTACTTAGGATATGCACTAGGCATAAGTATTTGGATCACATCACCCAATCATCAACAAGGGGTAAGTGATTAAACATGATGTGATATGCAAATAGTGAAACAAGTGTAAAGGCAAGTGAAAATATTTTAATGAGAGGTGAAAGGTAAATGGTAAAAAGTGAATGGTAAAATCTTTTTGTATTTTTGAGTAAAGAGTTAATGAATGAGGTAAAAACTTGTGGTAAGAAGTGAAAAGTAAGAATGAAAATGTTTTTAACTTTTTGGTAATTTTTTAAGTGAATAGTAAAATACATTGGTAAATGGTTAAAAAAAAACACATTTACACAAAATTATTTGCACACACCAAACCAACAAAGCAAATTGCAACAAAAGCTAGGTCATAAAAATGGCCTTGGCCGAATGCTTGCAAGCAACATTCACCAACAAATTTCATGCCAAACATGACATAAATTGATGCATAAAAATGACATCAAACACAAACATAACATAGCACATGAGATTATAAGATAAAGATCAAGTATCACATACATTTATTAACACAAAAATTAAGGAAATGAAACAAACATCAAAACCTTAAATTCTACAAGTTGAACCCGAAGCTATACATGCTTGAAATCCAACCATTATTCACATTTTGGACATGAAATGAACTAGAAGAAACAAGATCCCTAAGATCTAACATGAGGCCGAAACCAAATCAAGGAGAAAAGAGCATTTTATTCATGAAACAAAGATGCAAAGATGATGATATGCAAAGATCACATAACACAACTTATGCAAAAGGGGTGAGATACCAAATCTCCCCCAACAGCCCCCCTAATCTACATTTTGATGAATATGCAAAAGAGATAAGTTTGTTTTGATGCAAAAAGTTTATGAATGCAAAGGGTTCTAAGAGTTTACCTTGAGCCTTCACTAAACTATGCGAAAATGGAGAGCTAGTGAACCAATCAACCAAATCTTCAAAAGAACACCAACCAAGCCCTTGAAAACCTTCAAAATCCTAAGCTCTTGAGGGTATGAATCTGAACTTGAAGATGGTAGGAAGAAGATATGTGAAATGGGAGTGGATTGGAAGTGATTTGATGAAGAAAAATCAAAGGAACAATGGGTGGATGATGGTGAGTGTGCTCACGGTTTGGAGGCTCTTTTGAGAGAGTGTGCTAGGGTTTTTTTGAGGAGTGAATGATCAGCCAAAAGGTCCTTGTGAGCTGAGCACAAAATGGTATTTATAGAGGCCACTCAAAGTTGAGGGTAACTATGTCACTCCATCTCACTTGTGCTCTAGGATTAGAGTTTTATTTGGGATCAATGGTTAGGATCAATTGTCACAAGGATGGAGGGTAGTCAAGAAGCACAAAGGGAGGAGAGAGGGTGAATAGTGCGCAGCTTTGGAGGGAGGGTGAAGGATAAATCATTTTACCAAAATGTTTTTCCAAATGGTTCATATTGCAAGAATGCCATTTTAATTCAAATGGAGGGTTGGGATTGCATTTACAATTCAAATGAAAGGCTATGATCAAAACATGATTATCAAGCAATAAAATAAATCAAAATTGGATGGATATGGAGCTGATATGCGCAGGTTTGTGGCCTTGGTGTGCAAGTTGTCAATTGTACAACTTGTACTATTGTGTGATCATTCCATTTCCAACCCATTTTTTATTATTCTTTTTCAAGTAAATCCACAATATTATGCCAAATTGGGCCATATCCTATGATCAATCATTGGGCTCAGAAATAAATGCTACCATCATCCCAAAATTGATTTGGGTGCCCCACTTTGAAGATGCTTGAAGAATATTCCATTGTTGACTTTTCGGTTTTGACTTTTTCTTTCTTTTACATAAATCAACAATGTATTTACCAAAAATATGTATGATCAAGCAAATCTCACCTCAAGTGATTCCTTATAGATCCCTGTGATTCTTTGATGAAAAATTGAATTTTTTTGGCGAAATGACCAAAATGCCCTTTTGATCATTAGAACCCTAATCCTCGTTCAAAATGCATTTTCTTTTCAAGAATTACTTCAAAACTCTAAAATGACCCCAAAAATCTAAAATGTATGCAAGAAATGATTTTTTTTGCTGAGAAATATCTCATTTTTCGAAAATGACCAAAATGCCCTTGGTCTTGAAAAAACTCTGAAAATGCTATAAAAGGCAATGCAATGCATCCCTAATCTTAAGATGACTTTCAAAACTTTGAAATGCATGAATGATGGTCTTCATGACATTATGAATGAATGCTAAGCCTTAACTTACTTATTTTTTGCTTGAAAATTAGGGTTTCGACCTAGGCGGACAAAATTAGGGTATGACAGCATGCAAGACTAAAACCACTTCACCAAGGGAGGGACAGGGAGATTAGTAGGATGATTGGTGAACTCTGGAACAAGTTACAAGAATCCGAAAAGCAGCAAGATATAATTGTTAAACATTTTATTTTACGAGTTTGTTATTTATAGTGTTTGGATCTGCAGTTGTTGTTGTTGTTGTTGTCTAATCTCACGGCACAAGCGAAGCTACTAGTTGTTGTGGAAACAAACACTATCTTAATGTGCATTATTTATTTCTCAAATCTTGGGTTATTTTGTTAACATAGCAAGTTCCACTGACATTATTTAAGGTTTATCAAGATAAAGCCATGAAGGACAAAGAGAGGTACAGAGCAGAAATGGAGGATTATCGTGAGAAATAGAAGATGGACCAAGTCATCAGTGATGTTGTGCCACTTCAATTGATACTTCCCGAACCAGATACAGAGATGTTGGATACTGACATGAAGTTGGATGAAGCTGAGGAAGATTCTCCACAAACTCCTGAGGAGAGCAGTTTTGGTGGAAGTGACTTTCGAGATGAATTTGATACGAATGTATTGCCTGTTATAGGGGTGGGTGCTGAATCTAGCTGTTTGGATTCAGAAGAAAAGTCATCCAAGGGAAGTTTATGAGCTTAAAAGTTGACTGGCAGTAGCACTAGTGTAGGATAAAGAAATAGATTTTGTTGTGAAAATTTTATAATTTCATTTCAGTTGAGACTTTTGAGGTAGGATTGTAGTGGTTACCTGCTTGCTCACAATCACAGTTCTTAAATGAGTTTTGTCATTTTAATGTTCAATTTCAGGTGTTCATTTTGGCTTCATATAATTGTGGCTGCTTCATGTGATTTTTGTAGTTTCATATGTTTAATCCATTATGCATTTTGATATGTTATTCTTGCTTTTAACGTTATTTAAGTAATCAATGGCAAGAAAAAGTTTTGGGTTTCATAGATATAATGTAGAAAGAGTATTTTGTAGAAAAATGCATTGTAGTTCATAGATATAATAAGGGGAAGCACCAAATAATTTTTATTTTAAAAAAAATGAAACTTTTAAAGTCGTGCTGAACTAAAGTGACTTCAAAAGATACTTTTAAAGTCGTGCTGAATTAATAATCTGACTTCAAATGAGACTTTTAAAGTCGGGTGTTTATTGTCCGACTTAAAAAG
This sequence comes from Astragalus membranaceus, assembly GCA_039519185.1. Lineage (NCBI taxonomy): Eukaryota > Viridiplantae > Streptophyta > Magnoliopsida > Fabales > Fabaceae > Astragalus > Astragalus membranaceus. Next base: position 18,925,965 of record CM076853.1, read on the forward strand.
ATACTTTTAAAGTCGAGCTTTCGCCTGACTTTAAATCTCCTAACATACGAAGTTTCTTTAATAGAAGTCAGGCCTGACTTTAAATGTCCAATTTGTCTGACTTTAAATCCCTTTTCTGCACTAGTGCAGGACGCCTCAAGAGACCCAAATGCTCATCAATAGGCTCTCACCTATGTTGATTATATTATTATTATTATTATTATTATTATTATTATTATTATTATTATTATTATTATTATTATTATTATTATATTAGTTTTAGTGCTTGCTTTCATAGTTTACATTTTATTGTGTTATTTTTTTGCTCGAGTATCGTCAAGTTGTAGCCACTATTTGTGTACTTTGTGATTAACTCAATCACATGTGGGGTTATTTTCAGTCTTTTTCCTTGGGTCCAAGATATAATCTCTCCATTAGCACCAAGATATAATAAGCTCTTTTTTGGAGATTATAAAAAATAAGTGATTTTATTGTTAAATAATTTAGAGATTAGTTTTTAGAGATTTTTAAGAAAATGAGAAGCTCTTTTGTGTTTGTGTAATATACTGAAAATCACTTTTTTTTTTAAAAATCATTCTTAAAAAAAAAATTTTTATGAGAAGCTACTCAAAATCAAAGTAGCAATACAAGTATGACTATAATAAAAAACGTGGGAGCTGGCATAATTTTTTGATGCTCTAGCTAGAGTATGAGCCAAAAGGTTTGCTTGCCGTCTGACAAAACTAACTGTGTAGTTTCCTAAAGACGATAATAAGTTACGACAAGTTCTAATAATAGAGCCATATTCAGTTACAAAGTTACACACACCACGAATTCCCGAGTTAATGTTTCTTGATCTACCTAGTTCCAATACTTATAACGCTTAAAGCATGTTTTATCTTTAGGCTACTCATTTTATCCGATTGGTCTCTTACCAAATCTATACCCACCTAACAACTATTAATAAATGGACTTTGGATCATCTCCTTCCATTATCTCTACATCTCCCTCTATCCTCTCTATCATTCTCTTAGTTTCACCATCTCTCATTATTTATCCCAAGTAGGTAGCTCAGTTGGCGAGCTAAAGGATATTGAAGGAGTGCACTAAAAGAGTGCAAGAAGGGGGTCTCGGGTTCAAACCCCGGAATTAACATTCCCCCACCTCTACTAACATTGCTTATCAAAAAAAACCATCTCTCATTATTTATTTATATATTTTTAATGATGAGAGAGTCAAATTAAAAAGTGAAATAGAGAGAACGGATGGAGATGTAAAGTAAATGCTAAATAGCACTTTTAGTCCTTTATCTTTGCTCCAAATTTCACTTTGGTCCTTATCTTTTTTTTGGTCTGTTTTGGTCCTTTATGTTTTATTTTCGTTTCATTTTGGTCCCTCACGTATTATTTAATTCAATTAAAACATTAAAAACATTAAAACAATTAAAATAATTAAAACAATTACAAAAATAAAACATAAACCCATCCCCCCACCGTCCACCACCACCCACCACCACCCACCACCGTCAACCACCGTCAACCACCACCCACCACCTCCCCCCACCGTCCACCCCTCCCCCCACTGTCCCCCCTCCCCCCACCGCTGCGCACCCCCTCCCCCACCGTTCCCCCTCCCCCCACCCCTAGCACTGCGCACCCCCTCCCCCACCGTTGCCCCTCCCCCCACTCCCAGCGCTGCGCACCCCCTCCCCCACTGTTCCCCCCTCCCCCACCGTTCCCCCCTCCCCCCACCCCCCAACGCTGCGCACCCCCTCCCCCACCGTTCCCCCCTCCCCCCCACCCCCCACCGCTGCGTACCCCCTCCCCCCTCTCCCACGACCCGTCTTCTTCCTCTCACACGACCCGACCCGTCTTCTTCCTCTCACACGTTCTCACTCCTCTCTCTGCGATTGGACCCCAAACTCCACCTTTCAACTCGAAATTTCCCCCTGAGTTCGATTATGGCGTCAATTTGAACAATTACAGGCCCTACCTCGTGGGAGAACTCCATAACCGTGAGAGAGGGGAGAGAGGGGGTGCGCAGCGGTGGGGGGAGGGGGAGGGGTTCACGGTGGGGGAGGGGGGAGGGGTTCACGGTGAGAGAGAGAGACAGATCTGGTGGTGGGTGGTGGTTGACGGTGGGGGGTGGTGGTGGGTGGTGGTGGACGGTGGGGGGGTGGTGGTGGGGGGTGGTGGACGGTGGGGGGAGGGTTTTATGTTTTATTTTTGTAATTGTTTTAATTGTTTTAATGTTTTTAATGTTTTAATTGAATTAAATAATACGTGAGGGACCAAAATGAAACGAAAATGAAACATGAGGGACCAAAACGGACCAAAAAAAGATAAATGACCAAAGTGAAATTTGGAGCAAAGATAAAGGACCAAAAGTGCTATTTAGCCTAAAGTAAATGAAAGGAGAGAATCCAAGTCCTCAATAAATGAGGGGTTTATCTGCAATTTTACAACCATTCATTCTCCTGTCCACCCAAATGTCCCCAAACTCCCGCACCACCAAGGCACCCACACAGCTATCACCATTCACAATCGCCACGCTTACGTCTCCTCCTTAAATTACCAAAACAACCTCAGCTCCTGCCTACACTACCTACCATAATCAAATTCCCCACATTACCCTCCAATCTCATCATCATCATCATCATCATCATCATCATCACTCCCAAGAAGCTCACACATGCACACACAACAAAACGATCACGAAGAACCAGAGAATCTCGTTTATGTATAAATTTATAAATTTATAAATTATAAATAAGAAATATATCAAAAACAAAAAATCGATCACAGAGAGAAAGATCTTCGAAGTTCGAAAATCATCACCACCGTAAGAAGAACACTACTGGATTTCTCAGAAGGCAATGCCTTGCTCTTCTTTCAGTTCTACGAGCGGTGGCGATAACAGACACAACAACAACAACAACGATCAGAAGAAGAAAAACGATGATTCTTCTCTCCGTGATTTCAAGTTGAATGAATCTACGTTTTTGGCTTCACTCATGCCGAAGAAAGAAATTGCCGCAGATCGCTTCATCGATTCTCACCCTACCTACGATGGTCGTGGTGCTCTCATCGCTATTTTCGGTATATACCTTACTCCGTTGACTTTCATTTCACTCTATTTTTCTTGTTCTTTTGATTTTTTCTTCGGTTGTTAAATGTTGAATGTTAAGAAGTGAAAATGATCTCTAGTAAGCATTGTTTCAGTTTGTATTTGTGTTTGTGTTTGATATTAATTTATCTTATGTTAAGTAGATTTAAAATTAATCAAAATGAAACTTGCTTTTAGTCTATCTGTTTCAAAATGCTTGTGTAATTGTTTTGCATGAGTGAAATTGGTGGAGTATGAGTAATTTGATTGTGGATTTTAAGTTGTTTTGAAGAATTGCTGAAATTATTGGAGTTAGAATTGCTTATACTATTGGAGTTCGTGGTTGTTAGACTAGAAAGTAATGTAGTTATGTCCTTGTGTAATGGCATGGGGTTTGACTTCCGATGTTAGTATTTAGAGTAGTGCAAAAAGTAGCGAGGGAATTGAAGTGGAGAACCTATTGCATTGACTTGATAACTGGTTGTAAAGGGATTGATTGGGATAATGAAGTATTTATAGTGCTTTGGAAAGTTTTGTTTGTGAGAGTGTTGGTGATTTTATGTAGTGTCAATATTCACATATTAGGGATTTGTTGCCTTTGAGACTTTATTTGGTTTTGTTACACTTTTAGTGATGGAGATGCGTGTGTGCTGTGTGTGTATACTGGGAAGATCTAATAGTTTTTCTGATCTTATTTTCTTAGTCAGAATTGTTGTACTTAAATTTTTGTGGGAACTGAGAAGGGTTCTTGGTAATTGTTTGCTGTCGAGTATAGTCTTTTAATGAATCTAATTTGCTTCCAATGAATTGCAAGTTTTGTATATCTAGGATAGTGTAAAAATAGTTTAGTTGCAGTCTTGAGTGTCCCTGTTCTGCATTCGCTAGGTGTTCATCTAATTTGCTGCTACTAAAATGTTATTTAGAGTAATGAATATATTGCTTGTATTCTTACTTCGTGGTTCTTAAAAATTACAAATTTGATCAATCATTTTATCTGCTTGTTTACAGATTCCGGTGTAGACCCGGCTGCTGATGGATTACAGGTTACCTCTGATGGGAAACCAAAAATTCTTGACGTCCTTGATTGGTAAGTAGAAAGCTATTAATGTTGGAAATTTAGTCGACAATTCTTTTGAGTGTTGTACTGGTTTTCTAACAAAGATGCAATACTTTTCTTTCTTCAGCACTGGGAGTGGTGATATTGATACCTCAAAGGTCGTGAAGGCTGACACTGATGGTTGTATTTGTGGGGCATCAGGTTAGTTCTAGGGAACATCCAGTAAGCTGTAAATTCAATTAATTATGGTGAGACACTCTTCAATACATTGTAGTAATTGCTTGTAACGAGGTATGCATTAAAGAAAACAACATGCACAGCTATTGAACCGAACAGACCCTGAAGCTTCCAAAACAGTTGATTTATTTTAATAGGGAATGCTGTTTTTCAAAACATAAACCAAACAGGCCCTAAAATTTTCCGCTTCCAACTAGTTCGACGAAGGATTTCTTTCTTTCTATTATCCCTTTCAATATATTTTTGTTTCTTAGCATGCACATATCTTCTATTTTTTGAGCTTCTTCCTTCCTTTTTTTCCTCCTTCATTCGTGTTGGTCAAGACCTTTGAGTTATTTAGAGTCTTTGCTTAGATGCTCACGAGAAATGCTTTACAGGGGCATCTTTGATCATCAATACCTCATGGAAAAATCCTTCCGGTGAATGGCATGTGGGTTATAAGTTGGTTTATGAACTCTTTACGGAAGATTTGACCTCCCGTTTGAAGGTAGCGTTACATTTCTATGAAAGAGTTTAGTTCTTTAGGAGCCCTTACCTTTGGCTAATAGATCTAATTTCTGTTTTCTCCTCCTGAAATTTTCATTGGCAGAAAGAAAGAAAGAAAAAGTGGGATGAGAAAAACCAGGAGGAAATTGCAAGGACTGTAAAACAACTTGATGATTTTGATCAGGTTCATTGTAAAATTTGATTGATTCTCCTTAGTTCTTACGTATGCCAGATTCGTAAACCTCAAATTACATATTATGTACTCATAATCTTTTTAATATGCTGTATAGTAAGCATCAAACATTACAGGGGCAAGCTTTTCACGTGTTTTCTTTTTGTTATTGCATTTTCTTATCTTAGTATGTTATCTTGTGTCCTGTATTGTTTGGATCAAGGTAATCAAAATCGGACTTGTGTCCTGTAGTATTTGGATCAAGGTAATCAAAATCGGACTGGACATTAGACCAGTGTAGGCACTGGTTCAAGGGTTTGACAGGGTGTAATCGGGATTGGACTGGAATAATTAAATATATTGTTCAACCTTTTTTATATGATATATAAAATATGTAAGCATCAATAAACAAAAAGCCATAATATTCATAACTTCACACTATTGAGACATAAACTGTACTTAAGATTAAGAATGTCACAAGTCAACCTATAAGGCTATAACATACAAAATTGCATTGGAAATTAAATCAAATGACATAATATTTAAGTTTAAAGTACTACTAATAATAATACTAAAAGAGAATTTATCTTGTTGTGCACAAAAAAATTATGCACCGTGTTTTAAGCTCGATTTTTTTGTTTGTTTGTTATAGAGAGCAAATACCTATCCATTAGCAATTTCAATGTTTGAATTTAAATTTTTTTACAGCATGGGTTTTCTTTACGTCTTAGAAAGTATTCATAATGCTTAGACCACTTAATGGCTTAGTGAAGACATTTTCCAATTTGCCATTTGAATTTACAATGCCAATGGTAATGTCTCTTGATAATATCTTCTTAATGAAATGGAAACGTATCTCCATGCGTTTGGTTCTCTCATGGAATATTGGATTTGAGGTGATATTCACGATGGCCTTATTATCCAAAATGAGTGTTATTGTTATCTACGTGGCATTCCCAAATCTCAGTTCTTTAAGCAACTGTTTGATCAAGATAAATTCATAGATGGTTGAGGTCTTTGCTTGATAGTCTGTATTTGCACTTGATCTTGCCACAACATTATGTGTCTTCTTTTGCGTCGACTCTATTGTAGTTATGAGAATTTAACCAACCCAACCAGGGTCTATTGAGATGCAACAAACATTTCTTCCAAAAAAGAGTATATGCAGGTCAATTCAAAAAGGCCGCATAGGACCTGGCTTGGGCTGGAAGTTTCGAGCCCAAATTTTACCTGGCCCAATAAAGCCCATGGCTCAGTTGGTGACAGTCCGATGTGGACTGAGTAGCCCATTTTACCATATAGGCATTGAGCATCATCATTGGTATAAAGGACCTTAGATTGCTTCTAAAAAACCTTACAAGTTTCACGTGCACAAAGGATTTGGTTTAGAAAAGGATGGATGATGGATTTAATGATGATATAAAGTTGGGCATTAGTTTTATTCCATCGATAACGGGTGGCTATAGGCATAGAATCAACTTCCTTAGTGAGGTTCTTCATAGTCTTGATCAATAAGCCAGAGTTTGATTTTGGAAGCCTCTGTATCATTGTTGCTGTCATCCAACTTTTTTTAAAAAATTGGGGAAGGAAGGGGAGGATTATTATTAATTAAAGTGGCTCTAATGGCCATTTTAAAAATGACCCCTATGAGATTTGAACCTTGTCTATTGAGGTTTCAAGGTCAAACTCTTAGCACTGAGCTGACACCCCTTGGATAATTGAGAGCACAAATGTAGTTGGTGAAAATGGGAGGACTGGTGTTTGGAGAGTCTAAATTGGGAATAAGGGAGAACAAATGGGGAAATAAGGGAGTTTGGCTGCCATTTTTGTGCAACTATCCATCAGAGAGGATCGGAGAGGAGCTGCCATGCGTGGTTGAGGCAGTGCAAGTCAGAGTGGCAGCGCATGTAAGATTTAATGAATTTGTGACATTGGGCTACGATAGATCAGTGGACGACGATTTTTGTGGTGGTGGTGTCGCTGAAAACCTCATCAAACAAAATTCTAGTGGCAACGATTTTGGCTATAAACTGCGAAAAACATGCTGGAGTCCGATAGGATCACTGGAAGATGGGGAGCGAAAGTGAGGGACTCAACTTTAGGAAAAAAGTCACTCGGGGATAGTAGGTCCATCAGGTAAGCCTGGATTAGAGTTGCTTCTGGGTAGGCACTAGATACCACACAGAAGATTACAAGATCTAGTTTGATTGTTTTCTTTTTATTTAAAGAACACGTGAGATATTATAATTAATGACGTAATCTAAATTGTTAGTTTTAGTCTAATGGTCATGATTAAAGTTTTCACTTCTCATAATAAACAAGAGTTCTCACCCAATACCTTCCTTTTTTTTTGTTTTTCCAACAATCACCCAATACGCTTCCTATATATATGTGGAGCGTATATAATGAGAGGAGTTTTATAATGAGAGAGTGAGAGGAACAAATTGTGGCCATATATCATATCATGAATGGTTAAGATTAAAAGAAAAAGTCATGCGGCTTTTTTAAGTGGTTATGTGATCACTAAACAGGTTTTAATCATGACCATCCATGTATTGTTATACGACCCAGATTTACTCCTCTCATCCTCTCATAGTAAAATTTATCTCACTTGATACACCATATATATATATATTTATATATAGGGGGGATATCTAGTGAGAAAGGGGTCTCTTATGTGAGAGTGAGAGGAATCATTTTCAACCATCAGATTAAAATGAATGGATGAGATTAAAAGATGACTTTAATGACTCACATTTTTCTATCCCACCGTATCACCCTATCATCTTCCACCCAACTGTTTGCGGAAGTCAGACAGTCATCTCTGTTGCATGCTCTTCCTTCTCTACTTGTTGAACCTGATATATTTCTTTTTCTTCTCTCTAAATTCAAGCACCGACTTTATTTCTTCCCCAAACAACACAATAATATCTACACTCACGCACCCATTATATCTGATGATTCGAATTTCTTTTACTTTGCAGTCCAATCATATAAGTATAGTGATTCGTCTCTTTCATTCAAGTTTTTTTAATGCCTTAGACCTGTCCAGTCATATCTGATGACTCACACCATCACATTCAAGATTGAATTTCTTACACCATCACATTATTTTAATAAAATTTGTTTTACTTCACTGATATATTATGTTTTAATTCATTTTATTCTTGAATAATTAAAATTAAAAACAAAAGAAACAAGCTTCTTAAAAGTGAACGTGAGCAAACGCCACCATGGGTATGGCATCTGAGCAATGGAAGCTTCCAAAAGAAAGGGCCACCGCCGTGGTCAAAGACCTGGGGAAACAAAGAAAACGTGAACCTAGTGGAAGCTTAATAAGTTAGTAGCAAAGGAAGCTTAACAAATTTGTAAAGACAGAGAAACAAAGTGAAAGTGACAGGGAGCTTGAAGACCCATTGAAATTGAATAGTGAACTGACGGTGAGGGTGCTGCAGTAGAGAGGACTGTCTCACTTCCGCAAACAGTTGGGTGGAAGATGAGAGGGTGATACTGTGGAATAGAAAATTGTGAGTCATTAAAGTCATCTTTTAATATCATCCATTCATTTTAATCTAATGGTTGAGAATCACTCCTCTCACTCTCACATAAGAGACCCATTTCTCACTAGATATGCCCCCTATATATATATATATATACACAGAGAGAGAGAGAGTGAGAGTCACAAAAACAAAGATGTACTATTACTTTAATTATTGTAATTTCAGTGAATCAGCCCATAAGTGCCCTATTTCTAGCATTGTGAGATGCACTATTATTTATTTCTAATTACTCTTTTTCCAAGATGAGATTCTTACTTCATTACTTTTTTTATACACATTTAGTTACCAGATCAAGTTGCAGATAATACTCCTAATTTTATAATTACAATCATGCTTTATGATGAGGTTGTTAGCATTTTTTATATTGCATCTGCTTATTGCTTATAACTCATAACATCGTACATTTTTCAGCAACACATCAAGGTTGAGGATGCAAAAGTTAAGAGGGCTCGTGAAGATCTCCAAAATAGGCTTGATGTTCTGAGGAAACAGTCTGAGGTGGGTGCTTAGTGTGTAACATTACTTTGTTGCTCTCTGGGTATTGCTGCCTTTTCAGTCCTAAAAATAGGAGATGAGTAATTTATTTTATTTCTATTTAGCGGTAGGACTCAGGATGAGTAAAATGATGATATTGATAGAATGGTTGTTAAGAGTCCCACATCGGATGTGATATGGCCTGAAAAAGAGTTTATAAGTGGGAGGCATCCCTCACCTCACAAGCCGGTTTTGTGGGGTTGAGTTAGACCTTAACTACATTCTAATATGGTATCAGAGCCAATCCAAGATCCGCTGGCCACCCGTTATCGGGCCACTCGGGTCACGCTCCAGTTGTCTAGTCCTGGGCGTGAGGGGGGTGTGTTAAGAGTCCCACATCGGATGTGATATGGCCTGAAAAAGAGTTTATAAGTGGGAGGCATCCCTCACCTTACAAGCCGGTTTTGTGGGGTTGAGTTAGGCCTTAACCACATTCTAATAATGGTTGTTACTAGGAAATAATGTGGAAACACCATTTCCACTCCTCTGCAGATACAATGAAATTCATGTTTTCCTCTCTCTCACTCTTATTTTGAATACTCAAACTAAAAGAGAAATTATGCTTATGTTTGTGCTCTTCCCCAAAATTTTGTCAATCGAAATCCCTTAAATTGAAAAAGGAATGTTGTGTGTTCCAGAGTTAGGCCTTAACCACATTCTAATAATGGTTGTTACTAGGAAATAATGTGGAAACACCATTTCCACTCCTCTGCAGATACAATGAAATTCATGTTTTCCTCTCTCTCACTCTTATTTTGAATACTCAAACTAAAAGAGAAATTATGCTTATGTTTGTGCTCTTCCCCAAAATTTTGTCAATCGAAATCCCTTAAATTGAAAAAGGAATGTTGTGTGTTCCAGAGCTATGATGACAAAGGACCGGTTGTGGACGCTGTTGTCTGGCATGATGGAGAGGTCTGGAGGGTTGCCCTTGACACACAGAGTCTCGAAGATGATCCAGATTCTGGGATCCTTGCTAATTTTGTGCCGTTAACTAATTATAGGTACACTTAGTTTCTGGTTTTAATGTTTTTTATAAATGTCGCAGTTGATAGTTTTGGTGCTGAGATGTCAAGTGAAATTGGTAGATACTTGGTTTATACAACAGATTTTTTACCCTAAGGAACATTTCTTCATCTCTTAGTCTCACTAGTCACTGCATACAGCCCCTGGTTTGAAAACCATGTCCTATTGATTCACAACTTGTTTTCTTGAGTTGTTCCTACTATAACAAAGAGCTACAGTAAGGTTGTGTATACGAAGATGTTTGGCATATCTTGAAAATAAATCGTATTGAACAGTTTTAATTATTTTATGTATGTACAATCTTGAATAGTTTAGCTGACATTCAGCAAACAGAACTTTCTCAATATATTGGTTTCTCTACTCTTTTCTTTTTGTTTTTATCCAGTTTTATGTATAACTAAGAAATATCACATAGAGAATGCTATTATTTTTCTAGGAAAGGAGCAACCTAACAATTAAGCAGGAAGAGCTCAGTGATTCCCCACCTTTTTTCATAATTTAGATGTATCTGAATTAATTTGCTTTGTCATTGAAGGAGTTTAATATTACACATTAAATCTTAAATGATGCAATGCTAACTATGACAGCTTTTTCATTCAGGATTGAGAGGAAGTATGGCGTTTTCAGCAAATTAGATGCTTGTACATTTGTTGTTAATGTCTATAATGCTGGGAATGTCTTAAGTGTTGTAACAGATTGTTCCCCCCATGCCACCCATGTTGCTGGTATAGCTGCTGCTTTCCATCCAAAGGTAGATACATAATTTGATCCGGATATTGCATTGGTTATGAGGGATAGTGTGCCTTTTTGATAAATTGTATTGATGATAGGAGCCCTTGTTGAATGGTGTTGCACCTGGCGCACAATTAATATCTTGTAAAATTGGGGACGGTCGCTTAGGTTCAATGGAAACTGGAACTGGTTTGATTCGGGCGCTGATAGCCGCTGTGGAGGTGCTTAAAATGTTTTTTTTCCTCTTCAGCTGATTATCCTTAATATACCAATGAACAGAATTTGATTTATCTATGCTATTTGTGTGTTCGCCGAGCTTTGTTAATGTAAGATATAAGCAAGACTTATAGGGGATCACTTCACGTTTATTTTTCAGCATAAATGTGATCTTATCAATATGAGTTATGGTGAAGCAACTTTACTGCCAGACTATGGACGCTTTGTTGACTTTGCGAATGAGGTACTTTCTTGTTCTTTGATTTTAACTGGCCGGTTATATCTTTTCATTTTCTAAGTTATAGATATTTTGGTTGTTTTAAATCTAGGTGGTGAACAAGCATCGCCTGATTTTTGTGAGTAGTGCTGGTAATAGTGGTCCAGGACTAAGCACTGTTGGTGCACCTGGTGGTACATCTTCAAGTATCATAGGTGTTGGTGCATATGTTTCTCCTGCGATGGCTGCTGGTGCTCATTGCGTTGTTGAGCCTCCATCAGAGGGGCTTGAATACACTTGGTATATTTGCTTCTATGGAAACCTTTTAATTGGATGATTTCCTATACCCCTCCATTTTAAATTTTGTTATTATTCTGGTTTTGCATCATTTTCGTTACAACGATTAATTGGAGTAACTTTGCAGGTCTAGCCGAGGACCAACTGCTGATGGAGACCTTGGTGTCTGTATAAGTGCTCCTGGTGGTGCTGTTGCTCCTGTTCCTAGATGGACTCTTCAACGGCGTATGCTCATGAATGGGACATCAATGGCATCACCATCAGCCTGTGGAGGAGTTGCTTTGCTCATAAGTGCAATGAAGGTTTGCAGTTGCAGTTCTTTTGTACCTTATGTTATTTGGTTTGTAGGTACTACATTGTGCACATATTTATAGTTTTCTGATGTGTATGATCTTCATGCAGGCTGAGGGAATTCCTGTGAGTCCATATAGTGTGAGGAAGGCTCTTGAGAATACATCCGTTCCCATAGGTGATTTACCCGAGGATAAATTATCCACTGGACAAGGGCTTATGCAAGTTGACAAGTTAGATAATTTTCCCACTCATTACATTCATGAAAATTCAGTAAATGATAATTTTGTAAGATTTGTATTTGTATTGACTTACATCATACACTCCATGACAGGGCTTTTGAATATATACAGAAGTGTCAAAATTTTCCATGTGTTCGATATCAGATAAATATCCAGCAATCTGGAAAAACAAGTGAGTTTACATTCTTCTATGAATATTTTATCTACTCCTTGTATGTAACCAAAAGAAGGAAAGATATCATGTTTCTCTTTTGGCATTTCCTTATATTTGTGTTGGTAGAAACTGTAGTCGATTAGTACTGTGTGTTACATATAAAACCATGCATGTACCTTCACTTAATAACTTAAAAACTTTTGGGATACATGACCACAGCATATCTATAATCATGTAGTCTATATTTAGCACACATTTTTCCAATCAAAAAATGATAAGCATGTCCTTTGTGCTTTCCTATGCTTCAGACCCAAAAGGATATTTCATAAGAAGCGTATTAGATATAAAACATTTCACGACCTTCACCTAATAGATAGTTGGTTCATGACACATTATAACCCATTAAGTTAGGTTGCCAAACATTAAATTATACCCAATCAATAATTTTTCTCAATAAGAATGAGTTTTTATATGTAGCTAGTGGAAATGAATTTTTTTTTACTAGAATTGAGTGTGAAGTTTGTTGCTCGTCTAAAATTGGTAAGAAAGTTATATTGGTTTGGAGTCTCTGTAAACTAGTGGAATCTCTTTAAAGTCATAGGAGTAAACTTATTAAAAAAGTAATATTTAAAACATCTAAAGTCATAAGAGTAAACTTGTTACAGAATTAATATTTAAATTTTAAAACATCTAACATAGTATCCGTTGAAGTTATGGGTTTTAGATAAAATAAAGAGACCAGAAAGAATAATGATTCTTGAAATTTGTAATATGACTGATAATGACATGATTTAGGGTTAATACAAAAGACTAAACGCTAATCTCTATTTATAGGGATACAATATTCTTTTTCCTAATTAGATAGGGAAACTAGGAAACAAATTCCGTTAATAATTAAGTAATATGAAAACTAATTTTAGGAGATACTCTAAGATATTCTAAGATTATAAATTAATCTTACAAGATACACTACAATAATATCAAGATATTTTAAGATACTTTATTATATTGTAACCCTATCCTCGTGAGCTAAAGCTTGCTGAGCTTTAAGCGTGTTATAAATAGACCCTTCTAGAGAGAAAATGCAACTACCGAGACAACGACCTGAAACACATTGTTCCTAGAAGTCTCCAATCTTTGATCTTCTTGCAGCGTCGACAACTATGAGGGAGACTCATACTGAAACTGAGGCCGAATAAGAAACCTTGTTTTAAACCGGATGCATAAACTGGTTGCTGATGCAGAAAAGAGCACCTTCAAATTGCAGAAAACCGGTCTCAAAGATGGGTAGCAAAAATGACTGACCCAAAACTAAGCAGAGGTAAAACGGAACAAGCAGGTGCAGACTGCAGACCACAATGGCGGAAGCAGCAGCTGAAAAGGTGACAGGGAAATCGCGTTGGACTCACGTGCTGGCAATTGCAACTTTGAAGATGCGTGGGAATGGAGGTGCTCACCGTGACTACAGATCAGCGAAATCTTATGCGCACAACGATGCATGTGGCTGCCAATCTGCCAAAATGGGGAAGGACAGGCTGGGGCACGTCAGCCACCACCCCCACATAACACAACCTTCAGGCTACCTGTGTTTGTGGGGCGGGCCATCCCATAAACCAATACATTCTTTAAAATTTTATTTTATTATTTCCAAACCCTTTCATTCTGATTTTTTTGGTATACGTCAGGCGGGTTGTGGTGGGCCAATCCACCAACCCTTCATTTCAAACCCTTTTTGGGGTGGACTTGTGTAGGCCAACCCGCCAGTTCCCGCTTTTGGCAGGTTCCCGCCGGTGGGAAGGGTCGACTCACTTTGCCATCTCTACCGGAAGACTAAACACTAATGCCTATTTATAGGGATGCAAGACTCCCAATCTTAATTTAATAGGGGATCCCGGAAACAAATCACCATAAATCTAAGTGATATGAAAACCAGTCCTCGGAGATTCTCTAAGATTATAAACTAATTTTAGGAGATAAACTACAATGATATTGAGATATTCTAATATATACTTTCTTATATTCTAAAAGTATCTAAACCCAGGCGAGAATACACAAACATACAATTTATAACTGATGAACAAACTTGCAAATCACAAGATAGGATCACAACTCAGCACACAGAAGATAACAAGTTGAAACTTGATGGATAGACTGACAAATTACAAGGTTCAAAATTGCCAGACCTAAGGATGGTGGGATTGGGTACTCTATGTTGGAGTTGTATTCGGCTTGGGAGAGCTAGATCTTAGCTCATCATAGTTGGGTTCATTCACCTTGTTGGCCTTTTGTGTCCTTGCAAACTTTCAATCATGGGTTTGTATGTCCATATTTTCTAGTTCAAAGCCTTGTTCATGTTGGGTGCTATGGGGTTGATGCCATGGTTGTCAAACTCGAGAGTCTACGCAAACTTGTGGAGCATAGGTAGACTCGACTCGTTAACTCGTAAGAGTATAACTACAATCAAATAAACCTATAAATGACATACCTACATGATATAATATAAGGTTAGCACAACAATAATTCAACATTTCAACTCCACAATAAAGCAAAGTAGCAAACATGATATTAAAGTATGTTAGTGCATTATAACTAGATAATATCATACTCCATTAATAATGACTAAATCCTACATAAATTCATAAAAACACAAGTTCTTAAAATAAAAAATTCAAAAAAAGAGATAATTTGACCCAACACTCGTAATGTTTAGTTAAATGCTTTATTGGGTAGTTGAATAAAACAAAATAAAAATAATATTGAATATGTAAAAGTAACTTTATAAATCCAATTTATACTACAGAAAATAGGTAATTCAACCTAAGTAGCTACCAATATTGACCATTAATTTACATTTTAAGGCCTAATCAAATGTAAAATTGTAGACTCGTAAACTCGCAGTAAAATCGAGAGTTTACCGATTCTATTAGAGTTTACTTAAACTCGTACGAGTTTACGAAAAAAAAGAGTTTATCTGCTAGTTGACTCATTTTTGTGATCCAGACTCGTAAACTCGTAAGAGTTGACTCGAGAGTTTAACAACCATGGTTGAGACTCTATAGCATCAAACACCTCCTCTGCAGAGGGTTCATGTTGGGTAGTTAAATGCATAAATGGGAGCTGAGTGATATAACTGTGAGTTTAGTGCTTTCCGCACTCCAAGGTTTTATCATTCAACTGTTGCATTTTGAGTTTTTTAAAAAGCAGGAAAACCACCGTCAATTTAGGCTATTCTGGGATGAAGTAATAATATTTTAGACTTGTTCATTCCTCCAAAAATCACGATTCCATGAGACTGAGTCTATGCAAGTCTTTTTGTCTTTACACGTACAGTTTCTTGAATGCCCTAACTTGATTTTGATAACTAGGGTCGTGAGCTTGTACAATTCTATGAGTTAACTCAATGGTTTGACAACCATGATTGATATGCAAAACACGTTACAACCCGTTTGGTAGGATTAATATAGAAAATTCAGATAATGCTCTTAGAAGTTCCTTATACGTAACAAGCATGTATGTGAATGTAGTATGACTGTATGACTATAAATTTAGTAGTTTACTTAAGGGAAAGTCAATATTTTTTTTTTCATTTTTGAATAGTTTCTGCTTGGATAAGTTTAATCTCTTATCAGATGACATCCACAACTTAGGTTCCTTTTAATAAAATGAGGAGGAATAATCTTTTTCCTTATTGATGATTTTTCCGTAAAGACGGGTTTGCTGAGGCTCCTACCTTTATTTACCCAAAAAAAGAGACATCCACAACTTACACTAGGAAAACAATAAAATTTATATTATGAAAGCTAACATGTAACTAGTATGCTTTTGAAACTAGCAAGCTTATGTCCTTTTGTATGATTGTTAATTGCAGATCCTTCATCACGAGGAATCTACCTTAGGGAGCCTAGTGCTTGCCGACAGTCTACTGAGGTGAGATCATTCATAAATTTGGTGTGCATCACTGCGTTGATGATCACAATGTTTGAGTCAAAACTTGTAAAAGATCCTTCAGATGCACAATAATTCCATCTATTTTGTTTCTCTTCAAAGTGTAATAGAGTATTTCTTCCATTTCCTTCCACAACATGATGAAAAATAAGGCTGTCCAAGAAGCGCTTTTAGACAATATTTTGGAGCTATATCCCAAGTGTATTAGTAAATTATTTTTTCATTAAAAAATAGAGGATATTCCTTAGATACTGTTGAAGTTACGGGGTTTTAGATAAGATAAGGAGATGAGAAAATAAAAAACTCTTGAAATATGTAATATAATTGATAATGACTTGATGAAAACTTGGTACCAGCCTTAACACTAATCCCTATTTATAGGAACACAAGACTCCTAATTGTAATTACATAGGGAAAGTAGGGAGAAAATCATGATAATAATTAAGTAGTATGGAAACTAATCATAGGAAATAATCTAAGATAAGAAACCAATCTTAGACGATAAGCTAAAATACTCTAACATAAGATATTATAAGATACTTTCTAAGGCCCCGTTTGGGGTGGTTCTAAGTTTTTGGTTTTTGGTTTTAAAAGTCAAATTTGAAAACAAAACCCATTCGGGTAAAATGGGGCAGAATTGATTTTTTACTTAATTTCAAAATAGTTTTCAACTAAAACCCAAAACCATAAAAATAGGTTTTTTGATTCCAGTTTTCAATTTTAAATTAAAGTTTTATCTCTCTCTCTCTTCCATTTTAAAGTTCTCTCTCTCTCTCAAATATCAAACCTGTATCTAATTGTTCTTCAAAGTTACGTAATGCAACTTTTTATTTAAAATTATAAAAGCAAACGAAGATGAAACATTTTCCATTAAATTCAACCAACGTCAATAATTTGATGTTTTATTTACACATTAGAATTCAGAGACTTTCAATTACACGACATTGACTACATAAACAATATATATATAATGATTTTGTCCTGTGTCGTTATTGTTTATAACTGATTTTTGTTAAGTTAACGTGGAATACATGTTGACCCATATATTTAGATTCTGATTTCTGATTCACCAACATTTTAAGTGCCTTTTCTCGTTGCTTCTATTTTACCTAGATCACTCATATCCTAATCTTTTCATCAGCTATCAGTAAATTTTAATGTATGTCCTTGTGATTTCAATTGGTAATTTTTTCTAACTTGTGGTTGTACTTGTACTTATTCACAGTGGATTGTGAACGTTAGTCCAAAATTTCATGAAGATGCCAGCAACTTTGAGGAATTGATTCCATTTGAGGAATGCATTGAGTTGTATTCTACTGAAAAGTCTGTTGTGAAGACTCCTGACTATCTATTGCTCACTCATAATGGTCGCACCTTCAAGTTAGTTTGCTTTGCTTCACCATTGTGTTTTTCATGCTTGTATATTTCCATAGGTTCACATAAATAGTGTTTGCTAAAATAGTTTTTACCCTTATATAAGTTTTTGTGACAGACTGAAATTACTGCATACTTGATCATTGTTATAGCCTATAGATTTCGGAGATGTGGACTTAGGGGTTCAAAGCTATTGAAGTTATAGGTTTCAAATTAAGAGAAAAGAGAAAGAACAAAGACTTTACATTATGATTATAGTTTGATACGATTGATGATTTATTTATTTAATACAATACTAATATGACTATGCACAAACCTTGTTTATACTAATACAACATTCTAATCCTGATTAAACAGGGAAACAAATCACGATAAGCTAAGAAATATGGTAACTAATTTTAAGAGACAATCTAAGAGATTTTAAGATAAGATACAAATTCTCTGTGATAATCTAAGATCTCATAGATAACATCAGATGAAATATAATTCTTCAAGTAAAACAATCCAAATTAAATCATAGAAATCCAATCCAAATCATGGCAAAATCAGTCAAGTGAAAGTAGTTTCCAACATTCCAAAAATACAATATCGACATTATAACATCATCATGAGGCCAAGTTTTTTTTTTAATTTCAAAAAGGGGTGGGGGAGGGGATTTTTTTAATTGGTGGAGGGGGAGGGGATTTTTTTAATAGGTGGAGGGGGAGGCACTTGGGCCATACAATATGTCCCCTAGGGGATTTGAATACAGTCCCTTAGGATTATAAGGCTAGGCAGTTACCACTGCAATAGTACCCTGGATGTCACTAAAGCAAAATGAGTGTGTCTGTTCTACTGAGTTTCTGTTGAATGATGTTAATCTATTGTTTTGTTTTTATAATGACTTGCATATTGTTTTCTTCCTCTTTCAGTGTAGTTGTGGATCCTTCCAATCTATGTGATGGTCTTCATTATTTTGAGGTCTATGGTATTGACTGCAAAGCTCCATGGCGTGGTCCTCTTTTCAGAATTCCAATTACCATAACAAAGGCCAAGGCTGTAACTTCACAAGTTTCATTTTCAAATATGTTTTTCCAGCCAGGTTTGCATTTATCAGAGTTAATCTCCATGCCTTTTGATGGTGTCCTACTATTAAGGTTTAAACTGCGGTCAACATATAAATATAATGCATTCCAACCAAAAAATTTGAACTGTTACCCAGGGGCCTTTGTTTTTCCACCCATACATCTAATGTTGGAAATTGCAGTGTCTTACATTCTTTATCACCTTCCATTCACAACTCTGGTGTAGTTTTTCTGGTATTTGGTCTTGTTAGAATATATGTAAATCATCGGACCGCATTATTCCATTTTAAGAGATGTTTCCAACTTTTTTAGCTATTCTATCTATTTTAAAGATACTATTCACGTTAGACTAGAGTGAGTGCAAGTATGTTAGAAGTGTCCTATACATATGGCCAGTCATACTCATGCTAGCCTAAATAGGCAAGTACATAATACAAAGTCTAACACTTTCAGTTATTTGCTTTATACTTATTGCTTTGTTAGGCCATATAGAAAGGAAGTATATTGAAGTGCCACAAGGTGCGTCTTGGGTTGAAGCAACAATGAAAACATCAGGGTTTGACACATCTCGAAAGTTTTTTGTGGATGCTGTCCAGGTAGAACTTGCAGCTTGAAACTTTCTTAGATTATGGTTTTCCTTTTTGACATGTTTTCTATGTCTAGTTATGCCCATTGCAAAGACCTCTGAAATGGGAAAAGGTGGTAACTTTTGCTTCTCCGGGTGCAAAAAGCTTTGCCTTTAAGGTAGTAAGCGGGTCGAACATTGGAGTTAGTTGTTGCTCAGTTTTGGTCAAGTGGCATTGGGAGTCATGAGACTGCCAGTGTGGATTTTGAGGTAAGATAATTATTATATTTAAAGGTGAGTTTTTCCCCTCCTTTTATTTGGATAGATATTGCTGTTTCTTATGAAAAAGTTAAATCTTTGTAGTTTTTGAATTGCAAGGCATGAGATAAGTTGCAACCACATAGTGATGGGAGCGACAATCGAAAACTAATATTAAAAATCAGAGGGTTGCTACCTAAGTTTATTAAGGAAAACATTTGTAAAACCTTTTAAAAGGAGTTTGGTTTTTCAAACTAAATCCAGCATGCAAGAGTCAATCAAGTGTAGAGAAGGTATTAGCACCTTACAACATCTGTATATAAAAATGGTAACCTATAGTTAAATGTTCAAAATTTTCACCGGAGGAAATACTTAAATATTAAAGCCAAAATATTACTCATTCCTTTGTTCAGATAATATAAGATGAGAGCTAATCTCTCAAGCAGTTCAGTCACAAAATTCTTCCTCACAGTCTTAGTACTTTTATAGTTGTCCTTGAATATGGTTACAGCCTCTGAAGCATAATGGGATTTTCTTCTGTCAGTGTGCGTGTGTTGAAAAGCAGGGTGTGATTTGTTATTTCATTTCTAATTGAAGATACAATCTTGGTGTTAACATGAATTCCAGGTTATTTTTCATGGGATAAAAGTCAATCAAGAAGAAGTTATACTTGATGGAAGTGAAGCACCAGTCAGAATTGATGCTGAAACTCTACTGGTATCTGAGGAACTTGCTCCAGTAGCTATTCTAAACAAGGTTATCCTTTTATAGCTTGCATACTTTTTCATTTTGTGCTATTCCACTATACTGATGATATGGGATACTGATGAGTTAACCCGTTCTACTAATTGATATGAAACATGCAGATTAGGGTTCCATATCGACCAATAGATTCTAAGATTTGTGCACTCTCAACAGATCGTGACAGACTTCCCTCTGGAAAACAGATACTTGCACTGACTTTGACGTGCGTTATGAATTTAATTGCGTGTCATTTGTCTCTGGATCATTTAGTTCTTTTTTCTCAGTATTCTGATGTTGCAGCTACAAGGTCAAATTGGAAGATGGAGCTCACGTAAAACCTCACATACCATTGCTAAATGATCGGATATATGACAATAAATTTGAGTCTCAATTTTATATGATTTCTGACTCAAATAAGGTATATGAACATACAACTTTTTTTGTTTTGAAAATTAGTGGGATTTTTTCCATTTAGAGTTTTCCCCCTCAGTCCTATGAATAATAAGTTGCATGTAACTTATGCTCGTACTTATGCATGCTGACTTTTTTATATTACTTGCTATGCCATATTTCAACTTTGCTTACTAAAGTGTTAGCAACACACTCTATCACACTTTCCAACTAAAGAGGGAATAAGGCACATAATTTATTAGAACTGATAAGCACCTATGAACTTGGGGAATCCCCCCTTAAAAGCTAGTTGTTAAGGAAGAAGAATCAAGCCACTTAAGTACTTCACCGAGCATTCCATATAACTTTATGTGGGACTTAGGCATCCCATAATACCCAAGTCCCTATCATAGGATCGCCCTGAGGGCCGGCGTCCTTGATGGATGCATTTCGCGACACTTTAATCAGTGACACTTTGTTCAACTTCCTTGCCCGTCCAGTCAAAAGAACCCTTTGTGGGTAGCCTTCTCTGAGGCACTGACAACCAGCTTTGTTACCGATTGATAAGCATCCAAGCACTTGAGGAACCCTCTCTTAAAAGCTAGCCTTTAAGGGGGAAGAACCAAACCACTTAAGTACTTCACCAAGCATCCCATACTACTCGATGTGGGACTTAGGAACCCCATGATACCCAAGTCCCTATCAAGAACCCAAGTTTGTTGCTAGTTTTTGTTGAGTAATTGAATGCCACGGTAGTCAGGGATTACAATTAGTGGTATATATAGCATATTGGATGATATTCTGTGTTAATTAATAATAGGCATGACTTTGTTTCATTTGCTCCATATTATCGTTTGAGAAAAGATATTTGTACACCTAAAATATCTGACATTCGGTTAACCCAGTTCAAACTCGTGGTTCATGAGGTTTTGTAGGTGGTTAATCGATATCCTGATATTGTACCCATTAACCATGTTGACACCATTACAAACATGGTTAATGGTGTGTAAATACATTGTTAATTTTGTTGTTTGGATGGTTAATGAGTTACCCACCCATTAGTCACTAATCTGCATTAAACACGGTTTTGAGCTGTGTTTACTCGATGGCGCAAAACAACACGTTTTTTTTTTACATAATGGCTTTCTTTCTCCAACTCCAGCATGTTTTGTATTTTGTTAGCTTCGTATGCTTCATATATTAATCTCTCTTTTGCTTTTCAATGTTCTTATAATAGCGCGTATATTCATGTGGAGATGTCTATCCAAGCACTTCGAATCTTCCCAAGGGAGAATATAATTTACAGCTCTATTTAAGGTACGTGACTCCTTCTGAGCATCTTGGATTAGTGAACATGCATGTTTGTTCCCTTTTTTGTAAACCTGATGAGTGATGATGACAGTTATTAACTTACTTCGAATGCATTTACTCTGAGATATTTTTAATTCATGGGTATTTGTGGTCACTGAAACACCTAATATTTTTTAGAGGACATGGAAGCTTGATTTATTTATTAATACTTGCAAATTGCAATAAGAAGCTAGTATATGTATTAATTGCAAGTGGAATATATTTAGTTTGCTCTTATATAGTTCATAAAAGATTTATTCACGAAGCACCTTCAACTTTTTCCTACATTCATAATAATTTATTTGTTTCAGGCATGATAACGTGCAGATTTTGGAAAAATTGAGGCATTTGGTGTTATTCATTGAGCGAAATTTGGAGGATAAGGTAGTTTATTGTTTCAATTTTATGTTTTTCTCAAATGGTTATTGCTGCTAAATTCTACTGTCGTTCAAGGTTTTTAAGTTGACATTATATGCTTTATACGACTCTTTTTTTTAGGCAAATGTTGGTGGTTAATTTTTAGGACGGGGAAATGTTAGTTTCCAGAGTTTGAACCTAGACCCTCTTTTATACTCCTATATATGTTGGCCAATTTTTGATAATATGTGATAGAAATATTGCTAAGCATTTAGAAAAGTGATATTGTAATTGATTGATGGAAAACTGATTACGGTGCTATCTTATATAGCAATCTAAAGATACACTAACTGATTAACAAACTCTAACTGCTCACTAACAATATAACTGAATATCAGTTATATTTCTAACTAACTACTATACTAACTGAACTACAATAGCAACATATTAATAAGCTAGTCTTATTCACTAATACTCCCCCACAAACTTATGTGGTGAGCAGAGAAATGCCGGACACATTAAGTTTGTCTCTTAGAGAGCAAAAAGGACCCTTGGCTAAGGGTTTGGTAAGTATATCAGCTATTTGTTCTTCTGCTGGAACATGGCAGACTGTTAGAGTCTTGCTGAGAACTTTCTCACGAACGAAGAACAAATCTAGCTCCATATGCTTGGTCTTCGAGTGTAGAACTGGGTTATGACTCAAGGCAACTGTACTTTGGTTGTCACAGTAGATTGTAGGTGTAGAATGTAAGATCTTAAGCTCATGAAGTAAAGATTGAACCCAAAGAACTTCTGAAGTAGCTAATGCCAGGCTGCGGTATTCAGCTTCTGCAGTTGATTTTGCCACCAAAGACTGTTTCTTAGACCACCAGCTAATGAGATTAGGGCCTAGAAAAATGCAAGCACCAGATGTGGATCTCCTGTCATCCACATCACTGGCCCAATCAGCATCACAGTATGCTTGAAGAGACAATGGTTTAGACAGAGATGCTGGCTTGAGAACAAGACCATAGTCTATGGTACCTTTGAGGTATCTAAGAATTCTTTTCACTGCTGTCCAATGTGATTGTAGAGGTTGAGACAGAAATTGGCATGCTTTGTTGACTGCATAGCCAATTTCAGGTCTTGTAATGGTGGCGTATTGAAGGGCTCCTACAATGGAACGATAGAGGGAGGGGTCATCAAAGTAATCAGATCCATATCTAGACAATTTCAGTTTTGCTGGTAGTGGTGTGGAGATCCCTTTTGCAGTGTCCATACCTGCCCTCTCAAGAAGTTCTCTAACATACTTGGATTGAGTGAGTAGTAGAGAACCATTAATGACAGTATGTACCTCAATACCGAGAAAGTAGTCAAGAGCCTCAAATTGTTTCAAAGCAAAGACATGTGTGAGTTGATCAATGAGAGATTGGACAGCCTTGGTGGAACTACCAGTGATGATAATATCATCAACATAGATGAGAACATAGATGCAACACACCTTGGTACAATACACCAAAAGTGAAGGATCACACTTGCTAGCCACAAATCCAAAACTTAGAAGAGTCTTAGTAAGACGATCATACCAAGCTCGAGGAGCTTGTTTGAGACCATAGATAGCCTTGTGTAGCCTACAAACCAGATTTTTGTCTTGGTGTTCAAACCCACTAGGTTGCTTCATGTAAACTTCTTCCTCAAGAAAACCATGGAGAAAGGCATTATTAATATTAGAATCTAAACCAGAGAGTTTGAGATTCAGAATTGAATATTTTGTATATTGATATGGAACTGTTACAGCAAGTATTTATACTTGAGAGACTTAGATCTAATCAGTTGTAACTAACTGATTCACAGAATAACAGAATTTAGAAACTTCTAGATCTAATTACAAGTTAAGTAGCCTTAACTAAACTACTTATGAGTACTCTCTAATATTCCCCCCACAAGCTCATTGGTGGGTAGCACCATGAGCTTGTCACGGAGAGAACAGAACTGAAGCTTGGCCAAGGGCTTCGTGAGGATGTCAGCAACCTGTGCTTGAGAGGGAACATATTCAACCAGTAGAGACTTGTTTAAAACTTTCTCACGGACAAAAAAGATATCAAGTTCCATATGCTTGGTTCTATGGTGAAGAATAGGATTGTGACTCAAAGCAACTGTGCTTTGATTATCACAATAAATGACAGGTGCTGGAACTGCAGTTTGAAGCTCTTGGAGGAGAGATTGAACCCATAAAACTTCTGCTGCAGCAAGGGCAAGACTCCTATATTCTGCTTCAGCTGTTGATTTAGCAACCAATGTCTGCTTCTTTGACCACCACGAAATTAGATTTGGCCCTAGATAGATGCATGCACCTGAAGTGGACCGTCTATCATCAATATCAGACGCCCAATCCGCATCACAGAAGGCTCTTATACACAAGGGAGAGGTGGATGAAGCTGCTCTAAAAGTAATACCAAGGTCAACCGATCCCTTAAGATACCTAAGTATTCGTTTCACAGCAGTCCAATGAGATATCAAGGGCTGAGACATGAATTGGCAAACCTTGTTTACAGCATATCCTAGTTCTGGCCGTGTTATAGTTACATATTGTAGAGCACCAACAATACTTCTATAGAGTGCAGGATCATCAAAATAGTCAGCCCCATGTCTAGACAGCTTAGTGTTTGTTGGCAGAGGGGTAGAAATATCCTTTGCATTACCCATATCAGCCTTACTCAACAATTCACGTATGTACTTGCCTTGAGTCAACTGAATTGTGCTAGGGGATAGCCTCTTGACTTCAATTCCTAGAAAGTAATCCAAATCACCAAGTTGCTTAAGAGGGAAGACAGCATTCAATTTAGTGATCACTTGTTGAATTAGTGTAAGAGATGAACCGGTGAGAACAATGTCATCAACATACACCAACATATACACACAGTGACCTGAACCAGTGAACACTAGGAGAGAAGGATCACACTTACTCTGTTTAAAACCAAAACTGAGAAGTGTCTTAGTTAGCTGCTCATACCAAGCCCGAGGGGCCTGTTTTAGGCCATAAATTGCCTTGTGTAATTTACATACCAGAGACTTGTCTTCCACTTCAAATCCTGGAGGTTGACTCATATACACATCCTCTTTGAGAATGCCATTCAAGAAGGCATTATTCACATCTATTTGTTTCAAGGGCCACTGATTTGTCAAGGCAAGGGTGAGCACAGTTCTCACTGTCACAGGCTTTACAACAGGTGAGAACGTGTCTGTGTAATCAGCTCCAAACTTTTGGAGATACCCTTTAGCAACCAAACGTGCTTTATACTTGTTGATGCTACCATCAGGATTCTCTTTAAGTCTAAAAACCCATTTGCACCCAACTGCAGTCTTACCCCGAGGAAGCGGCACTAGAGACCAAGTCTCATTATTCTTCAAGGCTTGTAACTCAGTTTCCATAGCCTGATGCCAAGGTGGACTAGCTAGAGCTTGATGAACATTTGAGGGCTCAATAGTGGTGAGAAGAAGGGTAGGGAACTGTCTAGGTTGAGAGTGGCCAGTTTTGGATCTAGTCAACATTGGGTGAGTGTTGTGAGGAGGAGAGGGTGAGGGTGAGTTAGGATCAATAGTACTTGAGGCTGTGGATGGTAAGGAAAGGCTAGGTGATAAGGGAGGGTGAGGTAAAGCTGTGTTGGATGATTGGACAGATGTAGCAGGGTGAGAGACAGTGTTATTTGCTGGTGAAATAGGTGCAGTATTAGCTGAAAGTGGTGTTGCAACTGGTGAGACAGCAGCTGTTCTAGGTGTGGAAATAATACCAAGAGGTATAGTGGAGGATGATGTAGGAATAGAGGAGTGTGTAGCCACTGAGGTTGACATATATTGATAAGGAAATTTATGTTCATCAAATAGAACATCTTTGGACACAAACAACCGACCAGAAGACACATGGAGACATTTGTAACCTTTATGTGAGGAAGAATAACCAAGGAAAAGACACTCTGAAGACCTGAATTGCAGCTTGTGATTATTATATGGTCTAAGCAGTGGATAGCAGGCACATCCAAAGGTTTTGAGAAAGGAAAAATCAGGTTGTTTGTGGAAAAGTGTTTGTAAGGGAATAGCAGGGTTATGAGCAGCAGGTATTTGGTTTATGAGATATACAGCTGTATGGAATGCATGATCCCAGTAAGAGATGGGCAGAGAGGCTTGAGAGAGTAGAGAGAGACCCATTTCAACAATGTGCCTATGCTTTCTCTCTACTACTCCATTTTGATGGTGAGTGTGTGGGCAAATAATACGATGAACAATGCCAAGATCAGCAAGGAATTGTTTGAATGGGCGAAACTCATCACCCCAATCAGATTGGATAGCTTTAATAGGTGTGTTTAGTTGCAACTCAGCCATAGCTTTGAACTGTTTGAACAAGGTTAGAGTTTCAGATTTGTTTTTCAAGAAATAGATCCATGTATACCTGCTGTGAGCATCAATAAAGGAAAGGTAATATTTATATCCCATAGAAGAATCCATGGGGGCTGGACCCCACAAGTCACAGAAAACTAGCTCTAATGGTGCAGAATATACAGAATCAGAGAGTTGGGAAGGGAGTCTATGAGACTTGCCCATACAACATGATACACAAAAGTCAACTTTATTTCTTGAAGGAATTGTAACATTACACTGTTGTAGTACATTTTGTAAGGTAGCATAGCTAGGATGTCCTAGTCTATTATGCCAAAGAGTAAAATTGGTGGAAGTGTGTGAGTTTACAGTGTTTATAGAGGGAGGAGGGATACATGAAACTGAGAAAATAGATGGTAAAGTAGACTTGTCTTGAGACTGGGAGACTGACAGCAAGTTGTCAAATGTATAGAGACCATCACGACCACGAAAACCTTGAAGTAAAGCTTTATGTGTGACCTGAGATTTAGCAACACAGTAAGTTGGAAAGAATAAGAAATACACATTGTTATCAGCAGAAAATTGACCAACACTAAGAAGTTGTTTAGTGAGCGAAGGTACATAGAGAACATTCTTAAGATGCAACACAACATCAGGTTGTAAAGGAGACTTAAAGGAAACAGAGTAAATAGACTTGACAGGCAAACCTTGGCCATTGCCGAGGAAAACTTGCTCTATTCCAGTAGCTGAGGGTGCTGGTGGAGGGTTAGGACCAGCGTGCATAGTTGCTGCAGAATCTCCAGACCAGTTAGGTTGAGGTACCTGACTAGCATTGGTTAGATATAGCTGTGGTTGAGGTATGTTGGTGAGGTAGGCTTGTGGTTGAGGATAGGCTTGAGGTGTTGGATAAAACTGAGGTGGTGCAGCAAAGGTGTAATAGGCTTGTGGTTGAGGTTGTGGTGGAGGTGGTGGCCAAACATAAGGTGTTGGTGGTGGTGCAGGTCTAGGATAAGCACTAGTTTGTCCAAAATTAGCAGCAGGCATAGGAAATTGAGGAACAAAGGAAGAATTATACCTATGCCAGCATACAGAGGCGTCGTGACCAGTTTTGAAACAAACCTGACACTGCACATTACTCCGGCCACCGTTTCTGCCACCACGACGTCCACCACGTCCACCGCGACCACCACGCGATCCTCCATAGCCACCACGAGTACTGTCATTAGAGAATTGTTGAGTAGGAGCAGGTTGCGTCGTACCAGAAGCTTCATCAGAACCAGAGGCAGTTACGTGAACCTGTGCCGACGAAGCATGAGACGCAGGCGATGCTTGTGTAAGATTAAGCGATGCAGTTTCTTCAACTGGTTTTTGTTTGTCAACGCGATGCTCGTGAGCGAGAAGAAGAGCTTGAATTTCATCAAATTCAAACCAGTCGGACTTGCTATTAATAAGCGTCACAATCGATTCAAAAGTAGACGGTAAACCTTCAAGGATCACATCGAGTTGTTCTTGCAACGAAACCGGTTCACCGATGGAGTTCAACGAGTCAGAAACAGATTTGATACCTTGCAGAAACTCAAATGGATTTCGATCCTTTCTTCGAGTTGCGTAACTCGGTTCGCAATTGTCTAGCCTTCGCTTTGAGTTTCGAGTGAAAATCTTGATGAATTTTCTCCCAGAGTTGCCACGTATGTCGACAACCGATAACGCGAGGAAGAATACACGGTGAAAGCGACGCCTGAAGCCACGCCATGAGGAGTTGATCTTGTTGATCCCAGGTGTGATACGCAGGGTTCTCAGTTCCAGAAGCACGATCAGCTTCAGTCAAATAGAGTGGAGGAATCTCCGGCGCGACGCAGAAGCTGTGAAGCTTATGTGCGCGAAGAACCGGCTCAACTTGTTGGAGCCAAACGAGATAGTTCTTATCATCTAATTTCTCTGTAATTTTATACGAGAAGGTTGAGAGAGGTAGATTCGCCGTAATTGGAGGAATCAGCGATGGCGTCGTTTGCGCCGGTGTGGCGTGCACCGGTGACTCTGGATCCGGTATCGCCGCCATGAAAACGGTTGCGGAAGCTTGGATCGGTTTCCACGAAGGTGGAAAAAATTGTGCTTATGATACCATATTAGAATCTAAACCAGAGAGATTGAGATTCAGAATTGAATATTTTGTATATTGATATGGAACTGTTACAGCAAGTATTTATACTTGAGAGACTTAGATCTAATCAGTTGTAACTAACTGATTCACAGAATAACAGAATTTAGAAACTTCTAGATCTAATTACAAGTTAAGTAGCCTTAACTAAACTACTTATGAGTACTCTCTAATATTCCCCCCACAAGCTCATTGGTGGGTAGCACCATGAGCTTGTCACGGAGAAAACAGAACTGAAGCTTGGCCAAGGGCTTCGTGAGGATGTCAGCAACCTGTGCTTGAGAGGGAACATATTCAACCAGTAGAGACTTGTTTAAAACTTTCTCACGGACAATACCATGTTTAGCTCGAGTCATCATAGGGTGAGTGTTTAGGGGGTTAACAAGGGAAGGGGCAGTATGTGTAGTGTGAGAAGGAGGGGGCAGAACAGTAGGTGAGGGTGACTGTGAGTGTATAGAGGAGTTAGGGTCAATAGTGGAGGATGCACTAGAAGGTAGAGGTGTAGAAGGATCTAAGGATGGTGGAGGGGAATGTGTAGGGGCTGTTGGTGGTGAGGGAGGTTGAGAAGGGGCAGTAGTAGTTGGAGCAGAAGGCTGATTTGGGATCTGCAAGGGTTGAAGGCTGAAATGTGAAGGTGCAGTGGGTGTAGAAGTGACAGAAAACATTCTAGGATAAGGGAAGTTAGTCTCCTTAAATAAAACATCTTTAGAGATGAACATTCTACCTGTGGAATCAAGACATTTGTAGCCTTTGTGGCTTGAGGAGTATCCCAAGAAGAGGCATTCTGTAGTTCTAAACTGAAACTTTGTAGAGTGATAAGGTCTAAGTAGAGGAAAACATGAACAACCAACCACCTTTAGGAAGTTATAATCAGAAATTTTATTATATAAGTTGGTATAAAGAATGGTATTCTTTTGAAAAGGAGAAGGGAGTCTATTAATTAAGTAAACTGAGGTATGAAAGGCATGATCCCAGTACTTAATTGGCATAAAGGCTTGAGATAGAAGAGAAAGACCCATATCTACAATGTGCCTATGTTTCCTTTCAATAACCCCGTTTTGGTGATGTGTGTGTGGACAAATGAGACGGTGCACTATGCCCAAGGATGCAAGATAGTTACTAAAGGGACGAAATTCACCACCCCAACCAGTTTGAACAGATTTGATTTTGTAATTAAATTGCTTTTCAACTAATGCCTGAAATAGTTTGAAGTGAGAGATAGCCTCGGATTTAGTTTTTAAAAAATAAATCCAAGTATATCTTGAGTAGGCATCAACAAAGGAAAGATAATACTTGTAACCCATGGAGGACTCCATAGGAGCTGGTCCCCATAGGTCACTGAAAACAAGCTCTAATGGATGAGTATAAACAGTGTCAGACAAATGAGAAGGTATTTTATGAAGTTTGCCCATTGCACATGCTACACAAAAATCCAATTTATTAACATTGATAGGAGGTTTGTTACAATGTCTGAAAACAGTATTAAGAACTTGCAGATTAGGATGACCTAATCTGTTGTGCCAAAGAGACCATAAAGTGGTAGTGTTTACATTGTGAGAACTAGCTGAAAAATTCAAAGAAGGACTAGGAAAAACAGAACTAGACTTAGAATCTGCAGAATGCAATCTTGGCATGTGATAAAGACCATCCTCTTTGCCTTGTCCACGAAGAATAGTAGAATGATCATCCTGTGATTTAGCAAAGCAATGGTTAGGGAAAAATTGAAAATATGCATTGTTATCAGTAACAAATTTCTTAATGCTCAAAAGATTTTTAGTTAGTTTTGGAACGTAAAGAATATCTTTGAAATGGAGTGTGTGTTTGGGATTATATGGGGAGGGTATTGACTCAGAGCTTATTGATTGGATTGGCAAACCTTGCCCGTTGCCTAGAAACAATTGATCCTGACCAGAAAGAGGTGTTGCAGTAGCTGGATCAGGAGCAATTCCACTCATGTGATGAGTACAGGCTGAATCACCAAGCTGGTTGCTTGTAGCAAATGAAGGAGCAGCAGTCATAGCAAATGCTTGTGCTGGTGTGGCAGCAATAGGAGCAACCATTGGAGTAACTAGAGGACCAATGTTTGGCTGTTGAGGCCAAATAGTGGGTGCAGCAGCAGGTAAAGATGGCCACATAGAGACATTTGCAGAGGGAGTAGGTGGTGGAGCAACATAACCAGGGCGTAGATACTGGTAAGGATTGGCAAAGACTGGAGGTATGGATGAAAATGCAGGTTAAGGAGAGGAGTATCTGTAGTAGCACATGGTTGCATCATGACCAAACCGAGAGCACAATTGACATTGTGTACCTCCACGTCCACCTCGACCATTTCTGCCACCGCGTTGAAACCTGCCACCTCTTCCACGATTGTTACCACGACCATTGGTGTATTGAGCTTGAGCAGTGGGTTGAGATTGAGCCTTGGCAGAATCAGCCACAGAATTACTCTGAGATATAGAGTTAGCAGGTGCCTGAGTAAGATTTAGAGCAGCAACAACATTGTTTGAATCATTCATGTGTGCAAGGCGCGATTCATGAGCCAATAACAGAGCCTCCATCTCATCAAATTCAAACCATTCTGCTTTGGTTGAGAGGAGAGTGATGATGGATTCAAACTCTGCAGGAAGACCACGGAGAACAGAGTCATATTGTTCTTGTTGTGTAACTGTCTCACCAATGGAACGAAGAGCATCAACTATGGACTTGATCTTGGCAAAAAATTCTGCGATCGTTTGGGAGCCTTTCTTTACACTGTAGAGATCATCCCTGAGTTGCCTGGCTTGAGCCTTTGTCTTGGCTTGAGAATGATGATGTATCTTCTCTCATAGTTCGAAGGAGTAACGGCAACCAATTACCTTTGCAAGAACTGAAGGAGACAAGGAAGATTGGAGCCAGGCCAACAAGAGTTGATCTTGCAACTCCCACTCTATGTAAGCTGGGTTTTCAACATCAAGAAGACGATCCTGTTCAGTCAAATAGCGAGGAGGAACTTGCGGCGAAACACAGTATCGATGAAGCTTGTGTGCACGAAGCACAGGCTCAATTTGTTGTAGCCAAAGAGGAAGATTGTCACCGGTTAGTTTTTCCGTGACCTGGTACTGGAAGGACTTGAATGGTTTAAGGGAAGGTAGTCCTGTTGAATGATTATTGAGTTCTGCCATTTTTAACAAAAACAGAGATGCAGAACAGGGGATGACGAATTTGCGCAAGAATTAAACAACAAAGCAAGAGATGAATTGAAATGAGAACTGAGATGGCGCAAAACTAAAATACGAATACTGTGAGACGCAAGCGGAAGCAAAAGAAAGCGTCCCAGGTAAAAATCCCCAAATTTTGTGAAGTTCAATCGCAAAAACCCTAAAATTTTGCAGAAGGCAATTGAACAAGAAATTCTTTCTCAAATTGAAAATTGAAGGAACCGGAGTGAACGAAACTGAAATGCGAGCAGAGAGGAAAGAGAAATCATAGATTTTGCACCGGCGACGGTGAAAATCAGAAACACCAGCCACGGTGGTGGCGTGGAGAAGACGACGGTTTCTTGGAAGCTCTTGATACCATGATAGAAATATTGCTAAGCATTTAGAAAAGTGATATTGTAATTGATTGATGGAAAACTGATTACAGTGCTATCTTATATAGCAATCTAAAGATACACTAACTGATTAACAAACTCTAACTGCTCACTAACAATATAACTGAATATCAGTTATATTTCTAACTAACTACTATACTAACTGAACTACAACAGCAACATATTAATAAGCTAGTCTTATTCACTAATAATATGCGTTCTTATATTTACTTGAATATTTATTGCTTTTGTTTTTGTTTTCAGGATGTCATTCGGTTAAATTTTTTCTCTCAACCTGATGGGCCACTGATGGGAAATGGTTCCTTTAAGTCCTCACTATTAATTCCAGGGTATGCTTGTAGGTTTCTAGTTCCAATTCACTAAGTAATATGTCTTCTTGTGAAGTGGTGTTGACTTTTTCATATTAAATAAATAGTCTGAAAGAAGGATTATATCTTGGTCCACCACAAAAAGAAAAGCTTCCCAAGGTACGTTGGTCACCCTTGTTAATCCTTTAGATATTACCACTGATAGTACGTAATGGCAATTGTAATATTTCTGCAGAGTTCTTCACAAGGGTCTGTATTGGTAGGCGCAATTTCATATGGGAAACTACCATTTACTGATCAGGGGGAGAATAGAAATCCTGAAAAGCATCCTGCTTCATGTCAGATTTCTTACATAGTTCCTCCAAATAAGGTTACCCTCTGTTTCATAAAGTTACCTTCCTTAATATCACTTGAATGCTTAAAAGTAATTGCACGTCATGTGCTGGTAAGCTATGAAGCACGGACACCTTTGAGATTAGGCGTGTTCTAGTGTCCGACACCCGTACGACACTCGTATGACACGTATCTGACACTTCAGACAATTGTCCCAATTTTTTTTTTCTTTACTTCGAGTTCGACACATTTGAGACACTTCTACAAAGGTTAACGAAGTGTCAAAGTAGTGATGATCAAGAAAGGGGTTGAAAATATTAAATTTGATTACATCATTTTTGCTTAATGACATAGTAGATGGAAAATGAATGTGAAAAACTATCATATTTTGTTCAAGAACTTTTATTTTTATGAAATAAATTGCTCGATTTATATCTATTATAGGTAATGTTCATATTTTATTTAATTATAATAAATAAATAAATAATTATATATGTATCAGTGTCGGTGTCATGTGTTTTTCACATTAGCGGTGTCCGCGTGTCCGGTGTCCTTGTCAGAGGCTGTTGTCAACAAGTACCAAACACTGCTGTAACTGAATCTACTATCATGTGATATATATATATATATATATATATATAGGACGTAGATTAATGTCTAATTACTTTTTTCTTCTGTTAAAAGGTTGACGAGAACAAGGAAAAAGGTTCTTCAATATCTTCTAAGAAGACGGTTTCTGAACGTATAAAAGAAGAGGTATGTGAGTCATACTTCATATTGGAGTCCCACATTGGATATGATATGGTCTAAATAGTGGTTATAAGTGGGGGACAATCCTCTCCCTATGAGCTAGCTTTTGGGGTTCACTTAAGCCCAAACCCAAAATGATATTCGAGTCTATCCTAGACCTATTTAGCCACAGATGTCCAACCTTGCATACTTTTCGCTCCAGATGTCCACTCCTGGGCATGAGGGAGGGGGTGTTGAAGTCCAACATTGGGTGTGGTATGACCTAAATAGTGGTTATGACTATTTGTAAATCAGGGGAAACCTTCACCTCATGAGCTAGCTTTTGGGTTGAGATAGGCCCAGACCCAAAATTTAATGCTCTCTGCATTTATTTTTTCTTACAGCAATTGCATTGTATCCATGTTTTGAAATGTTTTATACTTGAAAAATTGGATTGCTTCAATATTAATTAAAAGGCTGTGATCAAGAATTACTCAGGTTTATTATGTTGAGATGAAATTTGCCAGTACTCCTTATGCTGAATTTTTTTATCATTGAAGTATCATTGTCGATTCAATGCCACAGCAATATATAGAACATTTTCTATATACTGAAAACTTTAATCTTTCATTGGCTTGAATGTTAATTTATATATAGGCTATTTTCTCAAAAAAAAAGTATGTTTTGTTATATAAATAAATTAAAGGACATAAATTGGCTGCTTTAAGTGGATAACTAAATCAGTATCACTGTGGATTTTATGCTTTTGTATATTTTATGTATGTATAATATAAAATTTATGAAACAAATAATCGTGAGTATCTTGTGTACTTTAGTTATGCCTTGATGTTATCATAATGTAGATTTTCTTCTATAATTTCACAGTCAAAATGTTTATCTCTAGTCATCTTGATTCTTTAATTCTACCTTGACTTGTCCATCAGGTAAGAGATGCAAAAATAAAAGTTCTAGGAACTCTAAAACAAGAAACAGATGAAGAGCGCTTGGAGTGGAAAGAGCTAGCTGCCTCGCTTAAAGTCAGTAAAGAAAATTTTATCTGAATTTGTAGAAGTTATGGTTGCCTTTGTAATGTTTTCTTCTGCAATATTATTGATATTATTTTCTTCTTGATGTTTTTCAAAATTCTGATAAATGTAGTCAATAATTTATAGTCTATTTTCTGCATTACATATTATTAATACATACATGCTGTGTTTCCTTGTAGTCGGAATATCCAAAGTACACTCCATTGCTTGCAAAGATTTTGGAAGGTTTAGTTTCTAGGAGTAATATCAAAGATCAAATCCATCACAATGAAGAGGTACCTATTTTATGTAGCAAATGATTAATATGAATTGTTCTCCCCTACCCCCTTTTTTCCACTCTCTGATTTTCCTTCCTTTTCACAAATGTTGCTTTTTGCACTTATTTTGAAAACTTGAATGCTATAAAGCTGATCCTTGGAGTTTTTGGGTTTCACTATTGGATTCTTTTTTTTTTATTATCGAAAAGTTGAAAATAATGTATTAAGTATAAGATTTGGGATCCTTCGAGGCTTTGGGTTTCACTATTGGATCCTTGGAATTTTCCTATATTTTAGTTATAACCTCATCTTACCGAACATTAAAAGAGTGTTATAGTAAATTTGGGAGCATGATCTACATGATATGAACTTTTTATCGAACAACGATTGTAATAGAACTAGGTATTTTATCACAAAAATTAGGAATGAACCACAATTACAGAGATCACAGGTTCCTCACTTACACAAAAAGATAGAAACAATATTGCAGAGCTTTGAGGGTCTCCTAACGCCTTCCTCACCAACTTAAGGCCTCACCTCAATTCATTATTAAACAACTACCTAAAGTTTCTATCTCCCCTCCCTCCTTTTCATCCTTTACTTTAGCAGATGTACACATCACTTCCCACCTCCCCCTCTCCCACCTTTACACATGCAGGGTTATTACAACAACATAAATTCCCATTTTGATTCACCTTTGTAGCTCATAGTTGCTACCTTACTATTTTTCTCTTACTAATCGTTTGAGGCCCAACAGGTTTTCATGAAATATTTATCCTATAAAAGTTTGTACTGGTGTGTGTATAACAATGAATAACGAGATTACATTTTGCAGGTGATTGATGCAGCAAATGATGTGATTGACAGTATTGACAGGGAAGAGTTAGCAAAATATTTTGTACTAAAAAATGATCCAGAAGATGAGGAAGCAGAGGTGCTCAATCTTGTCCCCAATTGTTGTAGTTATTCCCATTGTTAGTTTTAGAGAAAGTAAAGGGAATCTATTTTCTGAAAGTGTATCATGTGTATTACACGATGGGCATTAACAGCTGTCACCAGAGTTTAATGCCAGCTCTAATAAATCTGACAAACTAGCTAGCTGCACCTGGGTAATGGTATAATACAAATAGGTCTACATAAGTCCTATTAGTAACTAAACAGCTCACTAATACTCCAATACCCACCACCCAACTCTGAAATGCTTACTTAATAAACTGAAAATATACAGAAATTATATTGTTATATTGAAAACGTCCGACTTAGAGTATTAAGGAATTCCTTAGTAGTTGTTACTAAATGGACATAATAATCATTTCCCCATCAATGAAAAAATTCGGTAACCACACAAGCACTAAATTGTGGTTACTCACCACACAGACACAAAATTGTGGTTAGTATGTACTAACCATTAGATTGTTGTATAACGGTTACTGAAAAATTTAGTAATTGTTACTAAGGAATTCCTTAGTATCATAAGTGCCGGTGTTTTCACTGTAGCTATTTGGACATTTTGGCATTTAATGCTCTTTTAATCTCACTGCAGAATATCAAGAAAAAGTTTGAGTCTACCCGAGACCAGTTAGCAGACGCACTTTACCAAAAGGGTCTTGCGCTGGCAGAGATTGAGTCTTTAAAGGTTAGAACTTTTATTTATTTTTTTCTGATCACCTTTACTGTAGCATTTTTGGGAAATTTTGTCAATTATAATATGAATACGTGCTAAACTATGTGATGATATTGCAAAACTCGGTTTCATTTTTCATGTTTGGTTAACAGTAAACATGTTTTATGGTATTAGCGGTTTAAAGTAATAGTGCTTGATCTTGTAAAACTGTCAATAATATGATAAAATTAATTATTTCTCTCTTGTGCACAAACCACACTCTTAAAACAGACGGGAACTTGTGGTTTTATGATGAATTGCCCAGAAGAGGCTGATGAACAAGTACACAGCATCTTACGTATATTATACACCTGTGAAGTTACACACTCATTAGAGATACAGTCTAAGTAGCCTTATAAGGTTAGGTTGAGAACCGTACCAGTCCATGCTTCAGATGTAGTCTTGAAAGTGAAGGGTGTGTTGAAGTCCAACATTTAGAAATAATTACATTCTACTATTTAAAAGAATTAATAAATCAGCTGGAAACAGTTCTTGGGAAACCAAGGCTTCAGTGCTTCTTGGAACTTGTTAATTTCCAACACACACTTGTGATGTTATAAATAATCACTTCGATCTAAAATTATGATATTATCATAGTTGTTGCCTGCCTGTACAATTTAATTATTTTTTGCCATCAAATAAAAGTTGGCAGACATGTCTTGGTGTATATTGTCAAAAGACGTAGATAAGTCCTCAGACTTGACTTGGTGTATATTGTCAAAGGACGTAGATAAGTCCTCAGACTCGGCTGCCACAGAAGGTGCAAAAAAGGACGTGGACAATGAGCAATCTACAGATGTTGGCAGTCATCCAGACTTGTTCGAAGAGAATTTTAAAGAACTGAAGAAATGGGTCGAAGTAAAGACATCTAAATATGGAATCCTCTTAGTAACACGTGAGAGGCGTTCTCAAAGGCTTGGGACAGCATTGAAGGTATTTTCTTTTAAAAGTGATATTGATTGCTGTATGGATCAAACTTACCGGTTCATCTGTTACTTAGTCATTCGGTCCAGTTTTCACTTTTCATCATTGCATATCATAACATGGGCTTTTATTTTAGTGTGTTTTAATTGAGCTTGTAGGTTTAGTCCTTTTATCTTATCGGTCATTATATATAGTCGCCTAGAGAAACTTCGCAAATCACTCCAATCAATGAATTTTTTTTTATTTTCTATTAGCTAGTTTCATCTTTTATGCTTTCTTCTTCCATGTTGCTTTCTTCTTCCATGTTAGGTTAACTTTCTGCTAGTTTTCAGTAATAGTTACAACTGTCTATCATACTACTAGTGGTTAGATAGGTCATTAGATTCAGGCAAGCTATAAATCATGAAGCAACTCTCTTGCATGTTTTCCATGCAAGATTTTGATGATGATGATGATGATGATGATGATAGGAGATAGGGAATGAGACATTGGTTTGATAAATTAAAATTACCAATCTTATCTAAACTCTACTTCCCCTGATTCAGGTACTGTATGACATAATTCAAGATGATACAGAGACTGCCAAGAAGAAATTTTATGAACTAAAGATCTCACTGCTTGATGAGATTGGATGGACACATTTAGCTACATATGAGCGACAATGGATGCTGGTTCGTTTCCCTCCAGCCTTACCCCTTTTCTAGGGCCTTCCAATTTGAATTACATTGGATAGCAATGTTAGCACTTTGAAGTCATGTCCTCCTCCTCAATAATTTTTGTGAGGACAAAACATGTAACATTATTAGACCATTTACTTATGACCTATCATTTCCTCTTTTTTGTACACATCTTGACCATAGCTATGCATGGGACATGGTGTGGCAACTTTGCCATTCCAGTTTATTGCTAATGTTTACCCATGGCTGCATATCAGGGGATCGTTAATCTCATTTTCATTAATTAACTACCTAACTACAGAATAAAGGCAGTTTTCACTTGTCAAGGGAATGTTGTTCTCAGAATCATTTTTTTTAGAAAAGCTAAAATAAAAATGTGTCTATCCAGTGAACTGTTGAATTAGTTTTTTTTTATAGGCAATGTTGGTGGTTAGTAGTTGGGGGGTGTTAGTTTCCTAGATTTGAACTCGGGACCTCCTGCTTGCAGGCCTTCCGTATCCCTTAGCTCAACAACCGATTAGTTTCTTTTGATATTGTCTCAAGTGAGATTAATGATCACTTCACTACCTTAGAATTATAGCACGAAATCAAATAGCATTTGTAAAAATTACGGAAAAATTAAGGACTAAGTTGATATATTGTAAATAGGCTTAATTACAGTTTTGGTCCCCCTATTATGACCAACTCACGATTTTGGTCCCTAAAGTTTTAATTTGACGATTTTGGTCCCCCTATTTTCCCAATTTGACGAATTTGAACTCCCTCTTAATTTGGTCAAAATTAAGACTCAATTTTGACTGACTCATCCTACGTGGCAGTCCACGTAGGCACACCCCCACCCCACCCCCACCCCTTCTTCTTCCTCGTCTCACCGTCAGTCTCTCTCTCTCTCTCTCTCTCTCCTTCGCACCACCCACCTCACTCACCGTCAGTCTCTCTCTCTCTCCTTCGCACCACCCACCTCCCACCTCACTCACCGTCAGTCTCTCTCTCTCTCTCCTTCGCACCGACTGCGATCTGCGACCTCCGTGACGAGCGAGAGCGACGAGCGAGAGAACGGTGAGAGAGGGAGAGCGATGCGACAAGCGAACCAGAGATGCGAAGAGACGGTGAGCGAGCGACAACGAGGAGGGAGAGCGACGGTGAGCGAGCGACAGTGAGAAGAGAGGGGGAGGGATTCGCATAAAGGGGGGGGGGGAGGATTCGCACAGAGGGGGGATTTGCAGAGAGGGGGAGGGACGGTGGTGAGAGGGGAGGGAGAGCGACGGTGATTGAGAGAGGAGGGAGAGCGAGGGAGGATCGGTGGGGGGGGGGGAGGGAGAGAGAGGAGAGGAGGGGTGGGGGGGTTCACGGAGGTGGAGGTGGGGGTGGGAGGGGGGAGGGGAAGAGGAACAGTGGAGGGGGGGGGGGGTGGGGTTCACGGAGGTGGGGTGGGAGGGGGGAGGGGAAGAGGAACATTGGAGGGGGGGGGGGATCGGTGGGGAAGAGGAACAGGTGGAGGGGGGTGGAGGTGCGCCTACGTGGCAGTCCACGTGGGCTGCCACGTAGGATAAGTCAGTCAAAATTGGGGTGGGGGACCTTGATTTTACAAATTGGGAAAATAGGGGGACCAAAATCGTCAAATTAAAACTTGAGGGGCCAAAATCGTGAATTGGTGAAAACAGGGGGACAAAAACTGTAATTAAGCCTTGTAAATATCATAGATTAACTTTGAATTTTTATAAAATATTAGGGATCAAATTGGCTAATAACTCGAACAAAACTTATTGAAAAATTATTGGGAGAGTAGGGAGTCTTGTGCTTGTAGTAGATGGGTACATTAACATTCTACAATGGCTGAACTTTGAGAGGAAGCCCATTAGTGGGATTAGTGGGTCTAAGAGACAGCATAATAGTAGGAGCATGATGATAACCAGGGGAAAGTTTAAACCTAAACTTAGAGAGAAGTAAGGTTAACACTATCTCATACTCCATCATGGTAAAGTTTTTACCAACACATGCTCTCCCTCCAAACCCAAATGGCAAGTAACCCAAGGTATGGTTGCATCCCCCCCATTGGCATCATTCATGAACCTCTCTGGTTTGAACTTGTTTGCATCATTTCCCCAAAATGTTGTGTCACGGTGCATTGCTACTATATCAATCCAAATGTTGGTTCCCATTAGGCACTATTAAATTATCAACTTGAATATCTTCCTTAGCTTGTCTTTGCGCATTTGGTGATGGTGGATAGAGTCTAAGAGCTTCATTCATCACCCATTTCATCTGCATATATAAAAAACATTCATTTACACGTGAGGCCATGCTGTAGGAACACAATTAGCTCGTTTAAAAATTAATTTTAGTGTATTATTTTCTACTATGTAACTTGAGCAAATTCTAACATTCAATAAAGTTCAAACGTCTTGCATATTCAACTTAATTTTCGGCGGGTCAACATAGACCTGTGATTCAACCTTTCAAAGTCAAACCTCAAATTAAACGAAATCAAAGGCCTAATGTCAATTTGGCAAAAAGCGATGTTTTGAATGATAGTGTAAACAACTTTCATGAAAAAATAGTGTATATAACAACAGGAAAACCAAAAAGAAATTCAAACTTTTTTCTAGACGGTGTATTATTTCTTTAGAGATAACAAAAATGGTTTTTCTTTTTCAAATTGAAATCTAACCATCCCTCCTACAGAAGATCAATTCATCAAGACTATGGAAATAAATATACTAAGGAAATCTAGTTATTGATAAACTATAAATGATCTATGTTTCTTACACTTAAAATAAAAACTAATTTGTTTCTTATAATTAGGAGCCAAGTAGTATAATTTTATTATTTAAATAAATTGAAATTATATATTTTTTTGTAGATAATTATACTTTTTAATAAGTTTCTATTTATTTCATATATTAAGAGATAAATACTGAATTTTAATATTGGTAAGGTTACTTCAATTTTCAATGGTATGAAAACAAAAGTAATACTTTTTGAAACTCTAGATAATTTTTTCTACATCCCATCGTAACACCAAAAATAATTCACAAATTTAAAAAGGAGTTTTAAATATAGGAAAAATAATTTCTTAATGGTAACACACATGGTTGCATATTTTGATTCAACTCAAACACAAAAATTTGGATTAAACATAATCTCACCTTCTTTAAATCAGCAAGCAAGTTGATGTCATGTAATTCCTCAAAGCCAATCACTTCTTTAATTTCATCTCTCAACTGATTTTGCCAATCTTCATGCAAAGCTAGAAGCAACAAAGTCCATGTGATTGAAAGTGATGTAGTCTCATAGCCACCAAAGAAAAAGGTCTTGCACTCATCAACCAATTCTCTCACACTAAATCCATTTTCTCCATCATGATGATTATCTTGCAACAAATGGCCCAACAAATCTTGTTGAGGTTGTCTCTTATTATCTGAATTCATCCTAGCTTCTATGATAGACATCATGAGCTTGTCAACTTCTTCACCAAGTTTCTTGGCCTCTAGGGTTTTTTGGATATTGAAAAACTTCCCAAATGGGACACCTATAGATCTATTGGACTTAAAAAGGGTCATTTGCAAAGTTCTTAGCTTTTCAAATACTTTCCTTCCATTTTCATCTCTCATTCCAAAAATTGCCCTTGCTATTATCTCTCCTGCTGTTGCTATAAGCTCTCTTTCCACATTGATTTCAGTGTTGCTAGAGTTTACTTGGGAAACCCACCTTTCTATCATCTTCTTTGTGGACTCAACCATCATGCTAGCCATTGCCTAGATTACATCAAACAATATTAACATTGACTGCGCTATTTGAATAAAAAAAACTCGACAACAAAATAGATGGCCAATGCAGTTTATTTACGTGATCAATTACGTTTAGCAGATGGTTAATAGGTATTCTCCATCCGACTCACAATGAGTGTTTAAGAAAAAAAGCGTCTGAAAATGAATGTTACTTACAATTTTCAATGTAATATTAAATATTTTTTCTAACTGTATTCTCTAAATAATATTTATCACTCCTAACTCATATATTCAACTTTGAATTTATGATGATGGTCAACACACCAATGTTTGATAAAGATCATATATTTGGTAAAAATACTATCCTCTTTCCTTCATTTATGGTATTTTCTTAATATGCGGACTAAAGTGCACTTATTGTGACTTATTGTGAGACGGGGGGGAGTACCAAGTATCGGAACTCACTAACTATTAATGTAACCTCATTAACCACGAATTTGAATGTTTATTAACCACAATTTTCTGTCATGATTCAAATATGTGAAAATCAAGTTAAAATTTGTAGATAATGAAGTTACATTAATGAGTTCCGATACCTAATTATATCTATTATTCATCTACTAAATATAATTAAGCACATATATGAATTGTGTTAACTATTTTTTGAGAGAGAGAGAGAGAGAGAGAGAGAGAGAGAGAGAGAGAGAGAGAGAGAGAGAGAGAGAGAGAGAGAGAGAGACCTTTAGGTTAAGTGGAGAAAATGTAGGGGCTATAACATGTCGATGATGATTCCATTTGGCACCTTCCGCCATAACCAAACCATTCCCAAACATAGGGTACCTGTCATTTCTAAACACACTAGGTTTTCCCCATTTCTTGGCCATTACCTTTGTGTTCATTTTCTTCAAGAATTCAGGATCTGCAATGTATAAAAATGGCTCCGTACCCAACCAATAAACAAAAACTTTCCCTATGCACAAAAACAATAAAACATAATGAAATCCACTTTTGCTTTTCTAAAATAAAAAGATCTTAATTTATATGCAACACGATCATCCAATAATACAATAATGTTATTTCACCCGAATAATACAATAATGTTAATTTATATGCTATATCACCCGAAACAAATATCCCGAATCACTTCGGAAAGCACTTCCCACCAATCACAATCTTATCTAACTGTTATGGTAAATAGAAGTTCTGCTATTCACACCTCCTGTAAAGCCCAATTATTCAGAGGCCCATTACATAGAAACAGGGTCCACTCAATCAATGGCCAAGATCACTCTGCAAGATCGGACGGCCCAATTCGACTTAAGCAAACACCACTGATCAAAGTCTATAAATACAGCATTCAATGCTCATTAAGAAGGAGCACTTTTCCAACACAAACTCATTATACTGACTTGAGCGTCGGAGTGTTATTGCAGGAACAACATCGGACACCTCAAGATCGACAACATCGGACACCTCAAGATCGACAACATCGGACATCTCAAGATCGACAAACCTCGAACACCTCAAGATCGATAAACATCGAACATCTCAAAGACCTGAACATTAAAACAGAATCAAGGATAAAACACCTACTAACTGCATAAAACCGATCACCAAGGTCGAAAGCACAGTACAGAACACTAACAATATTCAAAATGGAATGAAAGTTGTTATGTTGTGCCACATCATTTTCGGGATAACGTCATGATAATAATGTTGCGATGTAACCATTTTCGCCAATAATATGTTGGCATCTCATTTAACGTTGTGCTACGTCATTTAATTTCTGTCACACCCAAGATTCGAATTAGAGACCTTGAGGTGGGATCCGAACCTAGTTACCGTTCAGAACAACTCTTGTTGGTTATATATATATATATATATATATATATATATATATATATATATATATATATATATACTCACAATGCATAACAATTAAATTGAAATAAAAACACCAAAATCATAATGCCAAGAAGATTTGTGGCTTACCATAACATTTCTGCCAAGAAGAATAGTAAGGAGAAATAGTAGCAGGGCCGTCCATGGGCCTGTGCAAGCTGTGCTACTGCACAGGGCCCCGACCCATTCTCAAATTTTTAGGGCCCAAATATATTAAAAAGGGAATATATAGATGTGTTTCGGTTCATGTATCAAATGTTCAATGTAGTAGTGCAGTGGCAACCTGAAGGAAGCTCTAATCAAATGAATGCGTGAGGCACAAGTTCGATACCCCTTACACTCCAAATTTTTCTGTTTTTTCCTTTTTTTGGTTATTGATCGGCTGGGAATGCATTTGATTGTAGCATGTTGTTTATTTATTTATTTTAATAGGGAATCTGCATGTTTCTTTTTTTGACAATATCTCTTTCTTTCTTTTTATTGTTGAAAATGTCTCTTTCTTTTTTTGACAATGTCTCTTTCTTTTTTTTTACAGCTGCATTTTATTTCTTTTTACAAAGCTTTGGCATAATATTTTATATTGCTTTTGGAATGTATTCAACAAAAAAATATATTGCTTTTAGAAAATGTTTTTTCAAATGAATATTTGAAAAATTCCAAAAAATAATTCCAACATTTTAAAACCAAAATTAATTAAATTTACATTTATTTTTTAAGAATATTGTGATTTTGAGTTCTTGACCGAATTTCTATTGACGAATTAGAATAGTTCTTTTTAGAAATTTAGTTTTGTTTGTAGCTATAATACTTTTTATATTTGATTATTGGGTATATTCATTGATAATTTTGGCCCCCACAATAAA
This sequence comes from Astragalus membranaceus, assembly GCA_039519185.1. Taxonomy (NCBI): domain Eukaryota; kingdom Viridiplantae; phylum Streptophyta; class Magnoliopsida; order Fabales; family Fabaceae; genus Astragalus; species Astragalus membranaceus. Next base: position 18,970,853 of record CM076853.1, read on the forward strand.
TTATGTAAAATTTCGTCACTGAGGAGTCCAATCTGATAAAAGTAGGGGCCCAATTTTTGAAATTTGAACAGGGCCTCTCAATTGTTTGGGACGGCCCTGAATAGTAGAGTGAATGTGATATGTGAGGAGCCAAATGAAGAAGATAAAGAAGAACCATTGTTATTATAATTATTATTGCTTTTCATCTCTTTGCTGTTTCCATGAGGAAAACTTGGGGTTGGCCCACCAAATCCACATTTCTTAAGGTGTAGAAGTTTTTGGTTAGGTAAAACCCACCAAAAGTAAGTTAGTGTCGTGAGCAAGCAAAAACATATAGCAAATATTATTGACGTGAGTGCAACAAGAACCTCTGATAGCCTTACAAAGTCCATCCCTCTCTCTCTCTCTCTCTCCCTCTCTCTCTCTCTCAAATTGTTGTCAAGTGCAAAATGAATGCAAATTTTGGTAATATAATAAGAAGGTATTTTGGCACAAGCTGTTAAAAACAAGGTATGTTGGCACAAAGAATCAGATATAGTTAGCTTTTGACCATGGCCACGTTGAAAACGACTTGCACTTGGGTTTTGAATATTTTATTTTATATTTTTACTTAGTTTTTTTTCATTTATTACATTGGACCAACGTAAATATAGCACAAGAGGTAAGTGTAGCTTAAGTCCTATCCACCCAATTCATAGTATTAAGGACGGTATAGTTTTTTCATAAATAGAAATATCATATATATATATATATATATATATATATATATATATATATATATATAGATATAGAGGTTAAATTGCTCCCGCGGTCTCTTAACTTAATTTGAGGTAACGATTTAGTCATTTATCTTTTTTTCCCAAATAAGTCCTTTATGTTTTAAATCTTCCCAACACCGTTAAAAATGCCTATGTGGAAGCTGTGTCATAATCCACATCATTTTTAATTTATTTTTTTACTGAAATGTCATTTTTAATTTAATTTTTATTAAAAATAAAAAATATTAGTTTAGGGTTCCAATTCTTCATCTTCAACCTCTCACTCTTCATTCAATTATTTAGTCAATTATTTAGAATATACTATACAGAGTTAGGTTTTGCCATTTCGTTTATCTTTGTTCCTAATAGTTGACATCAGAGCTCCATCTGCAGCCTGAGCAAGATTCACATTCTTGAGTATTGACAGAGAAGAAAGAAGGTTGTGTGACAATGGCGGAAAGCAGAGGAAACTACATGCGGCCCTCGATACCAAAGTTCGACAGTCACTACATGCAGTCACTAGGCGATTGATGTTGAGAATCTTCTCCATTCAAAGAGTACTAGCAAGATTGAAGCCTATTTTATCATAACTGCCCATCAGAGCATACACTCTTTGTAAAGACTGATAAATCAGAAAACATTCTTTTTTTTAGATAAGCAATCGGAAAAACATTCTAATTGTGAGCCTTTATGTCGACGATCTAATTTTTACTAGAAATAGCAGCCAAATGTTTATTGATGAATTATTTCTTGGATGTGGAAGTATGCCAAAGCACCACAAGGATCTCAATTTGCCAAGCAAAATATGCTGCTGAAGTCTTGGAGAGATTCTGGATGAGTGACTGCAAGCCGGTACATAGCCCTAGTTTAGTTGCCCCATTACCATTAGCTCATTAAAAATATACATTACAACATATTTTTAGCAATATAATATATTTTTAAAATTTTAATATAATATTTGTCAAAAAAATTATATAATAACAAACTATGCTACAACTTAATCCAGAGCGTGAGGTTCAGCGGTTGGGGCTGATCCTCCCTTAACCAAAGGTCGGGGGTTCGATCCCCACCTTGGGTACGGAGTAGCATTAAAACTCTGGGTCAGCTGTCCTGCCCCTCTAGGCATCTACAATTCAACGAGGGGATTAGTCACGGTGGTCGGCGATGGATACCTTGTAAAACCAAAAAACTATGCTACAACTTTTTGTTCCTAAAAACAAACTATATATTAAAATATATAAATATGAAATTTAATAAAAAAATAAATATATATTAAACAACAAAAAGTTAAAAATAGTAAAATACTAATAAATATGAAGGTGTTTTCTAGTCTATCTATTATAAATTGCAAAATTTCTACTTCAGTTATACTAATTTTCCACTAAATTTCAAATGGGCTAAACTAGCGTTACAATTTTTCACCCTAATCACGCCCCCTCCCCCTCGCGACACTCCGCCATAAGTAGGGATGTCAACGGGGCGGGGCAGGCAGGTGTTGAGTAACCCATTACCTGCCCTGTTGGATATAAATGCTATTGGTACCTACCCTGTACCGGTGCTTGCACCCGAATAACTGGTTTTTCACGAGTATTGTCTCCTCGCAGATACTTGTGGATACCCACGGGTACTTTTAATATTAACTGAAATGATTTTTTATAAAATAAAATTTGAACTACCAAACATAATTAACCTTTTAAACACCATTTTTTTTTTCTATTCATTCATATAAAAATTAAGCATTTCATTATGCATTTATCTTATCATTTATTGGTTAGCTTATAATAGTTAATAAAAAGAGATATAAAACATTAGAATTAACAATAGTAGAAAACTTTCCAAATAAATATATTTGCTATGGGTACGGGTACCTACGGGCACAGGTAACTCAATATCCGCCCCACCCCACCCCATTTATTGACAGGTAGTCTAATTACCTGTTTGTTTAACCTCGCGAGTACCGGTTAAGCTACACGCCTCGTGCCCATCACGGATAATACTCGCAAATACCTGCGGGTGCAAAATTTTTTTGCCATCCCCTAGCCATAAGACGTCCATCCACATCCTTCACTTATCAAGTAGTAGATGCGACATCCACTTTGCTACTTTTACTCATTAACTTGAGATACTTCACCCAAGAAGAACTCCCTTTGAATCTTAACCACCTCATTCCACATCTAAGCATGCGTTTAAGATAGAAATTAGGTGAGTAAGTTTTTTATTAATGGCTCTCCTTCACTTCTTAAAAATGGCTCTACAAGCGGACTATAGAATTACTGTCCCATTTTGAGTATAACAATCCCGACTTTCTACTCTCTTTATGATAAATCATCACCAGGATACCATTTTAATATGTGTTATCAAACTAATAAAAGTAGCAGCATCGATCCCCTATAATAAGTACGCAATTTCATTAATGTAGAAGCTGCTAATAGAAATAAGCATGTGATTGGGCTGTTTTTAATATTGGGCCTCGCTGTGTGCTATTTGTCGGCCGGGTGGAAATAAATCAACAATTGCTGTGTTCATTATTCATCATCCGCGTTGTTTCCAATCAACAGGAACGCGTTTTCAGAACAGAGAAGAGCGAAGCATCCAGAAACAGAAAACGAGAGTTTTTCATCTTCACTGAGAGGCGCAGGAGAGAGAATCGCGAGAGAGTGAAGATTTCCCCATATTGTAAATCACTCTTCTCTCTTCTCCCGCGTTATTTTTTTCTTGTTGCTCGCTGAAAGAGAAAGAAAACAGTGAAGGAGAAACAGATTGACAATTGTAATTTCATCATCATAGTGGATTCTTGTGCTCGGATTCAGACCCCCAGATGTAGGAGAAATCCGAACTGGGTTACCAAATATTGGTGTTCTTCCTCTTCTCCCTCTTCTCTGTTTTGTGTTCTTGCAATTTCCGCATTTCGGTTTGAATCTTTCTTGTTTGTGTTTTTTTCGGTTTCTGTTATTCAAGAGATTATTGCTTTACGGTTCTGTCTTGGTTCCTTGCGGTTTCGTTCTAATTTCTCTGTTCATTCACCTATTTGTTCAATTCGTTTCCTTTATTTCGTTAAGTGCATATTACGGTTCTGTGTTTTGTTTCTGGAATTGACTGCTGGCTTTTGTTGATTTATTGTTTCAGAGAACAACAATTGGTATCAAAGCTTTGGTTCGCGATCAAGAAACGATGGTTTCAACAAAGTACGTAGTCGAGAAGTTCAATGGGAAGAACGACTTCGGGTTATGGCGTGTCAAGATGAAAGCAATGCTAGGGCAACAAGGTCTCACAGGGTGCGCTACTTGGAGAAAGGGGCTTGCCGGTAAAGATGTCCGCGGAAGAAAAGGCGGAGGCTTTAGAGAGGGCCACATGGTGCGCTAATCTTGAGTCTTGGTGACAAGCCTCTCCGGGAAGTGGTAAAAGAAACCACGACAACAACTATTTGGAAGAAATTGGAAGACTTGTATATGCTAAAATCAATTGCCAACCGTTTGTATTTGAAGCAAATGATTTACACCTTCAAGATGCAACCGGGAAAGTCCGTAGAAGAGCACATTGACGAATTCAACAAAGTCATTCTTGACCTCGAAAATATTGATGTCAAGATTGATGATGAGGATAAGGCTATCTTACTTGTAAATTCTTTACCAAAAACGTATGAACATCTCACCGATGCTCTACTTTATGGTAAGGAAACATTAACCCTTGATGATGTGCAATCCGCACTAATATCAAAGGAACTTAAGAGGAAATCCGAGACTAAGGAAGAACAGAATGAAGGTCTATTTGTGAAAGGGAATTTTGAAAAGAAAGGCAAGAATAAGAAGAACAAGAAATGGGATAAAGAAAAAGGTAAGAAGGATAACAAGTGCTACATTTGTAAGAAAGAGGGTCATTGGAAGAAGGATTGTCCAAAATGGAAATCCAAGAAAAAGGGTGATTCCACTGATGATGAAGGAAGAGTCTCAATTGCTTCGAGTACTATGAAGGAGACGTTTTGATTGCGGAAGAAGTCATTGGGTCAAATTCCACAAATGAGGTATGGATTTTGGACTCTGGCTTTGATTATCATATAACTTCAAGAAGCGAAGTTATAGGGTATTGTGATGGTGATGTGTTGATGGCCTCTTCATCCATCAACAAGGACCACTGGGTGTTGGATACAGGTTGTTCGTTTCATATGACTTCCAATAAGGAGTGGTTTGATTGGCTATAGGCAAGTGAATGGCGGACAAGTAGTAATGGGAAACAACACAGTGTGCAAGATTGAAGGGATAGGTTCTGTAAGACTCAGAATGGATGATGGCACTATAAAGATACTTCCGGAGGTGAAGTATGTCCCTGGTGTAAAGAGAAATTTAATCTCTCTTGGTATGCTTGAAGCGGTGGGTTGTTCTTTTAAGGGGGAAGATGGTATTATGAAGGTGGTCAAAAGCTCTCTAGTGGTTATGAGAGGATATAGGGATCATGGCATATACATTCTCAAAGGTACAACAATTACCGGTAGTGTAGATGTGGCTACCTCAAGCACGGAATCGGTGAATTTCGAAAGGGCAAGGTTGTGGCATCAAAGACTCAGGCATGTGAGTTCTAAGGGTATGCAGATATTGGAAAAGCTTGGTGTGTTCGGAAAGGACAAGCATGGAGGGTTAGATTTCTGTGAACATTGCGTATTTGGCAAGATGCACAAGGTGAGGTTCAACACGGGACAACACAATACGGAAGGCTTGCTGGACTATGTGCATAGCGACATTTGGGGACCGGCAAGGATTCCCACTCTTGGGGGAAACATGTATTTCATTAATTTTCTTGATGATTGTAGTAGGAAGGTATGGATTTATCTTTTAAAAACTAAGGATGAAGCTTTTAAAACATTTAAGGAATGGAAAAGCTTAGTTGAAAATAAAACCAATAGAAAGGTTAAGGTGCTAAGAACAGATAATGGCTTAGAGTATTGTAATGATGTGTTTACAAATTATTGTAAAGAACATGGAATCACTAGGCATAGAACTGTTAGGCACACACCTCAGCAAAATGGCCTTGCTGAGAGGATGAATAGGACCATATTGGAGAGAATGAGGTGTCTTCTCTCCAATTCTGGGATGGCTACTAAATTTTGGGGTGAGGCCGTCTATACGGCTTGCTATTTGATTAATTTGAGCCCCTCCACCCCTATCAAACTAAAAACACCTCAAGAAGTTTGGTTAAATAGGACTCCTAGTTATGATCATTTGAAATTTTTTGGTTGTGTTGCTTATTATCATGTGAATGAAGGAAAGCTAAGCCCTAGGGCAAGAAAAGGGTATTTTGTTGGTTATCCTGCAGGTGTGAAAGGCTATAGGATATGGAGCCAAGAAGACAAAAAGTGCATCATTAGTAGAGATGTGAAGTTCCAAGAAGCAGAATTGTTCAAGGGGACTAGAGACAACCAAGAGCTAGTTGAAGACAAGCAAGAGCTAGAGAGTTTTGAGCTTGAGGTGGAGCATGAAGCCATAACAATGCCCCACCCCAAACTCAAGAGGTAGTGGAGCCGGATCCGGGACATCAAAAAGATGGTGAAGACAGTGATCAAGATATCACGGATTACAACTTAGTTAAAGATAGAAGCAAAAGGGTGGTGAAACCTCCCCAAAGGTTTGGCTATGCAGATATGGTAAGTTGTGATCTCTATACCGCAGAAGAGGTTATTAATGAAGAACCAAGGAACTACATTGAAGCTATTAATCACAAGTATAGTGATAAATGGGTTGTTGCCATGACCGAAGAAATAAATTCTTTGGATAAGAACAACACATGGGAACTAGTTCCTAAGCCAAAGGGAGCTAGGGTGGTTGGTAGCAAGTGGATATTCAAGAGAAAAGAGGGAATTCCGGGAGTTGAAGAATCAAGGTTCAAGGCAAGGTTGGTTGCAAAGGGATACACTCAAAAGGAAGGTTTGGATTACAACGAAATTTTTTCACCGATAGTCAAGCATTCCTCTATTAGAATCATCTTGTCTATGGTTGCTCACCATGACATGGAATTGGAGCAAATGGATGTAAAAACCGCATTTCTCCATGGAGACTTGAAGGAAAGTATCTTAATGCAACAACCGGAAGGTTTTGAAGCCAAAGGGAAAGAAGATTGGGTGTGTCATCTAAAGAAGTCTTTATATGGACTCATACAATCTCCTAGACAATGGTACTTAAGGTTTGATTCTTTCATGACAAAGAATAAGTATGTTAGAAGTAAATTTGATTGTTGTATTTACTTCAAACATCTATCTCATGATAATGGTATCTACTTGTTATTGTACGTTGATGATATGTTGCTTGCAAGCAAGGGTATGACTTCTATTGTAGAATTGAAGAATCAACTTAAAAGTGAGTTTGGTATGAAGGATATTGGTCCGGCTAAGAGGATTCTAGGTATGGAGATAACAAGGCATCGGGACAAAAGGAAGCTAGTCATATCTCAAGAGAGTTACTTGAATAAAGTGGTCAAAAGATTCAACATGTGTGATGCTAAGGCTACCTCTTTTCCCTTAGCACCACACTTCAAGTTGTCTAGCACTCAAGATCCTACAAATAAGGAGGACAAAGAATACATGAAGGCAATTCCATATGCCAATGCAATTGGTAGCATAATGTATTCTATGATTTGTTGTAGACCGGATGTAGCTCAAGCAATGAGTGTAACAAGCAGGTTTATGGGAAATCCTGGCAAGGATCATTGGCAAGCGGTCAAGTGGGTTCTAAGGTACTTGAAAGGGACAACCAAGGTTGGTTTGGTGTATGGCAAGGGTGAAGAAGATGCAAAGGCGATTCATGTGGTTTTGTAGACTCCGACTATGCTAACGATCTTGACAAAAGAAGATCTTTGTCCGGATATGTGTTTACCTTGTATGGAAATACTATTAGTTGGAAAGCGAGCCTACAACACATTGTGGTGTTATCAACTACCGAAGCGGAGTATGTTGCTCTCACGGAAGCAATCAAGGAGGGATTGTGGATTCAAGGTTTGGTGAGTGAGCTTGGCATAAGTGATGATCTTGTATGTATATCTTGTGATAGCCTAAAGTGCTATTCACTTGAGCAAAAACCAAATGTACCATGAGAGAACCAAACACATAGATGTTAGGTTCCATTTTGTTAGGGACATTGTGGAGAAAGAGGAAGTCGAAATTGTCAAGGTTCACACAAGTGAGAACCCCGCAGATATGCTCACCAAACCGGTTCCCGTGAGTAAGTTTAGGCATTGCGTAGACTTGCTTGGTGTTGACATCAAGTAAGTGATGTCATGGTCTTTGAATTCGAGTTGAAGTTATTTCTACTATGATGGAATTTGCACCAAGGTGGAGATTTGTGGTATGGTGCAAAGTAATGTTGAAGGTGCTAATAGAAATAAGCATGTGATTGGGCTATTTTTAATATTGGGCCTCGCTGTGTGCTATTTGTGGGCCGGGTGGAAATAAATCAACAATTGATGTGTTCATTATTCATCACCCGCGTTGTTTCCAATCATCAGGAACGCGTTTTCAGAACAGAGAAGAGCGAAACGTCCAGAAACAGAAAACAGGAGTTTTTCATCTTCACTGAGAGGCGCAGAGAGAGAATCGCGAGAGAGTGAAGATTTCCCCATATTGTACATCACTGTTCTCTCTTCTCTTGCGTTATTTTTTCTTGTTGCTCGCTAAAAGAGAAAGAAAACAGTGAAGGAGAAACAGATTGGCAATTGTAATTTCATCATCATAGTGAATTCTTGTGCTCGGATTCAGACCCCCAGATGTAGGAGAAATCCGAATTGGGTTACCAAATATTGGTGTTCTTCCTCTTCTCCCTCTTCTCTGTTTTGTGTTCTTGCAATTTCCGCATTTCGGTTTGAATCTTTCTTGTTTCTGTGTTTTTTTTGTTTCTGTTATTCATATTGCTTTACGGTTCTGTCTTGGTTCCTTGCGGTTTCGTTCTAATTTCTCTGTTCATTCGCCCATTTGTTCAATTCGTTTCTTTTATTTCGTTAAGTGCATATTACGGTTCTGTGTTTTGTTTCTGGAATTGGCTGTTGGCTTTTGTTGATTTATCGTTTCAGGGAACAACAATCTCCCTTAAAGGGTTGTAGAGGGCACCGCAAAACATTTGCTAGAGCATCTAGACAAGGAAGCAACAGAATATTGGTCCCCAAATACACTTTTAGTTTGGGCTAGCACTCTTGCCACCTAATACTTTTTTCCTCTATTTTACAAATCACAAAATCTTTAGCCAAAAAACCCCTAACACCAACCTATGAATACAGTAAGTTGCGGCTATTCCAAAGGAGAAATTACACCTTTTACTATAACATCTCAAAATCGGGTGATGATCCTCTCCTGTTATTGGACAATTAACCTGATGTATACTCATATGTCAAGTCCAAATAGATTTTTAAATTAATAATTATATTTTTTAATTAGTTTTTTATTAAAAAAAAATCTCAAATTGAGAGGATTTGAAACACCATCTTCAAACCCAGGAACACCATCTCCACACTTCATCCTCATCTTCGCAACAACTGCAGAACTCGTTTTCCTCTTCCTCTCTTACAACACCACCTAAATTTGCCCTCATCTTCCTCTTCCTCTCTTCCAACACCACCTGCGATCACAATTCTACCGAATATCATACCCACAAAAAAGCCCCTTTTGGCATGGTAAGAAAATCTATTGTCCTGATCTATTTGTTTTTATCATGCTCCACAAGCCAGCTCTTGGTCTTCCTGTTCATTTTTTTTGGGGACAATAGAAGAAGTGACAATTTGTTAGAAGCACTTCCAACCTAAGTCAAACATGAGCTGATCTGATGAAAGCACCTAGAGCAAAAAAAAAACTAAGGCCTAGGTCAACTGGCAAATGCCGATATTGTTAGGATGGATATCATGTACCGGGTTCGAACCTCGGGACCTAACAGTTGTGTGTGTGAGTTTCAAGTGGCATTTGTCATTCCGCCTAGAACAAAAAAAACTAATTTAAAGGACTTAGTTAGTACGAAAAAATATAAATGACCAACTTGTTACGAAAAAAATAACTTAAAGGACCACCACTGCTGTAATTTTGCCTATAAAATAATAATATTCCATAAATCATATTGTGTTGGACGATGTAGCGACCGAAAAATCCGGGCGAGGATTACTCGAAGGTTCAAAAAATGAAGCCGCCACCAACGTTTAATTTTTAGGGCAAACATCGGTAAATCCCTTTGGAGTTGATAAAGGTCCTTGAGACCAGATTAGGGTTCGGGAGTCAGTTATGCATGGGGAAGGTGTTAGCACCCCACGGCATCCTTCCTAAGGAAGGTTACCTGCTAATTAGTTGTAGGAAAAAAATGTTAATTTTGGAAATATTAATTTTTACCCTTTTATTGAAAGAAAAAGACTTAATAAAAATTTTAGTTTTTTTGTGCTTGACAGGAGTGGGCCCCTGCTCCTACGTATCTCCAGGTGCGATGGAGAAATCAAAGCTACGTAGTTCTTGGATAGGAAAAAGTTTGTTTGTTTGTGTTTTTTAATATAGGGGTTTTAGGACTTTGGAGCCGTACAGCTCATTTGTCAAAGAACGATGACCAACCCGACTGTACAGTTGACTTAGTCCCCTATTTTTTGAAAATGGAGTTTTTTTTTGAGGTTTTGGAAAATGGTTTGATGTGTGTTGGTTTGATTTTATTGGAATAGGGATTTTAGGACTCTTGAGCCGTACGGCTCATTTATCCTAAAACGATGACTAACCCGGCCGTACAACCGACTTAGTCCCCTATCCGTTTCTTAGGAAAAACGATGACTTGGTCCCTTATTGTTTTGAAAATGGGGTTTTCTGAAGTCTAAAAAAAATTGGTCTCAATGGGTGGTGGTTTGATTTCGTTGAAATAGGGATTCTAGGACTCTTGAGCCGTACGGCCCATTCGTCCCAGAATGCTTACCAACCCGACTGTACAGTCAGCTTAAACTCCTATTCGCTTTTCAAAAAAAGGTTTGTTAATTATTTATTATTGCTATTTTTATTTTTCTAGATAACCATAATAATAATGACAATACTAATAGTAACAATGATAATAACAACGGCAGTAATAAAAGGCGACAATGAATATAATGAATGATAATGAATAAATAAATAAATAAATTGATGAAACTAAAAGGGGGTGAATAACCACAGGGGGTGTATTGTCGAAACTGGGGGTTGGGGTAGCAGAGCCCAGTCAGTTTTACGGACTGGGCTGCGTTCAGAATGGGCTTGCATAAGGGGGGCTGTCATCATAACGAGGGGGTGTGGTTAGTGATCTGATAAAAAAAAAACTAAAACAAACAAAACCATAAGTATAAAAGCCTAAATTTACCAAAGTCTAAACCTAATTTCATTTGGCTGCTTCTCAGCGCCGCTTCCTCTTTAAGAGAGAGAAAAACAAAATTTTGCTTCTTCACCATGGGAGAGAGAGAGGCTCGCGAGGGTGAGAGAGAAAGGAAAGCTTCACATCAGCAAAAAAATGGGGAGGGTGGTGCGCGGTCGGAGGGGTGATGGTGGGGACGGTGGCTACGGCGAGGGACGGTGACGGATGGAGAGGAGGGTACGGTGGTCGTGAGAGAAACAGTGGGGGGCGGTGGCTGGCCGTTAGGTGGTTGGGTTTGTGAGAGAGAAGAATATGGTGGTGATGGCCGCAATGGGGGGGGGGGGATTCGACCATGTTTGGTGGTCGTTTTGGGGTGGTTGGACAATGGTTCTTTTTTGGTGGTTGACGGCGAGGCCACGACAAGGCCACCGTGGACGGTGGCCGGAGGTAATATTTCTCTTTTTTTCCTTACTGTCTTCCCTCACAGTATCATCTCCCCCTCCCTACGTTATGTTTCCTTTCCTTTTTTTTTTCAAAACCTTACTTTTTTATTCTGAAATAAATTTCAAAAAAGGAAAAACTCTTTTGCTTTTTTTTTTTTTTGCGAAAATCCAGTGAACAAATCACATTATATAAATAAAACTGAGCAACATTGAGTAAAAACAGAGTTTAAAAATCGACATTGGTTCCCTAGGAATTGAAACAGAGGAGTCGTTACTGCTACCCTTCTCCTCTACCTCAGCTTATGTCTGCCTTTCCTTTTTCTGGACTCTTCCTTCTTTGTCTGCAATTTGGGCTTCAGGTGCTTGAAGATTTAGGGTTTTAGTATAAAACCCTAATTTGGCTCTGACACTACAAGAATAAGTGCTGTTTCCTGCCATTTTTTCCGACGAACTCTAGTCCGTCGCAATTTCCGACGGATTTCCGACGAAAAAGTCGTCGCAAATGTTCAGCAAAAGAGGCGCTAAAATTCCCGCTTACGTTTGCGACGAAGTTTTTTTCCGTCGCAAATTTCCAACGGATATTTTCGTCGGAAAACGCTTAAAATCCGTCGGAAACGAAAATACCCAGTTAAAAGAGAACCCCTTCGCTCGAACCCTCTCATTTAGCAAACCTCACGCTTATCAAATAAAAAAGCAAACCCTCCTCTCGTCTCCTTTGTTCTCCTCCTCTCCTCTCCTTCATTCTCTCCCTCGTTCTCTCCCTCATTCTCCTCCTCTCCTTCGTTGAACCCTTCATTCTCCTCTCATTATTCGCAACAAAACCCAGTAACCATATTCATGAACAAAACACCCTTCGACGGCACTGTTGCTCCAAAATTGCGCTAGAGCTAAAGCTGAAGGTGACAAACTGAAGGAAGAGGGTTGATTTTCCTCCACTGAGTTGTAGCCGTTTCATCATCTTCTTCTTCCTAATATGATGAGTTGATTTTACCTTCCCATTTCAATTTTCATTATTTTCATTAAAAACCCTAATTTACCAATCCTTTATATTTACCTTCTCATTATGATGAGTTGAACCAGTGTTTTTCCTTAATTTTTTCAGAGGCTTGGATTTCAGCTTCAAAATTGGACCTTCGTGTTTGATTCAGCGGCCATTTCCTTGCCTTTATTAGTTTATTTGACTCTTCTGATACTGTATTTCCCATGGTAAAGAAAATAAATTATTTAACTCTCTTTTGCATTTCAACATGTGTAGTTCATATTAATTCCTTAGACATTTTACTGTTAATCTTTTTTTTCTCCCAGGAACAAGACTTTTACTTTTCAGATTTGATATATAAAAATCAAAGGAATGGGTACATATGGCTGAGTTGCTCCCAAATATATGGCCACGGGTACACAAGTTTACAAGGTAGCTTTGTAGCTTCTTTTATTTCCCACACAGTAGTAAGATATTGCCCTACTTTTTTATTTTGTATTGCTTCTGTTTTTTTGTTATTATGTGTTTCTTTGAATTTATATTACTTTACATTGTAGTGGTGGAGCATTTGGCTGTTCGGTCGAGATAGCGGCAAGCCGGCAACCGTGTTTCTGAAAAAGGTTGATTTAGGATGACTGAATTTTAAGTTGTTTTACTCTAATTTAGGTTTATTGGATACTAAAATGTGGGATTCAGATTTGGTATCTTTGTTTTTTATTTGTGTTTTGGGTTTACTTTGATTTTGATGAGGATGTTCAATTTAGTACAAATTTGTAAACTGTGTGATTCTTTCCACTTGCTACTATGTGTTTGTATGGTGGCATTGAGTTATGTTTAGCTTGAAGGTAAACTATTAAATTCCTGTAAGTGTTGGTGATTTAAAATCATTTTCTTTGTTGGATGTAAAGAGAGATCGACCTTGTTAGAAATCATAGCCATAGTACTAAAAACAAAGAGCACTTTTAGAATTCATAACCATCTGTAAGTTGCACTTTTTTGGAGCATGCTTTCATAGCCATAGTACTAAAAACAAAGAGCACTTGTGTTTATCTTTGTTGATCAAGTTTCTTCCTATAACGGTGAATTAGTAAATTTTTTGTTTTCTAATTGAAATATTTCATTGTAGGTATCAGCCACAATGATACAGTTTGTACATCTGCTGTCTTACCTTTTGTGGCATTTTGCTATAATGAGAAAGTGGATCAATTTGTTATGGCCAATTTCTTCTGTAGATGGAAGTGAAGCTATATTAATGCTTGTAATGAAATATGGGTAAGTCACAGTTTGTCATCGACCCTCTCAATTCTCATCGACCCTCTTTCATTTCTCACTTCTCACTTCTCCTCTAACCCTAAACCCCTCTCCACTCTCTGCCGCCACCACCCACTACCACCACTTAAGCCATCGCGTCTCCGCCCTCACTCCTGGCTACCACCCTTCTTTCTCCTCCTCACTTCCACTCCCTTCGCGACCCAACCCAAAACCAGGGAGTGTTCTGTTATAAGGATTTACATCGAGCAGCCACACCCACCGCAGCAGCCATGGTTCTCAAGTATGTATTAACCTCCATTTTCTTTGATCAAATCCTTTGTTACGACCTCATCTGTAATTTTTTCTTACAGTTCTATGCTTTGCGATTCAATAGCTCATATGAGCTCAAAAATCAACGTGCCTTTTGTTGTTTGCTAATGCTACCTCAACATTTTGTAATTAATTTCATGGCTTTAAGTCGTTGCTTGCGTGAATTTTTATGCTTATTTTGCTTCCGTGAGATTTGGTTAATGAATCGGGATTTGGTTGTATTGTGTTAAACTTGGTTACTGAGAGATTATTGAATACAAAATTCTGGCATGTTTCTCAGAAATAGTATTGTATGATTGTAGTTGGCTTCTAGAGTGTAAAATTTGCTTAGTTTTCAGGATGTGATCTTGAGATCTAAATTGATATGCGCAAATATTTTTTACAAGACTTACGCCATTCTTTTAAAATTATTTGTTCCTGCTTGATATGAGACTTGGTTGCAATTCTGTGATATCCTCTCTAAAATTTAGGCTTGTTTTGACTTTAAAGTCTTGATATTATTGTAAATAGTTGTTCCTGAACTCAGCGGTGTCATTGCCTTTGATTAAATGAGTTATCATGTTTTCAAATTGTTGCTGTCTTAAGCTTAATAACTAGTAATTGATATTGCAAACCAGGACTGAGCTTTGCCGATTTAGTGGTGCCAAGATCTACCCAGGAAGAGGCATCAGATTTATCCGTGGTGATTCTCAGGTGACATAAATGTGATTCTCAGGTTCGCCGGCCGGCTGTAACCCCGAACTGAAATCATTCTTTATCCTGCGACACAAGAACAAAGCGTTTCAGCCGTTTAGAGGGCTCTATGAGCAGTGGGAGGTAATTGAAAACCCTAATCGTACAATGATACTTTGATTGAAAACCCTACTTTGTTTGACACACTCATTCTTGTGTTGATGTTCTGAGAATTTATTGTTAATTGTGGCACGACAATTAGCTTAAAATGATTCTATCTTTCCACTAATGGCCTTGTTATTTGCAGTGTTGCTACAGAGCCTAATTTCTAGGAGTGGATCACTACAACAAAAGTTTATGACAGATTTCATGAATCTGTGGGTTTCTATATTTCTGGTATATCATTTGAAAAATTAATAATTGACTGGATATTTAACTCCATTAGTAGTTCCAGTACTGACCTCACATGTTCTTCACAGGTTAGAATTGCAATGGTTGGAAAATATACGGGCCTTTCAGATGCATATCTTTCTGTACTGAAGGTACATTACTCTTCAATAATTCCCTTTTTTCCATTCTCCGCAACTTGCATTTTTAGTACTTGAATTTCTTAAGAAAGGGATAATGAACTGTCTTGTATGAGGTACTATTATCAGCCTGTTGGGCACCTTTATTTGCTTTGTCAGTGCTTCCTTATTTTTGTGTCTAATAAGCTGTGAACTGTTGGGATAATGAAGAGTTCGTCGGAAAAAATGACAGGAAACAGCACTTATTCTTGTAGTGGAATCTCTTCCACCCCAAAAATAAACCAACACCAAGGCAAGTACTTGTGCGCCACAACCGAATTAATCTTGCACTAGTACAAAAAAGGGATTTAAAGTCAGGCGAAAAGGGGATTTAAAGTCAGGCGCCCGCTTGACTTTTATTAAGTCGACTTTGTATGTCAGGAGTTTTAAAGTCAAGCGATAGCCTGACTTCGTAAGTCTGATTTAAAGTCAAGCATTTGTTTCGCCTGACTTCGTAAGTCAGTTTTAAAGTCAAGCATTTATTTTGCCTGACTTCGTAAGTCAGTTTTAAAGTCAAGCATTTATTATTGCCTGACTTCGTAAGTATGATTTAAAGTCAAGCATTTATTCTTGCCTGACTTCGTAAGTATGATTTAAAGTCAAGCATTTATTGTTGCCTGACTTCGTAAGTATGATTTAAGGTCAAGCATTTATTCTTGCCTGACTTCGTAAGTCAGTTTTAAAGTCAAACATTATTGCGCCTGACTTTAAAAGTTTTTTTTTCTTCAAATTTTGGTTTAATCTATACATCCTAGTAATACGAAATTCATCACATTCTACTATAATTCATCACATTCTATACACCCCGGTTATACCAAGCATTAATTGGTCATTCGTCACATTTTACTATAATTCAAAGCTAAAATTCATTTAGTTAAGTAGAATTCTACACTTTAAGTACAAAATACATCCAAAGCTAAATTACATTAAAGCTAAGTACATCCAAATAGAATTCTACACTTAAATTCATCACATTGTACTTAAATTCATCATATACAACAAATTCATCCAACATTTGCCAGTGATTTAGTCATATGACAATGTCAAGCAATAAAACCATAAAAGATAAGTAATCTACAAAACCAGTGAACAGCAGTCAAGTCTTTTCCTCGGAAAGCTCTTCTGCAGTCAAGTCCAACTTCTTCCTTGAGAACTCGTCGATCGATAGTCCTGGGTAAAAAAATTAGAGATGTATGTCAGATCAAAAGGCTAGTTGGCTAGTTGGCTACAAGTGCAAAGATATGAAAACAAAGAAATTTAAAAAACTAAAAATATTACAAATTTCTAAGCATTTAATAAACACCACAACAGAGCATGCATTTCATGGCAATTGCATCATCCTATTGACCCTCCCCAACTAGCAGCAAATGACTCAATTGGCAGGCAATAATTGCAATCAACCTTGGAGTCTTTGACTTATTCTTTTCAAAGTCGAAGCTACACAATTTCAGTATATATTTCTATTTGTCAAAATATAGAAAATGCTTACAGTAAAAGCCAGTGATCGACAGCAAGACGCGCTTCTATCTGCAGCATAGGTGCATTGGGAGTAATTGTCTTCTATTGTTACACCTTCAACTATAATTCTTCTATTTAACGCTTCTTCTTCCCTCCTTGCAATTTGCAGGCTATCTCTGTCACAGGTCACCAACACAAAATTTGTCAGCTCCGTAAAAATTAGTTTTTGTCAAATTTTCTAAAAATAATTATAACAAGAATATGTAGACAAAAAATTAAAAAATTCAACTTGAGAGACAAAAAATATGTAATGGGGAATCACCTAATGGTCATTGCTGCATCAGATAATTGAGATTTCTTTGGCCAGGTTCATATTGCTGCAAAAACAATAAATAAATAACTAAATAAAAAAGAATCAGTTTTGCTCATCAAATATACTCAGCATAATTGAGAATTCCACAGTACCTAAAATATCAAACGGAAATAAAGATTGAAACCAATTAAAATCAAAGCAATTCTGTCTTCTGGTCAATAGAAATGGAATACAGATACAGAGAATTTAGCATAGGCACATTAAAATAAATAAATAAATAAAAAACAGAAGGAAAACGTTAGAAAGTAAATCATGATCAGATAGGAATGGGGCAACAGCCGACCCAATATAAATTTTAGAAAATAAGAATAAAAAGAACAAGAACAAGAAAACAGACAATTTCTTCCTTATTTTTGAAGACACTGAAACATCCTCATACCTGTAGACATATTTCACAAGTTGTATTTCCTTTTTCATTGCACCATCTCTGAATGCAATTTCTATGTGCAAACTGAACAAAATATATAAAAAAGCTATCGATCATTAGAAAATTCCTAAAATCACAATATCAGCTAGTCTCTGTCATACCTTGGGGGTTTTTGCTCAAGAAAATTCTGAAATTGAGACAAAGAAGGTTTGAACAAAGATAGCCTAGCAGTCAAGGCTTCTTCAAAAGGAACAAAACCACCCATTGCCCTGTGAAAATTCAACATTTAAATATCATAAAAAAAATACCAAAGAAATAACAACAAAACAAAAAATAATTAACATTCAAACATTCCAACCTAGCAGTCCACTCAGCAACAGCCTTTCCAGCCCCACAGAATTCAGCAAGCTCATCAATACCTTCATCCAGGCCCATAGTTCTATCCACATCAAAGCACACTGCATCACCATTCTTCCAAAGCTCTAGAATCTCTACCATAAACTCCTGCGTATGACTCTCCAGCAATGAAGAAAGGGTTGCTAAGGAACTCGGGATATAGTTCAAACCACTGATTTGTCAAAAGGAAAAAAATAGGTAGATATGTAAGAAAATTAAGGAGAATATAAACTTGTTGATTCAAATATTATATTAAAATCTCCAAAGTTTTTTCTGATTCACCTTTAGAAGAAATGCGTGAGAATCGGACGCAGTCTTCCGGTTTGGTAATCAGTTTCATTCTCTGAGTATGAGAATCCCACACCAGCAGGTGAATCCAAATATATAATACTGGAAACCTATAACCCAAAAACAGAATCATATATCAAATTGATCTCAAGAAAACATAAATTGTAATGGATTAACTACACAAATTCTCAACACAAAACATTACAATGAGAACATACCATCCTTCATTCCCTTTCAAAAATTCAACAGAGTTTAATAAAATTCATACCTTGGTCCAGCTGTATGGATTAAGATGCAGTGTTGGTAGGCTTCCCTTTGTCTTTGCTGCTTCAAAATTGAAAGGACCTGAAAGGCATCATCAATTGCCACATGATTTATAAACTGCGTTACAAAGCCAGAATAATTAATTAAGGAAAACTCAAGATAAGAAAAATTAAATGGTTTATTAGGTCTATTAGGATAACCAGCAAATATACACAGAAGAAATTGATGAACAAGTGTACTGGCATGGTTTCTTCTCTTAGATAGCAAGTAGTAGCAAAAAGTTAACATAACTCTTAGGCATCAGAATGGCAGAATAAAACAAAGTTCAACATCACGCTAAGAAACCACAACAACCATAGATGCTTATAAAAGTCTCTACCAGGTTTAGGTGCTGAATTTATGATCATATAGACATCCTACAACCAGAATGTTAAATAAGAGTCCATAATTTACGATGGATGAAAAAGTCAAGTGAACATGAGTTCCATTATACTGATAATATTGACTTCTATATCAGAAAAATTACTGGCTAATGAATAGGATTAGTGACCCACGTTCGCTTGAACTAACTGGCACTTTGTGTATGCAAGCTTGCAATTTAATACTCCTGTCACAAAAGAGAGATTAAGACTGCATGTACAACATAATACCATTGTGTATAATTTTAAATTAATCAGTTAACGAAAACTTTGCTGGTGATGAATGTGGAATGAAATAGTTATTTGTACCTTTTCTTAACTTTTGAAAACAGATGATCTGCATGAAGGAGATCATACGTCCTAGGATAGGTTGTAAATGATTCGCACCAATCGTGATATATACCAAAGAGACCTCGTTCATAAATAATGGGAAGAGTATCTGGGGAGTTTACTGAAACTACATTCATGACCCAAATATTCAAATCTTTCAACGCTGCAGCAAATCTGGAAGTCATAATTGGCAAAATATGTCAAACACATAAGGAGATATTAGCAATTAAATATAATTCATAAAAGCATTTGAAAGAATGAATTTTTCTCACCCTCCATAGATAGCGCTCATATCCATGACATTTCGTACATTTGACCACTGGATTCCCATCCCATTGAGATAAGACTTGGACACCACATTTTTCCAGTGGTTATAATCAGCAGCAAAATCTTCAGGGGCAGGCTTTCCATAAACTCCAACTTGGGAACTTGACAACCAATATGGTACTTTGGTCAGTCTGGCTGGCCACTGTTCTGGCCATTGTGACCCATGTTCGCTTGAACTAACTGGCACTTTGTGTATGCAAGCTTGCAATTTAATATTCCTGTCACAAAAGAGAGATTAAGACTGCATGTACAACATAATACCGTTGTGTTATTGAAACTTCTGCACATAAATTTAGAAATCTAAGTTCATCCAACCATATATCAGCTCTGTTTTTAAGTTTTGCACCATTTACCGTCAAAGACGAATTCAGCAATTAACTCAGATAAATCACTTTTTTCTTCCCATTTTAGGTTTTGATTAAGAAAAACATCAATGTACTTTTTTCTTCCCATTTTAGGTTCTGATTAAGAAAAACATCAATGTGTCAGTGAAGTAAGAGATACCATGCTGCATTAGGATCATCAGATTCTTGACACAGTGGAGGCTCGTTCTTTGATCGTTTCTCATAACACTCATTGGAATTGGGCTTCTTGTATATGGCTACCCCAACTCCATTAACTTGATCCTTGCTAACTGACACAAGTTCCCAGCACAGCGCTTTTGTTAGTGCTTTCATGGCTGTCAATGATTTCATAAATGTCAGGATTAAAAAACCTACATTAAAATGCATAAAAGAGACAGACAAAGGCTAGTTACAATCTACCATTCCATATTTCCACATCTTCAGGAAGCTTCTGATAAACAGGAGTAGCAGACCATACAAAAAAACCACAAGGTCGCAATACTCTTTTCAGCTCCAAAAGAAGTTTACCGCCTGCAGTTGTAAAAATAACAAATTGTTGAGAAGCATGTAGTAAAAAGGCTAATCAAATCTTTTGATTATGCTAACTAGGATATTGGTGATTTCTAATTATGACATTAATTCTACACAGTAGAGCCTCTCTTGTGTAATTCAAACACATGGATTTCATCAAATGTCCATGTCATCTCTTCATCTTAATAGTAATAACAATATGAAATAATTCAACCACCCATGCTTGCAAAATAAAAGCTAGTACCATTTATATGCCAAGTTAAAATTGAAATATGATTAAAAATGCTGAATCAGTTTACTTATTCATCAAAATAAAAGCTATGTAATCAGAATACCTTCTATGTGCCATGGAACTCTACATCGTGCACAATGGACTACATCAAATACTCTTCCGGGGAAGGGAAGCCTCTTTGTGCCCATTACAGCAGATATAGCAGGAATCCCTCTTTCAAGAGCAAATTGAACTTGAGCTTCATGTTCATCCTTTGGTGCAAATGACATTGCAAGTACATCTCTGTCAAAGAGAAAACCTCCAAAGCTGGCAACACCACATCCAACATCTAATATAACCCGTGTGCGTTTTCCTCAAGCAAAGCCGGCTAAAGTCTGTATCATCAAATCTCTAGTAGGTAAAATGCTCATCCACATCAAGTAAACACATCATAAAAATAACAATAAATTTATAATTTACCTCTTGTATAAAGTCAATGTAATGAAGTGCCCCATGCTTGAATTGGGTTCCGCCACCAAGAAAAGTGAGGTACTCACCCGTGACTTTCACCCAATTTTGGTGCCCTTTAACTTCAGCAAGTTTAGTGTGTGGAACATTGTAATACCATATCTGCAGGAGAATAACATAATTTTATGCAAGAGAAACAGACAAAACAGAGAATGATAATTGACAAGATTTAATTTCTACCTTTTCTCTGCTTTTGGGCCACTCAATAGAGCATTTATATCCTTCAGGAATAGGGACCAGGCAAGTAGGAGGTTCTTCAGGACAGTTCCTTTCTCGATGTTCATAGTGTTTAGGGTTTATAGCAACAGAGAAATTAACAAAGTAAAACAAGGGGGTTTTGCACAATACCTGTTTGTTGTCTGACTAGCAGCAACATTGTTGCGTTTTCAAGCATCAATTTCTGCGACTGTTGATGGCTGCGAGATCTGCGACTGTTGGCAGCGACCAGACAAGCTTCCAAGGGTATGGTCGCTGAAATGAGATTTGCGACTGAAGTTGGTTTTTCTCCTCTCATATATCCCTCTTCTTTCCCCTCTCTTCTTTCCCCTCGCTGAAATGAGATCTGCGACTGAAGCTTCCAAGGGTTAGGGTTTGTGTTTCGTCGGTGCGTGAGAAGGAGAGGAAGACGGGAAAATGCGTGATTGGAGGGATGAAGGGAGAAGAGGAAAGGAGGGGATTGGAGAGAGAGAGAGAGAGGAAAGGATGCACAGAGAAGAGGAAAGGAGGAAGAAGAGATGAGGAAAGGAGGAAAGGATGCGTGAAGGAGAAGACGTCGCGTACTGAGTGAGATGATGGAGATGAGCGAGTGAGCGTGATGAGGGAGTGAGGAACCCAATGGATATTTTAGTACTTCAGAAGTCAGGCTAAATGTGCTTGACTTTAAAACTTTACCTCTTAATTACAAGTTTGCCACCGTGTCTACTTATGTAGTCAAGCGAATACACGCCTGACTTCTAAAGTCTTATTTTTTCCCTATTTCTTCACTTTAGAAGTCAGGCGTGTATCCGCTTGACCTTAATACTCGCGAGTTTTGCCACTTATTTACAAGTTTGCCACCGTGTCTACCTATGTAGTCAGGCATCTGGGCGCCTGACTTTAAATGCCTAATTCTAATGTCATTTTTGCACTAGTGTTGTCTTCTTCTCCTCTAAAATAAACTTCATTCCGGGCTAACCAGAGACACCAACAAGTTGTCAACCAGAATAAATCTAGCATCTTTTTAGATTTTTTCTCCTCTACAAAAGTTGCCAAACAGGATAAAGTTTTGAGATGAGTTATATGAACTAGGCAGCTTGATATCGAGCCAATGCCCAACCTCACTCTTCAAGCTATATATCTATTGATACTCACTCCTAGAGAATTACCCTTAGTTTTCTCCCTAATTAGATACTCATAGCTGAAATAATGAAAACCAATCAACTCTCTCTAACACTATAAAAAATTCGACTTCTAACCATAAATACAAATTGTAATTAAATGTCAAACATCTGTTACTAAATATTTTCACATTAGCCCAAAATCCCCCTGTTGTGCATTATACACGACATATAACAACACAATATTTGTCTATGGATAAATATTTTATTCACTATTCAGCACCTTAATTTAGGCTTTACCCACAATTTCTAGGCGATCGACCCAATAATTTTACCAACAACTTTTTGACTGTGATTAAAAACATATTTTTGTGGTGGTAAAAAAATGATTAACATAGCTATTCGTTGCTACTACAAAGCACAACCGTCATTTGGCCGCCAAATAGTCAATGCGTTCATTTCAAATAGTGAAGTATAAGGACCAATTAATTAATTATCATTAATGTTATACCTCATCTAATTATTTTAAATAGTTCTAGTATAAAAGGGTATTAAAAATCGGCTAAGGACATATCTGGAAATAAAATATTAGTTTAAGGAAATGAAAGTTTCACGATTATCAATGTTCCGACCAAATTAGATTCGTCTAAAAAGGACCAATGAGTGAGAAACACAAAAGTGTGGGCCCCAAAAAGGTTTAAATTAACAATGTTGTTGTTAAAAATGTTCAAACCTAGCTAGCCACTTGGGTCATTTTCATTGTCAAAAAGTCACACGCATTTCACTCTATAAATACCACCATTTTTGCACTTAGCTTTTCCATAACAAATACGTAAAGAAATCATTGAGCTATAGATATATAGCATAAATATTTCTAAAATATTTCTTTGGATGAAGATTTTGATGCTACCTATGGCGTTTGCTTTGTTTATGATATTGAGTCTCTTCTTGTTTTTGAAATTAATGTTTTCTTGGTGGATTTCACCTATGAGAAAACATTATAAACTTAAAAAATATGGGTTTGGAGGTCCATCTCCAAGTTTTCCACTTGGAAACATTCAAGAGATGAATAAGAAGAGTAGTGCTAATTCTTCATTTGGGTCTTCAAAGCTCATCCATGATATACACTCCAATATCTTCCCTTACTTTTCGCGGTGGCAAAGTTCTCACGGTTAGCTTTCTAACACATATTTATTATTTAGATACTATTAGAAAAATTGAATTGTCGACAAAACTTAATTTCTGTTTCAGTCTGTCGCTATGTATTATAGATGTTAAAACTTGACACTTTTTTTGTCCTTAATTTTTTTTTCTATTTTCTAGTTTGTAATATATTTTAAAAAATGTTGAAATAACGATTGAAATTAGAAGCGAAAAAATGTAATTTCTCTGTGAAACATCTCTAGCTAACACTTAGAAAAAACTAGATGAATCTGTTGTTTTTTTCATTTCGAAATGTTTGTCGATTTTTCAATTTTTTTCTAATATAGTATAATGTAAACTAGACACGACTTTGTGTCTTCTATGTTTTGTAGGGAAGGTTTTCATCTATTGGTTGGGCACAGAACCATTTTTGTACATTGCTGATCCAGAATTTTTGAAGAAAATGTCAAAAGAAGTTATGGCCAAGAGATGGGGAAAACCTAATGTGTTTAGAAATGATAGAGAACCAATGTTTGGAAAAGGTTTAGTGATGGCTGAAGGCAATGAATGGGTTCATCATCGGCATGTTATAGCTCCAACATTCTCTCCCATTAACTTGAAGGTTTTTGTCTCTTCCTCTCTAGCTAAACATGCATGGAGAACTAGTTTCATAATATTGATTTCAAAAATTAATCAATTTTTCCGTCAAGTCTGTCACAAATTCTAATCAGGATAATAAATAATTCAACAATTGATATTACATACAGATGCATTATACACGAGGAATGGATCCCATCCAGTCACTTTACTGTGTAGTGAAATCTCAGTCACAGATTAAATAAGATAAAGAGGGAGAGAGAAATATAAAAAAGTGGAGAGACAAAATTGAATGATTTAAATTTAACATTACACAATATCTAGTGAAAAGTCTACTAGAGAAAATATTCCTCTCCCTAATAAACGATAAATGTATTATGCTATTAAGAGTTGATTTTCTCATCAATATATCATTGAAATGTTTTACTTTATGATCAAGTGATATCTCACTTTCAAGGAGTCATGTCCTTTGAAAAGCATGCATAATCTTCTAAATAAATAATGATTGCTTTCCTATTTTAAATTTTTTTAAGGTAAAAGGACACTTCGTATTTTATAATATGATGGTCATTTTTCTATCTATAATACTTAAGTTGTAAAAAATATATAATATTTCCACTTAAAAAGTTTATGAATTAAATAGAAGAATATTGGTTAAAAAGATGGTACAACTTTTTGTTAGAAAAACATACAATATTTTTTAAATGCAATATTGTGACATTATATGGAAAAGGACAAGCAAAATAAGATAGGTGATCTCAATTAATGTTATACATACCGAATATGGAAAACAACTCAATTGGTGTTTATATTTACGAACCATTTCCCATCAAAGTCAAACAAACAACTGCCAAAGTTATTGCACCTTATAAAAATTAATTTTCTACATGGCCCACCAAAATAATTTCTACATGAAGTTAATCCGAAAAATTTCTTCTTATAATTAAATTTCACATGGACAAAATTATTTGCATGTTATCATTAGAGTCACCAATTGTGAAGCAAGAATAAAGTTTATGTTCTTAATTTATTTCTAATACGTACAATTATTGCATTGATAGCCAAAAAGCTCAGCATGATTGACACATACAAGTAAATGTGTATTATAATTATAGGCAATGGCGAGCATGATGGTAGAATCTACAAACCAAATGATGAGTAAATGGATTACCCTAATCAACTCCAGGAACCGCGAAATCGACATTGAGAAGGAGATTATTGCAACAGCAGGAGATATTATAGCAAGAACAAGTTTTGGTATAAAAGATGAAAATGCAAGAAAAGTGTGTGAAAAATTAAGGGCATTACAAATGACACTTTTCAAAACAACAAGATATGTTGGTGTTCCATATGGAAAGTGTTTAGATATCAAGAAAACATTGGAAGCAAAGAAACTTGGGAAAGAGATTGATAATCTTTTGTTAAGTGTTATAAAAGATCGCAAGAGTTCAGTTGAAAGAAAAGGAAGAGAAGATTTGTTAGAATTGTTGTTACAAGAGAATCAAAAGACAATAAAATTGTCTACTAGAGAATTGGTTGATGAGTGCAAGACTTTTTTCTTTGCTGGCCATGAAACTACAGCATTGGCTATTTCTTGGACTTTGATGCTTTTGGCTATGCATGAAGATTGGCAAATTCAATTGAGAGATGAGATTAGAGAAGTGGTTGGTGATAAAGATATTGATATCAACGTTCTTGCAGGTCTTAAAAAGGTACGTATTGCAAATATTAACAATATACCTACTTAATTATATATAATATTAAATCATGCACATTACAATATATATATATATATATATATATATATATATATATATATATATATATATATATATATATGGATGGGGTTAGGGCAAGTAGTAGAATGTTGTGTGTTTCAACAAATACTTCCGGTGTTCACACAACATTAAATAGATTTAATAATTATACCATTAACTAATCCAGTTTTATGATATGGGTAACTTTAAGTAGTTCGGTTGACGTCAATCACATTTTTACGACGCGTTGCTTCATAATTAGATGACATACCTCAGTCGATGTATATACTCCATCCGTTACAAAAATACAAGCAAAAATTGGTCAATAGAAATTAATGTATCTGGTTCAAAATTTAGACCAGATACATCAATTTTTGTTGACCATTTTTTGCTTCTATTTTGTAACAGTGTAGTATAAATTAAATCCTTATATTAACTGCTTTTTTTTCTTGTGTTTTTAATTAAAAATATAATATTATAGTATAATTTTTTTAAAATAAATGTTATCTCACTAAATGTTAATTTTCTTTTCGAAAAAGGTAGAATGTTTTTATTGAGGAAAGTATGAATTTAATTTAATTTGTTTCGAGCTTTCTAAAGATAATTTAATTAGACTTAAGTTAAGTTATAGTGACCAACATTCGTGTCCTTTAAATGGAAATAATACTGTTTCAAAATTAATTAGTCTATGAGTAATCAAACACCAAATTGAAGAGAATTTGATCTTTATACGCGCGTTTAATTACGCGTTTGGTCTCTACTTGAACCAACATTAAATAGTTGGTCAATGTTCACATCTAAGATTCTAAGGCTTTATGACAAATAGTAATTCAAAATAAATATTGATGAATATATAAAAATAATTGATGGGCCACATGGCAAAATATAAAGAGCTAAGCTAAAGGTTGTGTGAAGCTGTATCTTGACAAAAAAAAAAGCTGCGACATCTGAGTCTTGTTGCCCCTATGAACGTGTACTAGGAATGAAATGTTGGATCCTTGATTTTCAAATCATCCCTTTGACCCTTAGAACTTGGTCAATGGATTGACTTTGAAAATCTTCTATATATATATATATATATATATATATATATATATATATATATATATATATATAAAATCGGCGAGATAAGAGATATGTCTATATCTAAAAAAGTTATTTTATTATTATGCTAAATTACATCAGATGTACTTTAAGTTATTTAATTGTAAAAAGTTGGTTTTTTTAATTTTTTTCGTACCACTTAGGTCCTTTAAGTTATTTAATTGTAATAAGTTGATCATTTAAGCTTTTTTGTACCACTTAGGTCCTGTAAGTTATTCAATTGTAACAATTTGGGGATGAAAAATGTAAGTTATTCGGCCTTTAAAAGTTACAATTAAATAACTTAAAAGAACAACTTACTACAATTAAATAACTTAAACGACCTGAGTGGTACGAAAAAAACTTAAAAACCAACTTGTTACAATTAAATAACTTAAATGACCTAAGTGGTACGAAAAAAACTTAAATGACCAACTTGTTACAATTAAATAACCTAAAGGACTTATGGTGTAATTTAGCCTTATTATTATTATTATTATTATTATTATTATTATTATTATTATTATTATTATTATTATTATTAAATTGCCAAATTATGGAAAAAATTGTTGGATTTAGCATGACGCAACTCAAAAAAAAAAACTTGAGATTGAATCTTAGAGTCATTTATTGTTAGAAAAATATATATATTTATGCATGTATTGTTTGCATATATTAATTAAGATATATATTTTACATGTGCATGTCTTTTATTATAATATTAATTGCAGATGAAGTGGGTGATGAATGAGGTTCTAAGGCTATACCCAACAGCACCAAATGTACAAAGGCAAGCAAGAGAAGACATTCAAATTGATGATTTAACAATACCAAATGGAACCAACATGTGGATTGATGTTGTGGCCATGCATCATGACACATCATTATGGGGAAAAGATGTGAATGAATTTAAACCAGAAAGATTCATGGATGATGTGAATGGTGGATGCAACCATAAGATGGGTTACTTGCCATTTGGATTTGGAGGAAGAACTTGTGTTGGTAGAAACTTGAGTTTTATGGAATATAAGATTGTTTTGACCCTTTTATTATCTAGATTTAGTTTTAAGATTTCTCCAAAATATATTCATTCACCAGCTATTATGTTATCCCTTAGGCCTGCTTATGGACTTCCTCTCATGGTTCAAACCCTTTAAGTCATAATTAGTGTTTTCTTCCTAAGAAATTTTTGATATGAGAGAGCTAGCTAGTCCTTTTTGTTGCTAAATGATTCAATAAGATGTAATATTTATACATGGTATACAAATTCATGCCATGAAAAATAAAATAATAAATATAAGTGCTATTTTATTTTTGTTTTTGTTTCATATTAGATTTGTAATTCATTTTCAATCAAATTAATTAATGAAAGATTTATTGAATTTCATATTTTATATTTCATTAATTGCTATAATTTAGTCTTTGAATTCTAAGATAAAATGGAAATTAATGTATAAATAAAAATAATATAGTTTTCCATAATCAATATATAGTTTAGACATGGGACTTGCCCTTATTGGGAACTCGGGGATAGCCCCATTAGTTGCCGTCAAGGTTACTATATCTACCCACCTTAGTAGGGCGTCCTCAGGTATAAGTGGTGGTTGTAGGGGCATGGGGGCAGACCCTGCAAAGGGAAACATAAGATATTCTCAAGTTTGGTATAGGCCTTAGTGGCGGTGGTGAGGACGCCACCCTATCGGAGCGGCCGGTAGCATTATAGGATAGGGATAGATATTACAGGGATCAAATTGGATAAAATGTATATTTGAAAGGACGAAAAATAAAATTGGATTTTTACAGGGACTAAACTAAATCAAACATATTTGGGTTCAGATCCCACTTCAAGGTTTCGAGTTTGAATCTTGGGTGTGGCAAAATCGAGTACTCGTGACCAGCCAGGTTTCCCGGCGTATATAGATTAGTCGTCAGCAAAGCGCACTAATAACACGATAAAAAAAATATACATGGCACTAGTCATGGTTGTAATAATTTTAATAATGATAAAATAAAACTTTAAATTTTGAGAATAAATCGAACTATCTGTTTTCTTATTTGAAATTTTAATCTTCCAAAAGTGTATAATAAGGTACTTTCTTGTTTATTTTAAAATTCTAAAAGAATAAGTAGAGACGGATAAGTCTTTATAGGTCACCTTAAATTAGGTATTAGTTAATTTTAGGGTGTGTTTGATTTGCTAAAAAAGCAGGGAACTGAACTGGACAACTCTAGTTGTACCCTGTTTGATTTGAAAAATTGTTCATGCTACTGGGTAACAATGGGGGCAAGGGACTGGATAAATTAAATCCCAAATTCTTGTCTCTCACAAAATTACAATACAATTTTATATCCCACAGTACAACTTTCTGTCCACTCCAAAAATTACAAAAATACTATTTTTATTTCATACTCAATAACTTTTTCTCTCTCCTATCTCTCTTCTCTATCGTCTTTCCCTCTCCTCCTTCCTTCTCTCTTTCCCTGCTATCCCTCTCTCCTTTATCCTCTCCCTCTCTCATATTCTCCTCTCTCCTTTTCTCTCCCTCTACGATCTCATCTCTCTTCTATATATCTTCTCATATCATTATCCCCCCTCTCTCTCTCTCTCTCTCTCTCTCTCTCTCTCTCTCTCTCTCTCTCTCCTCTATCCTCTCTCCTTCTCCGGCCTCTCTCTTATCTCATTCTTATCTCTCATTTCTCTCTCCCTCCCTCTACCTCTCATTTCTCTTCTATTTATCTTCTCATATCATGACAATTATCTCAATCCAGTACTTACCTGTTTGCGAATCAAGCGGGTCCTTAGAGTGTCATCCCAGTGACCTCTGCAACTGTAAGGAGTAATTAGAGTTTTAGGTGTGTTATATGTGCTTATGGACTATAGACTATTTGTATTAGCTGATCTATGGTTGGTCTTTCGGTTAGACCAATTCAATAAACTTCTAATTATCACCAAAAAAAATAGATACGGATTTAAAGAAGTAATATGTAATGCAAATCATTCGAAGTTAAAATAATTCTGTATTCATTCAAATGAGTTTTAGAAATTTTTTAAAAACAATATTTGAAATATCTTTAGTTTTAAATATTTTTCTTAGAATTAATATAATTTTTTAAAATTTAAATTAATTTACTTCCCAAAAAAGTTATTTAGTTCCAAAACTTAAAGCACAAAGACAGGAGACATTAATTACAGAACTTAAATCATTCGTACATATTACAAATTACTTTTATATATATATATATATATATATATATATATATATATATATATATATATATATATATCAATGGTTGGTGTATTTTGGTATGATATTTTCAACTCACTTTATTTCCCTGCACATGGGTTGTCTGAATATGACATATATAATCAAAATCTGGCAACTGTCTAATGCAAAATTTTAAATTTGAAGATCTGCATAACCAAAATGAGAAGCTAGTTAGGTAGGGGGGTACTTGAAACTTAAAACCAAATAAACACTTCAAATTTCTTCGGTTGTCCTTGTTATATTTTGTCAAGATCTAGCTCTCTGTTTGAAAGGTCAAGATCTAAACTTGAATATTCAGTAACTAGCAATTACACTGTCTAATTCAAATTCAACTATTGTTAATCATTAATTATTCCTAACTGCGATATTGGTTTTTGAGGTATATTAATCTTCACGATTTTGCTCTAACGAGATCTTATATATCTGCACATAAAGCTTCTTCACTATTGTTAATCATTAGGTTTTTGAGGTATTATTATTGGTAGTGAGGCTTCTAATTTTTAAAGAGAAAGGTTTTAAACCTAATGTTGTTCCTCCTTCTCCCCTCGAAGGGATTGTCAAATTATTGAGGATTCTAAGACTCCTAAAGTTGTTATGCCTGATATGCGTATTTTAGGTAAGCTTTGGAGTGCATAGGCAGACACTAGTGGAAAAAATGCCTTTTATAACTGTCATTTATATCGGTTAAAAACGACCTGATATTAAAAGTGACGCGGTGTCTAGACAACCATGCAGGCCTTATGGAAATGATGCAGGCCCTATTGCCTATCAAGATCACAAAGGAAAAATTGAGCTAAATGGCACCCGAGGTCCATGTTACATGTTTTAGGAGAAGGCAATAAATATGCTAAGGTACTTCCTTCTTATGGGTTAGGTTTATTTTCTTTTGTTTAGTGGATTGATATACCAGTTTGTATTGTAAAAGAGTCCATTTTTGAAAGGGATTCTTCACTTGATATAGATTTCATGCTCGTTTTGAAGCTGCGTGATAATATAGTTTGACGTGATAACTTCATCCACGGACGTGGAACCAAAAAATATTGTTTTTTGTTAATAAATTATCATTGGTTTTGAATCATGCATGGCCAAAGAGCTAAAGAGGGCCCTCACATGTGGCTTAGACACTCCTTCTAACAAAATTTTTACAACTTCAAGTTTGCGACACTGATTTTCTGAGGTACTGTTCACTTTGACCTACTTGTGAGCCTTCGATATTTTATTTTTAGATAATTTAGTGAATTAAAGATGTGAGTCTTTATAAACTATCATTAGCCATAATTCTCAAGTAATATGAAATTTTTAGTCAACCAAGAGTCATTTTTCACATGAAGGATAACATGGGTAGAATATGTTGTATTTTCTCACCATTTAATTGATTTTACTCTGCAGGGTGCAAAATCAATGTTCAGGGGTGCAGTAAACAAAAGGCCCAGTCCACTTGTTCAGCCCACAGTGGCCAAAAATGGACAGCAGCCCAGCTTGGCTTGCCAAAACGGTTCCTGCGGAACCCAGTGGATAGTGGACTGTAGCAACACGCGGGTTGCACTCTTGAAAACGGATCCAAACCGATCCAGGAGTATAAAAGGTAATAAACCGGTTTGTTGTTCACTTTTCTCTTCTTTCTTCTCCCTCTTCTTCTTCTTCTTCTTCTCTGCTTCGTCTTTCTTCTTCCTCTCTTCTGTTCTTTCTAGGGTTTCAAGGTATCTAGCCCAGATGCACTGAAACATACTTGATGATGGCTTGATCTTGAGGGAGATAACCTCAGGTAGCTTCGCTGAGTATAATATCTAAGTTTCAGTGTTGATTTCAGCGTTTTCTCCGAAACCCTAATTTCTGATACTTTGCTTTTTCAGGATCTGGTTCTCAGGGTGTTGATCGGACTTCAAAACAAAGGTAACCACGCTGTTAGGTTTTTGTTTGCTTTCTTGTTTGATGATTTGCTTCACAAACCCTAACTTTTTCGTGTTTCTTGCTTTGTATGTATCTGGATCTTCACTGCTTTGCGATCTACAGGTAACTATTCTCACCTTCTCTCTGTTTTCCTTTTCTGCTGTGTTTTCAGTCACTGAAAACAGCCACTAACACTTTGCTTTTCTATCTGTTTTGTGAGGTTGATTTCAACCACTCGTTGAAGGCATAAACTCACATGGAACTCTCAGAAAAAAAAAACAAGATGAAGATACAGTATGCAAAAGAGAAGAAAACAGAAGACTTAGGGTATTGAAAAAATGCAAATGTAAAATTTTTATTGCATGTAAAACTGTATGTACATAGCTATATTTATGGCTTTTACTGGGAATCATAGCTGTTAGTTTAGAGTTTGTTGTAGCTAACAAACTCAGTTTGTTAATCAGTTTAACAAACTAATAGTTAGTTAGTAACTAACTTTGTTGTAACAAACTGTTTTAAACAGGCCTCCTTATCTATATAAATTCCAACGGCTATATCTGTTTTTTTTGAAATATAGCTGTTAGAATTTTTTTAGGGTTTTGCTTAGAAAAACCAATACCCTTCCTTAAGCTAAGCCCTAAAAACTTTAGGACACTTCCTTAAGCATAATAAGGAGTTAGGCTTAGAGACAGATTCTAATACCAGGACAACCCTTTGTTAGGCATTAATCAATGATGATCTGGGACAAGCCCCCAGATGTTAGCTTTCAACCTAGCTGTCTCCTAAGCTTAGTTAAAACTTTACCTTTTAGAGCATTTAGTAAAAAATCAGCCACCTGCTCTTTAGTTGAGCAGTGGTTCAGTGCTTCTAGCCAAGCTGCTTGAGTGGCAGTTTTGAAACTCAGAGTATTCTGCAATGTTGCTGGCAGAACTGCAATCTGCATTGTCAATCCTTGCTAGGACTCCCGTAGCACATTTTAGTTGTTGTAGAGTAGAGCTTTTAGGTGTCCTTAAGAACTCTAGTCCATAGACATCACATAGAGTCCCTAATTTTTCATCAATGGAGTTTAACTCCTCAATTGTAGCCCTTCTCAGCCCTTTTCCTTCAAGAGTTTCATAGCAGTCAAATGCTTCTGAATCTGTCAGCCTTTGTCCCTTAGTCAGTACTTGACCAATAGGTTCTGAAATTTGCTTGACAGATTCCTTATAGTGAGGAATTCCATCTGCTTGCTACTGTACAGCTTCCTCAGTGTCAAGTTTCCTCATCATAGGGTCTTTAGGGCTGCTTCTCTCCTTAGGACAGCTTCCTTGTCTTTCAGCCATTTCCTGAAACAGTTTAAAACCCATCAAAGCTTCTCCTTTGGTTTTGATTAGATAGACCCATAGTTTTGAGTATTCATCTACACAAGTTAGAACATAACTACTACCACATAATATCAACACATTAAATGGTCTACACATAGATGAATATGCAGCATACAATTTGTTATTCAATTCACATTTCAGCCTTTCCAAAGGCTGTTTTCCTAGCACACAAATAGTGCCAGTTCCCATAGGTCTTTCAATTTTAGTAGCCACAGAAACTTCCTTAGTTTCTGTCTTATGTTCAGTCACAGAACTCACAAGTTCTAAATTTGCACATTTAGAAATCACAATTTCTGAAATCACAGTTTCAGAGTTCACAGAAACTACCTTAGTTTCTGTTTCAGCTTTAGAACACACAAAAACTACCTTAGTTTCTGTTTCTGGTTCAATTTTAGCCATAGAAACTTCCTTAGCTTCTGTTTATTCTAATTCACCAGTGATCTCAGAAACTTCCTTAGTTTCTATCTCCACTAGTTCATCAATAATCATGCTAAAAGCTACAGCATCAGAAACTTCCTTAGTTTCTATCTCCACTAGAGTTTGTTGTAGCTAACAAACTCAGTTTGTTAATCAGTTTAACAAACTCAGTTTGTTAAACAATTTAACAAACTAATAGTTAGTTAGTAACTAACTTTGTTGTAACAAACTGTTTTAAACAGGGACCTTATCTATATAAATTTCAACGGCTATATTTGTTTTTTTTGAAATATAGCTGTTAGAATTTTTTTAGGATTTTGCTTAGAAAAACCAATAGAATATTGATAATTTGCACTACTATCTTCGACACCATCAAAATGGCTATTGCTATTAGTGGACTCCTAGCTAGGGATAGATATATTCATTATTTTCGATGTCTTTTATTCAAAAGATGCTTTAATTTGCAATTTATATCATTTAATTATCTTTGGGATGTTGATTTAATTTATTAAAAAATACATATAGTATAATTGCACCAAAAGAGCGCTGAAATAAGTCATTGGTAAACGCGGATCCACCATCATGGTTATTATTTTCTTGGAGAAGATGATCCTTAAGCGCGAAAATAACTAAGGCACGTCCTAGGCTATTATGGTTAACTTATTTCTAAACTACATAAAAAGAGCGCTATACAAGAATAGGTAAAATTATCCCAGAAGTCTTTTGAGTTATTTAATTGTAATAAGTTGGTCTTTTAAAAATTTTTTGTACCACTTAGGTCTTTTAAGTTATATAATGTGTACACCGTTAGTCATTTTTTCATTTTACGTTACAAAAAACACAAGTTGGCACTAATAGAGCCGACGTGGCCATGACGGAGTCTACGTGTCATCTATCTGGTGACAATTTGGTCATTTAAGACTACTGTCATGCAACAATTTGGTACTTTCAACTTAAAAAAAATTAAAAAAACGGTTCATCTTCTTTTTCATTTAAGTTAAAAGGACCAAATTATTAGATGACGGTAGTCTTAAATAACCAAATTGTTACGAGACAGATGATACGTAGGCTCCGTCACGACCATGTCAGCTCTATTAGTGCCAACTTGGTTTTTTTGTAACGAAAAATGAAAAAGGACTAACGGTGTACGCATTATGCAACTTAAAGGACCTAAGTGATACGAAAAAAACTTAATGACCAACTTATTACAATTAAATAACTTAAAGGACCTTTAGTGTAATTTTACCATCATGGTTATTATTTTCTTGGAGAAGATGATCCTTAAGCGAGAAAATAACTAAGGCACCTAGCCTATGTTTAACTTATTTCTAAACTACATAAAAAAAGCACTATATAAGAATAATATAACATTTAAATTTCACACAATAACGTGTGAAAACGTTATGCACTTAAGCATCACGAAGCATATTCATAATTTCTTTGTCAGTGGGTGGAGAGGTAAGTACAACCTGAAACTCACATATACAATTCTGAAGTCTCGGTCGATAATATCCGACCTAACAAAATTGACACTTGTCAGTTGAATTAGGCCTTACAGATGGAATTAAATAATTTCAAGTAACACAGTTTTGACTAACCGAAAAGTATTCATAACTTCAAGTACCGCATTTTTGACTTATTAAGTTATTATACGGGTTTAATTATATTTTCCGTCCTTGCAAATATAGTCATCTAATCTATATCTATTTATATAAACAAACTTCATATGAAATTACCAATTTTGATATCTTATTAACAAGACACATATATAATTTAAGGATAAAAATGTCATTCCCCTCTCTTTCTTTCTTTTTTTTCTTACACTCTCTTTCTTCTTTTTTCTCTCTTTCTTCTTACACTCTCTTTCCTCATTTTCACTTTTCTCTTACACTCTCTTTCTTCATTTTTTCTTTTTACTTTACTTTTACTTCTCCCATAAACACTTCTTCTCTTTCTCTTATCACTTCACTTTATTTTTTTAACTAAACTTCTAAATTTATACAAATACTACTCCACTAAAATTACCTATAAAAATGTAAATGAGTCACACAAAAAAACAAAAATAAACTCACCTTTTTGGAAAAAGTTATCACCTTAAAATTTTAATTTTTCTCTTCGAAATCAGTTTACACTCTTATTGATAATCTACTATCACCTATTATTGATA
Organism: Astragalus membranaceus; assembly: GCA_039519185.1. Classification (NCBI taxonomy): domain Eukaryota; kingdom Viridiplantae; phylum Streptophyta; class Magnoliopsida; order Fabales; family Fabaceae; genus Astragalus; species Astragalus membranaceus. The sequence continues at coordinate 19,006,980 of CM076853.1, forward strand.
ATCTACTATCTATCTTTTACTATCTACTATTTATCTATTTATCTTTTTATACAACCAAACATCATATGAAATTACTAATTTAGATCTCTTATTAACAAAACACATCTAATTTAAGGATAAAATTGTCATTACCCTCTCTTTATTTCTTTTTCTTTTTACACTCTCTTTCTTCTTACACTCTACTAGTGGAAAAAATGGATTCTGCATCGGCAATTAATATCGGTTCAACAACTAACTGATGTTGAAAGCAAGGCGGTGGCATTTTTGAAATTATCATTAAAGATTTGGCATCGGTTGAGGCTCCAACCGATGTAGAATTGCACATGTAAGGCCAGATTACACATTTAATATCAGGTCCAATTGCAACCGATGCGGAAAACCCAAAATTAACATCAGCTCTCCAATTGCAACCGATGCGGAAAATCCCCAATTTTTTGACTTTTCATTTAGCACTTCGTTCTCACACTGCATCGTTCTCACCCTAAACCCTCTCACACTCTACGTCGTTCTCTCTCAGTCACACGTCGCCGTCTCCAATCGTATTTCTCACCCTCTCACAAACCAAAAACCCAAACATATGAAACAAATGTTCACTATTACTCGCGAGCACGATTCCTAAAACAGTGGTGAAACAGAAGAAGAACGCCAAGATTAATGGCGAGGCGGAGAATCTGAAGAAGAAGATCATTCGTATTCCAGTTTCAAAGACCAAGAAACCCCTCTTCTTCTACCTCAACCTCGCCAAGGTATCAAATCACTCATTTTTTCCAATTTCATTTTCATCCAAATTTTAAGAACTGTGGCGGTTATTCTCTAATCTGTGACTCTGCTTTCGTGTTTCATTCAATCGCTTTTCTTGATTTCGTTTTTCATTTTTTATTGTTTGTTTGTACTTCGCAATCTAAAAGCATCGATTCTTCCTATTTTTCTTGGATAATCTCTTCATTAATTTGACTTCAAAATGATCTTCTATTTCTCTCTGATGCAGAAGTATATAAAGCAGGACCATGAAGTTGAGCTATGTGCATTGGGCATGGGTATGATCTTTTTTTTTTAATCTTTCTTTTTTGATAGATAGATACACTGATAGGGTTCAAGCGGCTTACTATCTTGTTACTTCAAGATTAGGTTCTGTAGGAAATTAAACTTCAAAAATCAAGGGTGGGAAATGATGTGAGGGTGTTCTTGATTATGAAAAAGTGAGAAGTAGAAATTTCAGATTCAAATCATGTACAAGAATGCGTTAAGGATGTGAAAATCAACTTACATGCATTTGATTGCATGAAAACTACTTATTATAAACCAATCGTAACGAAGGCACCATTCAATCTCTGATGGCACCTTCATCTTTCCGTTGTACAGGTAAGCCTTCATCTTATCGCGTTTTCGTTCTTGTTTTAATCTTCGATTACAATTTCGCTTTTGTTTTTGATTTCATCTTTGTTATTCATCGTGATATAGACCTTCATCACTGTGTCCATTAGAATGGCTCTCACATTCTGTAGCCATTGTTTAGTGTTTACTATGTTTACTACGTTTTTACTCCACAACATTCTTTTGATGTATATATATTTGTTTGAAGGTTAAAATTCCTCCGGATGGCTATTTGAAAGCTGTTAGAGATCTTTGCTCCAAATATAATGTGTTGATGATTGCTGATGAAATACAAACTGGATTAGCAAGAACAGGGAAAATGCTTGCTTGTGAGTGGGAAGATGTTCGTCCAGATGTAGTGGTTAGTAAATCACCCTTACCTCTTGTATACTATATATCACTTTATTCATTCTCATCACTTCGACAAAAACATCATCTTTGATCATATGATTAACAAAATCTCTGGCAACTCATTTCAAATAGGGTTATGCACCTTTTAATAATTTAGTTTCAGGGAAATTTTGATATTGCAATCTGCAACTACGCAGTTAAATTAGATGCATTCAACTACCTTCCACTTGAAAGACATAAACCATGAAACTTTACTCTTTCAAGAAAAAAAGAAATATACGATCTTTGCTGCGTACTCCCTTTTTCTTTCTATTTTGTTACCTTTTTTGAGGCACTATTTTCTTTTTAATGCCACCACACCTAAAGTAACTTTTTTTAACTGTCTTCTGAATCAGATACTAGGAAAAGCATTGGGTGGAGGAATTATACCAGTTAGTGCAGTTCTTGCAGACAAAGATGTGATGCTTTGTATAAAACCTGGACAGCATGGAAGGTTTAATTTTATCATCAATTTATAAATGTTTTTTTTAATCTGCTTCCTTTATTCAACATCTTGTCAATAATTGTCAAAACGAATAGAGTTCTGCCTGATACCTGTTTCCATCCTTAAAAACCTTTGATTAGTAATATGATGTGAAGACACAGAATTCTTCCTTCTGTTGGAACCTTGAATCTGATATAGGTTGTATGTATGTATGTTCTGTTTCAATTGATATGAATACAGCAACAAACACAAGATTCCAGAACCAATTGAAACAGAATTAATAACAGAACCAGAAGAAAGTTTATTTTTACAGTTTTTCCATCCTTTGTGAACTCCAAATTTGGGAACACCTTTTTACATTAATATCTTTGTATGTAACTAGCCAATAAATTTATTACAATGAAATTAAATGTATATTGAAGTAGTTGAAGCTAAGACTTATAATGCTCAAGCTTTCTTCTTTTTATGTTGTTGTTCACAGTACCTTTGGGGGAAATCCATTGGCCAGTGCAGTTGCCATTGCCTCACTAGAAGTGATCAAAGAGGAGAAGCTTGCTGAGAGGTATCAATTGCATTGTGAAATCTTATATTCTCAACATATACTTGTTATAATACAGACTTGAATGGAAATCCCAAGTATTGTAAAATTTGAAATTGATGTCTTATTATTGAACAGATCTACCAAAATGGGAGAGGAGCTTCTTCGTCATCTGCATAAGATTCAGCAGCAAAACCCGAATCACGTGAAGGAGGTACGGGGAAGAGGATTGTTCGTCGGAATTGAACTTAACAGCGAAAGTTTGTCCCCTGTATCAGGCTTCGAGTTAAGTGAAAAACTGAAAGAAAGAGGAGTTCTTGCCAAGTCAACACATGACACAATTATTCGCTTCACTCCCCCACTCTGCATAAGGTAAGCAAGTGATGAAAACGATTAGTTGAGGTCATATATATGCACAGTGCTACAAGATCAATCCTACACAGCACATCAAATTTTTTATCAAGTACTAGGTTTATTGTCTATTGCAAGTGTCTGTCATATGTTATTATAGAACTGATGTAAAGTAATTTTTGCAGTGAGGATGAGATCCGACAAGGTGCTAAGGCCCTAGCTGATGTACTGGAAATTGATCTACCAACATTGAAGAAGATGAAGCCACTACTTGATGACATTTTGTAGACATTACTACTGCTTGATGACATGTTATCTTTTGAATGCATTATTCTTGTTCGTCTAATTAGGTTAGGATAATATTAAGACATAATTTTTGCTGATGGAAAAATAATAATTGATCATAGAATGTTGCATTATGAAGATTTTCTCCATAAGAGAAAAGGTGACCAAGAATTTTTTTTTTATTTAAAAAAGTTAGTTTTAACATCGGTTCCCATCAGGACCTGATGCGAAAAGTACTTTTCGCATCAGGTGGTTCTGAAAATCCGATGCAAAAAGGTGCTAAAATCTAATTAAAATGGACTTTTGGCATCGGGTGGTAATACAACTGATGTGAAAAATACTTTTCGCATCAGGTCCGTACCTGATGTAAAAGGTGCGTACTTTTAACATCACCTGAATCTGTAACGGACACGGAACCGATGCGAAAAGTCATTTTTAACCGATGCGAAAAGCCTAAATTGTAGTAGTATTCCTCCTTTTCACTTTTCTCTTACACTCTCTTTCTTCATTTTTTCTTTTTACTTTACTTTTAATTTTCCCACAAACACTTCTTTTCTTTCTCTTATCACTTCACTTTATTTTTTTTAGCTAAACTTCTAAATTTATACAAACACAACTCTACTAAAATTACCTATAAAAATGTAAATCAGTCACAGTAAAAAAAACTATGACCTTTTGGAAAAAGTTATCACCTTAAAATTTTAATTTTTCTCTCCGAAATCTGTTTACACTCTTATTTATAATCTACTATCACCTCTTATTGATAATCTACTATCTATGTTTTACTATCTACTATCTATTTATACAAACAAACCTCCATTGAATTTACCATTTTGGATCTCTTAACACATATCTAATCTAATTTAATCTAATCTAATCTAATCTAATATCTATTTATACAAACAAACTTCCTGCGAAATTACCAATTTGAGTCTCTTATTAACAAGACACATATCTAATTTAAGGATAAAAATGTCATTACCCTCTTTTTTTTCTTCTTACACTCTCTTTATTCCTTTTTTTTCTCTTTCTTCTTACACCCTCTTTCCTTCTTTTTACTTTTGTCTTACACCATCTTTCTTCCTTTTTCTCTTTTTACTTTACGTTTAATTTTCCCATAAACACTTCTTCTCTTTCTTTTATCACATCACTTTATTTTTTTTTAGCTAAACTTTTAAATTTATACAAACACTATTCTACTAAAATTACTTATAAAAATGTAAATGTGGCACACTAAAAAACATAAAAAACTATCACCTTTTGGGAAAAAGTTATCAGCTTAAAATTTTAATTTTTCTCTTTGAAATCTGTTTACACTCTTATTGATAATCTACTACCACCTCTTACTGATAATCTACTACCTATCTTTTACTATCTACTATCTATTTATACAAACAAACCTCCAATGAAATTACCATTTTGGATCTCTTATTAACAAGACACATACGTAATTTAAAGGTAAAAATGTCATTACCCTCTCTTTCTTTCTTTTTCTTCTTACACTCTCTTTATTCCATTTTTTCTCTTTCTTATTACACTATCTTTCCCCCTTTTCACTTTTCTCTTACACCCTCTTTCTTCCTTTTTTTCTATTTACTTTACTTTTACTTTTCTCATAAGCACTTCATCTTTTTCTCTTATCACTTCACTTTGTTTTTTTTAACTAAACTTCTAAATTTATACAAACACTACTCTACTAAAATTACCTATAAAAATGTAAGTGAGTCACACTAAAAAACAAAAAAAAATATCACCTTTTTGAAAAAATTGTCACCTTAAAATTTTAATTTTTCTCTCCGAAATCTGTTTACACTCTTATTGATAATCTACTATCACCTCTTACTGATAGTCTACTATCTATCTTTTACTATCTAATATAATCTACTAATCAACTAAAATAATCGATTGAAACTTCGAGATAACTAGAATGATATATAAAAAAACACGTGATCTATTTATACAAACAAACCTCCTATGAAATTACCATTTTGGATCTCTTATTAACAAGACACATATCTAATTTAAGGGTAAAAATGTCATTACTCTCTCTTTCTTTCGTTTTCTTCTTACACTCTCTTTCTTCCTTCTTTTTTTCTCTTTCTTATTACACTTTCTTTCCTCCTTTTCACTTTTCTCTTACACTCTCTTTCTTCCTTTTTTTTCTATTTACTTTACTTTTACTTTTCCCATAAACACTTCATCTCTTTCTCTTATCACTTCACTTTGTTTTTTTAACTAAACTTCTAAATTTATACAAACACTACTCTACTAAAATTACCTATAAAAATGTAAGTGAGTCACAATAAAAAACAAAAAAAATATCACCTTTTTGAAAAAAGTTGTCACCATAAAATTTTAATTTTTCTCTCTGAAATCTGTTTACACTCTTATTGATAATCTACTATCACCTCTTACTGATAATCTACTATCTATCTTTTACTATCTAATATAATCTACTAATCAACTAAAATAATCGATTGAAACTTCGAGATAACTACAATGATATATAAAAAACACGTGATCTATTTATACAAACAAACCTCCTATGAAATTACCATTTTGGATCTCTTATTAACAAGACACATATCTAATTTAAAGGTAAAAATGCCATTACCCTTTCTTTCTTTCGTTTTCTTCTTACACTCTCTTTCCTTCTTTTTTTCTCTTTCTTTTTACACTTTCTTTCCTCATTTTCACTTTTCTCTTACACTCTCTTTCTTCCTTTTTTTTCTATTTACTTTACTTTTACTTTTCCCATAAACACTTCATCTCTTTCTCTTATCACTTCACTTTGTTTTTTTAACCAAACTTCTAAATTTATACAAACACTACTCTACTAAAATTACCTATAAAAATGTAAGTGAGTCACACTAAAAAAACAACAAAAAATATCACCTTTTTGAAAAAAGTTGTCACCTTAAAATTTTAATTTTTCTCTCCGAAATCTGTTTACACTCTTATTGATAATCTACTATCACCTCTTACTGATAATCTACTATCTATCTTTTACTATCTAATATAATCTACTAATCAGCTAAAATAATCAATTGAAACTTCGAGATAACTGCAATGATATATAAAAAACACGTGATCTATTTATACAAAAAAATCTCCTATGAAATTACCATTTTGGATCTCTTATTAACAAGACACATATCTAATTTAAGGGTAACAATGTCATTATCCTCTCTTTCTTTCTTTTTCTTCTTACACTCTCTTACTTCCTTTTTTTCTCTTTCTTATTACACTCTCTTTCCTCCTTTTCACTTTTCTCTTACACACTCTTTCTTCCTTTTTTTCTATTTACTTTTTCCATAAACACTGCATCTCTTTCTCTTATCACTTCACTTTGTTTTTTTTAACTAAACTTCTAAATTTATACAAACACTACTCTACTAAAATTAACTATAAAAATGTAAATGAGTCACACTAAAAGATAAAACAAAAAACTTTCACCTTTTGGGAAAAAATTATCACCTTAAAATCTTAATTTTTCTCTCCGAAATCTATTTACACTCTTATTGATAATCTACTATCACCTCTTATTAATAATCTACTATCTATCTTTTACTATCTACTATAATCTACTAGTCAACTAAAATAATCAATTGAAACTACGAGATAACTGCAATGATATATAAAAAAACACAAGATAACTGCCCTGATGTACTAAAATAATCAATTGTATGCATGTTATGACATGAAATGTATGCATGCTATGACATGAAATGTAAGAGTTATGCATGCGCATAGAGATGGACATGTTTTAAAGATCATATTTGCTGAGAATATATGTTTTTGTGCATGTTTCATTTGAAACCAATCAAGCTTGTCCTCGCCTGGAAACTTATCATCATCCTTTCTATCATTGCGAGATCTCTTTTCTTTTACGATCCCCATCCTCCAAAGGAAAACACACTCAAGTTTGACCCTCTTTTTTTCAGATCGTCATTAGCTCTCAAAGTCATATCATTAATTCCGAGTTGACAACGTTTGAAGCATTACTTAATGACCGTGCATGGATTTGTAGGTATTGACAGGCTGGACTTTTCCGTGTTTCTGGATTTTTGTTTCTGGTTTTTTTTGAAGGCTTGGAATTAAACGTTATTTGCAACTTGAAAGAAATGGGGAAGACAAAGAGAACATGAGATGGTTGGGAAAAGGATTAGGCTTTCCTCGTGGTTAATCTTTTTGAGAATTTCAATTTACTTGAGGCAACTTACTTGGTAGAAATTGGTAAGATGTTTTACACAACATGAATGACTACCTGGTGCAGCAACCAAAGTTGGACTTATGAAGGGTTTTGCAAAAGATTTTCCCTTAGGTGGCAAATGATATTCTCAAAGGGAAAACAGCAAAGTGTGACTCACGAAGGATTGTTGCAAAATGTTGTCCCGATATGGGTAAAAAGCATTGCCCTAAGAAGAGACTACACAGGTGTGGCAAACAGAGCTTGAACGACGTGAAGTCTTGCAACATTTTTGCCTTAGTTTAATGAAAGGCATTTCCCCGAGAGTAGATTACACTGATGTAACCAGTGAAATCTCACTCATTAAGGGTCATACAAAATTTTACCCTAAAATTGGTTTACAACATTGTCCATGGAAGACGACTACACTAGTGTAGTAAGCAAAACATCTTGCCAAATGTTTGCCTCAATATTGGTGAAAGGCATCAGCGAGAGAGGAGACTGAACTGGTATAGCAAGAAAGGTTCAATCAAAGAAGGGTTGAGCAAAAATTTTGTTGCCTTAGAGTGGGATTTATTGAGACTCTCAAGCTTATCTCGAACAAAAAAATTGCCCCAATGTGTCATCATATTAGACATGAAAGGAAGAGATTATGCTAGTGAACGAGCATGTCAAACACGGAAATTTCCCTAGTGAACCATATAAATGTCTTGAGGTAAGTCTCTTGCCCCTTTCGTACCCTAATTTTTGCCTAGCCTGCCCTTGCAGGTTTTCAGCCTAGCGGGCTTCATTCTTTTTATTAACCCTAATTTTTGCCTAGACTGCCCTTGCAGGTTTTCAGTCTAGCGAGCCTCATTTTTTTTCTTTTCAATTTTTAGAGCAAAGATTTGTTAAAAGAAAATAAATGATTTATCTCAAAATTAACATTACAAAAATGAAAGCAATCATTCATCAATTAGAGTGGACTTTTAGAGGCTTGCAATGTGGCTATGGGTTATAAGGTTAAGAAAAATGGGGTTAGAAGGCTCAAGAAATTGTTTTATGGGTTAAGACAAAAAGGGTTTGGAGGCTCAAAAAATGCTTTATAGGTTAAAAGGATCAAAAGAATTAAAGGCTTAAAAATTTTATGGGCTTTAATGAATCAAGGGGTATTTAAAAGATCAAAAAAATGTCTATGGGCTAAAAGGATCAAGGGCGATTTAAAGGCTAAAAAATTGGTTTATGGGTTAAAATGATCAAGGGTTTTTAGTGCATTCATTTCTGTATTACCAATACATCACTCTTTTTCTTGTAACACCCACCCATTCTCCTTATTGATTGGTTTTCTTCATTTTTGGCTTTTTCCATTTTTTTTCTTCATTTACTCCTTTGTCTCCACTTCATTCATGGTCGATTTCCTCTCTCTTTTTTTTCACCATCACTAGTTTATCCCCAACTTTTTTCTTTATTTTTTTTGTGACTTTTGTCCTTCCTTTCCTCCATTGCCCCTGATATTTATCTCATCAATTTTCTACCTTGGGAATTCATATGGTAATCTTGATGCACTAAAGTCCGTCATAGTATCAATCCTCGTCTAGGGTCAAATGAAAAGTAAATTTCAAACTCAAAGGGGGAGATCAATGGGTATAATACTTTTTAGGGTAAAATATGTTTTTAGTCCCTACAAAATCGGCTCCTTCTAAGTTTAGTCCCTACATTAACGAAATAGGCGTTTTGGTCCCTACATTTTTTTTCCGTTTTCATTAATAGTCCCTGTCGTTAAATAGGCAACGGAAGTGTGGCGTGGCAGTTACTGTAGGCTGTTACTATAGGGACCAAAACACCTATTTCGTTAAAGTAGGGACTAAACTTAGAATGACCCAATTTTGTAGGGACCAAAAACATATTTTACCCTAAATAAAAAAAGCCTAATCAGATGGATTTAACGACAAGGACTATTAATGAAAACGGGAAAAAAATGTAGGGACCAAAACGCCTATTTCGTTAATGTAGGGACTAAAAACGAAATCCCAAATTTTATAGGGACCAAAAACATATATAACCCTACTTTTTATTTGGAAAAAAAATGCCACTCTTCATTTCAAATCATGATTTCTCATTTTCAAACATTCATTTTGAAACAACATTAGCGCATGACTATCATTATTTTCTTAAAAAAAATATTTTGCTCTCTTTTTCTTTTGTTTTATTCTTTTTTACTTTTTTAATTTGGCTTTTTTTTGGGAATTGGACCTTTCAAAACCTCCATCCATTCACCAGCTCATCCTCGATTGACACACACAAAAGGGCTTCGAGAATTATCACATGAGGCAATCACTGGATTGGGGACCACATCTTAAGGGATAATGGGGTGTAAAGTATGGGAAAGAGCTTTTAAGTCCATGCAAATTCATTAGTATAAAGCTTCAACAAAGCCAACTTGACTTTACACAACATGATTACAAAGTGCTAATGACAATCATATTCTTTTGCTTTGAGCTTTTAGTTCAAGAACTAATTCCCAACCTTATGTCTCCCTTCCCTTTTTGAATACCCCATGAAATCTTCCCACTCAGTACAATTCCTTACGCCTCTTTCCAACAAGTCTCAAAAGAATGATCTGATTCCACGAGTCAAAGCTTGATTGGTATCCATCTTGATGCAAGCACACACAATTCAACTTTCTCTTGTGAAAAAAAATGTGGATGGACACTCAATGACTTTTAAAATTCTTTATTTAAAGAAAGATTATGACAAATGAAAATGTGTCCAAGAAAAAAATGATGCTATGGGGTGCATGGATATATTTTATGTATGCAAACATACGTCCTAAGATGCAATATGCATTTGTTTTGTGATTTTTTTTATTATTTTTATTTAAGAAATGCGATGCAATTCTATTTATGCGTTTAAGTATGTACACCGAGCAACAAAATTTTTATGTATAGACAAAGAAAAAATGAACTATGGAGAATTCTTATGATGTTATGCTATGAAAGTGCATAAACTTAGAGCCGTCATACCGATGTTTATCCTATGATGCCACATTCAATGTGTTTCTTTTAAGAGACAACATTGCCCTGATATATAAAAAAAAACACAGGATTAATATTTTTCATTGATAATTAAATTTTTTGAAGACTACTATAAACCTACTATCTAAAAAATAAGAAGATTTAATGACTATTTAAACTACTAATTAATATTTAAAGCAAATATTTCTTATTGATAATCCACTATCTCTCTTTTACTATCTATTACAATCTACTAATCAATTAAAACAATCAATTGAAACTACGAGATAACTGCACTGATATATAAAAAAACACGGGATCACTGCATTGATATATAAAAAACACTAGATTAATATTTGTCCTTGATAATTAAAAATTTTGAAGACTACTATTACAAACCTACTATCTAAAAAACAAGAAGACTTAATGTCTATGTAAACTACCAATTAATATTTAAAACAAATATTTCTTATTCGTAATCTACTATCTAACTTTTACTATGTACTATAATCTACTAATTAACTAAAATAATCAATTAAAACTACGAGATAACTGCACTGATATATAAAAAAACACGTGATAATTGCAGTGATATATAAAAAAAACACGGGATTAATATTTTCCATTGATAATTATAACTTTTGAAGACTACTATAAACCTATTATCTAAAAAACAAAAGGCTTAATGACTATTTAAACTGATTAATATTTAAAACACACGTGACATATATTTGTCACTAATACCTAAAAAAGGACAAATAATTGTCACTGATATATAAAAAACACGGGATAAATATTTCTTACTGATAATGTCGTGACCGTGATCCCGACTTAGACGGCTCAAAAGTTGATAGTTTTAGGAGTCGCCACCCAATTTATTTAATAGGAAAAATTGAGAAAAACCTAACTAGAAGTTATTGGTCTGCGTATACCAGATTGAGTTCGGGAGTCGATTATGCATAGGAAAGGGCAGAAACTTAATCCTACTGCACCCCTAGTACATCTGTCATAAGACAATTACCCTAAATCCGATTGTGCAAATACTAATAAATTACAAGTTATTTGTTTACCCCAAAATTAAGTAAAAAAGAATTATTTAGAAATAAATAAATTAGGGACCAATTTAAGAAAATTTAATTTTGACTTGACGGGGAAGCCCCGCTCCTACGTATCCTCTGGTGCAGTAGGGAGCTCAAAAGTCACGTAGTTCTTCCTGAAGAAGTTTGTTGGTTGGTTGATTTTATTTTTTTGAAGGGGTTTAAGATCAACAAGCTGTACAACTCAGGCGTCTTAAACCAGGATTGCGAGGTTGACAAGATGTACATCTCAATCAAGCTCATTTTTTAGTTTTTTGGAAAATAGGTGTTAAAGGAAAAAAATTTGATTATTTATTAGAGAAAAATTAATTTAGCTTGACGGGGAAGCCCCGCTCCTACGTATCTCCGAAGTAGAGAATCAAAGGCTACGTAGTTCTTCTTGTAAAAGTTTGTTGATTGATTTTAATTTTTTTTTATGGGGATTTAAGATCACCAAGCTGTACAACTCAGATGTCTTAAATCGGGATCGACAAGATGTCACATCTCAGTCCATCCCATATTTTGTGGTATTTTTTATGAGAGAAAGAAAGGGAGAAAAATATCTTTTTTTGTGAACTAACATTTATTTTCATTTTTTTGAAATAGACAATAATAATAATAATAATAAATAATAACGACAATAATAGGAAATAAATAAAGCACAAAAACAAGGAAATGGGGGTGCAAAACAGAAATGAAGGGTTGTAAACAATAGTTGTATTTAAGAAAACGTGGGGGGAGGTGGTACAGAAAACAGATGGTGCAAGTAGTAAAATAATATGAAACAGAATAACAAAACAAAGGAATATAAAAGAGTTACTGGATAAAAAGAAAGCCCAATTCATTCTCCTCTCAACCACAGACAGCGCCGCACACACATATCAAAAGGAAAAAAAGAAAGTTTGGAGAGAGAATGAGAGAAAGAAGGAAAACGTAAAGGGAAATGAGGAGAGAAAAAGAAGTTTAGCTCCAGGGAGAGAGAGAGAGGGGGATGAGTTCGAAATTGGATGGGAGGGGTAGGGCGACAGTGGCGTTTTTTTCATGGTGGTTGTGTGGTGGCGACGTGGTGGTGGTGTACGGCGACGTGGTGGTGGCGTACGACAGCGTGGTAGTGGTGTACGATGGCTGGGGGCGTTCTTGGTGGTGGGTGGTTGCTGGGAGGGAGGTGGTGGCTGTTGGGGTGGAAGGTGGTTGTTGGGAGGGAGGAGGCCGTGAGTTTGTGGTGGCTGTGGGTGGAGGTTTTGGTTGTGGGGTGGCTGTTGGCTGTTGGGAGGGAGGAGGTGGTGAGTGGTGGTTGTGGTGGTTCCTCTTCTCTTTCTCCTGTCTCCTTCCTCTTTTCATTTCTGTTTTCTCAGTATTCCCTTCCCTTCATTTTTTTTATTTTTCGTCTTTTCCTCTCTTCCTCCTTGATTCCGTTTTTCATTTTTTTTTCTGTTACAGTGCTCTTTTTTTCCTTTTTTTCATTGTGTTGTTGTTCATGATATTTATAGTCACAATATTGTGGTGTAGGTGTGGAAGGACGCAGTGGATTGTAGCCCATTGGGACTGTAATACCCCAATTTTGTCCGCCCAAGTCAAAAAAAAACATTTTTAAGAAAAATGGAAGCAATAAGGTAATTCATAATGTGTGGAAAACAGTGGATTGGTGCATTTATGTGTGTTCATCCCCTATTTCGCATTTTTATTTGAATTACGCGCGCGCGCCAGTAGTAACTGCGTGAGCTGCCCTATGCCCCCGTCATTTGGCACGTGTCTGTATTTTCATAAAAAAAGGGCCATTTATTGATCATTGGCACCCAAAAACATTTTTCTTAATTTTTAGGAATTTTAGGAAATAAAATAGTGCATATTTTTGCATTTTTGGGAATTTAAATAAAAGCGAATTAATTATTTTTGGACCAAGACCAGGTCAAGGACGTGGCATACATGTTACTCTACCAAGGGTAGTTTTTTGTATAATTTTTGGAAAGAAAGTCCTAGTCCAAAATAATTAAAAATGCATTTTCCCCATTTTTAGTGCTTAAAAAGCCCAAAAAAGACCATTAAATATTCCCCAATTACTAAATGACAACTTTTATTGTCATGAATAATTAGAGAGATATTTTTATGGTGCTCAAATATATATGACACTTTTTAATAGGTGCACATTCACTTCCATGCCCAAAATTCAAAAACTCAAAAAGAAGGAAGTGTCCTCAATAAGACAAAAGACCAAAAATAAGGTTTTTTTTCCTCTCTCTCTCTCTCTCCCTCCACAATTTCGAAATCCCACTCTCTCTCTCTCTCCCTTCCCAAAATTTCTTCACACTCTTCTATTCCTTATTCCTTAAGAACATGCTTTGTACTATCCTTAACTTTTCCCTTTTTGGTGACCATCACTCACTCCCACATAGATTTATGCCCTCTTTTGTAAATTACCCCACCCATTTATACTCACCTCTTCACAAGAAAATACAAAATTACTTCTTTGGTAACATTCCATCTCAATTATACCCTTAACCCTATTTTTACCTCACATCACATATGAGCCTCTATTCCCAAAATAGGTCAAGTTTTTTTTTCACACAAGCTCTCCCTCACTCTCATTTTTGTGTTTTCTCACTACCCACAATCCAAGTGATCTCTAATCCTAGCCCTTCATTCAAATTTAAAACCCAATCCTAGAGCACCTAGTAAAGAACAATGACCTAATTACCCCTAGACCTAAAAAAACTCTATAAATACCCTCTCATTTCCACACATAAGGATCTTTTGCCTCACAATTCACTCACACAACCCTCACACAATTTTTCCTTCTCCATTTCCTCTCTTTGGCCGAACCCCCTACCCCCCAATTCCTCCTCCATTCTTTTTCAATTCACTCCCATTTTCTATCTCAAATCCACTCCTACTTCACATATCATCCTTCTCTTCTACTAAAACCTAATTGTTCATCATCTAACCTCAAGAATCAAGGCAAGGGGCGCAAGTTTCATTGAGGTTTGTGGAGGATTTAGTTGATTTGTGGTCTTGTTCTTCATATCACTCCCTTCATAGCTTGGATTCAAGGTAAAACTTCAAAACTCTTGCATTTTCTTCATTTTTGCATAATCTCTCTTCTCCTCATCTCAACTCCTTCATATATTGTTGTTGTTGCTTTGAGGAGCCATCTCAAACACTATTGACAAGCACTTAGGGAGGCTTGGGTGTTTGAGGTGGCTCCTTGGCTTTGAAGGAGTTGTTCTTGTGTTTTCTTGCATTTTCTTGTATTATGAATCTTGTTTGCCTAATTTTCATCAAATGAAAACTCATTCTCATACTCCATGTGCATTCGGCCATGAACTCTATTTTAGGGTTTTTGTGTGTTCTTGTTCATTTTATGATTTGGGTTTGAATAATTGTTGATCTTGGACCATACATAGCCTTGGGTTTGGGCAAGGAAAATAGGGTTCATGTTGCTTGTTTTGTTTTCCTTAATTTTGAATGAATAAATGCATGATTTGGCTAATGTTTGTTTTAGGAACTTGCATGATAGATTAGGTCCTCTTCTTTTGTGTTGTTTTGTGTGTTAATTTGTCAATTTTTGCATGAAATAAGATGATGATTCCATGCTTGTATGCATTCGGCCATGACTAGGGTTTTTACCCATTTGATTGCTTGAAGATTGTCATTTTGATTGTGGTTGAGTAAATGCAAGTTGTGTCATTGTGTTTTTCAACTTTTTACCATTTCATTAACTTTTTACTTTTACCATCTCATTCACTTTTTATCACTTATTTCATTAAACTTTTTACCACTTTGCATTCTTTTCTTTTACTACATTGCATCAAAACTTCTTACCATAACTCATCTAACCTTTTACCACTTTGAACCATGAATCATTTACCTAAAAACCCAAAGACATTTCGCATACTTCATGCATCCTCTTACTTATTCTTCCACATTCATTTCTAACTTACATATTCACATGTCCATGCATACTCAAATGTTCATACCTTACACAATAATTATGCTCATGCATTCATAGTCTTGTATGCTCAATCTTTCATTCATGCATAGTCTTATATGCTTATTCATTCATGCATAGTCTTGTATGCTCACGCATTTGCATATTTGCCTAATCATGCACATCATTGCTTGCATGTTCATTCATCTAACCTAGATCATTCTATGCCTATAATCAATTGTATTCTCTTGTTCGTGATGCCATTTAAATGTTTTGATTTAATTGTGTGCAATTCCTCCCTCATGCATGTACTCTTATATGAAGACGTAAGCCCACTCACCTGTGGTAGCATAGAGTCATTAAGATAAATGCACACCCTTAGAGATTGTTGCCCGTCCCGTAGCAATTCTCACACACACACACAATTGTTTTGAGAACTTTTGAGATTGTTGTCCGTCCCGTAGCAATTCTCACACACACGCACA
The DNA here is from genome assembly GCA_039519185.1 of Astragalus membranaceus. Lineage (NCBI taxonomy): Eukaryota > Viridiplantae > Streptophyta > Magnoliopsida > Fabales > Fabaceae > Astragalus > Astragalus membranaceus. Next base: position 19,023,031 of record CM076853.1, read on the forward strand.
ATTGTTTTGAGAACTTTATCTTGCATCATTGACAATTAAATCTCTTGATTGTATTGGCATGCTTAATCTTAGTTGATGATCAACAAGTTCATGATTGCTTGATTAGTTGAATATGTTTGAACTTCATTCATTCATTTTGCATTTGGTTATGGACTTGGAATTTGGTTGAAATTGTTCTACTTTGTTTTTCCAAAACTCATTTCCAAAACCCTTCTTCAAAACTCCAATAAGACCAAATTGTCATCAATGATCACTCGCGCCGTTGCCGTTTGGTTGTTGGTGACGATTTCATTTTCAAAAAAAGAGTTAGTAGCGCGGCCACTCTAAACCGTTGTTGTTTGGTCATCGCGAACACTCGAATCAAAAACAAAACCGATTATCATTAATGATCACTCGCGTCGTTTCCGTTTGGTTGTTAATGATGATTTCATTTCCAAAAGGGTTTTGGCAAGGGATGGACTAGCTCTAGTCTTGATGCACCCGTGTTCTTATTCATTTGTGTTTGTTCTTGTGCTTGTTATGTGATTAAGTATTGAATTGGTGTTCACAATTTGCTTGCTTGTTTTGATGAACGCATTGACTTTGTAATCCGACTTCAAAGTTCAAAACCTTTGTTACTCGTTAGTAACACCTCAAAACCATGTCGCTTACAAATTATACAACAACTTGTTACTAGTTAGTGACATTTACAATTTCAAATCTTTTTCATAACCAAGAACGCTTTCAAACATCAAAAAGCCATCTCACAAACCAAAAATCAATTCGATTGCGAAAACCCTTTTGATTACTTAAAGCAAAACCGATTATAATTAATGATCACTCGCGCCGTTGCCGTTTGATTGTTAATGATGATTTTTCCCGAGAGTTAGTAGTGTGGCCACTCTAAACCGTTGTTGTTTGGTCATCACGAACGCTCGACCTCTTTGCGAAAACATTTTCTTCGCTAAACAAAAACCAATCGTCATTGATAATCACTCGCGCCGTTGCCGTTTGATCGTTAATGACGATTTCATTTTCCAAAGAGTTAGTAGTACGACCACTCTAAACCGTTGTTGTTTGGTCATCACAAACGCTCGCCCAATTGCGAAAAACTCTCAAACCATTTTCAAAACCAAAAAACCAGAACTACGTAGCTTTGAATTCTCCATCGCACCGGGAGATACGTAGGAGCGGATACTCTCCGTCAAGCACAACAAACCAAAAACATTTTTGCTTTCAAAAACCAAATACCTTTCCAAAATAAAACATTTTTCAAAACAAGAACTACGTAGCCTTTGATTCTCTACCAAGAGATACGTAGGAGCAGGGTCACGCCCCTGTCAAGCGCAAAAATAAACAATTTCCATTACCTTTCTTTCTTAACTCTTTTTTTTACCAAAAACACAAAATATAAATAGGGAACTAAGTCGACTGTACAGTCGGATTAGCCTGCTTTTTAGGCCATTAATGAACCGTTACGGATCAGGTCCTAAAATCCCTATTTAAAATAAATAATTTCTAAATAAAAAATACAAACACATCTCTTTCATTTCAAAAATCAAAAATCTTATTTTCAAAGTAAGGGATTAAGTCGGTCGTACGGCCGGGTTAATCACCGTTCTAGGATAAGTGAAGTGTGGTCCTTCAGAGCCCCAGCGCTCCTTCAGCCCCCAGCGGCCCTTCAGAGCCCCAGCGCTCCTTCAGACCCCCAGTGGCCCTTCAACACAGATCACACAATCCTAAAACCCCTATATTAAAAAACACCAACACACAAACATTTTCTACACAAGAACTACGTAGCTTTGAATTTTCCATCGCACCGGGAGATACGTAGGAGCGAGCGGCTAACTCTCGTCAAGCGCCAAAAATAAAAATTTTCATTAAGTCTTCTCATTCCCTTTGAGGCAAATTTAAGTATTTTCCAAATCAACACTTAAAACCACACGTTTAATTAAAGGTTCCCTTTCGGTAGAAAAGAGGTGTGGGGTGCTAATACCTTCCCCATGTCTAATCGACCCCCGAACCCAAATCCTCCGATTTTCCCAAAAGGCCATCCGCTTTCCAAAAAGGTTTTTCTTCAATATTTTCCTTATAAAAAATATTGGTGGCGACTTCATTGTTTTAAACAGTTGTAAACGAAGAAAAATCCCCTCAGGGACCTTTTCGGGTGCAACAGCTGGCGACTTCACTGGGGACGTTTCCTTTTTAAGTGGGTTAAGCCTAATTAATTAAATGTGTGGTTTGTGTTATTGATTTGATTTGGATACCTTGTTTGCTTCTATCCCTTTCGGTTTCCTTTTCTTTCTTATCATGTTGTATGCATGTGCATTTGTTTTCTTTTCTTCCATGTTTGTTTTTCCTTCTTCCTCCTTGCTTATGTGCTTAATACCCTCATGCATTTCCCCAATCCCAATTATGTTCCCTTCTTCTTTGTTCCCTTTCTTCAAGGTAAGCTCATGCATTTCTCCCCAATTCTATCATGATCCCCTCTTCTTGGCTCCCTTTCTTGAGGTAAGCAATGCACTTGATTGTTGTTGAAACCCTAGGCTATCTTATTTGATATTAAACCCTAGGGTAGACAACATGTTATTGCTTGCTTTTATCTGGACTGTTCTGGGTTTTCATTTGCAGGTGGGGTGATATGTGTTGGGTAGTTTTAAGTGGTATGTCCTTGCTACACACACTCACACCTCATGCTTATTGTGCTTTGAGAGGGGCCTAAAACCCAAGGTCTGACAAAACTTAGGAAAGTGGAAATGAGTAGTGACTGGCAATTGGACTGTTTTCCTTCTGACTCTCACGAAAGTTTCAGCCAGAGTATGCTCTTTTATGGTACCTCACACCAGATAGCATTCCATCGTTGTGGGTGTTATCATGAGAGAGATTTAGCTCTGGTAGCCATTGTGAGGAAGTGTTTAGAACCTACATGGGAGGATCCCTTTTGAGTTGCCTTAGAGCCTAGGTTCCCCCACCTTTTGTAGGACACAAGGGCATACAAATTGTATGTTGCATTGTAGTTTAGGCATGTCTTTCCTAAAAAGAAAAAAGAAGAAGATTTTCAAAAGAGAAAAAGAAGAAAGAGTTGCCGTTGTAGCCTTTCTTTTGCCGGTCCATACGAAGTGACATATGACCCACTTTATTTTTAAAAAAGGGAGAAAGAGTTACCGCTGTAGCGTTTCTCTTACCGGTCCATATGAAATAACGTACGACCCGCATTTTCCAATTTTTTTTTTGAATCACTGCCAATAAGGACTTTTCTCTAAGTTGCATAGGCATAAAACATCATCATCATTTGCATACATCCCCGCATTGCATAAAACATAAGTTTCTGCAACTCATGCACGCATCATTGCATCTCACTAAAGTTTGTTTGCCGAGAATCACAAAGTAATATCTTGTCATAGGCACGGTGTGGAATCAAAAGTGAAACAGCATACACTCCGAGGTGTTTGTTTAAGTTTGAATGCATGGAATGTGCTTTGTTTCGCTTATTGATTCTAACCTTGTTGTGTTTCAAAGAAAAAATAATCAAAATCCACCGTTAAACCTATGGCAAGACATAGTACACCGTGATTCCCGGCACCAAGACAAACAGGAAATCATACATGTTGCATTGCACTTGCATTCAAACAAGTATTAGTGCATACCGTCTTTTATCAAAAAAAAATCAAAAAATCAAGAAAAATCAAAAATTGCTATTTTCCACAAGTTTTTAGAAAACATACTACATGCATTTTTTCTTTGCATTACAAAAATAATCAAATAAACATCTCATGTTGCATGAATTTTTATGACCACCAGAGAGTTAAAAGCTTTATTTTGGAGAGAAGCCATGCATGCTAAAGTCAAAATCAAATTTTGTACTGTACTCTCCAAATGAAAAGCTTATAATTCCCCGACGCGATAAATCCACATTCATCCATTCGCATTCTCATTTCATTCACATTTATTCATTTGCATTCTCATTTCATTCGCATTCTCATTCCATGCGTATTTATCCATTTTGAATTCTCATTCATTTGCATATTTACATCATGCATAAAAAAAATGAGCATAATTCTAGAGAAACAATAATAATTCTAAAAAAAATTGTGATGAGAGGTGAGACGTTCTTGCGAAGTTTTTTTTATTCATCTTTGGAAAAGTTTAGTCTTACTTAGTTGCAAACTCAAGGTGTTTCAAGGCACTCGGTTTTTCAAATCAGCAGTTTGTTCACATTTTTCAACAAAGCTTTGCATCTCACCCACCCCATGATGAATGACCGAAATGGTCCACAAAATTTTTTTCTTTCACGTTTTAACTAATGTTAACTCTCTGCGAAGCATTCGTGTAGTAACTTCTGTGTGACATGTGTCTTTATTTTTGTTTGAGTCAGTTAGCGTCCCTACATTGTCATCATCCCTCGCCCAAGTCTAACCCCACCCCGACCACCCATAAAGTACATATCCCATAGATTAATGCATAGTTGGCTTTTTGGTTGGTCCCCCTAATGAAATACCACTCTTGGTCCTCCATACTGGGGAAAATTTGTCGTCACTAGATATCTTGTTAACATTGTATTCCTTTGGTGCAAGTCTTTTTAAAAGTAAAAAAAAATCAAAAAAGCTCGTTAGGTCGAAAACTCGTAAGAGCGGCCTAAGCAAAAATTAGAGCATGAAAAGAAATAAAGAAAAAAGAGCAAATATATGAAAGTAAATAAATTATTGTCCTTGGGTTAATTTTTGAGAAAACAAGCAATCCTGATTTTGAAATGAAGTTTGGCCATCATTCCATATCCAAAAACACCTTAAGCCAAAAATCCCAAAAATCTCAATCACCCTAGACAAGGATCAATCTCACATCAAAAATTGTGTATCACCTTTATCAGCTCACTTAGCTCAAAAGAAAGAGAAAGAAAAATCACACCAAAAAAAAGAAGAAAGTGGGAAAAGAGAGGATTGAAAAGGAAAAATCCTGAAAAAAGAAGCAAAAGTAGTAGAAATGGTGAGCTGATACCATTAAACGCATGAGAGATCCTTGTCTGAAATAAACCCTCAAACACTTCCTTTGGCCTATCCTCCATAAACCCTTGACCACGTTACAACACTGAAACAGGTTCATTTTACCGTGAGGCACATAAGAGGTTCTCATCTCAATAAAACCTCAAACACCTCATTGAGCCTAATAACTCATTCTTTCATAAACCATTAACCTAGCCAAATCATACCACTAAAAAAAAACATCTGTTCCATCAATCATCAAATACTTCTTTGAGCCCAATTATCCCTCCCTTCATAAATCATTAACCATTAGCCACATCACAACTCCAAAAATCCATTCTGATCAATGACCGGTTGCTCCTGTTTTCTCAAAGTTTTAATCTTAGGACAAATAAGTTTATTTATTTACAATATGTTTGCTAAAAAAAAAAACAAAAAAATCTCTCAAGAAAAAAAAAAGAAACTCAAAAGAAAAAAGAAATCAAAAAGGGCTTGCACCCCAAGATTCATTCAAGCTGCATCGACATAAACGCAAGGTCTAGTGATCACCAAGTGTAGCTTTCACCATAGCAAACTCAAGACTATCATAGTCTGAGAGTCATTCTAAAGACAACCAAAAGGTTAACGCTAGGATCTTCACCTAGATCCTAAAGTGGGGCACTCCTTTCACCATTTGTTCCACATGAGCTCCGGGAATATGTCCAGCATCCATCCCACACCGCACCCAGTCTATACATCCATACCAGACCATCTCCAAAAAACCAATAACCCTAACTCCGCCACCTTTCCTAATCTCACTAAAGGCAACCATTCGAAATACCATTCCAAGTGGGGAAACCTTGTCGCTCTTCACTCCACCTACAAATGGGGAAACTGACCCTACACCCATCTCATCCCCTTTGCTATACTCACATCCATAAAACCATACCGGGACAATTTCTAAATTCATTGTCCTACATGCTACTACTCTAGTCGGGGCAACTAGGGGTGTTCAGTGGTTCGGGCAAATCCAAACCAACCCGCAATACAATCCAAACCGATATGTTTGGTTCGGATATTTTTCGTGTTCGGGTCAAAATCGAACAAATCCAAACCAACCCGTAGTTGTTTGGATCGGGCAACGGATTTTAAAAATAAAATCCGCGAACCCGAACCAACCCATATTACGTCATAACAATTTTGTAGTTTTAGATGTACACGATTTTATTTGCTTAGAATTTTTACCTTAATTTTTTTTAATCAAACAGGCAGTCAGCCCGAATTTATTAATAAAATAAAGAGAGACATAAAAAGCACAAGGGGGGACTAGACCAAAACCCTTGGTAATAAGGACAATAATAGAATGCCCAACAAGGCCTCTAAAATAAACAACCATAGAACTCTAATGGAAGAAATTCTAAGGCGAACAGAAAACCCGAAAGGAGGCAGGGCAACACTTGAGAGTCCCCACACAACCTCCACCCACCACCTCCTGAACTCACACTCCAAACCACAACAGCCTACATCACCTCGCTATCCTCACATTAAGCACATCACAAAGCATCGAGGTTAGAGGTGGAGGCCCGGAGACGATTGGGAGGGGGCAAAGAAGCAGAAGGCAAAGGGGGAGGAGCCCGGCGATCTGCAAACTGCAATCTGGCGTCCGACAAGGTACAAACTATCGAATCAGCACCCACCGACAGCACAACCCCAGGCATCCGGCGCCGTGACTCCATCCACCATCGCGAAGTCGTGCTACCAGCCAACACCGCGAACACACCTAGCTTGATCGAGGTAGCCGAGCCACCAACTACCACCGCGGCCTTGCGCCCCCGGCCAACACCGTGGCACAATCAAGCAAAACCGCGAGCGACAGGGAGAAGTGCCCACGACAAACAGAGATGAGGCGTGACTGCGGGTCCAAAGTCCGAAACGACAGCCACCATTGCGAACATCAGACAAACCACCGTGAACCACCGCGAAACACCGCAAAACACCGCATCAGAACCAACCCCTGCGCTAACAGAGCCACAAACCACCGCGAACAGAAGCACTCCATAGTACCTCCAAAAGCGCGCAGATCCACCAACAGGGAGATCCGACCATCAACGCCTCGGGGGAGAGGCCGTGGACGTCACAGAGGAGATCAGATCCGAGGAAAGGGAGCCCCCAACGGCGGTTCCAACCCTAGCAGCGCCCAACCCATTTTTATTAATTTACAGCCACCGGAACAGCCGAAGTCGAAGATCCAACCACGAAACGGCGACGGCGCAAGAACTTATCCAGATCCAGATCGCGAAGAGATCCAGATCGCGAAGAGATCCAAATCGCTTAAGAACATATCCAACAGATCCAAAAGAGAAACACAGAGAAAGGGCAGATCAGAGGAACAGACTCAACCAGACCGAAGCCAATAGCGACAGCAGGGCGAAGGAGCACTGAGAGGAGAGGGGAAGAAACCGGGGAGGGAGCCCCCCCTCCCAGCGGCGGCGGCGCTACTTTTTCCTATCTGTTGAATATCGTCTCTTTCGTGTGTCGAATTTTTACCTTAATAATTTATGATTAAGTTGTAAAATTTTAATACTATGAATGGGAAGACTATTAGTGGATTTGAGTTTGATTTCGTGTGATTTTCAATTTTTTTAGCTATTTAAAGTGTTGGAATATCATAAAAAGTTTTTTTTTTTATATTTTAGAAAATTAATATTTTAGTGAATGACCCGTGAGCCCAATCCAAACAAACCCGTCCAATATCGGTTCGGTTTGGTTCGGATTTTGGAGGAAAAAATGTAAAATCCGAACCAACCAAAACCGAATAATTATCATTGGTTCGGGCAACGGATTTGGTCAAATTCGGTCCAAACCGACCCACGAACACCCCTAGGGGCAACCTTGTCCTTACCATAATTAGGGCAAAACCAAACTCCGTGGGTTGAGGAAAAGTCTTTTGCCTTCCACCTTTCATTCCAAAGCCAATTCATCATCTTCTACACCCCCAGCCTGTCACCACTAGACAGGGGCAAGTTATTCACTCACCGTCATCAAATCAAAAATTGGGGGACAGTCCTGCATTTCTTGGCTTGGAAAAACCTACCTTTCAAAGACCAGTCAGTCATTCACCCCTTCATGTGCCACAAATAACCTCACCTTAGGCCTTTAGAACCCCAAGTTAACTGACTCATTCATCTATACTTGCACTACCATACATCTTTACTAAACAATGCTTCATAGAGAGAGAACACGAGTTGATAATGTGATATTGAGAATCCGTGTAGTTAACTTTGTGGACCTAAACCTCGATCATCATGGGTAATGGAAGATAAAATAAGCGAGCTTGCAAATACGGTCAAGTACTTTTCCACATCAGTGTCTGTAAATAACAACATTGGGATTGCCGAAGTTTGAATCCAATCTCATCTTTCCAAAGAATGATCAATATTCCTCTCCACATCTCGCATCCAAAGTCTCACATCTCATCACCATAAAAAAATGTTTTTGCACCCAATCATTCATATCATATCATATCATATCGTCGCATCATGGCATTAGCATTCAATCATTTCATTTGCATTTCATGCATTTATTATGTAACAAGAAAAAAAAAACAAAAGAAAAATCATTCCACCAGATACCAATCATTGCACGTACACGTGCACCATTAATTGCATTGCCAAAGAAGAAGCTGAAAGAATCATGAGAGATGTGCATGAAGGCTCATTTGGAACTCATTCCAGTGGGCACACCATGGCTAGAAAAATCTCAAGGGCGGGTTACTACTGGTTGCAGATGGAATCAGACTGCTACAACTTTGTAAGAAAGTGCCATAAATGCCAGATCTATGCCGGTCACATTCATGTACCGTCTGCTTCCTTGAATGTTCTGACTGCATCTTGGCCGTCCTCAATGTGGGGGATGGATGTTAGCAGTCCTATCGAGCCTAAAGCGTCAAACGGGCATCGCTTCATTCTGGTCGCCATTGACTACTTCACCAAGTGGGTTGAAGCTGCCTCGTATTCCAGTACAACTAGCGCTGTGGTTGCCAAGTTGGTAAAGAAAGACCTGATTTGCCGTTACGGTCTTCCAAACAAGATCATCACCGATAACGGCAGCAACCTGAACAGCAAAATGATGAAGGACCTGTGCAATGAATTCAAAATTCAGCGTCATAATTCCTCTCCTTACCGCCCGAAGATGAATGGGGCAGTCGAAGCAACCAACAAGAACATCAAGAAGATTGTGCAAAAGATGGTGGTAACCTATAAGGATTGGCATGAGATGCTTCCCTTTGCTTTGCATGGCTACCGAACTTCAGTACGCACTTCAACTGGGGCAACCCCTTTCTCTTTGGTATATGGGTCGGAAGCAGTCCTCCCTATTGAGGTTGAGATACCCTCCCTGCGGATCTTGATGGAAACCAAGTTAGAAGAAGCAGAATGGGTTCAGGCCCGTCTAGATCAGTTGAAGCTCATTGAGGAAAAAAGGATTGCCGCCTTGTATTATGGTCAGCTGTATCAACAAAGGATGAGAACGGCATTCGACAAGAAAGTCCGGCCTCGAGAATTCAAGCAGGGAGATCTTGTGCTCAAAAAGATATTGCCCATCCAAAGTGACCCCCGTGGGAAGTGGACTCCAAGCTATGATGGACCATATGTTGTCAAGAAAGCCTTCTCTGGAGGAGCACTGATACTTACCAACATGGACGGCGAAGATCTCAAGAACCCAGTCAATTCAGACTCTGTGAAGAAGTATTATGCCTGAAAGAAATAGACAAAAAAAGAGAAAGATGAGTCAAGTAAGAGTTAGCTCGCTAGATTGAAAACCCGAAAGGGAGGCCTAGGCAAAATCAGAGCGACCCGGTGGATTGAAAACCCGCAAAGGGCGATCCAGGCAAAAATTAGGGTCAGAAAACTTGGACTTGAAAAATAAACAAAGGCATACAGCACTTCCAAGGACTTGGATAAGGGGATGATCTGAACTAGCAAAAAGATAAGCCAAAAGAGAAAAAGAGCAAAAGAGCAAAAGGAAAAAACAAACGATCAAAAAAAAGAAAGCTGATCAAAGAATGAAAAAGCAAAGAAAAACAAACAGTCGGAAAAAAAGAAAGCTGGCCAAAGAAAAATCAAAGAGACGAAGAATCAAGAATAGCATCTCATTGCATTCATCATTCCACTAAAATCATTGCATCGCACGCATTTGCATAAAGTACATTTGCATGGCATACATTAGCATTGCATTCATGGCATGTCAAAAACAAAAATCAAAGAATAAAGCGCATCGCATGAACATCCATGTTCTTGCCAAATTGTTTTGCATCCAAATAAGTTGTTAATGCTCACTCGAAGCCTTTGCTTGTTTGACCATTAACGGCCAAGTTAGTAGTGTTGATCACTCGAAACCGTTGTTTGTTTGATTACCATGAAAGCCCCAAGAAAAGTTGCATTCCATATGCAGGCCCTTCGGAACAGCGCACCCACGCTAGTTCCCCCCTTCTGTTACTTATCATTCAGGATTGTACATCCTGGGACCCAAGTGTCCTTTCCAGAAATGAGGATGTGAGAAACCCTCTCAAGCCCGAGTGCTCTTTTTTTCAACTTCCGTGTACGTTGCTAGCGGTCATTTGAAGCCAAGGCTCGTCTGATCACTAGGGATGAATTTTTAGTGACGATCACTTGAAACCATTGTTTGTTTGATCCTCATGAAAGTTTGTCCTGGGACCCAAGTACCCCTGCAATCGGTGGGATTCATTTATCCCCGGACCCAAGTGTCCTTGCAATCATAGGGATCTGCTAATTTCCCTTGGACCCAAGTGTCCCCCTTAACCATTTGGATTTAAGTAATCCCTTCGAGTACGCGCACTCCCCAAAAGTTAACTCTCAAGCAAGTCGTCGGCAGTCGTCGAAACTCGTGTTCGTCAGATCACCGCAAAGATAGCCGAAGAGAAAGAAAAGTCTTGCGTCCTGGACAGGCACCTTGGGTCGGTGCGGAAGCATTGACCAAATGAAGAAAACCTTGGATTTTCGAATCCCCTGTGGACCCACGTGTCCCCCAGAAAGATTGACTTCACCTTGTATTCGAGCTGCAGGTAAGTCCATTTGACCTTAATAGGTCCGGTCGAGGAGGATAGCTGTGTTGGCCTAAAACATGGCGCAGTCCTAGGGAAATATCGAGATCTAGACTTGATATAGTACCCTCCCCCGGTCACTCGCAAGACCAACCCTTTTGAGCCCACGTGCTCCCAGGCCCAAGTGCAAACTCGGATCGTTCGCGATTCGTTAAAAGGCTTTAGGCAGCCTCCTTCGCCGGCTTAACAAGGGCCGACACCCTTTTTACTGCTTTCCTTTTTATTGCTTTCTTTATTGCTTTCCGCTGGCTTGTTGAGGGTCGGCACCAATTAGTTTCCTGTTTTGTTGGCTTAATGAGGGCTGACAATTCGTTTACTGCTTTCTGTTGGCTTAATGAGGGCTGACACCCATCTATTCAAAAAAAAAAGCAAAAAGAAGAAAACAAGAAAAAAATATAGAAAAAGAAGAGAATGAAAAGTCAAACAGAAAAAGCATCCCACCAAAATCAATCATTGCATTCATGTGCACCCAAATACCCAAGTGCATGCATTTCATGCACCATCCAAGAGAAAAGTTACTTCGGATCAGATGTTGACTCTCAATCATATGATGTAAGTTATGCATTTTTAGGACCAATTGTGCAGGTTTTTCATTGTATCACAGTCATTATCTGGGGATTTAGTCTAGTTTTAGATAATTGTAGTAGGAAGTTCATTTGTAAGTAATTCGTTCACTTTTGGAGCTAAATTGGACTTGAAGACCTCTAATTGGTTGTGGCATCATTCGGCGAACCAGACACTTGCCCGGAAATGCAGCAAAATGGAGGGATTTGATTTCTGTTCAATATCGCGTCGCGACCAGGAGGGTTCGCGACGCGACCAGGAGGAGTTTTGCAAAGCCAGGACTTTCTGTGCTATTTTGCAACGCGACGGGAACGGGCCGCGTCGCGATGGTGCGCTAATTTTAGGGTTTTTAAAGCAGTTTCAGCGTTTTTTCTGAGAGACTTGGTCTGGGGATCTGAGCCACAAATTGGAGCAGCTGGAAGGTGCGATTTTGGGGCCTTCTCACCACTTGGGAACAAGGGATTGAAGGTTCTAATGTCTTCCTTTACGATTGTTTTCTATTTGATGTTGGTTTCTACTCTTAGGATGATTTGTAACTAAATTGCTTAGATTAGGGAGAGATGAATCTCCCAACCCTATCATGTGAACCATTGTTCTAATCAATTCAGTTGTTATTCGATTTAAATTGTCTAAATACCTATGCTCTTAATGCTTTTCAATTACATATGATAATTGTGATGATCCAGGCTAGTGATTGCATAGGAATATGAATTAGTAGCTGGAAATTGGGTAGTTAGATCATCTGCTAGTAATCAGCATAGGGATATGTGATGGCTTAGGTGAATTCGTGTAAAATTCTCGATCTTAATGCATTACCCTTTGGCATGTCTCGCCTAAGGAATTAGGGTCACTCTTAGGGTAATAGGGGTCTTGAGGCAAGGAATTGCCCTTGACCTTAATTAGTGAATTGAATCTAGAAATTGAATAATTAACTTGAATTGGCTAAGGTTCATGTGATAGGCGAGGAGAGAGGATTCGATCCCTAGTCGTTTTTCTCGTATTCTTAAATCACGTTTTGTTTACCGTTACTGTTACTCAAATTACCAAACCTTTACAATCTAAGAATTTGCAACTTTGCTATTGTTTTCAACGCGCAATCCCTGTGGAATCGACCGGTTACTTACCGTATTTTATTACTTGCGACGACAATTGGTACACTTGCCAAAAGTCATTAACATCAGAGAGTCCCAAAAATCTCATTTTTAGAAAATCACCATGACACTGAGTTAGTAAACTCCATCAACCCCGAGTTAGTAAACTCCATCAACCCCGAGTTAGTAAACTCCATCAGCACAGAGTTAGTGAACTCCCACCGAGTTAGTGAACTCCTTCCATAGATCACAACATCGTGTACGAGCGCGCGATGGATCCATCCGACTTCGTTAAGTCCTTCGGATTAGTTGTGTCAGCCTAAGGCATAGCGTAAATCCATTGATCGAATCAGTTCCGGACCTGATGTTGATCGGCCGCTCGAAAAGGCCACCCCCAGAGCTCGGACTCGGCAAGAGTCCGTTAGAAGGTTTTAGGCAACCTCTGAATTCCCAATTTACCGCTTTTCCCAATTTACTGCTTTCCCGTTAATGCGACAAGTGTTAACCCCCTTTCTCAAAAGGAAAATAACAAAAAAAAATTGGACTTTTCTGAAGCGGACAAAATTAGTATTATTTCTATATCTTTATTTCCATTTCACCAACAAATATGAAAAGGCCAATTCATATTTCTTGGCGAAATGTGAAATAAAGAGGGGCAACTGTAATACCCCAATTTTGTCCGCCCAAGTCAAAAAAAACATTTTTCAGAAAAATGGAAGCAATAAGGTAATTCATAATGTGTGGAAAACAGTGGATTTGTGCATTTATGTGTGTTCATCCCCTAGTTCGCATTTTTATTTGAATTACGCACGCGCCAGTAGTAACTGCGTGAGCTGCCCTGTGCCCCCGTCATTTGGCACGTGTCTGTATTTTCATCAAAAAAAATGCCATTTATTGATCATTGGCACCCAAAAACATTTTTCTTAATTTTTAGGAATTTTAGGAAATAAAATAGTGCATATTTTTGCATTTTTGGGCATTTAAATAAAAGCGAATTAATTATTTTTGGACCAAGACCAGGTCAAGGACGTAGCATACATGTTACTCTACCAAGGGTAATTTTTGTATAATTTTTGGAAAGAAAGTCCTAGTCCAAAATAATTAAAAATGCATTTTCCCCATTTTCCCCATTTTTAGTGCATAAAAAACCCAAAAAAGACCATTAAATATTCCCCAATTACTAAATGACAACTTTTATTGTCATGAATAATTAGAGGGATGTTTTTATGGTGCTCAAATATATATGACACTTTTTAATAGGTGCACATTCACTTCCATGTCCAAAATTCAAAAACTCAAAAAGAAGGAAGTGTCATCAATAAGACAAAAGACCAAAAATATGTTTTTTTCCCTCTCTCTCTCTCTCTCCCTCCACAATTTCGAAATCCCACTCTCTCTCTCTCTCCCTTCCCAAAATTTCTTCACACTCTTCTATTCCTTGTTCCTTAAGAATATGCTTTGTACTATCCTTAACTTTTCCCTTTTTGGTGACCATCACTCACTCCCACATAGATTTATGCCCTCTTTTGTAAATTACCCCACCCATTTATACTCACCTCTTCACAAAAAAATACAAAATTACTTCTTTGGTAACATTCCATCTCAATTATACCCTTAACCCTATTTTTACCTCACATCACATATGATCCTCCAATCCATTTCCAAAATAGGACAAGTTTTTTTTTCACACAAGCTCTCCCTCACTCTCATTTTTGTGTTTTCTCACTACCCACAATCCAAGTGATCTCTAATCCTAGCCCTTCATTCAAATTTAAAACCCAATCCTAGAGCACCTAGTAAAGAACAATGACCTAATTACCCCTAGACCTAAAACAACTCTATAAATACCCTCTCATTTCCACACATAAGGATCTTTTGCCTCACAATTCACTCACACAACCCTCACACAATTTTCCCTTCTCCATTTCCTCTCTTTGGCCGAACCCCCTACCCCCCAATTCCTCCTCCATTCTTTTTCAATTCACTCCCATTTTCTATCTCAAATCCACTCCTACTTCACATATCATCCTTCTCTTCTACTAAAACCTAATTGTTCATCATCTAACCTCAAGAATCAAGGCAAGGGGCGCAAGTTTCATTGAGGTTTGTGGAGGATATAGTTGATTTGTGGTCTTGTTCTTCATATCACTCCCTTCATAGCTTCGATTCAAGGTAAAACTTCAAAACTCTTGCATTTTCTTCCTTTTTGCATAATCTCTCTTCTACTCATCTCAACTCCTTCATATATTGTTGTTGTTGCTTTGAGGAGCCATCTCAAACACTATTGACAAGCACTTAGGGAGGCTTGGGTGTTTGAGGTGGCTCCTTGGCTTTGAAGGAGTTGTTCTTGTGTTTTCTTGCATTTTCTTGTATTATGAATCTTGTTTGCCTAATTTTCATCAAATGAAAACTCATTCTCATACTCCATGTGCATTCGGCCATGAACTCTATTTTAGGGTTTTTGTGTGTTCTTGTTCATTTTATGATTTGAGTTTGAATAATTGTTGATCTTGGACCATACATAGCCTTGGGTTTGGGCAAGGAAAATAGGGTTCATGTTGCTTGTTTTGTTTTCCTTAATTTTGAATGAATAAATGCATGATTTGGCTAATGTTTGTTTTAGGAACTTGCATGATAGATTAGGTCCTCTTCTTTTGTGTTGTTTTGTGTGTTAATTTGTCAATTTTTGCATGAAATAAGTTGATGATTCCATGCTTGTATGCATTCGGCCATGACTAGGGCTTTTACCCCTTTGATTGCTTGAAGATTGTCATTTTGATTGTGGTTGAGTAAATGCAAGTTGTGTCATTGTGTTTTTCAACTTTTTACCATTTCATTAACTTTTTACTTTTACCATCTCATTCACTTTTTATCACTTATTTCATTAAACTTTTTACCACTTTGCATTCTTTTCTTTTACTACATTGCATCAAAACTTCTTACCATAACTCATCTAACCTTTTACCACGTTGAACCATGAATCATTTACCTAAAACCCAAAGACATTTCGCATACTTCATGCATCCTCTTACTTATTCTTCCATATTCATTTCTAACTTACATATTCACATGTCCATGCATACTCAAATGTTCATACCTTACACAATAATTATGCTCATGCATTCATAGTCTTGTATGCTCAATCTTTCATTCATGCATAGTCTTATATGCTTATTCATTCATGCATAGTCTTGTATGCTCACGCATTTGCATATTTGCCTAATCATGCACATCATTGCTTGCATGTTCATTCATCTAACCTAGATCATTCTATGCCTATAATCAATTGTATTCTCTTGTTCGTGATGCCATTTAAATGTTTTGATTTAATTGTGTGCAATTCCTCCCTCATGCATGTACTCTTATATGAAGACGTAAGCCTACTCACCTGTGGTAGCATAGAGTCATTAAGATAAATGCACA
Organism: Astragalus membranaceus; assembly: GCA_039519185.1. Classification (NCBI taxonomy): domain Eukaryota; kingdom Viridiplantae; phylum Streptophyta; class Magnoliopsida; order Fabales; family Fabaceae; genus Astragalus; species Astragalus membranaceus. The sequence continues at coordinate 19,039,167 of CM076853.1, forward strand.
CCCTTAGAGATTGTTGCCCGTCCCATAGCAATTCTCACACACACACACACACACAATTGTTTTGAGAACTTTTGAGATTGTTGCCCGTCCCGTAGCAATTCTCACACACACGCACAATTGTTTTGAGAACTTTATCTTGCATCATTGACAATTAAATCTCTTGATTGTATTGGCATGCTTAATCTTAGTTGATGATCAACATGTTCATGATTGCTTGATTAGTTGAATATGTTTGAACTTCATTCATTCATTTTGCATTTGGTTATGGACTTGGAATTTGGTTGAAATTGTTCTACTTTGTTTTTCCAAAACTCATTTCCAAAACCCTTCATCAAAACTCCAATAAGACCAGATTGTCATCAATGATCACTCGCGCCGTTGCCGTTTGGTTGTTGGTGACGATTTCATTTTCAAAAAAAGAGTTAGTAGCACAGCCACTCTAAACCGTTGTTGTTTGGTCATCGCGAACACTCGAATCAAAAACAAAACCGATTATCATTAATGATCACTCGCGCCGTTGCCGTTTGGTTGTTAATGATGATTTCATTTCCAAAAGGGTTTTGGCAAGGGATGGACTAGCTCTAGTCTTGATGCACCCGTGTTCTTATTCATTTGTGTTTGTTCTTGTGCTTGTTATATGATTAAGTATTGAATTGGTGTTCACAATTTGCTTGCTTGTTTTGATGATCGCATTGACTTTGTAATCCGACTTCAAAGTTCAAAACCTTTGTTACTCGTTAGTAACACCTCAAAACCATGTCGCTTTCAAATTATACAACAACTTGTTACTAGTTAGTGACATTTACAATTTCAAATCTTTTTCATAACCAAGAACGCTTTCAAACATCAAAAAGCCATCTCACAAACCAAAAATCAATTCGATTGCGAAAACCCTTTTGATTACTTAAAGCAAAACCGATTATCATTAATGATCACTCGCGCCGTTGCCGTTTGATTGTTAATGATGATTTTTCCCGAGAATTAGTAGTGTGGCCACTCTAAACCTTTGTTGTTTGGTCATCACGAACGCTCGACCTCTTTGCGAAAACATTTTCTTCGCTAAACAAAAACCAATCGTCATTGATAATCACTCGCGCCGTTGCCGTTTGATCGTTAATGACGATTTCATTTTCCAAAGAGCTAGTAGTACGACCACTCTAAACCGTTGTTGTTTGGTCGTCACAAACGCTCGCCCAATTGCGAAAAACTCTCAAACCATTTTCAAAACCAAAAAACCAGAACTACGTAGCTTTGAATTCTCCATCGCACCGGGAGATACGTAGGAGCGGATACTCTCTGTCAAGCACAACAAACCAAAAAACATTTTTCCTTTCAAAAACCAAATATCTTTCCAAAATAAAACATTTTTCAAAACAAGAACTACGTAGCCTTTGATTCTCTACCAAGGATACGTAGGAGCAGGGTCACGCCCCTGTCAAGCGCAAAAATAAACAATTTCCATTACCTTTCTTTCTTAACTCTTTTTTTTTACCAAAAACACAAAATATATAGGGAACTAAGTCGACTGTACAGTCGGATTAGTCTGCTTTTTAGGCCATTAATGAACCGTTACGGATCAGGTCCTAAAATCCCTATTTAAAATAAATAATTTCTAAATAAAAAATACAAACACATCTCTTTCATTTCAAAAATCAAAAATCTTATTTTCAAAGTAGGGGATTAAGTCGGTCGTACGGTCGGGTTAATCATCGTTTTAGGATAAGTGAACTGTGGTCCTTCAGAGCCCCAGCGCTCCTTCAGCCCCCAGCGGCCCTTCAGAGCCCCAGCGCTCCTTACGACCCCCAGTGGTCCTTCAACACATATCACACAATCCTAAAACCCCTATATTAAAAAACACCAACACACAAACATTTTCTACACAAGAACTACGTAGCTTTGAATTCTCCATTGCATCGGGAGATACATAAGAGCGAGCGGCTAACTCTCGTCAAGCGCCAAAAATAAAAATTTTCATTAAGTCTTCTCATTCCCTTTGAGGCAAATTTAAGTATTTTCCAAATCAACACTTAAAACCACACGTTTAATTAAAGGTTCCCTTTCGGTAGAAAGGAGGTGTGGGGTGCTAATACCTTCCCCATGTCTAACCGACCCCCGAACCCAAATCCTCCGGTTTTCCCAAAAGGCCATCCGCTTTCCAAAAAGGTTTTTCTTCAATATTTTCCTTATAAAAAATATTGGTGGCGACTTCATTGTTTTAAAAAGTTGTAAACGAAGAAAAATCCCCTCAGCGGTGGTACTGCTGTTTGCAAGGTCAAGACAAAAAATGCTCAGAGGTGGTACTGCTGGTTGCAAGGTCAGCTTTGTTGGTGCCAAGAATGGGAAGACAATAAAGAAGCAAAAGAAATGAACTTGAGCTGGTAGCTCACAATAGCCTTCCTTGACAGCAACAGCAAGGGCACACATGCATCCTTTACTTTTTTTTTAGTTTTTGTATTTTAATTAATTTTTTTGTTTTATTTTGTATTTATTTATTTTTGTCTCTTCATGTAGCAAAGTTGACTTCCTTTCTATTGTACTATTTTTGTGAAAAAAAATGATTATAATAAAAAAACATATATTCCAATTTTATTTTTTTTCCATAACACTACAATAATAAAAAAAAGTCTAATTAATAATAGCATAAACAAATGCAAAATCGCCAACAAGCACAAAATAGCACGTGTGAACGATAAAAATCTAAAAATGCGCAAAATGACATATTTTTGGGATTTTTTATAAAAAAATGAAAAATACCGGTTAAAATTGGGTGTTCACAGATAATCTACTATCTATCTTTTACTATCTACTATAATCTACTAATCAACTCAAATAATCAATTAAAACTATGAGATAACTGCACTGATACATAAAAAACACGGGATAACTGTACTAATATATTAAAAAATACGGGGATAACTGCAATGATATATAAAAACACGTGATAGCTGCACTAATATATAAAAAAACACGGGATAACAACACCGATATATAAAAAACACTACACAGATATATAAAAAAACACGGGATAAATGCATAGTTTGTTTTTAAATGATACTTTTACATTTTTAGATTTTAATATTTATTTATTTTTTATTTGAAACTCCTTTTTTATCTACTTTAAATTTGTCTTTATTTTAACGGGGTAATGTTCAGACTATTTAAATACTGTCTAAGTTTATTCATAAAAAGAACACGACAGCACCCATGCGCATGCACGGGTATCCTACTAGTTTTTAAAAAAAATCCCTAGAATTTATTTTATAAATACCCTTATGTTAAGTCTCTGTTAGCCATCTGCTTATGTGGCTGACAGAAATCCATGTTAGCATTTACATATCATTTATTTTTATTTTATTTTATTTTATTTAAATATGCTGACTTGGATATTGTCAAAAAAAAAAAATCAATCCCCAAATTAAATTAGGGATTTGGCTTCTTCTTCTTCTTCCCTCTTCCTCATCTTCTCCAGAAGCGTTCTTCTTGTTTGCGAACGCCATTGAAGCCTCTCTACCTTGCAGGCAGCTCACATAACTCTTGGTTTCATCTTCACTACAAGCTGGCATGAAACTCGCACGTTCCTTTATTTTCCTTCGCATTTTTCTCTTTCTTTTCAGTTTCGTTTTTAATTTCCTCGTTTAATTTCGTTTTCGTATTTTCAATTACATTTCCATTTTTTCTTGCTATTATAAAATTGAATAAATTATGTGCTGCAATTGTTTTTACGATCTTGTATTTTTTGGGAATGAATTTTCTAGGTAACCTCTTCACCTCAACTTGTTATAGGGTGGTGGTGTTGGGTGAGTGAGTGAGGGAGGGAGGGAGGGAGGGAGGGAGGGAGGGAGCGAGAGAGAGAGAGAGGGGGGGGAGAGAGAGAGATGGGATCTAGTGAGGGGTAAGGGAGGGGGAGATGAAGTTACTGGGCAACCAACCCATTTTTTGTTACTGTTCTCGACTGGGCCGAAGCCCAATCCGACGCAAGGCCGACCATAACCGGCCCAATAGTAAGACAGAGAGGAATGACCTAAATCCACTAAGATCAATGGCTCAGATCAACCCTCGCTGCATCTCGCATGATCAACGGTCGAGATCGACCACGATGATCCAATGGCCAGCGCTGTCCCTCTAACTCTATATAAAGAGGCATTGTTCCCACTAAGAAGGTTAAGTAATTTTTACCCATATTGTTACTCTGCTCGCACTCTTATCCCTCTGACTTGGGCGTCGGAGTGTCATTGCAGGTACTACCACCCGGGAAGGACTCTGAGCACGACCAGATATCGCTCACCCAATCAATTCATACATTCGGACATAAGACTCGACTTCTCTTGCCCGCTCCAAGGTCGAGCACCTCAGTTCAGTTACTTTCTAGAATTTGCTTCAAGTGCAGCATCAGTTATCGTGATTGAGCAAGGGTTTTAGTTTAATGATTTAAATAGTCTGGGGAAGGTACTAAATTAATATGGGAATTGATTTTTAATCCACCTCCTCTTTTTTAAATTAATGAAAATTAAAAATATTATGTGTAACGCCCCAAAATAATTGATTAATTTATTTAATTAATTATTTTAGTTATTAAGTGATTGTAATATGATAGTACATTTTTGTTGTGTGTTATAATATAATTTATGTCATATTATATGTGTCATATGATTATGTGTTGTTAATTGTGTGTGGGGGTTGGTGTTAGTAAAATATTAGCATAATTATATATATATATATATATATATATATATATATATATATATGTATATATATATATATATTATTTTATGTTATATTATGTGTATTTTATGAGGGGGTTAGTATTAGTGAGAAGGGAGGTGTAAGGAGAAAAGGGGCTTGGGTAGTTGCATTAGACCAAGTCCATGATGAGTAAGTGAGTATATAAGGAGGGATTAGGTCTAGGGTTGTGCATACCTTAGAGATTAGCGAAATTTGGAGAACTAGGAGAGGAGGGGAGTGCGACGGCTAGGGAGGAAAAAGAAGAGAGAAGGCGTGACTTCCAAGCAAGAGAAAGAGAGAGAAGGAAGGCGCACAAGGAGAGAGAGCTCTAGGGCAAGGATTTTCGTGATCATCTAAGGCTAAGGTAAGAGTGGGGTTCTATCTATCTAATGGGTTATATGAATGTCTCTATGTGGGGTGGTTAATGGAACCCTAGGTGATTAAGATTAGAGAACCTTAGTTTTAAGGATTGATTATGTTTGATGATGAATATATGTGCTTAAAAGTGTTTAAACATGAATTGACGATGTCCAAGCATGATTGATGATGATTGTATGTGATTGGTGATGATTAAATGTGTTTTGACGGTGATTAAATGTGATTAATGGTGTTTAGACATGATTGGTGATGATTAACATGTTTGATGATGATTTGGATGTGATTGTTGGTGTTTGGTGTTGTGTGTTGTTGATTTTAAACAAAATTTCTGGTCGTAGAGCGCATAGGGCGCATTCTGCGTGTATTCTGGAAACAATCTAGCAGTCCGAAAATTATGTGGTTTACCTTTTTAGAAACTAGACTTAATGCTTGTTAATTTGGCGCTAGTTTGGTTGCATTTGGAGTTGTATAGATCGAGTTAAAGGTGTTGCAAGTTAGGTTAAAATTCTGGAAACGATCTGAGTATAGGTTCGGTTATACAGTAACTGGGAACAATCTAGTGGTCCGAAAATTATGTGGTTCACCTTTCTGGAAACTAGACACAATTTCTACAAATTAGGCACTGAGTTTACTCAATTTGGATAAGTATAATGGAAGAATTCTTGGTTGCAAATTGGGTCAAAAATCTGGGACGGTTTGGGATATATGTTCAGTCTTTGTCTAATTGTGAATGCCCCGATCCTTCAAATTTCGTGGGGTTTGTTTTGTTTGAAAGTAGACTTAATTTCCTACTGAATAGGCATTGATTTCGCTAAATTTCGTTGAGAAATGAGGGAGAAGATTTGATTTCAAAATGACTAATAATTCTGTCTGAATTTTGTGGGGTTTGTTGCTCCGAATTTTGTGGGGTTTGTTGCTCCAATTAAGTTGTCAATTATTAATTGTTAATTTGCTAAATTAGTTGGTTGATAATTGTTGGTTGTTGGGCGCCATGTGTGGCTGCCCTAAATTGATTGGTTAAGTTGTTGGTTGCTAAACGTTGTTAATGATTGAGAGGGCTGAATGCCGAGTTGTTGATTGTTCTCTTAGCGACGAGGGAGTTCTGCTCCATATATAGCGAAGATATTAATTGTTGCGACGTGATTGTGTTGGCGGTTGTGACGTGCTGTTTGTTGTCTGTTGTCTGTTGTGATATTGACTATTGTGACGTGTTGTCTGTTGTAGCTTGTTGTTCGTCATTGTTGTTGTTGTTTAGTCGTGAAGCCTCTTTGGGCTGGTGTATTGTTGTTGTTGCTGTTGGCGTCCCGTCTTACGTCGTTGTTGTGATTTGGTGTCGTAGGCCTATGGCCAGTGTTGTGTATTGCGTCGTTGTCATGATTTTATGTCGTAGGCCTATGGCCAGTGTGGTGATTTACGTTGTTGTTGTGCTGATATGTGATTGTGTTGACATGTTGTGCATACCCGTTGCGTCGCATGCATATCATGTGGATTAGGCTTCGGCCAGCGTTGTGGATTAGGCTTCGCCAGCGTTGTGGATTAGGCTTCGGCCAGCGTTGTGGATTAGGCTTCGGCCAGCGTTGTGGATTATGCTTCGGCCAGCGTTGTGATTTAGGCCTATGGCCAGCGTTGTGACTTGGTACCGCATGCATGTGCATTTCATACTGCATGATTGACTAGTGAAATTATGTGACTATTGTGACGAGATGAATGTGATGACCTGACCGAATGCATATTGCTTTTCATACGATTTATTAGATAGTGTGATATCTCACCCCTTCTGTTTGAATGTTACCCCTATGTTGGTAACGTGCAGGTAATAGCGAATGAAGGCGGAGTACCTTCATATAGTCGGGTCGGTGTCGTCGCTCTGATACGTAGCACTCGGGGGGATGGACGCTCTTTTATATTCCTTATGTCGTTACATTTGTTGAACTTAAGTTTATGCCGTTATGACTATTCATGTTGTGAACCTTTTGGAATTTTATCGTTAAGTTGAACCCTTGATTTTCCGCTGCATGTAAAATGAAAGTCAGTTATTTTTGAAGTATGATTTCGTTGGCGAATTTCAGTTGAAAAGCTGTAGCACTCAAAATGATTTTTGAAACTCTGATTTATTTAGTAATTTGCCGGGTAGATTTTGGGTGTTACATTATGTGGAAAAGCTAAGAAGGACAAGTCTTTGCCACATCAGCATTTTTTAAAATGAGAAGTTTTTTTGATAAACAAATGTTAGTGGGAGCGGGGGAATGTTAGTTTTCAGGGTTTGAACCCTAGACCTCTTTCTTGTAACTTTTTCATGTCCGTTAGCTCGCCAACTGAGCTACATTCCTAGGACAAAGCAGAAGTTAACGGAAGGACGTATTTAAAAAAGAGCCATTTTGCAGACTTTTTTAAATAAAAAAATTTTGCAGGGACTTATTTAAAAAATCACTATATTTACAGGGACGAAAAATATATTTAATCCTATAATATAACATTTATTTTATGCAAAATTACTTCGGAAGTCCCTTAACTTAATTTCAAATTTCGATTTAGTTATTTATATTTTTTTTTCTGGATTTGTCCTTTAAACTTCGAAACATGAGTAACGTTAACCTTTTTTAACATTCCCATTTAACTCCGTAAAAAAGTGCCTACATGGCAAATACAATGTTTATATTTTTTGTATAAATCTAGTATCCTCTGCGCGCAACTGTAGAGACTAATCCCTCGAGCCGGGTAGAAGCACAATGGGCGGAAAAGCTAAGAAGGGAAATTAATAGCAGGAGTTCTCTTAATTTTCCTTCAATCGATGCGCCATTGAGGAAGAGATAAACTTAGGAGTAAATACCAGAATTCGTCCTTGACAATTTTTTCGCAGGGCGAATTCTTCTCTGACAATTTTTTCGAGACATATTGGTCCCTGACAATTCCAAAATGAGACACGTTAGTCCCTCCATGCATTTAGCCGTTACTAGCTCACTAAACGTCTCCTATGTGGCACGTTAAGTGCGACATTGTCACATTAGATGTCACAGATGCGTTTATTTTGGGCCAAATTCGTCCCTGAAATTACAATTTTAAAAAAGGGACGAATCAGCCCTTGACAGTTTTTGGGACAAATTCGTCCCTGAGTCATCTTCAACCTTAAAACTGTGGTTTCTGAAACCAGAAACCATCTTTCTTCCATTGAAGGAGAGAAGGACGCACCTGAGAGAGAAAGAACGACCAAAAGGTAGGTTTTATTCACTATTTTTCATTTTGATTCATGATTTGTGTGTCATTTTTATGTCCATTTTATATTTTGATTTCTATTCGTTCATTGGTAGTTTGATTATTGATTACAAGAATGAGCAGCCATGGATCTCAAACTACTCACTTTTATTCTGGCGATTCAACAAATACTCGTATGCATTGGAGTGACCCAAGATGTTGTTGTGGGTTAAAACTGTTGTAACCCTTTCAAAGGCAGCAGCAAACCCCAATAGAGAGTTTTTTGGGTGCCCTAATTTTAAGGTAATTAAGCTGTAACTTTGCAGATTTTAATCATAGTTTTTTATACAATGCAGAACAACATGCCAAATTGTAAATGTTTCATATGGGTTGATGAATTCTTTGAGACCCATAATCAAATTGTCCTCCAAGAAACTAAAATCATTCAATTGGAAAAGGAGTTAGAAGCGATGAAAAATCATATGTACGAAGTTGAAGCGAAGATGGATGCAATGCAAATCAAAATGATTGAAATGATGCAATTGAAGGTGCAAGGAGCTAATGGGTGTAAACATTATGTATGGATAGTTGGAGTTGTGATTGTTTCTATTTTAGTGATTCTACTATTGAATTAGGCAATATTTTTAGCTTATCTTGTTGTTAGACTATGACATGATTTGCTATCTTGTTGTAATGAACCTTATATTGTTGTTTCAATTAGTAAAGTTGGTGTTGTTGTTTCTATCTAAAATTGGTGTGTATTTGTGTGTGAACTGGAAACGAAATATCCATAAATAGGAAACTGAAAGAACTGAAAGAACTGGAAACTGAAATGATACAAAAGAAACATCCATTAGAAAGAACCATTTGTTCATTAGTGCACCAAAATAAACTACAAAAGCACTATTTGATCATTAGTGCACCAAAAGGAACATGTTCTCCAAAAGAAACAGTTACATATTCTCCAAAATAAACATCCAGTAGTTAAATAAGCACTATTTGTTCATTAGTGCACCAAAATAAACTACAAATCATCCCCTAGTTAGGCCTAGATGGTGGTGGTTTGAATCCAGGAGTAGTCATGAATCGGAAACTCATGTTTGCCATCCATCTTTCCCCTTCATTCTGAGAAACTCTTGCAGGTATAAAAGGCTTAATAGGAGGTGGTCGAATTGCTGGTATACCAACTGTTGATTGCGGTCTCATATGAGCACGTGGCCTAATCAGTGGTGGTCTAATAGCAGGTGGTCCTGGTTGTGATTCCTGAAAGAGAAAAAATAGGTCATATTAGTCCCTGACAAATATCAAAATAGGCCATATTAGTCCATGTTAATACAGAGATACAGAAGCTAATTTACACAAAAACAGAATGTAAAACAGTAGGTACTCTATTAGTTCAATATACCAGAATGATAACAGCAGGTACTAACAAGTTACACAGGCACTCTAGAAATTGTAAATATTAATACCTGTGTAACAACTTGTGGCTGTGATGGGGTTAAGCTAACTTCATCTTGAGTAGGTTGTTTAGCCACTCTAGCCAACTTTACAGCCTTCCTTTTGACATATCCAGGTTTAGCAGGTCCTTTGCATGTCTTTTCATAACGACCAGGTTCAAGACACTTAGTGCAGGTTGGCCTGTACCTCTTTTTAAGCTTCTTTCCACCTGGCACTTCTTCAGAAACAACATCTTTTCTTCTATGTTTTTTCGGCCTTCCAATAGGCCTCTTTAGTGGTGGTGGCTCTGGTTTAGGATGTTCACTAACAGCCCAATATTCTTCAATATTGACAGGTTGAATATAGTCAAACAACGACAAAATTAAGTCAAACAACGACAAACAAGTCAAGCAACGACAAAATCAAGTCAATCAAGTCAAAGAACGACAAAATACACAACATTAAACAAAATAGGGAAACATGCATTTGGTAGAGAGCCACGAAGAAAATGGGGATCAGTGTTAGGGTTTTCATCTTTTCTTAGTGTGCATGTGGATCAGTGTTATCATCAAAATAGGGAAACAAAATGGTAGAGAGGCACGAAGAAAAGGGTAGAAGAAACGAAATCATCGGCGTGTCAACAAAATCGTAGAGAGCCACGAAGAAAATGATAAAAACCTAACATTTGCGAATTGTAGTGGAGAGCCACCGCCTCCTACGGCCAGCGGCGTGTCAACGACGTCTTCAACCCACAGCGTCTTCTTCTTCAACCCACAACTTCTCTTCTTCTTCTTCTTCTTCTTCTTCTTCTGCGCTTTCTCTCTCTTCTCTCTATCTCTGTGTCTAAATTGGTTTTCTGTTTTTGAATACTAGATACCACTCACTTGTGGCTCAGGGACGAATTTGTCCCAAAAATTTCCAGGGACTGATTCGTCCTTTTTTTAAATTTGTAATTTCAGGGACGAATTTGGCCCAAAATAAACGCATCTGTGGCATCTAACGTGACAACGTTGCACTTAATGTGCCATGTAGGAGACGTTTAGTGAGCTGGTAGCGGTTAAATGGATGGAGGGACTAACGTGTCTCGTTTTGGAATTATCAGGGGTCAATGTGTCTCGAAAAAATTGTTAGGGACCAATTCGTGCCGCGAAAAAATTGTGAGGGACGAATTTGGGCCTTTACTCTAAACTTAAATGAACGTAACACTTACTTTTACGGTTTGAGTATTTCTAGTCATTGTTGTGGAAGTATTTTGATCATTGAGGGTGTGTTTGATTTGCTAAAAAGCAAGGAACTCGATTTGACAACTCAAGTTGCACTCTGTTTGATTTGAAAATTGTTCAGGGTACTGGACAAAAATGGAGGCAAGGGACACAAAAACTCAAATTCACACACACACACACACACACACACACACACACATTTCTTATATTTTCTCATTGCATGGCCTCTCCCTCTCATCTCTCTCCCTATCTGTCTTCTATCTCCTCTCTCGCACATTTTTCGTTATAATTTTTTAATTATATTATAATATATAATATATGTTATATAAAATCATTATCAAAATTAGAAAGGGAATTATAATAAATTTACATTTTTTTATTTGTGTTGTCCATTGTTCACCAAACAATAGACATGACAAAAAGTTGTCTAGTATTGTCTTGTTCTATACTGTCCAGTGCAATACTTATTTGTTTGCAAATCAAACAGACTTTGAACGTGGTAGTTTTGTTTTTTGTATATGCACCAAATGAAGTTTTCTCATCGGATGCATAATAGTTTATTTAGGGTATTTTTGAAATTTTAGGTTGAAATTTAAGGATAAAATTGGAAGAAAAATGTGACAAAAAATAACAGTTATATTTGGAATCCCCTTTATTAATAGTTATAGATTGGAGGAATTTGTATGTAAATGAGTTTGAGATGAGATCTAGTTAGGGGTGTGAATAGGCTGGGCCGAACTGGACTTTGCTAGGCTGGGCTTGCCCTGCATCGAAAATATTAGGTCTGAGTACAACCTCTGACCTGTTATAGGCTCACTTTTTAGGTCTGACCTGGCCTTTTGAAAAGTCTGACAAGGCTCGAAAGCCTGTTTAAATGCCTATTTCATTTTTTTTACAAAAACCTACAACTTTTTAATGGTGTAAGCTTTTGTAAATAAACTAGCATAGAAAAAGTTGTGGCTTGGAAGAGGACCAAGCTCATAAATCCAGATATGATATGGAAGAGGCATTAGGTCGCTCCACGATCTGTTCCCTCTCTGTCTTGTCTAGCTCCTTACTCTCTAACTCTGGACAAGCTTTCTTCTAGTCCTTCAATGGCAGTCTTTCAATGGTCTATCATTATTTTTACTAAAAAGTTAATTAAAAATAATAATTTATATTGTCACGGGGATGTCCACATAAGAATTTTATCAGCCATGTAAGCAACATTATGTCCCAATTAGCACTATGACTAACACGACAACTTTTTTTAACGGAGTCTAATAGAAAGTATAAAAAAGGTTACTATTGTCATCATTTAAAAATGTAAAGGTCTCATCTGGAAAAATATATATAAAGAACTAAATTAAAGTTTGAAATTAAATTAAGAGACCTCGGGAGCAATTTTGCCTCTGTTTTATTATAATGTGTTCGAAGTTATGTAAGCAACTCATAATTTGTTTGGTTTATGAAAGAAAAATAGAGGAAAAGAAGAGAAAAGGAAAAAAAGAAATAATAAAAGAAAAATGAGTAGAAAACAAGACGAGTTGAGTAGTTTTCTTTTTTGACAAAGAAATGTAGGAACCTCATTAAAACTTTTTGATACAAACCATATTTAGGAAAAAAATCATCAATAAGAAAAAAGATTACCCCCTCCCCCCTCATTTTATTGAAAAAAAAACGAAAGACAAAAAGATTAGGTCAATACCCTTGGCAGGAAAATAAAAAAGCGACTATTTGCAACACCAACACCATAAGGCAAAATGAGGGAACAAGATCCTCTCCTGTCACCTCTCTCTATCTCTCTCTTCTTGCATTTTATTTTTAATTTTTTTAATATCAAATAATTGAAGGGTTGAGATTGAGTATGATGATGATCCAATAGAGGGGGTTTGGGGTGACTGGAGTGACAGGAGAGGATCCTGACCGGAGAGGATCCGGATCCGCAAAATGAGAAACATAACTCCGATCCCAATCAATTAATTAAATCTATAAGTGACAGGTTTATCTAAGCAAGAATTGTTTTCTTTGAAATATAAGTAACCGAAAATCCATACTTGAAACTTAAAGTAAATAATTGTTTTCTAGCATCCACCTTCGCTATAGCCTATTCATCCTCCTCATAAGCAAGCAACTAATATTATTTGTAGAAGAATCTCAACTAGTGGGAAGATGAACCACAAATCTATTACACATTTATCAGGTCTTGGTGCTATGAGTTGCACAAAATATTGGATTACAAAAAGTCGCAGGTAATATTAAAAAAAATATTTTTGGAGCCCGACCGTCGGTAACGTCAAAACGTCTAAAGCCGCCGGTAAAAGTTTTTTAAAAAGAAAACATTTTTGTGCGCTAGCCGCCGGTAATTTAAGGGGAAAAAACCGGTCGGTAACGCAATTTTTTTTAACGTGTTACTGACGGCTTTTGACTGCCGAAAATTACGAGCGACCAATAACTCCCAGAAATTCGACTTTAGCTATGATCTTTTTTCCCATTTTGTCGGTTTTTGACCACTGAAATACCCGTTCTTTTGGTAGTGGAAATTTCTTACAAATGTTGAAACTTAATTTCAAACCAGTATTAAAATTTTACTTTTGACTCTGGTGGTGAGTACAACTCTCATTAGTTTCAGAAGTACCTACAGCAAAAAGATGTCTTGTCTCAGCGAACTTATCCCAATACCCCTCTACAAAATGGTGTTGCAGAACGTAAGAATTGTCACTTACTGGATGCGACGCGAACCTTACTTCTTCAAGCTTCTGTTCCATCTAGATTTTGGGTGGAGGCTCTTTCCACAATTGTTTTCTTGATCAACTGTCTCCTGTGTTCCTTGTCCTTCTCCTTGTCTGGATGATATTACTATACTTCCCCAATTTTTGTAACATTCTAAATTTTATTCGTCAATAAAATCCGGTACCTTACAATTTTGTAACAAATCAGAGATACACAACTCTAGGTTTGGACTAAAATTCAGATATATCCTTTACATACGCTTAACTTATCCATATGTTAATAAACTTTCATAACATAATCTATTAACTTCACCAACTAGTGGTATAAAACTTCATATGAGTTAAACTACACCACTTAATCCAAACTTAGAATTGCATACATCCTAACAACAAAATGAGATGTTACGTAAGATCCAAAGACCACTAAGATGTTCAATATCTCAACTACACAAGTACTTAGACAAAATACATCATAACATAAGTTTCCAAGTGATCGAACTTCAATACATAAGAAGATCAAGGACCCTTTTCCTTTCCTTTACCTTCAACAGTTTTCACTTGCTTATCTGAAACCACAACATAAATAAAGGGTGGGATTATGAAAATCTCAAAGAGTTCCTCGACGGCACCTCAATATAAGTATACTCACGGTGTCTTTTAATTCGTTACCAATAACGGAATCCCTAAATTAATGGTGTAGTCTTATATTTATAATATTTAATGCTAGAATCATCACAATTTCGGAAACCCACACCCAACATTAGAAGGGTACAACATAAGGGTCTTGAACTCGGGTGCATGACTCCTTCTCCAAGTACGTCACAATAAGCCTTTAATCTATTGATTGTTATAGATACATATACATATACATTTCTTCGCTCACAAGATTTTAACGACACGATAACATCTCAACCAATTCATATTATTATCATAGTTTATCATGACAAAAACAAGTTGCATGTAATTGCAATTTGATTAAGTATGGAATTGGAATAGACTTGGCACCAAAAGAATGAGAAAAGGAAAGAAATGGGACAGGGCACCAGTAGGGTGCACGCTCCGTGCTATAGGGACACGGTCCATGCTCCTCGGTTTCAAAAATTGTTTGGCAGCACCAGTTCCTTGCACGGTCCGTGTTGTTTTCTAGTTGCATAATTTCAAGTTCTAAGTGTTGTTTCTCATTCTTTTACCTTCCAAAGCCTCCCAAACTCAACAATTAATCCAACCACAACACGACAACTTATAATCAAGTATAATCACAGTCATTCCATCAATTTCATGCATCAAATGAACAAAGTTACATAAACACATAAATCATCTTTTTGAAGACCCGGTTGTACCTCGGGGAATTTGCGCTAAATGTACCTCGGGGAATTTGAACAAAAAGGTGAGGTGAATAGATAATGCAGGCAACACAGAAACATCCATCATAACATGGTTCTAGGCACTAAATGTGCTTGATGTTGTATTTTATTGAAAATAAAAAGATATTGCAAAAGTGAGAAGTTCCACATTGCTTGGCTTTGGATTCACCAAAGTCTTTATATACTAAAGCTTAATGAGAGCTAGTAAACAAGCAAGTAGAAGGGGCTCCCTTGCACGCACAAGCAGGGACCAACATGGCTTGGTTCAGTGCGAATCTTTCGATTTCCCCCCCTGCGCGCTCGACTGGCCTTGCGCTAATTTTATTAAATAAAATATTACTTTTATCAGCCTATCCGTATACGCCCAATTATGGGTCGAATTGTTTTACGAAATAATTTGTAACAGAAAGTTCAAGTCGAAAACTGAAAGTTGGTCGAACTGATTGGCAAAACAATCTGGTCGAAAAACTGAAAGTTGGTCGAATTGTATTACGAAATAATTTTATAACGGAAAATTCATTGCCTTTATTTTGTAACTGTTGATTTTCTTACAACAGCTCTTTTCACTTATTACAATTTATTCTGTATCTGCAAAAAATTAATCCGACTTGATTACTGTTGAATTTTCCAACGGCCTTTGACTGACCATTGATTGCTGGAGCCTATGCTGCAAACGGCTTTATTCATAAGCCTATATAAACAGCTTCCAGTGGCACTTGGAATATACGTCAGAAAAACTATTTTCCACTTTTCTACAGAAAGAGCTCTGGGTTGCTCTCCTGTTAATATCCAGTTCTTCTTGCTAATTCTGATACCTCTTTCGCTACTGCGATTGAGAAGATCCGATTGTACCTCGGGGAATTTGCGCTGTAGAGGCGGATAAATTCTTCAGGGCCAGTCGCAAGACGCCTCCGGTTGTTTATCTAACATTTCTGTGTTTGCAGGTTTCTTTTCGACAGCATCAGTGCAATTCGACAGCAGCTAGTTCGACTTTGACAGCTTCTGTTTCTGCACTTTTGGTTCGCAGCAGTCCTTGCCACTCAACAGCATCAGTCGAATTTGACTACTGCAATTCGACTACAGAAATTCGACAGCAGTCAGCATAATTCGACTACAGCCATATCTGCAACTTTTAACCAACAATCTGAAGAATTTAACCTATGGCTGACGCAACCATCGACAATGATACCAGTTCTACCGTCAACAACAATATCACTGTTATTGTTCCTGCTGCTGTCCCAGTAACCTACGCGAAGCCTTTTCCTGACATCTCCAAAATTGAGGTCTTCGCAGGCCAAAATTTTCGCAGGTGGCAGGAGCGCGTGAGTTCTCTTCTTGACATGCACGGAGTTGCAGCAGCGCTTACTGACACCAAACCTGTCAAGCCTACAACTCCCAAACAGGTCGAAATTTGGATACATGCCAACAAGGTGTGCCGTCACACAATTCTCAGCACTCTCTCCAATGAATTGTTCGACATCTACTGCACCTACAAGGAAGCTAATCAGATTTGGGAGTCAATGATTCTCAAATACACTGCTGAAGATGCTAGCAAACAGAAATTTGTCATCAGCAATTACTACAATTGGGTCATGAGTGAAATTGACGAAATCAAAACTCAAATCAATCAGTATCACAAGTTACTAGAGGAAATGAAGGCTGAAAATATTGTTCTTCCAGACGAGTTCATTGCAGGTATCTTGATCGAAAAGCTGCCTGAATCATGGAAGGACTACAAGCAACAACTGAAGCACAAACACAAGCAACTGTCACTGAACGAGCTGCTGACTCACATCATTATTGAAGATACCAACCGAAAGGAGAGTAACAAAGCAAAGTCGAAATCTATTTCTGCACGTGCAAACATGGTGATGAACAACTCTTCAAGGTACGACAAAGGCAAACCTGACTCTTCAAACAAAAGGTATGATTCCAAGAAATTTGCTAATCAAAAGAATTACAAAAAGAACAAAGATCATTATCCTGGTGTTCATAACTCTGAATACAAGAAAAAAGGCTACTGTTTTGTTTGTGGAAAGCCAGGACACTATGCACCTAAATGCAGGCATAGGGCGAGAAACGACAATCCTCCTAAAGC
Organism: Astragalus membranaceus; assembly: GCA_039519185.1. NCBI lineage: Eukaryota > Viridiplantae > Streptophyta > Magnoliopsida > Fabales > Fabaceae > Astragalus > Astragalus membranaceus. Next base: position 19,056,292 of record CM076853.1, read on the forward strand.
TAACGCCAACTTGGCTGATGCTGGTGGAGATGATAATGAGGATGACGATGTCATTGCTGCTGTCGTTTCTCTGGTCAATATGGCAACTGATGTGAACAAGTGGGTGGTAGATTCTGGAGCCACCAAGCACATTTGTGCTAATAGAGAAGTTTTTACCTCCTACACTGCTGTAGGGGAAGGAGAAGAAAACATCTATCTGGGTGACTCACATCCAGCCCCAGTTGTGGGAAAAGGAAAAGTTCTCCTCAAGATCACATCGGGAAAAACTCTGGCTCTCACAAATATGCTTCATGTGCCTAATATAAGGGCAAACATGATTTCTGTCGGTGTTCTGCTGAAGCATGGTATCAAAGTGACATTTGAATCCGATAAGATTGTTCTTACCAAGAACGACATTTTTGTTGGAAAGGGATATTATGATCATGGACTTTTTGTACTCAACACTTTTGATTTCAATAACAATGTTTCGACTTCTGCTTACTTGATTGGCTCTTATAATATGTGGCATGCTAGACTAGGTCATATTAACTTTCCGTATGTTATTAAATTGCAACGTCTTGGCATGATTTCGATTAGTGATAAACAACATAGTAAATGTGATGTGTGTGTCGAATCCAAGATAACAAAGAAATCATGTCCCCCGGTACAACGTGAATCTGAATTGCTTAGTTTAATTCATACAGACCTAGGAGATTTAAAACATACTCCAACTAGGGGCGGAAAAAATTACTATGTGACGTTTATAGATGACTTTTCGTGATACACTAAGGTATTCTTATTAAGATAAAAAGATGAAGCATTTGAAGCTTTTCTTTCATATAAAGCTGAAGTCGAAAATCAATTAGATAGAAAGATTAAAAGGGTTAGATCCGATCGTGGAGGAGAATACATATCTTTTAATGATTTTTGTGAAAAGGAATGTATAATACATGAAACAACTCCCCCTATTCACCTGAATCTAATGGCATAGCCGAAAGGAAAAATAGGACATTGAAAGAGATGATGAATGCTATGTTAATTAGTTCTAGTGCGCCAAACAACTTGTGGGGTGAGGCTATCTTAACTGCATGTTTTATACAAAATAGAACTCCTCATAGGAAAACCGGAAAGACCCCCTATGAACTGTGGAAAGGTTATCAACCTAACTTGAAATATTTAAAAGTGTGGGGGTCCTTAGCTAAAGTTATGTTGCCAGATCCTAAGAAAAGAAAAATTGGTTGCAAAACCTCTGATTGTGTTTTTATTGGATATGCAGAACATAGCGCTGCCTATAGGTTTCTAGTTGTGAAAAGTGATGTTTTAGATATAAACACTATCGTGGAAACTAAAAATGCTGAGTTCTTTGAAGCATGATAGTGTATCTAGACGACCATTAGTAACTACCAATGATGAAACTCATGAGGAACCGTATGAAGAATTAAGGAGAAGTAAAAGACCAAGAAAAGAAACATCCTTCGGAAATGATTTTTATACTTATCTTGTCGAAAAAGATCCAAAAACCTTTTCTGAAGCAACTTCTTCTTCTGAGTCGAAATTTTGGAAAGAAGCCATTAAAACTGAAATAGATTCAATTTCCAAATGTAACACTTGGACCTTAGTTGATTTACCTCCTGGAGCAAAATCAATAGGATGCAAGTGGATTTTCAAAAGAAAATATAACCCCGATGGGTCTATTGATAAATACAAAGCTAGACTAGTAGCAAAAGGTTTTTCGCAAAAACAAAACATTGATTACTTTGATACTTTTGCTCCAGTAACAAGAATTTCTTCTATTAGAGTCGTAATAGCTGTGGCTTCTATCCATAAACTTGTTATTCACCAAATGGATGTCAAAACCGCTTTTTTAAACGGTGACTTAGAAGAAGAAATTAACATGACTCAACCCGAAGGATGTATAGTTTCAGGTCAAGAAAACAAAGTATGCAAACTCCTTAAGTCCTTATATGGTTTAAAACAAGCACCAAAACAATGGCATGAAAATTTTGACAAAACTTTAATTAAAGAGGGTTTCTCCACAACTGATGTTGATAAATGTGTTTACACTAAAACTATGTGTGGAGAACATGTGATCATATGTTTATATGTAGATGACATGCTCATATTTGGTGTTTGTCTGGATATTGTTATTAAAACAAAATCCTTTCTTTCATCTAGTTTTGACATGAAAGATATGGGTGAGGCTAATGTAATATTAGGAGTTAGAATCATCAGGGAAGGTGATAGTATCACACTATCACAAGATCATTATGTGGAAAAACTTCTTAGGAAGTTTGGTCACTATGACTCAACCCCCTTGAGTACCCCCTATGAAGCTAACTCACGCTTAAAGAAAAATAGAGGTGATCCTGTTGACCAACCTCAGTATGCCCAAGTAATTGGGAGCCTACTGCATTTAATGAACTTCTCTCGACCAGACATTGCATTCGTAGTCGGTCGTCTGAGTAGGTATACTCACAATCCTGGTCAGGATCATTGGAAGGCAATTGCTCACCTTATGAGATATTTGAGAGGTACCACAACTCATGGTATTACTTATAGTGGATTTCCCGCATTATTAGAAGGATACTTGGATGCTAACTGGATATCTGATTCAGATGAGACAAAATCCACTAGTGGTTACATTTTCACACTTGGTGGTGGTGCGGTAACTTGGAGGTCAGCCAAACAATCCATTATTGCTAGATCGACTATGGAGTCTAGGGGTGTTCAGTGGTTCGAGCAAATCCAAACCAAACCACAATCCAATCCAAACCAATATGTTTGGTTCAGATATTTTTGTGTTCGGGTCAAAATCGAACAAATCCAAACCAACCCATAGTTGTTTGGTTCAGGCAATGGATTTTAAAAATTAAATCTGCAAACCCGAACCAACCCATATTAGGTCATAATAATTTTGTAATCTTAGATGTACACGATTTTATTTGCTTAGAATTTTTACCTTAATAATTTATGATTAAGTTGTAAAACTTTAATACTATGAATGAGAAGACTATTAGTGGATTTGAGTTTGATTTCGTGTGATTTTCAATTTTTTTTAGCTATTTAAAGTGTTGGAATATCATAAAAAAGTGTTGTTTTTTTATATTTTAGAAAATTAATATTTTAGTTAATAACCCGTGAGCCCAATCCAAACCAACCCGTCAAATATCGGTTCGGTTCGGATTTTGGAGAAAAAAATGTAAAATACGAACCAACCCAAACCAAATAATTCTAATTGGTTCGGGCAACAGATTTGGTCAAATCCGATCCAAACCGACCCGCGAACACCCCTAATGGAGTCGGAATTTGTAGCTCTGGAATTGGCTGGTACTGAAGCTGAATGGTTGAAGAACCTTTTAGCTGGTATTCCTTTGGGAATAAAACTGACACCATCAGTGTCAATACATTGTGATAGTCAATCGGCAATAGCCGTTGCAAAGAATAAGACCTATAATGGCAAAAATAGACATGTGCAATTAAGACATAATGTTGTCAAACAATTGCAAAAGTATGGAGCAATATCGATCGATTATGTGAAGTCAGGAGTGAATTTGGCCGATCCTCTGACAAAACCCTTAGGGAAGAAAATGATATGTGAAACATCGAGGGGAATGGGACTAAAGCCAATTGATATTAAGAAGTGATGGTAACCCAACCTTTGTGATTGGAGATCCGAATAAGGTTCATTGTGGTAAAAACAAGTTACTTATTGATAGTGCTAGCACTGGAAACTAATTCAAGTAATTAATTTCATTATTGTCCCTTCCTATGGTGCTATTGTGATAGTGGTAGACTGCTTGGTTAAAAGGATAAGCTTAAAGCTTTTCATGATTTTCATAGCCCTTATGGGTGGTGTATGACTTGCAGCATACACTTGATGAAATCACCTATATGAGTGTCAAGTGAGGCCGCTTGCATGAGATCCTGGCGAGGCCTCTAGAGCACTTATGAATACCGAGCACGCGCAGGGCCTAGTAGCGCACCACCGCGGAAACAGCAAGAATTGTGGGGGTGTAATGTCATAGTGAAACCTCTAACATATAATATGTGTCTTGGGTTCCATAGCTTGCTATACCAATTCACTGTATGTTATGTTTTATCTATCTAGGACTGGTTCCATAGCTTGCTATACAGCTCTGAAACATTACATCTACGATGTCAACCCAGAAAACCTCCTTTATAAATTTATTTTTGGCTTAAATATATGTTCAGCCCCTGCAAATATAGCCAAAATCCAGTTAAGCCCCTGTAAAAATAAAAGTTTTAAAATGACCCTTGTAAATATTAAATGTTTGCGGTTAAGCCCCTCTGTCAATTTTTCATCAAAAAATCCTGAACATATAATATTTATAAGGGTCATTTTAAAATTGTTAATATTTACAGGGGCTTAAATGGATTATGACCATATTTGCAGGGGCTGAACATTTTAGAATTTTTAATATTTACAGGGGCTTAAATGGATTATGGCCATATTTGCAGGGGTTGAACATATATTTTTACCCTCTGCAAATATGGAAAATTGACCGAGTGGCTTAACCGCAAACATTTAAAATTTACAAGGGTCATTTTAAAACTTTTATTTTTACAGGGGCTTAATTGGATTTTGGCTATATTTGCAGGGGCTGAACATATATTTAAGCCTTTATTTTTCAACTTTTGAAATATGTGGGGGATTGTTGTATTTTATTGAAAATAAAAGGCTTAAAGGTCATTTTGGCCCCTGTAAAATACACATTAATCCATTTTGGCCCCTGCAAAATAAAAAACTTTAAATAAGCCCTGCAAAATAGTTAGTTGTTCAGTTAAGCCCTTTTACCCTCTGGGCTTAAAGGTCATTTTGGCCCCTGTAAAATACACATTAATCCATTTTGGCCCCTGCAAAATAAAAAACTTTAAATAAGCCATTGCAAAATAGTTAGTTGTTCAGTTAAGCCCTCGCTGTTAGGGGTCCACTAACGCTGTTAGTTTTAAAGGTATTTTGCAGGGGCCAAAATGGATTAATGTGTATTTTGCAGGGGACAAAATGGATTAATGTGTATTTTGCAGGGGCCAAAATGACCTTTAATGTGTATTTTGCAGGGGCCAAAATGAGGGTTAAAAATAACAGCGTTAGTGGACCACTAACAGCGAGGGCTTAACTGAACAACTAACTATTTTGCAGGGGCTTATTTAAAGTTTTTTATTTTGCAGGGGCCAAAATGGATTAATGTGTATTTTGCAGGGGCCAAAATGCAGGCAACACAGAAACATCCATCATAACATGGTTCTAGGCACTAAATGTGCTTGATGTTGTATTTTATTGAAAATAAAAAGATATTGCAAAAGTGAGAAGTCCCACATTGCTTGGCTTTGGATTCACCAAAGTCTTTATATACTGAAGCTTAATGAGAGCTAGTAAACAAGCAACTAGAAGGGACTCCCTCGCGCGCACAAGCATGGACCAACATGGCTTGGTTCAGTGCGAATCTTTCGATTTTCCCCCCTGCACGCTCGACTGGCCTTGCGCTAATTTTATTAAATAAAATATTACTTTTATCAGCCTATCCGTATACGCCCAATTATGGGTCGAACTGTTTTACGAAATAATTTGTAACAGAAAGTTCAGGTCGAAAACTGAAAGTTGGTCGAACTGATTGGCAAAACAATCTGGTCGAAAAACTGAAAGTTGGTCGAACTGGATTACGAAATAATTTTATAACGGAAAATTCATTGCCTTTATTTTGTAACTGTTGATTTTCTTACAACAGCTCTTTTCACTTATTACAATTTATTCTGTATCTGCAAAAAATTAATCCGACTTGATTACTGTTGAATTTTCCAACGGCCTTTGACTGGCCATTGATTGCTGGAGCCTATGCTGCAAACGGCTATATTCATAAGCCTATATAAACAGCTTCCAGTGGCACTTGGAATATACGTCAAAAAAACTATTTTCCACTTTTCTACAGAAAGAGCTCTGGGTTGCTCTCCTGTTAATATCCAGTTCTTCTTGCTAGTTCTGATACCTCTTTCGCTACTGCGATTGAGAAGACCCGGTTGTACCTCGGGGAACTTGCGCTGTAGAGGCGGATAAATTCTTCAGGGCAGTCACAAGACGCCTCCGGTTGTTTATCTAACATTTCTGTGTTTGCAGGTTTCTTTTCGACAGCATCAGTGCAATTCGACAGCAGCTAGTTCGACTTCGACAGCTTTTGTTTCTGCACTTTTGGTTCGCAGCAGTCCTTGCCACTCAACAGCATCAGTCGAATTTGACTACTGCAATTCGACTACAGAAATTCGACAGCAGTCAGCATAATTCGACTACAGCCATATCTGCAACTTTTAACCAACACTTGAAACCCTAAGATTAAACAAGAGGGAAAAAGAGGAAACTCACAAGTAAGCTAAAATGCAAATGAACAAGTATGTAATGCTCCCCAAGGACCGAATGTCTCCCCAAAACTCCAAGGAAACAAAATCAAGCTTCAAGGACCCCTGACTTACACTCTTAAACATATATTTGCGTATTTAATCCACAAAATTACTTGAGAACTTACATTAACTTAAGCTTTAAGGGTATAAATAACCCATATAAATATGAGTTATCACACCCCCAAACTTAAACCATTGCTTGTCCTCAAGTAATGACACTTGATAAAGATAACAACTTAATAAAAACAGAATAACGGCCGATTATCAAGACCAAACTAGTTGCACCTTTAAATCAAACAGATTTTCAAAAATCTCTCTCATTAGACCAAACTTTCAGATTCACATCCAACACACACACACGCCATTGCTTTTCACAACATATAGAATTATTACTGCTCAATTGTGAGTGTGTGAGTACTGGGCTTAGTTTAGTTCCTAGCTAGTTTCAACATTTATGCTAGCCTTGGAAAGACTGGCATTCTTTTGGTTTAGCCAAAGATTTTTTTCAAAAAGGAGAGTAGACTAACAACTTCACATAAGAGTTGAGGGGCTTCAAAGCACAACAAAGGGCTTGATTAGGCATTTCAGATTTTTGGCCAGTGCACTAACTATTGATTTGGTGATTTCTCAGCTCTATAGCGTTAGATGCTATAGCACTGGTGACTTGATGAACAGATTCAGCTGCAATGCCCTCATTACTGAACTCCTTATTTGCATTTTTTTATATGCATTTTTGGAACAGATCAGCATTTGTTTCGGGCAATTGCAGCTAGCCTATTGCACTGACCATCATATAATCTTCATACCTAGCCTTAATATAACTGATGCACCCCCAAACTTAACTTCAAATGCTACTCTCAATTTTTAGTAAAAACTTGACTAAACCTTATCATTCCTAGCTAACTAGGTTCCTTGCTAAGCTTAGAGTTTGAGTGTAGAAGAAGTAATAAAACCAATTATTGTTCAAATAAGGCTACTCTACTCAAAACACATAATCATCATTAAATTTAGCCAAACAAGTACAACTTCTATTACTGAAAAATTTAAAAATTGCAACTAATCATGCCTTTTTATTCAAACAAAACATAACATTGACATTTATAAGGTCATTCCCCCAACTTAAGACCTAGCAGTGTCCCCACTGCTCATGCATGCTAAAGGGAGACTTAACAGAATTAAAAAAAACATACATAAAGCTCTAAACATACTGTTAGATGCTGGACAGACGCTATAGCATCTAACAGATTTATTAAAAACAGGAAAATAACTTTACTAGTTTTTTTTTTTGAAAAAGGGCAAGGCTACTTTGTTGCTAACCCTGACTTGAGCCTCCTGCTTGCTCTAGATGGCACAGGGGCTGGTTTTGCTGTCTTTTTCTTGGTGGTCTGCTCTGGCTTTTTCTTTCCTGCCGCTATAGCGCTAGACGCTGTAGCCTCATTCTGGGGATCCTCTGCTTCCTTGTAGGCTTTCATCTCAGCCAACTTTTCTGCTGCTTCTCTCTCCGCAGAATGATCAGGAGTCTTCTCCTCAGATGCATATTTTTGCGGGGACTTGGCTTTAGACGCTGTAGCATCAGCCACTACAGCGCTACCTGGCACCTCTTCTTGTGGAGGGTCATCTGCCAACCTGATCCTAGGGTTTCTCCTTGCTGCATGATATGAAATATGCTTTTTCTTGGCTGCTTGATGCTGTTGCTGAAATTGCTTTGCTGGTTGTTGTGGTTTCTCAAGAGCTTGCTCTTCATGTTGGCGTTGTGGTTCAGTCAATTCCTGCTGTGGTTCTTTGGTTGGATGGTTGATGGGTGATTTGGGTGGTTCAGGGTTGGTGGTGGGGCTTGATGGTGGTGTTGAAGTTTTTGCTGGGGATTTGTGGGGTTTACTTGGGCTAGGTCTTCCTCCTCTTCACTCTGACTTTCTTCCTCAGATGAATCCTCCTCTTCATCACTCACTATTTCCTTCATTACTGCCTTTGTTTCCTCTTCATCTTCTTCACTAATCTCTTCCATCTCTTCTGAACCTAGGCTTTCTTCCTCTTCAATGATTACCTTTTTTTGCTTTTTGGCAGGACTTTGCTTTTGCTTCTTTGCTGGGCTTCTAACTCTTTTCTTCTGTTCGTGCTTTTGCTCTTCCTTTTCTCCTTCTTTAGTTGGCTCTTCTTCAATTAGCCATTCAGGGAACTCAGGGGGCTGCACACTGGATTTTCCTTTTGAGATCTCAGTGAACATAGATTTTTTCCCATTCAAATTTTTCTTTTACAAAACGACAGAGTGACTACTGCTGTAGCGTCAGGCGCTGTAGCATTACAGCATCACCTGAAGCTGTAGGAGCAGGCTTCTGCCTAGGTTTGAATGCTGAAGGGAAAGGTCCCAGTGGTGACCTTCTGACTTCTTTTCTTCCACCTCCACTTCTGAGTTTATGCACAGATCAATGATTAAACAAGGGAAGTAAATATTCATTGAGTATGAATCGTGTGATTAACACCAGCAGCGCTTAATGAACTGGCAAGAGCGCGAATGCGAGTTACATATTCATTGATGCTACGACTTCCTTTCTTAGTGCATTTTAGTTCAGATCGCAATTGTCTAGACTTAGCCTTGAGGTGCGCATAATAATGAGTATGAATCGTGTCCCATACCTCAAAGGCGTGACAGCAATCAAGCACTCGCGGCAGCACCGTGTCCGAAAATGTGGATAAGAGCCATGTGAATAGCGCTCGATCTTGCACGATCCACTTGTCATATGCAGTAGAGACCTAATTTTTAGCTTGATCTTCAATAGAGTCAAACTGTTGAGGAATCTCCGGATTGACAAGGAAGCGGTGCAGTTTGTGAGTTGCGATGACACCTTCAACTTGTTGATTCCACACGACAAGATGTTTTGATCATCAAGTTTAATTAAGAGTTTCGGACCGGTGACAGAGCTTGATTGATTCAAAGATTTTGCGAGTTGAAAGATCACAGGAGAGCTGTGTGCCTGTTTTGGTGATGATGTTGGACTGGCAGCCATGATCAATTGCAGTAAATTCACAGAAACTAGGAACGATTTTGGAAGAAGCAGAAGATTGTTGCAGAGAAACACGCAACAATGGTGAGCAATTCAGAAACGAAGGTTGAAGATGATGGTAACAGGATCGAAAACCGCTATTGATACCATGCTAAAGTGTGAAACACTTTGTATCTGTGAATTCATCATGTAACTGAATTGATCAGAATGAATAGCTTGAGTACAATTCTGTTTCATACAAGTTATATACTGGCCAGATCATCTAACTAACTGCCAGCTCATCTAACTGACTTGCCAGCTCATCTTACTGACTTGCCAGCTGGAATACAAACGCATTACATTTAACTGAACACTACAGTAATGCTACAACTAATGAAAGCTTGGCTTGTATTCTATCATATCTTCGGTTTATTAGTTATGTAGTTAAGTTACTTTAATCAAGTCTTTCCTTGATTCCCAGTTCACGGTGATTCTCACCGAACCAAGGGATCCCTCCCTCTTCATCTGTTTGCAGCATTTCTAGGTCAGGCGACAAGCGCTTTGAAGGTCAGCACGAGCAATCTTCTTGGTAAATCGCATTGATTATGTTTGCATTCGATTTATTCTTGGTAATATTTCACGTTCGTTGCATTCTATTTCTGAAGTTCTCATTGTTACTGCACATCTTTGATGAAGCTTGAGGGTTTTGTGATAATTTGTTTTCCTTCTTTTTGTTATATCTGTTCCGATTTGTGACCATCGAATGTCCATTGAGTGCAAGATCTGTCCTGCATATTTACTGCATTCTCTGACAATTTCTCCCATCCAGCAAGGTGGCTGAGGCTGGTGGCAGTTATGAAGAGGGTGGTGAAGGCTGCATAATTAAGTACTCCCTGGTCTAACTGATATAATTTTTGCTGCTTCGATACAGCTTGGTGTGTTCTCAGTTATCGAATTCTTTTAGGCGGATTTATATCACTTTCTGGTGTATTTATAGAAATTCTAACGTTACTCAGGCTGTGACTTGTCTTAGGCGTGCTTCCTCTGCAGGAAGTAAGGGTAGTTTTGGAATGGGATAGTCGGCTGTTGGAAGCAGGACCATATGATTATAGCATTAAATCTGATGGTGAAAAACATAACAGCTTGCAGAATTCTTGATCAAAATTAAGGACAAGGAGAAAACAATAAGCCAATTGGATGCCAAAGAGTGTGGTGGACACTCCCTACTGACAAATCAAGGAGTGTGTGTGTGGGAGTAACATTTCAGATGCTTCGGGTAAGCGGATTGGCACTGTACTGATGCAAAAAGGACGTTCAGTAGCATACATGAACCAAACATTGTCGGATAGAGCTCAGAGAAAATCTGTTTATGAACGAGAACTTCTGGCCATTGTCATTGCAATGCAAAAATGGAGGCCTTATCTTCTTGGCCGGCATTTTAAGGTACACACTGATCAAAGGAGTTTAAAATTCTTAATCGAACAGAGGGTGATGGAAACCTGGGAAGGAAACCTTACTGCTGATGCATTGTCAAGATAAATGCAATTTTCTGCTATTACTACATTACAATGTGCTGTTTGGGAAGGGTTAGAGGAAGAAATACAAGAAGATGATCAAGGGCTTGGTGCAAGGTTTATTGGGGGATCCAAATAGCCACACAGGTTTCCAGCTAAAAAAGGGAAGGTTATACTACCAGGACAGAATCGTCCTACCCAAAAATTCGCTCAGAATTCCGTGGATTCTTCAGGAGTTACACGACTCAGCTGTGGGGGGGCACTCAGGTCCATTCAGTACGTATAAACGTGTAGCAGGACTGGTTTATTGGGACGAAGAATGCCATCAATGAATATGTTTAGGCATGTGAAGTATTCAGACAAATAAATTCCAAACCTTGAGCCCAGGAGGGTTATTGCAACCCTTACCAATCCCCGCGCAGGTTTGGAGTGAAATTTCTATGGATTTTATCTGGGAACTTCCACAAACCATGGGGGTAGATACCCATATTTTACTGTGGGTCCAAATTAAGTAAGAGACTATAACTCACTATTAGACTTATCTTGTAATAAAAGCGGTTTTGAATAAGCAAGCCTTTCATATCACTGATGGACTTACTTGTCTATATTATAAGCTCTACTTTGGTTAGCTGTGTACATGAATCTCTATCCTGCTTTTGTTTTTCGGCTGCTGCATGTGTTCTGCTCCAATTTCCTCACTATTAGTACTTACAAGCAGTGATATCATTGAAATTACTTCAATCAATTCATTCCTTAATACACTGATGGTCCTCTTCAATTATTCCAGAAGCTGAAGGGAAAGATCAAGTGATTGCGAAAAACTCAGTCGTTGGCGGAGGTGGAGGCAGAGGCACAGTTATTGCAAATGGGTATCCTTTTCCTCCTTTTTTCTTTTACTTTTTCTCTCTGCTATTTCTCCTTCTCTTTTGCTCTTTTTCTTTTCTGAATTGAATGGTTGGTATATTGTGAAGGTTTGTTGGGAACACCTTGCGAAGTTGCAAAATAATCTCTATCTAAAGTATCGATTAGTTGCTTCTTTTCTCCTGTTTTTTGCCTTTTTTCTCTTCAGTTGATTATGAACCTCTGATTTGGAAGATATATTTTAGCCTAACTTTCTTTTTTATCTATTTGTTTGTTCATTCTCTCAACAACGTTGTGCTTCTGAAAGAACATGCACACAAGCTTCTCTATTTAAGCTTCATTCAAAGCCATTACCTTTTCTTTAGTCCAGCACTGTCACACCATCTTAATTTAAATGGATCTTTAGTTTTATTGCAAATTTTATTATGGCTTGGGTTTGGAAATTAACTTATTTCATCATTATTATGGTTGAAGGTCTTCAAGGTTGTAAGGAAAGATATGCCTGGTTGTTCACCACAAGTCTCTTTGGACCAAAAATTAGTATTTCTTTCTCCTTTAAGTGTCATTATGTTAGGGATATTATTTTATGGTATTGCTTGGATATAATTCTTTGATTTCAATTAGGGGTTTGCTATGCTTTAGAGATAACATTGTGTTGTTATTATTGCTCTTGGTCACTGATATCTTTATTTCAGTTTTGGAACTATGTTTGTTGGGTCATGGGTGTGCTATTTACCTTAAAAAATGACAGGCATGGGTCGCCTTTTCATTTTCTTTGATATTTTTATGTCCAAACTGACCATGAAATTTGTACTACTCAGCATTTCTCTTTTGAAATTTGTTTGCTTTGCTTGGTATATGTGATTGGTTCTTAATTTTCATCAAGTTGAAGTATATAACTTTTACAAGTATGGCAGAAAAAGTGAGTCTTAAGACCCTTATAATATGCTTGTCCATAATTTGATATAGAGGTTATCATGTTTTATATGAGGTTACCACATGATGATCTATCTCTTATGATTATATTCTGGGTTAGTGATGCTTTAATTTGATCCTCTATTTTTCTAATGTGGTACTGTTACTCTTTCCATATAGTTTGGATACTTAATTCTTTTGTCCTAACATTTGCAGATTGTGTCCTTATACACCTAATAATATTTTGTCTATGTTTCCAAGAGTTTAAAGCTTTCTTGGTTCAAGGTTTGGTCCAAACACAACGTGTTGGCAAGCTTCATATTTGTCACATATCAGTTTTGTGTTCCTATAACATATATTACTGTAACCAATAAGTAAGAATAGTCTATAACTCACTTACACTCCCTTCCATGCAGCTAATATACCTTGCAGCCGTTGCTATGTATAACAAAGCAATTCTGCCTAGTTTGTGTTTTGCAGGTTATCATAGAAAGAACATGGTGTACTGAATGGGATATGTGTGCTTAATCTTGATGCTTGTTGTGTGAAAACGTAGTGCAAGTATACACTGTCTTTGCAAGTAATAAAGGGTAAATGAGATCGTTCCCACGAGGAATTTAGCTAAATACAAGAGTTTAATTTTGCTAACAAATTAGTGAATAAAGTAAATGACACACAAATTTTGAGTAACATGAACAGTAAAGGTAAATGGAAATGGTGATTAAGATTCAGTGATGAGAACAAGCTGAGATGCATTCACGTCAGTAACTTCATTAATATGCTATTAAGGGTATATTCAATGCTGCAACATTAGGTGCTGCAGCAATCAGACGTTATTCTCTCGAATACTTCACACTAGGTTTTCCTTGCAAGAGTTTATCTCTAAACCCTAAAGAAGTACCTCCTAGGCTGCTTGGGCACCGGCAGTGATCACCTTATGGGTTTTACCTTCCTATCTCTAGGGTTAAGCAAGGAGATTAAGATCTCTCGTTAATGCCCACTACCCATATTACCTTGTGAGATTAATTTACAAACCATCTCTGAATTTATAAATGCTATTTAAAATAGACGGCCAATCCTATTTTAAAATGGAAATATTATCACACACAAGGTAAAATGCACAATATTAAGTATACTTCATAAATAGCATAAAAAATCTAGTTACTTCAGATCCAGCATCTCAACTATGAGGAGTTAGCTCATATTGAGCTTACAAAACATGGAAAACAACTTAAACAAAAGAGTAGAAGTCATATTACAAATTCCAAAGGAAGAAATGATACTATTGAGAGGAAACAGTGAAGGGACTCCAGTAGTCACGATGGAGATCTGATCCAGCTCTTCTAGTGCAATCCTCCAAGAGAAATGTAATTCCAAGTGATGCTGTCGCAATGGTCTCAGCAATGAAGCTTGTAGGTAACAATGGTGAGCTAAGCACGCTGTGAGGAGCTATCTCTATACTTCCTCGTGACGGCAGAGCATGCAAATGAAGGAGGAGGAATGTCCTTATATATTACCACCTTGCACGCAACCCTAGAATGAGGGCTCTTTAAGGAAATGCGTCCTAGGATTGAGGGCAATCATGGGAATTCCTCAATAGGAAATATCTTTCCGTGCCATACAGCGCTGACACCTGTCCTTGCCTTAACTTCCGTGTTTTCCGCATTCTCCTTGAGCTTTCTCTCTCATCTTTCGCAAATCCCCTGTTGCACTCGCACCTATTGCTGCAGCACTGACACTAAATACAATTAAATGCACTAAGGGCATCAAAATGCCCAAATAAAACCAAACCATTCCTGCACCATTATTTCTAACCAAAACACTTTTTTACACACTAATTAACACAACAAGCTTATTAACTTACTAGAATTCAAGCTAAAAAGGCAAGTAATAACCATCATAAAGGATGGTTATCACACCCCCAAACTTGAATCGTTGCTTGTCCTCAAGCAATGACACTAGACACAGGCAAGCACAACTGTTAATAAACAATCTCAGTCAATGAATTTATTCCAAAATGAAGCACAAAGAAGAATCAAGCTGAGCATTAACTTTCAGACTATCACTCAATCTCAACCCTTCTGAACAATGAGTTCCCTAACTTATTCCTGCTCAAAAGTGTGTGGGTGACACTTTACTTAGTTCAGACCATAGCAAAGTTCAAGATTTCACTTAGCTAAGACATAGAGAGGTTTTCTTTTGGGAAAGCTAAAAATTTTTCAAAAAGAAGGACAGACTAACAATTCATGCTCAGAAAGGGGGGTTGAGCTTGATTAAGGGCTTTGATGCAGCAATCCAGAACTTTTAAGGCAGTGCACTTATTCAATCCTAACATTAACATTGCTGCAGCATCAGTTGCTGCAGCATTACAGACTCAGAATTATACTTTGTTCAGACTTTTGATTTGATTCTGTACTGCAATGCCTTTATTTCCATTTCTCTTCTAAATAGCATTTTTGCGTTTTTTTTTTTTTTGCACAGTAGGCAATTGCAGCACATTACACAATTATTAACAGACACTGGTGCTTTGCACCTTCATTCAGACTTAACTCAAACATCCTAAACTATGTGCACATAACCCAGCATTGCTGCAGCAACAGTTGTTGCAGCACTGCATTCCTTCATGCTTCGCCTTAATATATCTCAGAGAACCCCCAAACTTAGTTTATTATGCTGCCCTAAGTTTTTAGTAGAAATTTAGCAGTTCCCTAGGTCTACCAACACTAGCCTAGTTTCAGATCATCTTTAATTCACTAAGTTCCTACCTGAGTTCAAGTTTAAGTGTAGGAGCAGAAACAGAATAGTTCACTCATCAAACAGGGGTGTAATCACTCATTTCTCACCATATCATCACTAAGTTTTTGCTCAACTCTACTTCTATTTTTCTTTTTAAATTCACTAATTTGATTGCAATTAACAGAGTACAAGACCTATGTATAGCTCCCCCCCCCCCCACTTAGAGCTGGGCAGTGACCTCACTGCACTTTAAACTAAAGGGGGAAAACTACAGGACAGCAAACAGCACATACTAGGAACAGACTACAATCAAAACGAGCCACAAAAAAAAAACTAGAAGCAAGTTTATTTGAACAGGACATACCAAAGCAGCACAGAAATTAAAAGCATACTAGAACAATACTAAAAGTAGAATATATGAGATTAGGGTGCAGGAGTTCCTGGTTTAGTTCTGGGACTGGCACGAACTGGAGTACTTTTTCCTTGCTTCTTGGAAGTAGGCTTGGAAGATTTAGCCTCAGCTGGCTTTGGGACATTCGTGGCTTCTGTTGCTGCAGAAGTTGGATGCTGCAGCACTGATCCTGTATCTGCAACAACAGGACCAGCATCAGAAACACTTGCCTTCTTTTGGGCAAGCACGAATTCCCTAGCCTCCTTGGCTTTCTTTGCAGCTTCAGCCTTCTCCCTATCAGCGGATTCCTTAGCTATGGCTTCATTTGCGGCAGCATTGGCGATTCCTTGCATGATTGCAGCAATTACTGAATTATCTTCATTCTCAGGCATCACAGGACTTGCTTCCTCATTGATTCTAGCTTCCTCTGGTACTCGCTCAGTCTTTCTTTTCTTGGTAATTCTCTTTGTCCTTTTCTGTTTGGGTGATATTAGCATTTCAGAACAGGCTGCAGCATCAGTAGCAGTAGTAGCAGATGGCACAGCAGGAGTGGTCTGGGTGGCAGGTGTTTGGGGTGGAGGGGTGGGTGTTCTGGGCTGAGGTTGGTGTTCAGGAGTAGGTGATTTTGGTTGTGGTTGGCTTTGTTCAGTGGTGGGTGCAGGCAACGGATCATCAGGAGAAGCATTCGGGTCTTCCTCAGTCCTAGAGGACGAATCACTTCCATCTACTTTTGCACTCTCCTGACCCTTTTCTTCTTCTTCACACTCCATTTCATCATGCTCTTCTTCCTCTTCAGATGTATCAGGATCCTCCTCATCACTTTCTTTATTCAATTCTTCCATGATTTCCTTGTATTGATCTTTCTCCTCTTCACTTAGTGACTCATCATCTGATTCCAGCATGTCCTCTTCATCTAATGGTTCAGTCTGCTTCTTCTTTCCTTTCTTAATTTCTTGCCTCTTCCTCTTCTTTTCAACTACAACTTCTGGCTCAGCTTCCACATTCACTTCCTTTTCTACAGCTTCAGGTTCCATACAGTCATCTTCAAGCACCCATTCTGGAAATGCTGGTGCTTCCTCAGCAGAAAGTTCTTTCACATTCGCAGCTAGCACAGTACTTAACCAATCCTGCTGTTTCTTCATAAATTCCCATACAGCCCGCTGCTGCAGCATGAATTGTGGCAGCATGGTGGGCTCACCAGATGCTGCCGCAATGCTTTTCTCTCTGAGGACGGTAGGAAATGCAGCCATGGGGAAACTTTTCTGCTCTCCCAGAATTTCAACACCAGCATTTATACACAATGAGGTTATCAGGCAGGGGAAGAACAAATAACCTGCAGTTTTACCCTTGCAAACCATGATTTCCCTACAGATCAACCTTCCAATATCAGCATTCTTTTTGGTCAGAATAGCATTTAGCAGCATCATCCTTTCTTTTTCTAAATTTGTGGCATGAGAGGTAGGCAAAAGGGACTGTTTGATGAAGTTGAACCAGACCTTTGCATCATGAGTCAAATATTGCCTCTTGATTTTAAATTCATTCGCACTGCATGGTTCCCATGGTGTTCCTGGTAGAGAAATACTTCGCTTGACTCCTTCCATCTCCTTCTTTCTCCAATTGGCAACAGCATTTCCGAAGGCAGGACTATGGAAATCTAACCCATAGCTTGCATTGATTGCTAGGGCGTCAAAATCCACAGCTACCCCGCGCACCTTAGACACAAATCGCTGCTTTCCATCCTTTGGGGGTGGAATACCTTCATAAAATTCTCGCACTACAGAAGCGTAGAAGAACTTGGGGTGCTGCACCAATCCCTCCCAGCCTAATGCGCTCACAATGGATGTGAACGCATTAGAGGCTCCTTTCAATTCGAGACCCCGTTCTGCCCAGAAATTCATATTTTGAAACTTCTCAGCTTCGCTTACTTCTTGATTCTTTAAGCTTCTTCTGCGCAATTGGGTCGATTCACCCCGGCCAGGGTTGGATTGGTGCTTGCCAGAGGATTTGGAAGCACTAGCCTTGGTTCTAGTCATGGTGGATTTTGTGAGATTAGGGAAGAATTGGTGGAGAGGTTCAGGGACGGTTTCGATGAGTTCTTTGAGAGAAAAGAGGTAGTTTCGGTGAGGAGATTGAATGGGAGTGGGTGGTTATAAGTAATGGGATGGGACGGTTTTGTTGGGAAGAGGAGCTGCACGTTTTACTTTCGCACATAGCCGTTGGGTCGTGGGGGTATGTGGAGGGTTAGGATTGAATGATGGGACGGTTCTCTGACTTGACTTGACCACTCACTGCTGACTCATCAGATCTTGTACCATAACTGCAATTATTTTATTACCGCATAGCTGCTACTCACTGCTGTAGCAACACTGCTTTAAGCATTGCTGCAGCACCGCTTGCTGACGCACCCTCAAACTTCAAATTTTCAGACCATTCACCTGCAAAATAAACACAAGACAGCAACACACTAGTTTATTAGACTAAACTCTGGGCTGCCTCCCAGTAGCGCTTGGTTTAAGAGTCCTCAGCCTGACTTCCTTTTCAGATTAAAGTTTCTGTAGTTCAGTGGTGATTTTGCTTCTCACCACTGGTTCTCCATAATATTTCTTCACCCTTTGACCATTCACTTTGAAGTGCTGCTTCCTCTCTTCACAATACAAATCTACAGCACCATGGGGATACACTTTCTCAACTTTAAAAGGTCCTGACCACCTTGACTTGAGTTTCCCAGGGAACAACTTGAGTCTTGAGTTGAATAGCAAAACTTGGTCACCTTCCTGAAGCTCCCTTTTCTGAATCCTCTTGTCATGCCAAGCCTTGGTTTTGGCCTTGTATAATTCAGAGTTCTCATAAGCAAAGTGTCTCATTTCCTCTAATTCGTTCAGTTGCAGTAGCCTAGCTTCCCCTGCCTTAGTATGATCAAAATTCAGCTTTTTTATGGCCCAATGAGATTTATATTGGAGCTCTAAAGGCAGGTGGCAAGCTTTGCCATACACTAATCTGTAAGGAGACATCCCCAAAGGAGTTTTAAAAGCAGTTCTGTATGCCCAGAGGGCATCATCTAAATGATTAGACCACTCCTTTCTTGTAGGTCCTACCATCTTTTCAAGTATTCTCTTGATCTCTCTATTAGATAACTCAGCTTGGCCACTGGTCTGGGGGTGATATGCTGTAGCAATTCTGTGCTTAACCCCATACTTGGCTAAAAGAGCTTCAATCAATCTGTTGCAGAAATGAGTTCCTTCATCACTGATTATGGCCCTTGGAGTACCAAACCTTGTGAAAATATTCTTTTGCAAAAACTTGCTAACAGACTTAGCATCATTGTTAGGTAGAGCCACTGCTTCAACCCACTTTGACACATAGTCCACAGCCACAAGGATGTAAACATTACCAAATGAAGGGGGAAAAGGTCCCATAAAGTCCATACCCCAAACATCAAAGAGTTCAATCTCTAGGATGTTGGTTAGAGGCATTTCTTGCTTATTGGAAATGTTCCCACTCCTTTGGCAATTATCACATTTTTTTACTAACTCATGGGCATCCTTGAAAATGGTAGGCCAGTAGTAACCAGATTGCAGCACCTTTGCTGCTGTTCTCATACCCCCAAAGTGTCCTCCATATGCTGCAGCATGGCATCGCTGCAGCACTTCCTGCTGCTCTTCCTCTGCTATACATCTTCTAAACAACTGATCAGGGCATTTTTTGTAGAGGAAGGGTTCGTCCCAGTAATATTGCTTGACAATGTGAAAGAACCTCTTCCTTTGTTGGTGATTCATGTCACATGGTACCACCTTGCTCACCAAGAAGTTGACTATGTCAGCGTACCATGGTGCTGTAACATCTGGTGCTGCAGCACTTACAGCCAGTAAGTGCTCATCAGGAAAGTGCTCTTTAATTTCACCAAATGTACCTGCACTTTCATTTTCCAGTCTAGACAAATGATCAGCAACTTGGTTCTCTACCCCCTTTTTGTCTTTAATTTCAAGATCAAATTCTTGGAGGAGGAGAACCCATCTTATTAGCCTAGGTTTTGCATCTTTCTTAGTAATCAAATACTTAATGGCTGAGTGATCAGTGTAAACAATCACTTTGGTGCCAACTAAGTATGATCTAAATTTATCAAATGCGAAAACCACAGCTAACAATTCTTTCTCAGTAGTTGTGTAGTTTAATTGAGCATCTACAAGTGTTTTGCTAGCATAATAAATTGAATGAAAGACTTTTCCATACCTTTGGCCAAGGACAGCACCTATGGCATAATCACTAGCATCACACATGAGCTCAAATGGTTTGTCCCAGTCAGGAGTAACAATAACAGGTGCAGTGACAAGGGCATTCTGCAATTTCTGGAATGCTGCAGCACAGGTCTCATCAAAAACAAATGGAGTGTCATGCTGCAGCAATCGACACAGAGGCTTAGAAATTCTTGAGAAGTCCTTAATGAATCTTCTATAAAACCCAGCATGTCCAAGGAAACTTCTGACACCTTTCACATTGGTTGGAGGGTGCATCTTTTCAATTACTTCCACCTTAGCTTTATCAACCTCAATACCCTTCTTAGAAATCTTGTGACCCAATACAATACCCTCTTGGACCATGAAATGGCATTTTTCCCAATTAAGCACCAAATTGGTTTCTTCACATCTGTCCAGAATCTTCTCTAAGTTATCAAGGCATAGTTGAAATGTTTCTCCAAAAACAGAGAAATCATCCATAAACACTTCCATTGATTTCTCAATAAACTCAGAGAAGATTGACATCATACACCTTTGGAAAGTTGCTGGTGCATTGCATATCCCAAATGGCATTCTTCTGAAAGCAAAAGTGCCATAGGGGCAAGTGAAAGTAGTCTTTTGCTGATCTTCAGGTACTATGGCTATTTGATTGTAGCCAGAGTAGCCATCCAAAAAGCAATAAAACTCCTTCCCAGCCAGTCTATCCAGCATTTGATCAATGAATGGCAAGGGAAAATGATCTTTTCTTGTGGCTTTGTTGAGCTTCCTATAGTCCATACATATCCTCCAACCAGTTACAGTTCTTGTAGGAATAAGCTCATTCTTCTCATTGGCTACCACTGTGACTCCTCCTTTCTTAGGGACACATTGTACAGGGCTTACCCATGCACTGTCAGAGATAGGATATACAATGCCAGCATCCAGCCACTTGATAATCTCTTTCTTCACAACTTCTTTCATAATAGGATTTAGCCTCCTCTGACCTTCAATACTGTTTTTAGCACCTTCCTCAAGAATGATTCTGTGCATGCAGATGGTAGGGCTAATTCCCTTGATATCAGACATTTGCCACCCAATTGCTTTCTTATGCCTCTTTAGGGTAGTAATG
Source organism: Astragalus membranaceus (assembly GCA_039519185.1). Taxonomy (NCBI): domain Eukaryota; kingdom Viridiplantae; phylum Streptophyta; class Magnoliopsida; order Fabales; family Fabaceae; genus Astragalus; species Astragalus membranaceus. The sequence continues at coordinate 19,077,423 of CM076853.1, forward strand.
AGATCATGCTCTTGATTCTTAGAGAGATCAGAAGCAATGATCACTGGCAATGTATCATTTTCCCCTAAATAGGCATATTTGAGATGCTGTGGCAATTCTTTCAGCTCAAGAGTAGGAGACTTTTCTATAGAAGGCACATTCTTCTTGAGCTCAGAATCACCAAGTTCCAGAGACTCATATTGCTTAGTCCAAACCTCTTTAACAGTGACTTCTTCATGTAGCAGCCCTTCTTCCAGCAATTCATTTTTTTCCATACTTGCAAGAGCTTGCACCAGATGGTCACTCTGTTTGTTGAACTGTTTCTGAACTACAGAATCTAAAGATACCATAAAGGAGCACTCCTCAGTTCCTTTTTCAGGTAACTTCAGGGCATTCATGACATTAAACTTTATCTCCTGATCATTAACCCTCATGGTTAACTCTCCCTTCTGCACATCAATTAGAGTCTTGCCAGTAGCTAGGAAGGGTCTTCCAAGTATGATAGGCACTTCCTTATCTGCATCAAAATCTAAAATCACAAAGTCAGCTGGAAAAACAAATTTATCTACCTTTATCAACACATCTTCAATGATTCCTTCAGGGTAGGCAATAGATCTATCTGCTAGTTGGAGTGTAACAGTTGTAGGTCTGGCAATTCCAATTCCCAACTGAGTAAATACAGACTTAGGCATCAAATTAATGCTTGCACCCAAGTCACAAAGAGCTCTACCAGTATAAGTTTCACCAATAGAACATGGGATAGTGAAACTGCCTGGATCCTTCAGTTTGCTTGGAAGCTTGCTTTGCATGATCATACTACACTCTTCTGTCATGGCTACTGTTTCAAATTCACCTAGCCTCCTCCTTTTGGTTAAGACATCCTTCATAAACTTTGCATAGTTGGGCATTTGTTGAAGAGCCTCAACTAAAGGTACATTGATGTGCAGCTGTTTCAACACCTCAAGAAACTTGCCAAATTGCTTGTCTTGCTGTGCCTTCTTCAATCTCTGAGGAAATGGTGGAGGTGGCACATCTTGATCAAGCACTGGTGGTGGCACTGGTATTGCATCAGATGCTGCAGCATCAGTTGCTGTCGCATCTGACTTATTTTTCTTTTCATTTTTTTCAACTTTTTCATTTTTTTCAGAATCTTTTTCTTTTCTTTTGTCACTCCCACTCGTGTTAAGTGATGGCCCATTCAAATCCTTCCCACTCCTTAGAGATATAGCCTTGCATGTTTCCTTAGCCTTGGATGATGAAGCTTCAGTAGTAGATGGCAATGATCCACTAGGTCTTTGGGTTAGAGCAGAAGCTATTTGGCCTATTTGATTCTCAAGATTTTTAATTGCAGCTCCCTGTGTCTGATATTGAGTCTTTGTTTCATTCATGAAAGCCTTGAGCATGGCCTCCATAGAGTTATCAGTTGCAGGCGCAGCTTGTCTTGATTGAGCAGGGAATCCTGGTGGTACAGCAGGTGCTGGAGTAGCTGTTGCAGCAGGTGTTGCTGCAGCATTGTTGCTCCACCTAAAATTTGGATGATCTCTCCACCCAGGATTATAGGTATTTGAGTATGGATTATTACCCTTGTTGTACCCAACATAGTTGACTGAGATAGGATTCGCAGGACATTTCTCATAAAGATGACCTCCCCCACAATAAACACAACTTGGAGAGGAACTGCATGGAGCTGGTTCAATTGCTGCAACAGTTGCTTCAGTTGCTGCAGCAGAAGTTGCTGCAGCACTAGGTGAACCCATGTTTTTGATCATATTAGATAGTGAAGCCACTTGAGCAGACAGGGCAGTGATTTCACTGACTTCATGTACACCAGCCACCTTCTTTTGAGCACTTAACCTAGCAGTAGGCCATTGGTAGCTATTTGCAGCAATATCCTCAATAAGATTATAAGCATCATCGTAAGATCCCTTGAGTAGAACTCCTCCAGATGAAGCATCAAGCATGAGCCTTGTTTGGGGTTCCAATCCATTGTAGAAGGTTTCCATTTGGATGATGACAGGGATACCATGGTGTGGGCACTTTCTCAACAGTTCCTTGTATCTTTCCCATGCTTCAAACAAAGTTTCAAATTCAGTTTGCTTAAAAGAGGTAATTTCATTTCTCATCCTGGCATTCTTTATTGGAGGAAAATATTTTGTCATAAATTTTTCTGCCATCTCATTCCAAGTAGTGATAGAGTTAGGCTCTAGAGAGTTAAGCCAGGCCTTTGCTCTATCCTTCAAGGAATAAGGGAACAATTTCAGTTTGAAAGCATCATCTGAAACACCAGGGAGAATGAAATTACTGCAAACCTCAACAAATTGTTTCAAATGCAGATGTGGGTCTTCAAGGGGACCACCACCAAACTGCCCAATTGTTTGAAGCATTTGGAACATCATAGGCTTGAACTCAAAATGGGTTGTAGCAATTTCTGGCCTCACTATGCCAGTTTGCATAGTTTGAGGGTCAAAAATTGCATAATCCCTCATGGGCCTGTCCCTGTCATTAGCCATTCCTATGACATTCATATCAATGATCTGTCTTCGGTACCCTCCATCACCATCACCTTGAATTGTAGTATGAGGGGGTGAAGGTGGTGGACTGATATCACCATCAACAGTAGGAGTAGGACTAGCCATAGCAGCAGCTCGCCCTAATTCAATAAGTCCTGGAGTACTGTGAACTCTTCTCAGATCTCTGAAATGTCTTTCTATCTCTGGGTGCAACTGGAATTCTGGAGTGTTGCGTCTATGCCTGTGCATATGCTGCAGCAACAGATGTAGCAGCAACTAACGCTGAAGCAACAGAAACAACACAAACAGAATTAGTAACAAAAGGCACTAAGTTGCTAACTAATTAAACAATCAATTTAACTAAAATTCCCCGGCAGCGGCGCCAAAAACTTGTTGTGTGAAAACGTAGTGCAAGTATACACTGTCTTTGCAAGTAATAAAGGGTAAATGAGATCGTTTCCACGAGGAATTTAGCTAAATACAAGAGTTTAATTTTGCTAACAAATTAGTGAATAAAGTAAATGACACACAAATTTTGAGTAACATGAACAGTAAAGGTAAATGGAAATGGTGATTAAGATTCAGTGATGAGAACAAGCTGAGATGCATTCACGTCAGTAACTTCATTAATATGCTATTAAGGGTATATTCAATGCTGCAACATTAGGTGCTGCAGCAATCAGACGTTATTCTCTCGAATACTTCACACTAGGTTTTCCTTGCAAGAGTTTATCTCTAAACCCTAAAGAAGTACCTCCTAGGCTGCTTGGGCACCGGCAGTGATCACCTTATGGGTTTTACCTTCCTATCTCTAGGGTTAAGCAAGGAGCATTAAGATCTCTCGTTAATGCCCACTACCCATATTACCTTGTGAGATTAATTTACAAACCATCTCTGAATTTATAAATGCTATTTAAAATAGACGGCCAATCCTATTTTAAAATGGAAATATTATCACGCACAAGGTAAAATGCACAATATTAAGTATACTTCATAAATAGCATAAAAAATCTAGTTACTTCAGATCCAGCATCTCAACTATGAGGAGTTAGCTCATATTGAGCTTACAAAACATGGAAAACAACTTAAACAAAAGAGTAGAAGTCATATTACAAATTCCAAAGGAAGAAATGATACTATTGAGAGGAAACAGTGAAGGGACTCCAGTAGTCACGATGGAGATCTGATCCAGCTCTTCTAGTGCAATCCTCCAAGAGAAATGTAATTCCAAGTGATGCTGTCGCAATGGTCTCAGCAATGAAGCTTGTAGGTAACAATGGTGAGCTAAGCACGCTGTGAGGAGCTATCTCTATACTTCCTCGTGACGGCAGAGCATGCAAATGAAGGAGGAGGAATGTCCTTATATATTACCACATTGCACGCAACCCTAGAATGAGGGCTCTTTAAGGAAATGCGTCCTAGGATTGAGGGCAACCATGGGAATTCCTCAATAGAAAATATCTTTCCGTGCCATACAGCGCTGACACCTGTCCTTGCCTTAACTTCCGTGTTTTCCGCATTCTCCTTGAGCTTTCTCTCTCATCTTTCGCAAATCCCCTGTTGCACTCGCACCTATTGCTGCAGCACTGACACTAAATACAATTAAATGCACTAAGGGCATCAAAATGCCCAAATAAAACCAAACCATTCCTGCACCATTATTTCTAACCAAAACACTTTTTTACACACTAATTAACACAACAAGCTTATTAACTTACTAGAATTCAAGCTAAAAAGGCAAGTAATAACCATCATAAAGGATGGTTATCAATGCTTAAGGTGTAACTCAAGAATGGTGTTGGAGCTTCAGAATAAAATCCAAACATATTTGTCCCTTCTAGCAGGTGGAATGAGGCTGGTAGTAGTTAAGTAGCAGCTCTTGGCACTTGTAAACTGTTTTTCATTGTTTGGGGTTTTTTATGTTGCTGGTTTTAGTCCTTATATTCCTTAATGCCTTCTTTGGTGTAAATGTAATGGTTTGTTGGCTTTTGGTCCCTATTGTGCCAAAGAAACAAAGTCGAATTTCGAATCTAAGGAAGTGGAATGGAATGAACTGTCCTATTTGATCAAAAGTAGAATGTGGATGGCTCATCAGAAGGGAAATCAGCCGTAGATGATATCAGAGGAGTATATTGCGAGGTCATTCAAATTGTATTAAGTAAAGTATGCATATAACTGATATAATTGTTATTGCTTTGATGCAGCTTGGTGTATTCTCAGTTATCGAATTTTAGCCAGTGGTTTTTGTTCTTCATGCTCCAAACTCCATGGGTGTGTATAAATTTGGTGTACTGTGGACATTGTATTGTTTTATTTAGCTCTTCTAGCACATAATTATGTGTGTGTCCTCTAAACTTTTTCTAGAAGTTGGGTAGAGGGTATGTATAATGATGCTGGATTCCCACAAATTACTGAAAAAAAGTGGCTTGCAAAGCCCTTAAAGAATCTAGTATGTTTGTAGTCTTAAGTAATGGAGAGATTTGTAATGCAAAAAAAAGAAACTACACTTATATAGTATTGCTATTAGAAAAAAGATAAACTGATTTTCTGTTGAAGGTAGTAAGATAACAATATAATGCTTATTTTATTTGATCAGGTGTTGGACCTCATAACAGAATAAGTAGACTAACCGGGTTGTGCCTGATTAGTGCTTATTTTATTTATATTGTTTTCCTCTTAGATCAAATGCATGTATAATTTTACAAACTTGTTTTGAAAGATCTTGGTATCAATTTGATCCATACTTGCTAGGGTGTAAACTTGTAAAATCTGTCATTTTTTCAAACAAGGAAAATATCCCTTCAATGACAGTAATTGCTATTGTGGTTGATAAGTTTATTGTTGACCTCAACAGAATTGTGAAGTCAGCAATTCTGAAACTAACTCATTTGACAGCTCACCACCTAGTCACTTGACAGCTGAGCAGTTAGTTACTTGAGCGGCTAATCTGAGTGCATACTCTTATACTCATAAGGTACGGCTGCAATTAGGAATTTATGGTTTCAGATTCTTTTGGCCTTTGAGGGTCTTATACAGATGAATATCATGTTCTAGACACTGTCTTACACAATTAATGTTTTTGAATTTGAATTATTTTGCATATCGTTTCACTCATAATGCATATAATTCACATAGATATCCCTTCAATAACAGTAATTCTTTTTGTTCCCGTGTTTCATATAATTCACATAGATATCTAGGTCCCTTTGTTGTTCCTTCCATTCAAAGATTAAACTAGTTTCGTTGATAAGTTTATTGTTTGACCTCAACATAAATAAACCTTTCTACTAAGACATTTGTTCTTTATCTGTCATTGCTAAATAACACATTTTAATCTAGGAGTGCAACATGATTGCTTGAAATTTGCAATGGATGAAGAGATTGTAGCTTTAGAAAAGAATCAATGATGTATCCACATGGAAAGCAACCTATAGGTTGTAAGTGGTTCTAAAATTTAAATAGAAATCAGGTAAGAAGTGTCAGTGTAATAATATCTAACCTTGGTTAGTAGTGGGGTTAGGATAAACTCTAGTTAGTGGTAGCTTGAATTAGTTTGCTGTTAGTTATGTACTAACAGAATTAGTTTCTCAGTTGACTGATTGTAATGACATAAAAGGGGATTTCCCTCACTTTCAATAACAGATCAATTCTTTCATTCTTTCACCTTAACAATCTGGCATCAGAGCTCCGTCAAGGGGCCTGAGCGCAAATTCACCGGAGAAAGAATTTACTCGCGTTCGTGGAAGAATCTTGCGAAGACGGCAATGGCGAACAAAGCAAACGATGGTCACTATGCTCAGCCTTCAATTCCTCTCTTCAATGGTCACTATGACCATTGGAGTCTTTTGATGGAAAATTTCTTGAAATCAAAAGAATATTGGGGATTGATCGAGAATGGATTTGGAGAATTGGGGAAAGCGACAACCCTAAGCGAAGCTGAACAGAAGACGCTCGATGAATTGAAGCTGAAGGATCTCAAAGTGAAGAACTACCTCTTCCAGGCGATTGATAGGACGATCTTGGAGACAATTTTGGAGAAAGGTACTTCAAAGGATATCTGGGAAAGCATGAAAAAGAAATATTCTGGGACTGCTCGGGTGAGAAAGTCAGTGCTCCAAGGATTGAGGAAGGAATGGGAAGGAACAGAAATGAAAACAGGTGAGAACATTACTGAATACATCTCTAGAATCATGAATATTGCAAATAAAATGAGAACCTATGGTGAAAGTTTGCAAGATGGCACAATTGTTGAGAAAATTTTAAGGTCACTCACTGAGAGATGGAATTATGTAGTATGTTCTATAGAGGAATCAAAAGATACAGAATTAATGACAGTAGATGAAATACAGAGTTCTTTGATTGTTCATGAACAAAAATTCAAGAAAGGAAAGAAAGAGGAAGAACAAGTATTGAAAGCTGTTGTGGAAGATAAGGGTGATAGTGGAGGAAGAGGAAGAGGTAGAGGTAGAGGAAGAGGAAGAGGAAGGCAGCAAGCTCGTGCTACCGTGGAATGTTACAAGTGCAAGAGGCTAGGACATTACAAGAATGAATGTCCAGAATGGGAAAAGGAGGCAAATTATACAGAACATGAGGAGTATGAAGAAATGTTATTAATGGCAGTAGAAGAAGAAGAGAGTGATGATCTTGAGGGAATGATGACTGTGGAAGACAGTGAAGGAACCTTGGAAGAACTGGTCTTGGCAACAATAGAGGAAATCAGCAGCAAGGAGGATGAATGCAGGGTGCAAATGACAGTGAAAGATGCAAAGGAAGGGTCCAATAGGAGTGATTGGTTCATGGACTCAGCATGCTCAAACCACATGTGTGGGGAGAGATCATGGTTCTGCAAGTTTGATGAAGGATATAAGAAGTTTGTGAGGCTTGGAAACTCAGCAAGGCTTGAGGTGAAGGGAAGAGGAGATGTAAAATTCTATTTCAATGGAATTGTTCATATGGTAACAAATGTGTATTATGTTCCTGACCTTAAGAACAACCTCTTAAGTGTAGGACAGTTACTGGAGAAGGGTCTAACTGTGCAATTTGAAGGAGAATCGTGTAAATGTAAGGTGTATCATCCGGAGAAAGGGCTTATCATTGAATGTACCATGAAGAATAACAGAACATTCATGCTTTGTACTGAGATTATGGAGAAGAATGAGAAGTGTTTGCAAGTGACTGATGAGAATCTGGGGAGGTTATGGCACTGCAGGTATGGACACATAAATAATAAGAGTTTGAAGCTGTTGAAGGACAAAGACATGGTTAGAGGATTGCCAAAGTTTGAAGTTTCAGAAGAAATATGCACTGAATGTTTGAGTGGAAAGCAACACAGGGCTGCCATTCCAAAGACAAATCATTGGAGAGCAAGTCAGAAGCTGGAACTCATCCATGGAGACATTTGTGGTCCTATTTCACCTGCATCAAACAGCTCCAAAAGCCTTGTTAGCAGATACATGAATTGCCCCACCCACAATCATTTGGCAGCTGCTAAACGCATCTTGAGGTACATACAAGGTACCAAGGACTTGGGGATCATGTACATGAAGGGAGGGAAAGAAGAGCTAGTTGCTTACACTGATTCGGATTATGCTGGATGTGCTGGTCAGGCTATTTGGATGAAGAAGGTCCTCAAGGAGCTAGCATTCAAGGAGAATGGAGCTACTGTGATATTATGTGATAACAATTCAGCAATTAAACTCAGCAGAAATCCTATCATGCATGGTAGGACAAAACATATAGATGTCCGTTATCATTGGTTACGTGACTTGGTCAAGGAAGGAAGCATTAAAATGATTCACTGTGGTACAAAGCAACAACTGGCAGACTTGATGACTAAAGCACTAGGATTGAGCACATTTGAGCAGCTGAGACAAGAACTTGGTATCTGCAAAATACCAACAGAGACTAATACCTGATATGAATTCTGCAACTGTTATTGTAAACTGAATTCTTGTTGTATTTGTTCTGTTTTTTTGTATTCAGTTTAAGGGAGGGAAATGTCAGTGTAATAATATCTAACCTTGGTTAGTAGTGGGGTTAGGATAAACTCTAGTTAGTGGTAGCTTGAATTAGTTTGCTGTTAGTTATGTACTAACAGAATTAGTTTCTCAGTTGACTGATTGTAATGACATAAAAGGGGATTTCCCTCACTTTCAATAACAGATCAATTCTTTCATTCTTTCACCTTAACAAGAAGACATTGACTACTTTGAGACCATCTCACCACTAGTTAAAATGACTACAATTCTAGTTATTCTTGCTATGGCTTCTGCAAAAGAAGTAATCCTGCACCACATGGTTTTTAACAAAGTCCTAACAGAATTGCGAAGTCAGCAATTCTGAAACTAACTCATTTGACAGCTAACCACCTAGTCACTTGACAGCTGAGCAGTTAGTTACTTGAGCAATTAAGAATTTATGGTTTCAGATTCTTTTGGCCTTTTAGGGTCTTATACTGATGAATATCATGTTCTAGACACTGTCTTACACAATTAATGTTTTTGAATTTTGAATTATTTTGCATATCTTTTCACTCATAATGCATATATCGTATCATATAAATACGTAGCCATGCTACAAGATTGGCCTTGAATGGTTATCAACTACCACTCACAGTTGTATTTGTGATGTATAGTCAAATGCATCAAATTCTAAAATGTTTTGTACTGCTTGAATGCTGGACTATGCCTTATAACAGTCGCAATTGGTGTAAGGAGATCAGCAGAGGCAGAGTAATTAGACTAAGAGGGTTGTGCCTGATTAGTGCTTATTTTATTTATATTGTTTTGTTTTCCTCTAAGATCAAATGCATGCATAATTTTACAAACTTGTTTTGACCTTGGTGTAAACTGAGATTGAGCTAGGCTGATTCGGAGAACAAAATTCTTTTGTCCTTACATTTGCAGATTGAGCTAGACTACTTGATGAAGCAGAGAGGCAACTGAGTGAAACACCATATTTAGCAGGCGAAGAGTTCAGTATGGCTGATGTGATGCTCAATTCCCACCCATAAGGACCTAGCATATATTTGGTTTGACGAAACTACCCTTCAAGAGGTATGGTCTGTGAACGATTGCATTGTATTGATTGATTGCTTGCTTTTGCTGCTTTCTTTGTCAACGTAATAAGAAAAGCAGAAACATAAGGTGGAATACATTGAAAGCCTAGAGTTTGAAAACTTTAGCTTTGTGTTCAGAACCTGCTGGTACTAGTAGTGAGGTACGTATATAGCACTCATTGGTAAGTATTTCAATATGTTTTTATTTTCTAGAAATATAAGGGGGATTCTTTTCTCTTTCTCTTTTATTGTTTGGTGATGTTCTAGAATGAAGAGGACAACTTGTGTTTATTCAATCAATCAGCAAAATCTATTCAATGTGTATACTGATATTGGAACAAACAATGCTTTTATGTGAAGATTGCTACTTGTGTTTATTCAATCAATCAGCAATTTTGCCTATTTTCTGTGTTTTGCAGCTTATGCACAGTCTACCTGCATAATTGAACTCAGGATCTGAAGAATGGTGTTGAAGCTTGAAAATGAAATCCAATTTATAATGTGCTTTGCATTCCCAATTCTTCTCTTAACTTGACTTGTCACAAAGCCAACATCTTCTCTTTCTTATCAATTATTCTTCTTTCATGAACATTATTCCATTCAGAATCCCACTTCCTCAAATATGATTAGCCTCATCAGGACCCTTCCAACTCAGTCAACAATATTTCCATTTCCAAATCTGATGTATTGAATTATGGACTCGGCCTTCCCTCTTCCCATTTCTATACGGATACAAATAACAGAATGAAATTGTAAATCCCGTTAGTATCCATGAATGTAAAATTTGTCATTTTTTCAAACAAAGAAAATTTCTCTGCAATAACAGTAACTTTTTTGTCCCTGTGTTTGATCTAATTCGCATTGATTGATATCTAGGGTCCCTTTGTTGTTCCTTCCATTTAAGGATTCAAATAATCTCTTACTATTGTGGTTGATAAGTCAAAATACACATGGAGTGAAATGTCATATTTTTGTTGACCTCAATAACAGAATTCCTCATAAGACCTGTCATTTTTTCATGAAATAATTTTCCATTCTTCCCAAACATCACATCGTTCCATACAAGTCATTTTCAAGACTCCATCCCTTCCTAATTTTACAAATACCACTGCCTTGACATCACACTAATTAACTCCTAATTTTGTCCCAAATAACACTCCTAATCTCACACTACACCCTGCCAATCCTGCACAAGCAACCTCATAGTGTTGTTCCTAGAAGCAGAAATCCGCACACATATAGTAACACTGTAACCTATTTCAGTCATCTAGCAATGCTAAATCTTCAGGTATTTCCTATCACTTATCTTAATTTCTTAACTATGACAAACTGAATCATACCTATAAGACATAAATTTAGGATATTCTAGTTTTAGAAAAGAATCAAAACATTGATCCTCATTGAATTACCACTTGGAAAGTAACCTATAGGTTGCAAGTGGGTCTATAAAGTGAGAAAGAAATCAGATGGCACATCGAAAGAAATCAGATGGCACATCGAAAGAGATCAGATGGAAAACAATCTTGAAGGAAATGAAATCATTAGCTTACATCAATCTTAGTTTAGTTTGGATATCAACAATCAAAATTTGATTACTCATTGTTTGTCAAACATGTGCATACTAACATCCCCATATGTTGATGACATAGTACTTGCAAGTAGTGATATCATAGAAACTACTTTAGACAAGTAATTCCTCGATTCTTAGTCCAGGATTGAAGATTTTGGTCATTTTAAATTACTCTATTGATTCCATCTTCTACTCAACTTGCAGCTATATACTAGAAGTTACCATGCAGCTTTTCCTATATATGACAGGACAATTCTGCCTATTTTCTGTGTTTTGCAGGTACTTTGATGAACATGTGATTGCAAGTCCTTGATGAACACTTCGGATAATGTCACAAATTCAATAGTATTGCTGTCTACCAAAGGTGCATCGCTGCTTTTGATTTTGGAGCTGCTAACTGAAACTCCCTTAGCAGGTACTGATTTGTTTGCAGGTACTTTGATGAACATGTGATTGCAAGTCCTTGATGAACGAGTGCCGCAATAGCTCGTCCTTGAAGAGGATGTTGAGGACAAAATTGAACACAGTATCTGATAGAAAGAACACCGTGTACCGAGTGGGATGTGTGTGCTTAAGGTGTAACTCAAGAGTGATGTTTGAAGCTTCAAAATAAAATCCAAACATATGTGTCCCTTTTAGTATGGTGGTTTGTTAAGTAGCAGCTCCTGGCACTTGTAAACTGCTTTTCAATGTTTGGGGTTTTTTGTTGTTGCTGGTTTTAGTCCTGATATTCCTTAATGCCTTCTTTGGTGTAAATGTAATGGTTCGTTGACTTTTGGTCCCTATTGTGCCAAATAAACAAAGTGGTATTTCGAATCTAAGGAAGTGGAATGGAATGAACTGTCCTATTTGAATAACCAGTTAGGTGAATAAAAATTATTTTCATGATAAAATACGTAAAGTGAGATGCTAAGTAGTTGTTTTAGTGTATTTTAGGATTCAGAAAAAAATTTAACTATTCAAATACACAAAGTTTTTTCTTTGGTAACCGGTTTGGTGAAAATAAATAATACTTTTGTGACAAATAAGTGAAGTGTGATGTTAAGCGTTTGGAAAAAAATTTAACTATTCAAATACTCAACGTCTATTCCTCAATAACCGGTTTGGTGAAAAAAAATTCATGACACTTACCCGTTCAAATACGCATAGTTCGGTCTTCAATAATCGGTTTGTTGAAGAAAAAATAATTTTCTGATAAAATACGTAAAGTACGACACTAAACAATCTGTTTTGGGGGACTTTAGAGTCTAGACAAATTTTTAGATATTCAAATATGGGAAGTTTGTCCCACAATAACCAGTAAGATGAAAAAAAAATCATGATAAAATACGTAAAGTGAGATACTAAGTAGTGTGCTTTTATATACTTTAAGGTCCAGAAAAATTTTTAACTATTCAAATATGTGTAGTTCGATTATATTTTATATTTTAAGGTTCTGCTTTGTATATTTTATATTTTATAAATTTTTTTTCTTCTTTTATACTTTAAGGTTCTGCTTTTTTTCTTTTTTATATTTTAAGGAGTACTTTACAGTCTCGAAAAATTTAAGATGTTTAAATCTGTGACAAAATACGTAAAGTGGGATGCTAAACAGTGTGATTTAGTGTAATTTATGGTTCAAAATAAATTTTAATTGTTCAAATACACAAAGTTTGTTCCTTGATAATCGATTTGGTTAAAAAAATCACGACAAAATATGTAAAGTGCTTTATAGTTATAATTTAATTTTTATTCACGAGAACTTCAGCCACATTTACGAAATAACCTCACATCAAATTCTTTCAACTTTCTATCTTCGAGTACCGTCCGCGTTGCTTCATTTACCCTTGCGGGAACTTCAGCCACATTTACAATAAAACTCCCACCATCTTCTTTCAACTTTGTATAGTTGCTTCTATTTTATTTGTGATTTTCATCCAACCCTACATGATACCCACGTGTTTCACTTTTTAATAGTGTTGTATTATTTTCTTTCTAACTATGGGTTAAGTTTTTATATTTACATTTTATAAATATGGATAATGTTATTAAAATTTTTAGTCATTTTCTTCCTATTATCTACGGATGTTAATATTCTTTTTTAATTTTATAATCTTCTTATTTAACTTATAGTTATAATTTATTTTTTATTCACATTTATTTGACTATATATTTTACAAACCAACACCATTGGTCCACTGACATAAGCTACCCTGGGACATGGGGTCGACTCAGTTTTCTCGAGTTCGATTCCCGTAGTGGACAAGCTCTGTACAGTTTAAAAAAGAAACCGATCATAAATGTTTATAAGGAGGTTTGTTAATAAATGAGTAATAATTTTATTACTCATTTACACAAAGAAATTTAGCCAACCTCGTGCATCTCACGGGTTATGGGGCTATAGTTTAAGTATAATTCATTATAATCATTTTATTATATGTGTGACCTTAATTAACCTAATTTATTTAATGAAATTTTTTCTTGTTGTATTCGGTGTAATTGGTTGTGAATAAACATGATAATTTGTTGGTATAACTCTAAATGTTTTTTTTTTACATTGTTTTTATAAATGTCTTTGTTTTTCTTTAGAAATAAATATTTTGCTTTTGAGTATAAAAAAAACTATTGCATGTTGTCGGTATAACTTTTTTATATATTTTTCTTTATGATATAGTTGTGTTTTATAAATGAATATTTAGCATTTGAGTCCCAACGAGGAAACTGTAACATCCTAAGTTCGTAGTCGACTTTACGAACTCAGGACATTAACTTTGACCTAAATCAGATGTGCACGTAAAATAAACCATGGACAATCTGAGTTAATAATAAAAACTGAGTTTTCATAAGGGTAAAAACCCGATAAGTTTACATAACATAAAGATTTTCTCAGAAAGTAACCATAACATAAGTCACATAGACTGATACAATGTGCACAAATCCTAATACATAATCCGGTCTACAAGCCGGTGATACAACTGATCATGACACATAAACACTAGTCATCAAGCTAGTCTTCAAGACAACTCCATCTAATCTCAGGGCATAGGCCCTTTGACCTTAGTCGAACTGCTCAAATCCTTTACCTGTGTATCTGTAAAACAAAAACAATGAGGAGTGAGATTACATAATCTCAGTGAGTTCTCGTTACCCCTTTACCATAATATAACTCTCGGAGTTCAATTTTAATTTAATTAGGCTAGAGTGCGATCCTCCTAACGTGAAGACTTACATATCTAAAAACGGACACGTACACGGTGAGGAAACCTGATCTCCCGATCTAACAAAGCGGGCAATACTCAAAGGCCTTGGGTGAAGTTCATGACACCCCCCAAGTACACTCACCATTCTTCTTTAATCAAATTTTTTTCCTTATATATGGGGTACATAATGATCTCACACGATTAACAAGGAAAAGCACATACATCCGGTCCTCAGTCAATTTCAGCAAGCATACATAAACTTCGATAAATTAATTAACCTATCAAACGGCAACGGAATTCAGCAAACAATCCCTCTACGGAAAGCTAAGAATGTTTAGTTTCCGACTATAATTTTTGTTTTACAAAATAATGGGTCAATTAGTACAGTTTCAACAAACAAGCAACGAGGTTCAGAAAACAGAACAGCCACCATGACCTAACTTGTAACACCTCTAAAATGATCAAAACTCAATCAAATGACATGGGGCTTAAGCCTAAACCAAAGCAAATTGAATCTAGTTTTCAATGAAACATGAACCATTCAAAAAGGAGTTCAAATGAAAATGTTATACACGAAATACTGGACCTATACACAGAATCATTCTATGATTTTGACCTAAATTTTGACGACTATATCTCCAGTGATACTCACCCAAAAACATCCAAACCAGTTCCAACAAAACAAGCCCCACGAATTTAGGATAAATAGAGAGGTCACAATTTCAAAAATACAGAACATATATACAGAATTGCACAACCATAAATTTTTCCACATAACAATTTGCCTAATTAACACCATAACCCACGAAATTTCATCAAACGCACTCAAAATCATTTTACCACTTCAGAATACATCATAAACAGAATCATTTAGACATAAAAAATCGAAGAACTCACCTCAAACTCGAAGGGGAGACTTTAAAAGCAAAATTTAACAAGAATTTGCCCAAAACCGATTTCTCCCAAACTCTAACTCAGCACCCACTAGCCCCAAACCTCCCCAATGTCCCTAGTTGCTGCCCCAAACCCTTAAAACCTCCAAATGACTCCCAATGATAGAGAAATAAGCTCCCAATAACCAAGCCCAGCTCAAAAACGAAAATGAAGAGGAAGAATTCAATTTTGACCCATTTGAGCTTGAAACTTTCGAAAATGGTAGGAGGAGAAGTATTGAGTTGTTGGTGATAAAATTGGTATCAGCTTGTAGAGGGTGGAAAAATGATTAAAATGGTGGAAAGAAAGAAGATATGCAATGAGAGGTGTTCTCTCCCTCCCCTCTTCTCACCTTCGACCCACTCTCTCTCTCTCTCTCTCTCTCTCTCTCTAAGCTTGGAGTTTCTTTTCTTTCTTTTCTCCTCTCTCCCTCTCTCTCTCTCTTCGAAGGGAAGAATGGAAGGACTGGAAAAGGAAAAAGAATTCTGAATTTGTTTGTTTCAAGTGTGAGTGAGGAGGGCCTCCTTAAGGGCGTTTTGGTCCTTACCTATCTTTCCTACTCACAACTCCCTTAAACCCCACAATTAATTAAACATCACACATTTAACTAAATAGATAAAATTAATAACACACAATACTTAATAAAATAAATCAACTAATAACCTTATTAGAACACGTTAAGTGCTAAAACAGATAATTAAATACTAAACTGAGAACTGACTGAAAATGAGGTAACTGATAACTGAAAACTGAAAACTGAGGGTGTTACAGAAACATTATTTGTTGTCACTATATAATTCCAACGAATTTAAGCAATTCCAAAAGAAAAACATTATACGTTGTCCGTATACTTATATTTTTTATTTTTTTTCTTTATAAATGTTTTTATTTTACAGAAGTAAATATTTTTATTTTGAGTCTCAATGGAAAATCAATGTATGTTGTCGGTATAATTATTTTTTTATAACTTTGTCTTTATGAATGTCTTTATTTCTATGTAACAAATTATTATTTTGCTTTTGAGTTACAACGAAAAAATATTATTGACAATAGTATCTATTGCATTTGTCAAAAAAACAATATTTTCTGTTGTAGGTATAATATTTTATATGTTGTCTTCATAAATATATCTTTTTATAAATCATAAATTTTTATTTTTATAAAGACAAAGATAAATAATTGTATATTTTGTTTTTATAAGTCATTAATTTTCTTTTGACACTTTAATCCTAGCCGTGGAATCGGCCAGAGGTTTGAACAGTTAGTGATTCCTCTTTTCTTCAAGCAATTGGGCTGAGGAAGGAACTATGTTCCTCGACTACGGGTTCCCTAACTCCTCCAAATAGTCGTTGGGTTAGGTGTGAGAGAGACGTGTGGCTTGGATCATCTACGAGACTAAGAAAACATAAAGAAAAGCAATAAAGGAAAGATAAAGTAAGTAAAAGACTTGTGTACATACTGATGTGTGTTGAAAAATGTACAAGTACTATATATATATATGAGCCTTCGTTGGCCGCTATTCGAGCCTACATCTGCCCACCGTTGAATTAATTGTGATCAACGGTTACAATTAAGCCTAGTCCTAGAAAATCGGAGTCCACTCTTCCACGACCTCACTAACACGGGTTAGTGGGGTAAAACCCTAGTTACTACTGTTTCTTCGGAGTCTTATGCTCATTGACCTTAACCGCTCCAACGTAGTATGTCCACGTGCATCGAAAGTTATTTTATGTTGTGTAATTATTTTTTATAATTTGTCATTATAAATTTCTTTAGTTTATAAATGATTTGTTTTTAAGTCTCTTTTGGAAATTACCTATTGCTAGTATATAATATTTTTTTAACTTCATGAGTGTCTTTATTTTCTTATAAATGATTATTCTCGAGTCTCAGCGGGAGAAAATATATGTTACTGGTATATTTATTTTTGTATTTCGTCTTTATAAATATCCTTACTTTTTATAAATGAATAATATGTTCTGAATTAAGATAGAGTAATATTATAAGTTATCAATTGCCAAAATAACATTACATGTTATCGGTATAGTCTCATTATCCTTGATATATTATTTTCACATTTTGATTTCTCTCCTATTTTCATTATTATTTACATATATTCATTCATAATTTTGAGTCTCAATAGAAATTAGAAACACATAATGACTTAGTATAGGTGTTCTTGTATATAAAATGGGGTGGTGCAACCCTTAAATATCTTAAAATATGGAGCCACTTTTTTTTTAGTTTTCCGCAAAAAATTTTGCAAAATTTTGAATTGATGATTCAATGAATTGAATTCATTGAATCCAAGGTTTTAAAAACCGGATCGGACCGGCCAGTTCAACTGGGAACCGGACCCCTGGCCGGTTGGTTCAACCCCATTTGAACCGCAGGCCAAAGAACCGCCCAGAACTGGATTGAACCGCCAAGAACCGCTTTGAACCGGGAAAGAACCGGGAACCGAACCAGGTTGAACCGGTTTGAACCGCCCGAAATGCAATTTTTTATTTTTAAATTTACTTTTTTCTCCAAAATTTAATATTTTTTATTTTTTATTTAATAAATTACTTATCCGGTTCAACTATCAACCATAGTTGAACCGATTGAACTATGAACCGGAGGTCTCGCCGGTTCAATCTCCGGTCCGGTTTTAAAAACATTTTGAATTGTGCAGTGTCTTGGTGAAGAAGCAAATGTGAGATATGATTTTTTTTTCTGCCATTTCATATCATTGTTAATGTTATCTTGGTCAAAAAGAAAAGCTAAGTATGTTATACTTTTTTTTGACCAAACTAAGTATGTTATACTGTCATGTCATATATCGGTATTGATTAGGTTTTACTTCATTTTTTTTTTTACAAACTCCATTTCTTTAAGTCAATTTAATAGTATTTTTTGACAGTAAGGCCATTTAATAGTTAGCTTCTATTTCCGGCAACTTGGCCGAGATTTTTATGAATGAATATTGGAGACAATTATTTTTTTGTTTCCATTTCTTCTTTTTTGTTTACATATTGGAGACAATAATATATTGTGAGTTTATGCATATTAATATTTTTTTAATCTAAGTTCTCCTATTCTATAGGAGTTTAGTGTTAATAGAACATAAGATTAATTCTTTCTTTACATTTTTCTTAGCAAATACAAAACTATTTTATATAAAATTAATAATATATATAAATACTTCCTGTAATTTTTTAAAAAATGTTATTCAATTTAGTCCCTCAAATTTTTGATGTCACATTGGTTTATGACTTTTACAATTTAATTTCAATTAAGCCTTTGAGTTTTACAACTTAGTATCAGTTTCGTCTTTTTTTTTTCGATAAGCAAAATTTCATTCAAGGAGCACTGGGAGTGCTCAAACCCAACCAACAATGGTTACAAATTGTTTAGAACTTGTAGTGGATTAGACCACCATGATGAAATAGATACAGATGAATAGAAATCGAATCTATAAACACTCCAACTCCAAGATAAGCTCTTGATGCGGATTACCGTGGAGTCAACATTCGCTTCCTCCTCTTTAAAAATGGCTCAGTTCCTAGCGAGCCAAATGCTCCAGCAAGTTGTTAGCCATAACATATGTTTCGTACGCTTTGATTTTTTCCCTTTGCACAAAGTTGCACATCCAAGGAATAACTCCTCCAGAGGCTTGGACAAGTCTAGACCAACGCCAAAGTTGCACATACGTTAAGTTGCACATCAGTTTGGTCTTTGATAGTTTTACAATTTAATATCAGTTTGATCCCTGATAATTTTACAACTTAGTGTCAGTTTGGTCCCTGAAAAAACTAAATATCAAGGACCAAACAGATTCTTAGTTGTAAAAGTCGGAGACTTAATTTATATCGAGTTTTAAGAGTGAGGGACTAAAGGTCAC
Source organism: Astragalus membranaceus (assembly GCA_039519185.1). Lineage (NCBI taxonomy): Eukaryota > Viridiplantae > Streptophyta > Magnoliopsida > Fabales > Fabaceae > Astragalus > Astragalus membranaceus. The sequence continues at coordinate 19,096,534 of CM076853.1, forward strand.
ATTGAAAATTTCATGGACTAAATTAAATAATATTTGAAAATGTCATTGTCATGGACTCAGTAAAAATATTGTTAATGTTATAGACCGAACTAAACTTTTCTTAAATTTGAGTGACCAAATTACCTATTAATCAGCATTTTAGTTTTTAGTTGTTTATCAAACATGGACATCCAAGCAATCGAAAGAATTGCAACTTCTGAGAATGTTAGGATTGTGTTGACCTTCAAATATACAAAAATGGCCGTCGAGTTAAAGAAATTATCAAGAAATCACACTTATTTTGGTATAATTTATTGGTGAAGTAATTACGTTTACAGAATTCTACCATACCCATTGAGTTTTGTTGGGTATGATGCATTTTAGGGAAAATTAGTATAATATTTAAATTTATTTCAAAATAATTATATATAAGAAAATGAGGTGTCATTGAGTGATTGAATGTTGTGTATCAGACCCAACAAAACTCAATGTTTATCGGAGTGTTCACTCATTACGTTTAAATTGCAACTATAGGGAATCTTGAATCTAGAAGCAGAGTCGACCCCCGTATCCCATTGTAGCTTATTCCACTAGGTCAACAGTGTTGGTTTGAATCTTGAATACTTTGATTAACACTTCACATGTTATTTTCCTTAAAAAATAGAAATAGGATATTAGTCAAATTTAACGATTGTCACAATCTACAATCATGTTTTCGTATTACCTAATTTAATAGAACGAGGAAGTGAATAATATCCCAGTTTGTATGTCTTGAGATATTATATTTTTTTGTAATTTATATATTCAAACAGTGCTCTCCCATTATAATGTAGCTTTCACATTATTTTTTTATGCAAAATTTGATTGTGAATTAGAGAAATATTACACAAATTATAACTTGCTATTTTATAAATATTTTAAAGAAGTTGTGGATTCTTTTACTTGGTCAGCAAGAGAATTGAAATCAATAATTGGCAATTTTTTTGTTAGATTTAAGAGAAGCATGAAAGGACTACCATGTAGTTGGGACAAGATATGTCAATGATAAAAATTAAGGGGGGGGGGGGGGGGGTTCAAGGATACCATGGTTGAGGGGAGATTACTCAATTTGATGTTATTTTGCTATTTTCTTTTATTAGGCATTATTTTTTCCTTTTTCTATTAGTGCTCCTTTTACTATTAGTTTGTTCATATACATGACTCAGTTGGACAATGTTGGTATCACTTTCATCATAAGAAATGCTTCAATTGGGTGATAGGTTGAAAACATGAAATTTATCATGGAGATGACCCTCATCACTTCTAGTTGGATCTATAGATGTTGGTTAAGGAATTCTTTGAAGTGAATACTTATAGTCATCAATTTTGCTTATGCAAGTGTTCTCTATCCTTCGATGTTATAAGTGTTTTTATGACTCATACCAAGTTCACATCCTTTTTTTTATGAAAGTAATACCTCATTTTAAAAACCAAAAGAGAGAGTGAACAATCTGATACAATCATATCCCAGATCATAGGTGGAGTAACTACTAGCCACACCATATCGGTCAAGAGTAAGTCGCCCTTTTACTCATTCAGCATGAGTAAGTCGCCTTCTGCACACTGGAGATGAAAGTAATACCTCATTTTAAAAATCAAAAGAGAGAGTGAACCATCTAATACAATCATATCCCGGATCATAGGTGGAGTAACTACTAACCACACTATACCGGTCAAGAGTAAGTCGCCATTTTACTCATTCAACATGAGTAAGTTGCCTCCTGCTTAATGGAGATGAGTAAGTCACCTGTGGTAGGCCTAACATTTTTGATACATCAAACTTAGCACTATGGATTGAGGTGGATGGAAGTCGCCCATAAGGGCCAAGACCTATTACGCTAACACAACTAGCCCGACCCGGTTGAGATCCAACTCTCCCCAGCGAAGCAGAAGGCCTAGCCCTTGGCGGCGTGAAGAGACAAGGAGGATTCTATCACTCCGAGACATGTACTCCTACCTGTGGGAGGTCTAACCCTACTTAAGTGATTCTTAGAGACAGGGGGAAAGACTCGATTTATACACTGGTATGCCTAAAATCGTACTACAATACTAGAGGGAGACCATCTTGGGCGTCAGAGTGGCTTTGCAGGTACACCTCGACGACACTCCGACCGGCGAGGTCCTCTCCATCAACACTCACTCGAATTATCTCCCAAACTTTCAGACCGGAACACACACTTAATCAAAATTCTTGTTAGCTGTTGTGCGAAAAGTAGTTTGTGTAAGTGTACACAATTGCAACAAGTAATATACGGATAACACTACCAGAATTTTGCTCATTTCCGGCGGGCAATTTCCGACGGATTTAGTCCGCCGCCGGTAAATTACCGGCGGATTTTGGCACGTTACCGGCGGCCTGGATCCCCGAGTATATTACCGGCGGATTTTACAATGTTACCGGCGGATTTTATTTCGACTGTTAAATTACCGGCGGATTTGGTGCACTTACCGGCGGGCAGGTTTTACGCGAAACTTTAAAAAAACAATGCGCTGGTAAATGCAATTACGGGCAGATAAATCCGCCGGTAATCGCAGTCAAATTCGCCGGTAACAGGCCGCCAAAAATCCGCCGGTAAGCACTATTTTCGGCGGATAATATTTAAATTTTAAAATTCAAATATCCGTCGGTAATTCAAATATCCGCCGGTAATTCAAATTTATCCGCCGGTAATGCGAATGCCCGTTGCAAAATCCGCCGGTAAGCAGCAAATCCGTCAGTAACAGACATTTCCGGCGGATTTTGCAAAATAGCCGTTGGCGCCCATTCTCCTATATATTCGAACCCCTTCTCACTCCCTCTTCACTCACTCTTCACTCTCTACTCCGAAATCTCTCACTCTTTTCTCATAAATCTCACTATTTTCTCCTAAATCTCTCACTATTTTCTTCTCAATATCTCTCGATCCACTCTTTTCGAAGTCCGTTTTGTTCTTAAGTTTTGTTTAAGGTATGTTTTTTAACTAAATTTTGATTGTTTTAGTTAATATTTAATTTTTAAATATGTGTTGTTTAATATTTTTTTTGTTATTATTTGTTTTGCAATTGATTGGAGTTGCCACTTTGGATTTGCCACTTTGGAGTTGCGAGTTTGGAGTTTTGTCAGAGACTTCTCTACATTACCGGCTAGTTAACAAATTTATTCGTTATTAAATGTATTTGTTATTATTATTATTATAAATTATAAGTTTTTTACAAAAATAAAATAAATTTTATTTATTGTGTAATAATTAAATTGTGTTTACACTATTTGTATAATAATAATTATCTAAAAATTTTGAGATTTTTAAAATACGAATTATTTTATTTATTAGTTAAAAACCGAAAAAATATTAGTTATTTTGTAGTAAAATTAAATACGAATTATTTTAATGTATTTGGTCAAATATAAATTATCCATACCAATATGTATTATTCTAATACACGTGATATATGTTGTGTTGTGTATGTTATAATTAAGGAACGTACACAAAAAAATGGATCGTAGTTGGATGTATGAGAGAATATTTCCTGGAAGAACTGGGTTGAAACGACGTTTTGTACAAGGAGTCGAAGAATTTGTTCTTTTTGCTAAGCGTAAAAAAGAATTTGAGCGACAAGGTGGAATTAGATGTCCTTGCTCCATATGTGTGTTTGGATCTATAAAAAAGGAAGGTGATATTCGACTTCATATGTACAATAATGGGTTTAAGCCAAATTATTGGATATGGACCTGTCATGGTGAGGTAGCAGCTGGAGTTCCTGCGGTTGATAATGTTCCTGTCCAAGTAGATCAAGGTCTCGCGTCAAGTCCAATCGTAGCTTCCACATCAGGAATTCAATCATCTGATGATGATGGTGATTTCGAGAAAGAATGAGATTCTAATTAATTTGTTATGCAAGTTCGAGAAAGAATGGGATTCTAATTAATTTGTTATGAAATAATTAATATTTAGATTTATCAGACTTTGAATCATGTATGTTAATGTTATTCATCATGTATGTTATTCATCATTTATGTTATTCATCATTTATGTTATTCATTATTTGTTATTTATCATGTATATATATAGATACGTACAGTCATGGCATCATCAGGATCAGATTCCGATCATGACCTACCTCCTGTCGACCCACCGACCGGTTTTTTTAAGAAGATTGCTACTTCTTTACGTGGTCGTCGTCGTGTAACTCGTGTCATTGTTGATGGCGATTTTGTGGCTCCACCTACTACAGCTGATGGCAGCGGACCTAGTACGCTGAGTCGTCCATTTGTGCCTCCAGCCGGTACTGTGACACCCCCGCCAGATGCGGATGGGATAACCAGGTATAATATTGAGAATGAGGTGGTTGAGGTTACGCCTGACGGTCGTATAGTGGTGAAGGTTGTCGGAAAGCAGTAAGTATTAATTAAGTAATTTATTTATTAATGTTATTTGTTTGATTTATATTTAAAACTTTACATATAAATTATTATCTAAACATTTATCTTTTTTATGTACAGATTTATTCTTGGGAGGATTGTGGCTGGCACAATCACAGACATAATAAGAGCAAATTACACTAAACCGTGGATGAATTGAACGGAGGTAAGAAAAGATCCGTCGTCTAAGATGTGGACTGCATTCAGAGTAAATTTTTTTTCCAATTAATTAATATTTAGTTTTTTTAATTTTGTTGAATTGATTAATTTGTTTTTACTAACAAGTAAATTTGTTTAAATAGGAAAAAATGGCATGGAAAAGTGATGCGACGAAAGAAGTTGAGAGAACATTCAACACAAGAGCTTCTCATCGCTTTTCTGAAATGCTCCGGGAATGGCGTAATAAGGGGACGCAGCCGGATTGGATGGGCGATTCTGATTGGCAAGAGCTCCAAGTGAAATGGAGAGATGCGAAGTATAAAGAAAAATGTGAGAAAGCCAAGAAGAATCGTGCTTCTGAGAGAGGGGGTTGCATAAATACGGGTGGTTCTATCAACACTGCTGAAATTTACAGACGGATGGTAAATTTAATAGTATATACATACGTATTTTATATTTTATAGAATAATAATAATATTAAATAGTAACTGTGTATATATATAGGAGGCTAGCCTTGGTCGGCCACCTACTTTGCCTGAGTTACACTGCCAACTTCATATGCGAGGGGAGACTGGTGATTTTGTTGAAGAACGGTCAAGAAATATCACGGTAAATAACGTTTATTATATTTATATTTATATATTGTTTTTATTATATATATTATATTATTATTATTATTATTATTATTATTATTATTATTATTATTATATATTACATATATATATACATACTAATTTGGTTCTTTATTTCTTGGTGTTGTTGCTTTCAGGAAAAGTTTTATGAATGGCAGACCAATTATCGTTAAACTCAGCTAAGTAGTGGCAGTACTGAGATTGATCCCATTGAGGAGAGTCGAGAGGCTTTTCATGCTTGGCAGGAATCTGTTGGGCCATCAAAAACGGGCCGGTTAGTAGGATCTGGTGGTTTGGGCCCGTCTGCTTTCCCAAATTCCATTATTCCAAATGTGGTTCCCGCAACTTCTTCAGAGAGAAGTACTGGTCGCTCTTATGTCCCTACGTCTTCAGAAATAAACGATGTTGAGCTGTTGACGCAGAAATTGAACGACCAAGAGAAAAAACATAATGAAGAAATGCGGCAGATGCTGGAGCAGCAGGCGGAGCAGCAACGGGTGAATGAAGAGCGCTATAAGAAAATGATGGATACTATGTCTCAATACCCGAGGCCATTTATGCCATCATCATCATCATCATTTTATCGCAGCAGATGATGGTTACTATGTCTCAATACCCGAGATCTCAATACCGCAGCAGATGCAGATTCAGCAGCCTTACGGGATGCAGCAGCCTTACGGCTCTACTTTTCAGTCGTACGCGCCAGTCTTCCAGCCTTCCTTTCACAACCCTTATGGTCAGCCACATCAACCCCAACAGTCCCAGCAGCAGCCCGAGCAACCCCAGCAGCAGATCAACACAGATCTAGACCTCAACACAGTTGATTTAGAAACATGGTTTAATAACTCGTCTGAGCGCTACTATGACTAGCAGTTTTATTAGATCTAGGAGATTTTAATTTGTATTTTGTAATAAATATTTTAATTCTTGGATGTTTATGCAATTTTTTATCATTTAAAGCGTTATTCAATTCTCGTTTAATTAGCATTTATATTATAAATTTAATTTAATTTAATTTTTATGAATTAAATAACAGATATTTTAATTAACGAATAAAAATAATATTATTTTTTTAAATAAACGAATTAAAAAATGTTTTTTTATGAATTAAATAAAAGATATTTTAATTAACAAATAATAATAATATTATTTTTCTTAAATAAACGAATTAAAAACTATTTTTTTAAAATAAAATTAATTACCGGCGGATTTAATCACTTTACCGGCGGGTTTTGAATTTAAATTACAATTGTTTTCCGGCGGATTTTAATGGTTACCGGTGGCTATTCCGCCGGTAATTTCTGGCGGCTTTTCCGTCGGAAAATCCGCAGGAAATTACCGGCGGAATAGCCGCCGGTAACCGTTAAAATCCGCCGGAAATTACCGGCTGAAAATCCGCCGGTAACCGTTACCTGCGGGCGAATTACCGGCGGCTTTCCGGCGGAAAAAATCCACTGGTAATGTCCAATTACCGACGGATTTTGGCCGCCGGAAATCCTCGAAATTCTTGTAGTGTAAGTAGAGATCGTACCCACAGGGATTGATGTTAATTTAAGAGTTTAAGTAGTTAACAAGCTAGTGAAACAAGCAAAATAGTAGCAACAAGTTTATGAGCATGAAAATAAAGATGTTGTATGAAAACAGTAAGAAAGTTCAAGAGTTGATAAAATAAGTTGGACTGCTCTTCCCTAAGTAAATCCTTTAAAGTAGAGCGCTATAACATTGGACGCTATAGCGTTAATTAAGTGCTGTAGCGTATGATGTTGTGTTTTTCAGTCACTGACGTCAGGGTTTTGTTACAATACTCTTATTTCTAAGTTCTAAATAAGTCCACCCCTGTATGATAAAGAACCCACAGTGTTCACCTTATGAACTATTGCTCCCCTATGTCTAGAGTCAAGCAAAAATTGTTTAAATGTCTTTAAACAACCTTTCATTCATATCAACCTTTGAGTTAGAATCGTAGACCATGTCTGTACCTACGAATATACTCATTTCAGTTGGCCAATCCCAAAATAAGTTTGAAAGCATTAAAGCCCAAAGATTGAAACGCAAACATCACAATATCATATTAACAATACTAAAAATTCATTAAAAGTTCCAAGCAATCCAACTACTAAGTGTTTAGCTCATGGTGAGCATCATCAACACAATACAAACCAAAATGTTCATATTACCGAAAATGAAAAGAGGAGACACGGTTGCAAAAGATACACTACGTAGGCTCCTTCTCATGAGACGGGTAGATGACGCTATAGCACAGTTGCACAACGTATAAAATGATAATCTTCTCTCGAAAAATAAAAGCTTGAAGTGGAGGATTAATGAGGAAAATGGTGTCAAGTTTTTTTCTCCAAAAACTCTCTCTCTATTCTAATGTGTGTAGTGAGGAAGAAGAAGTGAGATATATTTGTTTTCTCCATAAAGTAGCTTTCCAAAAAGTAGACAAGACATTCCCCACAAACAAAAGTGATCTTCCAACAACAAGTGAACAAGTGTCCTCACTAGCCAATGGGGGACAGCTGCTTCAGTCCTAGGCAAAGGGAAATGAGGCTCTGATTTGACAAAAAGAGTGATGCTCCAAAAGGCAAGGGAAGAACAAATATCCATCTTTCATGACACGTTCTCTTAAATGTTGGCTGGTTCAAGCTAATAGTTTTATGCATACTGGTTTTTAGCTTTTCGATTCATATTCTGACCTGTTATTGCATTTAGTATGTCCCCATCATCTTTGGAGTTTGCTTAAGTGGAGTCCACTGTATGTGATTGTTATAATTAACTTTAAATTCAGAGCCTCAATTGTTTGCTTATTGAAATTACATTATATTCAAACAAATAACATGTTATGTTTTGTGTGGTTGTTGGAGAATGCCTATTTTCTGTGTTCCAGTTCTTTATAATGGCAAAGCTAAGGCTAAAGAAGGCTTTTGTATGATGGAGGCATAGAGCTCCCTCAAATAAATTAGCCTCATCAGTACTCTTCTACCAAGACCATTTACTCAGTCAACACTTTGAGACCTTCTCACCACTAGTTTAAATGACTACAATTCTAGTTATTCTTGCTATGGATTCTGCAAAACCATGGCATTTACATCAATTAGATAAGTAATTTCTTATTACATGGGGATCTTAATGAAGAAGTATACGTGACCATTAATCCCCCGAGTTCAAGTTTTCTCAACAAACCAACTGTGGAAACTTGCCAAGTCTCTAAATGGCCTTAAACAAAAGTAAGAAGTGGAATATTAAGCTCACATCAATCTTAGTTCAACTGGGATATCATTATCCAATCAAAAACTAGATTACTCAATTTGTGCTTACTAACATCCCCTTACTTTTAGTCTATGCTTTTAGTCTATGCTGATGATATCATAGAAGTAACTTCAGTCAACTAATTCATTCATTCCCAGATTAAAGATTTTGGTCCTCTTAAGTTATTCATTCACTTTGAGGTGGCATTGATTCATTGGTCAAATGAGAGAAATGTTCTAAAGAAAGCCCTCCAATACCTATGATTCCCAGATTGAAATTCAACCAAGATGATGGCAAACCATTCAATGACCTGAAAGCATACAAAAGAATGATTGACAGATTACTTTACAAATTGCAGGTTTTATCTTACTTCAGGAAAAGGTGTATTATTCCTGTTCTGTACCTTATCTCCTGCCTTGTATCCGACCTTGGATACAAGATCTGATCCGAGATAGTTGGTAGCGGTGTTCTTGGTCAGTCCGAGTTTGAGCTCCGACCCGAGGTGGGGTGGTACCTGCAATGACACTCCGACGCTCAAGTCAGCAAGTGGGTCAGTTGCAAGTCAGAGAATTGGAGAGTGTGTCCCTTTAATGCTAGCATTGAATGCTTATTTATAGGTTTTGGGACTCAATGGGAACCATTGGATACAGGTCTTTGATCCTCACCATTGATTGGTGGGTTTGCCTTTGGTATTGGGCCTTAGTGCAAAATGCTGTAGTGGCCTAATCCATAACAGCTGCCCCCCAAGTCGGTTTGCCCTAGGGCGAGCTCGACTTGATGCCTTGTCTGGGTTTGAGGTACCCTCTGAAACCGAACCGGTCTTGTCAGTCTGAAAAACACGCCTAGCTTCCGAGGCTGGGCTTATACTATGGTCAGTGTTTTGTCTCCAGCCTCAGAGTACTTTGAGGTTCGGGCTGAGTATTCCTTTTTAGAAAACCGAGCTTAAGGTGCTCTATGCGAGCTTGTATTTCGATGGCTATTATGCGCGGCGACCTTCTGAGGGTCGGAGAAAGCGAAATCGAGTGACTCGGGGTATTCTCATTATGGAGACGCTTTGATTCCAGCGCTGACATCAATGTTGTTGATGAGGCGCATCGTTCGATGGGGAGTGGCGTAATGATGCCGCCTCGATTCACGCACCTTGACTAGGTGCTATTGATTGGACGCCTTGTCTAGGCCCAGGTCCAATTCGTAGCCGTTGGAACACTATAAATATGTGTGAGTGACTCACTTAATTACACTGGTTTTTTGCAAATTGCTCCGGGTACCGACCTTAAGATCGTTGTTCTGTGCCTTGATCTCTGAGTGCAATCGTTCAACTTACTGTGGCGAGGGTCTCCGCCTTTCAGTTGATTGAGGTCGTCAGAGCACGCGAACCAGTTCAGCTTTGCCGGGCTTCCGGTTTTCAAGGTTAGTGTGCTTCCACTATTCCTTTTCTTTTTGCCTTATGTTTTAGCCGGTATTCCTGTTTGCACGTTTTCGAAAATACAGAGTGGGGGTCGTCAGGTCGGGTTCCGACTTGGTTGTGGACCCACTGTTTAGCGCTTAAACTTGACTTGGCATGCCCCCATTTCTGCAGGTGCGATCTAGCTAGAACAAAACAAACCCGCCGGGTTATCAATATAAATTGTCCAAACGTTGCCAAACTGATGGCTTCCGATCCTACAGACTCGGAAGGAGCTCGCACCGATAACCTCAGATCAGCCGAGCCCGATGTTCATGAGGGATTTAATTCGGCTCCCAACAGCTTCCAAGCGGAAGAGCGCTCTCCTGAGATTCCTGATAATGAACTGGTGGAGGAAGATCGCGCGAGCGAAGTCCGATCCGAAGACGTAGTGGTCATTGAGTCGGATGAGTCTGATGCTGATGGTGATGGGGAGAGCAAGGGAGCACCAACTTTCGCTGGAGTTCTGATGATAGTGAGGCCGAAGTGGAGGGTTTTGCCGAAAGCCGGAACAATGAAGAAGACCTTCCTGAAGGTCGGAACAAAGGGGAAGGTCTTGCTGAAGGCGATTCTGATGAGTACCCTAGCACCGGGGTCGGATTGGTCGATGTCCCCCTGCTGTGCCTTTAAGTACCCAACAGGAATATTCCTGGGTGTCAGAGTCGTTGAAGGCGATCCGATCTGTATATAAGGCCGGAGATCATATGAGTCACATCGTTAAAATAATTTCCGGGAGGAGAGGACATATATGGAGAGCGGAAGGCATGGGAGAATGTCAGCATGTCGCTGTTTGGGCACCGGCCCTCAAGTTCGTGATGTATGAGGTGACGATTGTCACTATGAACCTCCGACCTCCATTCACCGCCTTTCAGCAGGAGGTTTTGGGAAGACTGAACCTCACTCCTACCCAAATTCACCCCAATGCTTGGGCCTTCATGCGGGCTTTTGAGCTGATGTGTATTCATTTGGAGAAGCCGATCTCTGTTAATTTGTTCTTCTTTTTATTTGAAATAAATAGACGGCACGAGGAGGGGTCTAAAGAGCGGTGGGAGCATGTGAGCCTCAGGGCCAGAAGGAACACCAAAATTTTCATGCTCTATTCCGACTCCCTGAAGGGAAATTGGAAAGACAGATTCTTCTTTGTTAAGTCTGTGAATGACGTGGCCGTGAATTACGTCGGCAAATATAGCGATGATGGACAATCTCTAGAGTCCACTAAGTTTCTCATCGGGTGGTCTCTTTCTCACTTCAATCGCCCCCAAATTCCTATACTGTTAGCTTAAGCAGGCTGAGTGACGAAGACCAAGAATCTTTGGCGATCCTGACGAACTTTGCTGATCTGATTCCTTGGAGAGATCCGAAGAAATTTGGTATCGATACAACGAAGTTGGTTGAGGCGGGCTCGAGGTCAAAAATTTTAGCGGCACTTGGTAGGGTCGGATACTAATAGATATGTTTTCTACTTTTGTCCTATTTCAAAATCGGTATCCATAATCTCAGCTTTTGTTTTTCTTTGCAGATCAAATGGCTCCTGACAAGTTTGCCATTCTGAAGGCAGCTGCAGAAAGGAGGGCCGCCCTTCAGGAAGGCAGCTCCGATGCTCCTCCGATCCCTCAGGGAAACCCTAGGCGGGATGATCCTATACAAGCTGTGCCAATTAACACCATTACTGCTGTGAGTGCTGAAGATCAGACTGGCGACCTTCAGCATCGGAAACGTCAACCGAACATGGCGCAGGTTGGTCGCCTTTCAATCCATGCTTCCTCCTCTCAGGCCCCGAGTCAAAGGTGATTGTGGGAAACCGACGTCTCATTCCCTTGCTGATTTTGTCGCTTTATATTTATAACTTAGTTTTGCATTATTTTCATTTCGAGGGCCCTGAAAAAGAGATATGAAGAGTGAGCTCTGAAGGAAGAGGAAAGGAGGAAATATGAGTCGCTCTCTTCCACTCTGGCGACGGGATCAGAAGGACCTCTCCGATCTTCGGAAGGAGAAAAAAGATCTTGAAAATGAGAGGGACTCTGCTTCCAACAAGGCTAAGGAGTTCGAGCTTCAGATTACTGAGCTTGAGACTAAAGAGAAAGAAGCTGTGGAGTTAGTTATGAATTTGAGGAATCGGATCTCCCATCTTGAGGCTGATATTCAGAAAGCTCGGGAGGAGGGGACCGACCCCCAAAGTCAGGTTGCAGATCTCCAGGAGAAACTGAGGCAGGCTGAAGAGAGAGCTCGGATGGCCCAACTTGAAACTGCCGATATAGCGGAGATGGCTCTTGGGATGGCGGGGGAAGGCTTTAACAAAGCTCTTGACCAAGTTGCCGTGATTCACCCTTCGCTGCCTCTCAATAGAGAGATGTTGAGCGTTGATTATTCCGTGGAGGGGAATGTGATCGTCAAGACCGACTCCGTTTCCAATGAACGTTTGATCATTTATTCTCGCCCATACGACGCTTAACCCATGATTGGGGGTAGATGTCTCCGGGGTTCTGGGTGGAACCGGTTTGACTAAGGTTTCGAGTTCCAGGCGGAACCGGCATTTCACCTTGTAATTTTTGAAATTATTTTTGAACTTGAGGACCCGCCCGTATCCGGGGTGGTTTGTAATCGTTTGCTTTATTTTAGCTGCTCGCATTTCCGGTTTTTCTTTACCTCGGTTGCGTTTTATTTCTTGCACTTGCGTTTTTCTTTGCTCAAGTAACGTGCGCCGCCTTCAGGGCAGTTTACCGGGACTCGGCCCAGATCGAACTCACCCTTAAAGGTGATGGCAGCCGCAGCCATCGGTCTTTGCTCAATTAACGTGCGTCGCCGTCAGGGCAGTTTACCAAGACTCGGCCCAGATCGAACTCGCCCTTAAGGGTGATGGCAGCCTCGGCCATCGGTCTTGCGTGATGGCAACCTTGGCCATCGATCTTGGCGATCGGAATCCCCAAGATCTCTTCGGCTCCTTGAACAGTTTACCGGGACTCAGCCCAAGTCGAACTTGTTCAAAGAGAGTTTGCGACGACCTCGGTCGGAGGTTGTGTTGAACGCTGGGCACCGGGTTCCGGTCATAAAACAAGGGGCCTTGTGCATAATCGTTAGACCGCTCTTATAGGGGCTCCCTTTAACCTCGAAACACCGGATTTTCAAATTAGTGATCATAATGTAGAGTCATGAAGTTCTTTTTAGATGCGAGATGTTCATACATCGGCATACATAATGCTTTTTAAAGCGTAAATTAACTGTAATACTGCTTCAACTTGGCAGCGTTCAAAGTTCTTGGGATTTCATTTCCTTCTAAAGCTTCCAACTGGAATGCGCCGTTACCAGTTTTAGATACGACCCGGTAAGGTCCTTCCCAGTTCGGAGCGAGCTTTCCTTGAGTGGCATTTCTTAAGCCGACGTCGGCCCTTCGGAACACCAAGCTGCCGACTTCGAAATCTCTCGGGACAACTTTCGCGTTGTACTGGGTTGCTATCCTCTATTTGATCAATGCTTCTTTGAGAGAGGCTTTCCCTCGAACCTCGTCGACGAGGTCGAGGTTCTCCTTTAGAGCCTGGTCATTTTCTTCAGGCGATTTTGGGTGAAGAGTCATCCAACTAAGCTCTCCGATTTCAATAGGAATTACCGCCTCGCTCCCGTATGAGATTCAGAAAGGGGTCTCCCCCGTCGAACTCTGCTGGGTGGTTCTGTAGGCCCACAACACATAAGGTAGTTCCTCAACCCATTTTCCCTTGGCTTCATCGAGCCGCTTTTTCAGTCCATTGAGGAGTACCTTGTTATCGGCCTCTGCCTGTCTGTTAGTTTGGGGGTGCTCTACTGAGTTGAACCGGTGTTTATTCTGAAGATCGGACATGAGTTTCCTAAATCCCTTGTCAGTGAACTGGGTTCCGTTATCAGTGATTATTACCTCGGGGATCCTGAATCTGGTCATAATATTATTTTTGAAGAACTTGATGCAGTTCCTTGCGCTGATAATGGCTAGAGGCTCGGCTTCAATCCATTTTGTGGAGTAGTCCACAGCCACTATTAAGTACTTGACCTGGCTGGGTGCAGTTGGGAATGGCCCTAAAAGATCTATCCCCCACCACGCGAAAGGCCATGGCGAGGTGAGACTAGTGAGCTCGGCAGGAGGTGCTACATGAACCTTGGCATGGATTTGACACTTCTTGCATTTTTTGACATGGTTTCTTGCATCGGTTTCCATGGTTGGCCAGAAGTATCCTGCTCTTAAGGCTTTCTGAGCTAGAGTCTGACCTCCAAGGTGTTGTCCGCAGATCCCCTCGTGGATCTCGGCCAAGACATAACCTGCTTCCTCTCCTTCAACGCATTTTAATAATGGCGCGGAGAGGCTTCTTCTGTAGAGTGTTCCATCGATTATGGAGAAAGACGAGGCTTTCCTCCTGATTAATTTGGCTTATCGGGAGTCCGGAGGCTCGTCTCCCGACTGGATGTTCTCCATTATTGGTGAAATCCAACCTTTGCTTTCCTCAACTACCACTACAAGAATAATCAGTTTTACCGGCCAGGACTTTCCGACGGATTTTTATCCGCCGAAAACTTTCCGGCGGATTGTAGGACTTACCGGCGGATTGTATCCGCCGCAAACTTACCGGCGGAATCAGGGACTTTCCGGCAGATTTATTCGCCGCAAACATTTCCGGCGGATTTCGAGGTGTTTCGTGCGGATCTGGTTTACGAATTTTTTTTTTTTAAAAAAAAAAATTAAAATCTGCCGGAAATGTTTGCGACGGATAAATCCGCCGGAAAGTCCCTAATTCCGTCGGTAAGTTTGCGGCGGATAAAAATCTGCCGGAAAAGCCTGGAAGCGTGAAATTTGAATTTCAAAAATCCGCCGGAAATTACATTTCCGGCGGATTAGCCTTTTGACCGTTGATTTTCATTTCCTCTATATAAATCTCTTCTCCACTTCTTCTTCTTCACACCTCTACCGATACTCTCATTACCTTCAAAGAAACAGAGACATACTCCACTCTCTTGAGCATTGTCGGCAGCGGCTCCAAGAGAGTGGCGTATGTCTCCATTTCTTTGTAAAGAAACTTCCACCTTGTCATTAACATCCACTTCATCTTTTTCGTTAAAAGTAACATTGTCATGAACCTCCCCTACGAATTCCTCTCTTGTTAAGTTAGGGGATGATGCTGAGCGTTTGATGAGTGTAGACATTTACACACATCAAACGTTCTGTATCATCCTCCAACTTAACAACAGGTCCTTGGAGTTCCTCAAACTTTCTATTTAGAGCAAGGTAATCCAAATTGGACCGGACATTGAACCGGAAGAGGTAGCGATTCAGGGGTTCTTGGGTTCAACCGGTTGAATCGGGGGTTCAACCAGAATTAATTAAATATATTATTTAATTTTTTTATTAAATATATAAGGGATAAAAAATAATAAAAAACCATAATACTCATAATAATACAACAACATATCCGGTATAAAAAATGGTCAAGATGTTGCCGACACTAAATTAACGGTCAAGATCTTGCCGACACTAAATAGTGAATAGTGCAGCGTGATTATTGAATAGTAAATGGTGATTAGTGTCGACACTAATTAACGGTCAAGATCTTGCCGACACTAAATTAACGGTCAAGATTTTGCCGACACTAAATAGTGAATAGTGCAGCGTGATTGTTGAATAATGAATAGTGATTAGCGTCGACACTAATTAATGGTCAAGATGTTGCCGACATTAAATTAACGGTCAAGATCTTGCCGACACTAAATAGTGAATAGTGCAGTGTGATTATTGAATAGTCAATAATGATTAGTGTCGACACTAATTAGCGGTCAAGATCTTGTCGACACTAAATTAACGGTCAAAATATTAGCGACACTAATTAAATAGCGAATATTGAATTTGGTTATTTCCGGCGGATATTTGGGTATTTCCGGCGGATATTTAGGTATTTCCGGCGGATATTTGGGTGTTTCCGACGGATTTTCATTTACGAATTTTTTTTTTAAAATAAAAAATCAAAATCCGCCGGAAATGCCTCGAAATCCGCCGGAAATACTTGCGGTGGATCAATCCGCCGGAAAGTCCCTAAATTTCGCCAATTTGGAATTTCAAAAATCCGCCGGAAACACCCTAAATCCGCCGGAAATGACATTTCCGGCGGATTCGCGTTTTGACCATTGATTTTCGTTACTCTATATAAATCTCTTCTCCACTTCTTCTTCTTCACACCTCTACCAATCTATCTTCTCTCTACTAAATATCTTTCTCTCTACCAATCCCTTCTCCACTTCTCTCTACTAATCTCTTCCTCTCGTTGACAAATTTTTTCGATATAAGGTATATTTGTAACTTTAGTTAATATTTTTAGTTTTTTAAATTATTTTATAATATGATTTTGTTGCTAATTGTGGTGTAGCCTGTTTAGGTATTGTTTGGGTTCCTCCTCTTTCCTCTTTGTTTGAGTTCGGGATAAGCTTCAAGTCAGAGCCTTCTCTTCACTACGGTTAGTTATCAAAGTAATTACTATATCAATATATATATATATATATATATGGATTTTTTGTTTTTAGTGTCTACAAAAAATTTACCAACTTGTGGTCACCGTAAAATTTGTATTTTTTTCTTTTAGTCTTTGGTGATTTTTAATAACGCTTATTAGCACCACCATCAAAATTTGTTCGTCCCAAAAAATTATATAATAAAGTTCTATTACTTTTTTGGTACAATATTAAAATTAATTAATAAAATATTAATTACTTCACTATTTATAGTAAAATTTTGTTACAAATTTTGTTTGCAATAATAATACAAAATAATTTATATTGAAAAAACTTATTTATTAAGTTCACTTATAAAGTTTAATAACAGATATTGTCTTATAAAAATTCATTGTGTTGCTGGTAATTGATAGTTTATTGATATATGAAAATAAAGTAATTAATATATTAATATATATATATATATATCAAAATATAAAGTAATTGATAGTTGATTTGATAGTTTATTTCATTTACGTTGTAGTGTAGTACATAGATCTTGAAATTATGGATCGTAGTTGGATGTATGATCGATTGTTTCCCGGAAGATCCGGTTTAAAACGACGTTTTGTAGAAGGAGTAGAAGAGTTTATTTTTTGTGCTAAGCATCATGAAGAATTTGCGCGACAAGGCGGAATTAGATGTCCGTGCTTGAAATGTTCGTTTCGAGTTATAAAAAATGAAGACGAAGTTAGAGTTGATTTGTACAATAATGGGTTTAGGCCAAATTATTGGATATGAAGTCGTCACGGGGAAGTAGGACCAGGGGTAGCTGCAGTTCCTGCGGTTAATGTTCCGGTTGAAGTAGTAGCTCCCACATCAAGTAGTTATCCAGCGACTACGACATCTGGAGGAGGCTAAATTATACAACCGTTAGATGTTTAGCAGGGAATGATATCTGACGCTGTTGGAGTAGATTTGGATTTTGAAGAACCGGAATATGATGCTGAAGAAGTTCCAAATGAGGAAGCTCAAGGTTTTACATGTATTTGAGTGAGACAAATAAACCATTATTTGAAGGATCTAAAGACTCAAAATTATCAATGTGTGTTCGGTTGTTGGGTCTTAAGTCTCGATTTAATGTTTCTGAGTTGTGCATGGAATATATGACCAAAATGATGTTGGATGCAACCCCCATTAGAGGGCTTTTGCCGCAAAGTTATTATGAAGCTAAAAGACTGGTATCGAAGCTTGACTTAAAATCTAAAAGAATTGATTGTTGTGTGTCTGGTTGCATGCTCTATTATAACAATGAGTTTGGCATAAATGATGGAGAGTTGTCAGAATGCAATTTGTGTGGAGAGGCACGCTATCGTGTCAGTAGGAAAGGGATGAGCAGAGGCAAACCGGTTCCACGAAAAGCAATGTTTTATCTGCCGCTTATAGCAAGGCTACAGAGGATGTTTACTTCAATGGAGACCGCGGGTAAAATGACGTTGCACCATCAAAATAGAAATAATTCGGGGGAATTACGTCACCCATCTGATGGTGAAGCTTGGAAGCATTTTTATCGGCGTTCATCCAGATTTTGCCAGTGATCCACGCAACGTTCGGCTTGGTTTATGCTCTGATGGTTTCACACCATATATTCAAGCCTCGGCAACACCGTATTCATGTTGGCCAGTTATTGTTACCCCATACAACCTTCCTCCAGAAATGTGTATGTCTAAACCATACATGTTTTTAAATTCTATTATCCCAGGGCCAAGTAATCCAACAGCTGGTATTGACATATATTTGCAACCTTTGATTGATGACCTAAAAAGGTTGTGGAATGGTGTTTTAACTTACGATGTAGCACGCAAACAAAATTTTGTGATGAGGGCGGCTTTGACGTGGACCATTAATGACTTCCCTGCCTATGGAATGTTGTCTAGATGGGGGACACATGGTAAGATGGCGTGTCCAATTTGCATGGTTGACACAAAGGCTTTTAGTCTTAAATACGGAGGAAAAACTTCATGATTTGACTCGCACTGTAGGTTCTTACCTATGGATCACCCATTTAGAAAGCAGAAATATGCGTTTATCAAGTGAAATGTTGAAACAGCTGGACCTCCTCGTAAGTTGATACCAGAGGAAGTTTGAAATAGTGTTAGGGATATCCCTCCTGTGGAAGTCGTAGCGGGTGTTGTTTCTCGTCCAGATGGCTATGGACAATGGCACAATTGGACGAAAAAAAGTATTTTTTGGGAACTTCCCTATTTGAAAGATAATCTATCGAGACACAATCTCGATGTCATGCATATAGAGAAGAATTTTTTTGACAACATATTTAACACTGTCATGAACGTGAAAGGCAAAACGAAAGACAATGAGAAAGCTAGAAAGGATATAGATCATTACTGTAGACGAAAGGATTTGTTGTTGGTTGAGCAAGGTACTAGGACTCTGAAACCCAAAGCCAATTATACTTTATCTACCGAACAAGCGAAAGCAGTTTATCAGTGGATAAAAGAGTTGAAAATGCCAGACGGTTATTCTTCCAATTTATCTAGATGTGCGGATGTGGATAATGGGAGGTTGCATGGGATGAAGAGTCATGATTGTCATGTATTCATGGAGTGCTTACTTCCTATCGCTTTTAGTTCGTTGCCAATACACGTTTTGAATCCGCTCATTGAAATAAGTCAATACTTTAAGAATTTGTGTTCTGCAACGCTAAAAGCTGATGATCTTTCAAAAATGGAACAAGGCATCCCACTTATCTTATGCAAGTTGGAGAGAGTATTTCCGCCTGGTTTCTTTGATTCTATGGAGCATCTACCGATGCATCTCGCATATGAAGCTAAACTTGGCGGACCTGTCCAATACAGATGGATGTATCCGTTTGAAAGGTTAGTTAATTTTCACACCATATAAGAAACAAGTTTAAAATATATGATTATTATGTTAATTAATATCATTTTCTCTAGGTTCATGGGTGATTCAAAAAGATCGGTGAAAAACAAAGCTAGAGTTGAAGGATCGATATGTTCTTCTTACTTACACCGTGAAACAACGCATTTTTGTCTTACTATTTCAAGAATGAGTTTGCTCCTGGAAGCAGCCGAAATGAAATGGATACTGAATGTCCTAGACATCATTTAGCTTTGTCTGTCTTTTGTCTACCCGGTCGTCCATCTGGGAAGGAGTCAATTCACTGGCTAACAGATGAAGAGTTAAGTTCAGCACATGTTCATGTGTTGATAAACTGTACTGAGGTGCAACCATTTATTGAGTATGTTCCTCAACATTATAAACTATCGATCTTAATTAGTTAATATGTAGAAAAATGTGTAACAATTAATTATTTCTTTTTAGGGAATTCTTGTCATCAGATGACGTAAGTGAGCAACAATCTTCTGCTCATATCACTACAAGAAAAATTGGACTTTTCGGCAGACAATATCCGCCGGAAAAACCAAAAATCCGCCAAAAATGTGGACTTTCCGCGGATTTTTTGGACTTTCCGGCGGATTTTTGGCGCCGGTAGACAGCTCGTGGCAAACGCTTTCCGGCGGATTATCCGCCGGAAAATTCCGGCGGATTTCGTGGCGCCGAAAAATCCACCGAAAATTTCCGGCAAAAATTCCGCCGGAAATGTCGCTGAAAATTTTCCGGCGGATTTTTGGAATTTCCGGCGGATTTTTTTTAAAAAAAATTATTTTTTTTAAAAAATCCACCGGAAATTCAAAAAATCTGCCAGAAAATCCAAAAAAAAATTTATTTTATTTTTAAAAAAATCCGCCGGAAATGTCGCCGAAAATTTACCGGCGGATTTTTGGAATTACCGACGGATTTAAAAAAAAATTAATTTTTTTTAATTTTTTTTACATCGAATTTTTGTATTTTAATTTAATAAGAAGTAATAAAAAATGAATTAGAATGTGAGAAAAAAATTATATAGAATAGAATGAGAAGTAATAGAGAAATTAGAATGAAAGAGAGTTGTGTCAAAAAAATAAGAATATATGAAAGAGTGTATGGAAAAATAAAGTAGGAGAGAATAAGAATGAATAAATGATAAGGAATAAGAATAACTAAGAGTATGTGAATGAAGAAATAATAAGAAGTGAGAAGGAAGAAGAAATGGGAAATATAGAAAAGAGATACGTAGAGAAATTTAATTAAGTTTAAAGAGTATATGAGAAAGAAGAAATAATAATGAATAAGTGAGAATGAATGAGAAGGAAGAAGAAAAGAAATGTAGAAGAGTGTAGGAGAAAGTGAGAAGGAAATAAAGAGTGAAATGAGAGAATGAGAAGAGTGTAGGAGAAAGTTTTATTTATAGGAATTTCAAAATATTCCGGCGGATTTACCGGCGGATTTTTTTGAAATTTTTTAATATTAATTTTAAACAAAATCCGACAGAAATGTTAAAAATCCGCCGGAAAATTTTCGGCTACATTTCCGGGGGATTTTTTGAATTTCCGGCAGATTTTTTGAATTTCCGGAAAAAATCCGCCGGTAATACGCGATATTCTTGTAGTGTATTAATGCACATTTTCCAACGTGGTTTAGGCAACATGTTTATGCCCTCCCGCCAACTCCTACCAACCAACACTTGAGAAACATATCAGACGGTCCTCGAAGATGTGTTAAAGAATGGCACACATACTTTGTCTGTGGATACAAATTTCACACCAATGAATGGACACAGGGCAGAGAGACAGTCAATAGTGGAGTGCGCATGAAGGGTGTCACTGGAGGAGGTGAAGATGATTTTTATGGTGTGGTTCAACGCATATATGAACTTTCGTACCCCCATCTAGATTTTAGTCAGAAGGTAGTGGTTTTCTATTGTCATTGGTTTGATCCGTCTGCTCGAGGAACAAAGGTGAATCCAAAGTTAAATACAGTTGACATTAAAATGAATGGTAGATAACGTCTGTATGATTCGTTCGTCATTGCACAAAATGTGAGACAAGTCTAATATGTCCCTTATCCATCAACGCGGACTTATAGGCAAGGTTGGTGTGTCGCAATTAAAACAAAACCAAGAGGTCGCATTTAGACAAATGATGACACAGTGGAAGATGTGCCATATCAAATGGAAGAGATGTCTAATGTAAATGAAGTGATTGAAGTTGAACCCATTACTCGTTTATGTGATAAGCCAAACACCGGCGATGAAGTTGATGACGGAGAAGATGCTGATGAAGATGCAACAAACCATATTGGTGTATCAAGAATTCACTCCTTTGATGATGATGATTTTGAGAATGAATGGGATTCCATCTCGTTATTTATGTTTCAACAATATATGTTGAACCAGACTCTTCTCTAAGCGATCGGTCCTCTTGTTGAAATGAGTCTATTTGTGCTGGTGCTGTCTTGGGGGCTTGGTGCCAGGTATTGAGGTCGTTCCTGTACGAAGGGTGGTCGCGCGCAGAGCTCCCTCGGGGTGTACCTGCGATGGCACTCCAACGCCCAAGTCAGTGGGGTGATTTAGTATAGTAATATTGGTCAAAAACGTACCTTTCACATGATGTCAGAGACTCTTTATATAGCACTTAGGGTGCTTTGGGCGACCGTTGGATCTGCGAGAATTCCTCTCCGCCGTAGATCTTCCCATCGTGGGCATAGGGTTGCACTGGTCGTTTTTGGGCCGCTCGCATAGGCCCAAACTTCTTAACGGGTTGCGACCCGATCCAAAACGTCATATGATGCTGGTTACTTACTGGGCCGTCCGCGTCGGTCCAGTATTCATTATGGGCTGTGGCCCAATCCAGAACAGTTGCCCCCAGGCCGAAGTCGTTCAGTAGGACGGGTTCAGGCCAAAGAGTCATATCTCCTTTAGTGAGGCGGGCTGCCTTCATTTTGGTCGCCTGCGCTGAGACGACCTGATCGTGTGCCCGTTTTGGTTGAGCATGCTCGCACCTTCTAGCGACGTGGTATTCTGACAATCATGATGTTCTGAAAGGACAAGCGTGACGCTTCGATGGGACTGTCATCATACTTCACGCTTCCCAAAAAAGGGGGCGCTTGATGATGACGGTTCAATTTTCGAGGAAAATCATCAATTTAGAAGGGGAAGTGACGTGCCCCTTCGCGTTCTGGCTCTCCCTCCCTATAAATATGGGGCACCCCTTATGCCAATTTGTTCACTTTCCGAATTTTCTGCTCTGAGGGCGACTTATTTCTCCGACGAGCGATCTATTTTCCGGCTACTCTGGCACGGCGTTTCCTGATTAGCGACTTCAAACTCCGGCGCGACCTAACTTATGATCGCCTTATTCTGGTGATTCACAGTGCGACGAAGTTGTCTCCCGCTTCTGGTATGTAACTTTCTTTTTAGTAATTTAAATCGCCTTTCTTTTCTGATTCACATGGGCGAGGAGGGGGTGTCAGACCCGGGGTCGACCATGTCGCCCCTTTCCGTAGGTCATCTTCGATGGTCTGACTTTTATGCTCCCTTCTTGCAGGTTTTCTCTCGTCATGGCGCGGACAAAGTTAACCGCCAAAGTAACCGGCAGTCCGCCAGTTTCTTCAACCAACCCATCCTCCAGTTCCCGGATGTCTACAGATAGGACGACTTCGGAGGGTGGATTTACTTCTACGCCCCCGGCTGAGGAATCGGATATCGCGGTGCCTGCTCGCCCCATATTCTTCCAAGAAGGGGAAAGTCAGAATCAACCTTCCACGTCCTCGGCTCATTCGGAGCGGGTAATCCAGCCAGACGCAGGGAGAGGGGAAGCCGATTGGAGAGGCGTTCTAGGGGAGGATCGCTCTTGTATCTCGTCGGCCGTGCTAGGCCGGGTACCGTCACTGTTCAATCCTGGGGATGAGGTATTATCCTATTTTGTCGGGCTGGTTGGCGCACCGGGTAAGGTATGGGCGGTCGAAGGTCCTACTTCAACGGAAAACGTGGCTTTGATCCCAGCCACCTTAAAATTCACCATGTATGCCACTGTCCTTCGCGACGTGGGGATTCGGCCGCCATTTACATGTTTTCAACGCAGCATTCTTCGTTATCTTGGGGTTGCACCCTCGCAGCTGCACCCTAACTCGTGGGCCTTTGTCAAGGTGTTTGAGCAGTTATTGAGAGTGATGGGGCGAGGGTGCAATTGGCAGGCGTTCTTCAAAATTTTTGAGACAAGCAGGCGACCAGAGCCGGGTAGCAATCGGAATCGGTGGGAGCATTTGAGCCTTAAGGCTCAGTCGGACTATAAGATTTTCAAGCCTTTTTCTGACTCGCTGAAACCCTGGAAGTCGTCTTTTCTATGGGTGGTCCCCGTTTGCGAAGCATCCCAGTGGATGGTGGGGGCGATTGACCCCCGTGGGCGAGTAATAAGCATGAAATATCCCATAGCGTGGACGTATGCTCATTTTCGGCGCATGCCCGCCACGTACAGAACCCGTTGCCAACTTGGCGAAGAAAATACTGAGACTCTGAGACTGCTTGAGAACTTGGCCCCTTAGATGGAGGAGGGTTTAATCAAGTGTCACCAATTGGTGAAAACGACCGATGATAACGGTTTCAAGGTCGCTCTTGGTATGGGTAGTCGTACCCCCTTTTTTTTAACCGTGTTCTTACCTTCTTTGCAGGTGAAATGTCCGGTTTAGGTTTTGCTGAGTTGATGAAGCAAGCTAAGAAAGGGAGGAGGCCCCAGACCGGCCTGTCCACCTGTTAGCCTAAAATTTCGACAAGACTTCTGAGTGGTTATTTAATAAGGTTTGACTTTTCATTAAAGAACATTCATAATGCCTTCAAAGAGAATAAATGACATGTATGTCATCTCAGCATGTTTTCGACAGAAGAGGTCTTCACCATTTCGACAGGACAAAGTTTTCGACAAGATAGTGTATTCAAGATTTCGTCAAGCAGTTTCTAGCAGACAGTTGTGTCGAATTTCAAGACTACAGTTAATTCAACGTGGGTAATATGTGGCGCCGAACGTGGCACGAAGTCCATCATGGGGTAATAAGACGTGGCCACGTGTCCATAGCAGTTTACATTTCAGTCATTATTTTCTGTATAAATAGTGATTTCTATGTAGAAATCAGGGGTGGCAAATTATTATACCAAACACACAATTCTGAAACTCTAACTTCCAAGTTACAGCGAAAACAGAGCAAAAGAATCCTTGTACGACGTATGTAAATTTGTACACCATTCTCTTTACATTCAATGCAATTTATTGCTTTCAGTACAAGTCATTTAATATTTCTGCGTTCCATTTTACCATTTCTTTCATTTTTACTTCAATGTTCATGGTGAATTGTCTCCTTTTTAAAATATATTTGTTGACAAACGGTGGTGTTTAAAGGCAATTGCTTTAGAGATTTCTGGTTTAATCTCACAAAACCTTTCTAATAAAACCAGTGATTGTTTGCTAAAAACACCAGCAAACAAATTGGCACGCCCAGTGGGACAGTTTGCCTTTAATATATAATTTTTCTGGTTCTTTGATGTGTTTGTATTTGCATGCACTTAAGAAGTGGAAAAATGGTTCGTCATACTAATAATGCGTCTAGTTCTAATCCTGTGGTTCCACAAGAACAGGGAACAATAGTAGACTCTGCAAACGTAAATGCAGGGGTAGTTGTGGGAACAATATCCCCATCATCATCAACAACCGTTCCTTCAGTATCAATGACTAACGTTGGATCAACGCAGTCAAACATGGCATCTATGCCTATGTCTTTGCCGTTACATATGGGACTTCATAGTCCTTATATGGCAATAGGAAGCGGTTTAAATCCACATTTCCATAATGTAAGTTTTCCTGCATTTCCTTCTGGATCATATGGCATGCCTACTGGAATGCCACATATTTCGACTATGTCTCCTGTACATGTTTCTTCTGAAAGTGTAATGGGTCGAAATCCTACGGCATTAACCAATGAATCCTTGTTTGCCTTACGACAACAAGTTGATGAGAGCAATCATGATATGGTTAATATGTTAACCCAACAAATTGGTACAGTTTTTAATCCATTGATTCAAAATACTGATACCAGTTACCAAATGTTAGCAAAACAAATGGGTCGAATTGCAGATTTCTTTGGGGCTCCAAATACTAGTAATAGGCAGGTGCCTAATACAGTAAATAATGGATTACCTGTTCATACCCAAAGAACAATTCCAGTCGAAGTCCCAGTCAATGTAGGTGAACGACAGGAAATGGCAAATCATGTCCCTGAAGTTGTCCTGGTGAATCGAAATCAGAATGCTGATGAAGTTGTTCGACAAGTGCAACAAAATAATGTTGGCGCTCAAGATAACATAGCCACTTTAGTTGAAACTATATTGACACAAAATGGCGTTAATGTAGGCTTACATAGGCCAAATTTCATATCACCATTATGTGAATATGTGTTGCAAACTGAGTTGCCAAGGGGCTGGAAAGTTCCTAAGTATACTAAGTTTGGTGGTGACACAAAAGAATCTACTGTCGAACATATTGCTCGGTTTTTGACTGAGTCTGGGGATATAGCCCAAAATGAGAATTTGAAGATGAAATATTTCCCAAATTCTTTAACAAAAAATGCTTTTACTTGGTTTACTACATTACCCCCTGGTTCTATTTTCACATGGGGGCAATTAGAAAAAGCGTTTCATGCGCAGTTTTACATGGGCCAGTCTAAGATCACCCTCAAAGAATTGGCCAGTGTTCAGCGTAAAATGCCTGAAACTGTTGATGACTATTTGAATAGATTTAGGCTACTGAAGGCTCGTTGTTTCACACAAGTGCCTGAACATGAACTTGTTGAAATGGCTGCTGGTGGCTTTGATTATTCAATCAGGAAAAAATTGGATACATCTCATTTAAGAGATATGGCCCAATTAGCTGACAGAGTTCGACAGGTAGAAAGGCTTAAAGAAGAAAAATCTACGTCAACTAGGTTTCATAAAAAAGAAAAAGTAGCTTATGTCGAAGAAGAATTCGACACCACATTTAGTGATATCGAAAGAGAGGAGATAGATGTGGCTGAACTCAAGCCTGGTCCTCCTTATACTTGTAAATTACTAAGGCCTGCTAATGGGAAAAATCCTGTCGAGCCAAAAAATGACAAATTTGTGCCTAAAACATATACTTTTGATGTTACTAAATGTGATGAAATATTTGATCTGTTGGTGAAAGATGGTCAGATATTGGTACCTAATGGCTTAAGAGTACCAACTCTTGACCAGAGAAAGAAAAAGGGTTATTGTAAGTTCCATAATTTTTTGGGACATAACACTGACCGTTGTGTGCTTTTCAGGGATCTTGTGCAAAAAGCAATCGAAGAAGGGAGACTAAAATTCGAAGATAGAAAGATGAAAACTCAAATGCAAGTTGTGGATAACCCTTTACCCGAAGCTGAAGCTATGTATACAGAACCGTTCGAAACAAGTGTAAACATGGTAGATGCTGAAATGAAAGATCCTCCAAAGAAACTTAAATCCTCCACCAAGAAATTGGAAGGTTTTATATATGCTGAAGGGAAGAAACAAGAGATAACCTTGAAAGAATATGATGGAAAGCTACATGCTGTGTTCCCAAAAGCTGAAGAGGAATTGATAGATTTCCTCAACAGATGTAAATGGAATAACTCTGAAGTCATGTTATGTCCTAGGTGCAGTGCTGTTTTCGACAAAGAAGCAGCAAAAGCTGTTGAAGGGTACCAGGATCAGGAACATCGAAAGAGGAAATGGCTTGACAATAGGCCATCTTTTGATTTTGGCAACACTGAGCTCCCCGGTTACAAGGCTAATGTTATGACTAAGCCTTCATCTAGCAAGGCTAATACTTCGACTAAGCCTTCGACAAGCCGAGAACCAGGAAAGAAAGGATCCATAAGACTGTTTGGTAAATCCTTCGTTCCACAAATGAACTCCCCTGTTGGAAAATGGGTTCACAACAATGCAAACGCTCAAGTTGTCCATCAAGGTGATTCCAGCAAGTATAATTATTGGAATAATTATAAAGGTAAGAATCCCATGACTAAAACCCAATGGCGTCGTTTTCAGAGAAACCAGAAGAAAAAAGCTTCTTTAGACGTGAACAAGGTTCCTAGTCACTTTGGAATCAAAGTCCAAGTGGGTGATAAGAAGGTGGCTTCTAAGGTTGAAGCAAATACCAGTGCTGATGTGGCTAAGCCTAGAAGGCCTGCACTTGAAAGAATCTGCCCTCCACCTTCGACATACAAAGGGAAAGAGCCTCAATCTGATTTTGATGAGGACGTAGGCTCTAGTTTTGATGATTCTGATAATGATTTTGACGTCGTCTGCAACGTGGTGTCAATATTGCCATTGGAGTATGATGTCATAACCGTACCTAACAGTGAAGAAGAAGATTTCACTGAAGATATGGCTTGTCACAAACCCCTGTGTTACTATGTGATGAATGATGGCTGTGTCGAAGATCAGATGGCTACTTTCGAGAGGCCAGATACGAGTATGCAGAACCACCTGAAGCCTTTATACATTCAAGCTAAAGTTAATGGCATTGGCATTAACAAAGTGTTGGTTGATGGAGGTGCTGCTGTAAATCTTATGCCTGAAGTGCTGATGAAGAAATTAGGCATATCCATCACCGACCTCAAGCCACACAATATTGTCTTAAGTAATTACGAGGGCAAAACTGGCTACTCTCTTGGAGCCATCGAAGTGGAATTGATTGTTGGAACTATCAAGAGGACCACTTTGTTCTTAGTAATTGCTTCCAAAGCAAACTTCAATATGTTGCTTGGGAGAGAGTGGATACATGGGGTCGGCGCTGTACCTTCAACAGTACATCAAAAACTAGTGATGTGGAGAGAAGATGGTCTTGTCGAATACATTGAAGCAGACCAAAGTTATTTTCGTGCTGATGTAAATCACATTACTAAGGAAAATTTTGAGAAAAAATTGGCGAACATTGCGCCATGTTCATCTTCTAATGAGGCATACATTCCTGCTGATAATGTATTTGCTTCAGTTAATTTGCATCCAAACTATGGTTTTGTTTGGGAAAGGCAAATAATAGGAGATGCTACTGCCCAACCTGAAGGGTGGTATTCTGATTCTTGAAATGTTTCCTATGTCAGTTCCTAATGCATGGAACAAGATTACGGCTTATATGGCCGAGAATAAGTTAAAAGCGGCTATGGAAGCCGAATTAATTCATCAAACAATGGCTGTCGAAGCCAAAGGTTCTGAAGACGAAAATGGCATTATTATGAATGAAAAGCTTGATTGCATTTATGATAATGAGCCATTAGGGTTTGAAAAAGATCCTAGAGATTCAACAAAGCGAATGCAGGCTCAAGATCCATTGGAGGAAGTGGATTTGGGAGATGGTTCAAAGAAGAGGCCAACTTTTGTTAGCGCATACCTGGATGTTGCATTGAAAACCCAAGTTATAACATTACTGAGGGAGTTCAAAGACTGCTTCGCTTGGGACTATGACGAAATGCCTGGTTTGAGTCGAGACGTTGTGGAGTTGCAGTTACCAATTCGACCAGAGAAGAAGCCAGTGAAGCAGATACCAAGAAGGTTTGCTCCTCAGATATTAACTAAAATTAAAGAGGAGATTGAAAGGTTGTTCAAGAACAAATTCATCAGAACTGCCAGGTATGTCGAATGGTTAGCTAATATAGTTCCTGTAATTAAGAAAAATGGCACTCTTAGAGTTTGCATCGATTTTAGAGATTTAAATAATGCCACTCCCAAAGATGAATACGCAATGCCTGTGGCAGAAATGTTGATAGATTCAGCAGCAGGATTGGAATATCTCAGCATGCTTGATGGTTATTCTGGGTATAATCAAATCTTTATTGCTGAAGAGGATGTTTCGAAAACTGCATTTCGTTGTCCAGGGGCATTAGGTATTTATGAATGGGTAGTAATGCCATTTGGTTTAAAAAATGCTGGTGCTACATATCAGAGGGCAATGAATTGTATGTTTCATGATTTCATTGAAAACTTTATGCAAGTGTACATAGATGATGTGGTAGTTAAATCTTCCTCAGAAAATGGTCATTTAGACCATCTTCGACAGTCTTTCGAAAGAATGAGGAAATATGGATTGAAAATGAATCCATTAAAGTGTGCCTTTTGTGTGCGTGCAGGAGATTTCTTGGGTTTTGTGGTGCACAAAAAGGGCATTGAAATCAATCAGAATAAGACTAAAGCTATAATTGAAACGAAAGCTCCTTCAACCAAAAAAGAACTTCAGTCGTTGTTGGGAAAAATCAATTTCCTACGAAGATTCATATCAAATCTAAGTGGCAAAACTCAAGCATTTTCGCCATTATTGAGACTGAAGAAAGAAGAAGTTTTCAAATGGGAATCCGTTCACCAAGCAGCTTTTGAAGAAATTAAGTCTTATTTGATGAAACCACCAATTCTAATGCCTATTATTAGAAACAAAGTGCTCAAATTGTATATAGCAGCATCTGAAAAAACAATTGGTAGCATGTTAGCTCAAGAGGATGATAATGGTGTCGAAAGGGCCATATATTACCTTAGTAGAATTTTAATAGATGCTGAAACTAGGTACAGTTCTATAGAAAAATTGTGCCTTTGTTTATATTTTTCTTGCACAAAGTTAAAGCAATATATAAAGCCAGCTAATGTTTGTGTTTATTCGCATTCTGATATTATTAAGCATATGCTGTCGAAACCAATAATGCATAGTAGAATTGGTAAGTGGGCTTTAGCTTTGTCTGAATATGACTTAACTTATCAACCTTTAAAATCAACTAAAGGACAAGTGGTTGCTGATTTTATAGTAGACCATTCTGTTGTCGAAGAAACGTTACATTTCGTAGACACATATCCTTGGAGGTTGTATTTTGACGGTTCAAGTCATAAAAAAGGAGTTGGGATTGGTGTTTTAATTATTTCACCAAATAACATTCCAACGAAATACAAGTATAAGATTCGAAATCATTGCTCAAATAATGAAGCTGAGTATGAGGCTTTAATTATAGGCCTTGAAATTTTACTTGAGCTGGGGGCAAGATGTATCGAAATAAAAGGTGATTCAGAATTGGTTATCAAACAAATGACCAAAGAATATAAATGTATTAAAGAACACCTTATTAAATACTTTATTATGGCCAATTCCTTGTTAAAAAGATTTGACTCTGTTCATTTAGAACATTTACCACGAGTTGATAATCAAGTGGCGAATGATTTGGCCCAAATTGCATCAGGTTATAGAGTTTCAAAACAAAGCCTTGAAGAATTAATAGAAATAAAAGAGAAACTCGTATCTGATGATATTTCTTCCTCATTATTGTCAACACCAAAAACTGGGGGGGCAACAAATACAGATGAGGAATGTATTGAACAACATCACATTGTTGATGAAGTTGTTTTAGCAGAAGTTTTTGCTATTGACAATATGGCCAATGATGATTGGCGAAAGCCTATTGTAGAATACTTGCAAAATCCCACAGGAAATACCAACAAAAAGGTAAAATACAGAGCTTTAAGCTATGTGATAATAGGAAATGAATTGTTTAAGAAAACTCATGAAGGGATATTATTGAAATGTCTTAGTGAAAATGAGGCATATTTAGCAGTTTCTGAAACACACAGTGGAGCTTGTGGTTCACACCAAGTAGGTCATAAAATGAAATGGCTTTTATTTCGACAAGGAATATATTGGCCATCAATGTTGAAAGATTGTATAGAGTTTGCTAAAGGATGCCAAGAGTGTCAAAAGCATGCTGGAATACAACATGTACCTGCAAATGAATTGCATGCCATAGTGAAACCTTGGCCATTCAGAGGTTGGGCTCTGGATATAATTGGAGAAATAAAGCCAACATCATCAAAAGGTCACAAATATATATTGGTAGGAATTGATTATTTTACCAAATGGGTTGAAGCAATACCTTTAACCAATGTAGATCAAGAAGCAGTAATACGGTTTATCCAAAATCATATTATTTATAGGTATGGAATTCCAGAAACCATAACTACAGATCAGGGTTCTGTTTTCACTGGTCGAAAAATGGTGGAATTTGCTTCTGAAATTGGTTTTAAGTTATTAACTTCGACACCATATTATGCACAAGCCAATGGTCAAGTAGAGGCTGCCAATAAGATCATTATTAACTTGATTAAAAAACATGTTGGGAAAAAACCCAGAAATTGGCATAACACTTTAGATCAAGTTTTATGGGCTTGTAGAAATTCACCCAAAGAATCTATCAATACTACTCCATACAGATTAACCTTTGGACATGATGCAGTATTGCCTATCGAAATCTGTTTACAATCAACAAGAATTCAAAGACAGTATGAAATTCCTTCTGATCATTATTGGAAAATGATGCTTGATGAGCTAATTGATTTAGACGAGGAGAGGTTATTAGCTTTGGAAATGCTTATTCGACAGAAGGAAAGAGTAGCTAGAGCTTATAACAAAAAGGTTAAGTTAAAAACCTTTAATACAGGTGATTTAGTTTGGAAAGTGCTGTTACCCATGGATAAAAAAGATAGAGTCTTGGGTAAATGGTCACCCAGTTGGGAAGGCCCATTTCGCGTGTTGCAATGTTTTTCGAATGGCGCTTATGAAATCGAAGAACTAGGTGACGAAAATAGAATCTTCAAAATAAATGGCAAGTATTTAAAACAATATAAGCCAACATTAAACGAAGTTAGAATCGAGCAAGGATAAAACCATAATTGGTTCAAAAATGGTAATGTATTCGATTAAAATAATTACATAGCCATTAAAAGAAATCCTATACTAGTACAAGTTACTAAAGGCTTTGAAGAGAATGCTTGAGCCTGTAGAGAATTTTGGTGCCCACAGCAATCGAAGAATCTAGAAAGCTTAACTCTTTATCCAGTTGAGCAATAGTGGCTTGATGTTTTTGAGCATCTTCAAAATGTTGAAGAGCCTCTGTAGCTGCCTTTTCAATTTTCGACTTAGGAGTCTCCATTCTTTGT
Source organism: Astragalus membranaceus (assembly GCA_039519185.1). Lineage (NCBI taxonomy): Eukaryota > Viridiplantae > Streptophyta > Magnoliopsida > Fabales > Fabaceae > Astragalus > Astragalus membranaceus. The sequence goes on from CM076853.1 coordinate 19,128,795, forward strand.
TGTACCAAACCCTTTTGGTATTTAGCATTTGCCAGCTTTGATTGGAGAATTCTTATCTCTTCATCATAGTGCTGAATTTTTGAATTCCAGTTAGCAAGTTCTTGCTCATTCTTCGTCATCTGAACTTCCAATTCATCAATGGGGGTTTGAGAAACTTTGAAGGCATTCATTTTCTCTTGATGAAGTGCAGCCTCTTGGTTTTTTAACATAGAAGTTTCAGAGCGTTTGCTGATGTGAAGTGCGAAAGTTTCAAAGACTGGCAAAAATTCAACCAAGAAAGCGAAAAGTTTCGCATTAGGCTCTGATTGCAGCAATTTTTGAGCGATGTCTTTAATTGCAAAGCTTTCTGATGGGTTTTCTTCAATCTTAGTAAAAAGATTGCCTTCCAAGACCTTAGTTTTTAATTGCTGAAGCAATTCTTCAGTAGACTCTTGAGTAACAGAGGTCAAGGAAGTAGTCGAAGCACTGGAAACCATAGCAGGGGAAGAAGAAGAAAGGCTCAGCAAATGTTTAAGCGCAGCCAAAGGATTTGTCGCCTTCATTAACGAAAATTCCTGGTCACTCATAGCGCTACTAGTTGACTCCTTGGTAGAAGCCTGTTTTTGAGCATCAATTTCAATCGTTTCTTTGTTTGAAGCCTTAATGCCTGCCACATCTGGTGTGTGTTCGGTGGTGTGCTCAGGTTCTATTTCGACATTCGCATCAGTGGCAATGTCCGTTCCTTCAACGTCAACAACCATAGGAGAATTTTGGGTAGTTGGAATTATTGTAGAAATCTCCATAGGCGTTGATGGTGCAGGTAAAATTTGCTCAGTCGAAAGGACAGTTGGGGCAGCTACAGAGTCGACAACAGGAACTTCGATTGTTGTGCGAAGTCTTTTGGGAGAAGGTCCCTGAGATTGCTCTTGTGGTTCCTTGATCACAATCCCTTTTCCCCTTGCTTGGGATTCGGGTTGCGTTCGCTTCCTTGACCGTTGGATAAGAGGCATGTCATCGTCATCACTAGCAGTATCCTGTGAAAGAGAAGCATGAGTTGAATACATAATCAAGTTAAAAGAATCGAAGAAATTTGAAACAAAATTGAAGATATATTTGTTACCTCAGAACTGGAAACAAGTAAGCTTTGCCCTATTGCAAGAGAACTTGTTGTTCCAGGTTTCTTCTGAAAGAGGAAAAAGAAATAAAGGTGATGAAATTTGGTCGAATTTGCTACCTTGAGGGTCTAGTCAATTAACAAAGATATACCTCTATTTGGGGTAAATTAGAAGTAGATTTGACCACAAGCTTCTTCTTTGTTTTGGGTGGTGTCTTTGCTGTTGGCTTGTTCTGTTTTGGTGCTGCTTTAGTAAGCTTCTTCTGTGAGACAGCAGCTGTTCATAATGCAAAAAATTTTTATCAGGTAAATGGTTTTAAAATTTAACTAATGAAGAAGTATGTTTCCAATTATCTGAAGATACCTGGGGGTTTGTTCTTCTCAGCAATTTGAGAAGGAAAAGCTGAATACAAAATTTTCGAAATTTCTGCATCAGTTTTTCCTTTAAGAGCTTTGGCATAATATCCATCCCACCAATCTTGGAATGCCTTCGTACAAGAAAAGTTGGGTTGAAATTTAGCAGGTTCAAAGAGTAAATCTTTGAAACGAAAATTCTTGAAGACTTGTTGATAAGCTTGCTCTGTTTCTGGAGTGTTGAATTCTCTCCTATGCAAGCAGACCGGAGCCGGTCGAAGTTGGCATAGCCCAAATTGTCTTGAAAGATAGCTGGGAAAATATTTGCTAATGCCAAGATTGTTTTTATTGTTGCTTGGAGAGAGCCTGATCGAAAGAAGGGAGGGCGAAAGATAGGCTTGCCAGATTTGGTTTATTTCTTCAGCATTTTCTGTTGAGTTAGAAGGAAATTCGTTGGTGAACCAAGATGGTCCAAAAGTGCATCTGACAAAAGGCGCCATAGCATCAACGAAAGTAGTGCACTTATTGAAGATGTCGAAGTACATGGAAAACGCTTCTTCATAAGACAAGTTTATCTCCCTATTCTTCAATTGTGCTAGTCGAATTCCTTGGGTTCTTCTAGTTGGTAAAGTTGGTCGAACTTCCTTAGGAATAAACAAGTTCAGCCTTGTTTCAAAAGTGGCTAAGAGCCAAAGTTGCATAAGCCACATAGGACCAGCAATAAGCAGTTTGTCAGTGGGTTCACCTTCTTTCAATTCGAGAGCAGCGCCATCAAGATGTTGATAAAGATTCCCCAAAATCAATTTCGCTAAATTGATATTTTTGGCTTTATGGAGTTGAATGGCCAAAGGAACGAAAACTTTTGCTACTTGAAGAGAACGGGAGCAAAAGACAAAACACGACAGCCACAAGGTAAGAAAAGCTATATGTTCTAGATCAGATACTTCAGCATTCTCAGTATCATGATGATCAGCAATATAAGCACTAAAAGTAGGGTTGTTAAATGAGAAGCCATAGTCGTTGGTGGCTAATTTAGGGTCAAAGATTTCACCCAATGGTTTCAGGCCAGTAATGGCAGCCACATCCAACAAAGTGGGGGCTAGCATGCCACACTTTAGATGGAGACTATGGGTAGATATGTCCCAGAACTGCAATGCTGCTAGAAGCATAGTGCTATCGTATTTGGGTCCATATTTCGACAGCTGGATAATGTCAAAAATTCCCTGTTCTTGCCAAATGGTCTCTTTTTGTTTTTGAACTTTGTCAAGCCATGCAATATAATCACTTTGTTCTACTTTGGGAGCAGACCTAAAAACTCTGTTAGGGTTTTTCAGAAATTCTAAATGAAAAGGAGTTTCTTCAAAAATTCTAGGTTGCAGTTTGCGGTGACTGGGAAAAATCGCTTTAATTTCTTCGCTTTCAATGGGATCAGGAAGAGGACCTAAATAAGCATGGGTAAAAGGTTTACCAGATGGAATAAGTATCTGATTAAAACAAGTTGGTGAAGGTTCTTCAACGAAACCTTCAAGGCCACGCACAGCAACTGTTTGTTTCTGAGTTTGAGCGCTGGAAGAAGCCATTTGTTGAAAATAATGAACAAAGAAGGTTGTGTTTTTAGTGGAGATGTCGAAACAATGAAAAAGTTTGAAGCTTTCTTGAAGAAGCAAAGTTAGCTGAGAAATTTCTGAGTTTAAGGTTCAAAGGGAACGTAAAAATGAAGAAGATGAAGTGAAACGTATTTATACGTTAGAGGTGCAACGGTTACACAGTTACGACGCTTCGCACGTTTGGGGTTCTGAAAAGACGTGGTCTACCAACCAAATAACGTGGCCCAATGAAATGGTTCGCTTTATCTGCGTAAGGTCATAATTATTTTTGCCTATCACCATTTAATGTGAAGTTGTTGGAGGTGACGTTTCGAAATCTTCAAAAAATATTCTTTTTCTTCCTTAAACATTGTCGAAAAAGCTATTTTTTGGGGGGCAATTTGTTAGCCTAAAATTTCGACAAGACTTCTGAGTGGTTATTTAATAAGGTTTGACTTTTCATTAAAGAACATTCATAATGCCTTCAAAGAGAATAAATGACATGTATGTCATCTCAGCATGTTTTCGACAGAAGAGGTCTTCACCATTTCGACAGGACAAAGTTTTCGACAAGATAGTGTATTCAAGATTTCGTCAAGCAGTTTCTAGCAGACAGTTGTGTCGAATTTCAAGACTACAGTTAATTCAACGTGGGTAATATGTGGCGCCGAACGTGGCACGAAGTCCATCATGGGGTAATAAGACGTGGCCACGTGTCCATAGCAGTTTACATTTCAGTCATTATTTTCTGTATAAATAGTGATTTCTATGTAGAAATCAGGGGTGGCAAATTATTATACCAAACACACAATTCTGAAACTCTAACTTCCAAGTTACAGCGAAAACAGAGCAAAAGAATCCTTGTACGACGTATGTAAATTTGTACACCATTCTCTTTACATTCAATGCAATTTATTGCTTTCAGTACAAGTCATTTAATATTTCTGCGTTCCATTTTACCATTTCTTTCATTTTTACTTCAATGTTCATGGTGAATTGTCTCCTTTTTAAAATATATTTGTTGACAAACGGTGGTGTTTAAAGGCAATTGCTTTAGAGATTTCTGGTTTAATCTCACAAAACCTTTCTAATAAAACCAGTGATTGTTTGCTAAAAACACCAGCAAACACCACCCCTGCGGTTACTTAGGTCGACTAAGTACCTCTGAACCCGCTCAGTGGTTTATCAAACTCGGTTTGATTTTAACCCGCCTGGCGGTTAATGGATCTGTATGGAAACCATAAAGGATGAGACAACATATAAAAATATTCCATCTACGGAGATGGCCGGGCAGGCCTCGATAAAAACCCAGTGGGAAAAGAGTGTCCCGCCCGGTGTACTTACTTTATTCAATTCGACAAGTGTCAATGATAGAGTTACAATTGAGATTTAGGCAAAAATTTAAACAAAGTATCGCCTGAGGTTGGCCGCGTTCCATGTTCTTGGCACCACCCCGCCTCCCATGGTTTGAAGTTGGTAGGCGCCCTTTCCCGTCTTCGAGACGACTCGGTAGGGGCCTTCCCAGTTTGGAGCGAGTTTACCTTGAGCTGCGAACTTCTGTCCTATCGTCGCTCTTCTGAGGACGAGCTGGTCGATGGTGAATTCTCTAGGAACGACCTTTGAGTTGTATCTCGTCGCCATACCTTGTTTCACAAGTGCTTCTTTCAACGACGCTTTGGTGCGGAGTTCTTCAACCAAGTCGAGCTCTTCCCTGAGTCCCTGATCGTTCTCATCGGGGGTTTTGGGATTTGCAGTTCTCCAACTAAGCTCTCCAATTTCAACCGGGATAAGTGCTTCCACCCCGTATACCAACTTGAATGGGGTCTCGCCCGTGGTGGAGTGCGGGGTCGTCCGATAAGCCCATAGTACGAAGGGGAGTTCTTCTGCCCACTTGCCTTTGGATTCGTCCAGCCTTCTTTTCAGCCCGCGCAGGATCACTCGGTTGGCGGCCTCCGCTTGTCCGTTGGTCTGTGGGTGCTCGACCGATGTAAAGCGCTGCTTGATTCCCAGTTCCGACATGTACTCTTGGAAGTTTTTATCTGTGAACTGGGTGCCGTTGTCTGAGACCACGACCTCAGGGACTCCAAATCGAACTAGTATATTTTTCTTGAAGAACTTCAAGCAGTTTTTGGAGGTAATGGTCGCTAAGGGCTCGGCCTCCACCCACTTGGTGAAGTAGTCCACTGCCACGATTAAGTACTTAAGCTGTCCTGGGGCGACTGAGAACGGACCCAGAAGGTCGATTCCCCACCACGCAAACGGCCATGGGGCGGTCATGGAGTTAAGTTCGACTGGAGGGGCGATGTGTACATCTGCGTGCTTTTGGCACTTATCACATTTTTTAACTAGCTCGTTTGTATCGCCCTCCATCGTCGGCAAATAGTATCCTGCTCGAAGTGCCTTCTTGGCTAGTGCTCGTGCCCCTAGGTGATTCCCACATATCCCTTCGTGTATTTCCCTCAACACATAATCGGCCTCGTCTGGTGTCAAACACTTTAGTAATGGTGTTGAGAGTCCTCGGCAAAACAGCTTGCCTTCAATTACCGAGTATGACGATGCTCGCCTACGCGTGAGAGCTGACTTCTTTGGGTCGTCCTCCTCTTCCCCCAGCACGATGTACTTTAGGATGGGATCGATCCAAGTCTCGCCCTGACCGATCGTGCAGACATCTGTGATTGGGGCTGTTTCTAGTTGGACGCTGGGTTGAGGGAGTATCTTCTGGATTACGCTCCTGTGGTTCCCAGGGGTCTTTGTACTCGCCAGTTTCGAAAGCACGTCCGCCCTTGCATTTTCTGATCTGGGGATGTGTCGGACTTCTGCACTTTCGAACTGGTCGAGCAGTTCTCGTACCTTAGTGAGGTACCTCCGTAAAACTTCATCTTTGGCATCGTACGCCTCTCCAATCTGGGACACCACTAACAGGGAGTCAGAGCGGAGCTCGACCCGTTGTGCTTTGAATTCCCTAGCGAGCATGGGTCCTGCAATGCACGCTTCGTATTCTGCCTGGTTATTTGACGTAGAAAAGGAAAATGTCAACGACACCTCCACGGTCGTTCCTTCTGGGCTTTCTAGAATCAAACCAGCCCCGCTCCCTTTACAGTTTGAGGAGCCATCGACATACAGCGTCCAGGTCGGTTCAGGCCCTTCTTCCTGGATCGGGGTCATCTGGGCTATGAAGTCTGCCAGGATTTGTGCCTTTGCGGTGGTTCTTGTTTCATATTTCACGCCGAACTCTGAGAGTTCTACTTCCCACTTGATCATCCTTCCTGCTAAGTCGGGTCGATGCAAGATCTGTCGAACGGGCTGATCCGTTCTTAGGACGATTTGGTGAGCCACAAAGTACGATCTTAGTCTTCGGGCGGCCACGATTAATGCCAGGGCTAGCTTCTCGATCCTTTGGTACCTGAGTTCTGGTCCCTGGAGTGCTTTGCTCACAAAATATACGGGATTCTGTTTTTCCCCGTCTTCCCGTACCAGCACGGCTGTTAGGGCTTCATCACTGATTGAGAGATACAGGTATAACGTCTCCCCGGGCTCTGGGGTGGTCAAGATTGGCGGTTGCAATAGCACCTTTTTCAGCTGGTCTAGAGCTTGGTCGCATTCGGCCGACCATTCAAACTTCGCCTCCTTCTTGAGTAATTTGAAAAGTGGGAGAGACTTGCTGGCCGCTTTTGAAATGAATCGCGATAGCGCGGCTATCATCTCGTTCAGCTTCTGAATCTCTTTTTTACTTGTGGGCGACTTCATTTCTGTCACGGCCCTGCACTTTTCTGGATTCGCCTCAATCCCCCGCTCTATTAAATAGAACCCCAAAAACTTGCCCGCCCTGACTCCGAACGTGCACTTCTCAGGATTTAGCTTTAGCGAGTTCTTGCGGGCTTCCATAAATATCTCTCTCAGGTCAGCCACATGATCAATGTCTTGTTTGCTTTTAATAATCATGTTGTCTAAGTACACTTCGACTGTTCTCCCGATCTGTGATTGGAAAACCCTGCTCATCATTCTCTGGTAGGTTGCCCCGGCATTCTTCAATCCGAAAGGCATGTAGTAACAGTAGTTCCCCATTGTCGTCATGAAGGCCGTCTTTTCCTGGTCGGGCGGGTGCATTGAAATCTGGTTATAACCCGAGTAAGCGTCTAAAAACGAGAGTAATCTAAACCTGTTTGCGCTGTCAACTAACCGGTCTACGCTTGGAACTGGAAACGCGTCTTTAGGGCATGCCCGGTTAAGATCAGTATAGTAGAAGCACATGCGCCATTTCCCGTTGGCTTTTTTGACCAGAACCACGTTGGATAGCCATGTCGTGTACTTTATTTCTTTGATGAACCCGGCTTCCAGCAAATCATCGACTGCCTTACTGGCGGCTTGTCCTTTCTCGTCACCCTGCACCCTCCTTCTTTGGGCGACCCATTTAGCAGTGGGATTAACGGCAAGGTGGTGACAAGCTACCTCTGGTGGGACGCCTGGCATGTCCGCAGCACTCCACGCGAAGACATCAGCGTGTTCCTTCAAGCATTGGATTAACTGATCTCGTACCTCTGTGGGAAGGTCGCTTCCCACCGATACTGTCTTCTCTGGGTTGTTCCCCAATTGTACTCGGGCGAGTTCCCCGTCCAGCTCTGGTCTTTTAATTCTTTTCTTGAGCTCTCGGGTTAGGTCATCATCTCCTTCTTCAGGCTCACTGTCCGGGTCGTAGCGGGCATCCAGATCAGGCATATTTACTTGACTCCCGCCCTTATTCACGGCGTTCGTCTTTCTCGTTTCATGCTCTTTTTGTTCCTTCATGCTCATGAAGTGGCATCGTCGAGCGGCTTGCAGATCCGCCGGGACAGTGACCACATCATTGCTGTCCGAGTAGAATTTCATCTTTAGATGGACGGTCGAGGTCACGGCCTCTAGCTTTCCCAAAGTGGGACGACCGATGATACATTGGTATACCGACCTGCATGGTAACACCAAAAAATTTACTTTCACAGTTCTGCATTTGGGTTTCTCCCCACTGTCGTCCCCGAAGGTTACCATAAGTTCCAACATCCCAATGGGTGTTGTGGACGATCCATTGAAACCTATCATGTCAGATACCCGATAAGCCGTCAGCTCGCCCCTGGGTATTCTCAAGACGTCGAGGAGGTCTTTAAAGATGATATCAGCCGAGCTCCCCTGGTCGACCAGGATTCTTCTGACCTCGACATTGGCCATTACTGCGGTGACGATTAGTGGGACATACTTATTTGGCTTCCCATCAAGCAAATCATCGTCGCCGAATGCCAAAGGTGGCCTTTTTGAGGGGCGACCGGGTGTGGAGGTCGAGGCGACGTTCATTATTTCTTTCCAGCGCCTTTTCGACGACTTATTCGTTTCTCCTCCTTCCATAGGGCACCCTCCAGTGATCACCATCGCAACCGCACGTCCCCGTGACCTCCTGTGGTCGTTTCTTTCCTCACTGTATTCATCCTCGTCTTCCTTTGAGCCTTTCCCAACTTCATTTACGATCGCCTTACCCTTTCGAGGAGACCAGTCTCTGTCCTTCTCTTCTGGTTTATCTGTTGGCCCTTTCTTCGCGTACTGGGTTAGTTTTCCCTTTCTAATCAGTTAATCGATGTCGTCTTTCAGGGCCATGCAATTGTTGGTGTCATGCCCGTTACTTCTATGATAACGGCAGTACCTGCGAGATGGGCGCTGTCCTTCTTTAAGGATGAGTGGATCGGGCCTCTTTATGTCTTTAAACTCCGTGTTCGCGCACTCGGCCAAGATCTGGGAGTACGAGGTATTGAGTTTGGTCCGATCTGAGAATTTCTTCTGCCTGAATTCCCGGGATGGTCCTTCTCTGTCTCATCTATCCCTCCTGGAGTCCTGGACCCGGTTTGAGTGGAGATCCTTCGCCTGCCCTGCAACGGCTTGGGTTGCCATCGCTCTTTCCTCATAGTTCATAAACCTCTGTGATCGGCGTAGGAAAGTTTCGAGGTCTGGTGGCTCGTTCACACCAACTTCTATTTCAAATAAACTACCAGTTCGGAGGCCGTCCCGGAGGAACCACAGGCGCATATCGTCCTCCAGCCCTCGGACATTGGAGGCTTCTCTGTTGAAGCGCTCAACATACTCACGGAGGGGTTCATCCGGGCCTTGCCTAATCGCCTTCAAGATAGCATGTGATTTAGGCTTCACCCTTGACGCGGTGAAGCAGGCACTAAAAACTCGAGCCAATTGCTCCCAGGACGAGATACTGTTGGGCCTTAATTCGGTGAACCACTCCAGAGAGGGTCCCTCTAGGGTCAATGGAAAGATTTTGCATTTGTCGTGACCGGGATCCCGACTTAGACGGCCCAAAAATCGATATTTCAGGGAGTCGCCACCCAATTTATTAAATAGGGAAAATTGAGAAAAACCTACCTTAAAATTAATGGTCTGCGTAAACTAGGTTGGATTCGGGAGTCGGTTATGCATAGAGAAGGGCGAAAACTTAATTCCACTACACCCCTAGTACATCCGTCCTAAGACAGTTACCCTAAATCTGATTGTGCAAATATAAATTACGAATTTATTTGTTTTACCCAAAAATAAAATAGTAGAGAATAATAAGGGCTAATTTAGAAAGGTTTAATTTTGACTTGACGGGGAAGCCCCGCTCCTACGTATCCTCTGGTGCAATGAGGAACTCAAAAGTCACGTAGTTCTTCCTGAAAAATTTTGTTGGTTGGTATTTTTTAATATAGGGGTTTTAGGATTATTGAGCTGTACAGCTCATCCATCCTAGAACGCTGACTGACCCGTCTGTACAGTCGACTTAGTCCCCTATTTTATAAAAATGGAGTTTTTGGAGTTTTGGAAAATGATTTTATGTGTGTTGGTTTGATTTTATTTGAATAGGGATTTTAGGACTCTTGAACCGTACGGTTCATTTATCCTAGAATGCTGACTAACCCGTCTGTACAGTCGGCTTAGTCCCCTATTTTCTAAAAATGGAGTTTTTGATTTATGGAAAGAAATATGTTTGTGTTTATTTTGATTTAGAAATTGTTTGTTTTAAATAGGGATTTTAGGACATGATCCGTAACGGTTCATTAGTAACCTAAAAAGCTGACTAACCCGACTGTACAGTCGATTTAGTCCCCTATTTATATTTTTTTGAAAATGAAATATTTATCTATTTATTTTTATAGGTTTTTTGTAAAAGGAAATAATAAAAACGAAAACAGAGGGTGTAATAGTAAAATGGGGTGCAGTTTGCAAAAAGGGAGTTGTATTATTGTTTGCTTGAATGCAAAAGTATTAAGCTCCTTTGTGTCGTAGAGGGGTCCCTCTGGGAATAGATCTAAGGCTTTTTCTATCAAGTGAACCTCTCAAAGGTAGCTCTATAGAGCCCTAAATAAGGTTCCTAGAGCCAACGACCCCAATTAAGAACACTGATCAACAACAATAGGCAAGCTATTAGGAGTGCCAGCATTCTCAAGAGGGACCAAACTCTAGGTGAGACTTTCGTGACCACCCAACAGGACGCACATCCAGTAGGCCATCACTACGCAGTCTCGTTCTAACTTAGGTTATTCTCCAGTCCGGGTACAGGACTATTCTCACGTGTGTGCAGAAGTGTGATAGTGGAGTGTGTGTAGGAGCAAAATGTTAAATATACCCCCTAGTTGCAAAACAAACAAACATATATACAGAAAATAATAGTCTTCTACCCTAGGGTTTATATCAAGCATAAAATAAAGATATACAAAAAAAAACTAAAGAAATAAATAAATAATCAATAAATCAATAAATATGTACATAAATAAATAAATAAATAAACAAATAGATATAAATAAATAAATACAAAACTAACCTCAAGCTGATGAACGCGAGGAACGCCGAACCGGACCGAGCAGTCTGACCAAGTCAACTGCGAATCGGACTGCTTTGAGAACCGAAAAAAACCGATTCAACAAAAAAATTACAAACTAATCAAAGACAGACTTTTAGTGTCTGGACCGCAAAAGGCTAGCCCAAAAGATCACTTAATCTGCCAATGACTCCTCTCCTCCAAACCTTCACCTCTCAACCTCTTTTATAGTCAATTTCTATAGGGTTGTTGTTTCTTGCAAGCAATTGGGGACTAAAACAAGATAGAGAAAACAATTCCCACTTAGAGAACACAATTCCCGTTTTTCTCAAACCTGTCACCGTAAAAGCGCGATTCTGGATTCGTTAACCGTTGGATCGTCTTGTTTTTTTGACAGTAGGTTCGTGAGACATATATCTTCACTTTCACCGTTCGGATCGTCAAAACGAGGTCTGAGGAGAGAGAAATTGCCTTCGCAATAGCTGCAGTTTTTGGTCCGTTTTTCTCAAACCTCTCACCGTAAAGGTGCGATTCCGGATTCGTTAACCGTTGGATCATCTTCGTTTTTTGGACACCAGGTTCGTGAGACATCCCTCTTCACTTTTACCGTTCGGATCGTCGAAACGAGGTCTGAGTAGAGAGAAATTGCCTTCGCAAAAGTAGAAAAAACAACCCCCGAAAATACCCAAAAAGCGACTACTTTTTTTGTAATAATAATTTTTATTATTGCACCTCCCTTTTTCTATTTTATTTTGTAATTTGTATTATTTCATATCTATTTTATTTTTTTATTTTCGTTTTTTAATTAAAGATATTGCAACAAGAAAAATAAATTAAATTTACTTTGTAATTTTTTGAATTAGCATATATATATATATATATATATATATATATATATATATATATATATATATTAATTTTTGTTTAACCACTAAAAAAAGTAATAATAACGCAAAATTAGTAAATTAGCGCAAAATGACCTATTCGAGGGATTAAGAATCAAATATACGCGAAAAACATATTTTTGTGATTTTTTTTTGAAAAAGTAAAAATGTACTGGTTAAAATTGGGTGTTCACAGTTGCCCCTCTGTGCTTACTTTCTTACGAGATAATACATAAAACTATGTTTTCTTGTTTTATCTAAGTAAGGAATAAGTACAGATATGAACCCCAATTTTAATCGGTGAAATATGCCCAATTGTCTTTTGACTGTTAAAGTTAAATGGGTAACAAGAAATACAAACAGTGCCAGAGCTGAATCGATAGCACGAAGTTTCAAAACAATGTCAGGGCAAGACCGATAGCACAAAATTTAAAAACAATGTCAGGGCGAAACCAGTAGCATGAAAATCAAAGACAATGCCAGGGCGAGACCGATTGCACAAAATTAAAGACAATGCCAGGGCGAGACCGATAGCATGAAAATTAAAAACAATGCCAGGGCGAGACCGATAGCATGAAAATTAAAGACAATGCCAGGGCGAGACCGATAGCACAAAATTAAAGACAATGCCAGGGCGAGACCGATAGCATGAAAATTAAAGACAATGCCAGGGCGAGACCGATAGCACAAAATTAAAGACAATGCCAGGGCGATACCCATAGCAGGAAAATTAAAGACAATGCCAGGGCGAGACCGATAGCATGAAAATTTAAAAACAATCCCAGGGCGAGACCGATAGCATGAAAATTAAAGACAATGCCAGGGCGAGACCGATAGCACAAAATTAAAGACAATGCCAGGGCGAGACCGATAGCATGAAAATCAAAGAGAATGCCAGGGCGAGACCGATAGCAAGAAAATTAAAGACAATGCCAGGGCGAGACCGATAGCATGAAAATTAAAGACAATGCCAGGGCGGGACCGATAGCATGAAAATTTAAAAACAATGCCAGGGCGAGACCGATAGCATGAAAATTAAAGACAATGCCAGGGCGAGACCGATAGCACAAAATTAAAGACATTGCCAGGGCGAGACCGATAGCATGAAAATTAAAGACAATGCCAGGGCGAGACCGATAGCACAAAATTAAAGACAATGCCAGGGCGATACCCATAGCAGGAAAATTAAAGACAATGCCAGGGCGAGACCGATAGCATGAAAATTTAAAAACAATGCCAGGGCGAGACCGATAGCATGAAAATTAAAGACAATGCCAGGGCGAGACCGATAGCACAAAATTAAAGACAATGCCAGGGCGAGACCGATAGCATGAAAATCAAAGAGAATGCCAGGGCGAGACCGATAGCAAGAAAATTAAAGACAATGCCAGGGCGAGACCGATAGCATGAAAATTAAAGACAATGCCAGGGCGGGACCGATAGCATGAAAATTTAAAAACAATGCCAGGGCGAGACCGATAGCATGAAAATTAAAGACAATGCCAGGGCGAGACCGATAGCACAAAATTAAAGACATTGCCAGGGCGAGACCGATAGCATGAAAATTAAAGAGAATGCCAGGGCGAGACCGATAGCACAAAATTAAAGACAATGCCAGGGCGAGACCGATAGCATGAAAATTAAAGAGAATGCCAGGGCGAGACCGATAGCATGAAAATTAAAGACAATGTCAGGGCTGAACCGTTAGCATGAAAAGTAAAGCAGTGCCAGGGCTGAACCGTTAGCACGAAATTTAAAAGACAATGCCAGGGCTGAACCGTTAGCATGAAAGGTAAAGCAGTGCCAGGGCTGAACCGTTAGCACGAAATCTAAAAGACAATGCCAGGGCTGAACCGTTAGCATGAAAGGTAAAGTTGTGCCAGGGCTAAACCGTTAGCACGAAATTTAAAAGAGAATGCCAGGGCTGAACCGTTAGCATGAAAAGTAAAGCAGTGCCAGGGCTGAACCGTTAGCACGAAATTTAAAAGACAATGCCAGGGCTGAACCGTCGGCATAAAAAGTAAAGCAGTGCCAGGGCTGAACCGTTAGCACGAGGATGAGAAGGGAAATGCCAGGGCTGAACCATTGGCATGAGAAGTAAATCAGTGTCAATGCACGTCTTGCTTTGGAGGACTCTTTTTTTATTACTTTATTTGCAAAGTACTGAACACAAATGTATGATTCTAATCAAGAAGTGGAATGCATGGATGGACATGAAATGTATGCAAACTATGGCATGAAATGCATGAATTATGCATGATCTTGAGTTGAAATTAAGATGCACTTGTCTTGAAAGCTGGATTCACTGAGAATTTTTTCTTTTTGTGCAGGCTTTATTTGAAACCAATCAAGCTTGTCCTCATATGGAAGTTTATCCTCAACACAGCTAACTTGCTTAGGCCCTTTTTCTCTTTTTATGACCACTTCTCTCCTTTCAAGCAAATCACCCTCAAATTTGACCTTCTCTCTCTTTTTTTTTTATTGTCATTAGCTCTCTAAATCACATTACTGATTCCAAGTTGACTATTTTTGAAGCATTACTTAATGAGCATGCATGGATTCACAGGTATTTAAGAGCTGGAATTTTTTTGGGTTTGGATTTTTGGTTTGAAAGTGGAGGGTATTTTGGAGGGAAAACATAGGGAAGACAAAGGCGACACAGGATGGTAGGGAAAAAAGGTATTATGGCAACCTCGAGTTTATTGGGGATTCCATTTACTTGAGGTGCCTGACTTGCTGGGAATTGGCTGGGTATTGGAAACAAGTTTTACCATAGGGGAGACTTCCAGAGGTAGCAAGCAAAATCTAACTCACGGTTATGCAAACACTTTTGCCCCGGTGTTAGTAGAAGGTATTGCCCCAAGAGAAGGCTACACGGGTGTACCAAACAAAGTTTGACTCATGAAAGGACCTGCAAAGATTTTGCTTCAAACAGCTCAAGTGTGGAAAAGAAAGTTTTGACTCATGACGGGTCTTACACAGGTTTTGCCCCAGTACTGGTGAACGTTGTTGCTCACAAGAGTGCACTGGTGTGGCAAACTTGACGGATGTAGGGTATGGTAAGGATTTTGCCTCATTCTGGTGAAAGCATTTGCCCTGAGAGAATACTACTTGATGTAACAAGAAACATTTGACTCTTAAAGGTCTTACGAAACTTGCCCCAGTGTGGGGTTTTCTCGAGACTCTCAAGCTTATCCTTCACAAAGTTGCCCAAATGTACACTATTGTGTGGCCCAAGTAGAAGAAATTTCCCAGTGAACTACATAAGCTTCTCATTGTAAGTCTCATTCCTCTTTTGTGCCCTAATTTTTGCCTAGACTGCCTTTGCAGGTTTTCAGTCTAGCGGGCTTTATTTTTCTTTTATTCTCCCTAATTTTGCCTAGACCGCCCTTTCGGGTTTTCAATCTAGCGGGATTTTTTTTTCACTTCCTTTTTTATTAGAGCAAAGAATAATTTAAAAGAAGCAAATGATTTATCTCAAAATTAACATTAAGAAAATGAAAACGATCATTCATCAATCAGAGTGGGATTTTGGAGGCTTGTAACGTGACTATGGGTTATGGGTTATGAAAGAAAGACGATTAGAATGCTCAAGGAAACGTCTTACGGGCATGAGTTATGGGCTATGGAAGAAAGATGGTTAGAAGGTTCAAAGAACGGGCATGAGTAGTAGGTTATCGGGATGGATTGATTGGGAGGCTTAAAGGAATGCTTTACAGGCATGGATTATGGGTTATGGAAAGGAAATGAGTAGAAGGTTCAAAGAAATGTTTTAGGTTATGGGTTATGGGAATGGATCAAGGATCTTTAGTGCATTCAGCTTTCTATTGTGTTCCCCAGGCCTCATATCATTCTCTTTTTTTTTTAACTTTTATTACTTTTTTTTCACCCCCTCTGCTTTTTTATCACTCTTTCTTTTGTGCCCTAATTTTTGCCAAGACTGACAATACTTGCTTTCAGTCTTGCGGGCTTTATTCATTTTTCTCTTTTTCTTTTCTTTTGAACTTTTTCCCCCATCTCTTTGATTTCATAACTTTGGAAAACTGAATGCACTAAATTCTCTTGTAGTGTCGATCCTTGTCCAGGGTTTAGTGAAGGGACGTTACAGGCTCAAAGGGGATGGTAAGGGATATATTTTGTTTGGGATAGAGAAAGACGACCACTCTTCATTTGAAATCATGATTCCACGTTTGCAAAATTTTAATTTTGAAATAACATCTACTCTTTTACACATTCTTTGCTCTTCATTTCTTTTTTGTTTTTTTTTTCTTTGCTTTTTTTTTTGGGAAATGGACATTTGATATCCGATATTCACTCACTGGTTCATCCCTGAATGATGCAACTAAAAGGGCTTTAAGAATTATCACTTGAGGCAAGAACTCAAAAGGGGTCAGTGTTTTAAGGGGACACGGGGAGAAAGGATGGAGATGGGTTTTTAAATCCATGCAAATTCATTAGCATAAAACTTCAACTAAGTCAACTTGGTTTCGAACTACATAATTAAAGAAGTGCTAATGACAATCATCTTTTTCCTTCTCTTTTATTTATTTATCCGAGAACTGATTGCCAACCTTATGTCTCTCTTTTTTTCATCTTTCCCAAAATGCCCCAATATAGTGCTCCCTAATATCTTTCCTCTACTCTAATCCTCGAATGACAAATCTTCTCAACAACTTTCAAGGGAATGATCTAATTCTATGAGTCTAAGCTTGATTGGTATCCATATTCACGCAAACACAAAAATTCAACATGAATGAAGACTTAATGACTTCAAAACTCTTTTTTATTGATTTTATTTAAAGAGAGAAAAAATTATGCTATATGAGAATGAGTCAAAGAGAACAAGATGTTATGAAATGCATGGTATGTATGCAAGCACTCATCCTAAGATGCAATATGCATTTGTTTTGTAATTTTTTTTCATTGTTTTATGCAAAAAATGCAATGCAATTGCCCTTTTTGAAGGGAATATGCTATGAAAATTTACAAATGGCAATGATAATTTTTTTATTTACTTATGCAAAGATTTTTACATACATGCGAAGAAAAAAATGAAATATCGGGGAATTTTTATGATGAATGATTTTTATATTTATTTTTTTACAAATGAGTATGATGAATGACAATGAAATGGAAATGTGCGCTACATGCAGAAAAAAAACAAATTTTCCTAAGGACTTATGCAAAGAAAAATGCAAATTCTATTTTTTTACATGAAATGCACTTTTATTTTACAATGCAACATGTTTTTTTCTTATGCTTTTTATGCATGAAATGTAATGCAATTTTTATGTTGTTTATGCATGAAATGCAATATGATTTTTAATTTTATAGAAAAAAAATGAGTGATTTTCCGAACCCAAAAGTTTGTTTATGGGAAAAGATTTTTTTTTTTGTTTTTTTTTTGTATGAAAAAATAAGGTAAGAGGTGGAGTAGCTCCCTTTGTAACCTAAATTGGTTGGCCCATGCTGGTGGTCTTTAGACCCTATGGATCTATGGTTTTTCTATTTTGAATAGTCACTGGGTTAGCAGCTATAACCTATGAAATTTTAGGTCTCTAGAGTCAAGTACTCTTCTAGAAGTGTAAACACTCCAGGATGTACATCCCAGATTTGGATACCTGCAGAGAAGAATCGTACTCTAGATGAGGAATTCATGGTAGCCACTAGGATGTACATCCAAAATGACTACCACTACACAGCCTCGTTCTAACTTATGTTTTTATTTAGGCTCAGGTGTAAGCCCAACTCTCAGTGTGTGCTCACAATGTATGTGTGGTGTGTGAAGCGAGCATAGGAACCCTAAAAAGTAACAAAAACCCCAAATTGTACCTTATAATTACTTTGCACAAACAAATTAAATAGGCTTGACTCTCATGTGTCCCCTGTGGAGTCGCCATCTGTCGTGACCGGGATCCCGACTTAGACGGCCCAAAAATCGATATTTCAGGGAGTCGCCACCCAATTTATTAAATAGGGAAAATTGAGAAAAACCTACCTTAAAATTAATGGTCTGCGTAAACTAGGTTGGATTCGGGAGTCGGTTATGCATAGAGAAGGGCGAAAACTTAATTCCACTACACCCCTAGTACATCCGTCCTAAGACAGTTACCCTAAATCTGATTGTGCAAATATAAATTACGAATTTATTTGTTTTACCCAAAAATAAAATAGTAGAGAATAATAAGGGCTAATTTAGAAAGGTTTAATTTTGACTTGACGGGGAAGCCCCGCTCCTACGTATCCTCTGGTGCAATGAGGAACTCAAAAGTCACGTAGTTCTTCTTGAAAAATTTTGTTGGTTGGTATTTTTTAATATAGGGGTTTTAGGATTATTGAGCTGTACAACTCATCCATCCTAGAACGCTGACTGACCCGTCTGTACAGTCGACTTAGTCCCCTATTTTATAAAAATGGAGTTTTTGGAGTTTTGGAAAATGATTTTATGTGTGTTGGTTTGATTTTATTTGAATAGGGATTTTAGGACTCTTGAACCGTACGGTTCATTTATCCTAGAATGCTGACTAACCCGTCTGTACAGTCGGCTTAGTCCCCTATTTTCTAAAAATGGAGTTTTTGATTTATGGAAAGAAATATGTTTGTGTTTATTTTGATTTAGAAATTGTTTGTTTTAAATAGGGATTTTAGGACATGATCCGTAACGGTTCATTAGTAACCTAAAAAGCTGACTAACCCGACTGTACAGTCGATTTAGTCCCCTATTTATATTTTTTTGAAAATGAAATATTTATCTATTTATTTTTATAGATTTTTTGTAAAAGGAAATAATAAAAACGAAAACAGAGGGTGTAATAGTAAAATGGGGTGCAGTTTGCAAAAAGGGAGTTGTATTACTGTTTGCTTGAATGCAAAAGTATTAAGCTCCTTTGTGTCGTAGAGGGGTCCCTCTGGGAATAGATCTAAGGCTTTTTCTATCAAGTGAACCTCTCAAAGGTAGCTCTATAGAGCCCTAAATAAGGTTCCTAGAGCCAACGACCCCAATTAAGAACACTGATCAACAACAATAGGCAAGCTATTAGGAGTGCCAGCATTCTCAAGAGGGACCAAACTCTAGGTGAGACTTTCGTGACCACCCAACAGAACGCACATCCAGTAGGCCATCACTACGCAGTCTCGTTCTAACTTAGGTTATTCTCCAGTCCGGGTACAGGACTATTCTCACGTGTGTGCAGAAGTGTGATAGTGGAGTGTGTGTAGGAGCAAAATGTTAAATATACCCCCTAGTTGCAAAACAAACAAACACATATACAGAAAATAATAGTCTTCTACCCTAGGGTTTATATCAAGCATAAAATAAAGATATACAAAAAAAAAACTAAAGAAATAAATAAATAATCAATAAATCAATAAATATGTACATAAATAAATAAATAAATAAACAAATAGATATAAATAAATAAATACAAAACTAACCTCAAGCTGATGAACGCGAGGAACGCCGAACCGGACCGAGCAGTCTGACCAAGTCAACTGCGAATCGGACTGCTTTGAGAACCGAAAAAAACCGATTCAACAAAAAAATTACAAACTAATCAAAGACAGACTTTTAGTGTCTGGACCGCAAAAGGCTAGCCCAAAAGATCACTTAATCTGCCAATGACTCCTCTCCTCCAAACCTTCACCTCTCAACCTCTTTTATAGTCAATTTCTATAGGGTTGTTGTTTCTTGCAAGCAATGTGGGACTAAAACAAGATAGAGAAAACAATTCCCACTTAGAGAACACAATTCCCGTTTTTCTCAAACCTGTCACCGTAAAAGCGCGATTCCGGATTCGTTAACCGTTGGATCGTCTTGTTTTTTTGACAGTAGGTTCGTGAGACATATATCTTCACTTTCACCGTTCGGATCGTCAAAACGAGGTCTGAGGAGAGAGAAATTGCCTTCGCAATAGCTGAAGTTTTTGGTCCGTTTTTCTCAAACCTCTCACCGTAAAGGTGCGATTCCGGATTCGTTAACCGTTGGATCATCTTCGTTTTTTGGACACCAGGTTCGTGAGACATCCCTCTTCACTTTTACCGTTCGGATCGTCGAAACGAGGTCTGAGGAGAGAGAAATTGCCTTCGCAAAAGTAGAAAAAACAACCCCCGAAAATACCCAAAAAGCGACTACTTTTTTTGTAATAATAATTTTTATTATTGCACCTCCCTTTTTTTATTTTATTTTGTAATTTGTATTATTTCATATCTATTTTATTTTTTTATTTTCGTTTTTTAATTAAAGATATTGCAACAAGAAAAATAAATTAAATTTACTTTGTAATTTTTTGAATTAGCATATATATATATATATATATATTTTAATTTTTGTTTAACCACTAAAAAAAGTAATAATAACGCAAAATTAGTAAATTAGCGCAAAATGACCTATTCGAGGGATTAAGAATCAAATATACGCGAAAAACATATTTTTGTGATTTTTTTTTGAAAAAGTAAAAATGTACTGGTTAAAATTGGGTGTTCACAGCATTTAACCGGCCTGTCCGCCCGCCTATACTTCATTACCAAGTCAAAATATCGTAGGTGGGCGTCGGGGTCCTTTACTCCGTTGTACATCTTGAGATCAGACAACGGCTTCTCCAGCGCTCGCGGAATAGGGTACTCATCGATCTCACGGGTGAAGGGTCCAAGGCCGTCATTCCCCGTCCTCCTACGAGGTGGTCGGTCCTCGAGGTAGTGACCCCGATGACCACGTCGTAGAGGAGGCGAATCAAATCTACGAGGCCGTGGAGGAGGCACATCCCAATAGGGGCGAGGGAACCTTTCCTGCGATCGTTTTCTGGACCGAGTTAGTGACCCAGACGAGTCGTATGAAGATTCTTGGTAGGACTCTTCTTCGGGCCAGTATGTAGGGTCAGTCGAGGAGAGGGGGGTCCGGGGTCGTGGCTGAACCACTCCTCGCCTTCTTGGGGGCGATCGGTGTACTAATTGCCTCCTCGGGGGAGATCTATGTCTTCTGGAGGGATTGCCTCTCGGTCTCGATGATTCGTCGTCGCGGCGACGTTGTTCCGGCGTGGTGTATGCTCTCCCAGAAGCGGCATGGTCGGCAATGTTTCAGTTTCTAGCTCTCAACAACTCGCGCAATTCTTGCAGTATCTCGTTTGGCAGCATGACGCTCATGTGGCCGGGAGGGGCCCCTTGTGCACTAGACGCAGTGTCGCCTACGTCAGCGGCGTCGCCCTCCGGTGTCTGCTGTCGCTGGGGAATTGCTGTCATGTTTCGTGGATGCGGGGCGCCGCGTGGTCTGCCTCGCGGAGCCATGTCTATCAGGGTGGGGATGTTCGTTCTCCCACTGTGGTCGCCAATGAACCGGACTCTTCTCTGAGCGATCTGTCCTCTTGTTGAAATGAGTCTATTTGTGCTGGTGCTGTCTTCGGGGCTTGGTGCCAGGTATTGAGGTCGTTCCTGTACGAAGGGTGGTTGCGCGCAGAGCTCCCTCGGGGTGTACCTGCGATGGCACTCCAACGCCCAAGTCAGTGGGGTGATTTAGTGTAGTAATATTGGTCAAAAACGTACCTTTCACATGATGTCAGAGACTCTTTATATAGCACTTAGGGCGCTGTGGGCGACCGTTGGATCTGCGAGAATTCCTCTCCGTCGTAGATCTTCCCATCGTGGGCATAGGATTGCACTGGTCGTTTTTGGGCCGCTCGCATAGGCCCAAACTTCTTAACAGGTTGCGACCCGATCCAAAACGTCATATGATGCTGGTTACTTACTGGGCCGTCCGCGCCGGTCCAGTATTCATTATGGGCTGCGGCCCAATCCAGAACATATGTTATATAACCTATTTTTAATTAGTATGTAATTTATGTTTGTTTAATTAGTATGTTTATATATTTTTGTTTAGTATGTTTATGTTAACCTTGTTTAGTGTATGTTTGTTTGTTTAAATGTATATATGTCTAGCTAGATACAGTCATGGCATCTCACTCAGGATCTAATGACGAGACATATGTTCCTCCACCTGTCGACACGGGTGATGCCACCAGCGCTACCAGGCGGAAGACTTCTACTCGCCTAGGGCGTCGTGTTCAGCCTGCTCGTGTTGTTGTTGTTGGTGGCAGATATTTGCCACCACTTGGGTCTGAGGGTGCTAGTACTAGTACTGCAGGGGACCCAGTGATTCCTGCTGCTACTGAGGGCTTAGCCCCGACAGATGTTGATGCTAATGGGGTGCGCACATTCACTGTTGACCGTGAGGTGGTCAGGTATACACTTGATGGGCGTATCATATTGGAGACTGCTGGTGATTCGTAAGTGTGTATATATATATATATATATATATATATATATATATATTATTTATTAATTTATTTTTGTTGCCTTTTATATAACTTATATAATTTGGTGTAATAAAATTCATCTTTTTTTAATGCAGATTTCTTCCTTCGAAGGCTACAGCTACCGCCATCACGAAAACAATCAAGGAGAATTTCACTGGCAGCTGGAAGAATTGGACAGCTGTTAGAAAAGATATAGAGGCAATTGGGAGGATGTTAAATTCATTTTTGGTAAGTTGTTCTACGAAATAATTAATTAATTAATTTGTGTATATCTTATTGACTTGATTAATTTAATTGGTGTATATCTTATTGACTTGATTAATTAATTTGTCTTATAATTAACAACATTTTTGTAAATTTGTTAAATAGGAAAAATGTACATGGTTACCAGAGCAGCAAAGGGAAGTTGAGAGAATCTTCCATAAGAGATGTTCCCATCGCTATTCTGAATTACTGCGGGAGGCGCGTGGTAAGAATGCGAAGCCATCTTATATGGGAGACTCAACTTGGGCTGGGTTACAGGAGTACTGGCAGACACCAAAAAAATTTAGGAATTTTTGTGAGAAAGCCACTAAGAACCGTGCTTCTGAAAAAGGTGGCTGCACACACAGGGGAGAGTGTTAATACTGCAACGCATCACAGGCGTTTGGTAAATTTATTACTTTATTACTTGATTAATTAATTATTTATAACAAACTAGTCATTTTCATGTGTATTAATTAATAATATGTATATATGTATATATAGGAGGCGAGGGAACAAAGGGCAATCACTTTGCCTGAGTTGTATCGCTACCTTCATATGCGGGAGGACACTGGTGACTTTGCTACAGATCGGGCGAGGAATATTCAGGTAAAACTACTTTTACAATTATATATTAATGTTTATTATTTATATTAATCTTTATATCGGGCGAGGAATATTATATTAAAACTACTTTTGCATAGTTATTTATGTTACCAAGTGGCTTCAGTCTCAAGAGGGGGGGGGTGAATTGAGATTTAAAAAACTTTACAGATCTTTCGAAAACATTTTCCCCTTTTCAATGACTTAGATCAATTTTCGCACAGGTTAAGTGGAAGCGAAGGAATTAGAATATAAAGCAGTAAAGTGGTAAAACAGTAAAGCAGGAAAGCAGTAAAGCACGCAGAGATTTATCCTGGTTCGGTCACCTCCTAGTGACCTACGTCCAGTCCTCACACCCTTGTGAGACTTTCCACTAACCAAAACAACAAGGCTTACAGGTGCCTTGGAAAACCTTTACACACTCAGGCACTCTCCTCCTAGGATACCCCACCTATGGAGAGCCCTCAAATCTATTAAAACAATAACAAGAGATACCCCACCCCTGTTACAATCAGCTGCCCCAGAAAGATACCCCACTTCCTAGTACAAACAGCTACCCTAGAGAGATACCCCACTCCCTAGTACAAATCACAACAATTAAACAATAACAAATGTAAAGACAGAAATACCTCTAACGAAGGCAGATATTACAACTTGAAGAATGCAACCCCAACTAACTCTTAGCGAAAGATCAGCTCAGACGGACCAACGGTGCGTGACGAGCAGAAGTAAAAGCGTGAAGAGTTTTTCTCAAAATGTTCTCTGATTCGTGAAATGGGTTGTGTTAAAAATGAACGTAATGAGGTGCCTATTTATAGGCTATGAGAAAATCAAGTTTACGTTGAAAATAATGTAGGAATCGATTCTTTGTTGAAAGCATTTGATCTAGGAATCGATTCATTTAAGTGAGAAATCGATTTTGACTTTGTTTGAAAAATAGGGACAATCGATTCTTGAGATCCACGGAGGGCTAGGAATCGATTATTTACTAAGTTAAAACTTGTATGAATCGATTCTCAGCTTGCCTGAGACATGTAGGAATCGATTTCTAAGTTTAGAAGAGAAATGCAAATCGATTCACGAACTTAAGACATGTAAGGAATCGATTGTTTGTATGTTTTAACTTAAGGCAATAATCGATTCTTTGCCTGATTATATTCAGGAGGAGAATCGATTCTTTCATGTATGGAAAAAGGTGTGAATCGATTCTTTCAATTTAGGAGATAAGTGGAAATCGATTTCTTCAAATATGGAAACAATATGAATCACTTGTATGCTTATGAAATCGATTAGGAGCTTAGCCATTGTGTTTGAAAAATCAATTTTAGGCTTAGTTTAAAGAGAGTGAAATCGATTGTAGAGTTTTTCAAAAATACTTTTTAGGTTTACTTGTTCATGCATGTATTTTGAAAAACTTTGGGACGTGAGACTTTGCGAGATGAGCTGACCTTCGTAAGAGCTTACATTTATCCTATGACGCACCCAAACCCTAAGGACTACCCTTATTTATAAGGACTACCCTTATATCTTGAAACTTTAATTCTTGAGCTTGATTGTCTTGGATTGTGACTTTGGATATTTTGTCACTTTCATCAACTTTAGCTTTGGTCTTTCTCATCAACTTTGACTTTGCCTTTTTCATCATCAAAACCCGACCTGCAGTATAAGTCCTGCAGTACAAGATATCTACAATTTATTTGTTGGGTTATTTTTTTCAGGAGAGCTTCCAGGGTGGGCTGGCTGAGTACCATGAGTCCCAACAGAGCAGTGGGGCAGTTGATATCGATCTAGAGGAGGAGGCTAGAGTAGCTCGTGATATTTGGGAGAGAGCAGTTGGTCCCCAAAAGAGTAATCGTATGGTAGGATCAGGTAGTATTGGACCGGCTGCTTTTCGAACAAGCATTATTCCGAGTCTATCAGCTTCACAATCTTCTGGATCTCCGAGTACAGCTCGCTCTTATGTTCCCAATGCTCGTGAGTTGAATGCTGTTGCGGAATTGACGAGGCAACTGAGCGAGGCCCAACGTCAGTTTGACGAGCAGCAGGTGCAAAGTGATCGGGAAGTGGCGGCTGTAACATCCCCTAAATACATAAATTAATTTATTTAAATTTAGAGAGAGGTTAATGCGAAATATTAGCTAATTTAATATTTAGCATAAGAACTTTAGTTATGAATTGATTGGCTAAGCTTAATTTAACTTATTATGGGGTAGTGCCTTTGGTATAACTAATTGTTGGTGTTTAAGAAATTAAAATTTAAGCCAAGTTAGAAAAATTAGATTATGTCATGGTGTTAAGGAGTGGATAAGTTGCTGAAGGGCATAGTGGTCCTTATACATAGTAAGTGAGGGACAGTTTGGTCTTTACCACCCCAGTCATTTATCTTTCCCTCATCAAAACATCTCAGCTGAGCATCACTCACTCCCACTTGTTTTTATTGCTGTAAACAGAACTTCAAGGGATAGAGAGAGCTTGAGAGTGAGAGTGGAAAACGTGAGGGAGGAGGGAGGAGCAAGGCCAAGCTCCATCTGTCCATGCGCATGTCTAGTTTTTCCTCACCATTCACTTCCATTTCTTCTCCTCTTTCTGCTGATACCACTTTTAAAGCCAACATCTTCCTCCATCACAAATCACCATTGAAGAACACCAAAGCTCCACTTAGTCAAAAATGAAGTTTTGAAGCATGCATGTTGGATTGGTAGCTAGTTTGAAGTAGTTCAGAACCAATATTGTTTTGTCAAGCATTAGGAAGAAGGTTTGGTAGCTCTGGGTCGAACTTGGATATTGTTGGTGCATAGGACTCGAATTTGGGAACGTTCGGGACATTTCGTGGTCGTAGAAACTCCGTTTGTTGTTGTTGTTGCGATTGTCATCGCAAGAGGTGAGTTATATAACTCGCTTAGGGAATGGGTGTGTGTTCTGAGTCTCCACATTTTCGAAAATCAATTGTTATGTATTTTTAGTCTCGACAGGAAACAAATCGAAAACCGTTTTCCAAAAACTGTGATTTTGAACGATAAAGGATGTGCTTGATTGTTTGAAATGTGCTGGATTGACTTGATTATGTTGCTGTTTTAATGTATGTTAAGTTTGGGTCTCGATCGGAACGGAAATTGGAATCGGAACGGAACGGAAATGCCTTTGAAAATACAGTTTTCTGGAAAACTGATGGAGACGCACGGATCGGGTGCCTCTGCGCACGGATCGTGCGCCCCCATCTGTGACTGTGCGCGAAAAGTATTTTAATTGCGCACGGGTCGTGCGCCTTGACGCACGGATCGTGCGCCTGGTTCTGAAACTTCGCCTCTTATTTTTGAAATGCGCATGGGTCGTGCGCCTATACGCACGGGTCGTGCGTGACCTTCTGATTTCCTGTTTCAAAACACCTTCTAATCCATTCCGCATGATTCCAATCCCCTTCCAATCCATTCCCCAAGGTTTCCCAACAATGGAAATGTATTGATATCATGGAATTAAACATGTTTGATAGAAAACTTGGGTGTTATGAACGAAGCGGATAACCGTACTTAGATAACGCGAGAGAACACAAGTCAAGAAATGTTAACGGACCTTGAGTCCAATCATGTTAAGATAACGAACTTCAAGTTCATCATGTCATGTAAGCTAATTGATTGTAAGTCTATGAATACATAGAAACTCTCAAATCATGTAAACACAATTCAAGTTACTTTCCCTCGGGTAAAGGTAGATGGTATACCTTGTGTATATCGAGGGTGACGATCCTCCAGTTATTAGCATACTAGGGGAGGGGAAGTCATGAGCCCCAGAACCTAGGCTCTCATGTTGCTCACTTGGATTAGTGGGGATGGGTTCACTGAGACGTCCTAACCTTAGCTAAGGCGGACTTCGAGGTGTTGTGCTAAGTTCATGATAAAATATGATCCGTAGTCGCTTATTAGGGCTACATCAGGAAAAATCAGAAATGTAACGAGTAGTCGCTTATTAGGGCTACAAGTTACGAGAAAACATCATGTATTCACGTGGTCGCTTATTAGGGCCACGAGTTCAGATTCAAGTATAATAAACCGTTAGAGTTGGTCAGGGGTCTCGATAGGACTCACTGAGATAATGTTTATCTCACCCTTCATATTTGTGTTTTTTTTTACAGAGAAACAGGGGAAAGCAAAGGCGACGAAGCACGGTTAGCCGGTGCGACTCTTGGAGTCATTGAAGACCGAGTTTCATGTTTTAGACCTTTGTCCCATTTATTGTTTCTATGTTATCGATTGTATAATGATCATGTATCAGTTGTAAATCGTTTCCGCTACTTTATGTTTTGAGTATTGAACACTAGGATTATGTACAAGTCTTAAGTTTTGAAACTTAAGCATTTTCAGGAAGTTTATGTGGTTCAGAGAACTATTTGATATGTATTATCCAAAGTTTTAGTTGTGTTCAATATTTCAATAACAGGAAGTTACTCTGATGTATGCCATTTAGTGCATTTCGGTGATTCTACATGTTAGAATTTATCGGGGTGTTACAGCGGCGCTTCAGGAGAAAGCCAAGATAGCTGAGGAGCGCATGGAGGAGCAGGCTAGGATAGTTGAGCAGCGCATGGCGGAGCAGGCTAGGATAGATGAGCAGCGCATGGAGGAGCGCTTTAAGTTTTTGCAGGATCAGTTGATGATGTCTCAGCAGTCGAGGCCATCCTCATCACATATGCCATCCTACCAGCCGCAGCAGCCGCAACAGCATTACGGTGGTGCATTTCAGCAATGGCCTCAGTAGCAGTATGCACCCCAGTATTCCCAGCAGTATGCACCTCAGCCCCAGCAGCCATCCCAGCAGCCCCAGCAGCCATCCCAGCAGCCCCAGCAGCAGTCACCCCAGCAGCCATACCAGCAGCCCCATCGGCAGTCACTCTAGCGGCCCAACATCGATCTTAATATTATGGATTCGATTACTGCTTTTCTTACATCTGATACCTATTATCATGGTGATGAGTTAGACCAGCAGCCACCCACGCAGCCACCCACGCAGCTACCCCAGCAGTCACCCCAGTAGCTTTGGATTATTTTATTTTGTTGTATGGATATTTTTTTTGTTGTATGGATATTTATTTAAATTAATCATTAATTTTCATTTCTAATTTTTAATTTTTTAATTAGTAAATTAATTAATTATTAAATTTTATTTTTTTATCAATTATCAAATTTTAAAATAAAATAATCAATTAAAGTTTTTAATAAAATAATATTAATTTTTTAAATAAAATGATTTTTAAAAAATAATATTTATTTTTTAAAAATAATTAAATTAAAAAAAAACGGTTTTTCCGGCGGATTTGTGGATTTTCCGGCGGATAAACCATACTGTTTTTCCGGCGGATTTGTGGACTTTCCGGCGGATACCCCGTCGGAAATTTCCGGCGGATTTGTGGACTTTCCGGCGGATAAAAATGCGAATTTTCCTGGGGTTTTCCAGCGGATAATCCGCCGGAAACTTCGGGCGGATTTTTCGGCGCCACAAAATCCGCCAGAAACCTTTTGCCACGAGCTGTCTACCGGCGCCAAAAATCCGTCGGAAAGTCCAACAAATCCGCCGGAAAGTACACATTTTCGGCGGATTTTTGGATTTTCCGATTTTCCGGCGGATTTTGTCCGCCGAAAAGTCCAAGTTTTCTTGTAGTGTACATTGATGGAAAAAGCGGGCTCCGGGTTGGAGAGAACGCTGGGTTTTCCCAGCGTTTCCTGGATTATTGATCGGTGATTTCCCGGAACTTTGGTGCTGGCGAGCTTGGAAAGAACGTCTGCTCTGAGGAGATTGATTTCTCATATATCAAAGTCAACCAACAAGTTAGTGAAATTTTAGAAATTCTCACTCTTGTGTTTCGCACAAGCTAAGGGAACTCATAATCGGCAGTTCTCAACTTTCAGGTAATCTAACAAATCAAATTGGGTTGTTTACAAATATGGACACACTAGATTTTTCCAACAACTCAATTAACGGGGCATTTCCCAGACCATTTGCAAAATTTTCATCATTAATAATCGGCATCACTCTCTAAATTGTTATCTCTTTCAATTAATGACAATCTATCTCAAGAAGTTGTTAAAGAAGATGTTCTTGCAAATTTCACAAGCTCAAAGTGTTTTCTGCCTCTGGAAACAATTTCACTTTAGAAGTGGGTCCTAATTGGCATCCAAACTTCCATGTATATGAACTAAAAATGAGCTCATGGAAATTGGGTCATCATTTTCCGTCATGGACTCAATCGTAAATGGGCATTAAGGCTTTGGATTTGTCTAACACTGGGATATCGGATTCTATCCCCCCTTGGTTTTGGGAAATATTTTCTAAAGCTACTTATTTGAACCTCTCTCATAATCATATATATCCACGGTGAGCTTGCATATACATCAACGAAGCCAGTATCTATCTGGGTTGTTGATCTAAGCTCAAATCTCTTACATGGAAAATTACCCAGTTTCTTTGCTGATGTTATCAGGCAAAGTAAGTCCACTTTTTTAGGGTATAATAGCTAGCTAGAGTGTATACATTAGTGCTAGAGTTCTATTTTTGAAGGAGAATCGATGATGAAACTATTCATCAATCTAGTAAGTATAACACTAACGACATGCAATTAAGATAGAACACAAACAATAATTCAAAATCTGCTACAATGCAAGATTGTTTGTACAGGCCTTTTAACATCAACTATATATAATTGCTCAGCTTGGCTGGAATTTTCTTCAATGCAAACTAGCTTTAGACAAAAAAGTATAGATAAAATTATCTCTAGTTACTAGATGGTTCTAGTTGAGAGAAAAACTCAACAAATAAAATAGTAATATTTTTTATTGTCAAAATATATTGTGTCTACCAAATCAAAATATAATTGACATTATTATCTTACGATGGAGAGAGAGAGAATTATGATAAGCCGCAAGTGTACGGTTCTATCTAGTAGTAAAAGAGTATCGATCCACAGAGACAATGACTTAGTAAAAAGAATGCTATGAAAGTAAATTGCTGGAATGTAAATGATAGAAGAATAAAGGTGCAGAAAGATAAAGACAGAAATGTAGAAGTGTAGGAATATAAAAGGATTAGAAAAATAAAAAACAAGAATGTAAAGATGAAGTAAAACAATTCTATAAACTTTGAGCAAGGATTACAAGTGTGGAATCATCCTTTAGCACTCCGAATTTCGTGCTATTTATAGGCCTAGGGTCATCAAAGCTGATTAAAACCAATTACAAGCAATGAAGAGGGAAAAGTAACAACAATTGGTGACTATTGAGAAAACACGGCCATGTTTTGGAAACACGGGTGGCCGTTTTTTTTTTTCTGGTTGAATTCTCAAAATTGAAAAGATAGAATTTTTCATTACCTTTCCAACGCATCAAAGAACACCTAAAGCGGGTTCCCGGATTGTAATATATGACCAAAATGGTGTAAACATGTATAAAACTGTTGAATCTGCGCTTGGACGTGTGACTATGCTCTTTGGGCGCATCGACAAGGTCTGATTTTTTGCTTCATTCTTGATCTTCCTTGCTTCTTTTTGACCCTTATTGTTTCTTTTGGCCTTGGGATTTTGACATCTTGCTTTTGAAGCTCATATTTTTCTCTTTTCTCAATACTTAGGTTGAAATTAAAATAAAATGAAAAGGTAGTAAAATAGCTCTAGAATAAAACTAAAATACCGAATAACTTACTAAAAATAAGTGCTAAAAAGGCGCGTAAAATGGACTTATCAAACTCCCATATTCTTAAATCTTTGCTTGTCCTCAAGAAAAACATTGAAATCCGCTAGGCCAATATTGGAAATTTATTAAATTCATATAAAAACCTTAAGTGGACTGGTGGTATTCATCTCAAAGAGTTCCTCGATGATACCTCACTATAAGTATACTCACGGTGTTTTTTAATTCGTTACCAATAACACAATCCCTAAATGATGTAGTCTTATATTTATAATATTTAATGCTACAATCATCACAATTTGGGAAACTCACACCCAACATTAGAAGGGTACAACATAAGGGTCTTGAACTCAGGTGCATGACTCCCTCTCCAAGTACGTCACAATAAGCCTTTAATCTATACATATACATATACAGTTCTTCGCTTAGAAAATTTTAACGACACGATAACATCTCAACCAATTCATATTATCATCATAGTTTATCATGACAAAAACAAGTTGTACGTAATTGCAATTGGATTAAGTATGGAATTCGGGTAGACTTGGCACCAAAAGAATGTGAAAAGGAAAGAAATGGGGCAGGGCACCAGTAGGGTGCACGCTTCATGCTATAGGGACGCAGTCCATGCTCCTCAGTTTCAAAAATTGTTTGGCAGCACTAGTTCCTTGCACAGTCCGTGTTGTTTTCTAGATGCATAATTTTCAAGTTTTAAGTGTTGTTTCTCATTCTTTTACCTTCCAAAGCCTCCCAAATTCTAATAAAAGTGTGTCACATAGACCATGCTTGGGTAATTAAAAGTCGGACGCTTATAGTCCGACTTAAAAACACACTTTTAGAGTCGGATTGTTACCCAACTTTAATAGAAGTCGCTTTAATAGAAGTCCGACTCGCACCCGACTTTAAAAGTCTAATTTACTTGATTTTGAATGGTGTTTTTGCACTAGTATATGATATACTCCAATTTAGTGCATTTTTTAGAGATATTTGTAAGTCATTTTTAGAGCAATTATTAGTGATAATATAAATTACTAACTTAATTTACTCTATATTTTGCAGGAAAGAAGAAAATGCATAAAAAGAATGAAAGTCCAATTTTAAGTCAAGATAATATATATATATATATATATATATATATATATATATATATATATATATATATATATTTGTATATATGGGCTAGCAATTAAGTTGAAAGACAATACAAGGAAATAAGCATAAGGCCCATGCATCAATTATAGAGACAAGCCCGTGATTTAATTGGAGAGGAAGTAACCTAGGTCCACATATGCATGATTTAATTGGAGAAGCCGTAATATTTAACAAAAAAGGAGTGCCGCACACACAAACACAAAGAACGCACTAAAAGTAGTGCCGGCAAATAGAGGAGAGAGTTTTGGGTACCGTTCTCGACACCGTGAGAGAGCTTTGGAGCAGAAAAATGAGACAGAAGATTCAGAATAAGAATTTCTCTAATTTTTGGGTTATTTTTATCTCTGTAATTCATGACTCTAATTCCTATTTTATTGTTCTTTATGATTTTGGATAGCTAAATCCTCTTCTAGGGTCTTAGGTGGATCTTGCATGATTAGAGACCTTTTTATGTTCTAAGTTCTAGTTTGAATTCCTATTTTTATTTTGATTAATATTGTCCTATTGTTTTTATCACATAATTAGGATTAGCTACCCTATGCATGCTCATAATCAATTAGTTGATCAACGACCGTACTGCAATTAGTTGGTGGACCTATAGGATAATTGGGGCTATAATTAATGCATGACCAAACTTTAATTTAGTCTTCCAATCATTCAACCTTTTTGCTCTTTATGCTTTTCTTAAATTTAAATTCTTGCATGACCAAACAATGGTTAATTTAGGAAAAAGAATATTAATCGCGAATGACTAAACGGATTAATAGTTTTAGTAAAGGGATTGGTAATTAAGTAAAATAAGGGAATTCAGGTAGGATTAGACATAGGGGGAATCGAAGCTTGCAAGTGAAACCGTGATCCTAGACCTCTCTCCATTTATTAAATCTAGTATTTTAATTATTGTTATTTATTTCTTTTTATTTGTTTTCATTACAACTCAATTATTAGTTCGTCAAAACAATAGACAATCTTGATTAGTTTGGTACTTGCTAATTAATCTCTGTGGACACGATAATCTTTTATACTACTTCTACGAAAGAGTACACTTGCTCTAAATGTGTTTTTAACGCAACAGTATATATAATAGAGATAAATATACTAATTAACAATTAGAATATGTGTGTGAAATGAAGGATTATATTTTGATCTTTAGCATAAAATTATTATATTGCATTGCACGACAAGTAGAGATATTATTATAATAGTATATATAAAAAAATGAGACATGAAGGTTTTAAAATCAAGGCTGCGCATGTGTTACAAATATGCATATGGGTGTTATATATATGAGCAAATGATTTGTTGGCCAGCCTAAGGTCCAACTAGAAAACCCTTAGGGTATGTTTGAGAGGGGGTTTTGCGAGGGGAAGGGAGGGGGCTTGAAAAAAATTTGTCTATATTTTGATATGTATTTAAGATTTTAAAAAATTAAAAGAACAATTGTTGATAGATATCCATATAACATTTTTAACCACACTTGAAAAATATGCCCTCTCCTTCCTTCCCCTCCCAAAACCCCCTCCCAAACATACCCTTAGGATGCAAAGCATAAATGGGAATGGGAGCTTAAACAAAAAACTGACGACAACAATTCACAAGCGGCGGCAGCTGCTCCATGCATAAATACACTTCATGATAAATTTAGAGGAAAACCATGGCGGTGCATTGCATTTTAAGAGCAAGGAAATATGAGATCGAGATAGGGAGAAACAAGAAAGAGGAATCAACATAGGGAGATAAAGATACATCAAATAACTTTTATGGCTTTTAAAGATGTGAGCAATCACACCCATTAAAACCTTCCATCGTACTTTAACTTTGAGGTTTTCAAAAATAAATTATGTGATAGAATCTCTGTCGATGAAAGATAGATTCTATTAAATTAGGGATCTCATAACAGACAAGATTTGCTTATTGCTTGAGACTTCAGTGTCTAGGTTCTAAATAATGTCTAGGTTCTAAATAAGTTTTACACCTGTATATTAACCTCTTACAACATTTGCCTTATGAACTATTACTCCCCTATGTCTAGAGTTAAGTAGTGCTTCCTTTAAATGTCTTTAAAGGGTTTTCATTCATATCATTCCTTGAGTTCTCTTTATGAACCATGTCTGTATCCACAAAGTTACCTTGTTTTAGTTGATCATTCCCAAACCGAGATTGAAAGCATTATAACACAAGGAATAAAACACAAACGTCATAATATCATACAAAAGTTACTCAAGGTTCATTACACACCAAGAACAATCCAACTATAACAAAGTTAGCTCATCACAAGTTCCATCAACATAATACAACTAGAGAGTATGTATTACCGTATGAAGACAAGAGAAGAGTGGTTGCAAAAGATACACTCCAATCATCCCAAGTAGCATACGGAGGATGAAGTTGAGGCGTGAGCAAAACCTTGAATGAGGACTAGAAAACTAAACTAAAAATAAAAGCTTGAAGGTAGTATAACAATGGAGAAAAACTACTATATGGTGAGTGGTTCTCTTTTCCAAGCAGGTTATTGTGACATATCATTTTCAGTCCATCTAACTTGATATTTACTATGTCTTATTGTCTGTTTGACCAACCAAAAGAAATTCGTGATATCCAAAAAAAAGCATTGAATTTTAACATGAGGATAATTACAAAGTAACAATGCTTCAGTTTTTCACGTGAAAATAAAGTGTTAGATGATTGGTTGAAGATTCAGTCTTGGTTGAAGACACCCACCATTCACCACTTGGAGTGAGAATTTAGCTGATTTTGTGTCCACATAAAATTTTGGAACAGATAAGTTATTTGAGCTTAAGCACTGGATATTGGGTTGATCCAAAAAAAAAAACCTATTGGGCTAATTTCAGAGGCCATCGTTTTAATTTTTGTTTTTGTTTAGAGGTCACTTAAGGTAAGGAAATGATATTAGACATTTTTAATGTGAATGCCTGAATGGTCTCTTTTAGAGGAGTAAATAGCAAAACTATATGGGAATTTAAGCCTAAGGGGTTCGCCTACCGAAGCATAACATGACATGTATTTGAAAGATTCTGGTTCAAATTCCCATCAGTCCCTTTGAGGTGAAAGGTTTTCTCTGTCTTGGACTATAGCGTCATCCCCTCACTCTAAAATTTATTTATCAAAAAAAGTTGAATGGAAATTCTTACAGCAAACTTTCTTTTTAAATTTTCTCACCCTCCCCTCCCCTTAAAATACCTACATATGTGTACCCCTAAAACTAACCCTCACCAACCTCACCCTTAACCATCTCACATGCCATCAATACCTTCCCGATCACCCATCCCCGTAAGGCATTTGGAACATCATTTTCCCCCTACCTTCGGTCTCGTCTTCCGCCAACAACCTACCCTTCATTCTTCTTCGCCAACCTACAATTTAGTTACAATGAGTTATTTTTGTGTGTTTAACAATTGTGTTGAAACTAATTTTTGAACTTCTCTGACAGTTGATTTCTGAACGGTGGGAAACCCACACATGTGGCACAAAACTAGATTCTTTTAGGTAGGTAAAAGGGAAAATTGCTTTCAAAGTCTTTTCACTTAATTTTAAGTTCTGATTTTGTCCTTTAAGTATTTTCTCAACTAGGTTCTTAAAACGTGCACAATGTCGCCTTTTTGGTTTTTCGTTTTACTCTGTTATTTTTGTCACATCAACACCATTGGAGCCTTTTTTAAATGACTGAATTGAAAATTGAAATTAAGTTAAAGGACTTCAGAGACCATTTTTCATAAACATAATGGATGGGTCTGGGATCCCACAATAGACGAGCTGGTGCTCCAAATGGATGGGGCTTTGAGACCCAAATTAGACGAGCTTTGAGCTCCACATAGATGGGTACTCCACATTAGACGAGCTTGTGCTCCATACAGATGGGTCTTGTACCACACATGAGACGAGCTTCGAGCTCCATATAGATGGGTCTTCCACCCCATATTAGATTATTCAGTGCTTTATACGGATCAGACTTATAACCCATATTGATTCTTTTATTTTATTAGAATAAATAAGTGTGAATTATTTATCTTATCAATTATCATTAATAAAGTGAAATACTATTGATTTGAATAACTGGGCTTTGAGTGATTATTCGATACTACTATTTTGTTGTGGAAAACCATTTGAATCACCTATATTATTTGAAAGATTGTTTTTGAAGAACGCGGGTACCATGGTCAATTTTTTTGGTTATCGCGTTGGGTGAGAACAATACTCTTTTAAAATTTGTTGTATTATTCACTGGGATTTTTTATCTCATTAGAGTGTTGTTTTCAGTAACTGCGTTGCAGGTTGTTGATGACGTGGAGACATGAAGAGTTCTAGAGGGATTCAATTCTTTTGGGGATATTTAGTAGAAGCCCAATTTTGTAAATAATTATTATTATTTCGGTAAAATATGTTTTTGGTCCCTCCAAAATTGGGACATTCTTCTTACATTATGGAAATAGGCGTTTTAGTCCCCAACTTATTTTTCTGTTTGCAATAATAGTCCCTGGCGTTAATTAGACTAACATAATACCCAATCAACATTGCACATGAGCATTTTAGGTGACATGTCATGTTGGAGTGCCACATCACCATATTATTTTAAAAGTACTTTTTTAATTTGTTAATCATTTTATAAATAAACAAAATTAAAAAACAAAAATCAACACCATCCTCATTCCTCTCATCTAGGGGTGGGAATAGGCTGAACCGAGTTAGGCTTTGCATGGCCTGGGCCTGGCCTGCTTTGAAAGTGCTAGGCCTGGCCTATCATAGATCCAACTTTTAGGCCTGGCCTTTGTGAAAGCCTTGCAAGGCCTGACAGCCTGTTTAAAAGCGTATTTCACAATTTTTTATACAAAAACAAGCAATCTTTAAGTGATGCATACTTTTGTAAATAGACTAAGAATCTAATAGATTAGTAAAATTCAGTTCTATTTTATATGACATCCAATTTAAATTCTATTTTATAATAATTACTTTAAATATGTCAAAAATTGATGTAGTTTAATAATTTAAATGAACATAAAATATTAGCAAATTTATGATTTAACATGAAGTATAAAATTTAATACAATAATAATAATAATAGTAATAAAAATTTGTTTATTTTTACTTTAATAGGTCGGCCTGATATGCCTAAAAGGCTTTTTCAATGGCATGTGGCCTGTAACTTTGAGGTCTTAGTCATTGATTGAATTTGCAATGGATCTTCGATCTGAATCAAACGAACACAACAACAAGACGATAAATCAAAAACGCCACACCAAGGCGACGAACAACAATAATATCACACTTAGACGATGAAATCAGAAAAATTACAAAATAAAAGTCAGATCTATGTAGTATCAACTTATTTAGATAAAAAAGACAGAAGAAACACAATATATAAGGGTGATATCAGGCCAAAAACTGACATAAAACCACCCCATCTGATAGGATAGCAAAAAAGAAGATAATAGTTGAGAGAAAGTTGAAAAGGGCTAGGTTTGGCTGAATAATTCACGTTAAATATAACTACTTTGACATACATCGGTGATTTGTGACAATTAAATTAGTACTTTCTATTTCACGAGTACTACATCGATCTCTATTTTTTTCAAGACTAAGGTATTCACTTTTTTTTAATACTTTTTTGGTTTAAATATGTTTTTCGTCCCTGCAAATATAGCTGTTTTTCAAATAAGTCCCTACAAATATTTTTTTTTAAATACGTCACTGCAAAATAACTTTTTTTAAATATGCTCTTCTATTAGTGAAACGTTGACGTGTGCAACAGAGTGCGGAGGTATTATTTGTTTTCATTTTTTAATTTTTTTTATTGGCATATGAGGTGGATGCCAACTCACCTTTGAGTTCATCTTCCTCCTTCCTCCCTCCCTCTCGTTTGTTATCTCTCTCATATTAGGGTTCCAAATTCACATTCCCTTTCCTCCCTCTCTCCTCTCATCTGATGTCTCTCTCACTGAGTAAAAGAGAGCCTGTTTAGACAAAACAATAGACAATTTTGTATAAAACAACATAAACCCAATAGTTATAGGAAGATTCACCCAAGTTTTTAAAAACGGTATAATCTCAGCACCGCTTCCCCTTGCAGTCACAACAAGCACATCTTTTGTATCTCTTAAAATCATATCATTGAAAACAATTCAAAACAAACATCAACCCAAGAGGTGCAATTTTCTTCAGTGTTGGAATCCCAATACCCAAAAACTCTGCTTCCTCAATTTCAGGTTCCCCAAAAACTGGTTTTCCATCAACAACACCACCAGTAGCTTCAGCCCTGCAAATGAATAAATTTTTGTCCTTTGGAACAAAGGTATTAGCTTTTGATGGAAAGCTATTGAGTTTTGGAAGCCCATTGATAGATAAAGAAAACCCAAAAGGGTTTTAGGTTTTGGAGTGAAAAATCGATGCGTTAAGCTGATTAAGCGAACTTTTTCTAACTCCAAATCATGCTCATGCTCATTCTTCTTCTTCCTGCTATTGCTTCCGACTTCCATTCCCGCACTACCTACTTCCAACTCAATTAAATTTTGCCCTTCTATGTTCTGCTCCAAGTTTACGAAGAGAGATTGGCGAGGGAGATGGGAGATCAGCGAGAGAGTTGGAGAGATAAGAGAGATTTGAGTAATTTTAGGAAGGCAAAATATATCCGGTGCTTAACTTACTTTCTGTTTTCGATTAGGCCCCTTATGTTTTTGTGGTAACGAATACGTCCCTTAACTTTAAAAACAAACGTTGCACTGTTGTCCTTTTTTTGACATTCCGTTTAACTCCATTACAAAAATACCTAGGTGGCTGTTAAGTTGTCTGGGTGGCTGTTATTTGTGCTTCCGTGGCCTGTATAATTGCTGATTCATTGTTTTAAATTAATATTTATTAAAATAAAAAATTATGAACAGTGAAAGATGAACATGGACGAAGAAATCTGGGCATTTCAGAACAACAAGGATGAACAAATAAACATCCTTCAATCGAACAATGAAATCAGAACCCAAATCTGGGAGTTTAAGAACCAAACGAATCTGGGCATTTAAGAACTCTAATTTTTGGGAGTTTCAGAACCCTAATTTATGTTCTGGGCGTTTCAGAAATTTGGGTGTTTCATTTTCGATTTCGTTGTTGCTGTTTTCGATTCCGTTTATTCCACTTCGATTTCGTTGTTACTATTTTTGATTTTGTTGTTACTGAAGAAGATGTTTTCGATTTCGTTTACCCCATTTCGATTTCGTTGTTACTAAAGAAGATGCTGTTTTCAATTTCGTTTACTCCATTTTGATTTGGTTGTTACTGTTTTTCGATTCTGTTGTTACTGAAGAAGATGATGAAATTTTCTTGAAGAAGCTGATGAAACCAGTTCATCGTTATAGACCATTACATTTTCGATTTCATTGTTACTATTTTCAAGCGATTTGGTTTAGATTTCTATTACAATTTCATTTAAGTTTTCCAACAATGGATGTTGAAGAAGATGATGAAATTTTGTTGAAGAAGTTGATGAAACCAGATTATCGTTTAGACTAAATACCATTTTTGATCCGTTATCTTTGCTCTAGGTTTCAATTTGGTCATTTATCTTTTTTTGGGTCCGTTTTGGTCCTTTATCTTTCATTTTTGTTTCATTTTGGTCTCTGCCGTCAGATTAAGCTAACAGACGCCACGCTGGTAGTTAACTGCTGACGTGGCGTCCATCTTCATTAAATGACGTGGCCTGTAAACATTTTATT
This sequence comes from Astragalus membranaceus, assembly GCA_039519185.1. Classification (NCBI taxonomy): domain Eukaryota; kingdom Viridiplantae; phylum Streptophyta; class Magnoliopsida; order Fabales; family Fabaceae; genus Astragalus; species Astragalus membranaceus. Next base: position 19,168,227 of record CM076853.1, read on the forward strand.
TAATTCTAAAATTATTTCCACATCATCTTTTACGTTATTTAAATTTAAAAAACACAAAACATAATTTAACAAATAACTAAAAACAATAAAATCAAAAACAGAACTTAGAAAAGAAAAGAAAATTCTGATTAAATGAAGAACATGGAAGAAGAAGAAGAACCCTAAATCAACCCCCAAATCTCAAAACCCCATCTTCATCTTCTCCACTAATCCACCCCCATTGGAGTAAGGTAAACCCTAAACCGTAAACCTTCACCTTCATCTTCTTCATTTAATCAATGACATCTTCCAATTTGAACAGCTACATATCATTTGGTCCATCTTCCAAATCTTCACCTGAGTGTTTGTGTGGGGGAAAATGTGTTGTTCGAACTGTTAAGAAAGAAACCTTAAACAAGGGAAGGAAGTTCTGGGGATGTAGGTATTTCATGGTAAGATTAATGGTTGTTGGACCCTCTATTTCGCCACTTTTGCAGATCGGGTTTTCTGCTGAATCACGCTTTGTTTCATTTTGGTCCTCTATGTTTCTGTTTGGTTTCAATTTGGTCCCTCTCAGTTTTTATTTTGTTTCACTTTGTCCCTCTCAGTTTCTTTTAAATATGGAATTCTGAGTTTGATGTATCTTTGTTTGTTTGCACAGTCTAAAGATGATCCTGGATGCTCATTTATGAAATGGACTTCTGTTGTGCGAAAAGGTGATGTGCAAGTATACACAATCGCAACAAGTAATATAATGATAAGTAAAGTTCGTTCCCACAGGGATTGGAAGTAATTTAAAAAGGTTTAAGTGATCAGAAGCTTAGTGAAAAGTATTGAGTGACAAATAAAAGTAAAGAGTTGTGAACATTATAAGTTGTAATAAAACAGTGTTAATTTAAAGTGTTTAAAGATAAGTTGGATAGCTCAGTAGCTGTGTAAATTCCCAAGAGTAATGTTCAAATAATATTTAGACGATGTAGCGTTAAGCGCTGCAGCGCTTCAGAATCCGTAGACGCTGTAGCGCCTTGGTAGCGTGCCCTTCAGTCACTTTCCTCAGGGTTATGTTACAAGACTCCTATGTCTAGGTTCTAAATAAGTTTTACACCTGTATATTAACCTCTTACAACATTTGCCTTATGAACTATTACTCCCCTATGTCTAGAGTTAAGTAGTGCTTCCTTTAAATGTCTTTAAAGGGTTTTCATTCATATCATTCCTTGAGTTCTCTTTATGAACCATGTCTGTATCCACAAAGTTACCTTGTTTTAGTTGATCATTCCCAAACCGAGATTGAAAGCATTATAACACAAGGAATAAAACACAAACGTCATAATATCATACAAAAGTTACTCAAGGTTCATTACACACCAAGAACAATCCAACTATAACAAAGTTAGCTCATCACAAGTTCCATCAACATAATACAACTAGAGAGTATGTATTACCGTATGAAGACAAAAGAAGAGTGGTTGCAAAAGATACACTCCAATCATCCCAAGTAGCATACGGAGGATGAAGTTGAGGCGTGAGCAAAACCTTGAATGAGGACTAGAAAACTAAACTAAAAATAAAAGCTTGAAGGTAGTATAACAATGGAGAAAAACTACTATATCGTGAGTGGTTCTCTTTTCCAAGTTACAACTACTTGTATCTACGTATGCTATTGTGTAATGTAGCAATGTATTCTAATCTCAACTAACTAAGTCTTAATAAAATAATATTATTAAATCATGATCATAAAACTTGATATTATCTTTAAGTTACTTTACAAAAAGTGCTAATGATGGAGTTCACCAACTATCACATGGGTTCCATTTAGGAGGCGCCAAGTGTAATTTAGCATCCACTTGGAAGTCAAAATATCCAGCTGAGAGGAAGAGATAAGGGTGATGACTCACCACATCCTCAAGTGGCTACACAAATATCTTCAAGGTCAGCCGCCATTTAGCGCTGTAGCGTCTTGGTGATGGCATACCGCTGCAACGCTAAAGCAAAACATCAAACATATACACAAAGGCATTTATTATACCCAAAGTTTAAGGAATTGACTTATAACTTGTATTTATTCTAATATTAATATATTCACATATTTAAGTACTAGAATTACTTGAGAAATGGGCTTGACTTAAGTATTAAGAGCATAAATAACCTATACAAAGTAGGGTTACCAACTTCAGATCCATGGCCTCCTCAAACACGAAGACAAACACAATGTGTAGAGACAGAATGACCAGAGACACGAGCAAAGATACAACATGGATAGACCGAATGTGCAGATTATGTTCAAAAAGGAATGAAGATAGTTGAACTTAGAAAGACTATTAAGGAGATGAAGAAGAATGAAGAGTCCACAAAAAATTTGTTGAAAATTGCATTGTATAATATTTTTCTTTTGGTGGTAGCTTTTAAATTAAACAGAATTTATGCATAAGTCAATTTTGTATCATTTTCACACACCATTGTAGTTCACAATTTAAATAGAATCATTACTGCTCAGTTGTGAGTGTGTGTTATCAAAGCTTAACTCAGTTCCTAGCTAATTTAAGAATTTCTCTAAGGTTTTGGAAAGAGTGGCTTTCTTTTGGGTTAGTCAAAGAATTTTTTCAAAAAGAAGAGTGGAATAACAATGTCACACAAGATTTTGAGGGGCTTCAAAGCACAGCAAAGGGCTTTAATTAGGCTTTTTTCAGAATATTGGTCAACGCATAAGCTTTTGGCTTGGTGATCAAACGCTGTAGCGTTTAGATGCTGTAGCGCTGGATTTTTATGATCAAAAGTAGATGCTATCTTCATTGCTGAGCTCCTTATTTGCATTTTCTTTTTATGCTTTTTGGAACAGCTCAGCAATTTATTTCAGATATTTTGGAATTTTTTACAAGACTATTTGCACATTTTTGTTTCATTTTGCAATGAGCAATTTTTCATCTTGTGTTCCTAGCCTTAACATAACCGATGCACCCCCAAACTTACCTTTAAAAACAACTCTCAATTTTTAATGAAAACTTGACTAGCCCTTGGTTACCCAAGACTAACTTTAACCTTAGATTACCCCTGGCTAACTAGGTTCTTCACTAAGCTTGGATTTTTTTTGTGTAAAAGCAGCAATAAAACCATTTCATTGTTTACACAAGGCTGCCCTACTCAAAAATTCTTATTTATTATTTAATTTGGCTATATGACTTCAGCTTTTGTTACTAAAAAATTTAAAACATGCAGCTAATCATTTCCTAATCATGTTTCCTATTCAAGCATACAAAACATACAAAACATGCAAAACATGACATAATTATAATTAATTATACTTAATATTTAAAAACACATAAACACATAATTGTACTTAATTCACATCATTATATAACCATAAAGTCCTCCCCCAGAATTTAAATTTGGCAGTGTCCTCACTGCTTGCTAGATAACAAAAGGGAGAGGCTTTTAAACAACAAAAACAAAATACAAAGAGCATAACCGGCATGAGAAGCCAACAAGTCTTGCCTTTTAGGCCTTCTTGAGTCTCTTACTGGCTCTTGAAGGGGCTGGGGCTGCTGTGGCTGTCTTTTTCTTCTTTGGATGTGGGGGAATAGTATTCTTTGCCGCTACAGCGGTTGGAGGCGCTGTAGCGTTTCCTTTTTCCACTGGTGCCGCTGCAGCGGTTGATCCCTGCACTCCTTCTTCCTTTTCTGCTTGCTTTTGCTTCTGTTCTTTTTCTTCTGTCACTGCTTCTTTTCCATCCTTCAAGTGTAACAACTCCTCAGCAGCCTCCTTTTCAGAGGTCTTGTCACTTTCATCCTCAGTTAGAGATGCCTCAGGCACAATGTCACTAGATACTGCAGACATAGTTGCTACAGCAGCTACTGTCTGAACACCTTCTTCTGGGTGTTCAGCCAGTTTGACTCTTGGGCTGCTCCTTGCTTTGTGGTATGATTGATAAACTCTCTTGGGCTGCACAGATTGGGCTTCTTGGCTTATTGATTGTTGCTGTTCAGGCTTCTTTGGTGTGGCTTGTTTGGCAGGTGATTTCTGGGATGTCAGTTTAGTTGGTTCAGGGATGGGGGTTGGGATTGATGGTGGATTGGATTTGGCAGGTGGGGTTTTTGGTTTCTTTGGGCTGGGGGTTGGATCACACTGAATTTCTTCTGCTTCCTCATCTTCTGCAGTTTCAGATTCTTCTTCAGTATCACTCTCCTCACCTGATGATTCATCATCCTCCTGCTTCTCCATCTCTTTCATTACTGCCATGGTCTCTTCCTCATCTTCCTCACTTATATCCTCCATGTCATCAGAATCTAAACTGTCCTCCTCTACTACAGCTTTTTGCACTTTCTTTGCTGGGCTAGGCTTTGCCTTCTTTGCTGGACTAGTCACAGCTTTCTTCTTTTCTTTCCTAGCTCCCCTTTTCTCTATTTTTTCAGTTGGCTCTCCTTCCAATAGCCAATCAGGGAACTGAGGTGGGGAAATGGATGTTTTCCCTTTTGATATCTGGACGTACATTGCTTTTTCCCAATCAAATTTTTCCTTCACAAATTTGCAGAAAACCTGCTGCTTCAGTTCTAAGCGCTGCAGCGGCAGGTTTCTGTTTAACCTTAAAAACACATGGAAATGCCCCCAGAGGGGATCTTCTCTCTTCTTTCATCTCAATTTCTACATCAGCTTCCAGACATAGATCAGTAATTAAGCAAGGAAAATACAAATTACCTCCTTTTTAAATTCTGCATTTCTCTATCTCCCTTGCTATTAATCTGCCCACGTCTATTTTCTCTCCAGCCATTATTGCGTCAATAACAATGAGCCTCTCCTTTTCCACGAAGGTTGTGTGAGAGGTAGGGAGCAGAGAGTGTTTGATGAAACTACACCACAGATTGGCCTCCTCACACAAATAGGCCTTTTTGATTTTGTATTCAGCTCCAAATTTGTCCCACGTAGCCCCTTCCACACAAATTCTTCTTCTGACAGCCTCCATTTCTTCATCTCCCCAGTTCAGCACTTTTATTTCCAACGCATTTCCATGATACCCTAAGTGAAAAATGTCATTGATAGTTCTGGAGTTGAAATTAACCGTCGCACCCCTTACCAATGAGTGTGTTTGCGGCTTTCCTTCCTTAGGTTCCTTGATGCCAGAATAGAACTCCCTTACCAGGGGCGTTATGTAGTCCTTACGGTGCTTAATGAAGTTTTTCCAACCCAGCGCTGTGACAGCGGTCGAGAAAGCTTCAGGAGCGCTGTCTGTTTTGAACCCCCTTTCAGCAATGAAGTCCATTTTCCAAAACTTTTGAGGGTCTGGAGTTGCTTTGGTCATGGTGGTTTTAACAGGGTTGGAAGGTTCTGGTTTAGCACTAGCTCCTTTTCCAGATCGTTTTAGAGCATCTTGCTTTTTGGTCATTTTTGCTTAAAGTTGTGCGTAGGTGTTTATGGCTGTTGGGAAGTGTTTGGGGCGTGCGTTGGGACGGAGGAAGAAGAAAGGATGGAGGTTATGAATGGTGAGTGGTAACGGCCTGTGTAGTTTCAGAGAGTAAAGAGAGAGAGAAAGAGAAGATGATTGCGTGGGGAGTTGAGAAAAATTAAAGTAAACGTGTTGTAAGGGAAGTGGGAGAGAGAAAAGAAACTGTTGTGATGGGACAAGAGCAGGTCAATAGGTGCACGTGCAGGTCAGGGTAGGGATAAGGTTAACAGTGCCAGCTCACTCTTAGCAAGATTTTTATTTTTTTGTTTGACCACACCCAGCCCCGATTTAACAACAGCCGCTACAGCGCCTTTGAAACAAGTAACCGCTGCAGCGCTCAACCTGATTTCCTAAAAAAAAGAATAAACACAACAAACAAAAAAAAACTGTTAAAATCCTTGGGGTGCCTCCCAAGAGCGCTTGCTTTAAAAGTCTGCAGCCAGACTTTCTCCTTTAAATTAAAGATCTTTAAGCTCAATTGTGGTCTTGTCTCTTACCACATTTTCACCAAAATATTGTTTAATTCTTTGGCCATTCACTTTGAAAGTAGTGTTGGTTGCTTTATCATAGAGGTCTACAGCTCCATGGTTGTATATTTTTATCAATTGAAAAGGGCCTGACCACCTAGATTTTAACTTCCCAGGAAACAATCTTAGCGTGGAGTTGTAAAGCAATACCTGTCCTCCTTCAGTGAGATCTCTTTTTATCAATTTCTGATCATGCCACATTTTGGTTTTTTCTTTATAAATTGCTGCATTTTCATAGGCAAAATGCCTAAGTTCTTCCAATTCATTTAGCTGCAGCAATCTAGCATCTCCTGCTTTTTTGTAGTCAAAGTTGAGTTTTTTTAGAGCCCAATGGGCCTTGTGTTGAAGTTCAATTGGTAGGTGACAGAACTTCCCATAAACCAACCTATAGGGAGACATCCCTAGAGGTGTTTTATAAGCTGTCATGTAGGCCCATAATGCATCATCTAGATGTATTGACCATTCTCTTCTTGAAGGTCCTGCCATTTTTTCCAACATCCTTTTTATTTCCCTGTTTGACAATTCTGTTTGACCACTAGTTTGTGGATGATAAGCAGTTGCTATTTTATGTTTAACTCCATATTTAGCCAATAGGGTCTCAATTAATTTGTTACAAAAATGAGATCCCTCATCACTTATGATGGCTCTAGGAGTTCCAAAACGAGTGAAAATGCTTTTCAATAAAAATTTACTCACAGACTTTGCATCATTGTTGGGTAGAGCAACAGCTTCTACCCACTTTGAAACATAGTCTACAGCTACCGAAATGTACATGTTTCCATGAGAAGGGGGAAAGGGTCCCATGAAATCCATTCCCCAAACATCAAAGAGTTCAACCTCTAGAATGTTTGTTAAAGGCATTTCATGTTTGTTTGAAATGTTCCCTGTTCTTTGCACCTATCACATTTTTTAACAAAGTCTTGAGCATCTTTAAAAAGTGAAGGCCAATAGTAGCCAGATTGCAATACCTTTGCAGCAGTTCGAATACCACCAAAATGCCCCCCACATGGTGCAGAATGGCAGTGTTGTAGCACTTGAATTTGTTCTTCCTCTGCTAGGCATCTCCTCATGAGCTGGTCTTGACACTTCTTGTATAGAAAAGGTTCATCCCAATAATATTGTTTCATTGTGTGGAAGAACCTTCTCCTTTGCTGATAGGTCATCTCAGTAGGTACCACCTTGCTTACCAGGAAATTCACTACGTCAGCATACCAAGGTGTTGCAGGTTCAGGCGCTACATCGTCTAGTGTTTTTACACTAGCCGCTATAGCTGTTGATGATTCAGCACTTATTGCTAATAGCTGCTCATCTGGAAAGCATTCTTTGATCTCCCCACCTGCTGTACCTGCAATGTCTCTTTCCAATCTAGACAGATGATCAGCAACTTGGTTCTCCACTCCTTTTTTATCTCTTATTTCTAAATCAAATTCTTGGAGTAGGAGAACCCACCTAATTAGCCTAGGCTTTGCATCTTTCTTTGTTATCAAGTATTTGATGGCTGAATGGTCTGTAAAGACAATTACTTTGGTGCCAACCAAATATGATCTAAACTTATCAAAAGCAAAGACTACAGCTAATAATTCTTTCTCAGTGACTGTGTAATTCAGTTGAGCCTCTACAAGTGTTTTGCTAGCATAATATAGTGAGTGAAAAATTTTATCATACCTTTGCCCAAGAACAGCTCCAATGGAAAAGTCACTAGCATCACACATAAGCTCAAAAGGCTTACTCCAGTCAGGAGCTATAATAACTGATGTTGTTATTAAAGCTTTCTTTAATTTATCAAAGGCTAACATGCATTGCTCATCAAATGTAAAGGGGTTGTCATGCTGTAATAGTTGACATAGAGGTTTGGAGATTTTTGAAAAATCTTTTATGAACCTCCTATAGAATCCAGCATGCCCCAAAAAGCTTCTAATACCTTTGATGTTTGTCGGAGGAGGTAGCTTCTCAATGACCTCTATTTTAGCCTTGTCCACTTCCAATCCTTTTTTGGATATATTATGCCCCAAAACTATACCCTCTTGTACCATAAAATGGCATTTCTCCCAGTTCAGCACAAGGTTAGTTTCTTCACATCTAATCAAGATTTCTTCCAAGTTGGATAGGCATATATGGAATGTTTCTCCAAACACAGAGAAATCATCCATGAAAACTTCCATGGATTTTTCAATGTAATCAGAGAAAATTGCCATCATACACCTTTGAAAAGTGGCAGGTGCATTACACAAGCCAAATGGCATCCTTCTAAAAGCAAAGGTGCCATATGGACATGTGAATGTAGTTTTCTGCTGATCTTCAGGCAGTATTGCAATCTGGTTATAACCTGAATTGTAACACCCCTAATTTTCTAAAGACTCGTACTATGATACCTAAGACCGATTAATTATTTGTGGGAATAATTGGTCGTGTCTCGGGGATTTATATGTCGGGAAAATTATCAAGAAAACCTATTCTCCATTAAAGGGTGGCCTATTCATAGTTAAATGAAGAATTGGGGCCGAAGGGCAGATCTGTCTTTTCACACCCCTAGTGTAACATCCCCTAATTAGCTAATTAGATTAATTAAATTAGCAAGACGTTAAGTTGATTAGTTTGCATTAATTATGTGATGTTTGGAATAAATAAATTATAGTTGTGCATAATTTCAATATTATGTTAAGTTAGTGAGTTATGGGATTAGTGTGGTGTTAGGAGTGATTTAAGAGAATATTAGAGAGTAGGGGTATTTTGGTCCTTTCACCTCATTAAATGAGGTTTCAGCTGACTAAGTCAACTCCCTCACTCCCACCCCTTTCATTTTTCCCTCATTCTGAAAATCAGCAAGAAGTAGGGAGGAGGAGAGAGAGAATTCGAGAGAGAGAGTGGAGAAGAAAGAGAAGGGGTCCTACCTCCATTGTTCATGCATGTTGAATCTAAAACCACCATTGTTCATCATTCTTCTTCCTCTATACACTGATACCCAGAAATCTCCTATCAACCCTCTTCATCACACATCACCACTTGTGTACCTTTGAAGCTCCAAGCTCAAAAATGGAGTGTTGATGCTCCAAATAGTTTGCATGTCCTTGTTAGAGCCCATTATTCAGTACCAAGACTCATCTTCTTGCCACAGTTGCTGTTTGAAGTTGTTTGGGTAGCTAGGATTCGAAATCAGCTGCTGTCCAAGCAATTTGGAGTAGTTGAGTTCGTTGTTGGAGCGAGTTCGAAGAGAGTTCGTGGTTTTGGAGCGGTTGAGTTCTCGGAGTCTCGGTGTTTGCGTGATTTTCATCACGATAGGTGAGTTCTATAACTCGCTTAGGGAATGTGTGTATTTTCGGAGTCTCCACCTTTTCGAAAACCGCTTTTCTAAAAACAGTGACTTTTAATAACAAGTTATGTTTTGATTGTTGAAATGTGCTAAATTGAATGGTATATGTCTGCTGTACTATACTGATCTAATGTGTGTGTTCACGTTTGGGTCTCGATCGGAAGAGATTTTGGAATCGGAACGGAATGGGAAAAACTCATGAAAAGACTGTTTTCTGGAAAACTGATAGAGACGCACGGATCGTGTGCCTACGAGCACGGGTCGTGCGCCCCCATCTGATACCACAAGAACTGGATTTTTAAAACACGCACGGATCGTGCGCCTAGTCGCACGGGTCGTGCGTATGTTTCTGTAACTTTCTGCAATTTCATTGGATAACGCCTGGATCGTGCGCTTAGTCGCACGGGTCGTGCGTATCTTTCTGGAAAAATTCTACAATCTGTTCAACAGCGCACGGGTCGTGCGCCTACACGCACGGGTCGTGTGAGACTTTCTGACCCTCAAATTCAAAGTACCTTTTTATCCATTCCAAATGATTCCAATCCTCTTCTAATCCATTCCCCAAGGTCCTCCAACAACGTAAATGTAGCAATGGCATGAGATTGAACATGTTCGAAAGAAAACTTGTGTATTATGAAAGGAATGGAAAAATCGTACTTAGATAACGCGAGAGTTCACATGTCAATAATTATACACGGTACTTGACTGATATTATACATGGTACTTGACTGATATGACTAATAGCCCATTGCGGGTACATGGATTGATAATGTATAATAAATACAAGAGGAAAAAAGGTGACGACCCTTAGAGGTTAGCATACTAGGGGAGGGGAAGTCATGAGCCCCAAAACCTAGACTCAAGAATGTTTCCCCCACTAGAAATAGCGGGATGGGTTCACCAAAGTCAAAGAAGTACCTATAAAATAGGTAGACTGAGGTGTTATGCTAAAAACATGGAACAAAAGATTGTATGCTTCATGTGTCGCTTAGGAGGGCCATGAGCATAAAGGTTACAGGAACTTAATGTATTTCCACGTGGTTGCTTTTAGGACCACGAGTTCAAAGCAAGGCATAATGAACTGCTAGAGTTAGTAAGGGGTCTCGATAGGACTCACTGAGATAATGTTTATCTCACCCTTCATATTTGTGGTTTTTACAGAGAAACAGGGGAAAGCAAAGGCGACAAAGCACGGTTAGCTGGTGCGACTCTTGGAGTCGTTGAAGACCTAATTTCATGTTTTAGACCTTTGTCCCATTTATTGTTTCTATGTTTCGATTGTATAACGATCATGTATCAGTTGTAAATCGTTTCCGCTACTTTATGTTTTGAGTATTGAACACCAGGATTATGTACAAGTCTTAAGTTTTGGAACTTAAGCATTTTCAGGAAGTTTATGAGGTTCAGAGAACCATTTGATATGCATTATAGAAAGTTTTAGTTGTGTTCAATATTTCAATAACAGGAAGTTACTCTGATGTATGCCATTTAGTGCATTTCGGTGATTCTACATGTTAGAATTTATCGGGGTGTTACACCTAGTTATTAAAATATAATTATGAAGGTTATAATTAATTACGAACCGAAAGAATTGTGGAACTTCGGGTCAGAACCGGATTAATCGAGAAAGTTTTGTACCGAAAAGGATTTTTCAACACCTAAACTATCATTTTATGGGCCAAGGGCAAAATGGTCTTTTCACCATCATTTAAACCCTCAGCCATATTCACCCAACTGAACCCTCACCCTCTCACTTGACCATCCTCCAGCTGAAAGAAAAGAAAGGAAAACAGAAGTGAGGGAGAGGAGAGTGGGGCGAAGGGAAGGGGAAGGAGAGGAGAGAAGAGCTTCTCAGCTTGTCATTGCATGTAAGTCTTCTAAACCTCTCTCTACTCCATTTTTGATTCTGAATCCAATGGTACCAAAGTCAGGGGCTGATTCTCACTCTTTCTCTATACACCATTTTCGAAATTAGAACCTTCAAGGTGGAAGACAATGAAGTTCTGAGTTTGTGGTGGCTTGCATGATCATCATTTTGTTGTCAAGAAGGACGGATGTCATCACATTTCGAATTTGGGGGAAAGTTCAAGCTTAGGTTTGCTCTCTAAGTTGCTATTTCAGTGGCTTAGTGGAAACAAGTTGCTGTCCTAGTGATTTTGCGGTGGTGACTTTTGTTGGTGCCTTCGGTTCTTGTTCACGCGTTTTACGTTTCGGTCTTTCCGTGTCTCGGTGGGAGCTCCTAGCGAAATCGACATCACGGTGAGGTTCTACTCACGGATTAGGGAAAAAAATTTGACGATTTGAACCCTTGACATAATCTGATATTTTGTTGAAAATATGCCTTGGAAGCTAAATTCTGAGTTTTTGGAAAAATAGGTGTTTTACGGTTTTGAAATCCATAAACGAATCGAAATGGTTTTTGATGAAAATTTCGAAATGAATATATATTCTGGAATACCTGGATATTTTCTGAGTTTCAGGAGTGATTGACATTAGGAATCGAATTGGGCGGAAACGGAAAGCGGAATTGAGAAATGGGCGAAATTTGGTACAGACACAGGTCGCACGGACCGTGCCCCCCTGGGCACGGACCGCGCGCCTGCTACGGGTTGGTTCTGTTGAAAATAAAACGGGACGCACGGGTCGTGCGCCCCTGGGCACGGACCGTGCGCCCCTTTCGGTTTGGCTGGGTGATTTTAATAAATCACGCACGGGTCGTGCGCCCCTGGGCATGGACCGTGCGTGAGCTTCTGTCACCGATTCCCGATTTCTCGTTCCGGAGCTCCGTTTGATCCCGAACCTTTTCTAATCTCTTTCTCAATCATTTAAAAAGGAATTGCCTTACTGAAAACCTTATTTTGAACTTGTTCAACTCATGATTTTGAAAAAGAGCTTTGAAAGCCCATTTGATCCAAAAACCGAAACCCTAGTACGCGTGTGAGTACACCGACTGATGGACTGACTGAATATATATGTTTATATATGTCAAATGAAAATGATTATAATGCCGGAGGTCTAAATTATGAATTCCTAAAAACGGGTTATAGATCGATATGGATATTGTTTATCCGATTATTATGTGATTGATCCTTTGGTGATCGAAAAGAAAGAAATTATCTAACTCTCGAGAATTTGTTACATATTGTCATATGTATCGCGTTGGGTGACGACCCGACAAGTAGCATACTAGGGAGGGTAGTCATGACCCCTTACCTAGGCCCTGTATACGTTTTGTCGTGGTCAATTCGTGGGTTATCGGGATTCGTAGTCGTTGTATAGTCGATTTATGCTAAACTAAAATGAAAACACGATTTGCCGGGATTCGTAGTCGTTGTACAGTCGGCATTTCAATTTATAGCTTATGACTCGGGATTCGTAGTCGTTGTACAGCCGTTTCATGTTAAGCTAAGATAAGAACGCGATTTGCTTGGCATTTCGATTAATAAATAAGACATTGTTATGTCAGCTTTTAATAGCGGTTTAATAAATTGAACCGAGTGTCAGTGAGGGGGCAGGGTAGGACTCACTGAGATAATGTTATCTCACCCAATCCATATTTGTTGTTTTTCAGAGAAGCAGGGAAAAAGGAAGACTATTGTGCACGAGTAGTCGATATACTCTCGGAGGTGCTGAAGACTTAGTCATTTGATCCTTTGTTCTTTTGTTGTCCACTTGGTTGTATAAACTTGTATTGATTATGAGTTATATGAACCGTTTTATGTTTCTGTTTGGTATTTGGACTTGGATATTGTAATCCATCCGGTATGGAACCGATGAACTTCTATTTTATGAAGTAATGTTATTCCGATTATGTTTTTTTTTCGGAAAAAGCTTGTATGTCCAATACTTAAACAGGAACTGTGTCCTCTGAACTTCCGCATCTGTGCATCTTCGGTCTCTCTACATGTTAGATATACCGGGGTGTTACATTTGGTATCAGAGCGGTTCGACCTAGCCGGACTTAGATGTTAAGAGTCTTTTACGTCTTCTAAGTCTGATTTTTCTTAGTATGCTATTAGACATTGAGCCTGATCAACTTAATACTTTGTGCATACTTCGCAGAATCATGGCAGGAAGAGGTAGGAGAAACCCACCTGTTGATCCTCATCAAGAATGGATGCAGAATGTCATCGAGACTCAGCAGAAAATGATGAATGACATGATGCTAATGCAACAGCAACAGATGGCTCAAATGGCTCAAATGCAGCAGATGCATCAGATGCCTCAACCACAACCATCTAAGCCAGTCAATGTGCCAACACCTGAGGATCCTAACTGGGTGTATTTCCGGTTTCTGAAGATGAAACCCCCAACCTTCAAGGGAGGATCCGAGGCAATGAAAGCCCATTTCTGGGTAGATGCCATGGAACGGATCTTTGATACCTTGCAATGCAATGAAGGAGAAAAGGTAATTTGTGCTGCTAACGCTCTGGACGAGGATGCTCACACCTGGTGGGTTAATGCTCGTAGAATGCTACAAGTTCAAGGAACTCCTCTTGAGTGGAATAATTTCAAAGAATTATTTTTGAGTCATTATTTCCCCGACTCTCAAAGACTTGCCAAGCAGATGGAATTTCTGAGTTTGAAACAGGGAGAGATGACAGTTGGGGAATACGCTGCAAAATTTGAGAGGTTGTCACAATTCTATGAATTGGGGACCACCGCTCCTGATGATAAGTGGAAAATGGTGATGTTCAAACAAGGTCTTAGAGGCGATGTGAATCAAGGTCTCAGTTCTTATTCCATGACCACTTATCCTGCTTTGGTTCAACAAGCTCACTCAGCTGAGAGCGATCTTAAAAGAATGTATGCTGAGAGGAAAGATTTCTGGAAGGATAAAAGAAAGAGTAACGAGTCAACTACATCAAACCCTAAGTATAAAGGGAATTCGAGCAAAGGGAAGCAAATACAGTCAAACAACACTGCAGGGTTTGGCAAGTGTGATGTGTGCAAAAAGAATCATCGAGGAAAGTGTCAGGTCGGGCCGAACCAATGCTACCTTTGCAAAGAAGTGGGCCATTATGCTAATAATTGTCCGTCAAGGAAATCTTTCTTGGAGTCTCCTGATGCTCCTAGGCAGGCTCGAGTCAACACTTTGGATGCTAAGACCATCAAACCAGCAGATAACCTTATAAGGGGTACAGGTTCTCTCTTTAATCAAACTGTTAATATTTTGTATGACTCTGGTGCTACTCATTGCTTTATCTCAGAAGCATGTGCTGAACGGTTAGGATTGACAGTATCTCCTATATCCGAGCCAATAACTATCCTTACTGCTGCAAAGGGTCGTGTGCGAACCCAATCTTTGTGCCTTAACTGTCTGCTTGCAATAGGAAGCCGGGATTTTGTCGTTGATTTTATCTGTTTGCCTATGAGGGGAATGGAGATCGTTTTGGGAATGAATTGGATGACTTCCAATCACATTACTATTGACTGTTTCAATCGTGCAATTAATTTTCCTTCTGAAGTAGCGGAACATTCCCTACCTGCAGATAATGGTGTTATTTCGTTCACTTCAGCCAGCCAGTCTCTATTCCAAGGTGCGGAAGCTTTTGTTGTTATTTTGTCTGCATCAACTGAAGCTGATTTGGATTTATCATCTACTCAAGTTGTTAATGAATTCTTAGATGTTTTTCCCGAGGAAGTCTCCTCTTTGCCTCCAGAACGAGAGGTAGAATTCTCTATAGAATTGGCGCCTGGTGCAGGGCCAATATCCATAGCACCTTATAGGATGTCTCCTCTCGAACTGAAGGAATTAAAGTCCCAACTTGAGGAATTAATTTCCAAGAAGTTTATTCGACCGAGTGCTTCTCCATGGGGTGCTCCGGTATTGCTAGTCAAGAAGAAGGACGGAAGCATGAGATTATGCATAGACTACCGTCAGCTGAATAAAATCACTATCAAGAACAAGTATCCATTACCAAGGATATATGATCTACTTGACCAACTTCGAGGTGCTAAAGTTTTCTCCAAAATTGATCTAAGGTCAGGGTACCATCAAATCAGGGTAAGAGCCTTAGACATTCCGAAGACTGCTTTTCGTACGAGGTACGGACACTATGAGTTTGTGGTGATGGCCTTCGGATTGACTAACGCTCCAGCCGTATTCATGGATTATATGAATAGAGTATTTCATTCCTACCTAGATCAGTTTGTGGTTGTTTTTATTGATGATATCTTGGTTTACTCAAAGTCAGTTGAGGAGCATGCCCAGCATATCCGCTTTGTCCTAGAAGTACTCCGAGAGAAGAAGCTTTACGCTAAACCGTCGAAGTGTGATTTTTGGATGTCCGAGGTGAAATTCTTGGGTCATGTGATTTCCCAGGAAGGGGTTGCGGTTGATCCTAGCAAGGTGGAAGCAGTATTGAATTGGGAACGGCCGACGTCAGTGACTGAGATCAGAAGCTTTCTGGGACTAGCTGGTTACTATAGAAGATTCATTGAAGGTTTTTCACAATTGGTACTTCCGCTTACTCGGTTAACTCGCAAGGGCCAACCGTTCATTTGGGATGCAGATTGTGAGGAGTGTTTTATTGGATTGAAAGAAAAGTTAACTTCTGCTCCGATCCTAATTCTTTCGGACCCGTCATTGGGATTCCAGATTTATAGTGATGCATCTGGGAAGGGTTTAGGATGTGTTCTCATGCAGAATCAACATGTGGTGGCCTATGCATCTAGGCAATTGAAGATGCATGAACGGAATTACCCAACTCATGACTTAGAGTTGGCGGCTATTGTGTTTGCGCTGAAAATTTGGAGACATTATCTTTACGGTTCTCGTTTCGAAGTTTTTAGTGATCACAAGAGCTTGAAGTATCTGTTTGACCAAAAAGAGTTGAATAACAGACAGAGAAGGTGGACTGAATTTTTGAAGGACTACGACTTCGAATTGAAATATCACCCTGGAAAAGCCAATGTGGTAGCAGATGCTCTGAGCAGGAAGTCTATCCACACGGCAAGGTTAATGGTACACGAGATGGCTTTGTTGGAGTCATTCAGAGACTTGAAACTCAAGGTAGCAAGAAAGAGGGATCGCATAGTGCTGCGGCATATACGGATAGCCAGTGTGCTAAGGGAACAAATCCGTGTAGCTCAAGGAGCTGATATGAAGTTACAGTCTCAGAGAGGATCGCCAGATTTTACTGAGGATAGTGATGGCATGATTTGCTTTAATGGAAGGATTTATGTTCCCGATGATGATGATGTCAAAAGGCAGGTATTGGAAGAAGCTCATAGAAGTCAGTACTCTGTACATCCGGGATCCACCAAGATGTACCGAGACTTGAAGTTAATGTATTGGTGGCCTGGGATGAAGGCTCAGGTGGCAGAATTTGTTTCTCGGTGCTTAACTTGTCAGAAGGTTAAGGCGGAACACCGAAGACCGGGCAGTCAATTACAACCGCTAGATGTGCCAGTTTGGAAATGGGAAGATATTTCAATGGACTTCGTCATGGGTTTGCCGAGGTCACAGGCCGGCAATGATTCTATTTGGGTAGTAGTGGACTGATTGACTAAATTCGCTCACTTTATTCCCGTTCGCTCGACTTATAAAGTTTCCAAGTTAGATGATGAATATGTGAAGAACGTTATCAGACTGCATGGAGTTCCAATGAGCATCGTGTCAGACCGAGATCCCAAGTTTACTTCCAGATTTTGGAAAGCATTGAATGAGGCTTTGGGAACTAGAGTGCTGGTTAGCACTGCTTATCATCCTCAGACTGATGGTCAGAAAGAGAGGACTATTCAGACTCTGGAAGACATGCTTCGGGCTTGTGTGCTCGATAGCGGGAGGAAATGGGAGGACCATCTTCCATTAGTAGAATTCTCCTACAACAACAGTTACCACTCCAGCATTGGAATGGCACCGTTTGAAGCACTTTATGGTAGGAAGTGTAGAACTCCATTGTGTTGGTGGGAGATTGGTGAAGATAAGTTTTTGGGACCCGATATGGTTCGCGAGACTACTGAGAAGATCAAGTTAATCCGAGAAAGGATGAAGGTTGCTCAGAGTCGGCAAAAGAGTTATGCTGATAACCGAAGGAGACCGTTGGAATTTAAGGTTGGTGATCATGTGTTCTTGAAAGTTTCTCCAACCATAGGTACCGAAAGAGCTTTGCGGGCGAAGAAGCTCAGTCCTCGATATGTTGGACCCTTCCAGATCATCGAACGTATTGGGCCAGTTGCCTACCGTCTCGCACTGTCTCCGGCCTTATCCAATCTACATGATGTCTTTCATGTGTCTCAGCTAAGGAAGTATATTCCCGACCCACATCAGCCGTTGAGTGTTGATACGATCGATCTTCGACCAGATCTATCATTTCAACCATATCCCAGCTACATCTTGGAGCGTGGCGAGAAGACGCTACGTTCAAGGACTATTCCTATTGTCAAAGTTGTCTGGGATGGATTCTCAATCGAGGAGGCTACCTGGGAGCTGGAAGATGACATGCGGACTCGATATCCATATCTCTTCAATTGAGGTACGTCTTGTCAATTTTGAGGACAACATTTTTAAAAGTTGGGGTGATTGTAACACCCCTAATTTTCTAAAGACTCGCACTATGATACCTAAGACCATTTAATTATTTGTGGGAATAATTGGTCGTGTCTCGGGGATTTATATGTCAGGAAAATTATCAAGAAAACCTATTCTCCATTAAAGGGTGGCCTATTCATAGTTAAATAAGGAATTTGGGCCGAAGGGCAAATCTGTCTTTTCACACCCCTAGTTATTAAAATATAATTATGAAGGTTATAATTAATTACGAACCGAAAGAATTGAGGAACTTTGGGTCAGAACCGGATTAATCGAGAAAGTTTTGTACCGAAAAGGATTTTTCAACACCTAAACTATCATTTTATGGGCCAAGGGCAAAATGGTCTTTTCACCATCATTTAAACCCTCAGCCATATTCACCCAACTGAACCCTCACCCTCTCACTTGACCATCCTCCAGCTGAAAGAAAAGAAAGGAAAACAGAAGTGAGGGAGAGGAGAGTGGGGCGAAGGGAAGGGGAAGGAGAGGAGAGAAGAGCTTCTCAACTTGTCATTGCATGTAAGTCTTCTAAACCTCTCTCTACTCCATTTTTGATTCTGAATCCAATGGTACCAAAGTCAGGGGCTGATTCTCACTCTTTCTCTATACACCATTTTCGAAATTAGAACCTTCAAGGTGGAAGACAATGAAGTTCTGAGTTTGTGGTGGCTTGCATGATCATCATTTAGTTGTCAAGAAGGAGGAATGTCATCACATTTCGAATTTGGGGGAAAGTTCAAGCTTAGGATTGCTATCTAAGTTGCTATTTCAGTGGCTTAGTGGAAACAAGTTGCTGTCCTAGTGATTTTGCGGTGGTGACTTTTGTTGGTGCCTTCGGTTCTCGTTCGCGCGTTTTACGTTTCGGTCTTTCCGTGTCTCGGTGGGAGCTCCTAGCGAAATCGACATCACGGTGAGTTCTACTCACGGAATAGGGAACCAAATTTCATGATTTGAACCCTTGACATAATATGATATTTTGTTGAAAATATGCCTTGGAAGCTAAATTCTGAGTTTTTGGAAAAATAGGTGTTTTACGGTTTTGAAATCCATAAACGAATCGAAATGGTTTTTGATGAAAATTTCGAAATGAATATATATTCTGGAATACCTGGATATTTTCTGAGTTTCAGGAGTGATTGACATTAGGAATCGAATTGGGCGGAAACGGAAAGCGGAATTGAGAAATGGGCGAAATTTGGTAACAGACACAGGTCGCACGGACCGTGCGCCCCTGGGCACGGACCGCGCGCCTGCTACGGGTTGGTTCTGTTGAAAATAAAACGCGACGCACGGGTCGTGCGCCCCTGGGCACGGACCGTGCGCCCCTTTCGGTTTGGCTGGGTGATTTTAATAAACCACGCACGGGTCGTGCGCCCCTGGGCACGGACCGTGCATGAGCTTCTGTCACCGATTCCCGATTTCTCGTTCCGGAGCTCCGTTTGATCCCGAAACTTTTCTAATCTCTTTCTCAATCATTTGAAAAGGAATTGCCTTACTGAAAACCTTATTTTGAACTTGTTCAACTCATGATTTTGAAAAAGAGCTTTGAAAGCCCATTTGATCCAAAAACCGAAACCCTAGTACGCGTGTGAGTACACGGACTGATGGACTGACTGAATATATATGTTTATATATGTCAAATGAAAATGATTATAATGCCGGAGGTCTAAATTATAAATTCCTCAAAACGGGTTATAGATCGAAATGGATATTGTTTATCCGATTATTATGTGATTGATCCTTTGGTGATCGAAAAGATATAAATTATCTAACTCTCGAGAATTTGTAACATATTGTCATATGTATCGCGTTGGGTGACGACCCGACAAGTAGCATACTAGGGAGGGTAGTCATGACCCCTTACCTAGGCCCTGTATACGTTTTGTCGTGGTCAATTCGTGGGTTATCGGGATTCGTAGTCGTTGTACAGCCGATTTATGCTAAACTAAAATGAAAACACGATTTGCCGGGATTCGTAGTCGTTGTACAGTCGGCATTTCAATTTATAGCTTATGACTCGGGATTCGTAGTCGTTGTACAGCCGTTTCATGTTAAGCTAAGATAAGAACGCGATTTTCTTGGCATTTCGATTAATAAATAAGACATTGTTATGTCAGCTTTTAATAGCGGTTTAATAAATTGAACCGAGTGTCAGTGAGGGGGCACGGTTGGACTCACTGAGATAATGTTATCTCACCCAATCCATATTTGTTGTTTTTCAGAGAAGCAGGGAAAAAGGAAGACTATTGTGCACGAGTAGTCGATATACTCTCGGAGGTGCTGAAGACTTAGTCATTTGATTCTTTGTTCTTTTGTTGTCCACTTGGTTGTATAAACTTGTATTGATTATGAGTTATATGAACCGTTTTATGTTTCTGTTTGGTATTTGGACTTGGATATTGTAATCCATCCGGTATGGAACCGATGAACTTCTATTTTATGAAGTAATGTTATTCCGATTATGTTTTTTTTCTTCGGAAAAAGCTTGTATGTCCAATACTTAAACAGGAACTGTGTCCTCTGAACTTCCGCATCTGTGCATCTTCGGTCTCTCTACATGTTAGATATACCAGGGTGTTACATGAATAACCATCAAGAAAGCAATAAAATTCTTTACCTGCTAGCCTGTCCAGCATCTGGTCAATGAAAGGCAATGGAAAATGGTCCTTTCTTGTGGCTTTGTTCAACCTCCTGTAATCCATGCATATTCTCCAGCCTGTTATTTTTCTGGTTGGAAACAGCTCATTCATTTCATTAGTAACTACTGTTACCCCTCCCTTCTTTGGCACACACTGCACAGGACTAGCCCATGCACTGTCAGATATGGGGTACACAATACCTGCATCCAGCCACTTTATGATTTCCTTCTTCACCACCTCTTTCATAATTGGGTTCAGCCTCCTCTTCCCTTCAATACAATTTTTAGAATCTTCTTCTAACACTATTATGTGCATACAGATGGTTGGGCTGATACCTTTGATATCTGACATCTGCCACCCAATTGCCTTTTTATGCCGCTGCAGCGCTTGAATCAGATCCTGTTCCTACTTTTCAGAAAGGTTAGAGGCAATTATAACAGGCAAAGTACTATTGTCCCCCAGATAAGCATATTTGAGGTGTGAAGGCAACTCCTTAAGTTCCAGGGTTGGTGGTTGTTCAGTGGAGGGGAGATCCTTTCTCATGTCAGAATTCTCCTGCTCCAAAGATTCATATTTCTTAGCCCAAATTTCTTTAACTGTTTGTTCCTCCTCTTCTGCAGCTTCTGTATCAGATCCTGTATCTTCACTGCTGTCCAGTAACTACCTCAGATTATCTGTGCTCTTTTGGAAGTGATCCTGAACTACTTGGTCAATAGCAGATACAAAGGAGCACTCTTCAATGTTGAGACCTGGAAATTTCATAGCATTGAGGATGTTGAACTTGACTTCTTGGTCATTGACCCTCATGATCAATTCTCCTCTCTGCACATCAATTAAAGTTCTTCCAGTAGCCAAGAATGGCCTTCCCAGTATGATTGGTACTTCTTTATCTGCATCAAAATCCAGAATTACAAAATCAACAGGAAATACAAATTTGTCTACCTTTATTAGAACATCTTCTAAGATTCCTTCTGGATATGCAAGAGTTCTATCAGCTAGCTGCAACGTAAGTGAGGTAGGTCTGGTAGTTCCCACTCCTAGCTGTGTGTATATGGATTTGGGCATAAGATTTATGCTGGCTCCCAAATCACATAGGGCACGACCAGAGTAAAAATTTCCAATTGAGCATGGTATAGTAAAACTGCCAGGATCCTTTGATTTGGGTGGGAGCTTGTTCTGCATCAACATGCTGCACTCCCCAGTCATTGCTACTATTTCGAATTCCCCAAGTCTTCTTCTCTTGGTAAGCACATCCTTCATAAACTTTGCATAGTTGGGCATTTGTTGAAGAGCCTCCACCAAAGGGCCATTAATGTGCAACTGTTTAAGGACTTCTAGGAATTTGTTAAATTGCTTGTCTTCATGAGCCTTTCTTAGTCTTTGAGGGTATGGAGGATCAGGATATGTTGGGATAATTCTGGGTGGTGGTGGTGGTATCTTTTCAGCTACAGGCGCTGCAGCGTTAGGTTCAGGCGCTGTAGCGTCTATTGCAGGTTCTTTTTGTTTTTCAGAATTTTTGTTTTTTTCATCATCTGAAACAGTTGATGGCCCTATCAAATCTTTCCCACTCCTTAAAGATATAGCTTTTACATGCTCCTTCCGTGTAGTATTTGAAGTTGAGGCTTCTGTAGTGGATGGTAATGATCCACTAACTCTTTGGGAAAGGACATTAGCCATCTGCCCCATCTGAAATTCCAGATTCTTAATGGAAGCTTCATGAGTTTTCAGAGTTGTCTTGCAATCACTCATAAAGTTTTTCATCAATTCTTCCAATGAATTATCTATGACAGGGGCATTCTGCCTTTGGTAGTTCTGAGCAGGGAATCCTGGTGGGTTTGCTGAAGCACTATAGTTAGGTGCTGTAGCGTTGTTGGCTCCCCATCTGAAATTGGGGTGATTCTTCCACCCAGGATTATATGTATTTGAATAAGGATTATTATTTTTGTTGAAACCCACAAAGTTCACAGAGACAGGATTACCAGCACAATCTTCATACAAATGCTCTCCTCCACAATATACACAGCTTACTGACCCTGGAGAGGCTTGCTCAATAACAGCCACTACTGGTTCACGTGCCGCTGCAGAGTTTACCGCTACAGCGTTTGATGTGCTCATAGATTTTATCATGTTAGTGAGAGAGGCAACCTGTGCGGATAGAGCAGAAACTTCACTTATTTCATGCACCCCAGCCACCTTCTTCTGCTGAGCTAACCTTTCTGTGGGCCATTGATAACTATTTGTTGCAATATCATCAACCAGCTCATATGCCTCATTGTAGGAGGTTTTCAGTAACACACCCCCTGAAGAAGCATCTAACATTTGTCTGGTTGTTGGGTCTAATCCGTTATAGAAGGTCTCCATTTGGATAATCACAGGTATACCATGATGAGGGCACTTTCTTAACATCTCCTTCCATCTCTCCCATGCTTCAAACAGTGTTTCAGCATCTCTTTGCCTGAATGCAGTAACCTCATTCCTCATTCTAGCATTTTTACTTGGGGGAAATATTTTGCTAAGAATTTCTCAGCCATTTCATTCCAAGTATGGATAGAGTTAGGCTCAAGAGAAGTTAACCAGGCCTTTGCTCTATCTTTTAAGGAATAAGGAAAAAGTTTTAATCTGAATGCATCATCACTTACCCCTGGAATGATGAAGTTACTGCAGACTTCCAAAAATTGCTTCAAATGTAAATATGGGTCCTCTTAAGGAGCACCACCAAACTGTCCCACTGTTTGCAACATTTGGAACATCATAGGTTTAAATTCAAACTGAGCTGTCTGGAGAGTAGGTCTTGCAATGCTTGTCTCCATTGTAAGTGGATCAAACACAGCGTAGTCCCTCATCGGTCTATCTCTGTCATTTACCATTTGAGCAGGTCCTTCATTTATGAATTGATGTCTATACCAGTCCTCTTGGTCATGTAACGTGGGAGTTGGTGGCGGATTATGCATACCTCTACCTCTTCCTCCTGGATCAGATCTTCCTCTACCATGGTTAGATCTATCACCATGGCTCGGACCTTAAGACGCTTAAGTCTCCTGAACCTTCTTTCTGGTTCTGGGTCCAACTCAAATTCTGGAGGTTGTGTCTTGTGCATACGCTGTAGCGTCTACTGCGGTAACACCAAGAAACTACACACCAGTGTAAAACCTTCACTAAAATTACTAATAACTTAAACAAAGAAAATTAAATGCAGTCTCCAGCAACGGCGCCAAAAACTTTTTGTGCGAAAAGGTGATGTGAAAGTATACACAATCGCAACAAGTAATATAATGATAAGTAAAGTTCGTTCCCACAGGGATTGGAAGTAATTTAAAAAGGTTTAAGTGATCAGAAGCTTAGTGAAAAGTATTGAGTGACAAATAAAAGTAAAGAGTTGTGAACATTATAAGTTGTAATAAAACAGTGTTAATTTAAAGTATTTAAAGATAAGTTGGATAGCTCAGTAGCTGTGTAAATTCCCAAAAGTAATGTTCAAATAATATTTAGACGCTGTAGCGTTAAGCGCTGTAGCGCTTCAGAATCCGTAGACGCTGTAGCGCCTTGGTAGCGTGCCTTTCAGTCACTTTCGTCAGGGTTATGTTACAAGACTCCTATGTCTAGGTTCTAAATAAGTTTTACCCCTGTATATTAAGCTCTTACAACATTTGCCTTATGAACTATTACTCCCCTATGTCTAGAGTTAAGTAGTGCTTCCTTTAAATGTCTTTAATGGGTTTTCATTCATATCATTCCTTGAGTTCTCTTTATGAACCATGTCTGTATCCACAAAGTTACCTTGTTTTAGTTGATCATTCCCAAACCGAGATTGAAAGCATTATAACACAAGGAATAAAACACAAACGTCATAATATCATACAAAAGTTACTCAAGGTTCATTACACACCAAGAACAATCCAACTATAACAAAGTTAGCTCATCACAAGTTCCATCAACATAATACAACTAGAGAGTATGTATTACCGTATGAAGACAAGAGAAGAGTGGTTGCAAAAGATACACTCCAATGATCCCAAGTAGCATACGAAGGATGAAGTTGAGGCGTCAGCAAAACCTTAAATGAGGACTAGAAAACTAAACTAAAAATAAAAGCTTGAAGGTAGTATGGCAATGGAGAAAAACTACTATATCGTGAGTGGTTCTCTTTTCCAAGTTACAACTACTTGTGTCTACGTATGCTATTGTGTAATGTAGCAATGTATTCTAATCTCAACTAACTAAGTCTTAATAAAATAATAATATTAAATCATGATCATAAAACTTAGACATTATCTTTAAGTTACTTTACAAAAAGTGCTAATGATGGAGTTCACCAACTATCACATGGGTTCCATTTAGGAGGCGCCAAGTGTAATTTAGCATCCACTTGGAAGTCAAAATATCCAGCTGAGAGGAAGAGATAAGGGTGATGACTCACCACATCCTCAAGTGGCTACACAAATATCTTCAACGTCAGCCGCCATATAGCGCTGTAGCGTCTTGGTGATGGCATACCGCTGCAACGCTAAAGCAAAACATCAAACATATTCACAAAGGCATTTATTATGCCCAAAGTTTAAGGAATTGACTTATAACTTGTATTTATTCTAATATTAATATATTCACATATTTAAGTACTAGAATTACTTGAGAAGTGGGCTTGACTTAAGTATTAAGAGCATAAATAACCTATATAAAGTAGGGTTATCAACTTCAGATCCATGGCCTCCTCAAACACGAAGACAAACACAATGTGTAGAGACAGAATGACCAGAGACACGAGCAAAGATACAACATGGATAGACCGAATGTGCAGATTATGTTCAAAAAGGAATGAAGATAGTTGAACTTAGAAAGACAATTAAGGAGATGAAGAAGAATGAAGAGTCCACAAAAAATTTGTTGAAAATTGCATTGTATAATATTTTTCTTTTGGTGGTAGCTTTTAAATTAAACAGAATTTATGCATAAGTCAATTTTGTATCATTTTCACACACCATTGTAGTTCACAATTTAAATAGAATCATTACTGCTCAGTTGTGAGTGTGTGTTATCAAAGCTTAACTCAGTTCCTAGCTAATTTAAGAATTTCTCTAAGGTTTTGGAAAGAGTGGCTTTCTTTTGGGTTAGTCAAAGAATTTTTTCAAAAAGAAGAGTGGAATAACAATGTCACACAAGATTTTGAGGGGCTTCAAAGCACAGCAAAGGGCTTTAATTAGGCTTTTTTCAGAATATTGGTCAATGCATAAGCTTTTGGCTTGGTGATCAAACGCTGTAGCGTTTAGACGCTGTAGCGCTGGATTTTTATGATCAAAAGTAGATGCTATCTTCATTGCTGAGCTCCTTATTTGCATTTTCTTTTTATGCTTTTTGGAACAGCTCAGCAATTTATTTCAGATATTTTGGAATTTTTTACAAGACTATTTGCACATTTTTGTTTCATTTTGCAATGACCAATTTTTCATCTTTTGTTCCTAGCCTTAACATAACCGATGCACCCCCAAACTTACCTTTAAAAACAACTCTCAATTTTTAATGAAAACTTGACTAGCCCTTGGTTACCCAAGACTAACTTTAACCTTAGATTACCCCTGGCTAACTAGGTTCTTCACTAAGCTTGGATTTTTATTGTGTAAAAGCAGTAATAAAACCATTTCATTGTTTACACAAGGCTGCCCTACTCAAAAATTCTTATTTATTATTTAATTTGGCTATATGACTTCAGCTTTTGTTACTAAAAAATTTAAAACATGCAGCTAATCATTTCCTAATCATGTTTCCTATTCAAGCATACAAAACATGCAAAACATGACATAATTATAATTAATTATACTTAATATTTAAAAACACATAAACACATAATTGTACTTAATTCACATCATTATATAACCATAAAGTCCTCCCCCAGAATTTAAATTTGGCAGTGTCCTCACTGCTTGCTGGATAACAAAAGGGAGAGGCTTTTAAACAACAAAAACAAAATACAAAGAGCATAACCGGCATGAGAAGCCAACAAGTCTTGCCTTTTAGGCCTTCTTGAGTCTCTTACTGGCTCTTGAAGGGGCTGGGGCTGCTGTGGCTGTCTTTTTCTTCTTTGGATGTGGGGGAATAGTCTTCTCTGCCGCTACAGCGGTTGGAGGCGCTGTAGCGTTTCCTTCTTCCACTGGTGCCACTGCAGCGGTTGATCCCTGCACTCCTTCTTCCTTTTCTGCTTGCTTTTGCTTCTGTTCTTTTTCTTCTGTCACTGCTTCTTTTCCATCCTTCAAGTGTACCAACTCCTCAGCAGCCTCCTTTTCAGAGGTCTTGTCACTTTCATCCTCAGTTAGAGATGCCTCAGGCA
This sequence comes from Astragalus membranaceus, assembly GCA_039519185.1. NCBI lineage: Eukaryota > Viridiplantae > Streptophyta > Magnoliopsida > Fabales > Fabaceae > Astragalus > Astragalus membranaceus. The sequence goes on from CM076853.1 coordinate 19,194,974, forward strand.
CAATGTCACTAGATACTGCAGACATAGTTGCTACAGCAGCTACAGTCTGAACACCTTCTTCGGGGTGCTCAGCCAGTTTGACTCCTGGGCTGCTCCTTGCTTTGTGGTATGATTGATAAACTCTCTTGGGCTGCACAGATTGGGCTTCTTGGCTTATTGATTGTTGCTGTTCCGGCTTCTTTGGTGTGGCTTGTTTGGCAGGTGATTTCTGGGATGTCAGTTTAGTTGGTTCAGGGATGGGGGTTGGGATTGATGGTGGATTGGATTTGGCAGGTGGGGTTTTTGGTTTCTTTGGGCTGGGGGTTGGATCACACTGAATTTCTTCTGCTTCCTCATCTTCTGCAGTTTCAGATTCTTCTTCAGTATCACTCTCCTCACCTGATGATTCATCATCCTCCAGCTTCTCCATCTCTTTCATTACTGCCATGGCCTCTTCCTCATCTTCCTCACTTATATCCTCCATGTCATCAGAATCTAAACTGTCCTCCTCTACTACAGCTTTTTGCACTTTCTTTGCTGGGCTAGGCTTTGCCTTCTTTGCTGGACTAGTCATAGCTTTCTTCTTTTCTTTCCTAGCTCCCTTTTTCTCTACTTTTTCAGTTGGCTCTCCTTCCAATAGCCAATCAGGGAACTGAGGTGGGGAAATGGATGTTTTCCCTTTTGATATCTGGGCGTACATTGCTTTTTCCCAATCAAATTTTTCCTTCACAAATTTGCAGAAAACCTGCTGCTTCAGCTCTAAGCGCTGCAGCGGCAGGTTTCTGTTTAACCTTAAAAACACATGGAAATGCCCCCAGAGGGGATCTTCTCTCTTCTTTCATCTCAATTTCTAAATCAGCTTCGAGACATAGATCAGTAATTAAGCAAGGAAAATACAAATTACCTCCTTTTTTAATTCTGCATTTCTCTATCTCCCTTGCTATCAATCTGCCCACGTCTATTTTCTCTCCAGCCATTATTGCGTCAATAACAATGAGCCTCTCCTTTTCCACGAAGGTTGTGTGAGAGGTAGGGAGTAGAGAATGTTTGATGAAACTACACCACAGATTGGCCTCCTCACACAAATAGGCCTTTTTGATTTTGTATTCAGCTCCAAATTTGTCCCACGTAGCCCCTTCCACACAAATTCTTCTTCTAACATCCTCCATTTCTTCATCTCCCCAGTTCAGCACTTTTATTTCCAACGCATTTCCATGATACCCTAGGTGAAAAATGTCATTGATAGTTCTGGAGTTGAAATTAACCGTCTCACCCCTTACCAATGAGTGTGTTTGCGGCTTTCCTTCCTTAGGTTCCTTGATGCCAGCATAGAACTCCCTTACCAGGGGCGTTATGTACTCCTTAAGGTGCTTAATGAAGTTTTTCCAACCCAGCGCTGTGATAGCGGTTGAGAAAGCTTCAAGAGCGCTGTCTGTTTTGAACCCCCTTTCAGCAATGAAGTCCATTTTCCAAAACTTTTGAGGGTCTGGAGTTGCTTTGGTCATGGTGGTTTTAACAGGGTTGGAAGGTTCTGGTTTAGCACTAGCTCCTTTTCCAGATCGTTTTAGAGCAGCTTGCTTTTTGGTCATTTTTGCTTAAAGCTGTGCGTAGGTGTTTATGGCTGTTGGGAAGTGTTTGGGGCGTGCGTTGGGACGGAGGAAGAAGAAAGGATGGAGGTTATGAATGGTGAGTGGTAACGGCCTGTGTAGTTTCAGAGAGTAAAGAGAGAGAGAGAAAGAGAAGATGATTGCGTGGGGGAGTTGAGAAAAATTAAAGTAAACGTGTTGTAAGTGAAGTGGGAGAGAGAAAAGAAACTGTTGTGATGGGACAAGAGCAGGTCAATAGGTGCACGTGCAGGTCAGGGTAGGGATAAGGTTAACAGTGCCAGCTCACTCTTAGCAAGATTTTTATTTTTTTGTTTGACCACACCCAGCCCTGATTTAACAACAACCGCTACAGCGCCTTTGAAACAAGTAACTTCTGCAGCGCTCAACCTGATTTCCTAAAAAAAAAGAATAAACACAACAAACAAAAAAAATCTGTTAAAATCCTTGGGGTGCCTCCCAAGAGCGCTTGCTTTAAAAGTCTGCAACCAGACTTTCTCCTTTAAATTAGAGATCTTTAAGCTCAATTGTGGTCTTGTCTCTTACCACATTTTCACCAAAATATTGTTTAATTCTTTGGCCATTCACTTTGAAAGTAGTGTTGGTTGCTTTATCATAGAGGTCTACAGCTCCATGGTTGTATATTTTTATCAATTGAAAAGGGTCTGACCACCTAGATTTTAACTTCCCAGGAAACAATCTTAGCGTGGAGTTGTAAAGCAATACCTGTCCTCCTTCAGTGAGATCTCTTTTTATCAATTTCTGATCATGCCACATTTTGGTTTTTTCTTTATAAATTGCTGCATTTTCATAGGCAAAATGCCTAAGTTCTTCCAATTCATTTAGCTGCAGCAATCTAGCATCTCCTGCTTTTTTGTAGTCAAAGTTGAGTTTTTTTAGAGCCCAATGGGCCTTGTGTTGAAGTTCAATTGGTAGGTGACAGAACTTCCCATAAACCAACCTATAGGGAGACATCCCTAGAGGTGTTTTATAAGCTGTCATGTAGGCCCATAATGCATCATCTAGATGTATTGACCATTCTCTTCTTGAAGGTCCTGCCATTTTTTCCAACATCCTTTTTATTTCCCTGTTTGACAATTCTGTTTGACCACTAGTTTGTGGATGATAAGCTGTTGCTATTTTATGTTTAACTCCATATTTAGCCAATAGGGTCTCAATTAATTTGTTACAAAAATGAGATCCCTCATCACTTATGATGGCTCTAGGAGTTCCAAAACGAGTGAAAATGCTTTTCAATAAAAATTTACTCACAGACTTTGCATCATTGTTGGGTAGAGCAACAGCTTCTACCCACTTTGAAACATAGTCTACAGCTACCAAAATGTACATGTTTCCATGAAAAAGGGGAAAGGGTCCCATGAAATCCATTCCCCAAACATCAAAGAGTTCAACCTCTAGAATGTTTGTTAAAGGCATTTCATGTTTGTTTGAAATGTTCCCTGTTCTTTGCACCTATCACATTTTTTAACAAAGTCTTGAGCATATTTAAAAAGTGAAGGCCAATAGTAGCCAGATTGCAATACCTTTGCAGCAATTCGAATACCACCAAAATGCCCACCACATGGTGCAGAATGGCAGTGTTGTAGCACTTGAATTTGTTCTTCCTCTGCTAGGCATCTCCTCATGAGCTGGTCTTGACACTTCTTGTATAGAAAAGGTTCATCCCAATAATATTGTTTCATTGTGTGGAAGAACCTTCTCCTTTGCTGATAGGTCATCTCAGTAGGTACCACCTTGCTTACCAGGAAATTCACTACGTTAGCATACCAAGGTGTTGCAGGTTCAGGCGCTACATCGTCTAGTGTTTTTACACTAGCCGCTATAGCGGTTGATGATTCAGCACTTATTGCTAATAGCTGCTCATCTGGAAAGCATTCTTTGATCTCCCCACCTGTTGTACCTGCAATGTCTCTTTCCAATCTAGACAGATGATCAGCAACTTGGTTCTCCACTCCTTTTTTATCTCTTATTTCTAAATCAAATTCTTGGAGTAGGAGAACCCACCTAATTAGCCTAGGCTTTGCATCTTTCTTTGTTATCAAGTATTTGATGGCTGAATGGTCTGTAAAGACAATTACTTTGGTGCCAACCAAATATGATCTAAACTTATCAAAAGCAAAGACTACAGCTAATAATTCTTTCTCAGTGACTGTGTAATTCAGTTGAGCCTCTACAAGTGTTTTGCTAGCATAATATATTGAGTGAAAAATTTTATCATACATTTGCCCAAGAACAGCTCCAATGGAAAAGTCACTAGCATCACACATAAGCTCAAAAGGCTTACTCCAGTCAGGAGCTATAATAACTGGTGCTGTTATTAAAGCTTTCTTTAATTTATCAAAGGCTAACATGCATTGCTCATCAAATGTAAAGGGGTTGTCATGCTGTAATAGTTGACATAGAGGTTTGGAGATTTTTGAAAAATCTTTTATGAACCTCCTATAGAATCCAGCATGCCCCAAAAAGCTTCTAATACCTTTGATGTTGGTCGGAGGAGGTAGCTTCTCAATGACCTCTATTTTAGCCTTGTCCACTTCCAATCCTTTTTTGGATATCTTATGCCCCAAAACTATACCCTCTTGTACCATAAAATGGCATTTCTCCCAGTTCAGCACAAGGTTAGTTTCTTCACATCTAATCAAGATTTCTTCCAAGTTGGATAGGCATATATGGAATGTTTCTCCAAACACAGAGAAATCATCCATGAAAACTTCCATGGATCTTTCAATGTAATCAGAGAAAATCGCCATCATACACCTTTGAAAACTGGCAGGTGCATTACACAAGCCAAATGGCATCCTTCTAAAAGCAAAGGGGCCATATGGACATGTGAATGTAGTTTTCTGCTGATCTTCAGGCAGTATTGCAATCTGGTTATAACCTGAATAACCATCAAGAAAGCAATAAAATTCTTTACCTGCTAGCCTGTCCAGCATCTGGTCAACGAAAGGCAATGGAAAATGGTCCTTTCTTGTGGCTTTGTTCAACCTCCTGTAATCCATGCATATTCTTCAGCCTGTTATTTTTCTGGTTGGAAACAGCTCATTCATTTCATTAGTAATTACTGTTACCCCTCCCTTCTTTGGCACACACTGCACAGGACTAGCCCATGCACTGTCAGATATGGGGTACACAATACCTGCATCCAGCCACTTTATGATTTCCTTCTTCACCACCTCTTTCATAATTGGGTTCAGCCTCCTCTGCCCTTCAATACAATTTTTAGAATCTTCTTCTAACACTATTATGTGCATACAGATGGTTGGGCTGATACCTTTGATATCTGACATCTGCCACCCAATTGCCTTTTTATGCCGCTGCAGCGCTTGAATCAGATCCTGTTCCTGCTTTTCAGAAAGGTTAGAGGCAATTATAACAGGCAAAGTACTATTGTCCCCCAGATAAGCATATTTGAGGTGTGAAGGCAACTCCTTAAGTTCCAGGGTTGGTGGTTGTTCAGTGGAGGGGAGATCCTTTCTCATGTCAGAATTCTTCTGCTCCAAAGATTCATATTTCTTAGCCCAAATTTCTTTAACTGTTTGTTCCTCCTCTTCTGCAGCTTCTGTATCAGATCCTGTATCTTCACTGCTGTCCAGTAACTGCCTCAGATGATCTGTGCTTTTCTGGAAGTGATCCTGAACTACTTGGTCAATAGCAGATACAAAGGAGCACTCTTCAATGTTGGGACCTGGAAATTTCATAGCAATGAGGATGTTGAACTTGACTTCTTGGTCATTGACCCTTATGATCAATTCTCTTCTCTGCACATCAATTAAAGTTCTTCCAGTAGCCAAGAATGGCCTTCCCAGTATGATTGGTACTTCTTTATCCGCATCAAAATCCAGAATTACAAAATCAATAGGAAATACAAATTTGTCTACCTTTATTAGAACATCTTCTAAGATTCCTTCTGGATATGCAAGAGTTCTATCAGCTAGCTGCAGCGTAAGTGAGGTAGGTCTGGTAGTTCCCACTCCTAGCTGTGTGTATATGGATTTGGGCATAAGATTTATGCTGGCTCCCAAATCACATAGGGCACGACTAGAGTAAAAATTTCCAATTGAGCATGGTATAGTAAAACTGCCAGGATCCTTTGATTTGGGTGGGAGCTTGTTCTGCATCAACATGCTGCACTCCCCAGTCATTGCTACTATTTCGAATTCCCCAAGTCTTCTTCTTTTGGTAAGCACATCCTTCATAAACTTTGCATAGTTGGGCATTTGTTGAAGAGCCTCCACCAAAGGGCCATTAATGTGCAACTGTTTAAGGACTTCTAGGAATTTGTTAAATTGCTTGTCTTCATGAGCCTTTCTTAGTCTTTGAGGGTATGGAGGATCAGGATATGTTGGGATAATTCTGGGTGGTGGTGGTGGTATCTATTCAGCTACAGGCGCTGCAGCGTTAGGTTCAGGCGCTGTAGCGTCTATTGCAGGTTCTTTTTGTTTTTCAGAATTTTTGTTTTTTTCATCATCTGAAACAGTTGATGGCCCTATCAAATCTTTCCCACTCCTTAAAGATATAGCTTTTACATGCTCCTTCTGTGTAGTATTTGAAGTTGAGGCTTCTGTAGTGGATGGTAATGATCCACTAACTCTTTGGGAAATGACATTAGCCATCTGCCCCATCTGAAATTCCAGATTCTTAATGGAAGCTTCATGAGTTTTCAGAGTTGTCTTGCAATCACTCATAAAGTTTTTCATCAATCCTTCCAATGAATTATCTATGACAGGGGCATTCTGCCTTTGGTAGTTCTGAGCAGGGAATCCTGGTGGGTTTGCTGAAGCACTATAGTTAGGTGCTGTAGCGTTGTTGGCTCCCCATCTGAAATTTGGGTGATTCTTCCACCCAGGATTATATGTATTTGAATAAGAATTATTATTTTTGTTGAAACCCACAAAGTTCACTGAGACAGGATTAGCAGGACAATCTTCATACAAATGCTCTCATCCACAATATACACAGCTTACTGACCCTGGAGAGGCTTGCTCAATAACAGCCACTACTGGTTCACGTGCCGCTGCAGCGTTTACCGCTATAGCGTTTGATGTGCTCATAGATTTTATCATGTTAGTGAGAGAGGCAACCTGTGCGGATAGAGCAGAAACTTCACTTATTTCATGCACCCCAGCCACCTTCTTCTGCTGAGCTAACCTTTCTGTGGTCCATTGATAACTATTTGTTGCAATATCATCAACCAGCTCACATGCCTCATTGTAGGAGGTTTTCAGTAACACACCCTCTAAAGAAGCATCTAACATTTGTCTGGTTGTTGGGTCTAATCCGTTATAGAAGGTCTCCATTTGGATAATCACAGGTATACCATGATGAGGGCACTTTCTTAACAGCTCCTTCCATCTCTCCCATGCTTCAAACAGTGTTTCAGCATCTCTTTTCCTGAATGCAGTAACCTCATTCCTCATTCTAGCATTTTTACTTGGGGGAAATATTTTGCTAAGAATTTCTCAGCCATTTCATTCCAAGTATGGATAGAGTTAGGCTCAAGAGAAGTTAACCAGGCCTTTGCTCTATCTTTTAAGGAATAAGGAAAAAGTTTTAATCTGAATGCATCATCACTTACCCCTGGAATGATGAAGTTACTGCAGACTTCCAAAAATTGCTTCAAATGTAAATATGGGTCCTCTTGAGGAGCACCACCAAACTGTCCCACTGTTTGCAACATTTGGAACATCATAGGTTTAAATTCAAACGGAGCTGTCTGGAGAGTAGGTCTTCCTATGCTTGTCTCCATTGTAAGTGGATCAAACACAGCGTAGTCCCTCATCGGTCTATCTCTGTCATTTACCATTTGAGCAGGTCCTTCATTTATGAATTGATGTCTATACCAGTCCTCTTGGTCATGTAACGTGGGAGTTGGTGGCGGATTATGCATACCTCTACCTCTTCCTCCTGGATCAGATCTTCCTCTACCATGGTTAGATCTATCACCATGGCTCGTACCTCTACCTGTGGAGTGAGTAGGTGCAGGCATTGTGGGTCTGAGCTGTATTTGTCTCTGAAGACGCCTAAGTCTCCTGAACCTTCTTTCTGGTTCTGGGTCCAACTCAAATTCTGGAGGTTGTGTCCTGTGCATACGCTGTAGCGTCTACTGCTGTAACACCAAGAAACAACACACCAGTGTAAAACCTTCACTAAAATTACTAATAACTTAAACAAAGAAAATTAAATGCAGTCCCCGGCAACGGCGCCAAAAACTTTTTGTGCGAAAAGGTGATGTGCAAGTATACACAATCGCAACAAGTAATATAATGATAAGTAAAGTTCGTTCCCACAGGGATTGGAAGTAATTTAAAAAGGTTTAAGTGATCAGAAGCTTAGTGAAAAGTATTTAGTGACAAATAAAAGTAAAGAGTTGTGAACATTATAAGTTGTAATAAAACAGTGTTAATTTAAAGTATTTAAAGATAAGTTGGATAGCTCAGTAGCTGTGTAAATTCCCAAGAGTAATGTTCAAATAATATTTAGACGCTGTAGCGTTAAGCGCTGTAGCGCTTCAGAATCCGTAGACGCTGTAGCGCCTTGGTAGCGTGCCTTTCAGTCACTTTTGTCAGGGTTATGTTACAAGACTCCTATGTCTAGGTTCTAAATAAGTTTTACCCCTGTATATTAAGCTCTTACTACATTTGCCTTATGAACTATTACTCCCCTATGTCTAGAGTTAAGTAGTGCTTCCTTTAAATGTCTTTAAAGGGTTTTCATTCATATCATTCCTTGAGTTCTCTTTATGAACCATGTCTGTATCCACAAAGTTACCTTGTTTTAGTTGATCATTCCCAAACCGAGATTGAAAGCATTATAACACAAGGAATAAAACACAAACGTCATAATATCATACAAAAGTTACTCAATGTTCATTACACACCAATAACAATCCAACTATAACAAAGTTAGCTCATCACAAGTTCCATCAACATAATACAACTAGAGAGTATGTATTATCGTATGAAGACAAGAGAAGAGTGGTTGCAAAAGATACACTCCAATGATCACAAGTAGCACACGAAGGATGAAGTTGAGGCGTGAGCAAAACCTTGAATGAGGACTAGAAAACTAAACTAAAAATAAAAGCTTGAAGGTAGTATAACAATGGAGAAAAACTACTATATCGTGAGTGGTTCTCTTTTCCAAGTTACAACTACTTGTGTCTACGTATGCTATTGTGTAATGTAGCAATGTATTCTAATCTCAACTAACTAAGTCTTAATAAAATAATAATATTAAATCATGATCATAAAACTTAGATATTATCTTTAAGTTACTTTACCAAAAGTGCTAATGATGGAGTTCACCAACTATCACATGGGTTCCATTTAGGAGGCGCCAAGTGTAATTTAGCATCCACTTGGAAGTCAAAATATCCAGCTGAGAGGAAGAGATAAGGGTGATGGCTCACCACATCCTCAAGTGGCTACACAAATATCTTCAAGGTCAGCCGCCATATAGCGCTGTAGCGTCTTGGTGATCGCATACCGCTGCAGCGCTAAAGCAAAACATCAAACATATTCACAAAGGCATTTATTATGCCCAAAGTTTAAGGAATTGACTTATAACTTGTATTTATTCTAATATTAATATATTCACATATTTAAGTACTAGAATTACTTGAGAAGTGGGCTTGACTTAAGTATTAAGAGCATAAATAACCTATACAAAGTAGGGTTATCAACTTCAGATCCATGGCCTCCTCAAACACGAAGACAAACACAATGTGTAGAGACAGAATGACCAGAGACACGAGCAAAGATACAACATGGATAGACAGAATGTGCAGATTATGTTCAAAAAGGAATGAAGATAGTTGAACTTAGAAAGACTATTAAGGAGATGAAGAAGAATGAAGAGTCCACAAAAAATTTGTTGAAAATTGCATTGTATAATATTTTTCTTTTGGTGGTAGCTTGTGTAATGCTTATTGTCAAAGCTGGAAAATCTGTGTAATGGTGTAACTTTAACTAGTAGTTAGGTGATAGCTTGAGTAATTATGTGTAATTGTGTTTGATTTCTAAGTTGTGTTTCAATTCTGTGTTGATTTGGCCAATGTTTAGAACGATATTTTGAATTTCGTGTAAGTTGTGTTTCAATTATATGTAAGTTGTGTTTCAAATCTGTGTAATTTGTGTTTCAAATCCCTACACCTGTAGGACATTATTGCTTTATATAGTAGTTCAAAATGAGGGACCAAAGAGAAACTATTAAAAAAGATAGAGGACTAGATTGAAACCAAATAATAAACATTAAGGACCAAAATGAAACATACCATACCAACTTAATGTCAATCAATAGAAACCAAATATATTCTGTCGTCATGTCTATTGGCTATTAATAAACAACATCCAGCCAATTAAACAACAAAAAGAGGACTAAACATCCACATCCAAAATACAACATTCTTACAAAATAAACATAAAGCAACAGACATATTATAAAGCATAACTAAGAGATTCACTGCCTCTTCCATGTTGGAAATTTTGGCCTAAAACTCTTTCTTTGCACAGTAGCGGCAACACCAGTAGAAGAGTCTTTGTTGGATGGAGATGTAGCAGCTCCAGTAGATTTGTTCCTTTTGGCTACACCAAGTGGTTTTTTTACCCTTCTAGCTTGAGGTGCAGTTTGTGGTTGGGTGGTGGTTTGAGTTGGTGCATTTTGTGATTATGCGGTAGTTTGAGTTGGTGCAGTGTGTGGTTGGTTGGTAGTAGTTGGAGCATTTTGGCAAGATCTTAAGTTGTGCCCACGCTTCTTGCATTTACTGCACTTACCAGCCCATCCCTTTCTAGGCACATTTTCACCTTGTGTTTTCTTTTCATCTCCATCTTTGTTCCTTTCCCTTTTTGGTCTACCTGTCAAGCAATACATGTTAACTAGCTAGGATTTATTCTTCTTTAATACAGAAAGAACAGCACATGCCTTTGGTTAGTACCTGGTAGTTTTTTGTGTGGAGGAGGGAGGATGTCTGGGTATGGGTTTCGTTGCCAAACGTTTTCACCATTTGTTGGACAAATAATAGGATGGTAGCATGCCTCATAAGTTGCTTCCTGTAGTAGAGAGGAATTAGTTCCTTAGGATCTTGATGTTTGTCATGGCAAATGCTTACCACAAGACAACAAGGAATCCCCGTGAGCATCCATCTTCGACAAGAACACTCCCTCCTACTAAGGTTGACCACAAACTTGTCCCCACTATTGTTTACATGCCTTGGACATTCACTTTAACTGTGCTATTCGGGTTTGATCGGAGTAATTCATGACAATAGTCATATAATCTCTTATATTGTTCCTTAAAAGATCATAAGCCATTTTCCTAGCCCTAAATGCCTTTGTCTTGTTAATTCCAACAGTCCACTTTGAATGTACCTTGGCTACAATATCTAGTAACTTGATATTGGGATTCTCCCTAATTGTTTTGTGTAGCTTACTTCCCAACCAAGTAGACCTCAATGCTTTCACTCTATACTCCCTGCTGCATTTGTGTTCATCAACTAACGTTCTTAGCTGCCATGTGTCTTCAGTAGGTATCTTGGAACATAGGGCCACCCAGTCACATCCTTCCTTACATATAGCTCTACATTGCTGTTTGTCATTCTTGATAAAAGTTATATCCGTGCCATTATGTACAACATAAGTTCTAATTGCATCCATGAATTGTTGCTTTGAAGAAAAAAGAGAACCATTAACCCACTTGAAGTCCTCCATGCTCTTTGGCATAACAAAAGATGGAAATTTGGTTCTCAATCCATCTTCATTAGATGAGTCTTCTTCAGTCTCTATGTCTTCACTGTAGTATTCTTCATCGGATTGACCTCTATCAATGAAGGTAGGTTTCCTATTTCTCTTTTGACCAATAATTAGTTGGTCACCATTATCACTAGCTTCCTCCAATGGTACACTCTGTGTTGCAACTTTGGCAGGCTCTTTGCCTTTCCTTCTCTTTGGCCTACCCTTGTTACTCTTCTTCTTCTTACTTGTATTTTGATCCACCATTTGTTCTTGTTCAGTAGCTTCTTCAACACCTTCATTTTGATCCACCACTTTTTCTTGTTGTTGGCCTTCTTCAACACCATCATTTTGATCCACCACTTGTTCTTGTTCAGTAGCTTCTTCAACACCATCATATTGATCCACTACTTGTTCTTGTTGTTGTGGCACATCTTCAAAACCATCATACTCTCCTTCCTCAACATCAGAATCATTAAACCTAACCTTTGGACCACTCTCATCACTATCATACGCATCTTCATCTTCAAGCTCTTCACCTTCCACTTCTCCACACATGAACAGTTTCATTTTGGTCCCTCTGACCACCAGTGTTGGTTTCATTTTGGTCCCTCTGACCATCAGTGTTGGTTTCAACATCTATTACGATATGGGCTTCAGGAGTATTTTGGGCTTTTGGGAAATGATGGGCTTTTCTCAAATGTGGGGCAGGTTGATTAAGTTGGGGCCCAGGAGGTATTTCTGGAAATTCCACTTCAATAGGTTGATATATTGGGTGAATGGTGTACAAGTGCACACATCCATTACTTTGAGCCCACTTGAGCATATCCATGGCTCCTTGGTCATTCTCAAGCAACTTTTTGACCCCATTAATATCATACCAAATACCTATAAGGTCAAGATACCCCATATCCTTGAGAATACCCAAAACTTCAAAATATGACCACTTATCAGGGTCAACTCCCCAAGTAGACAATTCCCCTACATATTCCCTCATTCCTTCATCCACAAAATAGCCCGAATGATGAATTTCAACTTTCAATGTCTCCATTTAACTATTACAACAACAAACAAATAATAACAATAAAAAATAGGGACCACAATAATTGAGTTAATGCAGAAGGACCACACATGTGCACAATAACCACAATAAACAATAGTTGTCTTCATCAAAAGCCACAAAATGCATAATAGGACAAACATTGAAACTAGCTCTGCCCCAAAACACACCAATAATGTTGTTTTCATAAGTAATGCACAATCCCCACAAACCCACAACAGATACAGTGCACAAAAACTCTAACTCAAACCCACGAACCCTAAACAACTCGAGAAATAGCAAAACCCCAAACATACAACAACAACAACAACAACCTAAACAAAGCGAGAAATAGCAAAATCAAGCAACAACAAGAACATGGAGTAACTATTAAACCCTAACAATGGCGAAACCCCTCTCTAGAACTTCTTACCTTCAAAATGGCGAAACCCCTTTGCGATTCTCCTTCGTCTTCCTTCGTTTATGCTACCGTTTGCTTCGATTTTGATTTCGTTCCTTCGATTTTGACTTCGTCTCTTCGCACTCTCTTCGCTGTTTCTTTGCTTCTCTGTTTCTTCCTATTTCTTCGTTTCTGTTTCTTCGTAATTCTGATTCCAAATTTCTACTGATTTTCTTGTTTGTACTCAAATCATTTTAATGTTTTAATTATTTTGTTTATTTTGATGTTTTCAGTTTTTGTTAAATTTTCTTTTATGTTTTTATCAATTAAAAAAGTTTAATGCTGATGTGTGATTTCAATTGGAATTAAATAATATTAATTTTGCCACGTCATTTAATGAAGATGGACGCCACGTCAGCAGTTAACTGCAAATGTGGTGCCCGTTAGCTTAAACTGACGGCAGAGACCAAAATGAAAGATAAATGACCAAAACGGACCAAAAAAAAGATAAAAGACTAAAGTGAAACATAGAGCAAAGATAAATGACCAAAAATGATATTTAGCCTATCGTTTATGTTGAAGAATATGATGAAATTTTGGGTTTTTCTTATTTTTTTAATGATAATTAATTAAAGAAATTGTATGATTAGTGAAATTATCCTAGGTGGCATGCCAACTCAGCGGTCAAATAGTCAAACAAGAGATTGTTTAATGGTGTTAGTGTTATAACGTTAAATGGGAAAACGGTGCAATATTTTTTGAAGTTAATGGACCTATTCGTTACCTCGAAAACTTAAGGGACCTAAACAAAAACAGAAAATAAGTTAAGTGACCCCAGATGATATTTTCCCTTTTGAGGAATTTATCTAGTCAACACCTTTAAATAAAATAAAATAAAAAAATGACATGTAAAGTTAAATAAGACTTGGTCAATGCCAATATGTAACTCTGTTAGCCACAGCAGCAGATGGCTAACAGAAAGTTTAAAAAAGGGTATATTTAAAACTAAAATATTTTATTAGGACGTATTTAAAAAAATAATTTTGCCGACTTATTTAAAAAACGACTATATTTGCCGGGACGAAAACATATTTAAACATATTTTTTGTGGAAAACTAAAAAAATATATTTAAACATATTTAAACATATTTTATTTTAAACCCAACAAGTGATTGATGGAAGTTTTCCTATTTTTCCTTTCTAAGTATAACACCACCTATGGTACTACTGTACCTAAGTTTTTCCTATTTAAAAAAGTGTATCACCAAAAAAAGAGTGACCGATGAGAACCGGCTGTCTGGTGCAAGGTCATCTATTTAAAAAGCAAACCCCCCCTTTCACTCGATTCAACTCTCAGTAGCTACGATATGCAATCAATGTCGTCAATTTTAGGGTTTAAGTTTCTTCTTTCAAAGCCCTCTTTTCTTCTTTCTTTTCGTTCTCTCTCTCAATTCCACTCCGGGATTCCATTTTCATTCACTCCCAATGCTGCTGATGATCTCGTTTCCAAGTTCAACACCATACTCTCTATGCATCCAACCCCACCCATCCTCGAATTTAATAAGATTTTAGGTTCTCTTGCAAAGATGAAACATTACTCAACTGCTATTTCCCTTTCTCGTCAAATGGAACTCAACCCAATTAGGCCAGACATTTTTACATTGAATATCTTGATCAATTGTTACTGTCAACTCAGTCGAATGACATTTTCATTTTCTGTAGTGGCCAAAATTCTCAAATGGGGTTATCAGCCAAATATCATTACCTTCACTACTCTTATTAAAGGGCTCTGTCTTAATGGTGAGGTTGGAGAAGCTCTTAAGTTTCACGACAAAGTGGTAACACAAGGATTTCAACTGAACCATGTTAGTTATGGGACATTGATCAATGGGTTGTGTAAAAAGGGACAAACAGGATCTGCCCTACAATTGTTGAGACGCGTGGAAGGGAAATTTGTCAAACCTGATGTGGTAATATACAACACAATCATCGATAGCCTTTGCAAAGATAAACTTGTAAGTGATGCATTTGATTTATATTCTGAAATGGTTCTTAAGAAAATTTCGCCTGACGTTATCACTTACAGTGCTCTAATCTATGGCTTATGCATCGTGGGTCAATTGAAAGAAGCATTTGGATTGTTCAATGAAATGGTATTGAAAAACACCCACCCAAATGTTTATACTTTTAATACATTGGTCGATGCTCTAGGTAAGGAAGGGAAACCAAAAGAAGCTAAAAGTGTGATAGCCGTGATGATCAAAGAAGGTGTAGAACCCAATGTTGTTACTTATAATAATTTAATGGATGGTTATTGTCTAGTCAATGATATGAACAAGGCCAGAGATATATTCAACACTATGGGTCCAAGAGGAGTGACTCATAATGTTCGCAGCTATAATATCATGATTAACGGATTATGTAAAATTAAAATGTTGGATGAAGCGATGAATGTCTTTGAAGAAATGCAGTCCAAAAGTTTGGTTCCTAATACAATAACTTACAATAGTCTTATTGATGGTTTGTGCAAATCAGGAAGACTATCCTGTGCTTGGAAGCTTGTTGAAGAGATGAATGATAGAGGTTGGCCAGCTAATATAATCACTTACAATTCTTTGTTAGATGCTTTATGCAAAAGTCGTCAAGTTGACAAGGCAATTGCATTAATAATGAAAATTAAAGATCGGGGTATTCATCCCAATGTTTTTACATACACTACGCTTGTTGATGGTCTTTGCAAGGGTGGAAGACTTAAGGATGCATTGAAGTTTTTTCAAGAGCTTTTGATTAAAGAATACAATTTAGATGTTGTAACATATAATGCCGTGATCAATGGGCTTTGTAAAGAGAGTTTGTTTGATGAAGCTTTGGCCTTGCTGTCAAAAATGGAAGAGAAGGGTTGTCTTCCTAACGCCGTGACTTATGATATAATTATTCGTGCTCTCTTTGATAAAAATGAGAACAATAAGGCAGAGAAACTTCTTCGTGAAATGATTGCTAGAGGTCTACGATAAGAGTTTGAAATTTGATGACCATCCAATTGGGATAGTTACATAGTTGCACACAGCAAAAGAAGATGTACGATGCAATGTGCTCACTGTTTTTGTTAAAAGGCCTGGTGCTAGGTTTATTTTAAATTGTTAAATAACAATGGTTGATTGTTTTCATTGAAATGACTTTTTTTTCTTCCTAGTGTGCTGTCAATTAACTTTTTCTTCTTCTAAGGATTTTTTCAATAAGTGCTTATTCTTAGTGTTTCAAATAACAAACCAAGCTGAAATTGATATGAGTATTTGAAATGCCCTATCCCCTGAATTGTCTGAGGTGCCTTTTCTACAGGTTATCCTTGTGATTTTTTCAAGAATATATCACTCAGAAGGCTCCTGATTTTAGTTACTATAAATATGATGTGGGTATTAATTTCTGGCAGCATGTAATTTGATATTCAATTTTCTTATGATATAGTTAGATATATCATTGTTTTGATATGAGCAACAATGGATTGAGTTACATGCCTTTTGAGGTTCTTAGATTAGTTTTCCACAAGGACATAAAAAATGGTTGTGAACCTTTTTGGGATTCTTTGAAACTATCTGTAAATCCAATCCTGTTGTCACACTTTCACTCTTTGCTAGCAAATTTATCTCCTTGTTCTTGGACGTTGCTGATTTTAGTTACTATAAATATGATGTGGATATCAATTTCTGGCAGCTTGTAATTTGATATTCAATTTTCTTATGATATAGTTAGATATATCATTGTTTTGATATGAGCAACAATGAATTGATTTACATGCCTTTTGAGGTTCTTAGATCAGTTTTCCAAAAAGGACATAACTATCTGTAAATCCAATCCTGTTGTTACACTCTCACTCTTTGCTAGCAAATTTATCTCCTTGTTCTTGTTGATGAGTTGGAATGATAGAATAATGAAATATGGATTCAGACACAATAAGTTCTAATGCTATTACAGTTGAAAGATTTAGTGCTTACTCCTAGCAGAGCAATCCATTCAGAACCTTCTACAGTGTTGAGTATGGTATAACATACTAATCTGTTCTCATCTTTTCTAAAATTCATGATATAACCTTTTGATATTTGATGATCATTCAGGAAGGAATCAGTGGCAGTTCCAAAGGGAGTGTGGTTGGTTAATCCAGTTCCAGGTATGGATACTGTTATTCTTTCCATACAGTTAGTTTAGGATACTTAGTTATTTTGTCCTATCATTTGCAGAATTTGTCCTAATGCACCTAAGAGTTTAGAGCTTTCTAGGTTCAAGACTTGGTCCAAGAGTTTAGTAAATTTGTGCTAAATCAGTTTTGCGCTTTTATACCATATTTTACTATAACCAATAAGTAAGAACAGTTAGGGTTTTGCAAACATTCACTTTTAACCAACTTAGAGACTATATCTTACACTCCCTTAGAGTTTCATCTCTAACTCTCAATTTTGTAATTTCATAAATTTATATGCACAAATGGAGTTCATCTCTAACTCCATTATAATATAATTTGGTACGTGAGTAAAAAATTGCTCAAGTAATTATGCATGATATATTTGTCCTGCAATTAAATAAAATATTTTGATAAATAGATTGTCTTTACTAGACCAAAATGCTTTATTGCTGGCATGGACTGATGTGGTAGACTGCCATATTCAAGTGGGAGATGGATAGTGATCCATGATACCTTTGCATATGCTTCACTCTTAAACTTTGAGCTTATAAAATTGGAATTGACTAATAATGTTTCACATGCATTTTACTATTTGTTTGTGTTCATTCAGTAAAACTATGTAGTTATACTTATAACAATTGGTTTGCCTTATTAAATATTTCTTCATGCAGGGCTGTTGTATTGATTATATAATTTTGGAGTGTGACAATTTGGCTTCCTTATTTCCAAATGCATACTTAAATTTGGGTGAAATTGAATTGAATTGAGTCCACAAACACTGTTTGGTGTGATCGCCGGTGTTCTTCCTACCGTATGGCTCAGGGAACTAAGCATTCCGAGTTACATTTCAGGTAGAGATTATTTCTATTCAAGTAATGATTAATTTCCATTCTCTTGATTAATTAAACTTTGGTCTCACCCATTTACCTTTGGCCTTATCACCATGAACATTGCTCAAACAAAGATTTTATCATACTACAATGTCCTTTTCTTTTACTTCTTGAACAATCAATTTAGTAACCTCGCGCCGCCACCAGTTCACCATCAATACCGTTTTCAGGATTGAATTCCCACCTTCATGTTTTCTATTATCAATGTATGCTCTAAACTTGTAAAAAATTTGAATAGGTGAATCATCATTCCACTGATGCTGCAGCATCTCTGCTAGTGACAGCTTTAAATGATGTTTTGTGAACTTACTTGAATGGAGAAACTGGAAGCAAAGCTAGGAATGATCTTCGCCTCTGTCGGTCAATTTTTCTCCAGCAAAGACCTTCCCTCCGGCGAAACTTGATATTTTTTTAACACTATATGTTGCTACTGTATGGTACCTCACCAAACCACTGAGTGCTGTACTACTCTCAAGTCCCTTACAAGTGGTGGCATGGACTGTTTGTGTCATATTCTGACAGCCAGTGTTCCCTTCAAAATACCAATCAACTGAAACTTGCCTACTTCTGTCCCAGTTCAATGCAAAGGTAATTGTTAAAATCCTAGTCATGCACACCTCATCCTAAGGACTTTTAGATTTCAACAGTACTACCTTTTAGATTTTAAATCTCACTATTTTCTTCATTGCCGCAACTCTTTTCCAGCACTTTGTTGTTTTTCGTCTTTGCAACCGTCTACCGCTGTTCGCCGCAGTCATTTACAGTGATTTCAACATCCGCCCGCTCCTAACCACCGCATGTGACGATGCCTCCAGCATATCTTCTGCCGCCGGCATCACCTTGCACCACAAGTTCTCGATCTAGTCTCAGATTATTGTTTGTCATGCCTTCTTTTCTCATTAATGGATTATATTGTGGTGTCCCCCCGACGATCATTCCGGTGGTGACTCTTTGCCCACATATGAATCACTAATAATGACTTCTCTTCCCGTCGACGATTATTTGATGGTGACTTTTGTTATGACTCACAATTTCTCGGTCGGACTTAGGTTAAAGTTTTGTGGGACAATGCTTTGTTTTATTGTACCAAGCTTTGTAAGCTTTAGCTTGAGGGGGGGGGGGGGTGTTAGAATCCTAGTCATGCACACCTCATCCCAAGGTGTACATATCAATCATAATTATTATCATATCAATTAGGTTCAGAATAATCAGTTATGATTTATTGTATTTATAGCAATTCTATTATAATTTATAAATACAACCTAGTGTGACCAATTGAGATACACAAAATCACAAATTCAACGGTAATTAATTCCTTCAATACTTTTTCCTTTGCTTGTATATTACTACTTTTTATTCTTTATAAAATGAGGCTACGATGTTGCTCTTATTTTGCAGCCTCAGGTTCACCACTCCCTGCTCCAAGAATTGTTATACATGGATGATGACAAGTTATAACACTCTTAAAATTCGCATGTTTATAACTACTTTGGAAATGAGTTCCCACCAAACAAGACTCGAATGAATTTTACTCTTTTGACTCTTAGTCTTTTTTTTTGTTATATGAAATTTTTGTTTTGATGTTTGATTTACTTTAGCATCCAATTGAGTTTGATTTTGATGCTTCTTGCAGATTTTGATACTCGAGTTTGTTCTTTGCAAAACATTAATTTTTTGCCGTGATGGGGAAAGGAAAAAGTCCTGGGAAATGGATCAAGGACTTACTCTTAAGGAGAAATCATCATCGAAGTTATGTGCCTGTGGCTAGGGGTGTTCGCGGTGCGGTTTGGTTCGGTTTTGAGATGAAAAGTGAACCGAACCGCAAGATAAAACTACATGCGGTTTGGTTTAGTTCGGTTGGCTTCCTAAAATAAAACCGAACCAAACCAAACCAAACTAATGCGGTTTGGATTGGTTCGGTTGGTTCGGTTTTTTTCAAGACAAAACATAATTTAAAACGAAGTTAAAATTAACTAACATAAAAAATGGCTAACATAAATCTTTAAGAAAAAATCTACTCAAATATATGTAGTACTAGAATAATTGTCCCGTGCCATGCACGGGTATAAATATGCTATTGAAAATTGTTGTAGAATAATCTATATTTTGTAAGTTGGTAGAAAAATTTGTGTATAAGTAAATGATATGCTATTTTTTGTGATTTGAAAATAATATTTAAACTATCAAGATTTCATATTAATTTGTTATTTTTAAGCACAATATCATATTGTGGTGATTTGTCCCTCACTGTGGGTTGTCTTGGCAATTTCAGTGACATGGGGACGTCGGCTCCCTCGTTCGAACTCGGGTGTGAGCAATGGTATTGTGTGTGCGTGGTGTTTATTTGTCATTTCATCTAAGCAGACCAAAAACATGTTGTGGTAATTAGAGTTCTTCATCTGATACTCTATCTCTGAATATGACAATATTAATGCGTATATCATAACATGGTCATGTCAGGTCATATATTTGGTCAAGGCAATCTACTACCGAGTCGCCTACCTCCCAATCAAGACTGAGTAAAAAAAATACTCGAAGCTTGGAGAGTAGTGCTTGTAACAAAGATATCTCAATATCAACCCTACATGTTTTTGGGTTGTTTCCCTTTTGCATTTCTGCTATCTATCGTTTCCTACTAACTTTTATATTAGATATTGCAGCAGCCACAATAGAGAATTATCAAATTCGAAAGCTCCATCCTGAATGTAACTTAAATTTCAGCAAGATAACTCTCTAACTCTTTGTCTTCATAGCAATATTTTGCAACACCCATATAAATCAATCATTCAATGCAATGGCCTTCCAATTTCATAAACTTGTCATTAATTCCTTCCCCAAGTTGCAAAACAGTCTATATGTAAATATCATTGTGCTGATAAGTGATAACCAACTAAACTGATGAGAAAATTATCATGTTCATTAGAAATGAATTTGCTAATTTTTACAGCAACGAAATTTAATAGTTGGTCATATAATATTTCCAGTAAGATACTATACATGAAGAAGGCATAATGAAAAAATTACCATGGTTTTGAGGCCCAAAGCTGTTGAACATTTAAACTGGAGAACCAATTAAAAACTGCTATAACCGGAGAACAAACTGTTTAAAACAGTTCAGGGAAAGAATTTAAACCACCTTTTTAAAAAAATGGCTGGCCAATGGACCCCACGAGTCCTGACCAAACATGGCCAATGCACCAATTTTAGTTCAAGCAAGTCTCTGATGTTCGATTTATAACAATCACTCATGTTCCTAAAGCTATACATATCCGATGTGGGACCAATTTAGAGGAATAATGCTACTCAAGCACTCTCACATATGCACTCTCTTAGTTTTCATTAAAAGGCTTCTTCATCCTTTCTCTCTCAAGCACTCTCCCATATACACTCTCTTTGATGTTGCCATGTCTTCCATCGTGTCGTTCACACTTTTTCTTTCTGAGTTGCTGCTCTTTGTAGTAAGTGTTTTTACAAAATAAATAAAAAATGGTGGCTGCAAGGGAGACTATAAACCACCTCTTTAACTTTTAAGTTTATTTCCAGCCATAATGTCTTTCTTATATTTTTCATTTCTTCGAATTCTTCACCACATAATTTATAATATTATATTATATAGTTGCATTTTATTGTATGTTTACTTATAATATTTCTTCCAATTCTTCACCACTTATTTGCATTTTATCACTTAATATATTATATAATCAGTGTGTTCACCAGTTCAATGACCGGTCCGGTTCATACACGGTTAAACACTTGAACCTTGAACGAATTCCTTTCAATTGCCAGTCTAATTTTCTAAACATTGCTAAAAAATCCCATCACTTCCTGTTAAATTGAATTTTTAGATTTATAATATTTTAATTTCTCTCTCTTCTTGTCATTAATCTTGGGTTACCTCTCTGCGTAAGACCTAGCTGACCTGGCAAATGCCGAAATTGTTAGGCAGGATATCATGTCCCGGGTTAGAACACGGGACCTCACAGTGGTGTGCGTGAGTTTCTAGTGGCAATTGCCACTTCGTCTACGAATCAAAAAAAATATAATTTTCCTCTTTTAAAAAAATCAATATTAAAATTTATTTTTTTATATTATATTTTGTGATTATTACTATAATTTTTGGACTAATGGTTAGTTATTTTTATATTGATAGGTGCATTAAAAAAATGTCATTTCAGTTTATAGGCTCCATAAAGAGTATTTTTTTGTCTAAATAAAAATGTCAAAAATTATAATAAAACTTGAACTTTGTTTGTCTAAACAGTTGTTAACTTTTTTTTTTCCGCATAGTTAAAATACACGATACCTTTTTTTTTCTTTCACCATTATAGATTTACTCAATAAAAAATGTCTTCCGGTCTAAACAAAACCAAATGTCTTTCTTATTTCTAAGTGTATCAACGAAGGACAAAAATGAACAAAAATATGTTTTTACTCGTTGAGAGTTTATTTCAGAAATTTCTAATTTCAGTAAATGGGAAAAGAAAACGTGAATTTCATTATTTAGGGGAAATAATAATGTGACATTCTTTCTAAGAATTTTTTTACTGAAACTTGAAAATTCTGGAATGTAACATATTTTTTAAAATTTTAATTTGTAATATGATATTAGCATAACTGGCTATAGTAACCAGAAAAAGCATAATCGGCTATAAAGAAGAAAGATAAGTCTTTTATTTATTTCTAAAATTAATACAGAGAGAAAAATTATTAAATTATAATAGAATCTTCAAATATAAAATAGTACTTAGAATATTAAATTACATGTATGTCCGTCACATTAAGTTGTTTTTAAATGAAAAAAAAGTTGTGTTTTGCCACGTGCTTTTTCTAATGATGACGATGTGTTTGATTGTACCAAATTATTATTATTATTATTATTATTATTATTATTATTACTATTATTATTATTATATATTATTAGATTATATGTCTAAGAAACTAACATCTAAGAATTTGGGCCTTAAGATACATTTTAAAATGTATTTTTAATAATTCATAAAACTAAACTTTATTAATTTTGAAATGTAAAATACAATAAAATAGATTGAATATACATGAAAGAGAGTTTTTTTATCAAAGTACATGAAAGAGATTTGATAAGTGATTCATTATAATTTTGTAAAAAAAAAGTGATTAATTATAATACTCATAAACTTCCCCTCACATAAAAATTAAATTAAATTAGCCATTTAAAATATATTTCACAATGAAAATAATTTATATAATATAAGTTTTAATTAACTATTTTTTTAGAAAATATACTTAAATAACTCTTAGAAAAACATTAATTACATAAAAACATGTTATTTAGTCTTTATTATGCATAATATCTGTAGCGCATTAATTACAAAAAAGATATTAATTACCAAATTGTTGTAGAATTGACACATGGAATAGCAATAAATGAGATATATTCTCAAATGTTATATATATAGATATAAATTATGCTCTTTTAATTCTTTTAAGATAGTTAAGACAATGTTTAAAAGAATTTGAATTAAATATTTTATTGTAATTTTTGAATATAGCATAACAATATAGATTGTTTGTAAGTGAGTCAAAGAATTAATTGTATTTGGGCTAGTAAGTGAGTGAGAGTTGGGTTTTAGTTGCATTTGGGCTATTGAGTTAGTAAGGAAGGTTGTAAGTCAATAAGTCTTAGTGTTACTTGCGGTTTGGTTTGGTTTGGTTTGGTTTCTATAATCAAAACCGCGAAACGAACCAAACCGCGCGGTGCAATGAAAAAAAGAACCAAACTAAACTAATAAGAAGCGGTTTTTGCGGTTTTCGGTTTGATTTGGTTCGGTTTGCGATTTTCAGTTTGGTTTGGTTCGGTTTTGAACACCCCTACCTATGGCAGATTTTGATGCTTGAGTTTGTTCTTTGCAAAGCATTAATGAAATATTGCATTTAGCTGTTAAGTTTTGAACGAGGACTTTTATTGGTATGTATGAAAAGGACTTTTATAGTTAAGTAATTAGTGATGTTATGTTGTAGAAAAATTAATAAGAACACCACTAATTGGTTGTAGTGTTATGCTGAATACTTAACAAAAGGAATACATGTTTTATCACCAACCATTGCTTTAGAATGTTATTTGCTTTACAAAACAGGGTTTGAAATTATGTGGAAACTAATTTTTTTTTCAAAAAAAAAACTACTCGTTTAACCGTGGCTAACAGTTACCTGAGATCCGTGCATATGTTTAGCCACAGTTTGACCGTAGCTAACTGTTACCTGAGATCCGTGCATATGTCTAACACACCCACTAGCCGCAACATTAACTCCTCTGCTTAACATCGCACCATCACAGTTCAGCTTCAACTTCCCTTCATCTGGAGGCTTCCACTTGGAAGAAGTAGTTTCAGCATTTCGCACCAGCCTCATTGGACCACGTCCAAAATCAGTCCAGCTCTTAGAAATCAAATCTACACAAGTCACACTCCTAACTAGCTTCGAAATGTTACGCACCTTATTCTGAAAAGTAACTTCATTATGATTCAACCAAATGAACCTAAGAGCAACAACAAACATCGTTTTGCCATTTACCTCTCTTTCTAGAAGAAGCGAGAGAAATATTAGAAATAAGCCAAACATATATATCCCGCGTTCAGGAATCCACCACACTTTGATTATTAGTCAGCATGTACCAAACCTCTCGGACTTGCACACAATCCCTTAAGAGGTGGATGATAGACTCAGCCTCATTATTGCACACATGGGCACAAGTTGGAATCAGCAAGGCCTCTTTGTTGTCTAGCAACATTAGTTAACAGAGCACCATTACCAACCTTCCAAAGGAATAGTTTGTAACTCTCAGGACCCTTCCACTGCCACAGCACACAAAAAAGTTGGTCCAATACTCCAAGGCACCATCAGGCGGCACCAACAGAGATTCATAGGTAAAAGAAGTGGAAAAATTCCCATCATTAGCAGGCAACTAAGCGAATTCATCATAGCAATTTTGCGGATGACATGAGCCGGAAGAATATTCTCCATCAAGTCAAGTCGCCAAATCCCATTGATATTAACCATATCCTTCACGCGGAAGGACCGAAGATGAGCATACAATCCCTCAACGTCAAGCTGAAATGATCTGAAGTGGAATACACACACAGAATAAAGCCTAACCTATTATTTGTATAATTTCAAGACTTTAATATCTATACAATGAATTGGCCAAAATGCCCCAACTAATAGATGTAAAAATACTATCATGCCCTTACAGCTTATTCTATGTAAAACAAGTATATATCCCTATGAATTAGCTATACTCTTCAACAATAATGAGATTAGGTTTCAACGTCCACTGTTTGTTTTCTTGATTCGCTGTCGCAACTAACACCGTCGTCTCCATCCTACACCGCGTCGTCCTTTTTGCGGATGTTTAAATTTGCTCGTAATACTTGCAGATTTTTGCTATGTTCTGCCAATCGCGATTTCTTTTATTAACTATAATAATAGAGCACTTGAGTGTCAGATATTCAAATGAAAGAGTTTTCATTATAAAATTGTTTCATTGTTCTATGTCTTCCATTATTGAACCAACAATGGAGTTATTGATATGTTGAAGAAAAAATAGAGATGTTGTGACGAGTGGAGTTTCTGAAAATTGCGAGGCAAGTGAGGTGACAACTATTTAGAGAAGATGAAGTGTTTGGGTTTGGGATGAACTGGGTTTGGAATTTCTGGAATATGGGTTTGGGATGAACTAAGTTTGGGATGAACAAATCTCGGTTTGGGTTAGTGTTAAATTCTTTTAATTTTTGGAATTTAATGAGTTAATGTTTTTAGTTTTTTGTGTTTTATGTTTTTTAAATTTAAAAAATTGATCAAATGCATATGTGTAAAATGATATTGAATTAAATAATATATTTATTTGCCACATCAATTAATGAATGACATGTCACATTGACACTTAAGACGCTACGTCAGCAATTAACTGCCAGCGTGGCGTCTGTTAGAAAAAACTAACGGCAGAGACCAAAATGAAACGAAATAAAAGATAAATGACCAAAACGAACCAAAAAACCAAAATTGATTTATTCTATTTCTTACCTTTATTACAAAAATCATTCTTACTGAATAGCATGACTCATAAAGATATTCTCCTCATTTTAGTTTTTCTTCCGTACAATTCTCTTTATTTTACTTGATTATGTACAGATACTTGTATAAGTATGAGTATAAATATATTTGTCAAGAAAAAAATAGAATAAATATTGCTGGGTATAGACCATCGTTGATTTGAATGCTCGCTTGCACTGTTACGCACTTCTTCAATTTCTCGCAACACAAACAAAGCAAAGCAAACCCCCCCTTTCACTCGATTCAACTCTCAGTAGCTACGATATGCAATCAATGTCGTCAATTTTAGGGTTTAAGTTTCTTCTTTCAAAGCCCTCTTTTCTTCTTTCTTTTCGTTCTCTCTCTCAATCCCGCTATGTCCCGCCTCCATTTTCATTGACTCCCAATGCTGATGACGATCTTGTTTCCAAGTTCAACAGCATGCTCTCTATGCATCCAACTCCACCCTTATTCGAATTTTGTAAGATTTTAGGTTCTCTTGCAAAGTTAAAGCATTATTCCCTTGTTCTTTCCCTTCATCCGTTAATGGAACTAAATGGAATCAGGCCAAACGTGGTTACATTGAACATATTGATCAATTGTTATTGTCAACTCAGTCAAATGACTTCCGCATTTTCTGTACTGGCTAGGATTTTCAAAGGGGGTTATGAACCAGATATCTTTACCTTCAATACTCTTATTAAAGGGATCTGTCTTAATGGTGAGGTTGGGGAAGCTCTTCGGTTTCACGACAAAGTGGTAGCACAAGGATTTCAGTTCGATTGTGTTAGTTATGGGACATTGATCAATGGGTTGTGTAAAATGGGACAAACAGGATCTGCCCTACAATTGTTGAGACGTGTTGAAGGGAAATTTGTCAGGCCTGATGCGGTAATGTACACAACAATCATTGATAGCCTTTGTAAAGATAAACTTGTAAGTGATGCATTTGATTTATATTCTGAAATGGTTCTTAAGAAAATTTCGCCTAACGTTATCACTTACGGTGCTCTAATCTATGGCTTATGCATCGTGGGTCAATTGAAAAAAGCATTTGAATTGTTTAATGAAATCGTATTGAAAAACATCAACCCGAGTGTTTATACCTTTAGTATATTGGTTGATGCTTTAGGCAAGGAAGGAATGGTGAAAGAAGCTAAAAGTATGATAGCGTTGATGATGAAAGGAGGTGTAGAACCCAATGTTGTTACTTATAATACTTTAATGGATGGTTATTGTCTAGTCAATGATGTGAACAAGGCCAGAGATATATTCAACACTATGGGTCTAAGAGGAGTGACTCATGATGTTCGCAGCTATAATATCATGATTAACGGATTATGTAAAATTAAAATGTTGGATGAAGCGATGAATGTCTTTGAAGAAATGCATTCCAAAAGTTTGGTTCCTAATACAATAACTTACAATAGTCTTATTGATGGTTTGTGCAAATCAGGAAGACTATCCTGTGCTTGGAAGCTTGTTGAAGAGATGAATGATAGAGGTCGGCCAGCTAATATAATCACTTACAATTCTTTGTTAGATGCTTTATGCAAAAGTCGTCAAGTTGACAAGGCAATTGCATTAATAATGAAAATTAAAGATCGGGGTATTCATCCCGATGTTTTTACATACACTACGCTTGTTGATGGTCTTTGCAAGGGTGGAAGACTTAAGGATGCATTGAAGTTTTTTCAAGAGCTTTTGATTAAAGAATACAATTTAGATGTTGTAACATATAATGCCGTGATCAATGGGCTTTGTAAAGAGAGTTTGTTTGATGAAGCTTTGGCCTTGCTGTCAAAAATGGAAGAGAAGGGTTGTCTTCCTAACGCCTGTGACTTATGATATAATTATTCGTGCTCTCTTTGATAAAAATGAGAACAATGAGGCAGAGAAACTTCTTCGTGAAATGATTGCTAGAGGTCTACGATAAGAGTTTGAAATTTGATGACCATCCAATTGGGATAGTTACATAGTTGTACGATGCAATGTGCTCACTGTTTTTGTTAAAAGGCCTCGTGCTAGGTTTACAAACATTCACTTTTAACCAACTTAGAGACTATATCTTACACTCCCTTAGAGTTTCATCTCTAACTCTCAAATTTGTAATTTCATAAATTTATATGCACAAATGGAGTTCATCTCTAACTCCATTATAATATAATTTTGTACGTGAGTAAAAAATTGCTCAAGTAATTATGCATGATATATTTTTCCTGCAATTAAATAAAATATTTTGATAAATAGATTGTCTTTACTAGACCAAAATGCTTTATTGCTGGCATGGACTGATATGGTAGACTGCCATATTCAAGTGGGAGATGGATAGTGATCCATGATACCTTTGCATATGCTTCACTCTTAAACTTTGAGCTTATAAAATTGGAATTGACTAATAATGTTTCACATGCATTTTACTATTTGTTTGTGTTCATTCAGTAAAACTATGTAGTTATACTTATAACAATTGGTTTGCCTTATTAAATATTTCTTCATGCAGGGCTGTTGTATTGATTATATAATTTTGGAGGGTGACAATTTGGCTTCCTTATTTCCAAATGCATACTTAAATTATACTTATAACAATTGGTTTGCCTTATTAAATATTTCTTCATGCAGGGCTGTTGTATTGATTATATAATTTTGGAGGGTGACAATTTGGCTTCCTTATTTCCAAATGCATACTTAAATTTGGGTGAAATTGAATTGAACTGAGTCCACAAACACTGTTTGGTGTGATCGCCGGTGTTCTTCCTACCGTATGGCTCAGGGAACTAAGCATTCCGAGTTACATTTCAGGTAAAGATTATTTCTATTCAAGTAATGATTAATTTCCATTCTCTTAGATTAATTAAACTTTGGTCTCACCCATTTACCTTTGGCCTTATCACCATGAACATTGCTCAAACAAAGATTTTATCATACTACAACGTCCTTTTCTTTTACTTCTTGAACAATCAATTTAGTAACCTCGCGCCGCCACCAGTTCACATCTACTGTATATATCAAAAACAAAAAGATGTTCTACATTTATGAAAAATGAAAATCCTTGTTATATACTTTTTTATTACAATTTCTGGAAGAGGTGTTGAATTTTTTGTTTTGTTAGCAAATCATGCAAGTATTTGATTTGAGAATTGAGATGAGGCAAAAACATAAGCAATCAGGAGAAAGTGTGTTACAAAGGTTACAGGACAATTGGACAAATAAAGACAAAATGATAGGGTTGCGTGGTTTAGTTTGTGTATGGAAGCCTTTTTTATGTGTATGGAAGCTTCCTAATTGGTATATCTGCATGTCTTTTGAGTTGCGTGTTTTAGTTTGTTCATGTAATTATGCATGATATATCAGTCCTGCAATTAAACAAAATATTTTGATAAATAGATTGTCTTTACTAGACCAAAATGCTTTATTACTGGCATGGACTGATGTGGAAGACTGCCATATTCATCCCGATGTTTTTACATACACTACGCTTGTTGATGGTCTTTGCAACGGTGGAAGACTTAAGGATGCATTAAATTTTTTTCAAGAGCTTTTGATTAAAGACTACAATTTAAATGTCGTAACATATACTTCCGTGATCAATGGGCTTTGTAAAGAGAGTTTGTTTGATGAAGCTTTGGCCTTGCTATCAAAAATGGAAGAGAAGGGTTGTCTTCCTAACGCCGTGACTTATGATATAATTATTCGTGGTCTCTTTGATAAAAATGAGAACAATAAGGTAGAGAAACTTCTTCGTGAAATGATTGCTAGAGGTCTACGATAAGAGTTTGAAATTTGATGACCATCCAATTGGGATAGTTACATAGTTGCACACAGAAAAAGATGTACGATGCAATGTGCTCACTGTTTTTGTTAAAAGGCCTGGTGCTAGGTTTATTTTAAATTGTTAAATAACAATGGTTGATTGTTTTCATTGAAATGACTTTTTTTTCTTCCTAGTGTGCTGTCAATTAACTTTTTCTTCTTCTAAGGATTTTTTCAATAAGTGCTTATTCTTAGTGTTTCAAATAACAAACCAAGCTGAAATTGATATGAGTATTTGAAATGCCCTATCCCCTGAATTGTCTGAGGTGTCTTTTCTTCAGGTTATCCTTGTGGTTATTTCAAGAATGTATTAATAGAAGAATGAACAAAAACAGATAAGGAATGGAGATCACTTAGAAGGCTCCTGATTTAGTTACTATAAATATGATGTGGATATTAATTTCTGGCAGCTTGTAATTTGATATTCAATTTTCTTATGATATAGTTAGATATATCATTGTTTTGATATGAGCAACAATGGATTGAGTTACATCCCTTTTGAGGTTCTTAGATTAGTTTTCCACAAGGACATAAAAACTGGTTGTGAACCTTTTTGCGATTCTTTGAAACTATCTTTAAATCCAATCCTGTTGTCACACTTTCACTCTTTGCTAGCAGATTTATCTCCTTGTTCTTGGACGTTGCTGATTTTAGTTACTATAAATATGATGTGGATATCAATTTCTGGCAGCTTGTAATTTGATATTCAATTTTCTTATGATATAGTTAGATATATCATTGTTTTGATATCAGCAACAATGAATTGATTTACATGCCTTTTGAGGTTCTTAGATCAGTTTTCCAAAAAGGACATAATTATCTGTAAATCCAATCCTGTTGTTACACTTTCACTCTTTGCTAGCAGATTTATCTCCTTGTTCTTGTTGATGAGTTGGAATGATAGAATAATGAAATATGGATTCAGACACAATAAGTTCTAATGCTATTACAGTTGAAAGATTTTGTGCTTACTCCTAGCAGAGCAATCCATTCAGAACCTTCTACAGTGTTGAGTATGGTATAAAATACTAATCTGTTCTCATCTTTTCTAAAATTCATGATATAACCTTTTGATATTTGATGATCATTCAGTGGCAGTTCCAAAGGGAGTGTGGTTGGTTAATCCAGTTCCAGGTATGGATACTGTTATTCTTTCCATATAGTTTAGGATACTTAATTATTTTGTCCCATCATTTGCAAAATTTGTCCTAATGCACCTAAGAGTTTAGAGCTTTCTAGGTTCAAGACTTGATCCGAGAGTTTAGTAAATTTGTGCCCAATCAGTTTTGCGCTTTTATACCATATTTTACTATAACCATTAAGTAAGAACAGTTAGGGTTTTGCAAACATTCACTTTTAACCAACTTAGAGACTATATCTTACACTCCCTTAGAGTTTTCATCTCTAACTCCATTATAATATAATTTGGCACATGAATAAAAAATTGCATTAGTAACTAACTCTATTCAAGACAAACTTCTTGTTTAAAATATATAGTCAAATTGCATTAGTATATAACTCTATGCACAAATGGAGTTTCATCTCTACTCCCTTTGGTTAGTTTTTCAGTTTGTTAGTTATTTCTTGTCAATTATTTCTCTTTCATGATTATTATACCATTTTGGACGCCACTACCTCAAAGATAATTGGCAAAGCTCCCTCAAATAAATTAGCCTCATCAGTCAACAATTGTTCTAGTCATATTTCCATTTCCAATTCTGATATAAGGAATTAGACTTGGCCTTCCCTCTTCCCATTTCTATACTGATACAAAAAACACATTTGTTCCTTATCTGTCATTACTGAACCAATGAATTACAAGCTAGGAGTGCAGCATGATTGCTTGAAAATTGACAATGGATCAAAATATTGTAGCTTTAGAAACGAATCAAACATTGATCCTCATTGAATTACCACCTGGAAACCAACCAATAGTTTGTAAGTGGTTCACATGCATTTTACTATTTGTTTGTGTTCATTCAGTACAACTATGTAGTTATTATACTTATAACAATTGGTTTGCCTTATTAAATATTTCTTCATGCATGCAGGGCTGTTGTATTGATTATATAATTTTGGAGGGTGACAATTTGGCTTCCTTATTTCCAAATGCATACTTAAATTTGGGTGAAATTGAATTGAATTGAGTCCACAAACACTGTTTGGTGTGATCGCCGGTGTTCTTCCTACCGTATGGCTCAGGGAACTAAGCATTCCGAGTTACATTTCAGGTAAAGATTATTTCTGTTCAAGTAATGATAATTTTCATTCTCTTGATTAATTAAACCTTGGTCTCACCCATTTACCTTTGGCCTTATCCCCATGATCATTGCTCAAACAAAAATTTTATCATACTACAGCGTCCTTTTCTTTTACTTCTTGAACAATCACCTTAGTAACCTCGCGCCGCCACCAGTTCACCACCAATACCGTTTTCAGGATTGGATTCTCACCTTCATGTTTTCTATTATCAATGTATGCTCTAAACTTGTAAAAATCCGAATCAGTGTAGTACCTGCAGCCCTACGACTCCTTACAGAGCAAAGTCCATTCAACATTTTCTTGGGTTTATGATAGGCACCTAGCCTATCGGCAATAGACAAAAGGACTAAAAAATAGAAATGGAGTCAAAGATTATGGGAATTTTATTGAATATTGGGTGGTGGCATAACCCACCTATTATGGGAATTTTATTGAATATTGGGTGGTGGCATAACCCGCCTATTAGAACTCCGGCATAACCTGGATAAATTCTAAAACTCAAACTCAATGCTTTTCAAAGATGATTTAAATGGGGGTGGAAGCCTTTATTTATAGGCTTCCAATACAAGGGGGTAGGAGGGAAAGACCTAAGCAACTAATAACTACCCAAACAAATATAACAACCCCCAACTAACATTAACCAACTTAATTAATCCCTAACAAACTAACAAACTTAACAACCCAAAACCAACTAATAACTAACCAACAACCAAAACTAACTCACTTACACAAGGGCCTATCAGTTAATCACTCTCTTCTGTGTTAAGTATGGTAAAACATAATAATCTGTTCTCTTATTATCTCATTGGCCAGTCATACTTTATTCATGTGGTACTGTTATTCTTACCAAACAATTAATTTAGAATACTTAATTCTTTTGTCCTAACACGCCTAAGAATATTTTGTCTAAATTTCCAAGAGTTTAGAGCTTTCTAGATTCAATACTTGGTCCAAACAGAATGTGTTGTCAAAAGTTAGTAATCATCTTGGCAAGCTTCATATTTGTGCCATATCATCTTGGCAAGCCTTTCATCACTAATGGTGGACTTACTAGACCTGCTGCTAGTATACTAGAAATTACCATGCAGCTGTTGCTACATGAAACAGGGCAATTCTGCCTATAATGGATTCTATATAAGGTAGTTGAGATGTTCAGTGCTTATTTCTATTGTCTTTTAGTTATTTGTAATGTGCTTTGCATTCCCAATTTTTCTCCTAACTTGATTTGTCACAAAGCTAACATCTTCTCTTGCTTATCAATTATTCTTTTCTCAGGATCATAGTACCATTCAGGACCCTTCTAACTCACTCAACAATATTTCTAGTCCTATTTCCTTAACAAACCAAAGCTGAAACTGATATGAGTATTTGAGGTCATTGCTGCACAATTTATTGAAGCTTTTTTTAAGGTTATCCTTGTGGTTATTTCAAGAATGTATTTATAGAAGAATGGGCAAAAAGATATAAGGAATGGAGATCACTTAGAAGGCTCCTGTCAGCTCGGGAGGTAATCTGATCTTCAATTTTCTTATGATATAGTTAGATATATCATTGTATCGATATCAGCAACAATGGATGGAGTTACATGCCTTTTGAGGTTCTTAGATCAGTTTTCCAAAAGGACATAAAAACTGGCTGTGAACATATTCGGGATTCTTTGAAAGTATCTATAAATCCAATCCTGTTGTTATACTTTCACTCTTTGCTAGCAGATTTATCTCCTTGTTCTTGTTGATGAGTTGGAATGATAGAATAATGAAATATGGATTCAGACACTATAGCTTCTAATGCTTAGTTGCTTACTCCTTACAGAGCAAAGTCCATTCAATTAAACATAGAAAAACAATTTGAGAATTGAGTTGGTAACTGTATTAAGCTGCAATCTGAATCTTCCAATATCTCAATTGGACTCCAAGCAAAGACTTACTATTCCATATTTAATCTAATATGTGGCTCACAACTTTTTTGTGACTCTTGCTAGGCTGCTTGTCCAGAATGTAGAATATCTATCGTGAGCTTTTCTATATTTCTTAGACCTGCTGCTCTCAAATTGATGCTTTATTGGAAGCCTTACTTCAGAAACACAACTTACCAGTTACCACCATTGAGCTCTTACCATGGTTCAATAACGTCCACATCGCCTTCAAAGCCGCCATATGCTAGCGGAGGAGGCCTGGAAGAGGATGAGAGGAAGCCATGGCAACCGTTTCAACTCAAAACAAATGTGTATGTTCTTAAGAGAGGATAACAAGGTCACATGTCTAATGCTTTGGGATACTCTCAAGGTAATCCACATGCCCAATTCTCCTTTGATTCCAAATTACTGATGTAATTGTGGGAAGATTCAAATATAGATGTTCATGAATCTGTTCTTTCATTGGTTGCTTGTATGGTTGGATTTTTTCTTCCATGTTATGATGGATTTTCTAGTTATGAGGCACTCTCAATATTTTCTAATGAGATAAAGCCAAGAGGGGTGGCATCTTTCGAGAGACATGTTGTTGTCAAAAAGCTCAGTTAGGCTTTAGAATCTGAGAGACAATTTTCTGGGAAGAAATAAAGAGGATGTGGAGAAGATTGTGGAAACTTTGATTATGATCATTTTGTTCCAGAGTTTGGGATGGAATCCTACTACAGTGTTTCAGGTTGATTTGATATCAAAATGTTCTCAAATTGAGAAATACATTGTTGGCTTACAAATTTCAAGCCAAATACAAGCACAAAATGTACAACTTAGCTCTATCAACACGACTTCAATTTGAAACGTGGGTTTTTGGATGAGAGTGGTACAATATTCTATAGCAGGCCATTATTCATGAAGGGACAAAGATCTGGGACCCTGGTGTCATTGGCTATGTTATTCAAGGGACAAAGATTGTTTTTGGTTTAGAATTTGCCTTTTTGTTCCAGATCAATGGGATTATGCAAGATGGCTGATGCAAAGACTTCAAATTCTATATACATATGTGATGGGTCTTTACTTTCTCAATTGCATGACAGCAATTGTTGCAGCATTTGTTTTTTTGGGCATATGACAGTCATGTTATCATTGCTCATTACAAGGGGTCTCTACTGTTAGATGCAGTTAGTTGTACATTCTGTTTTAGTTAGTTATTCAGTTTCTAGCTTGTTAGAAACTGTTAGCCTAGTTACAAGCTGTTGAGTTAGTTAGCCTATTGTAAAACTCAACAGCTATATATACTTCAGTTATACACAGTATTCAATCAATGAAAACAATATGTTTCAGAATATCAATTCACAGAAATATAACATGGTATACAGAGCAATTTAAGGCCACTGCCGTGGCGTGATCCTCTCTTCCACCGCTGCTTCTGTTCATCTTGCAAATCGTCGCTGATGGCTGCGACACCTCCTCCAATGTCACCAATGCC
This sequence comes from Astragalus membranaceus, assembly GCA_039519185.1. Lineage (NCBI taxonomy): Eukaryota > Viridiplantae > Streptophyta > Magnoliopsida > Fabales > Fabaceae > Astragalus > Astragalus membranaceus. The sequence goes on from CM076853.1 coordinate 19,230,346, forward strand.
ACCGTTTGGGGCGTCATCGTCTTCAAACACTCCATTATCGATGTTTAACTACAAAATCTCCGTTAAACTCGACGAGAACAACTATCTTGTGTGGCTCCAACAAATTGAACCTGTTTTACGAGCACACCGTCTTCATCGCTTCTGCGTTTAACCGGAAATTCCACCACAATTTGCTACTGAGCAAGATCGTCTCTCCAACAATGAAAATCCTGCATATACCGCCTGGGAACTCCAAGATCAATTGCTGCTTGCGTGGCTCCAAGCCTCTCTGTCGCCGTCGATACTTCCCTCCGTCATTGGCTGCTGTCATACATTCCAGTTGTGGGAGAACATTCATCAAACATTTCAATCCACAACCAAAGCTCAAGCACGTCAATTACGCACCCAGCTTCGCACAACCAAGAAAGGTGCTTCCACGATTTGAGTTTCTTGCGAAAATAAAGCATATTGCTGATTCCTTACTCTCGATTGGGGAATCCGTTTCACTTCAAGATCAACTTGATGTGATTCTTGAAGGATTGCAAGCGGATTTCGAATCTCTAGTCACTCTCATCAACAGCAAAATCAATTGGTTCGATGTTGAGGAAATTAAAGCACCGCTTCTCGCACACGAACGTCTTGACAAACGTGTCGTCGAAGAAACAACGTCACTGGATCTTACCCAATCACAATCGCCTACAATCGCTGATACATCTCAACAACATGTTCTGCTAATGCATCCAATTCTGAGAATTTGCAAACCCTACATTCTGGATTTCGTGGAAATTCCCAATCTCGTGGTCGTGGCGGCTGGTATGGGCGCCGGGGAGGACGCGGTGGTGGGATCCAACGTCCAATGTCAGGTATGTCATCGTCCAGGTCATGATGCTTCTTATTAATACACACAACCTCAAGCTGCTGCTAATGTTCCTTGGTCACAAGGCGCCATAGTTCCTGCACCTCAAGAAAATTTCACCCGTGCTTATGTTCAACATCCAACCCTGAATAACAATTTGGATATTGCAACAACCAACCATGTCACCTACATGCCTATTGCGCCACCACCGTCCCACTTGGAAAATATTTTCCTTGGGAACGGCCAAGGTTTGCTTGTTCAGTCTATTTCATCTTTCTCCTTTCCTTCTCCCACGCATCCTAATGACACTCTGCATTTAAACAATTTTCTTCATGTCCCTAATATCAATAAAAATCTAATCAGTATCAGTAAATTTGCATATGGCAATAATGCATATATTCAGTTTTCTCGAATAAAATGAATTTCTTGTATATAATGAGAAGAAGTTACAAATATATATAAAGAGACAATCTCTCTAAAAGAGGAAACTAAATCAATGATAATAATAATAAGAGAATTAAACTAATAATGACTATAATCAACACTCCCTGTAACACCCCGTATTTCTAAAACAAAGAAATACCTAAATATACAATTTGGTTTATATCAGAGTATAAAAATTCCTGCTTAGATATACATCGTAGCAAGAAAACAGCGGAAACTAAAACATAACATAGCTCAAATTCGAGTCATGATATCAAATACAGAGACTACGACAGAAAAACATAAACAGCTAAGAATGAGTCAATCTTCTATCTTCTCCTCGAGCGTGACAACTGACCATTCCGTTTGCTTCTCCGTTTCCTGTTCTCTGTAAAAACAACAACAATGATAGGGTGAGACAACTTGTCTCAGTGAGTTCTACCGTGCCCCTCACTATCACTCGGTTTAATTTATAAAACCGTTGCAACATAGTTATATTTATAAACTATTTGCGTCAATATATACCTAGCCCGTTACCGACTGTGCAAAGCCCACAATCCCGGTAAATGAGTGCTATTATATATTTTTAAGCCTTGTCAATTAAAATATAATTACAAGCTTTTCCAAACAAAACATCGACTGTGCAAAGCCCACAATCCCGATGCGTCGAAAACTTAACTTAGCATAAATCGGCTGTGCAAAGCCCACAATCCCGATAACCCACGTTAGACCATTCCATAACGTTTCCAGGGCCTAGGGTGAGGGCTCATGACTTCCCTTCCTAGTATGCCAATTCGTCGGGTCGTCACCCAACTCGATATAATCTATATATCGCACCCGCATTGGGCCGTCACATAAATTCTAGATATTTTATATCCAATGTTGAACTATAACCCGTTTTGATGAATTCAAAGTTAGACATTCGGCATTATAGCACGGTACCAAGTTGGACGAATTATTCGTTTTGTTATTCAAAAACATATGCTCACACGTGGTCTACAATTCGGTTTCGAAAACAGCTTTGATTTTCAAAAACAGTGTGTTTTCCAATTCAAGTTATACATATATAGTTAGGTCTTTGAATAAGCTTTCCAACGCATTTTAGAACACCTCAATCGCGTTCACGGATCAAAAGTTATTGCGAAAACAAAATCAGTTTGTTTTGCTGAAAAACTGCAAAGCGTCGCGACGCGAACTGGTTCCGTCGCGACGCAAAAAGTGACAGAAATTTTTGCGTTGCAAAAATAAGGGAGGTCGCGACGCGATGGCCACAGGCCGCGACGCGATGGGAGGCAGAAATGGCTGAAAACAGCATTTCGAACACCCGTTTTGTACCGTTTCGCTTTCTATTCGACCCCGAGACATTTCTTGACCAACGAGACTTAAAAATAGACATTATAGCCAGCAATTCAGTCCATATTCCAGAGAAAGCATTAAAATCAACAAATTGATAAAAACATATATATTCACCGAAAAACCGTAAAAACGTTATTTTCCTGAAAACGGTTTTTGACTCGATAATTCTTTCAAATTGAGTTAGATTCAGAAACTGAATTTTCAAATCATTCAAGGTTATAAAATGAAATCCTAATCGTGAGTAAAACTCACCGGTTGACGAATCCCCAAGAAATCACGCCGGAGCACGAACGATCGAACCGTAACCACTCGAACAATCCCCGTAATCACGAACACGCTTCGAACGTCTCTAAAACCGAACCCAAGGGCTCCACTTGCTCAAACAGCAACTTCAACACTATTGAGACTTCAAAATAGCAACTCAACCATTTTTCTATGAGCTTTGATTCCCAAGGTAGTTGCTGAATTTGTCCCAAACAACAATGTAGCTTCACTAATTCACTCTCTTTTGCTTTAAACTTAACATGCAACCTTCAAAATGGAGACAACCCATTTTTGAGCTTCTAATACCAACAATGGCAGATTTAGAATCTGGGAGAATCAGTTCATAAAATTGGTATCATTAGGAAGAGGAAAGAAAATGGAGAAGAATGAGCAAGAAAGCTCACATGCACTTGGAATGGTGATGTTTCGCCTCCCTCTTTCTTCCTTCACTTTCGCCTCCTCCTCTCTCAACATCCCTCTCTTTTCTTTCTGGTTCAGAACCTCTGAGAAATGAGTGAGAGTGTGGCTGAGTGGGTAAGTGGATGAGAGTTTTAATTGAATGTGAGATTACCATTTTGCCCTTATGTTCAACCCTCACTTCAACTCTCCCTCTTCACACTTTCTCTCTTCTAATTTATTTCTAAATGGCTGAATGAAAGAAAAAGGAGCAGGGTCAGGTGGTGATATGAGTTGAGGGTTTAATGAGTGGTAAAAGACCAAATTGCCCTTAGTTCTCTAATCCTCACATGATCCATTTTAATCCATCCGACACTCATTCATTCATATGGTTTAGGAGTTTGACTACCAATCTCATGATTTTACCATGACTAGGATCCAGTTTATCATTCATCAAATGACACTTCGCCAATAAGATGCGAAAAGACGATTTTACCCTTGCGCTCTAATTCCCACAATAATTTACACACTTCGGATAAATTGTGTGTATTTCATAAAATTGAGCAATTCAATATTAATTTTGCGACATAGCCATACCCGAGACTCGGTTTATCTTTTAATCGAGTAATAAGTTGTCAGTTAATTTCGTAAACCAAAATTAACGAAACTAGGGGTGTTACACTCCCCCTCAAGCTGGAGCATATATATCATAAGCATCCAACTTGTTACATATAAAACCAATCTGAGGTCCCCGTAGAGGTTTGGTGAAGATATCGGCCAACTGATTATTGGAGGTCACTGAAGAGGTTTTAATGATTCCTGAAAGGATCTTCTCTCTGATAAAATGACAGTCAACTTCTATGTGTTTAGTTCTCTCATGAAAGACAGGATTTGAGGAAAGATATAATGCCGACTGGTTGTCACACATAAGTTCGATAGCACGATACTCTGCTTCAGTACTTGACCTTGCAACAACATTTTGCTTCTTGCTTTTCCACGAGATTAAGTTTCCCCCAATCAAAACACAATAACCTGAAGTAGACCTTCTATCACTCGCATCACCTGCCCAATCTGCATCTGAATATCCAACAATGTTGGTATGACCTTTGTCTGTATAAACAAGCCCTTCTCCAGGTTCTCCTTTAATATATCGTAAGATCCAAACGACTGCATTCCAATGGCTATCACAAGGTGAGTTTAGAAATTGACTCACAACACTAACAGAAAAAGAAATATCTGGTCTGGTCATAGTGAGATAATTCAATTTTCCCACTAATCTCCTGTATCTTCCTGGGTCAGGATATGGCTCCCCTTGATTAGGTAGAAGCTTCACATTGGGGTCCATAGGTGTATCAACAGGTTTACAATCAAGCATCCCAGTCTCTTCCAAGATATTGAGAACATATTTCCTTTGTGATATAGCAATGTCCGCTTGTGACTGAGCTACTTCAATCCCAAGAAAATAACACAATCGACCTAAATCTTTGGTTTGAAAATGGCTAAATAAATGTTGCTTTTGGTCTTTTATGCCTTCTTGATCATCACTTGTGTAATGACAATATCATCTACATACACCACAAGATAAATGAGTTTGTTTAAAGATGAACGTCTAAAGAATACAGAATGATCCGCCTCACAACGAGTCATGCCAAACTGTTGAATAAACTGGCTAAATTTTCCAAACCAAGCTCGAGGTGATTGCTTTTAGACCATACAAGGATCTTTGTGACTTGCAAACAAGGTCAGACTCCCCCTGAGCAACAAAACCAGGTGGCTGCTCCATATATACCTCCTCTGCCAAGTCTCCATGCAAAAAGACATTTTTAATATCAAGTTGATACAAAGGCCAATGCCTCAGAGCTGCCAAATACAAGAGGCGAATAGACGCCATTTTTGCAACCGAAGAGAATGTATCACTATAGTCCAGACCATAAATTTGAGTGTACCCTTTTGCTACCAATCGAGCTTTCAAACGATTTACTTGACCATCAGGACCCACTTTAATAGCAAAGACCCACCGAAAACCTACTTTAGATTTCCCAGTAGGAAGTGGGACAAGTTTCCATGTTTCACTAGACTCCAAAGTAGTCGTCTCATCAATCATTGCTTATCTCCATCCTGGATGGGATAATGCTTCTTGTACATTCTTAGGAATAGCGATAGAGGATATACCAGAAGCAAAGGCATAATGGGTAGGAGATAACCAATGATAACTCAAAAAGTTATAAATAGGATAAGGATTAGAGGTGGACCGTGTACCTTTACGAAGTGCAATAGGTAAGTCAGCGGAGGGATCAGGTGGGACCGTAGTAGGAGAAGGGGTTAGAACGGGAGCCGAATCAACAGGAGTTGAATCACCAGAATCAGTAGGAGCGGTCTCAGAGGATTCACGATGCCAACGCTCATATGTAATACCATAACGATGCAACTCATGGGTAGTCTGTGATGTGACTGTGGAGAACTGTGAGTAGGGGTTTGTGTTTCAAATAGAGGAAGAGATAGTACTTGAGTATGAGTAACACCTGTTATTGTCTCGGAGGTAGCTGGTGGTGATGTAAAGAAGGGTTTATCCCCGAAGAAGGTAACATCAGCAGTGTAACATCCTAAGTTCGTAGTCGACTTTACAAACTCGAGATATTAACTTTGATCTAAATCAGAAGTGCACATAACATAAAACCATGGACAATCTGAGCTAAGAGCAAAAACTGAGTTTATCAAAAGGGTAGAACCCAATATGTTTACAAAATACGTTTTATCAGAGTAGATCCCTAAGATAAACTACATAAACTGATATAATTGTGCACAATTCCTATAACAGATCTGGGCTACAAACCGGTAAAACAACTGAAAACATAAAGAACTACTAGCTAACTAGCTAGCCTTCATGGAGACATCAACTAATAACTCAGGGCATAGGCCCTTTGGCTTTAGCCGATCCGCTTACATCTTTCACCTGTGTATCTGAAAAACAAAATCAATGAGGGGTGAGATTACATAATATCAGTGAGTTCTCGTTACCCCTTACCATAATATAGATCTCGTAGTTCAATTTTAATTAATTAACCAAGAATGCAATCCTCCTAACGTGCAGACTTACATAAACTTAAAAGCTGGCACATACACGGTGAGGAAACCTGACCTCCCGATCTAGCAAATCGGGCACTACTCAAAGGCACTGGGTGAGACACATGACACCCCCCCCCAAGTACACTCACCATTCTTTAATTAATTTATATTTATCCTTATATATGGCCTAAACTAGTCAACACTCGCGCATTTCGAAAATGATACAAATCGGTTCATGATAAACAAGGAACAAATCATAGACAACACCTAACTATTCAGAAATTTCCAGCAACCTTACCTATATTTCAAGAAAACATTTGACATATCAAACAATAACGAAAAATTACAAATGACCACTTTCCAAAATTATGTCTAGTTTTGGAAAAATATTTACGAAAGCTTATAATGTCTAGTTTCTGAAAAATATTTTTACTTTCCAAAATTATGAGCCATTTAGTACTATTTTTCAAAACAACCTGACTGGCTCCTAAACCTGACAGATTCCGACCTCTAACTTATAACACCCCTAAAATGACCAAAACTCAACCAAATGGCATGGGACTCGAGCCTAAACAGTAGAAAATTAAGTCTAGTTTTCAATGGAACAAGAATCATTTGAAAAGGAGTTCAAATGAAAATACTATACACGAAACAAAGAACCTATGCACTGAATCATTCCAGAATTTTGACCTAAATTGTGACACCTATATCTCGAGTTACACAACTTCAATCAACCAAACCAGAGCCAAATTAAAGAGCATTAAGTCTAGTTTCTAAAAAGATAAACCATACAATTCTTGGATCATCAGAAAATACGCTGCATCAGAAAAACCGAACCTATGTCCAGAGACACTCAACAAGAAGTTTTAACATCAAAATTGCACAAATTATCACCAAATTTCCAACAACTAAACACAATATCATCACATTCAGTACCAATCAAAGATTTTTAAAGAAAACACAAGTATAAATTCGAAGAACTCACCTCAAACTCGAAGGGGAAACTTTCAAAGCGAAATTTAACAAGAATTTGCCCAAAACCGATTTCTCCCAAACTCTAACTCAGCACCCACTAGCTCCAAACCTCTCCAATGTTCCTAGTTGCTGCCCCAAACCCTTGAAAATTCAAAATTACCCAAAATCTCAACAACCTAACTTCCATTGTGGATTCCTAAGCCCAAAATCGAAAATGGAAGGATGGAACTCAAGTTTTGACCCACATTCTCTCCTATGGATCTCGAATGGAGGTGAAGAGGAAGAGGGATCCTTAGCTATCAAAAGGGGTACTGTTTCGAAGAAGAAGGAATGGGCATTTCAATGGAGGTTCAAGGCTTCACATGCACCAACAACCTTGAGAGTTCTCCTCTCCTCTCTCTCACGCCCATAACTCTCTCTCTCTCTCTCTCTCTCTCTCTCTCTCTCACTCTAACTTTCTTTCTTTTCCTCTCTTAGTGCTCGAAGGTGGAAGGGAAAGAATGAATGAAGGAAATGTGGTCTTGCTTCTATATAAGTGAGCTTGGTGATTTTAGTAACGGTAAAATGGTCCTTTCCCTCACCACTCCTACTCACTCTCCCTTAAACCCCACAATTAAACAAACAATATTACATACTTAACTAAATAAATAAAATTAATAACACACAATACTTAGTAAAATATAAACTAATAACCTTATTAGAACTCTTAAAACACGTTAAGTACTAAAACTGATAATTAATTACTAAACTGAGAACTGACTGAAAGCGGGGCACACTACAAGAAATTTTGGGATTTCCGGCGGACAAAATCCGCCGGAAAATCGTCCGCAGGTAACAGTTACCGGCGGATTTTCCGCCGGAAAATCCGCCAGTAATTCCCGGCGGAAAATCCGTCGGTAATTGTTACCTAATACGCCAGTATAATCCGTCGGTAAATGCCAAAATTCTGCCGTTAATTACCGGCGCCAAATCCGCCGGTAACATAATAGGAATCCGCCGGTAATTTTATTTTTTTAAAAAAAGTTTTTTTAATTAGTTAATTTTAAGAAAAAATATTTTTTATTATTTGTTTATTAAAATATTTATTATTTAATTCGTTTATTTATTTATAAAAATTTATTATTAATTTTGCAATATAAATATTTATTTTTTATATAAATACTAATTGAACGAGAATTGAATAATGCTTTAAAATGATAAAATTTGCATAAACATCCATACAAAATATTACAAATTATTTTAAAATATTTATTACAAGATATAAATTAAAATATCCAACAATTGAAATTAAAATATCTAATAAAACTGCTATTGATGACAGCGGTCGGACGGGTTGTTGTTGAGGTATGTATTATTTAACCATGTTTCAAAATCAGTATTGTTGAGGTCTAGATCTGTGTTGGGCTGCTGCCGGGGTTGCTCGGGCTGCTGCTGGGGTTGCTGAAGTTGCTGGGGCTGAGAGTACGGCTGACCATACAGACTGTGGAAGGAAGGCTGGATGAATGGTGCGTACGACTGAAAAGCAGAGCCGTAAGGCTGCATCTGCTGCGGTGGATAAAATGATGATGATGATGGCATAAATGGCCTCGGGTATTGAGACATACTATCCATCATTTGCTTAAAGCGCACCTCATTCAACCGCTACTGCTCCGCCTGCTGCTCACGCATCTGTTGTATTTCCTAATCATGTACCTTCTGTCGCTCTTCGATCTCACGCTGTTTATCGCTCAATTTTTGCGTCAATAGCTGAACATCGCTTAATTCTGAAGGCGTAGGGACATAAGAGCGACCAGTACTTCTATCTGAAGAAAATGGGGGATTCAGATTTGGAATAATGGAATTTGGGAAAGCAGACGGGCCCAAGCCACCAGCTCCTACTAACCAACCACTTTTTGATGGCCCAACAGATTCCTTCCAAGCAAGAAAAGCCGCTCGATTCTCCTTATTGGTATCAATCTCACTGCCACTACTCTGTTGAGTTTCACGATAACAGGTCTGCCAATCATAGAAATTTTTCTGAAAGCAACAACCAAGAAATGAATAATAACCATTAGTATGTAATATATAATATAATATTATAAAATCAATATATAAATAAAAATAATAAACGTTATTTACCGAAATTTCCCTAGACCGGTCTTCAACATATTCACCAGTCTCCTCTCGCATATGAAGTTGGCGGTGTAACTCAGGCAAAGTAGGTGGCCGACCAAGAAAAGCCTCCTATATATACATAGTTATTATTTAATATTATTATTTAATAAAATATAAAATATAAAATATGTACGTATGTATAATATAAATTTAATTAATTATTAACTTTACCATGCGTCTGTAATGTTTAGCTGTGTTGATAGAACCACCCGTGTTTATGCAACCCCCTCTCTCAGAAGCACTTCTTGGCTTTCTCACATTTTTGTTTATACTTCTCATCGTTCCATTTCAGTTGGAGCTCATGCCAATCAGAATCACCGATCCATGTCGGCTTCTTTGTCTTATTACGGTGTTTAGGGGTGTTCACGGGTTGGTTTGGATGGATTTTGACTAAATCCGTTATCCGAACCAATTATATTTAATTGGTTTGGTTTGGTGTGGTTTGGATTTTGTGTTTTTTCCTATAAAATCCGAACCAAACCGACCCGATATTAGATGGGTTGGTTCGGATTGGGCTCGCGGGTCATGTGTTATATTATCAAATTTTTAAAACATAGTATTGCTCTTTGGTAGTTTAGTCTAATTCATAAAAAAATGAAGAAGAAAGTAAAGTAAGGCAAGAATTTAATCGTGCATGAGTAATTAATTGATGTTTCTGTTGGTTTTGTAATGGAGTTGAATAAAGAAGGATAGGCACTCAACATGTAGAAGTAGAACGCAAACGCATATGTTGAAGTTTTTGTTGTTGAAATTTTCTTATGTTATCTGTATTATGATCGCCATTAACGCTAGTATATTTGACTTAAACTCCAAAATTATGGATCAAACTTTTAGGCCTGATCAGAATCAGAAATATAACATATACTCGTATGTTGAGTGCTTGAATTTTTGCCTAGAAAACATGCGCTTTGAATTTTGAAGAAAGGAATGGTTTATGGGTGTGAGAATTTAGTGGGAAACATTGAAGAGGAGTAAAATTGTAAAAGGGTAACGGACATATATATGGGTTCACGGGTTGGATTGGATTTAATTTTTAAAATCTGTTATCCGAACCAAACGAGTACGGGTCTTTACGGGTTGGTTCAGTTTTGATCCGATCACGAAAATTGTCCAAACCAAACGCTTCGGTTTGGATTGGGCAACGGGTTGGTTCAGATTTACCCAAACCACTGAACACCCCTAACGGTGTTCCCAGAGCATTTCAGAGAAGTGGTGAGAAGCTCTTGTGTTGAATGTTCTCTCAACTTCCTTCGCCGCATTTGGGTACCATGCCATTTTTTCCTATTTAAACAAATTTAATTAACTTGTTAGTAAAAACAAATTAATCAATTCAACAAAATTAAAAAATTAAAAATTAATTAATTCGTAAAAAAATTTACTCTGAATGCATTCCACATCTTTCAATCCTTATCTTTTTTGACCTCCGTCCAATTCGCCCACGGTTTAGTGTAATTTGCTTTGATGATGTCTGTGATCGTGTTGGATACAATCCTCCCAGGAATAAATCTGTACATAAAAAAGATAATTTTTTAGATAATAAATATATTTAAAGTTTTAAATATAAATCAAACAAATATCATTAATAAATAAATAAATACTTACTGGTGGACAACAACCTTCACTACTATACGACCGTCGGGCGTAACCTCAACCACCTCATTATCAATATTACATGCGTATCCCATCTGCATCTGGTGGGGGTATGGGAGTACCGGGTGGAGGCACAAATGGACGACTCAGCGTACTAGGTCCACTGCCATCATCCGTAGTAGGTGGAGCCACAAAAGGGCCATCAACAACGACACGAGTTACACGACGACGACCGCGTAAAGAAGTAGAAATCTTCTTAAAAAATCGGTCGGTGGGTCGACACGAGGTAGGTTATGATCAGATTCTGATCCTGATGATGCCATGACTGTATCTATATATATATATATATATATATATATATATATATATATATAATTAATATGATGAATAACATACCTGATGAATAACTTAAATAATGAATAACATGCATAAATGATGAAGAACATGCATAAATAATAAATAACATAAATAATGAATAATATGATGAACATACATGAATCAAGTATGATAAATATAAATATTTCATAACAAATTAATTAATTACAAATAAGATCATCTAACTAATTAGAATCCGATTCTTTCTCGAAATCACCATCATCATCAGATGAGTGAATTCCTGATACACCGACATGATCGACTGCATCCTCATGATTTGTATCTTCTTCTTCATTAACTTCATCACCAGTGTTTGGCTCATCACATAAACGAGTAATGGGTTCAACTTCAATCACTTCATTTACATTGGACATTTCATCCATTTGATATGGCACGTCCTCCACTGTGTCATCATTTGTCTCCACGCGACCTCTTGGTTTTGTCTTAATTGCGACACACCAACCACGTCGATCAGTCCGTGGTGATGGATAAGAGACAAAATAGACTTGTCTCACATTTTGTGCAATGACGAACGGATCATACAGTCGGTATCCACTATTCATTTTAATGTCCACTGTATTTGTCTTTAGATTAAACTTTGTTCCTCGAGCAGACGGATCAAACCAATTACAATAAAAAAACAACTACCTTTTGACAATAATCAAGATAAGGGTACGCCAGTTCATATATGTGTTCAACCACACCATAGAAATCATCATCGCCAGTGTTCAACCACACCATAGAAATCATCTTCGCCTCTCCTAGTGACACCCTTCATGCAAACTCCACTATTGACTGTTTATCTGCCATCTGTCCATTCCTTAGTGTGAAATTTGTATCTATTGACAAAATATGTGTGTCATTCTTTAACACATCTTCGAGGACCGTCAGATAAGTTCCTCAAGTGTTGGTTGGTAGGAGTCGGCGGGAGGGAATACACACATTGCCTAAACCACATTGGAAAATGCGCATGAATATGAGCAGAAGATTGTTCTTCACTTACTGCCACTGATGACAAGAACTCCCTAATAAGAATTCAAACCAAGCTTGACACCAATCTTTTAGCATCATAATAACTCTGCGGCAAAAGTCCTCTAACGGGGGTTGCATCCAACATCATTTTAGTCATGTATTCCATGCACAATTCCGCAACGTTAAATTGAGACTTAAGACCCAACAACCGAACACACATTGATAACTTAGAGTCTGTAGATTCTTCAAATAATAGTTTATTTGTCTCACTCAAAAACATATAAAACCTCTGAGCTTCCTCGTTTGGAACTTCTTCAACATCATATTGTGGTTCTTCGAAATCCAAATTTACACCGACAGCATCAGATATCATCCCCTAAACAACATCAAACGGATGATATCCCGTAGTCGTTGGATTACTACTTGATGTGAAAGCTTCTACGACTGGACTTGATGTGGGACCTTCTATTTGGATAGGAACATTATGAACCGCAGGAACTCCAGCTGCTACCTCGCCATGACGGGTCCATATCCAATAATTTGGCTTAAACCCATTATTGTACAAATCAAGTTGAACATCACCTTTATTTTTTATAGATCGAAACATACATTTGGAGCAGGACATCTAATTCCACCTTGTCGCTCAAATTCTTTTTGACGCATAGCAAAAAGAGCAAACTCTTCGACTCCTTGCACAAAACGTCGCTTCAACCCACCTCTTCCAGGATACATTCGATCATACATCCAACTACGTTCCATTTTTTTGTGGATTTTCCTATAATATAAATATATATACTACAATATATATATATTTATATATATATATATATATATATATATATATATATATATATATATCATATATGCGTATTAGAACAACTCTATTAATATGTTACTAAATAATTTACTCTAATTTTACTTTTTTAACAAAATTAAATTACTAATTTCGTATTTATTTTATTTTAAAAATATAAACAACAAATATTAACTACAATCTAATCTAAAAATTATACAACAAATTTAATTTATTTATTTTTTTCAAATTGTTTCAATAAATAAACAAAATAATTAATATTTATAATTCATTTTATATTATATTATATTCTATATTATATTATTATATTATATAATATTTCGTATTTATATAATACTATATATATATATATATATATATATATATATATATCATATATGTGTATCAGTACAACTTTATTAATGTGTTACTAAATAATTTCCTCTAATTTTATTTTAATTAATAAAATAAATAAAATAATTACAATATAATTTATTTTTAGAAATTAGTAGCATTTTATATCATATTAATTTTACTTTTTTTAACAATTATATATTACTAATTCGTATTTATTTTATTTAAAAAATATAAAAAACAAATATTAACTACAATCTAATTTAAAAATTATACAACAAATTTAATTTATTTATTTATTTCAAATTATTTCAATAAATAAACAAAATAATTAATATTTATAATTATTTTTATATTATATTATATTCTATAATAAATTACTGTATTATATAATATTTCGTATTTATATAATACTATTTATATATATATATATATATATATATATATATATATATATATATATATATATATATATATATATGTGTGTGTGTGTGTGTATTAGAACAACTCTATTAATGTGTTACTAAATAATTTACTCCAATTTTATTTTAATTAATAAAATAAATAAAATAATTACAATATTATTTGTTTTTAGTAATTAGAAACATTTTATATCATATTAATTTTATTTTTTTAACAAATATATATTACTAATTCGTATTTATTTTATTTAAAAAAATAAACAACAAATATTAACTACAATCTAATCTAAACATTATACAACAAATTTAATTTATTTATTTTTTTCAAATTATTTCATTAAATAAACAAAATAATTAATATTTATAATTCGTATTATATTATATTATATTCTATACTATATTATTATATTTAATAAAATTTCATATTTATATAATACTATTATTATATTATATAATAATACTATTATTATATTATTTATATTCGTATTATTATATTATATAATAATTCGTATTATTATAATAATAAAATTTCATATTTATATAATACTATTAAACAACTAATATTAATCACAATCTAATTTTTATACAACAAATTAAATTTATCTATTTTTTTAACAAAAACTTATAAACTAGCAACATCAAATAAATTTTTACTAAATACTAATAATATCTATAATTTGATAACTAACCGGTAGTGAAGAGAAGTGTCTGACTTGACGCTAATTCCGGATTCCTTCGAATAAATTTTCGACCAAACTCCAAAAAACTGCTAACAAAATAATATCAGAAGTATCAGAAGTATTAATTAAACAAGAGAAGAGAATGGAGAAAAATATGAAGGGAAAAGGAAGGAAGTATCATACCTGTTTGCTGCCTGATGAACCGACGAACAGAGAAATAGGAGAGAATGGCCAGCAAGAGAAGAATGGAGAGAATTTGAGAGAAATACTGTAGTTTTCTGTTTAGAAAAAAATGGAGAGAATAGAGTGATTTTTGGGTGGAGAGAGTAGGGAGTGAGAAAGGTCTCAATATATAGAGCTTCTCAAACGGCTATAATTTTAAAATATGGAAATATCCGCCGGAAATGGCTCTTACCAGCGGATCTGGTCAAACGGGCAAAAACAATTTTCTAGACGCTAATCCGCCGGAAATGGATCTTACCGGCGGATCTTCTGCATACCGACGGATATGACGCAATTACCGGCAGAAATGTTTAGCTTACCGGCGTAAATTTGAAAATTCGAATTTCAAAAAGAACCGCCTTGATGATTACCGGCGGATATTACGAAATTACCGACGGACTTTTGAAAATTTGAATTTCAAAAATATCCGCCAAAAAGGTCTACTACCGGCGGAAATTGTAGCTGGTGATTACCGGCAGATATATGTGCCAGAAACCAGTATTACCGCCGGATTTCTTTTTATATTTTTTTTAATATTACGCAATATTTTCGCCGGTAACTGTAATTACCGACGCATCCAATTTTTTTTTCTAAAGAACAGTTCCGCCGGAAATAGAGGAAAAATCCGCCGGTAATTTACTGGGGGATTAAAAGCCGCCGAAAATTGAGGAAAGTCCGCCGGTAATTTACGGGCGGAACAAATTCGCCGGTAACAGCAAAAATGAGTAGGAAATTTACCGGTGGATTTTTTCCGCCGGAAAAAAACCGCCGGTAATGCACGAAATTCTTGTAGTGGTAATTGATAATTGAAATCTAAAAACTGAGGGTGTTACGAGCAACAATATAAAATCGATGTCAAGATGGAGGTTAATAACGATACCCCCTTTTGGACGCTGGAATACCCAAGAAAGACACACTTAACAGCTCGAGCAGATAATTTATCAAGACTAGGTGAAAGGTCATGGACAAAACAAGTGGAACCGAATACTCGATGAGGAACAACATACAAGGGCTTCTTGGGGAATAAGAGAATGTGAGGAATCTCATTACCCAATACTGAGGATGGCATGCGATTTATCAAATAACAGGCAGTGAGAACATCATCACCCAAAAGTTTAAAGGTGCATGTGCATTGATCAATAAGGTACGAGCTGTATCAACTAGGTGACGATGCTTTCGTTCAGCAACACCATTTTGTTGCGGTGTGTGCAAACAACTAGACTGATGGATGATGCAATGAGACGCCATGAAAGAGTTGAACTATGCAGAGAAGTATTATTTGGCATTGTCACTCCGCAAAATTCGAATTGTTTTACCAAATTGGGTTTTTATATCTGAGCAAAAAGTTTGAAAGGCACCAAATAATTCTGAACGATCTTTCAACAAAGTGATCCATGTGCATCTCTAGAAATCATCAAAGAAGGTAACATAATACATGTACCCTAAAGTTGAAGGCGCACGACTTGGACCCCAAACATCCGAATGAACAATATCAAAGGGAGACTTGGATCTTTCATTGGTACTACTAGGAAAAGATTCTCTAACATGTTTGCCAAGTTGGCATAACTCTCAATCTAAGGACTTTAAATGTGAAAAATGAGGAACCAACACCTTTAACTTATCTTGACTTGGATGACCCAAACGATTATGAATGACTTCAGGTGATGTAGAAATAGTGCATACAGTGGATGGAGGTTTCTGCTCCAATTGAAGGTAATATAGACCCTGTGATTCAGTTCCTGTTCTAATCATCTTTCTCGTACTCTGGTCCTGTATAAAGAAAGAGTCCTCTTCAAATGTTACGGAACATTTGAGAGTGCGGGTGAGTTCTTTAACTGAAATCAAATTAAGAGGGCAACCAAGTACATATAAGACTAAATTTAGAGGCAAAGTTGGAAGAAGTGAAGCTTGACCAATACTGGTGACGTGTGCCTTAGAGCCATTAGCAAGGGTAATGTGGTGAGGTATTTTAGGAGGGGTCAAATTAGAGATAAGAGAGATATTATCAGCTATATGATCAGAAGCACTAGAATCTAAAACCCGAGATCCTACAAATTGAGATGCACAAACAGTAAATTTATTGAAACAAGTAAAAGTGGCTGAGGAGGAAGCTTTTTAACTCCCATCAAAGTACGAACAATAATTAACCTCAACGTGTTTGGAAGAGAGTGACCAAACATAAATGTTAACTCGATGATACTCAAAAACTGAAAATTGGATCCAAACAGCCACAAAAAACACTTTTTTGTGATGATAAAACCTGAAGACAGCAACAACAGTGGAGGGACAATACATAGAGCCTCAAAACTTAACAAACACACTGAAAAAACTAGAGAGGAACCATAGAAAGCCCTTGAACACCCCTCTAACGCGGTACCCACAAGCTGAAAGTGGGCCCAAAAGAACCAGAAGAGATAGGTGAGTCAAATGGTGGCAACGACGATGCGAAACGGCGAAGGTAAGGCGGCGCGTGGGCTTCACGCGCAGAGGAGTTCAGAACTTTGTGATGACGCATGACAACGCGTGGCGGCGTTTCTGGCGGCGAAATTTCCTCCGGGGGCATATCAGCGATCGACGACTCTAATGGTGGGTGTGTGTAGTCATAGGTGACAGCGACGGTGGGATTCCGGTGACTGGTCCTATAACTGCTCCGGGAAAAAACAATAATGTCAACAACTAGATTAAAAGGAGACTAGGGTTAATCTTTCTCTAGATACCATCTTGAATAGAATGAATTTCTTATATATAATGAGAAGAAGTTACAAATATATATAAAGTGACAATCTCTCTAAAAGAGGAAACTAAATCAATGATAATAATAAGAGAATAAAACTAATAATGACTATAATCAACAAGTTTCACCCATTTCACTATGTCACGAAATCACATGTCAATGACAAAGTTCTTCTCCAAGGAAGATTGAGTTCTGCTGGCTTATGTGCTCTTCCCTCAAGTAATCTGTCCACACAAAATTCTGCTTTTGCCTTCTGTCAACTCTCTTGTAACTGCTTCTAGTGATGTTTACTTCAAATGGCACTATAGATTGGGTCATCCTAGTCTTGATACTCTTAACAATGTACTTAAATCTTGGAACATGTCCTCTTTTCAAAAGAATAAAAATGAATTTTGTGTAGCTTATTGCTTAGAAAAGTCTCATAGATTGCCTTCATCTTTATCTAACACTATGTATAATGAACCCCTAGAACTTGTTTTCTGTGACTTATGGGGTCCTTCCCCAATGCAATCATCCATGGGTTATAAGTATTACATTTCTTTCATTGATGCTTTTAGTAGGTACACATGGATTTACTTTTTACATGACAAATCTGAGACACTAACTATCCTCAAACAGTTGAAAGCCCTTGCTGAATTACAACTCAATAGGAAAATCAAGTCCATCCAATCTGACTGGGGGGTATTTCGTCCTTTCAAACACTATCTTGCTACCCAAGGGATCATGTAGTGACTGAAAAATCCGGGTGAGATTCCTCTAAGGTTCAAAAATGAAGCCGCCACCAAAGTTTAGTTTAAGGGCAAATGTTGGAAAATCCCTTTGAGTTTGGATAAGGGTCCTTGAGACCAGATTTGGGTTCGGGAGTCGGTTATGCGTGGGGAAGGTTTTAGCACCCCATGACATCCTTCCTAACGAAGGTTACCTGCTAACTAGTTGTAGGAAAGAATATTAATTTTGAAAATGTTTATTTTACCCTTTTATTGTGAATTAGAGGACACTAAGAGAAAGAAAAGACTTGATATTTTTTGAATTGAAGAAAAGGATTATTTAGGAAAAGACTAAAAAAGGTTTTTTATTAGTGCAATTGACAGAGGTCGGCCGCCCTCTGCTCCTACATATCTCTTGGTAGAGAATCAAATCACACGTAGTTCCCGGTAGAAAACTTTGTTTGTTGGTGTGTTTTATTTAGGGATTTTAGGACTCCTGAGTGATCAGTTCATTTGTCCTAAAATGATGACTAATCCGACTGTACAGTCGGCTTAGTCCCCTATTATGTAAAAAGGGGTTTTTTGGAGTTTGGAAAATGGTTTGAAGTGTGTTGGTTTGATTTTATTGGAATAGGGATTTTAGGACTCCTGGGCCGTACGGCCCATTCATCCTAGAACGCCGACTAACCCGTCTGTACAGTCGGCTTAGTCCCCTATTTTGAAAATTTGATTCGTGAAAGAAGTATGTTTGTGTTTATTTTGATTTAGAAATTGTTTGTTTTAAATAGGGATTTTAAGACATGATCCGTAACGGTTCATTAGTGACCTAAAAAGCAGACTAACCCAACTGTAGAGTCGACTTAGTCCCCTATTTATATTTTTTGAAAATGAAGTATTTATCTATTTATTTTTATAGGTTTTTGTAAAAGAAATTAAATAAAAACGAAAAGAGAGGGTGCAGTAGTAAAATGGGGTGCAGTTTGCAGAAAGGAGTTGTATTATTAAAAACTGGGTGTGAAAAGCAGCAGCCCAGTTTGTAGACTGGTCCACGAATTCATGGGCCTTTCAGGGGGGAGGCGTAATACGAAAATGAGTGGTGTAAGTAGTGTTGAGTTAAATGAAAAGACATAAATAACCCTAGGCTTCCACACTATATAAGGCATTTAAAAAAAAAACCTAAACCTAATTCTTCTCATTCTTTCCCACGGCGCCGTCCAAGCCCAATCTCCTCTCAACCCTAATTTCTTCATTATCCTCTCAGCCGCAACACCCAAAATGGAGAGAGAGAGAGAGAGAGAGAGAGAAGCGAAATTTTAGGACTGAGAGAGAAAGAGAGGAAAACAGGGAGAGAGTTTTGACGCGCAGAGAGAAAAGAGGGAGGAAGGCGACAGAGTTTGAAGCGCAGAGAGGGGAAAACGGGGGGAGAGAGAGGCGACGGTGATTGACACCAGAGTGACTGTATTCGCATCAAAGGGTTTGCGACGGTGCAGGTTTGTCCACGGCGGAGACGGTGGGTAGACTGTGTGACGGTTGTTTTGATTGATTACGGTGGTGGTTGACGGCGAGATTTGGTGGTTGGTTTGACGACGGTTTGCGACGGTGAGGAGGAAGAGAGGAGAGAGAGCGCGATGCACGGTGAGGGAAAGGGAGACCGAAATCACGCAGGAAGAGAAACAGAGGGACGGTAGACGTGGACGCAGCGTCGTGACGGCGGAGAGGGGAGGACAACAGCGTTTTGTTCGCGGTGGTTCACGGGGCTTCGCGACAGTCCATGAGGCGGTGATAGTGAGATTCGCGATGGTGACAGAGTTTGAAGCCGCTGTTTTCGTTCTCAAAAGCCATGGGGCGACGGTAACGGTGGTGATTCACGGCCAACGACCACCGTCTACGGTGGTCGGAATCTGAAGGGTATATTCTACTATGTTTTTTTTGCTTTTCACGGTTCTAACGGTGCTGGTTTTTTACGGCGGAGATGGTGGGTTGACTGTGTGACAGTTGTTTTGATTGATTACGGTGGTGGTTGACGGCGAGATTTGGTGGTTGGTTTGACGACAGTTTGCGACGGTGAGGAGGAAGAGAGGAGAGAGAGCGCGATGCACGGTGAGGGAAAGGGAGACTGAAATCACGCAGGAAGAGAGACAGAGGGACGGTAGAGGTGGGCACAGCGTCGTGACGGCGGAGAGGGGAGGACAACAGCGTTTTGTTCGCGGTGGTTCACGGGGCTTCGCGACAGTCCACGAGGCGGTGATAGTGAGATTCGCGATGGTGACAGAGTTTGAAGGCGCTGTTTTCGTTCTCAAAAGCCATGGGGCGACAGTAACGGTGGTGATTCACGGCCAACGACCACCGTCTACGGTGGTCAGATTCTGAAGGGTATATTCTACTACGTTTTTTTTTTGCTTTTCACGGTTCTAATCTCCTTCTTTTATTCCATTCTCTGATTTCTGATTTGTGGTTAACTGACTCTCTTGCTACTTCATTTTTGAAAGACAGACCTCTAAAGAAACTAGTTTTTTATCATCAGTACCTATTTTGAAACCCTAATTCGTATTTTTGAGATCTCTATAGAAATCTCTTTTCTATTCATAATTTGTTCATAACCCGTCCCTAGTTAAATTCTGCTCATGATGCTAAAATGTGTACAGACCTAGCAATTTTTAAGACTCTTCATCATCATCCTAATTCTATCTATTTACAGTTATGGACTGATTATGTGTTCAAAAAGAGATCCTATTTTTAACAATCTCAGGGTCTAAAAACAAAACTAACAATCTAATTTTAGTTTACGGAAGTACCAACCTTTATTCCAGCTTCTGATATTCGCCTTTCGCTATTACCGATATTTTCTAATCGTTGCTGCTACTTCTCGAACTACCCTTACTGCGTCTGTTTCTGGACCCTTTTTACTGTTTTGAGATTAGGGTTTCAGCGTGAAACCCTAGTCTTTTGGTTCTGAATTTTTGTCTAATTTTCTCTGAATTTTCGTATCTGCTTTTGTGTGTATCAGGCTTGTTTTTATAGGCAGAAATTAGGGTTTCTGATCCTTCTCCATTTTTCTTTCCTTTTTTGCAGGTTTTGGGCTTGGGTTGGAGAAGGTGGATGCTTGGTGAGCAAGGAAAGGAGCTAGGGTTCAGTTGCTGCCTTTTTCTCGTTTTTTTGTAATTTTTGTAATTTTCGTTTTTCTATATTTTTTGTATTTTTATTATTTTTTGGGATTATTGTATTTTTTTTGTATTTTTGGATTATTGTAAATTAAATTTTAATTCTGATTTTATTATATTTTGGGATTTAAATCTGATTTTATTATCAATTTTTATGGCTTTGTGATCAAGAAGGATAAAATAGGTCCAAAAAATAGCCATAGGCCCATTTATCAAAACCGGCCCAAAGGTTAGATGTAGGCCCAAACAACCCAAAACATTAGGCCTAACCCTGCCTATTAAAAACTGATTCAAAACAAAAAGCGTAAGCCCAACTAGATAAGCTAACAAAAACAAGCCCAAAAGGTTGGACATAGGCCCAATTGGACAATTTGGTCCGACTTTAAACAAAATAGTATGAAATGCCACAGGTTTGTGACACGGGGCTAAAGCGATTATGATAAAAAGACCGGGCAAAATTAGGGTATAACAGCTGCCCCTCTTTATTTATATTTTACTAGAAAAGGTGAATGGTTTTCAGATTTTCGTAGTAGAAATACAAATAAAGATAGATTAGACGCTAATTTTGTCTGCTTAGGGGGAAGAGGAGTTAGGGAAACGAGGGATGATTAACACTTGGCGTGTTAACCGAGAACAATAAAGAAATGATCGCTGGGGATCTGGAGGAGCACTAGGGCTCTAAAAGAGTATTTGGGCTCTAAGGGAGCACTAGGGCTCCAAGGATTTTCCTAAACCCTGAAGGACCATTTGGGGTCTGAAGGTGCACTGGGGCTTTGAAGGACCACTGGGGGTCCAAAAGAGCACAAACTAGCAATGGTACTAGTAAAATGGTATGCTCGGGGGTGGCCTTTTTCGAGCGGCCGGAGGGACAAGATCAGGTCGTTGACCTAATTTGCTCAACTCCAAGGACGTCCACCATGTCTTAGGCTGACACGCTAGTCTGAAGGACCTGGGGTCGGATGATCCGTCGCGCTCAGTGGCGACATAGAGATCTTGAGGGTAGAGTTCGAAGTCGTTGTTTCGACAAACTGGGTCGAACTGAACTGATGGACCTGGAGTCGGATGATCCTTCGGTTGCTCGATAACGTGACGTGCGATCTGGAGTGAATGACCATTGGAGGTCTAAAGGAGCGCCGGGGCTGCGAGGGACTGCTGGGGGTCTGAGACTCTGAATTGTGATATGAGACCAGTGCTTGGAGCACTGACTTTGAGGGAACAAACTATTAGGATTGACACATGGTGTACTTGCCTAGGACATACCTAATGAATGCATTTACCTGAGAAGGGAAAAACTATCTATATTTGGCATGTCTAAAAATGCGATGAATGATGCATGCGTGCAATATGGGTATGTGAAATAATGGGATGAATGAAACGTGGCAGATGATGTGAGTTGAAGTTGGTGGAACATGGAGGTTGGCAAACAACGTATGTGAATGCAATGTGTATGATTTTTCCTTTTGCCTTTTCTTTTTTGCTTTTTTTTGTCTTTGTCTTTTTTTGGGGCCTCTCTTTTTGCTGGTACTTCAACCCGCAGGACTTCCGGCATGAGGCTATCAAGTGCATTCGTACTGCTAAGTCAATTGCGCATGACTGGGACTTATCATTTGAGATGATCGCGCATTTATTGCTCTATTCCTACGGTTCCTTTCTTCCTTATTGGTATTTTAATGAAAGACTATATCTCTTCTGTGATTCTCGGAAATTTCGTAATGATTGTAATGTTTTTGATTATGTCACATGTTTCACAATCCAGTATCAATTATCACAAAACATCATTTCATAGATAGACGGAAGAAAAAAGAAAGGAAAGTGTTTGATATTGACAATGGAGGCCAAATGTGCAGAAGGCACACCGACTTAAGATTACGTCAGGAATTTCATTGAAAGAATAAGAAAGCTGAAATACTAAGCAGACTTCTCGGTAGTTGGTCTCCTTGAAGTAACGGTGATGGCCACCCACGCTCACGACCTTGATCACTCATCATCCGACTTTTGGAAGTGTTGATTGCCTCAATGTTGTTTAGTCCAACTTACTGACCCTAATTTTTGCCTGGATTGTCCCTTTTGGATTTTCAATCCACCGGGCCGCTCTAACTTTTGCCTAGGTCACCCTTCCGGGTTTTCAACCTAGCGATCTTATTTTTGCTTGGCTCATCTTTCTCATTTTTCTATACTTCATTTTTTAGGCAGCGTTCACCGGGAGTGGGAGGTCTTCCCCGTCCATTTTTGTGAGAATTAAGGCTCTTCCAGAGAATGATTTCTTTACCACGTGAGTTCCTTTATAGTTCGAGGTCCATCTCCTGCGGGAATCCTTTTTGGTATGACTTTC
Organism: Astragalus membranaceus; assembly: GCA_039519185.1. NCBI lineage: Eukaryota > Viridiplantae > Streptophyta > Magnoliopsida > Fabales > Fabaceae > Astragalus > Astragalus membranaceus. Next base: position 19,254,157 of record CM076853.1, read on the forward strand.
TTGGGCACCCAGTCTCCTTAAAATTGTTGAGGACAGACCTTCTTTTGTTAAGTTTTCTTTGTTCTTTTCCGATATGACATAAGACAACCGTTCTTTTGTTTGGTGAGGTTTAATGGAAGTACTACTCCCATCGTACTACTCCCATGTTGAAGTATGAACGAGATCTGATCTCCATGTAAGGTGAAGTGTCACTATCATCCCTGATATTCTTTGTTTGTTGTCGCAACTGCCCCAATTGTTTTTTGGGCGGGATGCTAAGGGATCATGATGCTCGGCTTGGAGTCCTTACATGGCCCTTTCACCATTGTCCGTGATGATCTTTTTAGGAAAGCCGTAACGGCAGACCAAATTTCTCGATAATCACGGATTTGTTACACCAGTGGGCGTCTTATGTCAGACAAGGTGATGTAAGCGAACTTTCTTGATTTGCTATCCTTTGGGTGTGATGTTAATTTTAACACCTTTTTATCTTCTTCCGTGCCCAAGTTAATCATTTCGTTTAATTCCACGCGAGGCTGGGCCATTTTATCCTTTTGTTCCATTATTCTCATTACCTCGGGAAGAGTTTCCCAGTTATCTTCAACATCTTCCTTGGTTTGATTAATGGGGCGATCAAAATTATGACATGAGTTACCGGCGTTGTTATTTTCAAGGACAAATTATTTAGGTCTGCATGAGTAGAAATTGAAGAAGGATAAAGGAAAACGTAAAGCGAGCAAATGAGTAAAGAAGGAATTTATTGGAGAATTCAAAATGCTATTTTATTAATATTGATACCGGAAAGAAACATGCGTGCCCTTATTGAAAAGTCCTAAGGCTTTGGGCGGAGCCATAGGATTTGCATTACGTAACATTACTTTGAACCGAAAATCACAAGAAAATCAACAATCTCCCAATTCATAAGTGCTTCAGTTGCAGGACAAAGGCGCACAAGGTTGATGATGCTATTTTTAGCCCTTTGATCGCCTTCAAAAGCATTGACGGATGACTTCTCATGCCCCTGGCAAATGGTTAGTGCCTCTGTTCGGAGCATCCTCATTGAAGCTCAACCATTTGGATTTGATCAGATCTTGAATCACATGTTTCAGTGCCTTGCAGTTTTCTACTGAATGCCCAATTGCGCCTGCGTGAAACTCGCAAGTGGCGTTCGGGTCATAGCCTCTCGGGAAAGGAGGTTCAATGGGCCTCATCGGGCGGGGGGAGATTAGGTTGTGACTAGTGAGGTGGTCTAACAGATCTGAGTAGGATGCGGGAATTGGATCAAACTGTACATGTCTCCTTCCTGGGTAGTTTAGTGGTTTATGGCTTTTAGTGGTTTGGGTAGAGAGGTGCAGGGCTTGAGGATGGTTTTTGGAAGTGTAGGAGGCTTTCAAAGATCCTGTTATGGAATTGGTTTCCCCTTCATTATTTCTAACAAATCCTGTGAAGGGCTTCTTTGGGTTATTGGTTTCGGCCGAGCCGTAAGAAATTTTCCCGTTTCTCATTCTGTTTTCCAACCTTTCCCCTATGGTGATCATGTCTGAGAAGTTAGAGGATACGCTCCCAATTAATCTGTCATAGAAGGGTGATTGCAATGTATCTATGAACATGGACACCATCTCTTTCTCTAGTAGAGGCGGTGCTACCCGCGCTGCCGACCCTTTCCAACGCTGGGCATACTCCTTGAATGATTCTTTGTTTCTTTTCACCATATTCTGCAACTGTGCTCTATCGGGAGCCATATCGATGTTGTATTTGTACTGCTTTAAGAAAGCATCAGCCTCAAAACCATTGTCAATGGGCAAGTGAGCGAGCCATAACAGATAAACCAGCATCATCAAAAGAGCCAGGTAAGTATGAAATATCTGCTATTGATCATCTTGCCTCAAAAGTGGACGCACTTTTTCAAAAATTTGAAAAATTAAATGTAAGTGCCGTCTCACAAAGTTTTTCTCCTACTACTCCACCATGTGAATTATGTGGGTTGTTGGCCATATTGGAGCTGAATGCCAGCTTGAGGCATCTAGTACTGGAAATGAGCATGTTAACTATGCTCAAAAGGAAGATCCGTTTTCAAATACTTATAATCCTGGGTGGAGGAATCATCCAAATTTTTCTTATAAAAATCATCCACCCAATCCAGCACCTAGACCACCTCCTGGTTTTCAGAATCAAAGGGTTTTTAACAACCCACAAAACAACCCGCAAAAGTCGAACTTGGAATTTTTGATGGAAAAATTTGTTTCATCTCAAACAAAACAAAATGAAGAATTCAAAAATCAAACTGGTTATTTGAATGACACACTTATCAAATTAGTATCAAAAGTCGACTCTATTGCCACTCATAATAAAATGCTTGAAAATCAAATAACTCAAGTGGCAACACAGGTGGCTTCATCCTCTAAATCTTCGGGGGTATTTCCTGGACAGCCTGAACAAAATCCATATGGCCAAATAAATGCCGTCACCCTTAGAAGCGGAAAACAATTAGAGGAACCAAGAGCAAACCAAGAAAAAATTGTGAGTGAAAAACATAATTTACCATGTGAGCAAGAAGAGAATGAAAAAGAGAAAGAACCAGAAAAAGAAAGAGAAGAACCATACATCCCCCCACCACCATACAAACCACCCATTCATTTTCCCCAAAGATTTGCAAAAAACAAACTTGACGAGCAATTCAAAAGGTTTGTCGACTTGCTTAAAAAGCTTTACCTCAACGTTCCTTTCACTAATGCATTGTCTCAAATGCCGCTTATTCTAAATTTTTGAAAGAAATTTTATCTAAAAAAAGAAAAATAGACGACTATGAGACGATTGCATTAACAGAAGAATGAAGTGCAATTATCCAGAACAAGCTGCCACAAAAGCTCAAAGATCCAGGTAGTTTTTCCATACCTTGTGTAATTGGAAGTGAAACTATAAACAGAGCAATGTGTGATCTAGGAGCCAGTGTAAGTTTAATGCCTCTTTCTCTTTGCAAAAGACTAGGGATAGGTGAACTTAAACCCAAGGTAGGGCAAACTTTTATACCGGTTGATTTTGTTGTAATGGAAATTGAAGAAGACTCCCAAATTCCTATTCTTCTAGGGAGGCCTTTTTTAGATACTGCAGGGGCAATAATTGACGTTAAAAACGGTAAGTTGGTTTTTAACGTGGGGGATGAAAAGGTTAAGTTTGAAGTTTCAAACTTCATGAGGAGTCCGTCTGTAAAGGACTCATGCTGCAAGATTGATATTGTAGACTATTGCGTGCGAGACTGCTCTTTAGCATCATCTTCACAAGATAGTCTGGAAGATTGCCTTTTAGGCAACGCAAATACAAATGCAGCAGAGGAAACCCAATTCTACATAAAAATTTTAGATGAGAATCCACCATCACAGAAATTGGGTACTGAAACTTTGGGTGAGGGAAAACCTCGACCATCTCCTTTGTCTTATTTTTTACCTTCCTTTGTGAAAATAACATTTGATCTAGGGGGAATTGAAAATAAAATCTTATTGCTTATCCAACTTCCATTTTACAAGCCATGGGATCCAGAAATATGTTTTCATTCTTCATGTGTCACTTGGTCTTTATGCTTCAAGCAATGGGACCCAGGAATAACTCTACAAAGGGAAGCTGTGATCCGATGAGCTATCCTAACCCCTTTTGTGTTGTTTTATTTGAAAAATCATTGAGGACAATGCCTAGTCCAAGCATGGGGGGTATTTTATTGCTTTTATTGGGTATGTCTTTATTGCTTTGCTAAGTTTTTATCTTTTTGTACTCTGAGTTGTATCTGCTCCCTCCATGATGAAACTTTGTGAACCCTAAGCATGTTTTAGATAAGCCTTTTCTGGACAAAAATAATTTTTCAAATTTTCATTAGCAATCATCTAGGTGGACTGGTTGGGAACAACAAAATTGTATCATGGTTCGATTTCTACTTCTAGGGCTTTTTCACACACACACTATTGAGACTGTTTTCAGTTGTTAATACAATTAGAAGGACTGAAGAGAAACTAGTAACCTGGTTCTCTTGGTGACATTCACTGGATGCGCGGTTACTGGAGAAAAACGTCTGAGTTGGGGTATCAAAAAAAAAAATATGCAAAACCAATTCAAAATGCAAAAATTGGTGCATTTTAAATGTCAAAATGAATTGTTAGTGTAACGCCCCAAAATAATTCAAGTATTTAATTAATTTAATCAGGTGCTATAGTGGTTGGTTATATTAAAATAATAATAGGATATTTAATTTAACTAAGAGGTAGTGGTTAATAAATAAGGGAGTGGTGTGTTAATTATGTTAGGGAGTAGTGGAAGTAATTAATGGAGTGTAAATAAGGCCCGTTATTGTTAAGTAGCCCAATTAAGCTAATAAAAACCCTTAGGGTTTTAGGAAACCCTTACTTGAGCAAGAAATCGAAAGTTAGAAAGTGAGGAGAGTGAGAGAGAAGAGGCGCGATTCGGCTAGAAGGAAAAAGGAGGGAGTTGCGCAAGTTCAAGAGAGAAAAGGCTTGGATTGTTGGTGTCTTGGTGAAATTGCAAGGAGCTTGTAAATTCTTCCATTAACAAAAGGTTAGGGGGCTCTCTTTTCATCCTTAATAACTTATAGGAATAGAATCACATGAGTTAGGTTTTAGGGGGGGTTTGATTGATTGAATTGAATTGTTGTGTTTGGATGTTTTTGTTATGATGAATGTAAATTGTTAAATCCATGTTGTTGATGATGAACTTATGTTATTTTTGGTAGAATCCATAATTGATTAGTATTGAGATGTACCTGATATTAGTCATGCAAGTTAGGTGTATGTTGTAATGACTAAATAAAATCGAGAATGGAAACGATTTGGGTAGAGGTTCAGTATTTCGGTAACTGGGAACGTTGTGTTGACTGAAAAATTATGTGGTTTACTGTTCTGGAAAATAGACTTAATGCTTGTTAATTTGGCGTTGATTTGGTTGTATTTGGAGTTGTAAAACTTAAGTTATAGGTGAAACAAGTTAGGTTAAAATTCTGGAAACGATTTGGGTAGAGGTTCAGTATTTCGGTAACCGGGAACGTTGTGTTGACTGAAAAATTATGTGGTTTACTGTTATGGAAAATAGACTTAATGCTTGTTAATTTGGCACTAGTTTAGTTGCGTTTAGAGTTGTCTAGCTTGAGATATGAATTTCACAAGTTAGGATAGGATTTTGGAAACAATCTGGACATAGGGTCAGTGTTTTGGTCACTGCATTTTCAAAAGAACTCATTTTCAAACGAATCCAATTTCTTTGAAAACTAGACAGAATTCTCCCCAGTTTATGCACAAGTTTCATGCAATTTGATTGAGTTTTGGTCATTTTAGAACTGCTTGAATTTGAAGGACAGAAACTGCCCTCTTTTGAAACTAGTATGTGTGTTTTTGAAAACTGTATCTGTTAGACTGTCTTTTTCAAAAACTGAACTTAGGAATAAGGAGTAGACCCATAGGGCTTTCCAACAAGTATTTATTTGTCGAAATCCGGTGTGGGTTACTATTTTAATCAATTCGCCAAAGTAAGCGCATGGTTACGGAATTTCTGCACCTTGTTTGTTTTTCGCGATATCTTTTGATCCGGGAACCCGATTGAGGCGTTCTAAGATGCATTGAAGAGCTCATTCAGAGGCCTAACCGATTAGTCTATTTTTAAGGCAAAATGAACTGTTTTGTATTGCTGTTGCTGTTTTATGCTGCTGTTTATATTGCTGCTGCTACTCTATGTGCTGTTTTGGTCCCTACGGGTGTTGTTTAGTCCTTTGGTGACAATGTAGTCGCGTAATTAATTGTGCTTGGTGTGATTGGTGTGCTATCCTTAGGGCTGAAATTTTGGAGATGTATAATGGTGTGATAAATTATTGGTGAGTTTATTGGTGAGTGCCCTCAAGGCAATGGTCTATGACCTTTCTTTTGGTGTTGGTGAGTTAATAAAACTATTGGTGAGTTAATCAAATTATTGGTGCGCATGTTATTGCACTGTTGTGGTGATTTTGGTGTGTATGGTGCATTGTTCATGGCGTCGCATAATCATGTGCATTTATTGGTGAGCAGAAGGCTTCGGCCTTATTTTGGTGTATGCCCTCAAGGCTAATTTTTGGTGATGGATCCTCATGCATGTGCCCGTGGAGTTTTGGGTTGCATCTCATATATTGGACATGCATTCGGTACTTTTCCTGGTGATTATAAATTGATGGTGTATGTGGAGATAATTGTAATTTGGTGTATTTAGTTATATTTGGTGTTGTTCTCGGTGATTGAAAATATTCGGTGCTGTTTCTTGGTGAATGAAAATTAATGGGGTATGTTGTTATTGTGGGGAATTGGTGTGCTTAGTTGCCTTCTCTAAATGATGCTTATCTTATTTGTTATTACTTATGAAATGAGACTCACCCTACTGCTTTTGTGTTGCTTCTTATGTCGGCAACGTGCAGGTGATAGCGAGTGAAGGTGATCTAGTACCTTCTCCTAGTCAGTTGAGTCTGCTCTGATACGTAGCACTAGGGGGGCGTTTAGTTTACGTATTATTTTATTTGATGTTTTGAACTTTATTGGTGATGTAATTTGGCATTTTAAGATTTGGTGATTATTCCGCTGCGATGACTATTATGATTTACTTTGGTGTAGGCTAACAGATTATTTGCGGTGCTATGTATCGTACCTTATGACTTTATGAATTAAATTTCGGAGACTACTATGCGTTGTTGTTTTGAAATGTGGCACCCTCTTGTGGATGCATTAAAACGTTTTTGGAAACTCTGATCTTAAATGAATTAAATAGTAGCTTAGTAGAAGGGGGTGTTACAGTTAGCATATAAAATCAAAAAGAAAAGAAAAATGCTTGAATACCCAACGTATAAAGACCCTCCTTTGAGACCCGGTCTTAGTAAATGGAGGACCCAAGCTTAAGAATGCTGGGGAACCGGTTCTAAAATGACATTGATATCATCTCTAGAGTATTGATACTTTAAAATTGTCTCCCAATTCCACAAGAAGCCCAGATAGTATTTCTCAAACCAAAGTGTTAGAATTGCCCCACAGTTCACTTAATGTTTCAATGTGAAAATAATTTTCTTTCAGAATTGGCCTAAGGATTTACACTTTTTCTGCCTGAGGACAAGCAAAGGTTCAAGCATAGGGGAGTTTGAGAAGTCTATTTTTAGAGTCTTTTTAATAGTTATTTTTATTAGATTTATTTGGTATTTTAATTATATTTTTGAGCTATTTTACTACAAATGTTTACTTTTTATTTTCAGGTTTTATTTTGAAGCAAAAGAGAAAATATGAGCTAAAATGAAGAACAAAACTGGCGCAGCACAGGGCCCCAAGGGCGCCAAGGAGCAAAACTGGCGCAGCACAGGGCCCCAAGGGCGCCAAGGAGCAAAACTGGCGCAGCACAGGGCGCCAAGGGCGCCAAGCAGCACAACTGGCACAGGACTGGCACAGGACTGGGCGCCAAGGGCGCCAAAAAGCAGTCAATTTTGGCTGCGGCCACTTGTTTGTGGCCATCTTTGCCAACTTGATTTTTCACTTCTTTTTGACCATTTTGCCCCTCCACTCAAAGTGCTTTGTCCACTTGTTGATGGCTATCTTTGCCAACTTGCTTTGTCCACTTGTTGATGGCTATCTTTGCCAAAACTTGAATTGACCATTTTGCCCCTTCCCTCATATTTTCCTATAAATAGGACCTTGATCCTCACTTGTAAGTAAGCTTGAATTTTGTTAGAAAATCACTCTCAAAAACTCTATAAGATTCATGACTTCAATTTACTCTTCATGTTCTTTATGATTCTTGCTTATTTACTTTCTTTCCCTTTTAATTCTTGCTTATTTACTTTCTTGCCCTTTTAATTCTTGCTCTTTTACTTTCTTGCTTATTTACTTTCTTGCTCTTTTAATTCTTGCTCTTTTACTTTCTTGCCCTTTTACTTTCTCGCTCTTTTACTTTCTTTCCCTTTTACTTTCTCGCTCTTTTACTTTTTTGCCCTTTTACTTTCTCGCTCTTTTAGTTTCTTGCACTTTTACTTTCTCGCTCTTTTACTTTCTTGCCCTTTTACTTTCTTGCTCTTTTATTTTCCAAGTCATTTAAATTCCTTGCAATTTATTTTTAAAGCAATTTACTTTCTTGTCATTTACAATTCCGCTATTTATAATTTTGCAATTTTCTCAATTCCTAACATTTATTTTCTTGCCATTCTAACATCTAATTCCTAACTCATTTACACATTCCGCAACTTATCGCTTTCTTTACAATTCTTGCAATTTACACATTCCGCAACTTATCGCTTTCTTTACAAATTCTTGCAATTTACAAATATGCAATCTTCCTCTTCTCCTCTTTTGTCTACAATGATCATGAGTGAGTAGACTTTCTTATCCTTGGGGTTTTTGGCAACCATCAAATGATGGCTTCCTACTAATTAATTACCGAGACTATTCGCCACCTTAATCGCTTTGTATTTTTAAATCTAATTTCATCACTTTTCATTATTATTTCAAAACACCACACGATGTACCGAAAGGGGAAGTGTGGTTGTTGGATCTATGAAATTAGACAATAAAATCAACACATGAAAATAGTTTTGGTTTTATTGAGACACATAAAGGTCTTTGCTTAATGGGTTCTAATAATAATCAACCATGAAAATAGGCTTGATAATTAGTTTAGAACACGCGTTTGTATTCCGAAAGGAAACTCTTGCTACAACCGTCGCCTTGTCTTAAGAAATATATCGTTCTTTAAAACTGGAAAATAGTCGAAAGGATTAATAACGGAAACCTTATCATTTCGATGAAACTAATACCTCAAGTCTCTTTTTATCTTTAAAACATCAACAAAAACATTCCTTCTTTCTAAAAATACTTTCTTTTCAGTTAATCAACTTTGGAATATTAAATTGGTAATCACCTAGGCTCTCCCTGTGGATTGATAACTCTTTTATTACGCGACAAGACCGTGCACTTGCGGCCTATCAAGTTTTTTGCGCCGTTGCCGGAGAGGCAGTGATATTAATTAAGTTTTTCGAAACCAGTTAGACTGAAGTTTTATTTTCTTTATTTTTACTTTTTCTTCTCTTGTCCCTCGAATGCGAAGAACCAGAAGTTTTGGAGAAACTGTTCAACAAATTCCCGAAATCGAAAGGTTCTTACATAGAAGGAGGAGAGAAATTCCCGATAACCAAATGGCGGCTAGTGAAAATCGTGCTCTCAAAGAGTATGCAACACCTTCAGCAGAGCCATCGGCTGTCATTGTACATCCAAATGTGGAAGCAAATAATTTTGAACTCAAATCATCTCTGTTTTCAATGGTTCAACAAAACCAATTTTCTGGTTCTCCCACGGAGGACCCAAATCTTCATATTTCAATTTTTCTGAAATACTGTGGAACTCTCAAATTAAACGGGGTACCTCAAGATGCCATAAGACTAAAGCTCTTCCCTTTTTCATTAAGGGATAGAGCAAGGGCATGGCTACATTCTTTGCCTTCGGAATTCATTACCAGCTGGGACCAATTAAAACAAGATTTTCTTGCTAGGTTCTTTCCCCCAAGTAAAACAGCTCAAATGAGAAGTCAAATTACTCGATTTTCTCAAAACAACGGGGAATCTCTTTATGATACTTGGGAACGTTTCAAAGAAATGTTAAGGCTATGCCCCCATCATGGACTAGAGAAATGGCTCGTTGTTCACACATTTTATAATGGATTACAATATGCAACAAAAATGACTGTTGATGCAGCTGCAGGTGGAGCTTTGATGAACAAAAATTTTACTGAAGCTTATGCACTCATTGAAGATATGGCTCAAAACCATTGTCAATGGGCAAGTGAGCGAGCCATAACAGATAAACCAGCATCATCAAAAGAGCCAGGTAAGTATGAAATATCTGCTATTGATCATCTTGCCTCAAAAGTGGACGCACTTTTTCAAAAATTTGAAAAATTAAATGTAAGTGCCGTCTCACAAACTTTTTCTCCTACTACTCCACCATGTGAATTATGTGGGGTTGTTGGCCATATTGGAGCTGAATGCCAGCTTGAGGCATCTAGTACTGGAAATGAGCATGTTAACTATGCTCAAAAGGAAGATCCGTTTTCAAATACTTATAATCCTGGGTGGAGGAATCATCCAAATTTTTCTTATAAAAATCCTCCACCCAATCCAGCACCTAGACCACCTCCTGGTTTTCAGAATCAAAGGGTTTTTAACAACCCACAAAACAACCCGCAAAAGTCGAACTTGGACTTTTTGATGGAAAAATTTGTGTCATCTCAAACAAAACAAAATGAAGAATTCAAAAATCAAACTGGTTATTTGAATGACACACTTATCAAATTAGTTTCAAAAGTCGACTCTATTGCCACTCATAATAAAATGCTTGAAAATCAAATAACTCAAGTGGCAACACAGGTGGCTTCATCCTCTAAATCTTCGGGGGTATTTCCTGGACAGCCTGAACAAAATCCATATGGCCAAATAAATGTCGTCACCCTTAGAAGCGGAAAACAATTAGAGGAACCAAGAGCAAACCAAGAAAAAATTGTGAGTGAAAAACATAATTTACCATGTGAGCAAGAAGAGAATGAAAAAGAGAAAGAACCAGAAAAAGAAAGAGAAGAACCATACATCCCCCCTGTAACGCCCCAAAATAATTTAATTATTTATTTAATTAAATTATTTAAGGCTTACAATATTTATTTAATTTAATTAAATAATTCAAGGTTTAATGTATTTATTTAATTTTAAATTATTAGGAGGTGTTGTCTCGAAATTGATGGTGCACGGAGCCCATGACCCACAAGTGAGCCCATGACCCATGGGATGGTCATAGGATTCGACTCACTATGGGTCTTGTGGCTTAGTGGCATTTTTGTCTCATTTGTGAAAAGAAAGAAAGTAACGTAAAAGAGAGGAGAAGTGAGAAGAGAAAAGTGCGAATAGAAGAGGAGAAGTAGAGGAGAGGGGCGAAGCTCAAAGAGAAGGAGAGGAGGCTCAATTGTGATTCGCATTCTTCCCTTGAAGCTTGGCTATCAATTCGAATTTCTCAAGGTTAGGGGGTCCTCTTTTTGTTCTTAATACTTATGTGAATTGGGAATTGCTTGGGGTTAGGGTCCTAGGTTAGTTTCCATGATTGAATTGTATTGTTGTTGAGAAATTATAGTATTGTGATGTTATTATTGAATTAACATGTGAGAATTCTATGATTGATGTTGGAATTGGGGCAATATGCGAATTGTAGGCCAATTGTTTGAGTGTATGATTGTTTGGTGATTATGTGGTGAAATTAGGAAATTATGGTGACATTTTGATTATATTTATAAATAGGATTGTTGGTAAATTTTAATTGGTAATTTAAAGTGGAAAAATTTCTGTTTGGATGCCCCTAGGCGCCTTAGGCACCATATGGATTGTTGCTGAAAATTCTGTTTTGCGCCATGGTCATGGGCGCCAAGTGCCCAGCAGTGTGCTGCGCCAGTTTTCCAAAATTCTGTGTTGCCTGTGTTGCTGTCCCTGTTGCCTGTGTTGCTGTCCCTGTTGCCTGTGTTGCCTACTGTGTTCCCTGTGCTGCCAGTTTTGGCGCTTGTTGCTTGAGTCATGGGCGCCAAGGGCCCCAAAGTTCTGGTGATAGTTTTGTGAAAATTGTTTTCAGGTTTTTATACTTGGGTAAAATGGCTCCTGAAAACTGATTTTGGTCAAGAAATGAGTTGAGTTGCGAAAATTCAATAGGTGCCTAGTGCATGGGCGCCAAAATTAAAGTTTAGTTTTTGGGAAAATTTTTATTGATTTATCATGTCCTGAGCATTTGGCTCGTGTAAAATGAATTTCGAAGCAAAATGAGTTGTGTAGCATGTTGGCCTTAGGCGCCTAGTGCTTGGGCGCCATGTTGCTGCTGTTCCCTGGATGTTGCTTCTGGGCGCCAGCGCCTATGTGCGCGTGTTGCCTCCTGGGCGCCTAGCGCCTGTGCGCTGTTGCGCGCTTGTTCCCCTGGGCGCCTAGCGCCTGTGCGCTGTTGCGCGTGTTGCTCCTGGGCGCCAAGCGCCTATGCGCCTGTGCGCTGTTGCGTGTTGCCTTTCCTGGGCGCCAAGCGCCCATGCGCCAAGCGCTGTGTTGCCCCTGGGCGCCCAGCGCCCATGCGCCTGTTTCCAGAATGTCTAACATTTTTCCTAAACTGTTTTTAATGTAACTTTTGACTCGGTTATCCAAATTCGACGGTTCAAAATGCGTTTTGAAGCTAATTTCAGTGCCTATCCAATAGCCACAATTTTATGCAAAAATAATTTATTTTTACTGGTGTTTCTGGCTGAGGGTGTTCAAGTGTCCAAATGGCTATTTTTACCCACTTCCCTATGTTGTGTCAATTGTCCTAAGCTGGTCTATTTGAATGGGTGTTGATGTGAGTGGTGAGCTGAATTGGTGAGTGTGATAGGGTGAGATTGGTGAGCAGAGGATACGGCCTAATTTTAATTTGGTGAGCTGATTAATATACAATGGTGAGATCATGAATTTTAAATGATGAATTGCTTGGACTTGGTGTGTTGTAATGCATTTTCCATAGCATCTCATGGACATATGCATTATTGGTGAGCAGAGGCTACGGCCTAATTTTGATTTGGTGAGCAGAGGCTACGGCCTATTTGTATTGGTGACGGATCCGACATGCATGTACCCGTGGAGTTTGGGTTGCATTACATGCATAAATCATATATTGTGTGGTGCTGTTTGGAAATAAAATATTGATGCGATTGTTCCATTATTGTGAATTGATGTGCCTGACTTCCTTTTTCCTATGCATTGCTTAATTTTCATATGTTATTAATTATGAAAAGAGACTCACCCTACTGCCTTTATGTTGCTTCTTATGTCGGCAACGTGCAGGTAATGATGAGTGAAGGTTTCCTGTATGCCTTCGTCTGGTAGGAAGTGTCACGCTCTGATACGTAGCACCAGGGGGGGGTGTCTTAGGTTTATGCTTTATTTTCTTAAAACTGCTAGACTTTGTTGGTGATGTATTGGTTTTAATTTTTGAATTGATTATTATTCCGCTGCTGATGGTGATTGGATTTAGTTGATGCGAGCTAAGCCTTTTTCTTATGGTGTTATGTATCGTGATTTTTATGAAGTAAATGTAGCACTCGCTTGAATTGTTTTCAAAAAAAAAAAAAAGAGACTCTGATTTTATTAAAAGTAAAGTTATTAGAAAAGGGGTGTTACATTAGTGGTATCAAAGCAGTTCGGTCTGTCCGGACAAGTCGTCTTGTCATAGTGTCTTATGACAAATAGAATTGTTAGATTAGTTCTAAATTTCTGTTTGTGCTGCAGTGATAGTTTGAAATGGCCAGACGGGACGATGCTGCACTTGCTGCTGCCTTGCAGGCTATAGCCGGGGCGATGGGTAATATACCCGGTGCTGTTAATGATGGGACGCGCAATTTGGCTACGTTCCAGAGAGAGAATCCACCTGTCTTTAAGGGCAAGTATAATCCAGATGGTGCTTTGGCATGGCTGAAAGAGATTGAAAGAATATTCCGGGTCATGGATTGTGATGATGCGCAGAAGGTCAGGTATGGTACCCATACGCTGGCAGAGGAAGCTGATGATTGGTGGATGGAGGTGAGGCAGAGATTAGAAACTGCCAATGAAGAGATAACTTGGGCTGTTTTCCGCAGAGAGTTCTTGCGGAAATATTTTCCTGAAGATGTGAGGGGTAAGAAAGAAATAGAATTCCTTGAGCTGAAGCAAGGAAGCATGTCAGTGACAGAGTATGCTGCCAAGTTCACCGAATTGGCTAAGTTTTATCCCCATTATGCTGATGCTGATTCTGAGTTCTCAAAGTGTATCAAGTTTGAGAATGGGCTGAGGGCTGATATTAAGAAAGCTGTAGGGTACCAGAAGATTCGGGTATTCGCTGATTTGATCGACAGTTGCAGGATATATGAGGATGATAGTAATGCTCACTCCAGGGTCATGAGGGATCTGAGGGGTAAGTTTCAGAACCGGGGAAAACCGTATGAGGCTCCAGCTGGTAAGGGTAAGCAGAGGTATGCTGACAATAAGAAAGCAAGTGGGGGAGATGCCCCTGCGAAGGTTGTGTGCTACAGGTGTGGCAAACCGGGTCACAAGAGTTTTGACTGCTCAGATAATAAATGTTTCAAATGCGGTAAAGAGGGTCATGTGGCTGCGAAATGTGAGAAAAGGGATGTGGTGTGTTACAATTGCGGGGAATCAGGTCATATTAGTACTAAGTGTACTAAGCCGAAGAAAGAGAAGTCCCATGGAAAGGTGTTTGCTCTCGCAGGATCAGAGGACACTAATGAGATTCGAGGTACATGTTTTATTAATGGTATTCCTTTGATTGCTATTATTGATACTGGTGCTACGCATTCGTTTATTGCTGCTTTGTGTGCTGAGAAATTGGACCTTGTTTTATCTTCTATGATGAGGGAGATGGTTATTGACACTCCAGCTAAGGGTTCAGTAACTACCTCTCTTGTGTGTGCTAAGTGCCCTCTGTCAATCTTCGGCAGAAATTTTCTAGTTGATCTTATTTGTTTGCCGTTGGGAGGGTTGGATGTCATTCTTGGTATGGACTGGTTAGTATTTAACCATGTGCATATTAATTGTTTCCGGAGATCTGTGAGTTTCCTTCCTCCCGAAGAGGAAGAATCGGTGTTGTTGCCTGCTGGTCATTTGCATAAGGTAATGAAGGAGGGAGTTCATCTGTTTGCTTTGATGGCGTCATTGTCTGCTGAGAATCAGGCAATCATTGAAAGGGTTCAAGTAGTGTGTGAGTTCCCTGAAGTGTTCCCAGATGAGATTCCAAGTGTTCCGCCAGAGAGGGAGGTTGAGTTTGCCATTGATCTTATACCTGGTACTAGGCCTGTGTCTATGGCACCGTACCGAATGTCAGCCTCAGAATTGTCTGAATTGAAAAAGCAATTAGAAGATCTGCTTGAGAAGAAATTTGTAAGACCAAGTGTGTCACCGTGGGGTGCTCCGGTACTGTTAGTGAAGAAGAAGGACGGGAGTATGAGACTTTGTGTCGATTATAGGCAATTGAACAAAGTGACAATAAAGAACAGGTATCCGCTTCCCAGAATTGATGATCTTATGGACCAGTTGGTAGGTGCTAAGGTGTTTAGTAAAATCGATTTGAGGTCGGGTTATCACCAGATCAAGGTAAAGGATGAAGACATTCAGAAAACCGCTTTCAGAACGAGATATGGGCACTATGAGTATTCTGTTATGCCGTTTGGGGTTACCAATGCGCCGGGTGTGTTTATGGAGTACATGAATCGTACCTTCCATAGTTACTTGGATCGGTTTGTCGTTGTGTTTATTGACGACATTCTGGTGTATTCTAAGACAGAAGAGGAGCATGCAGAACATTTGAGGTTAGTGCTAGAAGTGCTGAAAGAAAAGAAATTGTATGCAAAGTTGTCTAAGTGTGAGTTCTGGCTGAATGAAGTAGGTTTCCTTGGTCATATTATCTCTGGTAATGGTATAGCTGTGGACCCAGCCAAGGTTGATGCTGTGTCTCAGTGGGAGAGCCCGAAGTCAGTTACTGAAATCAGAAGCTTCTTGGGATTAGCTGGTTATTATAGGAGATTTATTGAAGGTTTCTCGAAGTTGGCACTTCCGTTGACTCAATTGACGTGTAAGGGAAGAGCTTTTGTGTGGGATGCCCGCTGTGAGGAGAGCTTCAATGAGTTGAAGAAGAGGTTGACTACATCGCCCGTTTTGACTTTGCCTGTTCCTGATCGACCGTTTGTAGTATATTGCGATGCTTCCAAGATGGGTTTGGGAGGTGTATTGATGCAAGAGGGTAAGGTAGTAGCTTATGCGTCCAGACAGTTGAGGACCCATGAGAAGAACTACCCTACTCATGATTTGGAGCTAGCTGCAATTGTGTTTGTGCTGAAAATTTGGAGGCACTATCTGTATGGTACCAGATTTGAAGTGTTTAGTGACCACAAGAGTCTGAAATACTTGTTTGATCAGAAGGAGCTAAATATGAGACAGAGACGTTGGTTAGAGTTGCTGAAGGATTATGATTTCGGCTTGAACTATCACCCCGGCAAAGCTAATGTCGTGGCTGATGCTTTAAGTCGGAAGAGTTTGCATATGTCGGCTATGATGGTGAAAGAGTTAGAATTGATTGAGCAGTTTCGGGACATGAGTCTGGTTTGTGAAGTGACACCGCAGAGTGTCAGATTGGGGATGTTGAAGATTGGAAATGAATTTTTGGTTAGTGTCCGAGAAGCACAAAAGTCAGATGTAAAGTTGGTAGACCTGTTGGTTGTGAATGATCAAGATGTGGGTGGAGATTTCAAGTTAGATTCCCAAGGTGTATTGAGATTCAGAGATAGGATCTGCATTCCTGACGATGCTGAGATGAAGAGAATGATTCTTGAGGAGAGCCATAGAAGCAAGTTGAGTATTCATCCCGGGGCTACGAAAATGTACCAAGATTTGAAGAAACTGTTCTGGTGGCCTGGTATGAAGAAGGATGTGGCACAGTTTGTGTATTCTTGTCTGACTTGTCAGAAGTCTAAGGTTGAGCATCAGAAGCCTGCAGGGCTGATGCAACCATTGGAGATTCCGGAATGGAAATGGGATAGCATTTCCATGGATTTTGTAACTGGGTTGCCAAATACAGTGAGAGGGTTTGATGCTATATGGGTAGTTGTGGACAGGTTGTCTAAGTCTGCTCATTTCTTACCAATTAATATGACTTATTCAGTTCCAAAGTTGGCAGAAATCTACATCAAGACTATTGTGAAGTTGCATGGCGTTCCGCTTAGTATTGTGTCTGATAGAGATCCAAGATTCACCTCTGAATTTTGGAAGAGTTTGCAGGAAGCATTGGGTTCTAAGTTGAGGTTGAGCTCCGCTTATCATCCGCAGACAGATGGTCAGACGGAGAGGACTATTCAGTCGTTAGAGGACTTGTTGAGGGCATGTGTTCTTGAGCAGGGAGGTTCATGGGATTCTCATCTTTCGTTGATAGAATTCACCTATAACAATAGTTTTCACTCTAGTATTGGTATGGCACCGTTTGAGGCATTGTATGGTCGGAGATGTAGGACTCCGTTGTGTTGGTATGAATCTGGGGAGAGTGCAGTGTTGGGGCCTGAGATTGTGCGAGAAACAACTGAGAAGGTAAAATTAATCCGTGAGAAGATGAAAGCGTCGCAGAGTCGACAAAAGAGCTATCATGATAAGAGAAGGAAGGATTTAGAGTTTCAGGCCGGTGATCATGTGTTTCTGAGAGTCACTCCGATGACTGGTGTTGGGCGTGCCTTGAAATCTAAGAAGTTGACTCCCCGTTTCATTGGTCCGTATCAGATTACGGAGAGGGTGGGAAGTGTTGCCTATAGGGTGGCTTTGCCGCCTAATCTTTCGAACTTGCATGACGTGTTTCACGTGTCACAACTTCGAAAGTATGTTCCGGACCCGTCTCATGTAGTTCAGATGGACGAAGTAGAGGTACGGGATAATCTCACGGTTGAGACTATGCCGGTGCGGATTAAAGATAGAGAGGTAAAGATTCTGAGAGGGAAGGAAATTCCGTTAGTGAAGGTGGTGTGGTTGGGAGCTGCTGGTGAGAGTATGACTTGGGAGCTGGAGAGCAGGATGCGGGAAGCATATCCGGAGTTGTTTGATTCAGGTAATTTCGAGGACGAAATATTCTAAGTGGGGGAGAGTTGTAACGCCCCAAAATAATTTAATTATTTATTTAATTAAATTATTTAAGGCTTACAATATTTATTTAATTTAATTAAATAATTCAAGGTTTAATGTATTTATTTAATTTTAAATTATTAGGAGGTGTTGTCTCGAAATTGATGGTGCACGGAGCCCATGACCCACAAGTGAGCCCATGACCCATGGGATGGTCATAGGATTCGACTCACTATGGGTCTTGTGGCTTAGTGGCATTTTTGTCTCATTTGTGAAAAGAAAGAAAGTAACGTAAAAGAGAGGAGAAGTGAGAAGAGAAAAGTGCGAATAGAAGAGGAGAAGTAGAGGAGAGGGGCGAAGCTCAAAGAGAAGGAGAGGAGGCTCAATTGTGATTCGCATTCTTCCCTTGAAGCTTGGCTATCAATTCGAATTTCTCAAGGTTAGGGGGTCCTCTTTTTGTTCTTAATACTTATGTGAATTGGGAATTGCTTGGGGTTAGGGTCCTAGGTTAGTTTCCATGATTGAATTGTATTGTTGTTGAGAAATTATAGTATTGTGATGTTATTATTGAATTAACATGTGAGAATTCTATGATTGATGTTGGAATTGGGGCAATATGCGAATTGTAGGCCAATTGTTTGAGTGTATGATTGTTTGGTGATTATGTGGTGAAATTAGGAAATTATGGTGACATTTTGATTATATTTATAAATAGGATTGTTGGTAAATTTTAATTGGTAATTTAAAGTGGAAAAATTTCTGTTTGGATGCCCCTAGGCGCCTTAGGCACCATATGGATTGTTGCTGAAAATTCTGTTTTGCGCCATGGTCATGGGCGCCAAGTGCCCAGCAGTGTGCTGCGCCAGTTTTCCAAAATTCTGTGTTGCCTGTGTTGCTGTCCCTGTTGCCTGTGTTGCTGTCCCTGTTGCCTGTGTTGCCTACTGTGTTCCCTGTGCTGCCAGTTTTGGCGCTTGTTGCTTGAGTCATGGGCGCCAAGGGCCCCAAAGTTCTGGTGATAGTTTTGTGAAAATTGTTTTCAGGTTTTTATACTTGGGTAAAATGGCTCCTGAAAACTGATTTTGGTCAAGAAATGAGTTGAGTTGCGAAAATTCAATAGGTGCCTAGTGCATGGGCGCCAAAATTAAAGTTTAGTTTTTGGGAAAATTTTTATTGATTTATCATGTCCTGAGCATTTGGCTCGTGTAAAATGAATTTCGAAGCAAAATGAGTTGTGTAGCATGTTGGCCTTAGGCGCCTAGTGCTTGGGCGCCATGTTGCTGCTGTTCCCTGGATGTTGCTTCTGGGCGCCAGCGCCTATGTGCGCGTGTTGCCTCCTGGGCGCCTAGCGCCTGTGCGCTGTTGCGCGCTTGTTCCCCTGGGCGCCTAGCGCCTGTGCGCTGTTGCGCGTGTTGCTCCTGGGCGCCAAGCGCCTATGCGCCTGTGCGCTGTTGCGTGTTGCCTTTCCTGGGCGCCAAGCGCCCATGCGCCAAGCGCTGTGTTGCCCCTGGGCGCCCAGCGCCCATGCGCCTGTTTCCAGAATGTCTAACATTTTTCCTAAACTGTTTTTAATGTAACTTTTGACTCGGTTATCCAAATTCGACGGTTCAAAATGCGTTTTGAAGCTAATTTCAGTGCCTATCCAATAGCCACAATTTTATGCAAAAATAATTTATTTTTACTGGTGTTTCTGGCTGAGGGTGTTCAAGTGTCCAAATGGCTATTTTTACCCACTTCCCTATGTTGTGTCAATTGTCCTAAGCTGGTCTATTTGAATGGGTGTTGATGTGAGTGGTGAGCTGAATTGGTGAGTGTGATAGGGTGAGATTGGTGAGCAGAGGATACGGCCTAATTTTAATTTGGTGAGCTGATTAATATACAATGGTGAGATCATGAATTTTAAATGATGAATTGCTTGGACTTGGTGTGTTGTAATGCATTTTCCATAGCATCTCATGGACATATGCATTATTGGTGAGCAGAGGCTACGGCCTAATTTTGATTTGGTGAGCAGAGGCTACGGCCTATTTGTATTGGTGACGGATCCGACATGCATGTACCCGTGGAGTTTGGGTTGCATTACATGCATAAATCATATATTGTGTGGTGCTGTTTGGAAATAAAATATTGATGCGATTGTTCCATTATTGTGAATTGATGTGCCTGACTTCCTTTTTCCTATGCATTGCTTAATTTTCATATGTTATTAATTATGAAAAGAGACTCACCCTACTGCCTTTATGTTGCTTCTTATGTCGGCAACGTGCAGGTAATGATGAGTGAAGGTTTCCTGTATGCCTTCGTCTGGTAGGAAGTGTCACGCTCTGATACGTAGCACCAGGGGGGGGTGTCTTAGGTTTATGCTTTATTTTCTTAAAACTGCTAGACTTTGTTGGTGATGTATTGGTTTTAATTTTTGAATTGATTATTATTCCGCTGCTGATGGTGATTGGATTTAGTTGATGCGAGCTAAGCCTTTTTCTTATGGTGTTATGTATCGTGATTTTTATGAAGTAAATGTAGCACTCGCTTGAATTGTTTTCAAAAAAAAAAAAAAGAGACTCTGATTTTATTAAAAGTAAAGTTATTAGAAAAGGGGTGTTACATTAGTGGTATCAAAGCAGTTCGGTCTGTCCGGACAAGTCGTCTTGTCATAGTGTCTTATGACAAATAGAATTGTTAGATTAGTTCTAAATTTCTGTTTGTGCTGCAGTGATAGTTTGAAATGGCCAGACGGGACGATGCTGCACTTGCTGCTGCCTTGCAGGCTATAGCCGGGGCGATGGGTAATATACCCGGTGCTGTTAATGATGGGACGCGCAATTTGGCTACGTTCCAGAGAGAGAATCCACCTGTCTTTAAGGGCAAGTATAATCCAGATGGTGCTTTGGCATGGCTGAAAGAGATTGAAAGAATATTCCGGGTCATGGATTGTGATGATGCGCAGAAGGTCAGGTATGGTACCCATACGCTGGCAGAGGAAGCTGATGATTGGTGGATGGAGGTGAGGCAGAGATTAGAAACTGCCAATGAAGAGATAACTTGGGCTGTTTTCCGCAGAGAGTTCTTGCGGAAATATTTTCCTGAAGATGTGAGGGGTAAGAAAGAAATAGAATTCCTTGAGCTGAAGCAAGGAAGCATGTCAGTGACAGAGTATGCTGCCAAGTTCACCGAATTGGCTAAGTTTTATCCCCATTATGCTGATGCTGATTCTGAGTTCTCAAAGTGTATCAAGTTTGAGAATGGGCTGAGGGCTGATATTAAGAAAGCTGTAGGGTACCAGAAGATTCGGGTATTCGCTGATTTGATCGACAGTTGCAGGATATATGAGGATGATAGTAATGCTCACTCCAGGGTCATGAGGGATCTGAGGGGTAAGTTTCAGAACCGGGGAAAACCGTATGAGGCTCCAGCTGGTAAGGGTAAGCAGAGGTATGCTGACAATAAGAAAGCAAGTGGGGGAGATGCCCCTGCGAAGGTTGTGTGCTACAGGTGTGGCAAACCGGGTCACAAGAGTTTTGACTGCTCAGATAATAAATGTTTCAAATGCGGTAAAGAGGGTCATGTGGCTGCGAAATGTGAGAAAAGGGATGTGGTGTGTTACAATTGCGGGGAATCAGGTCATATTAGTACTAAGTGTACTAAGCCGAAGAAAGAGAAGTCCCATGGAAAGGTGTTTGCTCTCGCAGGATCAGAGGACACTAATGAGATTCGAGGTACATGTTTTATTAATGGTATTCCTTTGATTGCTATTATTGATACTGGTGCTACGCATTCGTTTATTGCTGCTTTGTGTGCTGAGAAATTGGACCTTGTTTTATCTTCTATGATGAGGGAGATGGTTATTGACACTCCAGCTAAGGGTTCAGTAACTACCTCTCTTGTGTGTGCTAAGTGCCCTCTGTCAATCTTCGGCAGAAATTTTCTAGTTGATCTTATTTGTTTGCCGTTGGGAGGGTTGGATGTCATTCTTGGTATGGACTGGTTAGTATTTAACCATGTGCATATTAATTGTTTCCGGAGATCTGTGAGTTTCCTTCCTCCCGAAGAGGAAGAATCGGTGTTGTTGCCTGCTGGTCATTTGCATAAGGTAATGAAGGAGGGAGTTCATCTGTTTGCTTTGATGGCGTCATTGTCTGCTGAGAATCAGGCAATCATTGAAAGGGTTCAAGTAGTGTGTGAGTTCCCTGAAGTGTTCCCAGATGAGATTCCAAGTGTTCCGCCAGAGAGGGAGGTTGAGTTTGCCATTGATCTTATACCTGGTACTAGGCCTGTGTCTATGGCACCGTACCGAATGTCAGCCTCAGAATTGTCTGAATTGAAAAAGCAATTAGAAGATCTGCTTGAGAAGAAATTTGTAAGACCAAGTGTGTCACCGTGGGGTGCTCCGGTACTGTTAGTGAAGAAGAAGGACGGGAGTATGAGACTTTGTGTCGATTATAGGCAATTGAACAAAGTGACAATAAAGAACAGGTATCCGCTTCCCAGAATTGATGATCTTATGGACCAGTTGGTAGGTGCTAAGGTGTTTAGTAAAATCGATTTGAGGTCGGGTTATCACCAGATCAAGGTAAAGGATGAAGACATTCAGAAAACCGCTTTCAGAACGAGATATGGGCACTATGAGTATTCTGTTATGCCGTTTGGGGTTACCAATGCGCCGGGTGTGTTTATGGAGTACATGAATCGTACCTTCCATAGTTACTTGGATCGGTTTGTCGTTGTGTTTATTGACGACATTCTGGTGTATTCTAAGACAGAAGAGGAGCATGCAGAACATTTGAGGTTAGTGCTAGAAGTGCTGAAAGAAAAGAAATTGTATGCAAAGTTGTCTAAGTGTGAGTTCTGGCTGAATGAAGTAGGTTTCCTTGGTCATATTATCTCTGGTAATGGTATAGCTGTGGACCCAGCCAAGGTTGATGCTGTGTCTCAGTGGGAGAGCCCGAAGTCAGTTACTGAAATCAGAAGCTTCTTGGGATTAGCTGGTTATTATAGGAGATTTATTGAAGGTTTCTCGAAGTTGGCACTTCCGTTGACTCAATTGACGTGTAAGGGAAGAGCTTTTGTGTGGGATGCCCGCTGTGAGGAGAGCTTCAATGAGTTGAAGAAGAGGTTGACTACATCGCCCGTTTTGACTTTGCCTGTTCCTGATCGACCGTTTGTAGTATATTGCGATGCTTCCAAGATGGGTTTGGGAGGTGTATTGATGCAAGAGGGTAAGGTAGTAGCTTATGCGTCCAGACAGTTGAGGACCCATGAGAAGAACTACCCTACTCATGATTTGGAGCTAGCTGCAATTGTGTTTGTGCTGAAAATTTGGAGGCACTATCTGTATGGTACCAGATTTGAAGTGTTTAGTGACCACAAGAGTCTGAAATACTTGTTTGATCAGAAGGAGCTAAATATGAGACAGAGACGTTGGTTAGAGTTGCTGAAGGATTATGATTTCGGCTTGAACTATCACCCCGGCAAAGCTAATGTCGTGGCTGATGCTTTAAGTCGGAAGAGTTTGCATATGTCGGCTATGATGGTGAAAGAGTTAGAATTGATTGAGCAGTTTCGGGACATGAGTCTGGTTTGTGAAGTGACACCGCAGAGTGTCAGATTGGGGATGTTGAAGATTGGAAATGAATTTTTGGTTAGTGTCCGAGAAGCACAAAAGTCAGATGTAAAGTTGGTAGACCTGTTGGTTGTGAATGATCAAGATGTGGGTGGAGATTTCAAGTTAGATTCCCAAGGTGTATTGAGATTCAGAGATAGGATCTGCATTCCTGACGATGCTGAGATGAAGAGAATGATTCTTGAGGAGAGCCATAGAAGCAAGTTGAGTATTCATCCCGGGGCTACGAAAATGTACCAAGATTTGAAGAAACTGTTCTGGTGGCCTGGTATGAAGAAGGATGTGGCACAGTTTGTGTATTCTTGTCTGACTTGTCAGAAGTCTAAGGTTGAGCATCAGAAGCCTGCAGGGCTGATGCAACCATTGGAGATTCCGGAATGGAAATGGGATAGCATTTCCATGGATTTTGTAACTGGGTTGCCAAATACAGTGAGAGGGTTTGATGCTATATGGGTAGTTGTGGACAGGTTGTCTAAGTCTGCTCATTTCTTACCAATTAATATGACTTATTCAGTTCCAAAGTTGGCAGAAATCTACATCAAGACTATTGTGAAGTTGCATGGCGTTCCGCTTAGTATTGTGTCTGATAGAGATCCAAGATTCACCTCTGAATTTTGGAAGAGTTTGCAGGAAGCATTGGGTTCTAAGTTGAGGTTGAGCTCCGCTTATCATCCGCAGACAGATGGTCAGACGGAGAGGACTATTCAGTCGTTAGAGGACTTGTTGAGGGCATGTGTTCTTGAGCAGGGAGGTTCATGGGATTCTCATCTTTCGTTGATAGAATTCACCTATAACAATAGTTTTCACTCTAGTATTGGTATGGCACCGTTTGAGGCATTGTATGGTCGGAGATGTAGGACTCCGTTGTGTTGGTATGAATCTGGGGAGAGTGCAGTGTTGGGGCCTGAGATTGTGCGAGAAACAACTGAGAAGGTAAAATTAATCCGTGAGAAGATGAAAGCGTCGCAGAGTCGACAAAAGAGCTATCATGATAAGAGAAGGAAGGATTTAGAGTTTCAGGCCGGTGATCATGTGTTTCTGAGAGTCACTCCGATGACTGGTGTTGGGCGTGCCTTGAAATCTAAGAAGTTGACTCCCCGTTTCATTGGTCCGTATCAGATTACGGAGAGGGTGGGAAGTGTTGCCTATAGGGTGGCTTTGCCGCCTAATCTTTCGAACTTGCATGACGTGTTTCACGTGTCACAACTTCGAAAGTATGTTCCGGACCCGTCTCATGTAGTTCAGATGGACGAAGTAGAGGTACGGGATAATCTCACGGTTGAGACTATGCCGGTGCGGATTAAAGATAGAGAGGTAAAGATTCTGAGAGGGAAGGAAATTCCGTTAGTGAAGGTGGTGTGGTTGGGAGCTGCTGGTGAGAGTATGACTTGGGAGCTGGAGAGCAGGATGCGGGAAGCATATCCGGAGTTGTTTGATTCAGGTAATTTCGAGGACGAAATATTCTAAGTGGGGGAGAGTTGTAACGCCCCAAAATAATTTAATTATTTATTTAATTAAATTATTTAAGGCTTACAATATTTATTTAATTTAATTAAATAATTCAAGGTTTAATGTATTTATTTAATTTTAAATTATTAGGAGGTGTTGTCTCGAAATTGATGGTGCACGGAGCCCATGACCCACAAGTGAGCCCATGACCCATGGGATGGTCATAGGATTCGACTCACTATGGGTCTTGTGGCTTAGTGGCATTTTTGTCTCATTTGTGAAAAGAAAGAAAGTAACGTAAAAGAGAGGAGAAGTGAGAAGAGAAAAGTGCGAATAGAAGAGGAGAAGTAGAGGAGAGGGGCGAAGCTCAAAGAGAAGGAGAGGAGGCTCAATTGTGATTCGCATTCTTCCCTTGAAGCTTGGCTATCAATTCGAATTTCTCAAGGTTAGGGGGTCCTCTTTTTGTTCTTAATACTTATGTGAATTGGGAATTGCTTGGGGTTAGGGTCCTAGGTTAGTTTCCATGATTGAATTGTATTGTTGTTGAGAAATTATAGTATTGTGATGTTATTATTGAATTAACATGTGAGAATTCTATGATTGATGTTGGAATTGGGGCAATATGCGAATTGTAGGCCAATTGTTTGAGTGTATGATTGTTTGGTGATTATGTGGTGAAATTAGGAAATTATGGTGACATTTTGATTATATTTATAAATAGGATTGTTGGTAAATTTTAATTGGTAATTTAAAGTGGAAAAATTTCTGTTTGGATGCCCCTAGGCGCCTTAGGCACCATATGGATTGTTGCTGAAAATTCTGTTTTGCGCCATGGTCATGGGCGCCAAGTGCCCAGCAGTGTGCTGCGCCAGTTTTCCAAAATTCTGTGTTGCCTGTGTTGCTGTCCCTGTTGCCTGTGTTGCTGTCCCTGTTGCCTGTGTTGCCTACTGTGTTCCCTGTGCTGCCAGTTTTGGCGCTTGTTGCTTGAGTCATGGGCGCCAAGGGCCCCAAAGTTCTGGTGATAGTTTTGTGAAAATTGTTTTCAGGTTTTTATACTTGGGTAAAATGGCTCCTGAAAACTGATTTTGGTCAAGAAATGAGTTGAGTTGCGAAAATTCAATAGGTGCCTAGTGCATGGGCGCCAAAATTAAAGTTTAGTTTTTGGGAAAATTTTTATTGATTTATCATGTCCTGAGCATTTGGCTCGTGTAAAATGAATTTCGAAGCAAAATGAGTTGTGTAGCATGTTGGCCTTAGGCGCCTAGTGCTTGGGCGCCATGTTGCTGCTGTTCCCTGGATGTTGCTTCTGGGCGCCAGCGCCTATGTGCGCGTGTTGCCTCCTGGGCGCCTAGCGCCTGTGCGCTGTTGCGCGCTTGTTCCCCTGGGCGCCTAGCGCCTGTGCGCTGTTGCGCGTGTTGCTCCTGGGCGCCAAGCGCCTATGCGCCTGTGCGCTGTTGCGTGTTGCCTTTCCTGGGCGCCAAGCGCCCATGCGCCCAAGCGCTGTGTTGCCCCTGGGCGCCCAGCGCCCATGCGCCTGTTTCCAGAATGTCTAACATTTTTCCTAAACTGTTTTTAATGTAACTTTTGACTCGGTTATCCAAATTCGACGGTTCAAAATGCGTTTTGAAGCTAATTTCAGTGCCTATCCAATAGCCACAATTTTATGCAAAAATAATTTATTTTTACTGGTGTTTCTGGCTGAGGGTGTTCAAGTGTCCAAATGGCTATTTTTACCCACTTCCCTATGTTGTGTCAATTGTCCTAAGCTGGTCTATTTGAATGGGTGTTGATGTGAGTGGTGAGCTGAATTGGTGAGTGTGATAGGGTGAGATTGGTGAGCAGAGGCTACGGCCTAATTTTAATTTGGTGAGCTGATTAATATACAATGGTGAGATCATGAATTTTAAATGATGAATTGCTTGGACTTGGTGTGTTGTAATGCATTTTCCATAGCATCTCATGGACATATGCATTATTGGTGAGCAGAGGCTACGGCCTAATTTTGATTTGGTGAGCAGAGGCTACGGCCTATTTGTATTGGTGACGGATCCGACATGCATGTACCCGTGGAGTTTGGGTTGCATTACATGCATAAATCATATATTGTGTGGTGCTGTTTGGAAATAAAATATTGATGCGATTGTTCCATTATTGTGAATTGATGTGCCTGACTTCCTTTTTCCTATGCATTGCTTAATTTTCATATGTTATTAATTATGAAAAGAGACTCACCCTACTGCCTTTATGTTGCTTCTTATGTCGGCAACGTGCAGGTAATGATGAGTGAAGGTTTCCTGTATGCCTTCGTCTGGTAGGAAGTGTCACGCTCTGATACGTAGCACCAGGGGGGGGGGGTGTCTTAGGTTTATGCTTTATTTTCTTA
Source organism: Astragalus membranaceus (assembly GCA_039519185.1). NCBI lineage: Eukaryota > Viridiplantae > Streptophyta > Magnoliopsida > Fabales > Fabaceae > Astragalus > Astragalus membranaceus. The sequence goes on from CM076853.1 coordinate 19,281,268, forward strand.
AAACTGCTAGACTTTGTTGGTGATGTATTGGTTTTAATTTTTGAATTGATTATTATTCCGCTGCTGATGGTGATTGGATTTAGTTGATGCGAGCTAAGCCTTTTTCTTATGGTGTTATGTATCGTGATTTTTATGAAGTAAATGTAGCACTCGCTTGAATTGTTTTCAAAAAAAAAAAAAAGAGACTCTGATTTTATTAAAAGTAAAGTTATTAGAAAATGGGTGTTACACCCCCACCACCATACAAACCACCCATTCCTTTTCCCCAAAGATTTGCAAAAAACAAACTTGACGAGCAATTCAAAAGGTTTGTCGACTTGCTTAAAAAGATTTACATCAACGTTCCTTTCACTAATGCATTGTCTCAAATGCCATCTTATTCTAAATTTTTGAAAGAAATTTTATCTAAAAAAAGAAAAATAGACGACTATGAGACGATTGCATTAACAGAAGAATGAAATGCAGTTATCCAGAACAAGCTGCCACAAAAGCTCAAAGATCCAGGTAGTTTTTCCATACCTTGTGTAATTGGAAGTGAAACTATAAACAGAGCAATGTGTGATCTAGGAGCCAGTGTAAGTTTAATGCCTCTTTCTCTTTGCAAAAGACTAGGGATAGGTGAACTTAAACCCACAAAAATGACAATACAGTTGGCAGATCGTTCCGTTAAATACCCCACTGGAATCTTAGAGGATGTCCCTATCAAGGTAGGGCAAACTTTTATACCGGTTGATTTTGTTGTAATGGAAATTGAAGAAGACTCCCAAATTCGTATTCTTCTAGGGAGGCCTTTTTTAGCTACTGCAGGGGAAATAATTGACGGCTAAGTACTTCGATGTTAATCCTCGCACTCAGTTCCCAGAAAATGCCCTCTTAGTTCGGAGTTCAAATGCTTTTCAGTTCGGCGCTCAAGCGTGTATTGCAGTTTGGAGTTCAAATCGCTCTTATCAGAGTTCAGTGCTCCCTTCTGTTCATGGTCTCACATTGTGTACGAGCAACACGATGGACCGTGTAACACCCCTTTTCTACCCGTTAATTTGTTTATAAAAATCAGAGTTTTTAAAAATTGATTTCGCACGAGGAATGTTACACTTACTTCAGTAAAACAAGCTTCTCAATAAAACAGCTCAAACACAATAATCATGCATCACGTAGCACGTCACTAAAAGGAGAGCCTCAAAACACAGTTATCATCGCAAATAAAACTCAACGTCAATTAAACCAACTACGCAGCGGAATAACAAATAACAGAATTGTCAACAAAACATAACAACTGAAATCATTCATAAACAGTAAGTTCGTCCCCCCCCCCCCTGAGTGCTACGTATCAGAGCGTGACGACTCGACTCGAATTAGTGAAGGTACCTAGTCCTTCACTCGCGATCACCTGCACGTTACCGCATAGGTGTAACATTCAAACAGAAGGGTGAGTCCAATTCAATCCATATAATAAATCATATGATAAATAATAAGTCAAGTCACAGCTCTAAAATAATCACATCACAATCATCAATTACATCACTAGCCACCAAGGGCATCATCGTCATTTACACATCATTATCAACAACATTGGCCACTAAGGGCAAAAAGGTCATTTAACTAGCCACTAAGGGCATCATCGTCATTTACACATCATTATCAACAACATTGGCCACTAAGGGCAAAAAGGTCATTTAACTAGCCACTAAGGGCATCATCGTCAAAATCATCACTTTTGACACTAAAACATTAAAACCACTGGTTATACACAAAAGAGGATTTTTAAAGACACCAAAACGATTTTTCAATGTCACAGCAACGACCACCGGGAACAGCCACAAGGGGCGCCCAGCAACCTTCAGAAATAATAAGTTTTTATTTTTCAAAATGGGACACACAGATAGGTAACTGAAAGAGCTTCCCAACACTTTTTGAAACGTTTAAAACGGATGTCCGAGTCAAAAGATATAGCGAAAACAGTTTTCATAAAAATTTGGGACATCCTGAAAACTGGCGCCCTGGGCGCCCAGCGCCCAAGCACCTGGCGCCCAGCGCCCAGCAAAACGCAACACACACACACACACACACACGGGCGCCCAGCGCCCAGCGCCTTGGCGCAACACGCAACACACGCACACGGGCGCCCAGCGCCCAGCGCCCACACACACACACTGCAACACGGCGCACAGCGCCCATGGGTTCCCAGCGCCCAGCACAGTTCCAGCAACACAGTTTCAGCACAAATTCAGCATGTATATTTTTTTTCTTCAAATTTTCACATGACCAATCACAACACCAATTTACAACAATTCACGAGCACATATAAAATCATCAAAAACCTCCATCAAACATCAAAATTCATCAACATTACAAGCACACACATGGCGCCCTAGGCGCCCAATAACACCAACAACGGATCTTTGAGCAACAATTTGCCAAACAACAAGCTAATCGAAAACAACAACATGAAATCGTACATACTCATGCTCATGGATTAAATCTAGGCCATCTCTACTTAAAACCTATCATAGGAATTATTATCAAAATTGATAGAACTCCCCTTACCTCGAATTTGAAGATTAGAAGCCTTAGAGACGGTCACGAACGGAATCACGGCAACAAGATCACGTCCCTTCCTCCTCCTTGCTCGCGGCCTTCTCTTCTCTTCCTTTCTCTCTACGGCGCCCTTCTCTTCTCCTTTCTCTCTTCTCAATTTCGCAAATGCCTCACAAAACCCTAGCCCCCAATTGACTTAGCCACATTCGCATATCACTTGGATCATGGGCTTGGGCTTTTCACTTAAGCCCAAGCCTAGCTAATTGGCGCCTTCCTCTCCTAATACCACCTACACATATTAATATAATTTCTAATAATTAAATTATATCCAATTAATTAATTTAAATTCCTAAATACTTAATTAAATAAATTAATTAAATATTTAGGGTGTTACAACTCTCCCCCACTTAGAATATTTCGTCCTCGAAATTTTACCTGATCAAACAACTCTGGGTAGGATTCTCGCATCTTGCTCTCTAGCTCCCAAGTCATACTTTCACCGGCAGCTCCTAGCCAAACCACTTTCACTAATGCAATCTCTCGACCTCTAAGCATTTTCACTTAACGATCCTCAATCCGTACGGGCATCGTCTCCACAGTGAGATTATCCCGCACCTCTACATCATCCATATGGATCACATGAGATGGATCCGAAACATACTTCCGAAGTTGCGACACATGAAACACGTCGTGCAAATTCGAAAGATTCGGCGGTAAAGCCACTCTATACGCCACATTTCCGATTCTCTCAGAAATCTGATAAGGACCAATAAAGCGAGGAGTAAGCTTCTTCGATTTCAACGCTCGACCAACACCGGTAATAGGAGAAACCCTTAAGAACACATGCTCACCCTCCTGAAATTCTAAATCTTTCCTCCGCTTGTCATGATAACTCTTCTGACGACTCTGCGAAGCCTTCATCTTTTCACGGATCATCTTGATTTTCTCTGTAGTCTCCCGGACAATCTCCGGCCCCAACACTACACTCTCCCCCGACTCATACCAACACAACGGCGTTCTACACTTTCGACCATACAATGCTTCAAACGGTGCCATCCCGATACTGGAATGGTAACTGTTGTTATAGGTAAACTCAATCAACGCAAGGTAGGAATCCCATGAACCCCGTTGTTCCAATACACAAGCCCTCAACAAATCTTCTAACGACTGAATTGTCCTCTCCGACTGACCATCTGTCTGAGGATGATACGCCGAACTCATTTTTAACTTTGAACCCAATTCCTTCTGCAAACCCGTCCAAAACTCAGAAGTGAACCTCGGATCCCTATCTGACACAATACTCTTCGGAACACCGTGCAACTTCACAATTTCTTTGACATAGACCTCTGCCAACCTGGACACCGGATAAGTGATATTAATAGGAACAAAGTGAGCAGACTTCGTTAACCTATCAACGATCACCCAAATAGCGTCATGACCCCTAACTGTATTCGGCAATCCCGTCACAAAGTCCATCGCAATGCTATCCCACTTCCACTCTGGAACTTCCAACGGTTGCATCAACCCCGCAGGCTTCTGATGCTCAACTTTCGATTTCTGACAGGTCAAACAGGCATACACAAACTGCGCCACATCTCTCTTCATACCATACCACCAAAACATCTTTTTCAAATCTTGATACATTTTCGTCGCTCCAGGATGGATACTCAACTTGCTACGGTGACCCTCCTCCAAAATTGCTTTTCGCATTTCCGCATCATCCGGAACACAGATCCTACCCCGGAACCTCAACACACCACGAGAATCCAATTTGAAATCTTCATCCTCAGATTGACCAACCCCATTAATTAAATCTACCAACTTGACATCTAACTTCTGAGCCTCTCTGATGCTGCCCAGGAAGTCATTATCGATCTTCAACATTCCCAGCTTGACACTGCGAGGTGTCATTTTACAAACCAAACTCAAATCTCTGAATTCCTCAATCAACTCTAATTCTTTCACCATCATTGCCGACATATGCAAAGACTTTCTTCTTAAAGCATCAGTCACGACATTAGCTTTGCCGGGATGATAATTCAAACCAAAGTCATAATCCTTCAAGAGCTCCAACCACCGACGCTGTCTCATATTCAACTCTTTCTGATCGAACAGATACTTTAGACTCTTATGATCACTGAACACTTCAAACCTCGAACCATAAAGGTAGTGCCTCCAAATCTTAAGCACAAATACCACAGCAGCCAATTCCAAATCATGCGTAGGGTAATTTTTCTCATGAACCGGCAATTGCCTCGACGCCTACGCAACGACTTTTCCATCTTGCATCAGCACACCACCAAGACCCATCTTCGAAGCGTCACAATATACAACGAACGGTTCCTCCGGATTAGGCAACGTCAAAACAGGCGACGTTGTCAATCTCTTTTTCAGTTCCATAAAACTTTCCTCACACCGAGCATCCCAAACAAAGACTTTACCCTTACAAGTCAACTAAGTCAACGGAAGGGCCAACTTGGAAAAACCCTCGATGAACCTCCTGTAGTACCCAGCCAAACCCAAAAAGCTTCTAATCTCTGTTGCGGACTTCGGAGCCTCCCACTCCAACACTGCTTCCACTTTTGCCGGATCAACCGCAATACCATTACCAGAAATCACGTGCCAAAGGAAACTCACCTCTTTCAGCCAGAACTCACACTTTGATAACTTAGCATACAACTTTTTCTCTTTCAGAACTCCCAATACTGTCTTCAGGTGCTCAGCATGCTCTTCCTCCGACTTAGAATAAACTAGAATGTCATCTATGAAGATCACCACAAACCGATCTAGGTAATTATGGAAAATACGATTCATATATTCCATAAATACACCAGGTGCATTGGTCACACCGAACGGCATCACTGAATACTCATAATGCCCATACCTTGTCATGAACGCTGTCTTCTGAACATCCTCATCCTTCACTTTAATCTGATGATATCCGAACCTCAAATCAATTTTGCTGAAAACACGGGCACCCACTAACTGATCCATCAAATTGTCGATCCTTGGAAGCGGATACTTATTATTTATAGTTACCTTATTCAACTGACGATAGTCCACACATAACCTCATACCCCCATCCTTCTTCTTTACCAACAATACCGGAGCTCCCCACGGTGATACACTCGGTCTCACAAACTTTTTCTCAAGCAATTCTTCGAGTTGCGTCTTCAACTCAGACAATTCCGACGCCGACATCCTGTACGGTGCCATAGACACAGGCCTCGTACCAGGTACAAGATCAATCGAAAACTCAACTTCCCTTTCCGGTGGCACACCCGGAATTTCATCAGGAAAAACCTCAGGGAACTCGCGTACCACTTGCAGTTCTTCAATAACAGCCTGACTCTCAGCAGACAACGATGCCATCAACGCAAATAGCTGAACTCCTTCTTTCTTCAACTTCTTCAACTGACCAGCAGATACCAAAACAGAATCTTCTTCCCCGAAACTGACTGACTTGCTACGACAGTTGATATGAACGTGGTTATTCTCTAACCAGTCCATGCCCAAGATTACATCCAGACCTCTCAACGGCAAACAAACAAAATTCATAACAAAGACCCTGCCGAAGATCGACACGGGACACTGAGAACACACCTGGGAAGTAATCACCGACCCCTTCGCAGGAGTATCGACAACCATATCCCCACACATAGCAGATAAAACAAGACCCAATCTTTCACAACAATCAACAGATATAAAGCAATGGGTAGCACCAGTATCAATAAGAGATTTCAGAGAAATACCGTTAATAAAACACGTACCTCTAATCAGATCATCCTTCTCATCAGGCTCCTCTCCTGCCAATGCGAACACTTTCCCACTAGACCTTTCCTTCTTCGGCTTTGTACATTTTGTACTGATATGCCCAGACTCACCACAGTTGAAGCACACCACATCCTTGACCTTACACTCGGCCGCCATATGACCCTTTTTACCACAACGATAGCAAACTCTCTCATCAGACCTGCATGTAGTACTCTTGTGGCCAGGCTTGCCACACTTATAACAGACAATGCTAGCAGGAGCATCTCCCCCACTAGAATTCTTACCTCCCGCAGCCTTCTGATAACTCTTAACCGCAGGAACCTCATACGGCTTGCTTCGACTCTGAAACTTACCCTTTTTCTCCGACGTAGCTTTGTATTGAGCAGTACTGTCCTCCTCAAAGATTCTACAACTGTCAACCAGATCAGCGAACACATGAATCTTCTGATAACCAATGGCCTTTTTGATATCAGGCCTCAACCCATTCTCGAACTTAATGCATTTTGAGAACTCAGCTGTCGCCTCACTGTAGTACGGATAGAATTTTGCCAATTCCACAAACTTCGCCGCATATGCAGTCACAGACATACCACACTGCTTCAGTTCCAGGAACTCTATCTCTTTCTTTCCTCGGACGTCTTCAGGAAAATATTTTCTCAGAAATTCCCTGCTGAATACCTCCCAAGTAATCTCTTCCTGCACAGCCTCCAACCTCTGCCTAGTAGCCAACCACCAGTCGTCGGCCTCCTCGGCTAACATGTGGGTACCAAAACGGACCTTCTGCTCAACAGTGCAGTCCATCACCCTGAAAATCCTCTCGATCTCTTTCAACCAAGCCATAGCACCATCTGGATCATATTTGCCCTTAAAGGTGGGCGGATTCTCTCTCTGGAAAGTAGTCAGACTCCGGAAACCAGCGTTCTCTCCAGCATTATGCTGATTCTGCACAGCCTGAGCCATAGCTTGCAATGCAGCAGCAAGAGCAGCGTCGTTTCTCCCAGCCATTTCGAACTATCACTGCAGCATAAACCAAAAATTCAGAACTAATCTATTGTCATAAGACACTATGACAGGACAACATTGGCCGGACAGACCGAACTGCTCTGATACCACTAATGTAACACCCCTTTTCTACCCGTTAATTTGTTTATAAAAATCAGGGTTTTTAAAAATTGATTTCGCACGAGGAATGTTACACTTACTTCAGTAAAACAAGCTTCTCAATAAAACAGCTCAAACACAATAATCATGCATCACGTAGCACGTCACTAAAAGGAGAGCCTCAAAACACAGTTATCATCGCAAATAAAACTCAACGTCAATTAAACCAACTACGCAGCGGAATAACAAAATAACAGAATTGTCAACAAAACATAACAACTGAAATCATTCATAAACAGTAAGTTCGTCCCCCCCGAGTGCTACGTATCAGAGCGTGACGACTCGACTCGAATTAGTGAAGGTACCTAGTCCTTCACTCGCGATCACCTGCACGTTACCGCATAGGGGTAACATTCAGACAGAAGGGTGAGTCCAATTCAATCCATATAATAAATCATATGATAAATAATAAGTCAAGTCACAGCTCTAAAATAATCACATCACAATCATCAATTACATCACTACAATAACTCATCACTATGTCATGTAGGCATATGAAATGCAACCCACTCGCGGGCATATGCATGAGGTACCTTTTCACAAACGTCGCTTAGCCATTATGGCCTCATCGTCACTTAGCCTTTTGGGCCTCAAAACGTCACTGGGTTTATGCATATGGGAGGAATGAGACACTATGACATGCACCACTCACAAACACACATTCACGGTCAACCACGTGACCCGTCACTTACCAATTTGCCAAATAAGAGGCACAGCACCTGTCAATTCACAATTTACGCACAACAACGTCACTTAGCCTTTTGGGCCTTATCATCACTTAGCCTTTTGGGCCTCAACATCACTTGTTTTCATCGTCACTTATTCATAAACATCATCAACTCAAACAATAGCCACTGAGGGCAAAAACGTCATTTACTAGCCACCAAGGGCATCATCGTCATTTACACATCATTATCAACGACATTGGCCACTAAGGGCAAAAAGGTCATTTAACTAGCCACTAAGGGCATCATCGTCATTTACACATCATTATCAACAACATTGGCCACTAAGGGCAAAAAGGTCATTTAACTAGCCACTAAGGGCATCATCGTCATTTACACATCATTATCAACAACATTGGCCACTAAGGGCAAAAAGGTCATTTAACTAGCCACTAAGGGCATCATCGTCAAAATCATCACTTTTGACACTAAAACATTAAAACCACTGGTTATACGCAAAAGAGGATTTTTAAAGACACCAAAACGATTTTTCAATGTCACAGCAACGACCACCGGGAACAGCCACTAGGGGCGCCCAGCAACCTTTAGAAATAATAAGTTTTTATTTTTCAAAATGGGACACACAGATAGGTAACTGAAAGAGCTTCCCAACACTTTTTGAAACGTTTAAAACGGATGTCCGAGTCAAAAGATATAGCGAAAACAGTTTTCATAAAAATTTGGGACATCCTGAAAACTGGCGCCCTGGGCGCCCAGCGCCCAGCAAAACGCAACACACACACACACAGGCGCCCAGCGCCTAGCGCAACACGCAACATGCACACACGGGCGCCTAGCGCCCAGCTCCTTGGCGCAACACGCAACACACGCACACGGGCGCCCAGCGCCTTGGCGCAACACGCAACATACGCACACGGGCGCCCAGCGCCCAGCATTGGCGCCCAGCGCCCACACACACACACTGCAACACGGCGCACAGCGCCCATGGGCGCCCAGTTCCCAGCACAGTTCCAGCAACACAGTTTCAGCACAAATTCAGCATGTATATTTTTTTTCTTCAAATTTTCACATGACCAATCACAACACCAATTTACAACAATTCATGAGCACATATAAAATCATCAAAAACCTCCATCAAACATCAAAATTCATCAACATTACAAGCACACACATGGCGCCCTAGGCGCCCAATAACACCAACAACGGATCTTTGAGCAACAATTTGCCAAACAACAAGCTAATCGAAAACAACAACATGAAATCGTACATACTCATGCTCATGGATTAAATCTAGGCCATCTCTACTTAAAACCTATCATAGGAATTATTATAAAAATTGATCGAACTCCCCTTACCTCGAATTTGAAGATTAGAAGCCTTAGAGACGGTCACGAACGGAATCACGGCAACAAGATCACGTCCCTTCCTCCTCCTTGCTCGCGGCCTTCTCTTCTCTTCCTTTCTCTCTACGGCGCCCTTCTCTTCTCCTTTCTCTCTTCTCAATTTCGCAAATGCCTCACAAAACCCTAGCCCCCAATTGACTTAGCCACATTCGCATATCACTTGGATCATGGGCTTGGGCTTTTCACTTAAGCCCAAGCCTAGCTAATTGGCGCCTTCCTCTCCTAATACCACCTACACATATTAATATAATTTCTAATAATTAAATTATATCCAATTAATTAATTTAAATTCCTAAATACTTAATTAAATAAATTAATTAAATATTTAGGGTGTTACAGACCGCAGCCCCATGCGAGGTTCAACGGAATAGTTGTATCAGCCTAAGATACAGTGGACGCCGTGCATTGATCAGTATATCAGTTCCGGAGTTGATAACGATCCCCCCGGTCGCTCGAAAGACCAGAGATTCTCAGGATGCGTGCTCCTCAAAGCCACGTGCAAACTCGGATTCGCAAGGGTTCGTCTACAGGTTTTAGGCAGCCTGGCATTTTACCGCTTTCTTTATCGCTTTCTTCATTTAGCGCTTTCCTTTCCTTTCGCAGTTAGCGTGCATGTTGTTAACCACTTCGTTTATTGTTTCCTCATCAACACTGCAAGTGTTGATTCAAAAAAAAAGAAAAAAAAAGAAAAAAAAAGAGAAAAGAAGAAGGAGAAAAGAGAAAAAGAAGAAACGGAAAAAGAAAATTCGGGTTTCTCCAAGTAGACAAAATTGGTATAATTTCTGAATTCTTTATTCCGATTTTATCTTCGAAATATGTCTCGGCCAATTCATATTTCTTGGTAAAATCCAAATAAAGAGGGGCAGCTGTCATACCCCAATTTTGTCTGCCCAAGTCAAAACATTTTTTTTCAAACAAAAAAAAGAGCATTTTTATTAAATTTTGAGAATTTTAGGGAATAAAATAGTGCATGTTTCAATATATGTGGGCATTCAAATGAGAGCAAGTTAATTATTTTTGAACTAAAGTCAAGGATAATTTTCGTATAATTTTTTGAAAGAAAATCCTAGTTCAAAATAATTAAAAGGCATTTTCCCTATTCTTATTGCACAAGAAAGCTGAAAAAGGACCATTAAATATTCCCCGATTATTAAATGACAACTTTTATTGTCATGAATAATTAGAGGGATATTTTTGTGGTGCCCAAAAATATGTGACACATTTTCAATAGGTGCACTATCATTTGCATGCCCAAAAATTCAAAGTTCAAATAGAAAGTACAAAGTGTCCTCAATAAGACAAAAGACCAAAAAAGAGAAGCAATCCCCCCCCCCCATTTTTGTCAATTTCGAATTCCCTCTCTCTCTCCACGATTTCTTCCACACTCTCATGTAGACTCATACCCCTTTTTGTAAATGACACCATCCTCTCACACTCACTCCTTCATAAAAAATTGCAAACTTACTTAAAATAGAACATCCCATTCATATTCTACCCTTAACCCTAATTTCACCCAAGACCCTATATAAGCCTACTCTCCCAAAATACAAGAAAAAGGTTCATTTTTTGCACAAAAACCTCCTCCTTTCCTCTCACTTTCGAAATCTCCTCCCCTCCCTCACCTCATCTTTTTCAATTTCCTCACTCAATCATCCATTAAAACACCTTTCCTACACTAAATTTTCCATCCTTCTTGCATTCTTCTCAAAGATTCACCTTCAAATTCAAGGATCAATTTCAAAGTTGAAGATTGAAGAGTAGATTAAAGGGGTCTTGCATTCATTCATCTCATTTCCTTCCTTATTCTAGCTTGGAGTTGAGGTATACTTTAAAACCTAGCATCATCTTCCAATTTTAGCATCAAAGATGTAAATCATCACTTCATTTTGGTATCCCATTGCATTTTAATGTCATAATGTTAGCATAGTTGTTGTTGTTGAGTGAGAGATGTATTTCAAGTATCTTGACAAACACTTTGGGAGGTTTGGGTGCTTGGAATACTTCTCTCCTTTAGAATAAATTGTGTGTTGTTGTTATTTCACTCATTTCTTGTTGTTTTCATGAATAAAGTGATGATTTGAGGTTTATGTTCATTTCGTATATTAGAAAGAAATTAGGGTTTATGAGATTTTGATGAGTTGGTTGTTTAATCTTGCAATTACTTGGAATTGAACCTTGATTATGATGTTTGTTTGCTTAAAACTTGTTGTTCTCATGAATTTGCTTGCAAATCATGCCCTATGTTGATGATTGGCAAGAGGACTCTCACTTGTGCTTTGATGCACACTTTAAGTGTTGAGGATTGCCTAAGAGGATTCAATTTCTTTTGTGATTCCTAGTGAACAAGAATGCAAATTTAGGTTTCCTTTCCTTACCAATTGCTTTGATTACCAAAAACAACTTATAAATCATTTTGAAATGCTTTTGGTCTTGCAAATAAGTAATTGTTTTGAAACAATTTTTGGTTTTGTGTTGACGATTTGGTAAGAGGATTTGACACCTATGCACTTGTGCATATCCCAGGTGTCAAAGATTACCTAAAGGGACTCAACACCCTAATTGCCTAAACTTGTCAATTTAGTCTTAAGACTTGCCTATGATTTTGCATGAGGCAAATGCCTCTTTTAATTTATTCCTTCCATGTGGTTGATTGAAGAAATGTATTAGACATTGATGACATCAAAAGGATACCACATGGGTGTTTATGTTTAATGTTGATGTGAAATCCTTAGGGTTTTGCAAGTGATTCATTAGAAGTTTGATTTCACTTGTGCTTTGAAATGCCTTTGCCTATTCACATATTGTGACATAAATGCCTAGTTAGGTTCCTCCCATTGCCTAGCATCTTCAATAAGATGTGCAACTTAGGTTCATTTTCTTGCCCATTCATGCATTTTTGCCAAAATGTTCAACTTGGGTTCATTCCTTGCCTATCTATGTATCGTGTCATAATGTGTGTAGTCTAGGCCCACTTTCAATCAAAAGCCTTTTCAAGCATCAAAATCATTCCCTAAACAAGAATCAATCCAATTGCGAAAACTCTTCAAAATCAAACTTTGTTAGTAGTCTTGTGAAGCCTTTGCTTGCATGATTATTAACAATGAGGTACTAGTGGCGATCACTTGGAGCCTTTGCTCAATTGATCATCATGAATGCCTAATTTTCCTAAAGATTTTCACTAAATCAAAAAACTTTGTTAGTAGTCTTGCGAAGCCTTTGCTTGCATGCTTATTAACAATGGAGTGCTAATGGTGGTCACTTGGAGCCTTTGCTCAATTGATCATCATGAAAGCTCAATTTTCACAATCAAACAAGATAAAAAACAAAAACCTTTTTCTAGACAACCCAGAACTACGTAGCTTTGAATTCTCCATCGCATCGGGAGATACGTAGGAGCGGATACTCTTCGTCAAGCACAACAAACCCAAAACATTTTTCCTTTCAAAAACCAAACACTTTTCCAAAATAAAACATTTTTCAAAAACAAGAACTACGTTGCTTTGAATTCTCCATCGCACCGGGAGATACGTAGGAGCAGATACTCTCCGTCAAGCGCGAAAACTAAAGATATTTCATTAAGTCATTCATCAACAAAAGAGGTAAAAACAAAGCATTTTTCCGAATCAACTTTGCAAATCACATATTTAATTAAGGTAACCCTTCTTTGAAGGGACGTTATGGGGTGCTAATACCTTCCCCATACGTAATTAGATCCCCGAACCCAAATCTAATGGTTCCAAAGACCATTGCTTTCCAAAAAAGGTTTTTCCGATGTTTTACCTTAAAAAAATATTGGTGGCGACTCTAAAATCCCGTTGTGCGAAGAAAAATCCTTCCAAGGATTTTTCGGGGTGCGACAGGTATTTTATTGCTTTTATTGGGTATGTCTTTATTGCTTTGCTAAGTTTTTATCTTTTTGTACTGTGAGTTGTATCTGCTCCCTCCATGATGAAACTTTGTGAACCCTAAGCATGTTTTAGATAAGCCTTTTCTGGACAAAAATAATTTTTCAAATTTTCATTAGCAATCATCTAGGTGGGCTGGTTGGGAACAACAAAATTGTATCATGGTTCGATTTCTACATCTAGGGCTTTTTCACACACACACACTATTGAGACTGTTTTCAGTTGTTAATACAATTAGAAGGACTGAAGAGAAACTAGTAACCTGGTTCTCTTGGTGACATTCACTGGATGCGCGGTTACTGGAGAAAAATGTCTGAGTTGGGGTATCAAAAAAAAAATGCAAAACCAATTCAAAATGTAAAAATTGGCGCATTTTAAATGTCAAAATTAATGGTTAGCATATAAAATCAAAAAGAAAAGAAAAATGCTTGAATACCCAACGTATAAAGACCCTCCTTTGAGACCCGGTCTTAGTAAATGGAGGACCCAAGCTTAAGAATGCTGGGGAACCGGTTCTATAATGACATTGATATCCTCTCTAGAGTATTGATACTTTAAAATTGTCTCCCAATTCCACAAGAAGCCCAGATAGTATTTCTCAAACCAAAGTGTTAGAATTGCCCCACAGTTCACTTAATGTTTCGATGTGAAAATAATTTTCCTTTAGAGTTGGCCTAAGGATTTACACTGTTTCTGCTTGAGGACAAGCAAAGGTTCAAGCATAGGGGAGTTTGATAAGTCTATTTTTAGAGTCTTTATAATAGTTATTTTTATTAGGTTTATTTGGTATTTTAATTATATTTTTGAGCTATTTTACTACAAATGTTTACTTTTTATTTTCAGGTTTTATTTTGAAGCAAAAGAGAAAATATGAGCTAAAATGAAGAACAAAGAAAATATTTGAGGAGGAACAATTTTTGAGACAACACTGGCGCAGCATAGGGCCCCAAGGGCACCAAGGAGCAAAACTAAGGAGCAAAACTGGCGCAGCACAGGGCACCAAGGAGCAAAACTGGCGCAGCACAGGGCGCCAAGGGCGCCAAGGAGCAAAACTGGCGCAGCATAGGGCGCCAAGCAGCACAACTGGCGCAGGACTGGCGCAGGACTGGCGCAGGACAGGGCGCCAAAGGCGCCAAAAGGCAGTCAATTTTGGCTGCGGCCACTTGTTTGTGGCCATCTTTGCCAACTTGATTTTTCACTTCTCTTTGACCATTTTGCCCCTCCACTCAAAGTGCTTTGTCCACTTGTTGATGGCTATCTTTGCCAACTTGCTTTGTCCACTTGTTGATGGCTATCTTTGCCAAAACTTGAATTGACCATTTTGCCCCTTCCCTCATATTTTCCTATAAATAGGACCTTGATCCTCACTTGTAAGTAAGCTTGAATTTTGTTAGAAAATCACTCTCAAAAACTCTCTAAGATTCATGACTTCAATTTACTCTTCATGTTCTTTATGATTCTTGCTTATTTACTTTCTTGCCCTTTTAATTCTTGCTTATTTACTTTCTTGCCCTTTTAATTCTTGCTCTTTTACATTCTTGCTTATTTACTTTCTTGCTCTTTTAATTCTTGCTCTTTTACTTTCTTGCCCTTTTACTTTCTCGCTCTTTTACTTTCTTGCCCTTTTACTTTCTTGCTCTTTTAATTTCCAAGTCATTTAAATTCCTTGCAATTTACTTTTTAAAGCAATTTACTTTCTTGTCATTTACAATTCCGCTATTTATAATTTTGCAATTTTCTCAATTCCTAACATTTATTTTCTTGCCATTCTAACATCTAATTCCTAACTCATTTACACATTCCGCAACTTATCGCTTTCTTTACAATTCTTGCAATTTACACATTCCGCAACTTATCGCTTTCTTTACAAATTTTTGCAATTTACAAATATGCAATCTTCCTCTTCTCCTCTTTTGTCTACAATGATCATGAGTGAGTAGACTTTCTTATCCTTGGGGTTTTTGGCAACCATCAAATGATGGCTTCCTACTAATTAATTCCCGAGACTATTCTCCACCTTAATCGCTTTGTATTTTTAAATCTAATTTCATCACTTTTCATTATTATTTCAAAACACCACACGATGTACCGAAAGGGGAAGTGTGGTTGTTGGATCTATGAAATTAGACAATAAAATCAACACATGAAAATAGTTTTGGTTTTATTGAGACACAAAAAGGTCTTTGCTTAATGGGTTCTAATAATAATCAAACATGAAAATAGGCTTGATAATTAGTTTAGAACACGTGTTTGTATTCGGAAAGGAAACTCTTGCTATAACCGTCGCCTTGTCTTAAGAAATATATCGTTCTTTAAAACTGGAAAATAGTCGAAAGGATTAATAACGGAAACCTTATCATTTCGATGAAACTAATACCCCAAGTCTCTTTTTATCTTTAAAACATCAACAAAAACATTCCTTCTTTCTAAAAAGACTTTCTTTTCAGTTAATCAACTTTGGAAAATTAAATTGGTAATCACCTAGGCTCTCCCTGTGGATCGATAACTCTTTTATTACGCGACAAGACCGTGCACTTGCGGCCTATCACAAACCCACCAGGATTCCCTGCTCAGATAGAATACCCCTGTTGTAGATAATTCACTGGAAGGATTGATGAAAAGCTTTATGAGTGATTGCAAGACAACTCTGAAAACTCATGAAGCTTCCATTAAGAATCTGGAAGTACAGATGGGGCAGATGGCTAATGTCCTTTCCCAAAGAGTTAGTGGATCATTACCATCCACTACAGAAGCCTCAACTTCAAATACTACAGGGAAGGAGGATGTAAAAGCTATATCTTTAAGAAGTGGGAGAGATTTGATAGGACCATCAACTGTTTCAGATGATGAAAAAAACAAAAATTCTGAAAAACAAAAAGAACCTGCAACAGACGCTACAGCGCCTAAACCTAACGTTGCAGCGCCTGTTGCTGAAAAGATACCACCACCACCCAAAATTATCCCAATATATCCTGATCCTCCGTACCCTCAAAGACTTCGAAAGGCTCATGAAGACAAGCAATTTAACAAATTCCTAGAAGTCCTTAAACAGTTGCACATTAATGTCCCTTTGGTGGAGGCTCTCCAACAAATGCCCAACTATGCAAAGTTTATGAAAGATGTGCTCACTAAGAGGAGAAGACTTGGGGAATTTGAGACAGTAGCAACGACTGGGGAGTGAAGCATGTTGATGCAGAACAAGCTCCCACCCAAATCAAAGGATCCTGGCAGCTTTACTATACCATGCTCAATTGGAAATTTTTATTCTGGCCGTGCTCTATGTGATTTGGGAGCCATCATAAATCTTATGCCCAAGTCCATATACACACAGCAAGGAGTGGGGACTGCCAAACCTACCTCACTTACACTGCAGCTAGCTGATAGAACTCTTGCTTATCCAGAAGGAATCTTAGAAGATGTTCTAATAAAGGTAGACAAATTTGTATTTCCTGTTGATTTTGTAGTTTTGGATTTTGATGCAGATAAAGAAGTACCCATCATATTGGGAAGGCCATTCTTGGCTACTGGAAGAACTTTAATAGATGTGCAGAGAGGAGAATTGATCATGAGGGTCAATGACCAAGAAGTCAAGTTCAACATCCTCAATGCTATGAAATTTCCAGGTCCCAACATTGAAGAGTGCTCCTCTGTGTCTGCTATTGACCAAGTAGTTCAGGATCACTTCCAGAAAAGCACAGATCATCTGAGGCAGTTACTGGACAACACTGAAGATACAGGATCTGATACAGAAGGTGCAGAAGAGGAGGAATAGACAGTTAAAGAAATTTGGGCTAAGAAATATGAATATTTGGAGCAGAAGAATTCCGACATGAGAAAGGATCTCCCCTCCACTGAACAACCACCAACTCTGGAACTAAAGGAGTTGCCTTCACACCTCAAATATTCTTATCTGGGGGACAATAGTACTTTGCCTGTTATAATTGCTTCTGATCTTTCTGAACAGCAGGAGCAGGATCTGATTCAAACGCTGCAGCGGCATAAAAAGGCTATTGGATGGCAGATGTCAGATATCAAAGGTATCAGCCCAACCATTTGTATGCACAGAATAGTGTTAGAGGAAGATTCTAAGAATTGTATTGAAGGACAGAGGAGGCTGAACCCAATTATGAAAGAGGTGGTGAAGAAGGAAATCATTTAGTGGCTGGATGCAGGTATTGTGTAACCCATATCTGACAGTGCATGGGTTAGTCCTGTGCAGTGTGTGCCAAAGAAGGGAGGGGTTACAATAATTGCTAATGAAATGAATGAGCTGCTTCCAACCAGAAAAATAACAGGATGGAGAATATGCATGGATTACAGGAGGTTGAACAAAGCCACAAGAAAGGACCATTTCCCATTGCCCTTCATTGACCAGATGCTGGACAGGCTAGCAGGTAAAGAATTTTATTGCTTTCTTGATGGTTATTCAGGTTATAACCAGATTGCAATACTACCTGAAGATCAGCAGAAAACTACATTCACTTGTCCATATGGCACCTTTGCTTTTAGAAGGATGCCATTTGGCCCGTGTAATGCACCTGCCACTTTTCAAAGGTGTATGATGGCAATTTTCTCTGATTACATTGAAAGATCCATGGAAGTTTTCATGGATTACTTCTCTGTGTTTGGAGAAACATTCCATCTATGCCTATCCAACTTGGAAGAAATGTTGATTAGATGCGAAGAAACTAACCTTGTGCTGAACTGGGAGAAATGCCATTTTATGGTACAAGAAGGTATAGTTTTGGGGCATAGGATATCCAAAAAAGGATTGGAAGTGGACAATGCTAAAATAGAGGTCATTGAGAAGCTACCTCCTCCAACCAACATCAAAGGTATTAGAAGCTTTTTGGGGCATGCTGGATTCTATAGGAGGTTCATAAAAGATTTTTCAAAAATCTCCAAACCTCTATGTCAAGTACTGCAGCATGATGTCCCATTCATATTTGATGATCAATGCATGCTAGCCTTTGATAAATTGAAGAAAGCTTTAATAACAGCACCAGTTATTATAGCTCCTGACTGGAGTAAGCCTTTTGAGCTTATGTGTGATGCTAGTGACTTTGCCATTGGAGCTATTCTTGGGCAAAGGTATGATAAAATTTTTCACTCTATATATTATGCTAGCAAAACACTTATAGAGGCTCAACTGAATTACACAGTCAATGAGAAAGAATTATTAGCTGTAGTCTTTGCTTTTGATAAATTTAGATCATATTTGGTTGGCACAAAAGTAATTGTCTTTACAGATCATTCAGCCATCAAATATTTGATAACAAAGAAAGATGCAAAGCGTAGGCTAATTAGGTGGGTTCTCCTACTCCAAGAATTTGATTTAGAAATAAGAGATAAAAAAGGAGTGGAAAACCAAGTTGCTGATCATTTGTCTAGATTGGAAAGAGACATTGCAGGTACAGCAGGTGGGGAGATCAAAGAATACTTTCCAGATGAGCAGCTATTGGCAATAACTGCTAACTCATCAACCGCTGTAGCGGCTAGTGTAAAAGCACTAGACGCTGTAGCGCCTGAACCTGCAACACCTTGGTATGCTGACATAGTAAATTTTCTGGTTAACAAGGTGGTACCTGCTGAGATGACCTATCAGCAAAAGAGAAGGTTCTTCCACACAATGAAACAATATTATTGGGATGAACCTTTTCTATACAAGAAGTGTCAAGACCAGTTAATGAGGAGATGCCTAGCAGAGGAAGAACAAATTCAAGTGCTACAGCACTGCCATTCTGCACCATGTGGTGGGCATTTTGGTGGTATCCGAACTGCTGCAAATGTATTACAATCTGGCTACTATTGGCCCTCACTTTTTAAAAATGCTCAAGACTTTGTAAAAAAATGTGATAGGTGCCAAAGAACAGGGAACATTTCAAACAAACATGAAATGCCTTTAACAAATATTCTAGAGGTTGAACTCTTTGATGTTTGGGGAATGGATTTCATGGGACCATTTACCCCCTTCTCATGGAAACCTGTACATTTTGGTAGCTGTAGACTATGTTTCAATATGGGTTGAAGCTGTTGCTCTACCCAACAATGATGCAAGGTCTGTGAGTAAATTTTTATTGAAAAACATTTTCACTCGTTTTGGAACTCCTAGAGCCATCATAAGTGGTGAGGGATCTCATTTTTGTAACAAATTAATTGAGACCCTATTGGCTAAATATGGAGTTAAGCATAAAATAGAAACTGCTTATCATCCATAAACTAGTGGTCAAACTGAGTTGTCAAACAGAGAAATAAAAAGGATGTTGGAAAAAATGGTAGGGCCTTCAAGAAAAGAATGGTCAATACATCTAGATGATGCATTATGGGCCTACAGAACAGCTTATAAAACACCTCTAGGGATGTCTCCCTATAGGTTGGTTTATGGGAAGTCCTGTCACCTACCAATTGAACTTCAACACAAGGCCCATTGGGCTCTAAAAAAACTCAACTTTGACTATAAAAAAGCAGGAGATGCTAGATTGCTGCAGCTAAATGAATTGGAAGAACTTAGGCATTTTGCCTATGAAAATGCAGCAATCTATAAAGAAAAAACCAAAATGTGGCATGATCAAAAATTGATAAAAAGAGATCTCACTGAAGGAGGACAGGTATTGCTTTATAACTCCAGGCTAAGATTGTTTTCTGGGAAGTTAAAATCTAGGTGGTCAGGCCCATTCCAATTGATAAAAATATACAGCCATGGAGCTGTGGACCTCTATGACAAAGCAACCAACACTACTTTCAAAGTGAATGGCTAAAGAATTAAGCAATATTTTGGTGAAAATGTGGTAAGAAACAAGACCACAGTTGAGCTTAAAGATCTCTAAATTAAAAGAGAAAGTCTGGCTGCAGACTCTTAAAGCAAGCGCTCTTGAGAGGCACCCCAAGGATTTTAACAAATTTTCTGTTTTGTTGTGTTTATTCTTTTTTGCAGGAAATCAGGTTTAGTGCTGCAGCGGTTGCTAGTTACAAAGGCGCTGTAGCGGTTGTTGATAAACCAGGGCTGGGTGTGGTCAAACAAAAAAAATAAAATATGTTGCTTATGGTGAGCTGGCACTGTTGCCCTTATCCCTGGCCTGACCTGCACGTGCACCTATTGACCTGTCCATGTCCAATCAAAACAGTTTCTTTTCTCTCTCCCATTTCACTTACAACGGTCATTTCAATCCCTACAACTCCCCACGCAACCATTTTTTCTTTCTCTCTCTCTCTTTTCTCTCTGAAACTGCTCTAACCGTTACCACTCACCATTCATAACCTCCCACCCTTCTTCTTCCTTCTTCCCAACGCACACCCCAACATTTCCCAACAGCCATAAACATATATGCAAAGCTTCAAACAAAAATGACCAAAAAGCAAGCTGCTCTAAAAAGATCTGGAAAAGGAGCTAGTGCGAAACCAGAACCATCCAACCCTGTTAAATCCGCCATGGCCAAAGCAACTCCAGATCCTCAAAAATTTTGGAAAATGGACTTCATTGCTGAAAGGGGGTTCAAAACAGACAACGCTCCTGAAGCTTTCTCAACCGCTGTCACAGCGCTAGGTTGGGAGAACTTCATTAAGCACCGTAAGGAGTACATGAATTCCTTGGTGAGAGAGTTCTATGCTGGCATCGGGGAGCCTAAGGAAGGAAAGCCTTCAACACACTCATTGGTAAGGGGTGAGACAGTTAATTTCAACTCCAGAACCATCAATGAAATTTTTCACCTAGGGTATCATGGAAAGGCGTTGGAAATAAAAGTACTGACCTGGGGAGATGAAGAAATGGAGGCAGTCAGAAAAAGAATTTGTGTAGAAGGGGCTAGGTGGGACAAATTTGGGGCTGAATACAAAATCAAAAAGGTCTATTTGTGTGAGGAGGCCAACTTGTGGTGTAGCTTCATCAAGCACTCTCTGTTGCCTACCTCTCACACAACCTTCGTGGAAAAGGAGACGCTCATTGTGATTGACGCAATAATGGCTGGAGAGAAGATAGATGTGGGAAGATTAATTGCAAAGGAGATAGAGAAATGTAGAATTAAGAAAGGAGGTAATTTGTATTTTCCTTGCTTAATTACTGATCTATGTCTGGATGCTAATGTGGAAGTTGAGATGAAAGAAGAGATGAGATCCCCTCTTGGGGCATTTCCATGTGTTTTTAAGGTCAAACAGAAACCTGCCGCTGCAGCGTCTCTTGACTCTGTAGCGCTGCAGCGCCTACAGCTGAAGCAGCAGGTTCTCTGCAGATTTGTGAAAGAAAAGTTTGAATGGGAAAAGGAAATGTATGCCCAGATATCAAAAGGGAAAACATCCATTTCCCCACCTCAGTTCCCTGAGTTGCTATTGGAGGAAGAGCCAGCTGAAAAAGAAGAGAAAAAGGGAGCTAGGAAAGAAAAGAAGAAAGCTGTGTCTAGCCCAGCAAGAAAAGCAAAGCCAAGCCTTGTAAAGAAAGTGCAAAAAGTTGTAGTAGAGGAGGGGAGTTTAGATTCTGATAATACTGAGGATGAAAGCGAGAAAACCTTTGAGGAGGAGGCTGCTGAGGAGTTAGTGCACTTGAAGGATGGAAAAGAAGCAGTGCAGCAAGACAGAGAGCCGGAAGAAAAGCAAGCAGAAAAAGAGGAAGGAGTGCAGGGATCAGGCGCTGCAGTGTCAGCAGTGGAAGAAGGAAACGCTACAGCGCCTCCAACCGCTGTAGCGGCAGAGAAGACTACTCCCCCACCCTCAAAGAAGAAAAAGACAGCCAGAGCAGCCCCAGCCCCTTCAAGAGCCAGTAAGAGGCTCAAGAAGGCCTAAAAAGGCAAGACTTGTTGGCTTTTCATGCCGGTTATGCTCTTTGTATTTTGTTTTTGTTGTTTAAAGGCCTCTCCCTTTTATTATATGCCATGTTTTGTATGCTTGAATAGGAAATATGGTTAGCTGCATGTTTTAAATTTTTTAGTAACAAAAGCTGAAGTCATATAGCCAAATTAAATGATAATTAAGAATTATTGAGTAGGGCAGCTTTGTGTAAACAATGAAATGGTTTTATTGCTGCTTTTACACAAAAAAATCCAAGCTTAGTGAAGAACCTAGTTAGTTATGGGTAATCTAAGGCTAAAGTTAGTTGTGGGTAACCAAGGGATAGTCAAGTTTTCATTAAAAATTGAGAGTTGTTTTTTAAGCTAAGTTTGGGGGTGCATCGGTTATGTTAAGGCTAGGAACAAAAGATGATAATTTGGTCATTGCAAAATGAAACAAAAATGTGCAAATGGTCTTGTAAAAAGTTGCAAAATATCTGAAATAAATTGCTGAGCTGTTCCAAAAAGCATGAAAAGAAAATGCAAATAAGGAGCTCAGTAATGAAGATAGCATCTAGTTTTGATCATCAAAATCCAGCACTACAGCGTCTAAACGCTACAGCGTTTGATCACCAAGCCAAAAGTTTATGCGTTGACCAATAATCTGAAAAATGCCTAAATCAAAGCCCTTTGCCGTGCTTTGAAGCCCCTCAAATCTTGTGTGAAATTGTTATTACACTCTTCTTTTTGAAAAAATTCTTTGGCTAACCCAAAAGAAAGCCACTCTTCCCAAAACCTTAGAGAAATTCTGAAATTAGCTAGGAACTAAGTTAAGCTTTGATGTCACACACTCACAGCTGAGCAGTAATGATTCTATTTAAATTGTGAACCACAATGGTGTATGAAAATGATAAAAATTGGCTTATGCATGAGAAATATCTTCAAAATTCTGTTTAATTTAAAAGCTGCAGCTAGTTATATGATCAGTTTGTCTTGTTCAAGTGTCATTACTTGGGGACAAGCAATGGTTTAAGTTTGGGGGTGTGATAACTCTATTTTATATAGGTTATTTATGCTCTTAATACCTAAGTCAAGCTCACTTCTCAAGTAATTCTAGTACTTAAATATGTGAATATATGAATATTAGAGTAAATACAGGTTATAAGTCAATTCCCTAAACCTTGGGCATAATCAATGCCTTTGTGAATATGTTTGATGTTTTACTTTAGCGCTGCAGCGGTATGCTATCAAGGAGACGCTACAACGTTATATGGCGGCTGACCATTGAGATATTTGTGTGACCACTGGAGGATATGATGAGTCATCACCCTTATCTCTTCTTCTCAGCTGGATATTTTGACTTCCAAGTGGATGCTAAATTACACTTGGCGCCTCCTAAATGGAACCCATGTAATAGTTGGTGACTTCCATCATTAGCACTTTTTGTAAAGTAACTTAAGGATAATATCTAAGTTTTTTTATCATGGTTTTAATATTATTATTTTATTAAGACTTGGTTAGTTTAGATTAGAATAGAATGCTTCATTAGGTAAGAACATACGTAGATAGAGAGTTGTAACTTGGAAGAAGAACCACTTGTGACATAGTAGCTTTTCTCCATTGTTATTCCACTCTTAAGCTTTTATTTTTAGGATAGTTTTCTAGTCTTCATTCAAGGTTTTGCTCACGCCTCAACTTCATCCTTCGTATGCTACTTGGGATCATTGGAGTGTATCTTTTGCAACCACTCTTCTCTTGTCTTCTTACGGTAATACACACTCTCTAGTTGTATTATGTTGATGGAGCTTGTGATGAGCTAAACTTGTTGTAGTTGGATTGTTCTTGGTGTGTAATGAACCTTGAGTAACTTTTGTATAATATTATGATGTTTGTGAATGATCAACTAAAACAAGGTAATTTTGTGGGTACAGACATGGTTCACAAAGAGAACTCAAGGAATGATATGAATGAAAACCCTTTAAAGACATTTAAAGGAAGCACTACTTAACTCTAGACATAGGGGAGTAATAGTTCATAAGGCAAATGTTGTAAGAGCTTAATATACAGGGGTAAAACTTATTTAGAGCCTAGACATAGGAGTCTTGTAACATAACCCTGACGATAGTGACTGAAAGGCACGCCACCAAGGTGCTACAGCGTCTACGGATTCTGAAGCGCTACAGCGCTTAACGCTACAGCGTCTAAATATTATTTGAACATTACTCTTGGGAATTTACACAACTAATGAGCTATCCAACTCACCTTTAAATACTTTTAATTCACTAATATTTTATCTCAAATCATTATGTTTACAACACAACACTTTTATTTGTCATTTACTTCTTTTTATTAAGTTTCTAATCGCTTAAACTTCTTAGATTAATTCCAATCCCTGTGGGAACGAACTTTACTTATCATTATATTACTTGTTGCGATTGTGTATACTTGCACATATCTATTTTTCGCACAACAGGCGCCCTCTTTGGCGCCTTGTGCCAGGATGCTCTGAGATCGGCGCCCTCTTGGGCGCCCTGTGCCATGCCCCCTGATGTTGGTGTCCTCTTGGGCGCCTTGGGCCAAAGGTTCTGAGGTTGGTGCCCTCTTGGGTGCCTTGTGCCAGGATGCTCTGAGATTGGCGCCCTTTTGGGCGCCCTGTGCCATGCCCCCTGATATTGGTGCCCTCTTGGGCGCCTTGGGCCAAGGTGCTACGTCATCCTGATGCTGGTTCCCTCGTGGGCGCCTTCCTGGGTGCTTGTTTGTTTTTGAGAATTGGCGCCCTCCTGGGTGCCTTGGGTGTTGTTCCCTGCTTGCGTGTGCTGGGTGGCTTATCGTGGAGCAGATTTTGCGAGACAAGGTTCGGTGCTCTCGTGGGTGCCTTACTGCATACCCTGTTGCGAAGGATTTGCTTTCAGACTGCCCCTTGCCAGGCGCCCCTCTGCTGGGCGCTGCTTGCTCCTGCCAGGCGCCCTCATGGGCGTTGGTTGCTTCTGCCAGGCACCCTCATGGGCGCCCTCCTGGTCCTGCCAGGCGCCCTCATGGGTGCTGGTTGCTTCTGCCAGGCGCCCTCATGGGCGCTGGTTGCTACCTTGCAGGCGCCCTCATGGGCACTGGTTCCTACCTTGCAGGCGCCCTCATGGGCGCCCTCTTGGGTGCCGACTTGTGTAGACGTGTGCTTGGCACTTTACTTTATTTTTTGTTGCTCATCTTGTCTCTTAGCCTGCTTTTCTTGCTTGGTGTCGAGGGGAATTGCTTCTCTTGTCCTTACCATTACCTCGTTGACATTTCCACGAGTTTTACCGCTTCTAAATTACTACCAAGGTGATTTGGGCTGTCCTTCACCTCAGGGGAGGGGGTGTTCGGGCATGTCTTGTTTTGTTGAAGTCCCAAACCTCAGGGGAGGGGGATTGTCTGCAAGTTTTGTTGACGTCCCCCACCTCAGGGGAAGGGGTGTTCGGACATGTCTTGTTTTGTTGAAGTCCCCAACCTCAGGGGAGCGGGTTGTCTGCAAGTTTGTTCTGTATCGAGCAGCTTTTTGGTAAACTGCTGTTGGTAGGTCCCTTGCTGTCGTGGCAGTAGGTCAGTGAGCGCCCAAGGGGGGGTACCTGCAAGCCACTCCGACGCTCAAGTCAGTATATCAAATATATGAGTGAAGGTACTAAGGGTTAGAGATTCAACCTTTCTTAGGGCAAAGTTTGCCTGTATTTATAGGAAATCGTGCCCTCTCGTGGATCGTTGGATGGGTAGAGTCGATCTTGACCGTCCAAGCATTTTGGGCTCGCATGAGTTGGATATGGGCTGAATCAGTGGGGCTGATCCATATCTCATCGCTAATCGCACCCCCTGGTATTGCTAATTGGACCTCTTGGTTGACTCCAGAACATTTGGTAAGGGTGATTACTTTTTCTATGAATGGTGTGGGGATCCTCTAAACTATATTAGTAGGGAGATCGTACCTCGGTGAGGATGTATTGGGGGAAGTATACGTTTGAGTTTTTCTTGTAAAGGGATAAGTTACTATGTTCTTTATTCTTCTTCCTCTAATGTTTTGAGTTGGAGTAACTTTTGTACTCCCTTATTTAACAGAATTATTTTTGGATTAAATATGTTTTTGGTCCCTATAAAATTTAGGATTTTTGGTTTTAGTCCTTCAAAAAATTTACATATTTCTGGTGCCCCAAGTTTTTTCCATTAGTTTTAGTTCCTCGTGACTTTAATAGCGCTTCATGACTTTTTATAGCGCTTAAAATCGCTTTAAAAGATCGAAATAAACGCTATTATAAGTCATGAAGCGTTATTAAAAGTCTTGAGAGACTAAAACTGATGGAAAATAAAAAATTTGGGGCCAAAAGTAATGGAATTTTTTTTGAAACTAAAACCAAAAAACCAAATTTTATTGGGACAAAAAATATATTTATACTATTATTCCTTTCATGTTTAAAAACATATAACAATTAGTTTAATTAAATATAAAATAATTTTTTATTACAAAAATGTTCATTAGTTTTTTTTCTTTTTCATATTCTTCGTGTATGAAAATTAAGCGAGTTCTTCTCACAATAAATTAAAGTATAAAAAAGGAATTAAGCATTTACTAATTAATGTTGAAAATAAATGTGTTTTTATATTTAGAACCAAAAAATGCCATTTTAGTTGTTTATGAAAATGACATGATGTATTAACAATTTGGTGGGTGATCTGTAAGTACCTCTGTGAGCGCTCAAATAGTCGTTAGGCCTGCCTTGACCCTGGTGAGCCCCTGGAACCCAACTCACTTAAACTTTTTATAGCAAAAAAAAATCAATTTGGTCCATCAAAAATGAGTGGGCAAAATTAGTCCATTAGATCATCTTTATGGTAATTAGTTGCTTACGTTCTTATAAAAAAATTAACTATTCATGGGCCTAACTTGCCATATAAGACTTGAGTAGTTTATAAGAAACCAAAGTAGTTTTTAGTACTCCAATGATAGTTGCATATAAACAACCCGTATTTGACTTCACATGTTTATATTTTATATTCGTATTTAGTTTTGGGTTAAATTCAATATTTTTTAATTATTTGAATTAATACAGGTACAAATTATTAATTATTCTTTTTTTTTCCAAAAAAGAAATTTAATAAACTTTAGTAGGACAAGTTTGTTATTCACAAGTTTTACAATGACTAAATTTAAAACAATAGCAAATATATAATATAAAATTAAAAATGATACAACTAGTTTTACAATACTAAATTCAAAATTAAAATTTCATAATTCATAACTTCTCTCTAATAGATTGACAAGTAAATTCATGATCTGGACGTTGCTCATCATCCATAGTTAGTTTTTCCTTCATGAGAATTTCATATAACCACTACACGCTCTTTGCCATCTTTGTGCCAGCTATTTTAGTCAAGGTAGTGGTTTTTTCTGCCGCAATATTTTCCATACCAGTGACATTTACAAAGTGTATTGTAGCTTCCGTTGCTTATCCTTTGCCTTTGCTCTTTCTTTTTGTCACCTTTTGTCCTACTGGATAGTCTATTGGGATTGCATTGTCGTATTCTAAACAATCAATAGGACTTTCTGGACTAGACGCCGATGAGTATGTCACATAAGGGGATGTCTTTCATCTATTTGAAGAGTTGTCTATTGTTTCTCCCTTCCATTTAGGTTTGTCCTTCAACAATCTCCACGAGTTCTCGAATTTGAGAACCTGACACACAATTTTTTCTGAGTAGGTTGTCCTCCTTCTTCTGTGAGAGTAATGGTTTCTAGGCCAACTTAGGTGGAGAATTCTGGCACTTGAGAATTGGACATGGACCCAATTGGTGATTCTAGTTTGTTGTTAATAGGCTCCACAACAACAATGGTAACCATTAGAGGCCTAAACATAGCAGTGGGATTGGTTGGTGGTGCTGGTGCTGGTGGAAACATAAAAGATTGGAGATTTTAAAAACTGTCATTGGTAAGGGGTTTGTTGGCCTTGCAAATAATTATAACAAGCTTGATAATAACTCCATTAATTTAGATCCATTTGATAGAAGAATGTTGGAACAGATAACAGAATTATACACTCACAAGCACATTTCAGTTAGAGAGTAATTGAATTGAGAGAGAAGTGAGTAATTGCAACTTTATTTCTGAGTCAATTGAATATGAGGTTGACTTACAAAGTATTTATAGTGATGATGTAAAGAGTAAAATGCAGCTCAACATATGCTGACTTGGCAATTGAAAAAATAAAATTGCTGAATGTATAAAGGACTATCCTAGTCATCAATTACAATAGTAAGCACACTTCATTACTAGCTTGAATTAATCCCAATACACCTCCTAATTCATGCTAGATAGGCTCCTCATGCCCAGCTTGCTCCTCAAATCTTCAAACCTCTTTATCTTCAAAGCTTTGGTTAGCAAGTTTGCATAATTCTCATCAGTTGAGTAGTGCTCCAGCTATAGTTTCTGTCTAGTTACTTGATCTCTCAAGAAATGGAATTTTGTCTCAATGTGCTTGCTCCTACCATGAGCAACTGGGTATTTAGTCAAATCAATAGCTGATTTGCTATCAACCATTAATGTCATTGCAGCACTCTTCCTCAGTTTCAGTTCATCCAGCAACATACTCATCCATTGTGCTTGGCAAGCTGCCATTGCAGCAGCAATGTATTCATCCTCACATGAGGATAATGCCACCACATTTTCCTTCTTTGAGCTCCATGCCACAGGAGCATTTCCAAACATAAAGACATATGCTGCTGTACTCTTTCTGTCTCCTCTATCCCCACACCAATCGGAATCAGAAAATCCATAGACATCTATCTCTGAACTCACCTCCTGCTTAGGATACAGCACACCTAAATCAGTAGTTCCTTTCACATATCTTAGTATGCGTTTCGCAACAACTAAGTGTGAAGTCATTGGATGCTCCATGTATCTACTTATAATGCCAACACTGTAGGTGATATCTGGTCGGGTGTGACACATGTATCTAAGAGAACCTACAAGTTGCTTATACAAAGTTGAATCACTGATGTGTCATTGGGTGTGGTAGCAGCATTACAATCCCACATATTGAATCTTTTCAACACGTCACATGCATATTTGGTTTGATGTAGCAGCATCCCTCTACTTGTTGCAGTGAACTCAATGCCTAGGAAATAACTGAGAACTCCTAGATCTGACATCTCAAACTCTGTCATCATAGCTCTCTTGAACTCTTACATTTCTGCTTCACATGTTCCAGTCAGTAACATGTCATCAACATACAAGCATATTATCAAGTAACTGTTCTCATTTGAGTATCTAGAGTAGATGTCATGCTCATTTGTGCATTTTACAAACTGTTGTTGGAGCAGAAATTGATCGATTCTTTTGTTCGATGCTCTTGGTGCTTGCTTCAAGCCATAAAGAGCCTTTCTCAATTTGTACACCTTATTCTCCTTTCCTTTAACTTCAAATCCAGGGGGTTGACTCACATACACCTCCTCTTCTAAATACCCGTTTAAGAAGGCAGCTTTCACATCTAATTGATACATTTTCCATTGTAATTAGCAACAGCTACAATCATTCTTATTGTCTCTATCCTTGCCACAGGTGCGAAGACATCAGTGTAATCAAACCCTGCTCTCTGTAGGAAGCCTCTAGCCACCAAGCTGGCTTTGAACCTTCCTAAATCACCATTTGGTTTCACCTTGGTTTTAAAAACCCACTTCACATCAATTCTTTTTCTCTTCTCTGGCAGATCAGTTAACACCCAAGTATCATTCCTTTCAATTGAAGACAACTCTTCAATCATAGCCTGTTTCCAATGTGGTTTCTTTAAAGCTTCCTCTACTGTCAATGGCTCTGCTTCTGCTACAAATGCACTCTGCATCAGATCACCATCACTTGTGATTGCAGAGTCTGGAAATACAACAAAGTCATTAAGTTTTAGTGGTGGTTGTCTTTCCCTTCTTGCCCTTTCCTGATTAACTTCTTCATTAATCACAATAGGTTCTACAACTACAGGTTCTGTCTCTTCTATTTCTATAGGTTCAAGTATCACATTAATAGGTTCTTCTTCTTCCACAAGCTTTTCCCAGTTCCAACCCTTTGCCTCATCAAACTTAACATCTTTGCTAATGACCACCTTTTGTCTCTTAGGATCATACAATTTGTATGAACCAGTTGGATGATAACCAAGGAACACCATAGCTTGTGCCTTATCATCAAGCTTTCTTCACAACTGATCGGGCACATGTCTATAACACAAGGCCCCAAACACTCTTAGGTGTTGAACACTTGGTTTTTCTCCTGACCAGTCCTCCTCTGGAGTGATTTTCTCCAACCTCTTGGTAGGACTTCTGTTGAGGACATAGACTGCTGTTGACACTGCTTCCCCCCAGAAATGATTAGGCATTTTTCTGCTCTTCAACATGCTTCTGACCATGTTAAGGACTGTCATATTCTTTCTTTCTGCAGTGCCATTGTGTTGTGGTGTGTAAGGTGCTGTTACCTCATGCCTGATGCCTTCTTCTTCACAAAATTTCTTGAATTCAGTAGATGTATATTCTCCACCTCCATCAGTCCTCAACCTACTGATCACACCATTGCTTTCTGTAGCGACCGAAAAATCCGGGTGAGGATTCCTCGAAGGTTCAAAAATGAAGCCGCCACCAAAGTTTAGTTTAAGGGCAAACATTGGAAAATCCCTTTTGGAAATTTGGAAAGGATAAGGGTCTTTGAGACCAGATTAGGTTTCGGGAGTCGGTTATGCGTGGGGAAGGTATTAGCACCCCACGACATCCTTCCTAATGAAGGTTACCTGCTAACTAGTTGTAGGAAAGAATATTAATTTTGAAAATGTATATTTTACCCTTTTATTGTGAATTAGAGGAAATTAAGAGAAAGAAAAGACTTGATATTTGTTGAATTGAAGAAAAGGATTGTTTAGGAAAAGACTAAAAAAGGTTTTTTGATTAGTGCAATTGACAGATGTGGGCCCCCATCTGCTCCTACGTATCTCTTGGTAGAGAATCAAATCACACGTAGTTCTTGGGTAGAAAAATGTTTGTTGGTTGGTATTTTTTAATATAGGGATCTTTGGACTCTTGAGTGATCAGTTCATTTGTCCTAAAACGATGACTAACCTGACTGTACAGTCGGCTTAATCCCCTAATTTGAGAATTTGATTTGTGGGAAGAGACGTGTTTGTGTTTATTTTAACTTAGAAATTTGTTTGTTTTAAATAGGGATTTTAGGCCATGATCCGTAACGGTCCATTAGTGACCTAAAAAGCAGACTAACCCGACTGTATAGTCGACTTAGTCCCCTATTTATATTTTTTGAAAATGAAATATTCATCTATTTATTTTTATAGTTTTTTGTAAAAGAAATTGTTTTGAAAAGAAATAAATAAAAAAAACAAAAAGGGGCTGCATTAATAAAACAGGGGTGCAGTTAGAGCAGATGGTTGTATTATTAAACTGGGGTGTGAAAAGCAGCAGCCCAGTTTGTAGACTGGCCTGCGAATTTATGGGCTCGCGTAGGGAGGTGCATAATGGAAAATGAGAGGTGTAAATAGTATTGA
The DNA here is from genome assembly GCA_039519185.1 of Astragalus membranaceus. Lineage (NCBI taxonomy): Eukaryota > Viridiplantae > Streptophyta > Magnoliopsida > Fabales > Fabaceae > Astragalus > Astragalus membranaceus. Next base: position 19,313,039 of record CM076853.1, read on the forward strand.
GTTAAATGAAAAGACAAAAATATCCCTGGGTCTCTACTATATAAGGCATTTGAAAAAAAAAAACCCTAAACCTAATTATTTTCCCTTCTCATGCGGCGTCGTCCCAATCTCAATTCCCCCAACCCTAATTTTCGTTCATCTCCCCATTCTCTCTGCCTCGCCTCACGGAGCTGCGACTCCTCCCCTCTCTTCTTCGTCCACCACCGTCTAATCCTATCTCCTTCTTCCTCTCTATTCAGGCACCGTACACACATACATCATGGGAGAGAGAGATTTTGAAGAGTGAGAAAAAAGAAAACAGGAATGGGAGTTCAGAGGGAGAGAGCAGTGAGTTCGACCTGAGAGAGAGATCGGGGAAAACGCAAAGAGGGAGAAGGTGATAGTGAGGAGCGAAGGTGAGGGATGGCTGATGACCACATCGGTCTGTTAGCTGACAGCGGCGGAGGGGGAGAGGCTGACGGTGGCGATGGTTGACGACGCTAGACGCGATGATCGAGGCGATGGCAGTGGCTATGTTCTGGTTCGGTTTGAAATAACGCAAGAGAAGAGGAACGGCGACGGCTCAGCGGTGTTTGGAGCGAACGGCCACCGTCTACGGTGGCCGGAGCTAATAGGTAAGGCTTCGGTTCCTATTGTGTTTTTTTTATATATTTCCCTTTCTCTTCACACTTCAACTCCTGATTCTTTTTCTCTATGTGGGTTTATTTGTTTTTTTGGTGGTTCACGGCAAGGAGAGAGAAGGACGGTGCGAAGAGGATGGCCACAGTGACAAGGTTGTTGTTCACGGAGGAGACAGACATCGGCGACGGGGATAATGACGCGACGGCGTTCGTGGAGGACGACCACTGTCTACGGTGGTCGGTGCTAACAGTACGGTGCGGTTCTGTTTCTCCTTTTTTATCTTCTGTTTTTTGTTTTTGATATTTTTCTGGTTTCTGATTTATGCTACATTTTCATTCTATGATTTCTTTGTATTTTGTAACATCTCTAACTTTTAAAATACTGAAAGTTTGGATATTACGAATAGTGTGTACTTCGAGAGAAATAATAAGACGTGACTCGGATATGGAATAGTCGAGGAGAACAACGTTAGCGGATAAGTCGTGGGATTAAAGCGTTTTAGTGCTCAAACTAATGGATTAAGGGACAAAACAAGGACTTAGGATGAATTAATGAGCCAAGGGCGTTTTGGTCTTTTCCAACCATTTAACACCCTCAGCCCATTAAAACACGACATTCCTCTTTCAGCTGGGCAGAACCAAAACACTTCAGAAAATAAGAAAAGAAAGGAACCAAGAAGAGAGTGAGGGAGGAGGAGAAGGGGGGAGCTTTTCCTCAACACTTCATGCATGTGGCTCATCTTGGTACCATTCTCCTCATTTTCGAATTCTCTTTCCATTGAGGTGAGTTTTGTGAGCTGCTTCCACACTTCACTCTTCCTCCATTTTCGAATATTAAGCTCCAGCTTGACAAAACTCAGTTTTCTTGCATTGTAGGGTGTTCTTGGGGGAGCATATGAGAAAACCCGTATGAACCACCTTCATTGTTTTCATCGTATCTCACTGTACAATACCCCTATGAACGTGATTCTTGTTTCTCTGGAAACTAGACACAAAGATCTTCATTTTGGGCACAAGAATGCAAACATGCACAGAGGAAGCCAGAAAACCTAGGAACATCAAAACAAAACCAAAATCAGAAATCAGAAATTAGAAATTAGGGTTTTATACTCAAATTAGGGATTTCAATCACAAACGGGTATTGAAAGGAATGAGGGCTTACCAGGAATTAGAGAGAGACGTAGAAGGAGACAGAGCCGGCGGAGTCGAAGGCCGGCGTGCGTGGGTCGTCGTCATGCGTCGTGCGTGGGTCGTCGTCATGCGTCGTCGCGTGAGAGAGAGGTAGTGTTCTGTACTTCTGTGTTGTGCGTGAGGGAGGGGCGAGGTGTGGTCATAGAGTGAGGGTGAGGGAGGCGCGATGGTGGAGGGTGTGGGTGGAGGCGCGATGAGAACAAGAAAACCTGAGGAGGGCGACTGAGAGAGGGAGGTCTACGAGGGAAGATGGAGGGCGACTGAGAGAGGGAGGTCTACGAGGGAAGAGGGAGGGCGACTGAGAGAGGGAGGTCTACAGAGCGACTGGTGGAGGGAGGGCTACTGAGAGAGAGGGAGGGCGACTGAGAGAGATGGTGGAGGGAGTGGGTTTAGGCGTGAAATGAGACGTTTCGAGGGAAGAGTTCCCTTTAATTTGGGATCTGGTACTTTGCGACGACATTTTAGCGTTTTCCGACGGACATAGCCGTTGCAAATTTGCGACGAAACACGTTTTCGTCGGAAACGTAAGCGGGAAATTAAGCGCCTTTTTTTCCTGAACATTTGCGACGACTTTTTCGTCGGAAATCCGTCGGAAATTGCGACGAATAAGAGTTCGTCGGAAAAAATGGCAGGAAAAAGCACTTATTCTTGTAGTGGTATCAAACCCAATAAAACTCAATGTTTATCGGAGTGTTCACTTATTACGTTTAAATTGCAACTATAGGGAATCCTGAATCTAGAAGCAGAGTCGACCCCGTATTCCATTGTAGCTTATTCCACTAGGTCAACAATGTTGGTTTGAATCTTGAATACTTTGATTAACACTTCACATGTTATTTTCCTTAAAAAATAGAAATAGGATATTAGTCAAATTTAATGATTGTCACAATCTACAATCATGTTTTCGTATTACCTAATTTAATAGAACGAGGAAGTGAATAATATCCCAGTTTTTAGGTCTTGAGATATTATAATTTTTTGTAATTTATATATTCAAACAGTGCTCCCCGATTATAATGTAGCTTTCACATTATTTTTTTATGAAATTTATCATGGAGATGACCCTCATCACTTCTAGTTGGATCTATAGATGTTGGTTAAGGAATTCTTTGAAGTGAATACTTATAGTCATCAATTTTGCTTATGCAAGTGTTCTCTATCCTTCGATGTTATAAGTGTTTTTATGACTCATACCAAGTTCACATCCTTTTTTTTATGAAAGTAATACCTCATTTTAAAAACCAAAAGAGAGAGTGAACAATCCGATACAACCATATCCCAGATCATATGTGGAGTAACTACTAACCACACTATATCGGTCAAGAGTAAGTCGCCCTTTTACTCATTCAGCATGAGTAAGTCGCCTTCTGCACACTCGAGATGAAAGTAATACCTCATTTTAAAAATCAAAAGAGAGAGTGAACCATCTAATACAATCATATCCCGGATCATAGGTGGAGTAACTACTAACCACATTATACTGGTCAAGAGTAAGTCGCCATTTTACTCATTCAACATGAGTAAGTTGCCTCCTGCTTAATGGAGATGAGTAAGTCACCTGTGGTAGGCCTAACATTTATGATACATCAAACTTAGCACTATGGATTGAGGTGGATGGAAGTCGCCCAGCGAAGCAGAAGGCCTAGCCCTTGGCGGCGTGAAGAGACAAGGAGGATTCTATCACTCCAAGACATGCACTCCTACCTGTGGGAGGTCTAACCCTACTTAAGTGATTCTTAGAGACAGGAGGAAAGACTCGATTTATACACTGGTGTGCCTAAAATCCTACTACAATACTAGAGGGAGACTAACTTGGGCGTCAGAGTGGCTTTGCAGGTACACCTCGATGACACTCCGACCAGCGAGGTCCTCTCCATCAACACTCACTCGAATTATCTCCCAAACTTTCAGACCGGGACACACACTTAATCAAAATTCTTGTTAGCTGTTGTGCGAAAAGTAGTTTGTGCAAGTGTACACAATCGCAACAAGTAATATACGGATAACACTACCAGAATTTTGCTCATTTCCGGCGGGTAATTTCCGGCGGATTTAGTCCGCCGGTAAATTACCGGCGGATTTTGGCACGTTACTGGCGGCCTGGATCCCCCAGTATATTACCGGTGGATTTAACAATGTTACCGGCGGATTTTATTTCGACTGTTAAATTATCGGCAGATTTGGTGCACTTACCGGCGGACAGGTTTTACGCGAAATTTAAAAAAAACAATGCGCCGGTAAATGCAATTACCGGCGGATAAATCCGTTGGTAATCGCAGTCAAATCCGCCGGTAACAGGCCGCCAAAAATCCGCCAGTAAGCACTATTTTTGGCAGATAATATTTAAATTTTAAAATTCAAATATCCACCGGTAATTCAAATATCCGCTGGTAATTCAAATTTATCCGCCGGTAATGCGAATGCCTGTTGCAAAATCCGCCAGTAAGCAGCAAATCCGCCGGTAATAGACATTTGCGGCGGATTTTGCAAAATAATCGTTGGCGCCCATTCTCCTATATATTCGAACCCCTTCTCACTCCCTCTTCACTCACTCTTCACTCTCTACTCCTAAATCTCTCACTCTTTTCTCCTAAATCTCTCACTATTTTCTTCTCAATATCTCTCGATCCACTCTTTTCGAAGTCTGTTTTGTTCTTAAGTTTTGTTTAAGGTATGTTTTTTAACTAAATTTTGATTGTTTTAGTTAATATTTCATTTTTAAATATGTGTTGTTTAATATTTTTTTTGTTATTATTTGTTTTGCAATTGATTGGAGTTGCCACTTTGGAGTTGCGAGTTTGGAGTTTTGTCAGAGACTTCTCTACATTACCGGCTAGTTAACAAATTTATTCGTTATTAAATGTATTTGTTGTTATTATTATAAATTATAAGTTTTTTACAAAAATAAAATAAATTTTATTTATTGTGTAATAATTAAATTGTGTTTACACTATTTGTATAATAATAATTATCTAAAAAATTTGAGATTTTTAAAATACGAATTATTTTATTTATTAGTTAAAAACCGAAAAATTATTAGTTATTTTGTAGTAAAATTAAATACGAATTATTTTAATGTATTTGGTCAAATATAAAATATCCATACCAATGTGTATTATTCTAATACACGTGATATATGTTGTGTTGTGTATGTTATAATTAAGGAACGTACACAAAAAAATGGATCGTAGTTGGATGTATGATAGAATATTTCCTGGAAGAACTGGGTTGAAACAACGTTTTGTACAAGGAGTCGAAGAATTTGTTCTTTTTGCTAAGCGTCAAAAAGAATTTGAGCGACAAGGTGGAATTAGATGTCCTTGCTCCATATGTGTGTTTCGATCTATAAAAAAGGAAGGTGATATTCGACTTCATATGTACAATAATGGGTTTAAGCCAAATTATTGGATATGGACCCGTCATGGCGAGGTAGCAGCTGGAGTTCCTGCAGTTGATAATGTTCCTGTCCAAGTAGATCAAGGTCTCGCGTCAAGTCCAGTCGTAGCTTCCACATCAGGAATTCACTCATCTGATGATGATGGTGATTTCGAGAAAGAATGAGATTCTAATTAATTTGTTATGCAAGTTCGAGAAAGAATGGGATTCTAATTAATTTGTTATGAAATAATTAATATTTAGATTTATCAGACTTTGATTCATGTATGTTATTCATCATTTATGTTATTCATTATTTGTTATTTATCATGTATATATATATATATATATATATATATATATATATATATATATATTGATACGTACAGTCATGGCATCATCAGGATCAGATTCCGATCATGACCTACCTCCTGTCGACCCACCGACCGGTTTTTTTAAGAAGATTGCTACTTCTTTACGTGGTCGTCGTCGTCGTGTAACTCGTGTCGTTGTTGATGGCGATTTTGTGGCTCTACCTACTACAGCTGATGGCAGCGGACCTAGTACGCTGAGTCGTCCATTTGTGCCTCCAGTAGGTACTGTGACACCCCCGCCAGATGCGGATGGGATAACCAGGTATAATATTGAGAATGAGGTGGTTGAGTTTACGCCTGACAGTCGTATAGCGGTGAAGGTTGTCGGCAAGCAGTAAGTATTAATTAAGTAATTTATTTATTAATGATATTTGTTTGATTTATATTTAAAACTTTAAATATAAATTATTATCTAAACATTTATCTTTTTTATGTACAGATTTATTCCTGGGAGGATTGTGGCTGGCACAATCACAGACATAATAAGAGCAAATTACACTAAACCGTGGATGAATTGAACGGAGGTAAGAAAAGATCCGTCGTCTAAGATGTAGACTGCATTCAGAGTAAATTTTTTTTCCAATTAATTAATATTTAGTTTTTTAATTTTGTTGAATTGATTAATTTGTTTTTACTAACAAGCAAATTTGTTTATATAGGAAAAAATGGCATGGAAAAGTGATGCGACGAAAGAAGTTGAGAGAACATTCAACACAAGAGCTTCTCATCGCTTTTCTGAAATGCTCCGAGAATGGCGTAATAAGGGGACGCAGCCGGATTGGATGGACGATTCTGATTGGCAAGAGCTCCAAGTGAAATGGAGAGATGCGAAGTACAAAGAAAAATGTGAGAAAGCCAAGAAGAATCGTGCTTCTAAGAGAGGGGGTTGCATAAATACGGGTGGTTCTATCAACACTGCTGAAATTTACAGACGGATGGTAAATTTAATAGTATATACATACGTATTTTATATTTTATAAAATAATAATAATATTAAATAGTAACTGTGTATATATATATATATATATATATATATATATATATATATATATATATATATATATATATATATATATATAGGAGGCTACCCTTGGTCGGCCACCTACTTTACCTGAGTTATAGTGCCAACTTCATATGCGAGAGGAGATTGGTGATTTTGTTGAAGAACGGTCAAGAAATATCACGGGAAATAACGTTTATTATATTTATATTTATATATTGTTTTTATTATATATTATATTATTATTATTATATATTACAGTTACATATATACATACTAATTTGGTTATACATTTCTTGGTGTTGTTTCTTTCAGGAATTTTTTTTATGAATGGCAGACCAATTATCGTGAAACTCAGCTAAGTAGTGGCAGTACCAAGATTGATCCCGTTGAGGAGAATCGAGAGGCTTTTCATGCTTGGCAGGAATCTGTTGGGCCATCAAAAACGGGCCGGTTAGTAGGATCTGGTGGTTTGGGCCCGTCTGCTTTCCCAAATTCCATTATTCCAAATGTGGTTCCCGCAACTTCTTTAGAGAGAAGTACTGGTCACTCTTATGTCCCTACGTGATCAGAAATAAACAATGTTGAGCTGTTGACGTAGAAATTGAACGACCAAGAGTAAAAACATAATGAAGAAATGCGGTAGATGCGGGAGCAGCAGGCGGAGCGCGGTAGATGCGGGAGCAGCAGGCGGAGCAGCAACAGGTGAATGAAGAGCGCTATAAGCAAATGATGGATACTATGTCTCAATACCCGAGGCCATTTATGCCATCATCATTATCATCATTTTATCCACTGCAGCAGATGCAGATGCAGCAGCCTTACGGGATGCAGCAGCCTTACGGCTCTACTTTTCAGCCGTACGCACCAGTCTTCCAGCCTTCCTTTCACAGCCCTTATGGTCAGCCACATCAACCCCAGCAGCAGCCCCAGCAGTCCCAGCAGCAACCCGAGCAACCCCAGCAGTCCCAGCAGCAGCCCGAGCAACCCCAGCAGCAGATCAACACAGATCTAGACCTCAGCACAGTTGATTTAGAAACATGGTTCAATAACTCGTCTGAGCGCTACTATGACTAGAAGTTTTATTAGATCTAGGATATTTTAATTTGTATTTTGTAATACATATTTTAATTCTTGGATGTTTATGCAATTTTTTTATCATTTAAAGCGTTATTCAATTCTCGTTTAATTAGCATTTATATTATCAATTTAATTTATTTTTTATGAATTAAATAACAGATATTTTAATTAACGAATAATAATAATAATATTTTTTTTTAAATAAACGAATTAAAAACTGTTTTTTATGAATTAAATAAAATATATTTTAATCACTTTACCGGCGGGTTTTGAATTTAAATTACAATTATTTTTTGGCTGATTTTAACGGTTACCGGCGGCTATTTCGCCGGTAATTTCCGGCAGCTTTTCCATCGGAAAATCCGCCGAAAATTACCGGGTGAATCGCCGCCGGTAACCGTTAAAATCTGCCGGAAATTACCGGCGGAAAATCCGCCGGTAACCGTTACCTGCGGGCGAATTACCGGCGGCTTTCCGGCGGAAAAAATCCGCCGGTAATGTCCAATTACCGGCAGATTTTGGTCATTACCGGCGGATTTTGGCCGCCGGAATTCTTGTAGTGTAAGTAGAGATCGTACCCACAGGGATTGATGTTAATTTAAGAGTTTAAGTGGTTAACAAGCTAGTGAAACCAGCAAAATAGTAGCAACAAGTTTATGAGCATGAAAATAAAGATGTTGTATGAAAACAGTAAGAAAGTTCAAGAGTTGATAAAATAAGTTGGACCGCTCTTCCCTAAGTAAATCCTTTAAAGTACAGTGTAACGCCCCAAAATAACTAAGTAGTTATTAAATTAAATTACTTAGGTATTTCATAGAATAGTTATAATAAAACAATAGGATGATGTTTAATTAAAAAGAAAAGGGAGTGGTATCAATAATTCCGGAGTGGCAAGTATTGGCCCAAGAGCCCAAGCCCAATGACTTAGGCTCCTAAGGTTGGTGCAATTCGCACCATTTGTCAAAGAAAAGAAAGAAACGAAAGAGAGGAGAGAAAGGGGAGAAGGAATTCGGCGCACCCTAGGGAGAAGAGAAGGAAGGAGGCGACTTCAAGCTAGGAGTTAGGGTTTCATTCCTCTTGATCCTAGGTAAGAGTTCCTAATCCCTTCTTATTCGATTTTCCTCCTCTTTCAAATGTTTAGGTTTTCGATTTTCCTAACCCTTGCCATTGTTGATCAATTCGTGATGGTCCAAGAGAGAGAGAGAAAGGGCGTGATCGTGAGAAAGGGGAGATTCTTTGTTGCGGTGATTTGTCGGTGCTTCGGTGGAAAGAGCTCTAGTTTCATCTAATTCGAGGTTAGGGGAGTCTCACTCTATAATAGAGAGTATAATAGGTTGTATGTAAACCATAGGATCCCACTTGACATTATTTTGTTAATTGTTAGATTGTTTAGGTTAGTTGAAATTGATAATTAGTGTGATTGATTCGATTTCCTATGCTAAGGTTAGATTACATGTGTTGATTTTATGCCTTGTTGTGTCCTTAATGCATAAATGTGAGAATGAATGTTGTTGGTATGAGCATAATGTATTTTGTGATTTGTTGTTGTGAATTGTTTTGGAAATTTGATGTTTGGTAGATGTTTGGTCGCATGGGGCGCAAAGTGCCTAGGGAAAATGGCGCTCTGTGTACTGTAGCAGTGGGTTTGTGTTGCGTCGCGTGTGTTGTTTGCTGCCTGGGCGTGCGTGTGTTGCTGTCTGGGCGCCTGTGCTGCCCAGAATGGCGCCTGGTGGCGCCTGTGTCCCATGGGGTGTGCGCCTAGGGGGTGGTTCATGTGAAGCTCAATTTCTAAACAGTTTTTTGTCGTGCCAAATTTTGTATTCACCTGACCAAATGATATTTAAAACATTTTGGCTAAAGAATTTTCAGTTGTTCATGCACCGTTTTGAAATGGTCCTATTGGGCATCGTTTTGGCTTGTCTAAGGGGTGCCTTGTGTGCAATTCAATTTCTGAGCATATTTTACCGAGCCAAATTTTGTATTCACCTGACCAAATTGTATTTAAAACACTTTGGCTAAAGAATTTCCAGATTTGCACTTGTTGTTTTGAAATTGTCCTATTGGGCGTTGTTTTGACTATGTTTGTGGTGCCTAGGGGTGAGCTGTGAGTTCTGAACATATTTTCCCTAGCCAAATTCTGTATTCACGTGACCAAATCCCATTTTGAACATTTTGGCTAGAGCGGTTTTAATTTTCAGGTGACCTATTGTGGTTGTGCGCTTGGGTGTTGTGTTGGGCGCCAAGTGTGCCGCCCAGGGCGCCAAGTGGTGCGTCCGTGCCTTGTCTTTTGGTTTCGGTCCTAATAGTGACAGATTGGTCCCTAGAGCTAGCTAGTCATAGAGACGTGATTGAGATGAGAAAATAATGAGTTGATTGATGATGAGGCCATGGGGGCTAAAACTAAGATTAATTAAAGATGTGATATAGGATGCATGGACCGTGTTGTTGAGAATTATGATTGTGGTTTTGTCATGGAGTCTCATGCATACATAAGGCTGCGGTCTGAGTTTTAAATTATGATGATAAGGCTGCGGTCTGAGTTCTAAATCAAAATGATAAGGCTGCGGTCTGAGTTGATATTATGATGATAAGGCTGCGGTCTGGGAAAATGGTACCACATGCATAACTGTATTGCATACATCCTCATGATAAGCATGCGAGTTGGTGATTGTATGAACTATGCTACTGTGTGACTGTATGAGTGTGATGCTATGATGGAATATACTTCTTATTATAGTCTTTATTATGTAGTTGAGACTCACCCTTCTGTTGTTGTTTACCAGAGGTAGTCCTGAGTGAAGGCTTACTCCTTTCACTCCCGAGTCGATCTGCTCTGATACGTGACACCTAGGGGGTTGGCTTAGGAATTCTAATGTTATTCATTTGTTGTTGAATTTTATATGCATCGATTTCATGATTTTTTTTGATGAGGCTGTTGTTTGGCACTTTCGAGATTATGTTATTTTTCCGCTGCGAGACATCTAAATTATAATGTGTGGATTCTGTTGGTAAAGTCAAGAGTACCTTGAATTATTTAAGGGTGTTGCGTATTATAAAGGTATAAGGAAGGCTTATACTGATTTGATCGTTGTTAGATTAAGTTTATGTGTAGCATTCCATTCAAAAAGAAATTTTGAAACTCTGATTCTTACAAATAATAATCGGGTAGAATGGGGTGTTACATTAGTGGTATCAGAGCAATGGTTGGTCCGTCCGGCCAAGTCGTCGAGTCGTTGTGTCAGATAGTGACCAACTGTTGTCTTTCAGAGCTGACCATGGTTTATGTTGCAGGTACTCCAAAAGTTTCCATTGGTAAGAGAACTAGTGGGGGAGATGCCCCTACTAGTGTTGTGTGCCTTATTGTGCTTTCGGTGTGTGAATTGTGTTTGTTTGTTGTAGTCCTTATTGTTGACCTCCTTACTGCGTGTTTCTACATGATATGCTCTGTTGTTTAAGTACTCACATGAGTTTTGGTTGGTATTGAGCTCGGCGTATCCTGCATCATATTCAAAGTAATTGCTGTTTGTTGTTAGATGTTAATTTGACATTTATTCGCATGCTCATGTATTTGTAAAGTATAATATTACATGCTCCCCATCCTGAGTTTAGTTGCCCCTCGAGTGTAAACAAACTTGATGCGTTTTAAAATGGTAATTGCATCCTATGCTGTTTGTCTGGCCTCGTTACGTGCGTCTGCTGTGCCTCTATGCTATTGGCAGTTTACCTTGTTGCATGTTACTCTCCTATGTTGTTTGTCCAAATCAAGTTATTGCCAATAACTGCCGTGGTGTTTTAATCCCTACAAGTGAAAACGTTTTCATTCTAGTGCTACAATTTTGGTCCTCAATTATTTTGGAAGTTGCAACTTGATATAACGATTTTAGTTGAGAACTACCTCATTGAACTACTATTTTAACCTGCCTGATTTCCTCAAAGTGTAATCTTGCATGCTTGAGTTTTATGACAAATCTTTTGGTCGTTACTTCTTGAATTGCGTCATGTGAATTTAAAAAGTAAGGGGATTGCTGAAACTGCTTTTGAATGACTATTAAATAGCTTTATGGTTGGATACTGATTTTGGCATTGGAAAATTATTTTAATAAATGGACATTGAAAGTGTATAAAGTTTTACTATAGCATGCTTTTGACTGCACAATCACTAGTGCAAAAAAGGGATTTAAAGTCAGGCGAAAAGGGGATTTAAAGTCAGGCGCCCGCTTGACTTTTATTAAGTCGAAATTGTATGTCAGGAGTTTTAAAGTCAAGCGATAGCCTGACTTCGTAAGTCTGATTTAAAGTCAAGCATTTATTCCGCCTGACTTCGTAAGTCAGTTTTAAAGTCAAGCATTTATTTTGCCTGACTTCGTAAGTCTGTTTTAAAGTCAAGCAATTATTATTGCCTGACTTCCTGAGTATGATTTAAAGTCAAGCATTTATTGTTGCCTGACTTCGTAAGTATGATTTAAAGTCAAGCATTTATTGTTGCCCGACTTCGTAAGTCTGTTTTAAAGTCAAGCATTTATTTCGCTTGACTTCGTAAGTCTGTTTTGAAGTCAGGCTTTCGTTTCGCCCGACTTTAAAAGTACTTTTTTTTTTAAAAAAAAAAATTTGTTAGCCTTAATGTATCCCCATGCTGCCATAAATCAAAAATAACAGAATTCAAATTCTTTAACAAAAATTACTACGACTACCAACATATAGATGAACAAAACTCCATATCATTTGTATAATCATTGGTATTCAAAAAATTACAGAGCCTACTGATAAATAAAACTTGCTACAGATAAAAATTACATAGGAGAAAAGAAAGTAAAAGCAAAGTCATGCTGCCATCTTGTGCATTGGAACAACCCCTGGATAAGCTAAAATGGCTATACCACAACCAATTTCTAAAGCAATATTCAATACAAAAAGTACTTTGTTTATAGAAAAGATTAGCTAAAATATCCTCTGGTTATCCATCCAAGCTTACAGGGGGGAAAAACAGCTAAGCTATGTGATGAAATGGCGCTTTCTGGCCATTGCATGGGAAGGATTACCAGTCTCATAGTCGTGGTCGGCACTTAGTTTGTTTAACAGCCAGGAATTATATTTGGGAGTAATCAAGCTTCTTCAGTTTCCTGTTCCTCTTCATCAGCATTCAAGGTTTCATGAATGTAAGCCTGAGCTTCATCTAATGCTGATTCTTTTACATCAGCGGCATACAAAATCTTCTTTATTGCATACAAAATCTTCTTTATTGCTACTGACATCTGCAAAAAATAACATAGAAGTAGACATGATCACATGCACACTGCAAAATAAACAGCAATGCAAGCCTTGGCTGGAATTCTTACAGGTTCATTCAACAGCAACACACACACACACACAAATAATCAAACAAAGGAAGATACTCAATCAAATACCAAAAGGATAAATACTCTGTCATCAAATTCCAACAACGAAATCACTCAGCCTTTGAAACATAAAATTCAGCAGGCATGTTCACCTCTGCTCTATACAATTAACACAACCACCCAAATTACCTCTATCTAATCATGATAAAATAGCTAGTAAACTACCAATTTCAAGACTTATATCATCTATACACTTAGTCCTTCAAGTAAATAAAAATAGTGAGTTTTCCCATGCAATTTTTATATCCGTCTCACTAGTCCCTATCCGTTTCATTAGTTCTTAACATTTTGTTAAGTCTGTCTCGAGGATTCATTAGCAACATCCTGCATAACAATTCAGAATAGCAAATTAAACAAAAACCAGAATAGCAAAAATCTAATACCCATAAAACCCAAAATCGAAAAATTGGAGAGCTAAATCATAAAAATAAAATAGAGGGATAAAGTTACCAAATTTTTTTAGGTTTAACAAATAACACATTAAGAATTTTGATTATGAGAATAAAAAGAAACCAAAAATTGAATTTATCAAAAACAAAAAAAGAAACCAAAAATTGAGGTAGAACTAGTAGAAACCTTAGAATTGCTTGTGGATGTAGATCTAAGAAAATCTTCAACAGTTTTCGGATGTTTGCAATCTGCAATTGAAAGTAAAACTAAGCAACACAGAAAACCCCTAAAAGAGAAATCAAAGAAATTTAACAGCTAATATCTCACCATGATTGCAGAACCAGGCTTCATCATCAACAACAAACTCATCTAAAGCAGAAAGATCAGCCCATTTAAGAGCGTCAAAGTTCAAAGTAACAGTTATAGTCATTCATCACAACTGCTTACTCCTGAATGATGAATAATATCAATCTGAAGGATAGGTTTGCTTGACAACATTTTTATGATCCCCAGTGCCTGACCAAAATGGACAAACAGAAGATGGGAGTTATCTCCTGGTGTTCAAAATTTCAATGGATCATGTTATATAGTAACCAAACACACTAATCATTAAAGATTAACAATCAATTCCTCATTTCATTTATTTAATGAAAGCATTAAAAAACCTAGGACACCAACTTAAAAATGCTTATTTTTCTTTTCCATAACCAAGTAAAACATGAACAAAAATAAGACAAAAATTAAGAAAGAAATAAAGTTATTTCAGGGGAATAAAAGAATCAAAGAACCAAGTTCAAATGATAGCTAATAAACAATTGGCAAAATAGTGGCCTGCAGATAAAAAAGCATTTCTCTTTGACTTTCTCTTTGATATCAAAACACCATCCATACATTTCTCTTTGACTTTCTTTTGATATCAAAACACCAAAACCAGCTATGGACAGAAAGCTTTCGTAAAGTGTAATCATCTTGTAAAGCTCAAAAGGATGGATTTAAAATAGGCTAGAAAATATAGTAAAGCTCAAAAGGAGGGATTTACCAATGTACATTTTATCATATGAGAGAAGCTTAATACAGTCATCCATACTACCAGTAAATGAATGGGTGACTCCAGCAGTGAACCTGACATATAAAAAGAAAACGGTTAGCCCATTTCACTTCTCAAAGTGATTATGCCATAAAATGCAATTTTATGTTAATATATTATATTTATACTATAGGTGCAAATATTAGGCATTAGAAGAAATGAGATAGAAATAACCTCAAGGCTATTTATTTCTTATTTACATGTGGTGTCAAGGCCTCGAGGTAATTTTTATGACCCATTGAATGATAGACTAAGAGTATGAAAAGAACCACAAGTATCTTCAAACAAACCCTATGTATGCAATTTGTTCCAATGGATCTTGAACATTTTCTATCTATTTTTCCATCAATTCTTGAACTTGAAAACAGGAACAACATAGTAAGGGTGGCAACAATACTTTCTCACCCTTAGAATTAAGCTCGTTTCTCAAAATAAATAGAATGATAAGCTAAACAAGAGGCACATGAAAGTAGCATTATTTTATTTGAATATTGACAATTTCAAAACAGTGAAATCCAGCAATACCTGTCCTTATTTTTCTCAACTATTTCACAGAAATCTGCAGCTGCTGCTCGCATGTGCAAAAACATAGGCAATCTTGTGATGTGTGCCAATTCAAATTGCTTCTCAAAATACCTTGGATTCACCAAAAAAAGAGGATCCATGAATGATTTTAATATATTATGAAAATCAACAAAGAGAGAGAGAGAGAGAGAGAGAGAGAGAGAGAGAGAGAGAAAAAGAACTAAAGTGACACATGCAGCAACAGTTGCACTATGACTGACTGCATACTTCTTTTGAATCTCTGCTGGGCAGAAATGAAGCCAGTCATAGTCCAATCCACACTCGCCAACTGCAACCACCTTGCGTATGAAAAAGGATAAAGAAGAACAAAACAGTTACTTCCAAATAGTTAATTGGACAGTAGTTTTTGAACTAAACCACAAGTTCTGCGACTATATGATTCACTACAAAGTCATGAGAAATATAGCAAAATACGATGTATATGATTCACTACAACTTTGAGGAGCTCTAACGAAACTGATTATCTAAAAAGTCAAAGAACTTAACTAAAGTTTACTTACTTCAGTCATGCCATATCGCTCCAAATGCCCAGTGATGGTTTCCCATTCTGCATGACAGGTTCAAGAAGTGCAGAGAAGCCACACATCTAAATAATAGCATGATAATATATCAGATTTTTGAGAATGAGAATGAGTTGGTAATCAGCCAACATAAGTTAAACTGCAGTAAGTGCAGTAGTGAAACTATCTATCTGGGGTAGCATTAAACATGACTGAAGTTAAATCATACAGCATACCTGAGCAATGACCCTTCTGTGTGTAAGAACAACTCCATTATGTTTATCTGTTGTCCCGCTAGTGTACAAAATCAGTGTCGGATCTTCACCTAAGCCAAAGGACATGAAAAAACAAACAACAAAATAAATTAACAATCATATAATTAACATATCAGATTCCATTAAAGTAATCAAAAATTACATAGGAAGGTAAATGCTGTATAGAAAACAAATTAAAGTACTACCTTCAGCCATTGCCAAAAGTGGCTCAGCAAGAAACATATCATCTTTAAACTCAACAAGATTGATGCTTGATATATTGGGAGGTAGACTCCAAGTGAAGCCAAGCAGCACTCTAGCCAATATTCCTATGTCATGTTTAAGGAAAAGTTGCAAATGTATTCATTAATGATTCAGAATCAAAAACAATAACTAGTTTGCTGAACAGAATGCAGCAATATTTCTGCAAAATATTTCAATGGAGGACACAAGCTGAGAGCCATTGATTTACCTTTGGAGGATCGCTCTTTCGAATCTTCCTAGTGGGAGTCTGCATGGTTACCTATTCCTCAGCTGCAGTTGGATGAATGACTACAGTGGCATCAAAGTCTGCCTTTGTCAATCCAACTTTAATGGCAACAGCAAAACCCTGTGTATCAAGCAATTGTATAATTAAGTGATTTCAAAACTCATGTATCATCATCAGAGCAATACAAAAAACAGTTGTAGAAGATCAAATTGAAGATTTTCTGTTATTTATAAAAGAGACCAAACATACAGAAGATTTTCAAGCTTCTGTATTATAATCGACACAGTAATATTCTTCAGCAGGTCAGAATCACAACAAGCAATTTACAAAAGACGGTTAAAACAAAGAGAGACAACCAAAGCTAACAACAGAATGGTCTGCATATGTTAAATTCCACAAATTTACACCAAGCTCTTTTTAAAAGCTATGTTACATTTCAGTAACAAAGTCATCTCTTGTTGCGTATTCAATTTCAGTCCCATTATCTGCCAAAACCTGCTTCAAATTGGGATCCTGGGAACTAGTTTGAAGCTGGTTGTGCCAGTTAAGATCCTGGGATCCTTAAACTATCACAATAACATAAAAACAACTATCACATTAGTATGTCAAACAAATGAATGAGATTTTATTGATAAAAACAACTATCACATTAGAAGGATTATGTGTATCCAAGAGTTTCCAATAGAATCATCATCACACACAGAAGCTATTCCAATCAAAGAACTGTTATGATATTGATGAGTTCATTAAATTGAAAGTCAAACAAAAGTCACGATTCAGATTTCATTTCAGACTCATCAAAATCAAACAGGAAGATTTCCATTTCAACAACATGCCTATACTCATAAGCATCATCAAACTGACCCATGTTCAAATCAAAAAAACTAGGGTTTACGACTTCTGGATCTGACCCGTGTTCAAATCAAAAAAACTAGGGTTTGCAACACACATGTTTCAAACTGAGAAATTAGGAATTAGATAGGAGCTGTGCAACACGCTCGTTGCAATAGGGGATTCAGAACAGTATCAACAAAACCTAGAAAGAGAGGCAGAGAGAGCGACAGAGAGAGAGAGACACAGGGAGAGGGAGAGGGAGAGGGAGAGAGAGAGAGAGAGGGAGACTTTCCTGGAAAATGGAAGAGGAGTTTAGCGTGAAACTCAGAAGCAGCGGGCGTGAGCGTGAGCGTTGAGCGTGAAACTGAAGTGGAGAGAGCAACGGAAAAGACGCGCGCCGGAGGGTGGAGTGGTGCACGGCGAGGCGAGGCGAGGCGAGGCGAGGCGAGGCGAGGCGAGGCGAGGCGAGGCGAGGCGAGGTGGAGGACGGCGTTCTCGGAGTGAGGCGTGAGGACGCGAAAGGACGGCTTGAGAATGGCGTGAATGGGGTGGAGAGTGTTCTGAGTTTCACGGTGAGGGGGAGTGAGGGAGTGAGGGTGACGGTGAGGGAGTGTGGGTGACGGTGAGGGGGCGAGGGAGTGAAGAAGAAGGATTAGGGTTTTCGCGTGAGAGTGAGAGTGAGAGTGAGAATGGAGAGGAGAGAGTGTTCTGATTTGAGAGGGTGAAATTTTTTTATTTATTTTAGTACTTTAGAGGTCAGGCGTGTATATGCCTGACTTCTAAAGTACTTTAGAGGTCAAGCGAGAATAGACGCATGACGTCTAAAGTATTAGAACAGAAGAAAAAAAATCCACTGCTAATTACAAGTTTGCCACCGTGTCACTTATGTAGTCAGGCGCATACATGCCTGACTTCTAAAGTCTTATTTTCTCACTATTTCTTCACTTTAGAAGTCAGGCGTGTATCCGCTTGACCTTATTACTCGCGATTTTTGCCACTTATTTACAAGTTTGCCACCGTGTCTACCTATGTAGTCAGGCATCTGGGCGCCTGACTTTAAATGTCTAATTCTAATGTCATTTTTGCACTAGTGAATGATGCTTCACGCTAAGTGCCTTGTGAATTGGTCGTGCCAATTATGTTTCGATGTTAGCATCCTTGACTGCCGCAAATGATAAAATTTTTGGTTTGAACACCACAACTGTTGTTTCCTCCTATTTTTACAAGCTACGTGAAATGATTTTAAAAATGGGTTATAGTTATGTCGTTGCTATCCTGGGTATTTTGGTGCATGGTGTGATTGTGCCTTTTCGTATATGTGCCTTTAGCTGTGAATTGTTGTCTCCATGGATTGGCCCTTCTAGCTGTTTTAATGCCTTGACTGCTGTTCCATGAGTTGAATTATTTTTCCATGCTGAACTATGTAGATGATTATCACTTACTCTAAAAGATTGTCATTATTGTTTTGGTGATTAGTGACTGATGTCACGGGACTTGGTTTTGATTTCCTGCTGGTTTGGAAGGTGTTCAATTTTCGAAAAAATGCATTAGTTGTTGTTTTGTCAATTTAAAGTATTGCTATTTGCCAACTAAACGAGTTGCTATATTACGGTTTATTTTTATAGAATGAGTTGTTGTTTTATGAAATAAGTGTGGTGCGGTTTTATGAAAATGAAGCGCTATTTTTTTTTATGCTGAAAAACGTGTTGTTTTCGTAATAACTTGAAGTGCTGAGTTCCTAGAATTTAAAATGATGTTTGTACTCGTGTTTTAATTATAGTTGACAATGTGTAATTGATCAATGACGTAGTGTTAAGTATCCTACCTTCCTTTCTACAAGGCTTAGTATAATACGTCTCACTTACTCCTTTATGACCCCAAAGAAAAAGATTTTTTTTTGAGCTGATTTGAACTATGTGCCATAAAATGGATGTGCTCCTTATTAGCTCGTTACTCTATGGAACTAAAAACCTATAAATACCATTATTGACTGTTTTGGATTAACGGCGAGTTCAATACATTTGAAATATTGGGTTTTATGAAAGTACTTTCCTCTGGCTCTTATTTTATGGTATTTCTAATTCTATTGGGGTTGTGAAGTGTATTTTTCTAGATTCCAATTAGACGATAGTAAAGGATTGTTCCACACTCTTGATGTTGCACACTTTGATTTCCTTCTAGAGTATAACTACTTGGTGTTAAGTGTTAGAATCATTAGGTGTTAAGTGTTTGGACTCCGTTTTCCCTTGCCTTTTTGTAACCTAATCGAGTCTAGTTACTTCCCTTTGTACATATTTAAATGAATGTAAATGTTTGGTGTTGAAATTGGTGGAATTATGTTTCATTGAAATTTATAAAATATGATTGTAGAGGTGACTAGAATAAATGCATGCTTAAAAACTATTTGCGAACTCTAATTGTCTACAACTGATTTTATTGTCTGATTCTGGTTGGTACCTCTTTAATTGTGTTACGTGGTTTTGTAAGTTGAAAATGAAGTGAGTTATGAGATTGTTTGTGAACCCCTAATAAACAAATTTTATGATTGGATACAATATTGGTATCAAACTTTTTTTTTTTTTTATACACGAATTCCTATTAGATTATTTCGCAGTTGTGCCAATTGTGTTGTGTGGTTTAATGAGTTAAATATGGAATGCATGTTAAGAAATGAATGCATGTTGGTATTATTGTAGATATTGTTCTTACACGTTTGCTTTTATTGAACTCCCAAGTTTATGGTGTAAATTGAGTACCCTATGTGATATGCTGGTATGATCTTCATGTGTGATTAAATATTATTATTTTTGTAGAGATCGTTTAAATTGAATTGTTTTGGGGTGCTTGTCGTGTCTCAGACTTGAATTATGAATATAAAATAATGTCGTTGCATTGAGGAATGAGTAAAAGAGCCAACAAGTAGTGTAACATTTTATGTTCGGAAATATTGTATGCTACATTAAAAGAGAATGCAAGAGGACTAGAGTTAGTAATAAACCTTATGTTGATATTTTGATGCTTTACTATTTGAATAAGAAAGGATTACTATTGACGAACTTAAGAGTATAAAGAATTATTTGGATTCGAATAACCAAAAGTGCAGGTAAACCATGTGTGTCCTTGTTACTATCTTCTTTATAATATGTGGTGTATGACTATGCTTTGATATCATTGTGATGAGCTACCTAACCTGTGACAAGTGAGAATGGAGCTTATTTGAGGTTTTTACTGCACTATGATTGTGGTTGTGATATGTGGTTGTGCGTGTTGTCATATGGAATTCTAGAGTCTGAAATTATATCTAGCCTGTGAGAGGCTGATATAATACCTTTCAGTTTGAGTTGTATCTAGCCTGTGAGAGGCTGATACGATATCGTTGGGTCCGAGTCTTGCTTTGTGTGTTGTGTCCTCAGTGTCCCTTGTCGATCTTCGACAGAGACCCTGTGGTGAATCTTACTTGCTGCCGTCGAAGGGGTTAGATGTAATCTCGAGTATAAACTGGTTAGAGCATAACCATGTCTAGGGTTAATTGTCGTAGTAAGTCGGTGAGTTTTGGGAGGTGATGAGTCTGGTTATCATTTCTGGAGTTACCTGGCTGAACAAGTAGGAGGGACGGCCGCCCAATCACTTACCGCCGGTAATCAAGGAAATAATGATCAGCAAGGTGGATAGTGCTAGTCGTCTAGATGGTTGTAGTTTGTGAGTGGAAGGGTGTTTAGTCTGCTGCCAAGTATGCGATAGATTATGAGAGAGGACAGTTAGAGATGAGGAAGAGATTTGGTAGTGTTTCGTGAGTTTGACTAAATTTTCGAGGACGAAAATGTTCTAAGTGGGGGAGAGTTGTAACGCCCCAAAATAACTAAGTAGTTATTAAATTAAATTACTTAGGTATTTCATAGAATAGTTATAATAAAACAATAGGATGATGTTTAATTAAAAAGAAAAGGGAGTGGTATCAATAATTCCGGAGTGGCAAGTATTGGCCCAAGAGCCCAAGCCCAATGACTTAGGCTCCTAAGGTTGGTGCAATTCGCACCATTTGTCAAAGAAAAGAAAGAAACGAAAGAGAGGAGAGAAAGGGGAGAAGGAATTCGGCGCACCCTAGGGAGAAGAGAAGGAAGGAGGCGACTTCAAGCTAGGAGTTAGGGTTTCATTCCTCTTGATCCTAGGTAAGAGTTCCTAATCCCTTCTTATTCGATTTTCCTCCTCTTTCAAATGTTTAGGTTTTCGATTTTCCTAACCCTTGCCATTATTGATCAATTCGTGATGGTCCAAGAGAGAGAGAGAAAGGGCGTGTGTTGAACCAAGGGTAAACACTCCTTTATTTTGTATGATAACAAATTACATCATATCTACTAATGTTTCAAGTTGAGCAAAGTGCAGGACTTAATTTAAAGAGAAGAAGACACAAAAGAAGAGAAGCTTGAAGAAGAAGCAACATATGAAGTTCAAAACCCTAAGTTGTGTCTAAGCCTTTTTAGGACACTTTGTAAAGGTCCTATCACCTAAAGTGTGTGGCACTTTAGCTATTGAGAGAGATGAATTTTCAAAACATGCATGATGCATAAAAATAGTTTTGAGAAAATATTTCACAAAATTGCATGCATGCATAAGGTGGCAAGTTGAAAAAAATATTTTTAGGAAAGCTTGGAATCGATTTCCAACCCATTTCATAGGCCTTGGAATCGATTCTCAGGACCTCCTATATGGCCTGAAAATCGATTCCTTCATGTTTCCAAAGGGCCATGAATCGATTCCCATGCCTTCCAAAAAGAAAAGAAAAATCGATTCCCTTTATTTCTACATGGATAAGAATCGATTCTCAGGACCTCCATATGGCCTGAAAATCGATTCATGCCTTTCTACATAAGCATTGAAATCGATTCCCTCTTTCTTCAAACATCAATGAATCGATTCCTCTCTTATTTCAACTAAACAAACAATCGATTCTTTTATTTTTTAAAGGCAATGAATCGATTCCTTCACATTTTAACTTGATCAATGAATCGATTCTTCACTTATATTAAATGCTTTTCAAAAATTTTCAACGGTGCCTAAGCCTATAAATACCTGGTTGAGCTTCACTTTCACTCGAACACCTTTGCTCACAATTTCTTCTCTACTCACTCATATTCGAATCTCTATAGATCTATTGCTCTTCATTGTTTTATTTTTATAAGCTTTTGATTTTAAATTGTTATATCTTTTTTCAAAAGCTGTTTATAGATCTAAATCTGAGATCCTGTGCTCCAACTGTTTTGAATCTTGTTTTTCAAAAAGCTTTGTTTTTCAAAATCATATCTATATTTTTAAAAGCTTTCAAGTAACCTCAACTTCTATTGTTATATCAATTTTGAAGTGGTTGCAAAAGCAAGATCATCCCTCATCTTATAGAGCATCTATAATATCCTAAGATCACTCATCTCTCTCAGTTTCTAAATTGACTCATTCTCTGAAGTGATTGGATCATAGAACTCTATTGTGTAATTTATTTTATTTCAAGGTGTTTTTGAAATCCTGGGCTTTGTACTTGGGTCTCTCAATCAAGGGATTGAGTTGGTGTTTTGAAATCCTGGGCTGTGTACTTGGGTCTCTCAATAGGGTTATTGAGTTGGTTTAGAAATCCTTAGCAAGAGTGCTTGGGTTCTCAATTCAGGGGAATTGAGATTCACTTATATTGGGGTCGACTGTTTGTATCAAACTCTCTTCAATATAGTGGTTACTAAGTCCAAGGGTTGAAAAGCCTAAGGCCGAGGACGTAGGGGTTTTATCCCGAACCTCGCTAAATTGCTGTGTCTCTCTCTCTTCTCTATCTCTTTATATTTTGCACTTTATTTGCTTATAATATTGATATTATCATATACTTGATTTAACTGCTTATCATATTCTCAATAGAACTGTGCAAATATATCATATTGTAATCTTATCCAGATCTCTCTATTTTATTGCTGTATACAATATTGATCTGTCCATTATCTCATTCTACTCCTCTTCTCCTTCTATATTGGTCAAATATTATTATTCCGCATTTAATCCAAACCAATATCGAAAAAGTTTTTTAAATTGAAAAAAGAATCCATTAATCATCTATAACCTTATTCACCCCCCCCCCCTCTAAGGTTACTTTATAGACTCTCAAGTCTAACAAGTGGTATCAGTAGCTAGAAATTGCATATAGAGCTTTACATATCGCAATTTAAATTTTATATATTTATCTGTGATTATGGGTTCTTTTATGAAAGAAGGAATGTCCTCTAATAGGCCTCCTCTATTTGATGGTACTAACTATGATTACTGGAGTAGTCGTATGAAATGTCATGTGCAGGCTATAGATTTCACTCTGTGGAGAATTATTGTTGATGGACCTCTGATCCCTATGAAGATCAAGATCACAAAACCAGGTAATACTGATGGTGACACTTCAAAAATTCAAGCCACCGGCAAAGCTGAAGAAGTACCGGTAGAAGACATCTACACCATCGACCTGAGTGAGTTAAGAAAATCTGAGCTTGACAAGATATCTCTAAATTCAAAGGCCATGAATATCCTTCATCTATCACTCTGTGAAGAAGAATATGGTAGAGTAAAAGGGTGTCAAAGTGCGAAGGAAATCTGGGACTGCCTACAAGCCACTCATGTCGGGACAAGCCAGGTAAAAGATACTAAAATTAGAATTCTCACCTCTGAATATGAAAGTTTTAAAATGAAAGAAGGTGAGTCTGTCGCAGCAATGCATCAGAGATTAAATTTAATTGTAAACAACTTGAGGGCCTTAGGAAAGAAATACACCAACAAGGATTTGAATGGAAAGATCCTTGAATCCTTAACTGGTGATTTCTTCCCTAAGACTTGTGCTATAACCGAAGCCAAAGACATTGGCACTTTACCTCAAGAAGACCTTATTGGATCATTGCTAGCATTTGAGGTAGTTCTGGCTGCCAAAAAGAATCAAGAAAAAGAAACTATAAAAGAGAAGAAATCTCTTGCCCTTGCTGCTAAAACTTCTAAAGTAGCAAGGAAAGAGGTTGAATCTGAAACCGATGATGAAGATATGGCTATGCTTGCCAAAAATTTCAAAAAATTTATGAGATTCAAAAAGTTTGGAAAGGGTGACTTTTCAAAGAAGTCCGGGTACAACAAAGAAGACAGGTATGAGAAAAAGAATGATCAACCAAGATGTTTCGAATGCAACAAACCCGGTCACATCAAAGAAAACTGTTACAAGATGAAATCTAAGCAAAAGAAAGCAATGAAAGCAACATGGGACAATACAGACACTGAAAGTGAGACAGAAGAAGAAGAAGAAGTTGCAAATGCTGTCTGCCTCATGGCAAAGAACACACCTGAAGCAACATGGGACAATCTCAGCACTGATGGTGAATCAGAAGAAGATGAGCAGACCGACAATGCTGTCTGCAGCATGGCAAATGATACATCAAAGGTAAGCCTTAACTTTTCTAGTTCCTTTACCTCTTCTATGCATGATGATATGATTGATAATGACTATAGTAGTCACGATCTGAGTGAAGTTTTTGAGGCTCTATATTTCGAACACGAAAAACTTTTGTTAAAATCCAAGAAACTAACAAAGAGCAACAAAAGCCTATCCACTCAAATCGAGACTCTTGAAAGTGAAGTCACTAGATTAAAGAATGAACTACACAAATCTGTCAACCTTGAATTTCGAGAACTAAAACAAAATTTTGAAAAAGTCAAGGTTGAAAATGATTTTTTGAAAGAAACTTTGAAAAAGTTTGAGGTTGGTGAAAAGACCTTGACTCAGTTGCTTCACTATCAACATCAATATGTTGATAGGAGAGGTATTGGGTACCAAGGAAATTCCACCACCTCCAGCTCAAACAAAAATATCACCTTTGTAGCTTCTACTTCTAGTCATAAACCTACTATCTTCAAATGCACATATTGTCAAAAAGGGAACCATAGCTCTTCTTCATGCCCTATCCGTAAAATATGTGAGCTTGGAACCCTTGTACCTGTTTGGAAGAAACCAAGGTGGATTGTGAAAACAAACCCCTTGATGACTAACTCCCAAGGACCCAACAAAAAGGGTACCTCGTGCTAGTTGTTAAACAATTCTTTTGCAGGTTGGTCCATCAGCTAAAAAGAAAAATGTGTGGATGGTTGATAGTGGTTGCTCAAGGCATATGACTGGTGATGCCTCACTATTTCTGAAATTGAGCAACAAAGCAAGTGGATCTGTAAAGTTTGCCAACAATGAATCTGCTCAAGTAATAGGTAAAGGTTGTGTGGGTAAGGAAAACACAATTAAAATTAAAGATGCTTTATTAGTTGATGGCGTTAAATTTAACTTACTAAGTGTTAGTCAATTATGCGATAATGATTTTGATGTGCACTTTTCTGTTGATAAATGTGTTATCACCCATATGACTTCTAAACTCTACATTACTGGCTTTCGAGAAAACAATGTATACTATGTTGATTTTGATAATGTAAGTGATGAGATAGTATGTATGCCTACCTTGATTGATGATGTGGATTTGTGGCATAGACGCTTAGGACATGCTAGTATAGAACATCTATCTAAGGTAAGTAAGAATGAGCATGTTAGAGGTCTACCTAAATTGAAATATGAAAAAAGGCCAATTATGTGATGCATGTCAACTTGGTAAAATGCACAAAACCTCTTTTAAATCAAAACCTGTTATTTCCACCAAAAATGTGCTTGAACTGCTACATCTTGATTTGTTTGGTGAAATTGATGTCGTAAGTCTAGGAGGGTCTAAGTATGTCTTTGTTATTGTTGATGATTATTCTAGATATACTTGGGTTATCCTACTTGCAAATAAAAGTGATGCTTTTAACGAGTTTGCTAAGTTGTGCAGAAAGCTACAAAATGAGAAAAACTTAGCCATCAAAGAAATTAGAAGCGATCATGGAGGAGAGTACGAAAATTCATCATTCAAAACGTGGTGTGAAAAGTATGGCATCCATCATAACTTTTCAGCTCCAAGAACTCCTCAACAAAATGGTGTAGTTGAAAGAAAGAACAGAACTATACAAGAGATGAGCAGGACAATGCTGAATGAGCACAACCTTCCCAAATACTTCTGGGGTCATGCAGTGGATACAACGTGTCATGTGCTAAATCGTGTATACTTAAGGCCATCTCTCAACAAAACACCATATGAGCTGTGGAATGGTAGAGCTCCAAACATTTCATACTTCAAAGTCTTTGGAAGTAAGTGCTTCATTCTTAATACAAAGGACAAGTTGGAAAGCTGCTAATGATGAGGATGAAGTGATTGAAGTGATCAAAAATAGATCACTTGAAACTAACAGTGAAAGTGTAGAAGAAGCCGAGGAGGAAGCTGAACCTCAAGAAGAAGTTATAGTGGAACAAGAGCCCCAAGACATTGATGATCATCTCCATGGAAGAACACACGATGATCTGCCCAAAACATGGAAATCAGTTCGAGATCATCCCATGGAGCAAATTATTGGTAGTCCATCAAAGGGGGTAACAACTCGCTCCTCTCTTAATCTTTTATGCTTTCATAGTGCTTTTGTCTCTCAAATAGTTCCAAATAATATCAAGGAAGCTTTAAATGATCCAGAGTGGGTTTTGTCAATGCAAAAAGAACTTGAACAATTTGAAAGAAATAAAGTTTGGCACTTAGTTGAAAAACCGGTCGATCGGACCATCATAGGAACTAAATGGGTTTTTCGCAACAAACTTGAAGAAAATGGAACAATTTTATTAAACAAAAGTCGTTTAGTAGTTCAAGGTTTTAATCAAATCGAAGGGGTGGATTTTGAAGAAACTTTTGCTCCTGTGGCTAGATTGGAGTCCATTAGGATAATTTTGGCATTTGCCTCCTACATGGATTTCAAACTACACCAAATGGATGTCAAAAGTGCCTTCCTAAATGGTTTTTTAGAAGAAGAAGTTTATGTAAAACAACCCCCTGGTTTTGAAGATTTCAAAAATCCCGATCACGTTTTTAAACTTGACAAAGCCCTCTATGGATTGAAACAAGCCCCTAGAGCTTGGTATGAGAGATTAAGCAAACATTTAACTGCCAATGGTTTCAAAAAGGGTAAGATTGATTCTACCTTATTCCTTAAAACCAAGGGCAAACATATCATAGTAGTTCAAATCTATGTTGATGATATTATCTTTGGATCTACTAATGATGATTTGTGCAAGGAATTTTCTGAGATGATGACTAGTGAATTTGAAATGAGTATGATGGGAGAACTTAACTTTTTCTTGGGACTTCAAGTGAAACAATCAAATGAAGGAATCTTCATATCCCAAACAAAGTTCTCAAAGGAATTGCTGAAGAAATATAACATGAATGACGCAAAAGAAATCAGCACTCCTATGGCAACAGCAACTAAACTAGATAAGGATGAGCAAGGTAAACCGGTAAATGAAACTATGTATCGAGGTATGATAGGTAGTCTCTTATACTTAACTGCATCTCGACCTGATATTATGTTTGCTGTATGCTTGTGTGCTCGATTTCAAGCATGCCCAAAAGAATCACATTTAAAAGCTGTAAAACGGATTCTTAGGTATGTTAAAGGGACCATAGACTTTGGTTTGTGGTACCCGAAATCGAGTACGTTTGATTTAGTTGGCTTTTCTGATGCTGATTTTGCAGGTTGCACTCTTGATAGAAAAAGTACTAGTGGAACTTGTCATTTTCTTGGTCCTTGTTTGACCTCCTGGTCTAGTAAGAAGCAGAACAGTGTTGCTTTGTCCACAGCTGAAGCTGAATATGTGGCTGTTGGAAACTGCGTCCCACAAGTTCTGTGGATGAAACAAACTTTGGAAGACTTTGGTCTAATTTTTGAAAGTGTGCCTGTTTTGTGTGATAATACAAGTGCTATTAATATTGCTAAGAACCCTATACAACACTCTCGCACTAAGCATATCGACATTAGACATCACTTTATTAGAGATCATGTGTCTAGGGGGAGCATTGCATTAAAATTTGTAGGCACGGATGACCAACTAGCGGATATCTTCACTAAACCCCTAGCCGAAGCTCCTTTTTGTAAAATCCGTAGAGAGCTAGGGATGCTTGATTATGCTAGTTTATAAAATGTTTTCTATTTGTTTTTTCACCCCCCCTCCTTTTTGATGAAAACAAAGGGGGAGAAAATATGCAAGTTACTATTATATGTGGGGAGAAAATAGGAGAAAATATATGCTTATGCTTAGGGGGAGCTTTTTTAAAAAAAAAAAAAAAAGAATTTTCATTATTATCAAACCCTATGCATAATGTAATTTGTTATCATCAAAAAGGGGGAGTTTGTTGAACCAAGGGTAAACACTCCTTTATTTTGTATGATAACAAATTACATCATATCTACTAATGTTTCAAGTTGAGCAAAGTGCAGGACTTAATTTAAAGAGAAGAAGACACAAAAGAAGAGAAGCTTGAAGAAGAAGCAACATATGAAGTTCAAAACCCTAAGTTGTGTCTAAGCCTTTTTAGGACACTTTGTAAAGGTCCTATCACCTAAAGTGTGTGGCACTTTAGCTATTGAGAGAGATGAATTTTCAAAACATGCATGATGCATAAAAATAGTTTTGAGAAAATATTTCACAAAATTGCATGCATGCATAAGGTGGCAATTTGAAAAAAATATTTTTAGGAAAGCTTGGAATCAATTTCCAACCCATTTCATAGGCCTTGGAATCGATTCTCAGGACCTCCTATATGGCCTGAAAATCGATTCCTTCATGTTTCCAAAGGGCCATGAATCGATTCCCATGCCTTCCAAAAAGAAAAGAAAAATCGATTCCCTTTATTTCTACATGGATAAGAATCGATTCTCAGGACCTCCATATGGCCTGAAAATCGATTCATGCCTTTCTACATAAGCATTGAAATCGATTCCCTCTTTCTTCAAACATCAATGAATCGATTCCTCTCTTATTTCAACTAAACAAACAATCGATTCTTTTATTTTTTAAAGGCAATGAATCGATTCCTTCACATTTTAACTTGATCAATGAATCGATTCTTCACTTATATTAAATGCTTTTCAAAAATTTTCAACGGTGCCTAAGCCTATAAATACCTGGTTGAGCTTCACTTTCACTCGAACACCTTTGCTCACAATTTCTTCTCTACTCTCTCATATTCGAATCTCTATAGATCTATTGCTCTTCATTGTTTTATTTTTATAAGCTTTTGATTTTAAATTGTTATATCTTTTTTCAAAAGCTGTTTATAGATCTAAATCTGAGATCCTGTGCTCCAACTGTTTTGAATCTTGTTTTTCAAAAAGCTTTGTTTTTCAAAATCATATCTATATTTTTAAAAGCTTTCAAGCAACCTCAACTTCTATTGTTATATCAATTTTGAAGTGGTTGCAAAAGCAAGATCATCCCTCATCTTATAGAGCATCTATAATATCCTAAGATCACTCATCTCTCTCAGTTTCTAAATTGACTCATTCTCTGAAGTGATTGGATCATAGAACTCTATTGTGTAATTTATTTTATTTCAAGGTGTTTTTGAAATCCTGGGCTTTGTACTTGGGTCTCTCAATCAAGGGATTGAGTTGGTGTTTTGAAATCCTGGGCTGTGTACTTGGGTCTCTCAATAGGGTTATTGAGTTGGTTTAGAAATCCTTAGCAAGAGTGCTTGGGTTCTCAATTCAGGGGAATTGAGATTCACTTATATTGGGGTCGACTGTTTGTATCAAACTCTCTTCAATATAGTGGTTACTAAGTCCAAGGGTTGAAAAGCCTAAGGCCGAGGACGTAGGGGTTTTATCCCGAACCTCGCTAAATTGCTGTGTCTCTCTCTCTTCTCTATCTCTTTATATTTTGCACTTTATTTGCTTATAATATTGATATTATCATATACTTGATTTAACTGCTTATCATATTCTCAATAGAACTGTGCAAATATATCATATTGTAATCTTATCCAGATCTCTCTATTTTATTGCTGTATACAATATTGATCTGTCCATTATCTCATTCTACTCCTCTTCTCCTTCTATATTGGTCAAATATTATTATTCCGCATTTAATCCAAACCAATATCGAAAAAGTTGTTTAAATTGAAAAAAGAATCCATTAATCATCTATAACCTTATTCACCCCCCTCTAAGGTTACTTTATAGACTCTCAAGTCTAACAGCGTGATCGTGAGAAAGGGGAGATTCTTTGTTGCGGTGATTTGTCGGTGCTTCGGTGGAAAGAGCTCTAGTTTCATCTAATTCGAGGTTAGGGGAGTCTCACTCTATAATAGAGAGTATAATAGGTTGTATGTAAACCATAGGATCCCACTTGACATTATTTTGTTAATTGTTAGATTGTTTAGGTTAGTTGAAATTGATAATTAGTGTGATTGATTCGATTTCCTATGCTAAGGTTAGATTACATGTGTTGATTTTATGCCTTGTTGTGTCCTTAATGCATAAATGTGAGAATGAATGTTGTTGGTATGAGCATAATGTATTTTGTGATTTGTTGTTGTGAATTGTTTTGGAAATTTGATGTTTGGTAGATGTTGGGTCGCATGGGGCGCCAAGTGCCTAGGGAAAATGGCGCTCTGTGTACTGTAGCAGTGGGTTTGTGTTGCGTCGCGTGTGTTGTTTGCTGCCTGGGCGTGCGTGTGTTGCTGTCTGGGCGCCTGTGCTGCCCAGAATGGCGCCTGGTGGCGCCTGTGTCCCATGGGGTGTGCGCCTAGGGGGTGGTTCATGTGAAGCTCAATTTCTAAACAGTTTTTTGTCGTGCCAAATTTTGTATTCACCTGACCAAATGATATTTAAAACATTTTGGCTAAAGAATTTTCAGTTGTTCATGCACCGTTTTGAAATGGTCCTATTGGGCATCGTTTTGGCTTGTCTAAGGGGTGCCTTGTGTGCAATTCAATTTCTGAGCATATTTTACCGAGCCAAATTTTGTATTCACCTGACCAAATTGTATTTAAAACACTTTGGCTAAAGAATTTCCAGATTTGCACTTGTTGTTTTGAAATTGTCCTATTGGGCGTTGTTTTGACTATGTTTGTGGTGCCTAGGGGTGAGCTGTGAGTTCTGAACATATTTTCCCTAGCCAAATTCTGTATTCACGTGACCAAATCCCATTTTGAACATTTTGGCTAGAGCGGTTTTAATTTTCAGGTGACCTATTGTGGTTGTGCGCTTGGGTGTTGTGTTGGGCGCCAAGTGTGCCGCCCAGGGCGCCAAGTGGTGCGTCCGTGCCTTGTCTTTTGGTTTCGGTCCTAATAGTGACAGATTGGTCCCTAGAGCTAGCTAGTCATAGAGACGTGATTGAGATGAGAAAATAATGAGTTGATTGATGATGAGGCCATGGGGGCTAAAACTAAGATTAATTAAAGATGTGATATAGGATGCATGGACCGTGTTGTTGAGAATTATGATTGTGGTTTTGTCATGGAGTCTCATGCATACATAAGGCTGTGGTCTGAGTTTTAAATTATGATGATAAGGCTGCGGTCTGAGTTCTAAATCAAAATGATAAGGCTGCGGTCTGAGTTGATATTATGATGATAAGGCTGCGGTCTGGGAAAATGGTACCACATGCATAACTGTATTGCATACATCCTCATGATAAGCATGCGAGTTGGTGATTGTATGAACTATGCTACTGTGTGACTGTATGAGTGTGATGCTATGATGGAATATACTTCTTATTATAGTCTTTATTATGTAGTTGAGACTCACCCTTCTGTTGTTGTTTACCACAGGTAGTCCTGAGTGAAGGCTTACTCCTTTCACTCTCGAGTCGGTCTGCTCTGATACGTGACACCTAGGGGGTTGGCTTAGGAATTCTAATGTTATTCATTTGTTGTTGAATTTTATATGCATCGATTTCATGATTTTTTTTGATGAGGCTGTTGTTTGGCACTTTCGAGATTATGTTATTTTTCCGCTGCGAGACATCTAAATTATAATGTGTGGATTCTGTTGGTAAAGTCAAGAGTACCTTGAATTATTTAAGGGTGTTGCGTATTATAAAGGTATAAGGAAGGCTTATACTGATTTGATCGTTGTTAGATTAAGTTTATGTGTAGCATTCCATTCAAAAAGAAATTTTGAAACTCTGATTCTTACAAATAATAGTCGGGTAGAATGGGGTGTTACATAGAGCGCTATAACATTGGACGCTATAGCGTTAATTAAGTTTTGTAGCATATGATGTTGTGTTTTTCAGTCACTGACGCCAGGGTTTTGTTACAATACTCTTATTTTTAAGTTCTAAATAAGTCCACCCCTGTATGATAAAGAACCCACAGTGTTCACCTTATGAACTATTGCTCGTCTATGTCTAGAGTTAAGCAAAAGTTGTTTAAATGTCTTTAAACAACCTTTCATTCATATCAACCTTTGAGTTAGAATCGTAGACCATGTCTGTACCTACGAATATACTCATTTCAGTTGGCCAATCCCAAAATAAGTTTGAAAGCATTAAAGCCCAAATATTGAAACGCAAACATCACAATATCATATTAACAATACTAAAAATTCATTAAAAGTTCCAAGCAATCCAACTACTAAGTGTTCAGCTCATGGTGAGCATCATCAACACAATACAAACCAAAATGTTCATATTACCGAAAATGAAAAGAGGAGACACGGTTGCAAAAGATACACTACGTAGGCTCCTTCTCATGAGATGGGTAGATGACGCTATAGCACAGTTGCACAACGTATAAAATGATAATCTTCTCTCGAAAAATAAAAGCTTGAAGTGGAGGATTAATGAGGAAAATGGTGTCAAGTTTTTTCTCCAAAAACTCTCTCTCTATTCTAATGTGTGTAGTGAGGAAGAAGAAGTGAGATATATTTGTTTTCTCCATAAAGTAGCTTTCCAAAAAGTAGACAAGACATTCCCCACAAACAAAAGTGATCTTCCAACAACAAGTGAACAAGTGTCCACACTAGCCAATGGGGGAGATCTGCTTCAGTCCTAGGCACAGGGAAATGAGGCTCTGATTTGACATAAAGAGTGATGCTCCAAAAGGCAAGGGAAGAACAAATATCCATCTTTCATGACATGTTCTCTTAAATGTTGGCTGGTTCGAGCTAATAGTTTTATGCATACTGGTTTTTAGCTTTTCGATTCATATTCTGACCTGTTATTGCATTTAGTCTGTCCCCATCATCTTTGGAGTTTAATTAAGTGGAGTCCACTGTATGTGATTGTTATAATTAACTTTAAATTCAGAGCCTCAATTGTTTGCTTATTGAAATTACATTATATTCAAACAAATAACATGTAATGTTTTGTGTGGTTGTTGGAGAATGCCTATTTTCTGTGTTCCAGTTCTTTATAATGGCAAAGCTAAGGCTAAAGAAGGCTTTTGTATGATGGAGGCATGGAGCTCCCTCAAATAAATTAGCCTCATCAGTACTCTTCTACCAAGACCATTTACTCAGTCAACACTTTGAGACCTTCTCACCACTAGTTTAAATGACTACAATTCCAGTTATTCTTGTTATGGCTTCTGCAAAACCATGGCATTTACATCAATTAGATAAGTAATTTCTGATTACATGGGGATCTTAATGAAGAAGTCTACATGACCATTAATCCCCCGAGTTCAAGTTTTCTCAACAAACAAACTGTGGAAACTTGTCAAATCTCTAAATGGCCTTAAACAATCTAGTAAGAAGTGGAATATTAAGCTCACATCAATCTTAGTTCAATTGGGATATCATTATCCAATCAAAAATTAGATTACTCAATTTGTGCTTACTAACATCCCCTTACTTTTAGTCTATGCTTTTAGTCTATGCTGATGATATCATAGAAGTAACTTCAGTCAACTAATTCATTCATTCCCAGTCCAGGATCAAAGATGTTGGTCCTCTTAAGTTATTCATTCGCTTTGAGGTGGCATTGATTCATTGGTCAAAAGAGAGAAATGTTCTAAAGCAAAGAAAATATACTGATGTAGGACTTTTAGCATGCAAGCCCTCCAATACCTATGATTCCCAGATTGAAATTCAACCAAGATGATGGCAAACCATTCAATGACCTGAAAGCATACAAAAGAATGATTGACAGATTACTTTACAAATTGCAGGTTTGATCTTACTTCAGGAAAAGGTGTATTATTCCTGTTCTGTACCTTATCTCCTGCCTTGTATTCGACCTTGAATACAAGATCTGATCAGAGATAGTTGGTAGCGGTGTTCTTGGTCAGTCCGAGTTTGAGCTCCGACCCGAGGTGGGGTGGTACCTGCAATGACACTCCGACGCTCAAGTCAGCAAGTGGGTCAGTTGCAAGTCAGAGAATTGGAGAGTGTGTCCCTTTAATGCTAGCATTGAATGCTTATTTATAGGTTTTGGTAATCAATGGGAACCATTGGATACAAGTCTTTGATCCTCACCATTGATTGGTGGGTTTGCCTTTTGTATTGGGCCTTAGTGCAAAATGCTGTAGTGGTCCAATCCATAACAGTTGCCCCCCAGTCGGTTTGCCCTAGGGCGAGCTCGACCATGATGCCTTGTCCGGGTTTGAGGTACCTTCTGAGACCGAACCGGTCTTGTCATTCTGAAAAACACGCCTAGCTTCCGAGGCTGGGCTTATACTATGGTCAGTGTTTTGTCTCCAGCCTCAGAGTACTTTGAGGTTCGGGCCGAGTATTCCTTTTTAGAAAACCGAGCTTAAGGTGCTCTGCGCGAGCTCGTATTTGGATGGCTATTATGCGCGACGACCTTCTGAGGGTCGGAGAAAGCGAAACCGAGTGACTCGAGGTATTGTCATTATGGAGACGCTTTGATTCCAGCGCTGACATCAATGTTGTTGATGAGGCGCGTCGTTCGATTGGGAGTGGCGTAATGATGCCGCCTCGATTCACGCACCCTGACTAGGTGCTATTGATTGGATGCCTTGTCTAGGCCCAGGCCCAATTCGTAGTCGTTGGAACACTATAAATATGTGTGAGTGACTCACTTAATTACACTGGTTTTTTGCAAATTGCTCCGGGTACCGACCTTAACATCGTTGTTCTGTGCCTTGATCTTCGAGTGCAATCGTTCAACTTACTGTGGCGAGGGTCTCTGCCTTTCAGTTTATTGAGGTCGTCAGAGCACGCGAACCAGTTCAGCTTCGCCGAGCTTCCGGTTTTCAAGGTTAGTGTGCTTCCACTGTTCCTTTTTCTTTTTGCCTTATGTTTTAGCCGGTATTCCTGTTTGCACGTTTTCAAAAATACAGAGTGGGGGTCGTCAGGTCGTGTTCCGACTTGGTTGTGGACCCACTGTTTAGCGCTTAAACTTGACTTGGCATGTCCCCATTTTTGCAGGTGCGATCTGGCTAGAACAAAACAAACCCGCCGGGTTATCGATATAAATTGTCCAAACGTTGCCAAACTGATGGCTTCCGATCCTAGAGACTCGGAAGGAGCTCGCACCGATAACCTTAAATCGGCCGAGCCCGATGTTCATGAGGGATTTAATTCGGCTCCCAACAGCTTCCAAGCGGAAGAGCGCTCTCCCGAGATTCCTGATAAAGAACTGGTGGAGGAAGGTCGCGCGAGCGAAGTCCGATCCGAAGACGTAGTGGTCATTGAGTCGGATGAGTCCGATGCTGATGGTGAAGGGGAGAGCAAGGGAGCACCAACTCTCGTTGGAGTTTGTTGCGCCCGAAAAATCCGGTTTGGGACTTTTCGTTTGACAACGTGGAAAAAGTTTGGAGCCGCCACCAATATTTTAATTTTAAGACCAAAACATTGAAAAAAGGTCTTTTAAACAAGGCGGATGGTCTTTTGAAAACTAGAGATGTAGGTTCGGGGGTCGGTTAGGTACGGGGAAGGTATTAGCACCCCGCACCTCCTTTCTACCGAAAGGGAACCATTAACTTGATGTGTGGTTTGGATAAAAGTTTGAGTTTGAAAGCGGTTTATTCTACTTATTTTCTTTTCTTTTCTTTAGGGTTTGTTTTATTGAAAACAGGAGGGAAAAAGAATATTTTTGGTTATCTTTGAAAATCAGGACAAAACAAAGATTTTTTAAGAGTGTGCTTGACGGGACAGGACCTCGCTCCTACGTATCTCCCGGTGCGATGGAGAATTCAAAGCTACGTAGTTCTCGGTTTTTGGTTTTGAAAACGGCTAAAGGGGTTTTTCGCAATTGGGTGAGCGTTTGTGAAGACCGAACAACAACAGTTAGAATGGCTTCCCTACTAACTCTTTTGAAAATGAAATCATCATTAATGACCTAAACGGCAACGGCGCGATTGGTCATCAGTGACAATTGGTTTTACTTTTGAGGAATAAGTTTTCGAAAATAGGAATGAGCTTTTGTGAAGACCGAACAACAACGGTTAGAATGGCCTCACTACTAACTCTTTTGAAAACAAAATCATCATTAACAACCTAAACGGCAACGACGCGATTGGTCATCAATGAAAATTTATTTTATTCTTATTTTGAAAATAAAAGGGTTTTCTTTCATTAATGAATCTAGGAAAGAGGTTTTAGAAAAAAAAAGTAGAACACTTCAAGTCAATTCTAAATCCATAACCAAATGCAAATGAATGAACAAGACTCATACTTCAACAATCAAGCAATCATGAACATATTATTCATCAACCAAGATTAAGCATGCCAATACAATCAAGGGATTCAATTATCAAAGATGCAAAACAAAGTTCTCAAAGCAATTGTGTTGTGTGGGTGAGAATTGCTACGGGACGGGCAACAATCTCAAAGGAGTGTATTTACCCTAATGACTCTATGCTACAACAAGCAATTAGGCTTACGTCTTCATTAGGAGGTCATACATGTAGAAAGGATGGCACACAATTAAGTCAAAACATTTAGATGGCATCATGAACAAAAGAATGCAATTGATCATAAGCATAGGATATTCTTAGTTTAAATGAGTAAGCATGTGGATATGAATGCACGGTTGGGTGATGATGCATGAGCATACAAGGAATGAATGAGCATTATTGAATGCAATTTTGTTTGATTTTGAAGTAATTGACATGACATGAATGCATGAACATTTGGTTATTGAATGCAAGGCATGATATTAATGAATGCATGAACATTTAAGAATGAATGCAAGGCATGACACTATTGAATGTATAACATACTTGTTTATGAATGTATGTATGGCATACAAGGATGCATAAACATGTGATAGAATAATAGAATGCAAGATGCATAAGCATATAAGAATGCATGAACATGCGAGCATATGGGAGTATGCAAGTATTAGTGTGCAAGCATGAGAGTGTGTTGCATGGATGATGTAAATAAATGAAATGCAAAGCTTAAAAATGTTTTGGTAAGAAGTAGTAAAAAGTTAGAGTAAGGATGTAGTAAAAATGTTTTGATGAATGAAGGTAAAAAATGTTTCAATGAATGAGGTAAAAACTCTTAGTAAAAACTTAATGAAGAGGTAATAGTAAAATGGTAAAATCTTTTTATGATTTAGGTGAATAGTTAATGAATAGGTAAAAACCAAAGTGGTAAAATCTTTTTAGGTTTTTTTGGTAAAAAGTTAATGCAGTGGTAAAGTAAAATGGTAAAATCTTTTTATGTTTTAGGTGAATAGTTAATGAATAGGTAAAAACCAAAGTGGTAAAATCTTTTTAGGTTTTTTGGTAAAAAGTTAATGAAGTGGTAAAGTAAAATGGTAAAGAGTAAACAAACACAATTGCATAACTTGCACTTGCCCAAACACAATCAAAATGACAATGAGCATATGAACATAAACCCTAGGATCTACCCATACATTTTCAAGCAATCAAAGAGGGCAAAAATAGGCCTTATGGCCGAATGCATAGCAAGGAAAACTCAAGCACAAATTTCATCATGTTCTTGCAACCAAATCACATCAATGAGCATATGAACATAAACCCTAGGATCTACCCATACATTTGATGCTCAAACAATTGTCATTCCATCATTTATTTCAACTCAAAATCAAAGTAAATGCAAGAACAATAAAAACCCTAATTTCTACCTATGAACCTAAAAGCATAGTTGGCTAGATCCACTTTTTTATTTAACTTAAACACCATAAATGAACAAAGAAATGCATGAACCACTAAGAACACTACATGGCTGAAACCTTTTTTGAAAGAAAGTGATGTTTTATTTCATGAACTTTAGTGAAAAATGTGTAAAAATGCAGGGGAAATTAATCAAGCACAAGAACAACTCCTTCAAGGCCAAAGACCCATCTCAAACACCCAAGGCTCCCTAAGTCCTTGTCAAAATGTTTGAAATGGATCCTCAAAGCAACAACAACAAGCAATCAAGAAGGAGTTGGGAGTAGAAGAGAGATTATGCAAGAAGAACTAAATATGGGATGCAAAGTTTCAAAGCTTACCTCAAAATCACAAAGAAATGAAGAAGGAGATGATATGAACACAAAATGAACTTGGATCTACCCTTGAACCCACAAAGATTGCTAGCTCTTAGCAATTTGATGATGCAACCTTGAAGAGAATGGAAGGAATGATGATGATCTAGCAAGAAATGGAAGATTTGATGGCGAAAGATTGAAGGATGAAGGAGGAATTGGGGGTAGAGGCTTCGCATATGAGAGGGAAGGGAGAGGAGAGAGTTGTGCTTGGGTGAAAATGAGGCCAAAGGATCCTTAGGTGTGGGAATGAGGGAGTATTTATAGAGTTATTTTAGGTTTAGGGGCAATTGGGTCATTGGCCTTACTCAGTGCTCTAGGATTGAACTTTGATTTTGAATGGAGGGTTGAGATCACTTATCACATGGATTGAGGGTGGAGATAAAACACAAAATGGAGAGGGAATGGGGTCATACACGAAAATTAGGAGCTTTTTGTTGCACAAAAATTGTTAAGGGCAAATAGGGTTTTGTACACAAAGTTATAGCCTAGGATTTGATCTAGAATTTTAATCAATGGCTAGGAATACAAATCACATGGATCAAGGGCATGAAGAAACACAAAATGAGGTGAAAATAGCTGGAAAATTCGGAGCAAATGAGGCCTTGGTGCCCAAGTTTGTGCAAGCTTGCCAAAAGATAGTACATTTTGTCTTATATGAGGACACTTCCTTATTTTACCATTTTTGATTATTCTTTTCATGATAATTCCACATTATTCATGCCACTTTAGGCCATATCCTAGGAATCAATCATGGGGCCCAAAATTCCATGATATCACCATTCCCAAAATTGATTTGATACCTCACCTTGAAGGAAATTCTCATTTTGCCATTTTCTTTGAAGTTTGACTTTTTATGCAAAAATTTATCAATGCATGCGCATAAAAAATATGACCCAACTCATTTTGATCCAAATGCATTCTTCTAATATTGAATAATGATTTTTGGTGAGAAATTGCTTAATTTTGGAAATGACCAAAATACCCTTTTTGCTCCAAAAACCCTAATTTTGCTCCAAAATGCATTTCGACCCTAAAAATGATTTTAAAAGCTGTGGAATGACTTTTAGGACCCAAAATGCAATGCATAATGCTCTTCACTCTTCAATTTATTTATTTTTGTGGAAAATTAGGATTTTGACCTAAGCCGGACAAAATTGGGGTATGACAGCTGCCCCTCTTTATCTGGATTTTAACGAGGAATATGAATTGGCCGAAACATATTCCAAGACAAAATGAAGATAAAGAATTCATAAATTATACCGATTTTGTCTACTTAGGGAAACCCGAATTTTCCTCTTTTTTCTTTTTCTATTTTTATTGGGTGTTAGCCCGAGGTGAATGCAATGGATAAATCGTCAACTCTCAGTAAGCAGGAAACTAAATGGTGCCAACCCTCAATAAGCTAGCGGAAAGCAATAAAGAAAGCAATAAAAAGGGAAGCAAAAAGGGTGCCGGCCCTCGTTAAGCCGGCGACGGAGGCTGCCTAAAGCCCTTTAACGAATCGCGAATGATCCGAGCTTGCACTTGGGCCTGGGAGCACGTGGGCTCCAAAGGGTTGGTCTTGCGAGCGACCAGGGGAGGGTACTATATCAAGTCTGGATCTCGATATTTCCCTAGGACTGCGCCATGCTTTAGGCTAACACAGCTATCCTCTTCGACTGGACCTATTGAGGTCAGGAGGACTTACCTGCAGCTCGAATACAAGGTGAAGTCAATCTTGCTGGGGACACGTGGGTCCAGAGGGGATTCCAAAATCCAGTTGGTTTCCTTTAGTCGGTCAATGCTTCCACACCGATCCAGGATGCCTGCTCAGGTTAGCGGACTTTTCTTCAGCTTTCTCTTGATTGATGATCAATACCATTGCACTGATCCAGGATGTCTGCTCAGGCTAGCGGACCTTTCTTCAGCTTGCTCTGATTGATGATCAATGCCATTGCACTGATCCAGGACACCTGCACACGTTAGCAGATGCAAGACATGGTGCATGGAATATGAATGCATGCTATGCAAAGTCCGTTATGCGAATGCATGTCATGTGAGTGCATGCGATGTGATGATTTAGTGGAATGATGAATGCAATGGGATGCTATTCTTGATTCTTCGTTTCTTTTGTCAGCTTTATTTTTTCTGACTATTTGTTTTTTCTTTTGCTCTTTTGCTCTTTTGGCTTATTTTTGCTGGTTCAGCCAACCCGCGACACTCATGGCACGAGACTGAGGAACCCACTGGAATTGCGGGGCTCATAGGCCGAGTGCATGTTGGCTTTGACTTCGCCGTTTGAAGCAATCGTGAGTGCAATCGCTTTCTCTTGCATGATTAACTGGTTTTGGGGAATTGCTTTTTTCCGCGACCTTTAGGGACTTTACAATATTCGTAATGCTCCATGATTTATGCACATGTTTTACAGGTCATCATCACCATCATTATAAAACGTTTATTTTGAGCAAAAAAAAGCAGAAAATAAAAGAGTGAACAGATATGAGAAAGTTGAACTTTATTAATGTGGAAACCGGTCGCACAAGAAGTTACGCCGATTGTTTATTACACTTGAAAGTTTAAACTATAAAAAGACACGAAAAAAGAGAGAAGTTAAATTCTGACTGTCCGCCTCTGTGGAACAGTGCTAAACAGTTATGTCCTTGACCTTGATCACTCCCTCATCCAAGTTTTCAGAGGAGTTGTATGCCTTTCTTTACTTTTCATGCCCAAGTTTTCTGACCCTAATTTTTGCCTAGATCGCCCTTTGCGGGTTTTCAATCTACCGGGTCGCTCTGATTTTGCCTAGGCCGCCATTTCGGGTTTTCAACCTAGCGAGCTAACTCTTACTTGACTTGTCTTTCTCTTTTTTCGTCTATTTCTTTCAGGCATAATACTTCTTCACTTGATCGGAATTGACTGGGTTCCTTAAATCCTCTCCGTCCATGTTTGTGAGTATCAGTGCTCCTCCAGAAAAGGCTTTCTTGACCACATACGGGCCATCATAAGTGGGTGTCCATTTCCCTCGGGGATCAGTCTGGATGGGCAAGATCTTCTTAAGCACCAAATCTCCCTGCTTGAATTCACGGTGCCGGACTTTCTTGTCAAAAGCTGTTCTCATTCTCTGTTGGTAGAGCTGCCCATGACACAAAGCTGCAATTCTTTTTTCCTCAATGAGGTTTAGCTGATCCAAACGAGCCTGCACCCACTCTGCTTCTTCCAGTTTAGCTTCCATGAGTACCCGTAGGGATGGTATCTCAACCTCGATTGGGAGGACCGCCTCTGACCCGTATACCAGAGAGAAAGGGGTTGCCCCAGTTGAGGTACGCACTGAAGTACGATAGCCATGCAAAGCAAAGGGAAGCATTTCATGCCAATCCTTGTATGTGACCACCATTTTTTGCACAATCTTTTTGATGTTCTTGTTAGCTGCCTCCACTGCTCCATTCATCTTGGGCCGATAGGGGGAAGAATTATGATGCTGAATTTTGAACTCTGCGCACAGGTCCTTCATCATTTTGCTATTCAGATTGCTGCCGTTATCAGTGATGATCTTGTTAGGAAGACCATAATGGCAAATCAGATCCTTCTTCACAAATTTGGCAACCACTGAACTGGTTACAGTGGAGTATGAGGTAGCTTCAACCCACTTCGTGAAATAGTCAATGGCGACCAAGATGAAGCGATGCCCATTTGATGCTTTGGGTTCAATGGGACCGATGACATCCATTCCCCACATTGAAAACGGCCAGGATGCAGTCAGAACATTCAATTTGGCAGGCGGCACATGAATGTGGTCAGCGTAGATTTGGCACTTGTGGCACTTTCGGACAAAGCTGTAGCAGTCACCTTCCATCTGCAACCAGTAATAGCCCGCCCTTAAAATCTGTCTAGCCATAGTATGCGCACTGGAATGAGTTCCGAATGAGCCCTCGTGTACATCTTTCATGATTCTTTCAGCTTCTTCTTTAGCAACACACCTTAAGAGGACTATGTCATAATTCCTTTTGTAGAGAACCTCACCGCTGAGGAAGAAATTCCTTGACAGTCGCCGAAGAGTTCTCTTGTCATTTTCAGATGCCCCAGGAGGGTATTCTCTGCTGATGATGTACTGTTTGATATCATGATACCAAGGCTTGTCATCCGGCTCTTCATCTATGGTTGTGCAGTAGTGATGCGCAGGTAGACTCCGGTGCTGGATTGTGACATGAGTCAAGCTTTTATCACAATTGATATTGAACATGGATGATAAAGTTGCCAATGCATCAGCCAGCTGGTTTTCGCTTCGAGGGATGTGTTTGAAAGTGATTTCGTCAAAAGATTCCATCAACTCTTGCACATAAACACAATAAGGAATCAGTTTGGGATCTCTGGTCTCCCAATCGCCTCTTACTTGATGAATAACCAGGGCTGAATCTCCATACACATCTAGCCTTTTAACTTTCCATTCTAGGGCTGCTTGAATACCCAAGATGCATGCTTCATACTCTGCTATGTTGTTTGTGACATAGAAGCTCAACCTTGCAGTGACAGGAACGAAGCGATTGTCAGGAGATATTAACACAGCACCTGCCGCATGCCCCCATACATTCGA
Source organism: Astragalus membranaceus (assembly GCA_039519185.1). Taxonomy (NCBI): domain Eukaryota; kingdom Viridiplantae; phylum Streptophyta; class Magnoliopsida; order Fabales; family Fabaceae; genus Astragalus; species Astragalus membranaceus. The sequence goes on from CM076853.1 coordinate 19,356,152, forward strand.
CGCACCGTCGAAGATCATTCTCCACCTTTCACTTTCTTGGGACTTCCCCTCATCAAACAGTGCCATGATATCTTGTAACACCCGCAAAATAATTAATGGAATTATTTGGGTGTTAACCCAATTAAATTAATTTAGTACTTGACTGGTAAATTTATTGAGTGCAAAAATTAATTATTGGTCGTTATCGGATCGTTAACCGGATAATATGGATCAAGCAAGTTTCGGAATCGGAATTGGAGATTTAGATCAATATGGTAATCGGACCACGTTACCGCGTATATATTAATAAATATATATATGTGTGTGTGTGAAGAAATGAAAGAAAGAAGAAAAAAGAAAGGAAACAGTGAGAGAGAGATACAGAGAAGAAAAGAGAGAAAAGGAGAGAAAAGAGAAAGAAAGGGTGAGGAGGAAGAAGAAGAAAAAGGGAAGGGTTCGGCTCAACAAAACGACTTCCTTCCAACACGAAAAATGCTCAGCGTTACTTCCTCTTCGATTTGGTACCAAGATCTTCATCATCAACCCTCTCTCTCCCATTTTACCATTTTCGATTTGAGAGGAAAAAATAGAGGTTTTGTGGTTCAAGCTCAAAGGAAAGCCTAGAATGGTGGTGAGGAGCGAGCTCAAGGTGGAATACGCGAATATTGAAGTCCGATTTGGAGTTTTTGAAGAATTGAAGGTTAAGGTTCAAAATTGGGTTATATGTGAATAGTGACTTGAGGTGAAGAAGATGATGAATAGTGCCCATGGAGAATTTCGGGAAATCGGTATTTCGGTCAAAGCGGTTTCGTGATCGAGTGGGAAGCTTTGGAAGCGGATTGGGAGTCGCCGATTCGGGGAACGTTCGTGCGGTTTTGTCAGAAAAGCGGTGTCGCGGAAAGTCTCGGTGATTTGGCGAAGTCTCGGCGATTTTGAAGTCTCGGTGTCGGCACACGCTTCGAGGGTGAGTTCTACTCACGTTTAGGATTTTTGTTTTTCGAATTAATTGATAAACTGTTTTATCGCTTTCGCTGGACTGGAATATTATTTGATAATCGAGTTTGAGAGATTTTGGGTTGAAAACCGTTATTTGAAAATATGTCGCGTTTTAATACAATTCGATTACAATGAGTTTTTGATTGATTTGTTTGATTGTGTGACTTTGATTGAGACTGTTTTTATGGTCGTCAAATCTGTTTTCGGTCGGAACGAGAATCGTTCGAGAACTTTTGGGTCAAAAACCGTTATTTCGGAATATGTCGTATTTTGGTAAAATTCGTTTTGATTGTGCTTTTGATTGGATTGATTGATTGTGTGGTTTGTATTGGGTCTATTGTATTGGTTGTAAAATCTGTTTTCGATCGGAACAAAAATCGGAATTGAGCGGAATAGCGGATTTCGCGAAAATCGCAAAATCTGCACCACACAGACCCCCATCGCGTCGCGACCCGCAGGGCATCGCGTCGCGACCCAGTGCAGTGTTGCCACGCAAAATGTTTCTGTCGTTTTTCGCGTCGCGACGGTAGCAGTTCGCGTCGCGACGTTTTGCAGATTTTCAACAGTTTTTCACTGATTTTGTTTTCGCGATAACTTTTGATCCGGGAACCCGATTGAGGTGTTCTAAGATGCGTTGGAAAGCTTATTCAGAGGCCTAACTTAATATTCTATTTTTAAGGCAAAATGAACTGTTTTTGATATTGAAAATTGTGTCGAAAAGTGGTCAACTAGAGTGCGAGTGTGAACTTGGTTTTTATAAAAAGAAAATGTGGATTAAGTGTTTCATTGATTGTCTAATTTGATGGACCGTGGGTTCATAGTACTGTAGATATATGTTTATATATCGAGTTGGGTGACGACCCATTATTTAACATACTAGGGGGAGGCAGTCATGATCCTTTTACCTAGGCTCCATGCCAATAGGAGAAGGTACTATTGGTAGGGGGGTTCACCGCCTTGCAGCGTTCGCGTCAGCGGTGTTATGTTGTTTGTAGTACGTTTACCGGGTTCTTCGTTCGCGTTAGCGGTATCGTACTAAACTAACAGGTTACCGGGTTCTTCGTTCGCGTCAGCGGTAATCTGTTTTTGTGTGATTGTTTTTATGCGATACCGGGTTCTTCGTTCGCGTCAGCGGTATCGTACTAAACTAACAGGTTACCGGGTTCTTCGTTCGCGTCAGCGGTAATCTGTTAAAATGTTTTATGCGGTCCATCGGGGGTAGCGTTCGCGCAGCCGATGCCGTATTGAATTAAAATGATTTTATAATTGAACCGAGAGTGCGAGTAGGGGTCTCGGTAGAACTCACTGAGACAAGTTGTCTCACCCAATCAATTGTTGTTGTTTTACAGAGACACAGGGACAGCGGATATCCAAGAGGCACGAGTTGGTTGAGCTCAGACTGGATGCTGATAGCCTAGCTTTATGTTTAAGCTTATTTCCCTTTTGTTGTCTGTATACTAAAACATTATGTATTTAATGTATATCTTTCTTCCGCTTTCTTGTATGATACTGAATACTATAATTGCTGATGGTATATGGTCTGAGAACCATATTGTCTTGTTGTAAATAAGACTGTTTGAGTTATATTCAGCGAAAAATTTATAGTGATATTCAGTGTCTAAGCAGGAAATATATCTCTGATGTGTTACTAATGTGCACTTTGGTATTTTTAATCGATAAATTATACCGGGGTGTTACAGTTGGTATCAGAGCAGTTCGACCTAGTCGGACTTAGTTTAGGGTTGAGTCGATTCCTTGTTAGTCCTTTCTGTAATTACACTTGTGATGCTAAGAGACATTGAGCCTGATCAACTTAATACTTAGTGCATCATAAGCGGAATTATGACTGGATGATCAAGATGCAATCCTCGACCAAAACCGGAATCTTCAGCCGGTGCATCCTCAGGAAAGGTGACATGACGGTGGAAGAATACACCGCTAAGTTTGAGAAGTTGTCTCAGTGTTACCAAGTGGTAAAGTAAGCTCTGGATGACGAATGGGGAATGCAGATGTATAAGAAGGCCTTAGTGCTTTTATGACTTATGGTCTCAGTTCTTATACTGTTACCAATTTTGTTGCCTTAGTGCAATCAGCCTATGTCGCCGAGGATGATCTCATAGGAAATATGGGAAAAGAGAGAAGGTAGTTGAATTATCAACTCCGAATGCAAAGTCCTAAGATAATTTCATCAAAGGAAAAGCAGGTGCAATTCCTTGATTCTTCGAAGGTTAGAAGATGTTCTAACTGTGGAAAGCCTCACAGTGGTGATTGCAAGCGAAGATCTAATCGGTGCTATTATAGAAATGTAGAGGGTCACTATGGTAAAGAGTGCCCCGTAAGGAAAAGTTCCAAGGAGTCACAAGCAGCTCTAAGGCAAGGACAAGTCAACATTCTGGATGTTTAGCCAGTTACGACTGCAGACAATCTACTGAGGGCTATGGGATCAGTTTTCAATAACTCGATCAGTATATGGTTCGGGTGCAACCTATTGCTGTATATCCCGATCGCGTGTGAATCGGTTGGGATTAGCCTTATCATCGCTATCCGAGCCGATGACTATTTTAACTGCTGCTAAGGGTCGTGTCCAGACATAATCTTGGTATAGAATTGTCTACTTGTCATAGGAGGCAGGAATTTCGTGGTAGAATTTATTGTTTGCCTACGAGAAGTGTGGACACCATTTTGGGTATGAATTGGATGACTGCAAATCATGTTGCAAACGTCGGTATTAATCAACTATCAGCTTCGCTTCAGAATCAGTTGAATTGTCTAGGACAAATTCTGAAGCGGTTACCTAGTTCACCTTAGACGGTCAATCTTCATTCCAAGGTGCGGAATGACATGTTAGTATGTTATCTGCATCCACTGAAACTAGTTTGGATTTGGCGAACATTCAGATTGTGAATGACTTTCTGGATGTTTTCACGATGAAGTTTCTTCTGAATCTCCTGAGCGAGAGGTAGAGTTTACGGTAGAATTGGTTCCTGGTACGGGATCAATATCTATTGTTTCTTATTGAATGTTCCTTTAGAATTCAAGGAAATGGAGTCTCAACTTGAAGAGTCGACGTTAAGGAAATTCCTTCGACCGAGTGCTTCTCTAAGGAGTGCTCTGGTGTGGTTAGTCGAAAGGAAAAATGGTAGCATGAGATTGTGTATTGATTACCGACTACTCAACAAAGCGACAATCAAGAACAAATATCCTTTGCCAGGGATACACGAATTGCTGGATCAACTTCGAGGTGCCGTGGTGTCTTCAAAAATTGACCTGAGGTCAGGATATCGTCAAATAAAAGTTAGAGCCTTAGATATTCCGAGGACAGCTTTCCGTACTAGGTATGGACATTACGAGTTAGTAGTGATGCCTTTCGGTCTACCTAATGCTCCAGCGGTATTCACGGATTACATGAACCGAGTTTTTCATACGTATTAGAATCAGTTTGAAGTCGTTTTCATCGATGATATCTTGATGTGCTCGAAGACCATTGAGGAGCATGTCCAACATCTCCTCATTGTTCTGGGTGTACTCCGAGAAAAGGAGTTGTGCTTGAAACCTTGGAAGTGTGATTTTTGGATGTCAGAAGTAAAGTCTTTGGGACATGTGATTTCCCAAGTCGGGAGTTGCGGTGGATCCCAGTAAGGAGGGAGCTGTGTTGAACTGGGAACGACCAACGTCAGTCACTGAAATCAGAAGTTTTCTAAGTCTAGCCGGTTACTATAAGAGATTTGTTCAAGGGTTCTCACAGTTAGTTTTCCACTTACACGGTTAACTCGTAAGGGTCAACCGTTTACGCAGGGTGCTGATTGTGAAGAATGTTTTCAAGAATTGAAGGTTTGGTTGACTTCTGCTCCAATCCTGATTCTTCCAGATCCGTCTTTGAGATTCCAAATTTACAGCGATGCTTCTGGGAAGGATTTAGGATGTGTTCTTGTGCAGAATCAACAAGAGGTAGCTTATGCGTCCAGATAATTGAAGACTCATGAAGAGAGTTATCCGACTCATGATTTGTAATTGGCATCGATTGTGTATGCACTGAAGATTTGGAGACGTTACCTGTATGGGTCTCGTTTCGAAGTCTTTAGTGATCACAAAAGTTTAAAGTATCTGTTTGATCAGAGGAACTGAATAGCAGGCAGAGAAGTGTGTAGAATTCTGAAGGATTATGACTTCGGGTTGAAGTATTATCCAGGAAAGGCCAATGTTGTAGCTGATGCGCTAAGTAGGAAATCCATTCATATGAAAGAGTTGATGACGCAAGAAATGGGATTGTCTTACGAAATTCCGTTTGACAAGTCGAATGTGAATACGGATATGTAAATGAGGTAACTGTTGACTGTTTTTCACAATGCGAATAAGCACCAAGGGATTAATTGATGGATTTGCTGCGAGGGACTGAACTTTCCAAAGTGAGTTTGGCGTGCGGTATGGTAGTTTTGAAAAATCGCTTTTGTGAAAACCCGCATGCTAAAGTTAATTTGGGAACGAATCAAGAGGTCAATAAAATCTGATTGAGGAAGAAAATCCTAGGAGGATTACTTAAGTTGAGGAGAAGTTCTCAACGTTATGGACTAATTCGGAAAGGAATTGGGTGCGTCATGGATAGATATATTGTAAAGAAAGTCACGATAAAGGATGAAGGGTCCTGAGTTCTGTTTGATAGTTGTTTTGAGAACAACTGAGGTGATTTTCATTACGCTCAAATTTGTCTGATGTCCCCGCGGTTTATTTCTACGTTTACGATGAACGTTTTTGGTAAATCCTCATATCATCTTCTTTCAAAAAGTGTTATCTCGAAATCTTGGGGGCGAGTCAAGAAGTTTCACAAGTGACTTTTCGTCACATTGTCGGTGTGTACGAAAACTGTTTTGGATTTTTGAAGATTTGTTGAGAAAGTGTTTACACCCTTCGAGGAAATCGTGTTTGTTTTTACGTCTACCGAGGAGTGCTTTGGTTTGGATTAATCAAAGTTGGGGAGCAAGTGAGGAATGAAGCTTCGGAAATGTTTTCGAACGCGGTGCCGAGCCTATGTAGGCGAATGATGAATTTCTCGTGTAGATTCGTAACCAGAGAGTTCGTATCAAGGTAGTAGTGGGTCATACTTGGAGGTTGATGTGCCAATTCGGGAAGATTTTCTACACTCATTTCGTTAACTCAAGAATGTTTTCTAGCAAATCTGTACCTTTCTGAGAATGTCGATTCTCGATTGGTCAGATGAAAGACTTAGCGAAATTTTGAGGACAAAATTCTTTCAAGTTGGGGAGAATGTAACACCCGCAAAATAATTAATGGAATTATTTGGGTGTTAACCCAATTAAATTAATTTAGTACTTGACTGGTAAATTTATTGAGTGCAAAAATTAATTATTGGTCGTTATCGGATCGTTAACCGGATAATATGGATCAAGCAAGTTTCGGAATCGGAATTGGAGATTTAGATCAATATGGTAATCGGACCACGTTACCGCGTATATATTAATAAATATATATATGTGTGTGTGTGAAGAAATGAAAGAAAGAAGAAAAAAGAAAGGAAACAGCGAGAGAGAGATACAGAGAAGAAAAGAGAGAAAAGGAGAGAAAAGAGAAAGAAAGGGTGAGGAGGAAGAAGAAGAAAAAGGGAAGGGTTCGGCTCAACAAAACGACTTCCTTCCAACACGAAAAATGCTCAGCGTTACTTCCTCTTCGATTTGGTACCAAGATCTTCATCATCAACCCTCTCTCTCCCATTTTACCATTTTCGATTTGAGAGGAAAAAATAGAGGTTTTGTGGTTCAAGCTCAAAGGAAAGCCTAGAATGGTGGTGAGGAGCGAGCTCAAGGTGGAATACGCGAATATTGAAGGTCCGATTTGGAGTTTTTGAAGAATTGAAGGTTAAGGTTCAAAATTGGGTTATATGTGAATAGTGACTTGAGGTGAAGAAGATGATGAATAGTGCCCATGGAGAATTTCGGGAAATCGGTATTTCGGTCAAAGCGGTTTCGTGATCGAGTGGGAAGCTTTGGAAGCGGATTGGGAGTCGCCGATTCGGGGAACGTTCGTGCGGTTTTGTCAGAAAAGCGGTGTCGCGGAAAGTCTCGGTGATTTGGCGAAGTCTCGGCGATTTTGAAGTCTCGGTGTCGGCACACGCTTCGAGGGTGAGTTCTACTCACGTTTAGGATTTTTGTTTTTCGAATTAATTGATAAACTGTTTTATCGCTTTCGCTGGACTGGAATATTATTTGATAATCGAGTTTGAGAGATTTTGGGTTGAAAACCGTTATTTGAAAATATGTCGCGTTTTAATACAATTCGATTACAATGAGTTTTTGATTGATTTGTTTGATTGTGTGACTTTGATTGAGACTGTTTTTATGGTCGTCAAATCTGTTTTCGGTCGGAACGAGAATCGTTCGAGAACTTTTGGGTCAAAAACCGTTATTTCGGAATATGTCGTATTTTGGTAAAATTCGTTTTGATTGTGCTTTTGATTGGATTGATTGATTGTGTGGTTTGTATTGGGTCTATTGTATTGGTTGTAAAATCTGTTTTCGATCGGAACAAAAATCGGAATTGAGCGGAATAGCGGATTTCGCGAAAATCGCAAAATCTGCACCACACAGACCCCCATCGCGTCGCGACCCGCAGGGCATCGCGTCGCGACCCAGTGCAGTGTTGCCACGCAAAATGTTTCTGTCGTTTTTCGCGTCGCGACGGTAGCAGTTCGCGTCGCGACGTTTTGCAGATTTTCAACAGTTTTTCACTGATTTTGTTTTCGCGATAACTTTTGATCCGGGAACCCGATTGAGGTGTTCTAAGATGCGTTGGAAAGCTTATTCAGAGGCCTAACTGAATATTCTATTTTTAAGGCAAAATGAACTGTTTTTGATATTGAAAATTGTGTCGAAAAGTGGTCAACTAGAGTGCGAGTGTGAACTTGGTTTTTATAAAAAGAAAATGTGGATTAAGTGTTTCATTGATTGTCTAATTTGATGGACCGTGGGTTCATAGTACTGTAGATATATGTTTATATATCGAGTTGGGTGACGACCCATTATTTAACATACTAGGGGGAGGCAGTCATGATCCTTTTACCTAGGCTCCATGCCAATAGGAGAAGGTACTATTGGTAGGGGGGTTCACCGCCTTGCAGCGTTCGCGTCAGCGGTGTTATGTTGTTTGTAGTACGTTTACCGGGTTCTTCGTTCGCGTTAGCGGTATCGTACTAAACTAACAGGTTACCGGGTTCTTCGTTCGCGTCAGCGGTAATCTGTTTTTGTGTGATTGTTTTTATGCGATACCGGGTTCTTCGTTCGCGTCAGCGGTATCGTACTAAACTAACAGGTTACCGGGTTCTTCGTTCGCGTCAGCGGTAATCTGTTAAAATGTTTTATGCGGTCCATCGGGGGTAGCGTTCGCGCAGCCGATGCCGTATTGAATTAAAATGATTTTATAATTGAACCGAGAGTGCGAGTAGGGGTCTCGGTAGAACTCACTGAGACAAGTTGTCTCACCCAATCAATTGTTGTTGTTTTACAGAGACACAGGGACAGCGGATATCCAAGAGGCACGAGTTGGTTGAGCTCAGACTGGATGCTGATAGCCTAGCTTTATGTTTAAGCTTATTTCCCTTTTGTTGTCTGTATACTAAAACATTATGTATTTAATGTATATCTTTCTTCCGCTTTCTTGTATGATACTGAATACTATAATTGCTGATGGTATATGGTCTGAGAACCATATTGTCTTGTTGTAAATAAGACTGTTTGAGTTATATTCGGCGAAAAATTTATAGTGATATTCAGTGTCTAAGCAGGAAATATATCTCTGATGTGTTACTAATGTGCACTTTGGTATTTTTAATCGATAAATTATACCGGGGTGTTACATATCTTCATCAGGAAAATCATGCTGCATTGGTTGGTAGTCTGGAATCGGCTGACATGCCAAATACTCAGCAAGTGCACTACCTTTAACTGCTTTTTGTGTGACATACAGGATATCGTATTCTGATAATTGCATCTGCCAACGGGCAATTCGTCCTGTAAGAGCTGGCTTCTCAAATATGTACTTGATTGGATCCATTTTTGACACCAACCAAGTGGTGTGACTCAGCATGTACTGCCTTAAACGGTGAGCAGCCCAAACTAGAGCACAACAAGTCTTTTCCAGCATAGAATATCTTGTCTCACAATCAGTGAACTTTTTGCTAAGATAGTATATGGCATGCTCCTTTTTTCCGGATTCATCATGCTGGCCCAACACACAGCCCATTGAATTATCTAGCACTGTAAGGTATAAGATGAGAGGCCTGCCTGACACAGGTGGCATTAAGACTGGTGGATTCTGCAAGTACACCTTGATTTTCTCAAAGGCAGCTTGACACTGGTCATTCCACTTCAACTCTTGATTTTTGCACAGCAGTTTGAAGATCGGCTCACAAGTAGCAGTCAACTGGAAGATGAATCGGGAGATGTAATTCAACCTTCCGAGGAAACCACAGACTTCTTTCTCTGTTTTGGGCACCGGCATCTCGAGGATGGCTTTTACTTTGTCTGGATCCACCTCGATTCCCTTCTGGCTGACAATGAAGCCTAACAACTTCCCTGATCTCACCCCAAACGTGCACTTGGCCGGGTTTAACTTGAGTTTATATTTCCTCAACCGTTCAAAGAGCTTCTGCAGATTGACAATATGCTCCTCGTCGGTTTTAGATTTTGTGATCATGTCATCCACATAAACCTCAATCTCCTTATGCATCATGTCGTGAAACAGCGTGACCATGGCCCTTTGGTAGGTTGCACCAGCGTTCTTTAACCCGAATGGCATGACCTTGTAACAGAACGTTCCCCAAAGCGTTATGAAAGTTGTCTTTTCCATATCTTCGGGGTCCATCTTGATCTGATTATATCCCGAATATCCATCCATGAAGGAGAATAACGAGTGTTGAGCTGTACTATCCACTAAGACATCAATGTGGGGCAAAGGAAAATCGTTTTTAGGACTAGCACGATTCAGATCTCGATAGTCAACGCACATTCTGACCTTCCCGTCCTTCTTCGGAACCGGGACAATATTGGCAACCCACTGTGGGTTTTTGGCCACCGCTAGGAATCCGGCGTCAAACTGATTTTTTACCTCATCCCTAATCTTTAAGGACATCTCAGGCTTCATCCTTCTAAGTTTCTGCTTCACAGGCGGGCATTCAGGTTTGACGGACAACTTATGCATCACAATGTCAGTATCCAACCCAGGAATATCTTGGTAGGACCATGCAAACACATCCATATAATCGTGCAACAGCTGAACCAACTTCATGCGATCCTCGTCATTCATGGCGGTACCCACTTTGACCTCTTTCTTGCTCTCAACTGTACCCAAGTTGATCACTTCAGTAGATTCTCCGTGTGGCTGAATTACCCTTTCTTCCTGTTTCATTAACCTCATGAGTTCTGGAGGAGCTTCCCAGTCTTCCTCAACATCCCTCTCAGCTTGATTAATAGGGTGATCAAAGTCAAAATATGGACTGTTGGCACTGTTATTTTGGGAGACAATTGCTGTGGATCTGCATTTTGCCGAAGCGAAAAAGCAGAATGAAAGGCGAGACAAGCAAGCAAACAATAATAAAGCGAGGAAAAGACACATGAAATGAAAAGGATTGATTTTTATTGATTGAAATTCAAAAACAACGTTTTTATTAATGATGATGATTCTGAAAAAAAAAACATGCTCCCCCCTAACAACTTGTCCTATGGCCTTGGGCAGAGCCACAGGGTTGCATTACAAATGATTACTTTAAATTAAAAGTCACAGGAAGATCAGCAGCCTTCCAATTCTTTAATTTTTCACTGGCACCGCAGCGTCGAACCAAACTTGCACCACCCTCTTCAGACTCAGAACCATCCTTGATGACAGCAACTTGATTGGTAGCTGGCCTCTGATGACCTGGCAATGGATTAGTTGTTGTATTCGGGCTGTTCTGCTTGAACGAGATCCACCCAGCATCTACTAGGTCTTGCACCACATGCTTGAAGGCTTTACATTCCTCCACAGTATGACCGACCCCGTTTTCGTGGAAACTGCAGGTAGCATTAGCGTTGTAACTTCTGGGAAATGGCGGCTGCAGGGCCTTCATTGGCCGAGTATTGATCAAGTTCTTGGAAGTCAAGTGATCAAACAATTCAGTGTATGTCAATTGTATTGGATCAAAACTGGTCCGCTTCTTGTACTGATAACCCTAAGCCCTGTGACTGTCACTGCCTTGCTGGGATGGCACAGGAGCAGAAAATGGAACAGTTTGTGGTGGAGGGGTACCAAAGGATGAACTTCCTCCCGAGATTACATTTGTTTCCCCTTCCTTCTTCTTCGGGAAATGGGAGTGAGGCTTCTTCTGATTGCTTGAACCACCAGAGCTTCCCGCATTACTGAGGTGATTCGAAATCTTCCCACTTCGGAGACCATGCTCAAGTCTTTCCCCGAAGACTATCATATCAGAGAAGCTAGTTGAAACACTTGTAATCAGCCGGTCATAGTAAATTGCTGGCAGAGTTTCCAAGAATGTGTACACCATTTCTTTTTCAGTCAAAGGAGGTTGGACCTGGGCGGCTAGGCTTCGCCATTTCTGGGCATATTATTTGAAAGTCTCCCTTTCGCCCTTACTCATGTGCTGCAATTGCGACCTGTCCGGAGCCATGTCCATGTTATACTTATATTGTCTCATGAATGCTTTGCACAAATCTTTCCAACAACAAATCTCAGAGGATTGCAGTTTCATGTACCAATCTAGAGGAGCTCCAGCCAAACTGTTTTGAAAGCAGTAAATCAGCAGTTTGTCATCATTGGCGTAAGGACCCATTTTTCGGACAAACATCGTAAGATGGCTCTCCGGATAGCCTGTTCCTCTGTATTTGTCCACTTCGGGAGCTTTGAACTTTGGTGGCAAAACCAAATCTGGGACTAAACACAGCTCACGAGCTTCCTTGGCTCTGACACCAACACCCTCCATTGCCTTTACTCTTTCTTCAAGTGCACGAATCGGGTCATTTGGCTGTGATCCCTCAAACATATGTCCTTGGGGGTGACTCCCCATACTGTAATAATACCCTCCAGGCTGAGGAACATTGTGAGGGTGTGCTGCAAGCCCCGGAGTAGGACTGGGCACAACATGAGGACTAGGAGTTTGGATCTGCGGTCCTCCGGCAGCCCCCCGGACACGGTGGCAGTGACCTGATTAGGCACAACCATACTGACGGGGATAGGTCCAACAGTTCGCGGCATGTACCCAGCAGGCATACCCCAAGGATATCTTTGTGAAGTGTATTGATTCGGCCCATTCATTCCTGAAGCAAAGACGGGATGACTGACCCCGGATCCCGGAGGAACTGTGGCTGATATTGGAGGAGGAACGAAAGAAGTGACACCATCTGGACCCACGACGGCGACACCTTCAGCAGCTGTCCCACTCTTTAAACTTTGCAGCATGACCATCATCTCATGCATCTGGGCCTCCATTGCCCCAACCTTATCCTTAAGCACTAGGTTCTCTTGAGCCAGCTGCTCAGGATTCAGAATTTGTACGCCCAAATCTTCATGTTCAGGATTACTTTTAGTTTCAACCTCTGGATGCCCTTGAGGATCAGCCATCAGCTTTGCTTGTAATCGGGTGAAGTATCGATGGCGGAGAACCAGCTTGCCTCTCGTTTCTGTTGGTAGAACATTTTTATTAAGTGAAGGAGCAAATTAATGAATGCAATGCGTGCAATGCAGATGAGTGTTAGTTTTAGTTTGTCTTATGCCGTGAACCCCAATGTGTCATATCTTGCCATAGATTTAACAGTGAATTTTGATTTGTTTAGAACATAACAAGAGTGGAATCAACAAATGAAACAAACACGCCCCATACATTCAACCGGATATCTCGGGGGTGCACTGCCTCACTTCTTGATTCCATACTGTACCTATGGCAAGATTCTTTGTCACTTTGGGATTCTCGGCAAACAAACTTTGATGAAATGCAAGGATGCATGCATGAGCTGTAAAAGCTTATGTTGGATGCAATGCGAGGATGCATGCAAAATGATGATGATGTTTTATGCATATGCAGATTAGGGCAAAACCTTTATTGGCATTAGTTCAAGTTGTTTTTTTGAAAAATGCGGGCCGTACGTGGTTTCATATGGACCAAGTAAGAGAAAGGCTACAACGGCAACTCTTTCTCTCCTTTTTTTGAAAATAAAGTGGACCACATACTGCCTCGTACGGACCGACAAAAGAAAGGCTACAACGGCAGCTCTTTCTCTACTTTCTTTTTTTTATTTCTTTGGAAAAATTCCCTTCTCCTTTTTTTGAAAACATGCCTAGATTACAATGCAACACACAATTTGGTATGCCCCTTGTGTCCTACGAAGGTGGGGACCTAAGTTCTACGACAACTATAATGTTCCTCCCATGTGGGTTCTAGTCACTTCCTCACCAGGTTACCAGAGCTAATTCTTTCTCACAATAGCACCCCCAACGATGGAACGCCATCTGGTGTGAGGCTTCATGAAAGAGCATACTCTGGCTGAAACTTTCGTGAGAGTCGGAAGGACAACGGTCCAATTTCCAATCACTACTCGTTTCCACTCTCCTAAGTTTTGTCAGACCTTGGGTTTTAGGCCCCTCTCAAAGCATAGTAAGCATAAGGTGTGAGTGTGTGCAGCAAGGGCATACCGCCTAAAACTACCCACATATACCCCACCTACAAAGGAAAACCCAGAACAGTCCAGACAGAAGCAAGCAATAATATGTCGTCTACCCTAGGGTTCAATATCATAATACCAATAATCCAACCTAGGTTTCAGCAACAGTCATATGCACTGCTTACCTCAAGAAAGGGAGCGGAGAAGAAGGGATCATAATAGAATGGGAGGAAATGCATGTTTTTACCTTAAGAAATGAAGCAGAGAATAGGGGACATGGGATTTGAGGGATGCATGAACAAGGCATTGTGAACAAATATAAAAGAAGTAAAACAAAGCTCTCAACTCAATTAATTTTAAAACCACACATCAAAGTTAACTAGGCTTGACCCTCGTCTTTTTTTTTAAAAAAAAAAATGTCCCCAGCGGAGTCGCCAGCTGTTGCGCCCGAAAAATCCGGTTTGGGACTTTTCATTTGACAACGTGGAAAAAGTTTGGAGCCGCCACCAATATTTTAATTTTAAGACCAAAACACTGAAAAAAGGTCTTTTAAACAAGGAGGATGGTCTTTTGAAAACTAGAGATGTAGGTTTGGGGGTCGGTTAGGTACGGGGAAGGTATTACCACCCCGCACCTCCTTTCTACCGAAAGGGAACCATTAACTTGATGTGTGGTTTGGACAAAAGTTTGAGTTTGAAAGCGGTTTATTCTACTTCTTTTCTTTTCTTTTCTTTAGGGTTTGTTTTATTGAAAACAGGAGGGAAAAAGAATATTTTTTGTTATCTTTGAAAATCAGGACAAAACAAAGATTTTTTAAGAGTGTGCTTGACGGGACAGGACCCCGCTCCTACGTATCTCCCGGTGCGATGGAGAATTCAAAGCTACGTAGTTCTCGGTTTTTGGTTTTGAAAACGGCTAAAGGGGTTTTTCGCAATTGGGTGAGCGTTTGTGAAGACCGAACAACAATAGTTAGAATGGCTTCACTACTAACTCTTTTGCAAATGAAATCATCATTAATGACCTAAACAGCAACGGCGCGATTGGTCATCAGTGACAATTGGTTTTACTTTTGAGGAATAAGTTTTCGAAAATAGGATTGAGCTTTTGTGAAGACCGAACAACAACGGTTAGAATGGCCTCACTACTAACTCTTTTGAAAACAAAATCATCATTAACAACCTAAACGGCAACGGCGCGATTGGTCGTCAATGACAATTTATTTTATTCTTATTTTGAAAATAAAAGGGTTTTCTTTCATTAATGAATCTAGGAAAGAGGTTTTAGAAAAAAAAAAGTAGAACACTTCATGTCAATTCTAAATCCATAACCAAATGCAAATGAATGAACAAGACTCATACTTCAACAATCAAGCAATCATGAACATATTATTCATCAACCAAGATTAAGCATGCCAATACAATCAAGGGATTCAATTATCAAAGATGCAAAACAAAGTTCTCAAAGCAATTGTGTTGTGTGGGTGAGAACTGCTACGGGACGGGCAACAATCTCAAAGGAGTGTATTTACCCTAATGAGTCTATGCTACAACAAGCAAGTAGGCTTACGTCTTCATTAGGAGGTCATACATGTAGAAAGGATGGCACACAATTAAGTCAAGACATTTAGATGGCATCATGAACAAAAGAATGCAATTGATCATAAGCATAGGATATTCTTAGTTTAAATGAGTAAGCATGTGGATATGAATGCACGGTTGGGTAATGATGCATGAGCATACAAGGAATGAATGAGCATTATTGAATGCAATTTTGTTTGATTTTGAAGTAATTGACATGACATGAATGCATGAACATTTGGTTATTGAATGCAAGGCATGATATTAATGAATGCATGAACATTTAAGAATGAATGCAAGGCATGACACTATTGAATGTATAACATACTTGTTTATGAATGTATGTATGGCATACAAGGATGCATAAACATGTATTAGAATAATAGAATGCAAGATGCATAAGCATATAAGAATGCATGAACATGCGAGCATATGGGAGTATGCAAGTATTAGTGTGCAAGCATGAGAGTGTGTTGCATGGATGATGTAAATAAATGAAATGCAAAGCTTAAAAATGTTTTGGTAAGAAGTAGTAAAAAGTTAGAGTAAGGATGTAGTAAAAATGTTTTGATGAATGAAGGTAAAAAATGTTTCAATGAATGAGGTAAAAACTCTTAGTAAAAACTTAATGAAGAGGTAAAAGTAAAATGGTAAAATCTTTTTATGATTTAGGTGAATAGTTAATGAATAGGTAAAAACCAAAGTGGTAAAATCTTTTTAGGTTTTTTGGTAAAAAGTTAATGCAGTGGTAAAGTAAAATGGTAAAATCTTTCTATGTTTTAGGTGAATAGTTAATGAATAGGTAAAAACCAAAGTGGTAAAATCTTTTTAGGTTTTTTGGTAAAAAGTTAATGAAGTGGTAAAGTAAAATGGTAAAGAGTAAACAAACACAATTGCATAACTTGCACTTGCCCAAACACAATCAAAATGACAATTTTCAAGCAATCAAAGAGGGCAAAAATAGGCCTTATGGCCGAATGCATAGCAAGGAAAACTCAAGCACAAATTTCATCATGTTCTTGCAACCAAATCACATCAATGAGCATATGAACATAAACCCTAGGATCTACCCATACATTTGATGCTCAAACAATTGTCATTCCATCATTTATTTCAACTCAAAATCAAAGTAAATGCAAGAACAATAAAAACCCTAATTTCTACCTATGAACCTAAAAGCATAGTTGGCTAGATCCACTTTTTTATTTAACTTAAACACCATAAATGAACAAAGAAATGCATGAACCACTAATAACACTACATGGCCGAAACCTTTTTTGAAAGAAAGTGATGTTTTATTTCATGAACTTTAGTGAAAAATGTGTAAAAATGCAGGGGAAATTAATCAAGCACCAGAACAACTCCTTCAAGGCCAAGGACCCATCTCAAACACCCAAGGCTCCCTAAGTCCTTGTCAAAATGTTTGAAATGGATCCTCAAAGCAACAACAACAAGCAATCAAGAAGGAGTTGGGAGTAGAAGAGAGATTATGCAAGAAGAACTAAATATGAGATGCAAAGTTTCAAAGCTTACCTCAAAATCACAAAGAAATGAAGAAGGAGATGATATGAACACAAAATGAACTGGATCTACCCTTGAACCCACAAAGATTGCTAGCTCTTAGCAATTTGATGATGCAACCTTGAAGAGAATGGAAGGAATGATGATGATCTAGCAAGAAATGGAAGATTTGATGGTGAAAGATTGAAGGATGAAGGAGGAATTGGGGGTAGAGGCTTCGCATATGAGAGGGAAGGGAGAGGAGAGAGTTGTGCTTGGGTGAAAATGAGGCCAAAGGATCCTTAGGTGTGGGAATGAGGGAGTATTTATAGAGTTATTTTAGGTTTAGGGGTAATTGGGTCATTGGCCTTACTAAGTGCTCTAGGATTGAACTTTGATTTTGAATGGAGGGTTGAGATCACTTATCACATGGATTGAGGGTGGAGAGAAAACACAAAATGGAGAGGGAATGGGATCATACACGAAAATTAGGAGCTTTTTGTTGCACAAAAATTGTTAAGGGCAAATAGGGTTTTGTACACAAAGTTATAGCCTAGGATTTGATCTAGAATTTTAATCAATGGCTAGGAATACAAATCACATGGATCAAGGGCATGAAGAAACACAAAATGAGGTGAAAAATTGCTGGAAAATTCGGAGCAAATGAGGCCTTGGTGCCCAAGTTTGTGCAAGCTTGCCAAAAGATAGTACATTTTGTCTTATATGAGGACACTTCCTTATTTTACCATTTTTGATTATTCTTTTCATGATAATTCCACATTATTCATGCCACTTTGGGGCCATATCCTAGGAATCAATCATTGGGCCCAAAATTCCATGATATCACCATTCTCAAAATTGATTTGATACCTCACCTTGAAGGAAATTCCCATTTTGCCCTCTTCTTTGAAGTTTGACTTTTTATGCAAAAATTTATCAATGCATGCGCATAAAAAATATGACCCAACTCATTTTGATCCAAATGCATTCTTCTGATATTGAATAATGATTTTTGGTGAAAAATTGCTTAATTTTGGAAATGACCAAAATACCCTTTTTGCTCCAAAAACCCTAATTTTGCTCCAAAATGCATTTCGACCCTAAAAATGGTTTTAAAAGCTGTGGAATGACTTTTAGGACCCAAAATGCAATGCATAATGCTCTTCACTCTTCAATTTATTTATTTTTGTGGAAAATTAGGATTTTGACCTAAGCCGGACAAAATTGGGGTATGACAGAGTTCTGATGATAGTGAGGCCGAAGTGGAGGGTTTTGCCGAAAGTCGGAACAACGAAGAAGACCTTCCTGAAGGTCGGAACAAAGGGGAAGGTCTTGCTGAAGGCGATTCTAATGAGTACCCTAGCACCAGGGTCGGATTGGTCGATGTCCCCCTGCTGTTGCCTTTAAGTACCCCAACAGGAATATTCCTGGATGTCAGAGTCGTTGAGGGCGATTCGATCTGTATATAAGGCCGGAGATGATATGAGTCACATCGTTAAAGTAATTTCTGGGAGGAGAGGACATATATGGAGAGCGGAAGGCATGGGAGAATGTCAGCATGTCGCTGTTTGGGCACCGGCCCTCAAGTTCGTGATGTACGAGGTGACGATTGTCACTATGAACCTCCGACCTCCATTCACCGCCTTTCAGCAGGAGGTTTTGGGAAGACTGAACCTCGCTCCTACCCAAATTCACCCCAATGCCTGAGCCTTCATGCGGGCTTTTGAGTTGATGTGTATTCATTTGGAGAGGTCGATCTCTGTTAATTTGTTCTTCTTTTTATTTGAAATAAATAGACGGCACGAGGAGGGGTCTAAAGAGCGGTGGGAGCATGTGAGCCTCAAGGCCAGAAGGAACACCAAAATTTTCATGCTCTATTCCGACTCCCTGAAGGGAAATTGGAAAGACAGATTCTTCTTTGTTGAGCCTGTGAATGACGTGGCCGTGAATTACGCCGGCAAATATAGCGATGATGGACAATCTCTAGAGTCCACTAAGTTTCCCATCGGGTGGTCTCTTTCTCACTTCAATCGCCACCCAAATTCCTATACAGTTAGCTTAAGCAGGCTGAGTGACGAAGACCAAGAATCTTTGGCGATCCTGACGAACTTTGCTGATTTGATTCCTTGCAGAGATCCGAAGAAATTTGGTATCGATACAGCGAAGTTGGTCGAGGCGGGCTCGAGGTCAAAATTTTTAGCGGCACTTGGTAGGGTCGGATACTAAGAGATATGTTTTCTACTTTTGTCCTATTTCAAAATCGATATCCATAATCTCAGCTTTTGTTTTTCTTTGCGGATCAAATGGCTCCTGACAAGTTTGCCAATCTGAAGGCAGCTGCAGAAAGGAGGGCCGCCCTTCAGGAAGGCAGCTCCGATGCTCCTCCGATCCCTCAGGGAAACCCTAGGCGGGATGATCCTATACAAGCTGTGTCAATTAACACCATTACTACTGTGAGTGCTGAAGATCAGACTGGCGACCTTCAGCATTGGAAACGTCAACCGAACTTGGCGCAGGTTGGTCGCCCTTCAACCCATGCTTCCCCCTCTCATGCCTTGGTCAAAAGGGTGCGATCAGACCAAGGCGGGTCTCCCAATGCGTTAAAGAAAGGCCGTCATGAAAAAGATGGCTCAAAGAAATGCCGATCTTCTAGTATCCCAATTGATGACGACTTTTTGAAGAAAAACCTTGAGGAGTACCGGGTTGATCCGGTGGAAGCCGCAGCGAAACTTTTTAGGCATCTGGCCGACGTCTCCAAAATGCAAAGGGAGGAAGCAGAAGCCCGAGTCAAAGGTGATTGTGGGAAACCGACGTCTCCTTCCCTTGCTGCTTTTGTCGCTTTATATTTATAACTTAGTTTTGCATTCTTTTCATTTCAGGGGCCCTGAAAAAGAGAGATGAAGAGCGAGCTCTGAAGGAAGAGGAAAGGAGGAAATATGAGTCGCTCTCTTCCACTCTGGAGACGGCTCAGAAGGACCTCTCCGATCTTCGGAAGGAGAAAAAAGATCTTGAAAACGAGAGGGACTCTGCTTCCAACAAGGCTAAGGAGTTCGAGCTTCGGATTACCGAGCTTGAGACTAAAGAGAAAGAAGCTGTGGAGTTAGTTATGAATTTGAGGAATCGGATCTCCCATCCTGAGGCCGATATTCAGAAAGCTCGGGAGGAGGGGACCGACCCCCAAAGTCAGGTTGCAGATCTTCAGGAGAAACTGAGGCAGGCTGAAGAGAGAGCTCGGAAGACCCAGCTTGAAACTGCCGATATAGCGGAGATGGCTCTTGGGATGGCGGGGGAAGGATTTAACAAAGCTCTTGACCAAGTTGTCGTGATTCACGATTCGCTGCCTCTCAATAGAGAGATGTTGAGCATTGATTATTCCGTGGAGGGGAATGTGATCATCAAGACCGACTCCGTTTCCAACGAACGTTTGATCATTTATTATCGCCCATCCAACGCTTAACCCATGATTGGGGGTAGATGTCTCCGGGGTTCTGGGTGGAACCGGTTTGACTAAGGTTTCGGGTTCTAGACAGAACCGGCATTTCGCCTTGTAATTTTTGAAATTCTTTTTGAACTTGAGGACCCGGCCGTATCCGGGGTGGTCTGTAATCTTTTTCTTTATTTTAGCTGCTCGCATTTCCGGTTTTTATTTACCTCGGTTGCGTTTTATTTCTTGCACTTGCGTTTTTCTTTGCTCAAGTAACGTGCGCCGCCTTCAGGGCAGTTTACCGGGACTCGGCCCAGATCGAACTCGCCCTTAAGGGTGATGGCAGCCTCGGCCATCGGTCTTTGCTCAATTAACGTGCGTTGCAGTCAGGACAGTTTACCGAGACTCGGCTTAGATCGAACTTGTTCAAAGAGAGTCTGCGACGACCTCGGTCGGAGGTTGTGTTGAACGTTGGGCACCGGGTTCCGGTCTTATAACAAGGGGCCTTGTGCGTAATCGTTAGACTGCTCATATAGGGGCTCCCTTTAACCTCGGAACACCGGATTTTCAAATTAGTGATCATAATGCAGAGTCGTGAAGTTCTTTTTAGATGCGAGATGTTCATACATTGGCATACATAATGCTTTTTAAAGCGTAAATTAACTGTAATACTGCTTCAACTTGGAAGCGTTCCAAATTCTTGGGATTTCTTTTCCTTCTAAAGTTTCCAACTGGAACGCGCCATTACCGGTTTTAGATACGACCCGGTAAGGTCCTTCCCAGTTCGGAGCGAGCTTTCCTTGAGTGGCATTTCTTAAGCCGACACCGGCCCTTCGGAACACCAAGCTGTCGACTTCGAAATCTCTCGGGACAACATTCGCGTTGTACCGGGTTGCTATCCTATGTTTGATCAATGCTTCTTTGAGATAGGCTCGCCCTCGAACCTCGTCGACGAGGTCGAGGTTCTCCTTTAGAGCCTGGTCATTTTCTTCAGGCGATTTTGGGTGAAGAGTCCTCCAACTAAGCTCTCTGATTTCAACAGGAATTACCGCCTCGCTCCCGTATGAGATTCAGAAAGGGGTCTCCCCCGTCGAACTCTGCTAGGTGGTTCTGTAGGCCCACAACACATAAGGTAGTTCCTCAACCCATTTTCCCTTGGCTTCATCGAGCCGCTTTCTTAATCCATTTGTTAGCGGCCTCTGCCTGTCTGTTAGTTTGGGGGTGCTCTACTGAGGTGAACCGGTGTTTATTCTGAAGATCGGACATGAGTTTCCTGAAGCCCATGTCAGTGAACTGGGTTCCGTTATCAGTGATTATTACCTCGGGGATCCCGAATCTGGTTATAATATTCTTTTTGAAGAACTTGATGCAGTTCCTTGCGTTGATAATGGCTAGAGGCTAGGCTTCAATCCATTTTGTGGAGTAGTCCACAGCCACTATTAAGTACTTGACCTGGCTGGGTGCAGTTGGGGATGGCCCTAAAAGATCTATCCCCCACCACGTGAAAGGCCATGGAGAGGTGAGACTAGTGAGCTCGGCAGGAGGTGCTACATGAACCTCGGCATGGATTTGACACTTCATGCATTTTTTGACATGGTTTCTTGCATCGGTTTCCATGGTTGGCCAGAAGTATCCTGCTCTTAAGGCTTTCTGAGCTAGAGTCCGACCTCCAAGGTGTTGTCCGCAGATCCCCTCGTGGATCTCGGCCAAGACATAACCTGCTTCCTCTCCTTCAACGCATTTTAATAATGGCGCGAAGAGGCTTCTTCTGTAGAGTGTTCCATCAATTATGGAGAAAAACGAGGCCTTCCTCCTGATTAATTTGGCTTCTCGGGAGTCCGGAGGCTCGTCTCCTGACTGGATGTTCTCCATTATTGGTGAAATCCAACCTTTGCTTTCCTCAACTACATTGATGGAAAAAGCGGGCTCCGGGTTGGGGAGAACGCTGGGTTTGCCCGGCGTTTCCTGGATTATTGATCGGTGATTTCCCGAAACTTTGGTGCTGGCGAGCTTAGAAAGAACGTCCGCTCTGAGGAGATTGATTTCTCATATCTCAAAGTCAACCAACAAGTTAGTGAAATTTTAGAAATTCTCACTCCTTGTGTTTCGCACAAGCTAAGGAAACTCATAATCGGCAGTTCTCAACATTCAGGTAATCTAACAAATCAAATTGGGTTGTTTACAGTTTACAAATATGGACACACTAGATTTTTCCAACAACTCAATTAACTGTGCATTTCCCAGACCATTTGCAAAATTTTCATCATTAATTACTCTTGACCTTTCCAATAATCAACTCAATGGAAACCCATTTGAGAATCTTGCATCACTCTCTAAATTGTTATCTCTTTCAATTAATGACAATCTATCTCAAGAAGTTGTTAAAGAAGATGTTCTTGCAAATTTCACAAGCTCAAAGTGTTTTCTGCCTCTGGAAACAATTTCACTTTAGAAGTGGGTCCTAATTGGCATCCTAACTTCCATGTATATGAACTAAAAATGAGCTCATGGAAATTGGGTCATCATTTTCCGTCATGGACTCAATCGCAAAAGGGCATTAAGGCTTTGGATTTGTCTAACACTGGGATATCGGATTCTATCCCCCCTTGGTTTTGGGAAATATTTTCTAAAGCTACTTATTAATTTGAACCTCTCTCATAATCATATCCACGGTGAGCTTGCATATACATCAATGAAGCCTGTATCTATTTGGGCGGTTGATCTAAGCTCAAATCTCTTAACATTGAAAATTATCCCAGTTTTTTTTTGCAGATGACATGTCTCGGTTAGATCTTTCAAACAATTCATTCTCTGGATCCATGACTGATTTTCTATGCAAAAACCAAGACAACCTAATGCAGTCAAACTTTCTCAATCTGGCATCAAATAATTTATCAGGGAAAATATCTTATTGTTGGAAAATGTGGCCAAATCTTGTGGATGTAAATTTACAAAATAATCACTTTGTTGGGAACCTACCCCCTTCCATGGGTTCCTTAACTGAGCTACAGGTTTTGCACGTTCGAAACAACTCGATCTCAGGAACATTTCCTACTTTTTTGAAAAAGAATAACAACTTGATTTTCTTGGATCTTGGTGAAAACAAGCTAAGAGGAACTATTCCACCGTGGGTTGGAGAAAGGCTCTCAAACTTGAAAATTCTTCATCTTCGATCAAACAAGTTTTCTAGTCATATTCCAAAAGAAGTCCGTGGTATGATTTTTCTTCAAGATTTGGACTTTGCACAATATGATTTGTCTGGAAACATACCAACTTGTTTCAACCAATTGAATGCAATGAGGCAAAGGAATTCAAGTCATGATTCAATTATCTATTCCAAAGAACATTTAAGTGTGGGGTTTCGAAATATTGTTGGTTCAATACTATGGGTAAAAGGAACAAGTACTGAGTACAAAAATAATGTTGGGTTGGTGATAAATATTGATTTTTCTGATAATAATTTATCTGGAGAGATACCTCAAGAAATCACAAATCTAGATGAACTCATTTTTCTGAATTTTTCTAGGAATCAACTGTGTGGCCAAATCCCGCAACGTATTGGCATTATGAGATCGTTGGAATGCATTGATTTCTCATGGAATCAGCTTGAGAAATCAGCTTTCAGGAGAAATCCCTCCAACCATATCAAACTTAAGCTTTCTCAGTAAACTTGACTTATCTCATAATCATTTGAAAGGGAAAATTCCAACAGGCACCCAATTGCAGTCCTTTGAAGCATCAAATTTTATTGGCAACAATCTGTGTGGCCCGCCATTGCTCGTTAACTGCAGTTCCCATAAGAAAATTCCTGATGATGATAAAAATGGCAAGGAGAGGGATGCAAATAGACTTAACTGGTTCTTCGTGACTATGACATTGGGATTTATTATGGGATTTTGCGTAGTTCCTTTGTTCATTTCTAGATCATGGAGATACCTATTACCATTTCCTAGACCACACCTGGTAGAAAATGAAGTCTTGTTGGTGAATGAAGATATGTAATGTAGCATTGACCTATTATGTAATGTAAGAAATAAAGTTCTAATTAATATAATTTCAGTGTTGAGGGTAATCTGCATTTACTTTACATTGTAGAAGCATATATATATATATATATATATATATATATATATATATATATATATATATATATAAAGTAATATCAATATCCCTATAACAACATAAATCAGGGATGCATGCTAATCGTCTATCAATTATCAAGTAAATTTACAAGGATATATAAATAAATTTTGATTGAAATTAAAGAAGAAAAGATAAAATTATGCAAGATGGAAAGTAATAGAATGCCAAACTTATTCACCATAGTAATTAGCAAGTATGTAAGTACAAATTTTGTTATCAGGCAAAGTAAGTCCACTTTTTTAGGGTATAATAGCTAGAGTGTATACATTAGTGCTAGAGTTCTATTTTTGAAGGAGAATCGATGATGAAACTATTCATCAATCTAGTAAGTATAACACTAACGACATGTAATTAAGATAGAACACAAACAATAATTCAAAATCTGCTACAATGCAAGATTGTGGGTACAGGCCTTTTAACATCAACTATATATAATTGCTCAGCTTGGCTGGAATTTTCTTCAATGCAAACTAGCTTTAGACAAAAAAGTATAGATAAAATTCTCTCTAGTTACTAGACGGTTCCAGTTGAGAGAAAAACTCAACAAATAAAATAGTAATATTTTTTATTGTCAAAACATATATTGTGTCTACCAAATCAAAATATAATTGACATTATTATCTTACGAGGAGAGAGAGAGAATTATGATAAGGTTCTATCTAGTAATAAAAGAGTATTGATCCACAGAGACAATGATTTAGTAAAAGGAATGCTATGAAAGTAAATTGCTGGAATGTAAATGATAGAAGAATAAATGTGCAGAAAGATAAAGACAGAAATGTAGAAGTGTAGGAATATAAAAGAATTAGAAAAATAAAAAACAAGAATGTAAAGATGAAGTAAAACAATTCTATAAACTTTGAGCAAGGATTACAAGTGTGGAATCATCCTTTAGCACTCCGAATTTCGTGCTATTTATAGGTCTAGGGTCATCAAAGCTGATTAAAACCAATTACAAGCAATGAAGAGGGAAAAGTAACAACAATTGGTGACTATTGAGAAAACACGGCTGTGTTTTGGAAACACGGGTGGCCGTGTTTTCTTCTGGTTGAATTCTCAAAATTGAAAAGATATAATTTTTCATTAGCTTTCCAACGCATCAAAGAACACCTCAAGCGGGTTCCCCGATTGTGATATAGGACCAAAATGGTGTAAACATGTATAAAACTGTTGAATCCGCGCTTGGACGTGTGACTATGCTCTTTGGGCGCATCGACAAGGTCTGATTTTTTGCTTCATTCTTGATCTTCCTTGCTTCTTTTTGACCCTTATTGTTTCTTTTGGCCTTGGGACTTTGATATCTTGCTTTTGAAGCTCATATTTTTCTCTTTTCTCAATACTTAGCCTGAAATTAAAATAAAACGAAAAGGTAGTAAAATAGCTCTAGAATAGAACTAAAATACCGAATAACTTACTAAAAATAAGTGCTAAAAAGACGCGTAAAAGGGACTTATCAAACTCCCACATTCTTGAACCTTTGCTTGTCCTCAAGAAAAACATTGAAATCCACTAGGCCAATATTGAAAATTTATTAAATTCATACAAAAACCTTAAGTGGACCGGTGGTATTCATCTCAAAGAGTTTCTCGATAGTACCTCACTATAAGTATACTCACGGTGTCTTTTAATTCGTTACCAATAACGCAATCTCTAAATGATGTAGTCTTATATTTATAATATTTAATGCTACAATCATCACAATTTGGGAAACTCACACCCAACATTAGAAGGGTACAACACAAGGGTCTTGAACTCGGGTGCATGACTCCCTCTCCAAGTACGTCACAATAAGCCTTTAATCTATTGAATGTTATAGATACATATATATATATATATATATATATATATATATATATATATATATATATATATATATATATATATACAGTTCTTCGCTTAGAAAATTTTAACGACACGATAACATCTCAACCAATTCATATTATCATCATAGTTTATCATGACAAAAGCAAGTTGTACGTAATTGCAATTGGATTAAGTATGGAATTCGGGTAGACTTGGCACCAAAAGAATGTGAAAAGGAAAGAAATGGGGAAGGGCACCAGTAGGGTGCACGCTCCATGCTATAGGGACGCAGTCCATGCTCCTCAGTTTCAAAAATTGTTTGGCAGCACTAGTTCCTTGCACGGTCCGTGTTGTTTTCTAGATGCATAATTTTCAAGTTTTAAGTGTTGTTTCTCATTCTTTTACCTTCCAAAGCCTCCCAAATTCTAATAAAAGTGTGTCACATAGACCATGCTTGGGTAATTAAAAGTCGGACGCTTATAGTCCGACTTAAAAACACACTTTTAGAGTCGGATTGTTACCCAACTTTAATAGAAGTCGCTTTAATAGAAGTCCGACTCGCACCCGACTTTAAAAGTCTAATTTACTTGATTTTGAATGGTGTTTTTGCACTAGTATATGATATACTCCATTTTAGTGCATTTTTTAGAGATATTTGTAAGTCATTTTTAGAGCAATTATTAGTGATAATATAAATTACTAACTTAATTTACTCTATATTTTGCAGGAAAGAAGAAAATGCATAAAAAGAATGAAAGTCCAATTTAAAGTCAAGATAATATATATATATTTGTATGTATGGGCTAGCAATTAAGTTGAAAGACAATACAAGGAAATAAGCATAAGGCCCATGCATCAATTATAGAGACAAGCCCGTGATTTAATTGGAGAGGAAGTAACCTAGGTCCACATATGCATGATTTAATTGGAGAAGCTGTAATATTTAACAAAAAAGGAGTGCCGCACACACAAACACAAAGAACGCACTAAAAGTAGTGCCGGCAAATAGAGGAGAGAGTTTTGGGTACCGTTCTCGACACCGTGAGAGAGCTTTGGAGCAGGAAAAGGAGACAGAAGATTCAGAATAAGAATTTCTCTAATTTTTGGGTTATTTTTATCTCTGTAATTCATGACTCTAATTCCTATTTTATTGTTCTTTATGATTTTGGATAGCTAAATCCTCTTCTAGGGTCTTAGGTGGATCTTGCATGATTAGAGACCTTTTTATGTTCTAAGTTCTAGTTTGAATTCCTATTTTTATTTTGATTAATATTGTCCTATTGTTTTTATCACATAATTAGGATTAGCTACCCTATGCATGCTCATAATCAATTAGTTGATCAGCGACCGTACTGCAATTAGTTGGTGGACCTATAGGATAATTGGGGCTATAATTAATGCATGACCAAACTTTAATTTAGTCTTCCAATCATTCAACCTTTTTGCTCTTTATGCTTTTCTTAAATTTAAATTCTTGCATGACCAAACAATGGTTAATTTAGGAAAAAGAATATTAATCGCGAATGACTAAACGGATTAATAGTTTTAGTAAAGGGATTGGTAATTAAGTAAAATAAGGGAATTCAGGTAGGATTAGACATAGGGGGAATCGAAGCTTGCAAGTGAAACCGTGATCCTAGACCTCTCTCCATTTATTAAATCTAGTATTTTAATTATTGTTATTTATTTCTTTTTATTTGTTTTCATTACAACTCAATTATTAGTTCGTCAAAACAATAGACAATCTTGATTAGTTTGGTACTTGCTAATTAATCTCTGTGGACACGATAATCTTTTATACTACTTCTACGAAAGAGTACACTTGCTCTAAATGTGTTTTTAACGCAACAGTATATATAATAGAGATAAATATACTAATTAACAATTAGAATATGTGTGTGAAATGAAGGATTATATTTTGATCTTTAGCATAAAATTATTATATTGCATTGCACGACAAGTAGAGATATTATTATAATAGTATATATAAAAAATGAGACATGAAGGTTTTAAAATCAAGGCTGCGCATGTGTTACAAATATGCATATGGGTGTTATATATATGAGCAAATGATTTGTTGGCCAGCCTAAGGTCCAACTAGAAAACCCTTAGGGTATGTTTGAGAGGGGGTTTTGCGAGGGGAAGGGAGGGGGGGCTTGAAAAAAATTTGTCTATATTTTAATATGTATTTAAGATTTTAAAAAATTAAAAGAACAAGTTGATAGATATCCATATAACATTTTTAACCACACTTGAAAAATATGCCCTCTCCTTCCTTCCTCTCCCAAAACCCCCTCCCAAACATACCCTTAGGATGCAAAGCATAAATGGGAATGGGAGCTTAAACAAAAAACTGACGACAACAATTCACAAGCGGCGGCGGCAGCTGCTCCATGCATAAATACACTTCATGATAAATTTAGAGGAAAACCATGGCGGTGCATTGCATTTTAAGAGCAAGGAAATATGAGATCGAGATAGGGAGAAACAAGAAAGAGGAATCAACATAGGGAGATAAAGATATATCAAATAACTTTTATGGCTTTTAAAGATGTGAGCAATCACACCCATTAAAACCTTCCATCGTACTTTAACTTTGAGGTTTTCAAAAATAAATTATGTGATAGAATCTATGTCGATGAAAGATAGATTCTATTAAATTAGGGATCTCATAACAGACAAGATTTGCTTATTGCTTGAGACTTCGGTCCCCTTATTGTAATTGTTCTGGCGTGAATAACCTTATTTGAGATAGCTACCGGACAGGTACTTAAATAAGTGTGTGTAGATGATACATATGTGATACTAGTGGATTTATTGGTTTGACTAACTAGTGAATTTACTGGTTAGACTAACTACCGGTGACCATTTACTTATTTAAATGATACGGATTCCTTACGGTTATATGAAATATTGATAGTGTTACTCGAAATTATTATGTCTATTAATTATCCCTGTTTATATAAACATACAAATTGCTTAGTGTTTATTTTTTATGTGTTTGAGATGGGGCTTCGAGCCCCACATTGTTGGGTCTTGTAACCCAAATTAGACCAGCTTCAAGTTCCACACGGATGGGTCTGGAACCCCATGCTAGATGAGTTGGTGCTCCACATGGATGGGTCTGGGATCCCACAATAGACGAGCTGGTGCTCCAAATGGATGGGGCTTTGAGACCCAAATTAGACGAGCTTTGAGCTCCACATAGATGGGTACTCCACATTAGACGAGCTTGTGCTCCATACAGATGGGTCTTGTACCACACATGAGACGAGCTTCGAGCTCCATATAGATGGGTCTTCCACCCCATATTAGATTATTCAGTGCTTTATACGGATCAGACTTATAACCCATATTGATTCTTTTATTTTATTAGAATAAATAAGTGTGAATTATTTATCTTATCAATTATCATTAATAAAGTGAAATACTATTGATTTGAATAACTGGGCTTTGAGTGATTATTCGATACTACTATTTTGTTGTGGAAAACCATTTGAATCACCTATATTATTTGAAAGATTGTTTTTGAAGAACGCGGGTACCATGGTCAATTTTTTTGGTTATCGCGTTGGGTGAGAACAATACTCTTTTAAAATTTGTTGTATTATTCACTGGGATTTTTTATCTCATTAGAGTGTTGTTTTCAGTAACTGCGTTGCAGGTTGTTGATGACGTGGAGACATGAAGAGTTCTAGAGGGATTCAATTCTTTTGGGGATATTTAGTAGAAGCCCAATTTTGTAAATAATTATTATTATTTCGGTAAAATATGTTTTTGGTCCCTCCAAAATTGGGACATTCTTCTTACATTATGGAAATAGGCGTTTTAGTCCCCAACTTATTTTTCTGTTTGCAATAATAGTCCCTGGCGTTAATTAGACTAACATAATACCCAATCAACATTGCACATGAGCATTTTAGGTGACATGTCATGTTGGAGTGCCACATCACCATATTATTTTAAAAGTACTTTTTTAATTTGTTAATCATTTTATAAATAAACAAAATTAAAAAACAAAAATCAACACCATCCTCATTCCTCTCATCTAGGGGTGGGAATAGGCTGAACCGAGTTAGGCTTTGCATGGCCTGGGCCTGGCCTGCTTTGAAAGTGCTAGGCCTGGCCTATCATAGATCCAACTTTTAGGCCTGGCCTTTGTGAAAGCCTTGCAAGGCCTGACAGCCTGTTTAAAAGCGTATTTCACAATTTTTTATACAAAAACAAGCAATCTTTAAGTGATGCATACTTTTGTAAATAGACTAAGAATCTAATAGATTAGTAAAATTCAGTTCTATTTTATATGACATCCAATTTAAATTCTATTTTATAATAATTACTTTAAATATGTCAAAAATTGATGTAGTTTAATAATTTAAATGAACATAAAATATTAGCAAATTTATGATTTAACATGAAGTATAAAATTTAATACAATAATAATAATAATAGTAATAAAAATTTGTTTATTTTTACTTTAATAGGTCGGCCTGATATGCCTAAAAGGCTTTTTCAATGGCATGTGGCCTGTAACTTTGAGGTCTTAGTCATTGATTGAATTTGCAATGAATCTTCGATCTGAATCAAACGAACACAACAACAAGACGATAAATCAAAAACGCCACACCAAGGCGACGAACAACAATAATATCACACTTAGACGATGAAATCAGAAAAATTACAAAATAAAAGTCAGATCTATGTAGTATCAACTTATTTAGATAAAAAAGACAGAAGAAACACAATATATAAGGGTGATATCAGGCCAAAAACTGACATAAAACCACCCCATCTGATAGGATAGCAAAAAAGAAGATAATAGTGGAGAGAAAGTTGAAAAGGGCTAGGTTTGGCTGAATAATTCACGTTAAATATAACTACTTTGACATACATCGGTGATTTGTGACAATTAAATTAGTACTTTCTATTTCACGAGTACTACATCGATCTCTATTTTTTTCAAGACTAAGGTATTCACTTTTTTTTAATACTTTTTTGGTTTAAATATGTTTTTCGTCCCTGCAAATATAGCTGTTTTTCAAATAAGTCCCTACAAATATTTTTTTTTAAATACGTCACTGCAAAATAACTTTTTTTAAATATGCTCTTCTATTAGTGAAACGTTGACGTGTGCAACAGAGTGCGGAGGTATTATTTGTTTTCATTTTTTTATTTTTTTTATTGGCATATGAGGTGGATGCCAACTCACCTTTGAGTTCATCTTCCTCCTTCCTCCCTCCCTCTCGTTTGTTATCTCTCTCATATTAGGGTTCCAAATTCACATTCCCTTTCCTCCCTCTCTCCTCTCATCTGATGTCTCTCTCACTGAGTAAAAGAGAGCCTGTTTAGACAAAACAATAGACAATTTTGTATAAAACAACATAAACCCAATAGTTATAGGAAGATTCACCCAAGTTTTTAAAAACGGTATAATCTCAGCACCGCTTCCCCTTGCAGTCACAACAAGCACATCTTTTGTATCTCTTAAAATCATATCATTGAAAACAATTCAAAACAAACATCAACCCAAGAGGTGCAATTTTCTTCAGTGTTGGAATCCCAATACCCAAAAACTCTGCTTCCTCAATTTCAGGTTCCCCAAAAACTGGTTTTCCATCAACAACACCACCAGTAGCTTCAGCCCTGCAAATGAATAAATTTTTGTCCTTTGGAACAAAGGTATTAGCTTTTGATGGAAAGCTATTGAGTTTTGGAAGCCCATTGATAGATAAAGAAAACCCAAAAGGGTTTTAGGTTTTGGAGTGAAAAATCGATGCGTTAAGCTGATTAAGCGAACTTTTTCTAACTCCAAATCATGCTCATGCTCATTCTTCTTCTTCCTGCTATTGCTTCCGACTTCCATTCCCGCACTACCTACTTCCAACTCAATTAAATTTTGCCCTTCTATGTTCTGCTCCAAGTTTACGAAGAGAGATTGGCGAGGGAGATGGGAGATCAGCGAGAGAGTTGGAGAGATAAGAGAGATTTGAGTAATTTTAGGAAGGCAAAATATATCCGGTGCTTAACTTACTTTCTGTTTTCGATTAGGCCCCTTATGTTTTTGTGGTAACGAATACGTCCCTTAACTTTAAAAACAAACGTTGCACTGTTGTCCTTTTTTTGACATTCCGTTTAACTCCATTACAAAAATACCTAGGTGGCTGTTAAGTTGTCTGGGTGGCTGTTATTTGTGCTTCCGTGGCCTGTATAATTGCTGATTCATTGTTTTAAATTAATATTTATTAAAATAAAAAATTATGAACAGTGAAAGATGAACATGGACGAAGAAATCTGGGCATTTCAGAACAACAAGGATGAACAAATAAACATCCTTCAATCGAACAATGAAATCAGAACCCAAATCTGGGAGTTTAAGAACCAAACGAATCTGGGCATTTAAGAACTCTAATTTTTGGGAGTTTCAGAACCCTAATTTATGTTCTGGGCGTTTCAGAAATTTGGGTGTTTCATTTTCGATTTCGTTGTTGCTGTTTTCGATTCCGTTTATTCCACTTCGATTTCGTTGTTACTATTTTTGATTTTGTTGTTACTGAAGAAGATGTTTTCGATTTCGTTTACCCCATTTCGATTTCGTTGTTACTAAAGAAGATGTTGTTTTCAATTTCGTTTACTCCATTTCGATTTGGTTGTTACTGTTTTTCGATTCTGTTGTTACTGAAGAAGATGATGAAATTTTCTTGAAGAAGCTGATGAAACCAGTTCATCGTTATAGACCATTACATTTTCGATTTCATTGTTACTATTTTCCAGCGATTTGGTTTAGATTTCTATTACAATTTCATTTAAGTTTTCCAACAATGGATGTTGAAGAAGATGATGAAATTTTGTTGAAGAAGTTGATGAAACCAGATTATCGTTTAGACTAAATACCATTTTTGATCCGTTATCTTTGCTCTAGGTTTCAATTTGGTCATTTATCTTTTTTTGGGTCCGTTTTGGTCCTTTATCTTTCATTTTTGTTTCATTTTGGTCTCTGCCGTCAGATTAAGCTAACAGACGCCACGCTGGTAGTTAACTGCTGACGTGGCGTCCATCTTCATTAAATGACGTGGCCTGTAAACATTTTATTTAATTCTAAAATTATTTCCACATCATCTTTTACGTTATTTAAATTTAAAAAACACAAAACATAATTTAACAAATAACTAAAAACAATAAAATCAAAAACAGAACTTAGAAAAGAAAAGAAAATTCTGATTAAATGAAGAACATGGAAGAAGAAGAAGAACCCTAAATCAACCCCCAAATCTCAAAACCCCATCTTCATCTTCTCCACTAATCCACCCCCATTGGAGTAAGGTAAACCCTAAACCGTAAACCTTCACCTTCATCTTCTTCATTTAATCAATGACATCTTCCAATTTGAACAGCTACATATCATTTGGTCCATCTTCCAAATCTTCACCTGAGTGTTTGTGTGGGGGAAAATGTGTTGTTCGAACTGTTAAGAAAGAAACCCTAAACAAGGGAAGGAAGTTCTGGGGATGTAGGTATTTCATGGTAAGATTAATGGTTGTTGGACCCTCTATTTCGCCACTTTTGCAGATCTGAGTTGCAGATCGGATTTTCTGCTGAATCACGCTTTGTTTCATTTTGGTCCTCTATGTTTCTGTTTGGTTTCAATTTGGTCCCTCTCAGTTTTTATTTTGTTTCACTTTGTCCCTCTCAGTTTCTTTTAAATATGGAATTCTGAGTTTGATGTATCTTTGTTTGTTTGCACAGTCTAAAGATGATCCTGGATGCTCATTTATGAAATGGACTTCTGTTGTGCGAAAAGGTGATGTTCAAGTATACACAATCGCAACAAGTAATATAATGATAAGTAAAGTTCGTTCCCACAGGGATTGGAAGTAATTTAAAAAGGTTTAAGTGATCAGAAGCTTAGTGAAAAGTATTGAGTGACAAATAAAAGTAAAGAGTTGTGAACATTATAAGTTGTAATAAAACAGTGTTAATTTAAAGTGTTTAAAGATAAGTTGGATAGCTCAGTAGCTGTGTAAATTCCCAAGAGTAATGTTCAAATAATATTTAGACGATGTAGCGTTAAGCGCTGCAGCGCTTCAGAATCCGTAGACGCTGTAGCGCCTTGGTAGCGTGCCCTTCAGTCACTTTCCTCAGGGTTATGTTACAAGACTCCTATGTCTAGGTTCTAAATAAGTTTTACACCTGTATATTAAGCTCTTACAACATTTGCCTTATGAACTATTACTCCCCTATGTCTAGAGTTAAGTAGTGCTTCCTTTAAATGTCTTTAAAGGGTTTTCATTCATATCATTCCTTGAGTTCTCTTTATGAACCATGTCTGTATCCACAAAGTTACCTTGTTTTAGTTGATCATTCCCAAA
This sequence comes from Astragalus membranaceus, assembly GCA_039519185.1. Lineage (NCBI taxonomy): Eukaryota > Viridiplantae > Streptophyta > Magnoliopsida > Fabales > Fabaceae > Astragalus > Astragalus membranaceus. The sequence goes on from CM076853.1 coordinate 19,390,596, forward strand.
CCGAGATTGAAAGCATTATAACACAAGGAATAAAACACAAACGTCATAATATCATACAAAAGTTACTCAAGGTTCATTACACACCAAGAACAATCCAACTATAACAAAGTTAGCTCATCACAAGTTCCATCAACATAATACAACTAGAGAGTATGTATTACCGTATGAAGACAAGAGAAGAGTGGTTGCAAAAGATACACTCCAATCATCCCAAGTAGCATACGGAGGATGAAGTTGAGGCGTGAGCAAAACCTTGAATGAGGACTAGAAAACTAAACTAACAATAAAAGCTTGAAGGTAGTATAACAATGGAGAAAAACTACTATATCGTGAGTGGTTCTCTTTTCCAAGTTACAACTACTTGTGTCTACGTATGCTATTGTGTAATGTAGCAATGTAACTAAGTCTTAATAAAATAATATTATTAAATCATGATCATAAAACTTGATATTATCTTTAAGTTACTTTACTAAAAGTGCTAATGATGGAGTTCACCAACTATCACATGGGTTCCATTTAGGAGGCGCCAAGTGTAATTTAGCATCCACTTGGAAGTCAAAATATCCAGCTGAGAGGAAGAGATAAGGGTGATGACTCACCACATCCTCAAGTGGCTACACAAATATCTTCAAGGTCAGCCGCCATTTAGCGCTGTAGCGTCTTGGTGATGGCATACCGCTGCAACGCTAAAGCAAAACATCAAACATATTCACAAAGGCATTTATTATACCCAAAGTTTAAGGAATTGACTTATAACTTGTATTTATTCTAATATTAATATATTCACATATTTAAGTACTAGAATTACTTGAGAAGTGGGCTTGACTTAAGTGTTAAGAGCATAAATAACCTATACAAAGTAGGGTTACCAACTTCAGATCCATGGCCTCCTCAAACACGAAGACAAACACAATGTGTAGAGACAGAATGACCAGAGACACGAGCAAAGATACAACATGGATAGACCGAATGTGCAGATTATGTTCAAAAAGGAATGAAGATAGTTGAACTTAGAAAGACTATTAAGGAGATGAAGAAGAATGAAGAGTCCACAAAAAATTTGTTGAAAATTGCATTGTATAATATTTTTCTTTTGGTGGTAGCTTTTAAATTAAACAGAATTTATGCATAAGTCAATTTTGTATCATTTTCACACACCATTGTAGTTCACAATTTAAATAGAATCATTACTGCTCAGTTGTGAGTGTGTGTTATCAAAGCTTAACTCAGTTCCTAGCTAATTTAAGAATTTCTCTAAGGTTTTGGAAAGAGTGGCTTTCTTTTGGGTTAGTCAAAGAATTTTTTCAAAAAGAAGAGTGGAATAACAATGTCACACAAGATTTTGAGGGGCTTCAAAGCACAGCAAAGGGCTTTAATTAGGCTTTTTTCAGAATATTGGTCAACGCATAAGCTTTTGGCTTGGTGATCAAACGCTGTAGCGTTTAGATGCTGTAGCGCTGGATTTTTATGATCAAAAGTAGATGCTATCTTCATTGCTGAGCTCCTTATTTGCATTTTCTTTTTATGCTTTTTGGAACAGCTCAGCAATTTATTTCAGATATTTTGGAATTTTTTACAAGACTATTTGCACATTTTTGTTTCATTTTGCAATGAGCAATTTTTCATCTTGTGTTCCTAGCCTTAACATAACCGATGCACCCCCAAACTTACCTTTAAAAACAACTCTCAATTTTTAATGAAAACTTGACTAGCCCTTGGTTACCCAAGACTAACTTTAACCTTAGATTACCCCTGGCTAACTAGGTTTTTCACTAAGCTTGGATTTTTTTTGTGTAAAAGCAGCAATAAAACCATTTCATTGTTTACACAAGGCTGCCCTACTCAAAAATTCTTATTTATTATTTAATTTGGCTATATGACTTCAGCTTTTGTTACTAAAAAATTTAAAACATGCAGCTAATCATTTCCTAATCATGTTTCCTATTCAAGCATACAAAACATACAAAACATGCAAAACATGACATAATTATAATTAATTATACTTAATGTTTAAAAACACATAAACACATAATTGTACTTAATTCACATCATTATATAACCATAAAGTCCTCCCCCAGAATTTAAATTTGGCAGTGTCCTCACTGCTTGCTAGATAACAAAAGGGAGAGGCTTTTAAACAACAAAAACAAAATACAAAGAGCATAACCGGCATGAGAAGCCAACAAGTCTTGCCTTTTAGGCCTTCTTGAGTCTCTTACTGGCTCTTGAAGGGGCTGGGGCTGCTGTGGCTGTCTTTTTCTTCTTTGGATGTGGGGGAATAGTCTTCTCTGCCGCTACAGCGGTTGGAGGCGCTGTAGCGTTTCCTTTTTCCACTGGTGCCGCTGCAGCGGTTGATCCCTGCACTCCTTCTTCCTTTTCTGCTTGCTTTTGCTTCTGTTCTTTTTCTTCTGTCACTGCTTCTTTTCCATCCTTCAAGTGTAACAACTCCTCAGCAGCCTCCTTTTCAGAGGTCTTGTCACTTTCATCCTCAGTTAGAGATGCCTCAGGCACAATGTCACTAGATACTGCAGACATAGTTGCTACAGCAGCTACAGTCTGAACACCTTCTTCGGGGTGCTCAGCCAGTTTGACTCCTGGGCTGCTCCTTGCTTTGTGGTATGATTGATAAACTCTCTTGGGCTGCACAGATTGGGCTTCTTGGCTTATTGATTGTTGCTGTTCAGGCTTCTTTGGTGTGGCTTGTTTGGCAGGTGATTTCTGGGATGTCAGTTTAGTTGGATCAGGGATGGGGGTTGGGATTGATGGTGGATTGGATTTGGCAGGTGGGGTTTTTGGTTTCTTTGGGCTGGGGGTTGGATCACACTGAATTTCTTCTGCTTCCTCATCTTCTGCAGTTTCAGATTCTTCTTCAGTATCACTCTCCTCACCTGATGATTCATCATCCTCCAGCTTCTCCATCTCTTTCATTACTGCCATGGCCTCTTCCTCATCTTCCTCACTTATATCCTCCATGTCATCAGAATCTAAAATGTCCTCCTCTACTACAGCTTTTTGCACTTTCTTTGTTGGGCTAGGCTTTGCCTTCTTTGCTGGACTAGTCATAGCTTTCTTCTTTTCTTTCCTAGCTCCCTTTTTCTCTACTTTTTCAGTTGGCTCTCCTTCCAATAGCCAATCAGGGAACTGAGGTGGGGAAATGGATGTTTTCCCTTTTGATATCTGGGCGTACATTGCTTTTTCCCAATCAAATTTTTCCTTCACAAATTTGCAGAAAACCTGCTGCTTCAGCTCTAAGCGCTGCAGCGGCAGGTTTCTGTTTAACCTTAAAAACACATGGAAATGCCCCCAGAGGGGATCTTCTCTCTTCTTTCATCTCAATTTCTACATCAGCTTCCAGACATAGATCAGTAATTAAGCAAGGAAAATACAAATTACCTCCTTTTTTAATTCTGCATTTCTCTATCTCCCTTGCTATTAATCTGCCCACGTCTATTTTCTCTCCAGCCATTATTGCGTCAATAACAATGAGCCTCTCCTTTTCCACGAAGGTTGTGTGAGAGGAAGGAGTAGAGAATGTTTGATGAAACTACACCACAGATTGGCCTCCTCACACAAATAGGCCTTTTTGATTTTGTATTCAGCTCCAAATTTGTCCCACGTAGCCCCTTCCACACAAATTCTTCTTCTAACATCCTCCATTTCTTCATCTCCCCAGTTCAGCACTTTTATTTCCAACGCATTTCCATGATACCCTAGGTGAAAAATGTCATTGATAGTTCTGGAGTTGAAATTAACCGTCGCACCCCTTACCAATGAGTGTGTTTGCGGCTTTCCTTCCTTAGGTTCCTTGATGCCAGCATAGAACTCCCTTACCAGGGGCGTTATGTACTCCTTAAGGTGCTTAATGAAGTTTTTCCAACCCAGCGCTGTGATAGCGGTTGAGAAAGCTTCAGGAGCGCTGTCTGTTTTGAACCCCCTTTCAGCAATGAAGTCCATTTTCCAAAACTTTTGAGGGTCTGGAGTTGCTTTGGTCATGGTGGTTTTAACAGGGTTGGAAGGTTCTGGTTTAGCACTAGCTCCTTTTCCAGATCGTTTTAGAGCAGCTTGCTTTTTGGTCATTTTTGCTTAAAGCTGTGCGTAGGTGTTTATGGCTGTTGGGAAGTGTTTGGGGCGTGCGTTGGGACGGAGGAAGAAGAAAGGATGGAGGTTATGAATGGTGAGTGGCAACGGCCTGTGTAGTTTCAGAGAGTAAAGAGAGAGAGAGAAAGAGAAGATGATTGCGTGGGGAGTTGAGAAAAATTAAAGTAAACGTGTTGTAAGTGAAGTGGGAGAGAGAAAAGAAACTGTTGTGATGGGACAAGAGCAGGTCAATAGGTGCACGTGCAGGTCAGGGTAGGGATAAGGTTAACAGTGCCAGCTCACTCTTAGCAAGATTTTTATTTTTTTGTTTGACCACACCCAGCCCTGATTTAACAACAACCGCTACAGCGCCTTTGAAACAAGTAACTTCTGCAGCGCTCAACCTGATTTCCTAAAAAAAAGAATAAACACAACAAACAAAAAAAAAACTGTTAAAATCCTTGGGGTGCCTCCCAAGAGCGCTTGCTTTAAAAGTCTGCAACCAGACTTTCTCCTTTAAATTAGAGATCTTTAAGCTCAATTGTGGTCTTGTCTCTTACCACATTTTCACCAAAATATTGTTTAATTCTTTGGCCATTCACTTTGAAAGTAGTGTTGGTTGCTTTATCATAGAGGTCTACAGCTCCATGGTTGTATATTTTTATCAATTGAAAAGGGTCTGACCACCTAGATTTTAACTTCCCAGGAAACAATCTTAGCGTGGAGTTGTAAAGCAATACCTGTCCTCCTTCAGTGAGATCTCTTTTTATCAATTTCTGATCATGCCACATTTTGGTTTTTTCTTTATAAATTGCTGCATTTTCATAGGCAAAATGCCTAAGTTCTTCCAATTCATTTAGCTGCAGCAATCTAGCATCTCCTGCTTTTTTGTAGTCAAAGTTGAGTTTTTTTAGAGCCCAATGGGCCTTGTGTTGAAGTTCAATTGGTAGGTGACAGAACTTCCCATAAACCAACCTATAGGGAGACATCCCTAGAGGTGTTTTATAAGCTGTCATGTAGGCCCATAATGCATCATCTAGATGTATTGACCATTCTCTTCTTGAAGGTCCTGCCATTTTTTCCAACATCCTTTTTATTTCCCTGTTTGACAATTCTGTTTGACCACTAGTTTGTGGATGATAAGCTGTTGCTATTTTATGTTTAACTCCATATTTAGCCAATAGGGTCTCAATTAATTTGTTACAAAAATGAGATCCCTCATCACTTATGATGGCTCTAGGAGTTCCAAAACGAGTGAAAATGCTTTTCAATAAAAATTTACTCACAGACTTTGCATCATTGTTGGGTAGAGCAACAGCTTCTACCCACTTTGAAACATAGTCTACAGCTACCAAAATGTACATGTTTCCATGAAAAAGGGGAAAGGGTCCCATGAAATCCATTCCCCAAACATCAAAGAGTTCAACCTCTAGAATGTTTGTTAAAGGCATTTCATGTTTGTTTGAAATGTTCCCTGTTCTTTGCACCTATCACATTTTTTAACAAAGTCTTGAGCATATTTAAAAAGTGAAGGCCAATAGTAGCCAGATTGCAATACCTTTGCAGCAATTCGAATACCACCAAAATGCCCACCACATGGTGCAGAATGGCAGTGTTGTAGCACTTGAATTTGTTCTTCCTCTGCTAGGCATCTCCTCATGAGCTGGTCTTGACACTTCTTGTATAGAAAAGGTTCATCCCAATAATATTGTTTCATTGTGTGGAAGAACCTTCTCCTTTGCTGATAGGTCATCTCAGTAGGTACCACCTTGCTTACCAGGAAATTCACTACGTCAGCATACCAAGGTGTTGCAGGTTCAGGCGCTACATCGTCTAGTGTTTTTACACTAGCCGCTATAGCGGTTGATGATTCAGCACTTATTGCTAATAGCTGCTCATCTGGAAAGCATTCTTTGATCTCCCCACCTGTTGTACCTGCAATGTCTCTTTCCAATCTAGACAGATGATCAGCAACTTGGTTCTCCACTCCTTTTTTATCTCTTATTTCTAAATCAAATTCTTGGAGTAGGAGAACCCACCTAATTAGCCTAGGCTTTGCATCTTTCTTTGTTATCAAGTATTTGATGGCTGAATGGTCTGTAAAGACAATTACTTTGGTGCCAACCAAATATGATCTAAACTTATCAAAAGCAAAGACTACAGCTAATAATTCTTTCTCAGTGACTGTGTAATTCAGTTGAGCCTCTACAAGTGTTTTGCTAGCATAATATATTGAGTGAAAAATTTTATCATACATTTGCCCAAGAACAGCTCCAATGGAAAAGTCACTAGCATCACACATAAGCTCAAAAGGCTTACTCCAGTCAGGAGCTATAATAACTGGTGCTGTTATTAAAGCTTTCTTTAATTTATCAAAGGCTAACATGCATTTCTCATCAAATGTAAAGGGGTTGTCATGCTGTAATAGTTGACATAGAGGTTTGGAGATTTTTGAAAAATCTTTTATGAACCTCCTATAGAATCCAGCATGCCCCAAAAAGCTTCTAATACCTTTGATGTTGGTCGGAGGAGGTAGCTTCTCAATGACCTCTATTTTAGCCTTGTCCACTTCCAATCCTTTTTTGGATATCTTATGCCCCAAAACTATACCCTCTTGTACCATAAAATGGCATTTCTCCCAGTTCAGCACAAGGTTAGTTTCTTCACATCTAATCAAGATTTCTTCCAAGTTGGATAGGCATATATGGAATGTTTCTCCAAACACAGAGAAATCATCCATGAAAACTTCCATGGATCTTTCAATGTAATCAGAGAAAATCGCCATCATACACCTTTGAAAACTGGCAGGTGCATTACACAAGCCAAATGGCATCCTTCTAAAAGCAAAGGGGCCATATGGACATGTGAATGTAGTTTTCTGCTGATCTTCAGGCAGTATTGCAATCTGGTTATAACCTGAATAACCATCAAGAAAGCAATAAAATTCTTTACCTGCTAGCCTGTCCAGCATCTGGTCAACGAAAGGCAATGGAAAATGGTCCTTTCTTGTGGCTTTGTTCAACCTCCTGTAATCCATGCATATTCTTCAGCCTGTTATTTTTCTGGTTGGAAACAGCTCATTCATTTCATTAGTAATTACTGTTACCCCTCCCTTCTTTGGCACACACTGCACAGGACTAGCCCATGCACTGTCAGATATGGGGTACACAATACCTGCATCCAGCCACTTTATGATTTCCTTCTTCACCACCTCTTTCATAATTGGGTTCAGCCTCCTCTGCCCTTCAATACAATTTTTAGAATCTTCTTCTAGCACTATTATGTGCATACAGATGGTTGGGCTGATACCTTTGATATCTGACATCTGCCACCCAATTGCCTTTTTATGCCGCTGCAGCGCTTGAATCAGATCCTGTTCCTGCTTTTCAGAAAGGTTAGAGGCAATTATAACAGGCAAAGTACTATTGTCCCCCAGATAAGCATATTTGAGGTGTGAAGGCAACTCCTTAAGTTCCAGGGTTGGTGGTTGTTCAGTGGAGGGGAGATCCTTTCTCATGTCAGAATTCTTCTGCTCCAAAGATTCATATTTCTTAGCCCAAATTTCTTTAACTGTTTGTTCCTCCTCTTCTGCAGCTTCTGTATCAGATCCTGTATCTTCACTGCTGTCCAGTAACTGCCTCAGATGATCTGTGCTTTTCTGGAAGTGATCCTGAACTACTTGGTCAATAGCAGATACAAAGGAGCACTCTTCAATGTTGGGACCTGGAAATTTCATAGCAATGAGGATGTGGAACTTGACTTCTTGGTCATTGACCCTTATGATCAATTCTCTTCTCTGCACATCAATTAAAGTTCTTCCAGTAGCCAAGAATGGCCTTCCCAGTATGATTGGTACTTCTTTATCTGCATCAAAATCCAGAATTACAAAATCAATAGGAAATACAAATTTGTCTACCTTTATTAGAACATCTTCTAAGATTCCTTCTGGATATGCAAGAGTTCTATCAGCTAGCTGCAGCGTAAGTGAGGTAGGTCTGGTAGTTCCCACTCCTAGCTGTGTGTATATGGATTTGGGCATAAGATTTATGCTGGCTCCCAAATCACATAGGGCACGACTAGAGTAAAAATTTCCAATTGAGCGTGGTATAGTAAAACTGCCAGGATCCTTTGATTTGGGTGGGAGCTTGTTCTGCATCAACATGCTGCACTCCCCAGTCATTGCTACTATTTCGAATTCCCCAAGTCTTCTTCTTTTGGTAAGCACATCCTTCATAAACTTTGCATAGTTGGGCATTTGTTGAAGAGCCTCCACCAAAGGGCCATTAATGTGCAACTGTTTAAGGACTTCTAGGAATTTGTTAAATTGCTTGTCTTCATGAGCCTTTCTTAGTCTTTGAGGGTATGGAGGATCAGGATATGTTGGGATAATTCTGGGTGGTGGTGGTGGTATCTATTCAGCTACAGGCGCTGCAGCGTTAGGTTCAGGCGCTGTAGCGTCTATTGCAGGTTCTTTTTGTTTTTCAGAATTTTTGTTTTTTTCATCATCTGAAACAGTTGATGGCCCTATCAAATCTTTCCCACTCCTTAAAGATATAGCTTTTACATGCTCCTTCTGTGTAGTATTTGAAGTTGAGGCTTCTGTAGTGGATGGTAATGATCCACTAACTCTTTGGGAAATGACATTAGCCATCTGCCCCATCTGAAATTCCAGATTCTTAATGGAAGCTTCATGAGTTTTCAGAGTTGTCTTGCAATCACTCATAAAGTTTTTCATCAATCCTTCCAATGAATTATCTATGACAGAGGCATTCTGCCTTTGGTAGTTCTGAGCAGGGAATCCTGGTGGGTTTGCTGAAGCACTATAGTTAGGTGCTGTAGCGTTGTTGGCTCCCCATCTGAAATTTGGGTGATTCTTCCACCCATGATTATATGTATTTGAATAAGAATTATTATTTTTGTTGAAACCCACAAAGTTCACTGAGACAGGATTAGCAGGACAATCTTCATACAAATGCTCTCATCCACAATATACACAGCTTACTGACCCTGGAGAGGCTTGCTCAATAACAGCCACTACTGGTTCACGTGCCGCTGCAGCGTTTACCGCTATAGCGTTTGATGTGCTCATAGATTTTATCATGTTAGTGAGAGAGGCAACCTGTGCGGATAGAGCAGAAACTTCACTTATTTCATGCACCCCAGCCACCTTCTTCTGCTGAGCTAACCTTTCTGTGGTCCATTGATAACTATTTGTTGCAATATCATCAACCAGCTCACATGCCTCATTGTAGGAGGTTTTCAGTAACACACCCTCTAAAGAAGCATCTAACATTTGTCTGGTTGTTGGGTCTAATCCGTTATAGAAGGTCTCCATTTGGATAATCACAGGTATACCATGATGAGGGCACTTTCTTAACAGCTCCTTCCATCTCTCCCATGCTTCAAACAGTGTTTCAGCATCTCTTTGCCTGAATGCAGTAACCTCATTCCTCATTCTAGCATTTTTACTTGGGGGAAATATTTTGCTAAGAATTTCTCAGCCATTTCATTCCAAGTATGGATAGAGTTAGGCTCAAGAGAAGTTAACCAGACCTTTGCTCTATCTTTTAAGGAATAAGGAAAAAGTTTTAATCTGAATGCATCATCACTTACCCCTGGAATGATGAAGTTACTGCAGACTTCCAAAAATTGCTTCAAATGTAAATATGGGTCCTCTTGAGGAGCACCACCAAACTGTCCCACTGTTTGCAACATTTGGAACATCATAGGTTTAAATTCAAACGGAGCTGTCTGGAGAGTAGGTCTTCCTATGCTTGTCTCCATTGTAAGTGGATCAAACACAGCGTAGTCCCTCATCGGTCTATCTCTGTCATTTACCATTTGAGCAGGTCCTTCATTTATGAATTGATGTCTATACCAGTCCTCTTGGTCATGTAACGTGGGAGTTGGTGGCGGATTATGCATACCTCTACCTCTTCCTCCTGGATCAGATCTTCCTCTACCATGGTTAGATCTATCACCATGGCTCGTACCTCTACCTGTGGAGTGAGTAGGTGCAGGCATTGTGGGTCTGAGCTGTATTTGTCTCTGAAGACGCCTAAGTCTCCTGAACCTTCTTTCTGGTTCTGGGTCCAACTCAAATTCTGGAGGTTGTGTCCTGTGCATACGCTGTAGCGTCTACTGCTGTAACACCAAGAAACAACACACCAGTGTAAAACCTTCACTAAAATTACTAATAACTTAAACAAAGAAAATTAAATGCAGTCCCCGGCAACGGCGCCAAAAACTTTTTGTGCGAAAAGGTGATGTGCAAGTATACACAATCGCAACAAGTAATATAATGATAAGTAAAGTTCGTTCCCACAGGGATTGGAAGTAATTTAAAAAGGTTTAAGTGATTAGAAGCTTAGTGAAAAGTATTTAGTGACAAATAAAAGTAAAGAGTTGTGAACATTATAAGTTGTAATAAAACAGTGTTAATTTAAAGTATTTAAAGATAAGTTGGATAGCTCAGTAGCTGTGTAAATTCCCAAGAGTAATGTTCAAATAATATTTAGACGCTATAGCGTTAAGCGTTGTAGCGCTTCAGAATCCGTAGACGCTGTAGCGCCTTGGTAGCGTGCCTTTCAGTCACTTTTGTCAGGGTTATGTTACAAGACTCCTATGTCTAGGTTCTAAATAAGTTTTACCCCTGTATATTAAGCTCTTACTACATTTGCCTTATGAACTATTACTCCCCTATGTCTAGAGTTAAGTAGTGCTTCCTTTAAATGTCTTTAAAGGGTTTTCATTCATATCATTCCTTGAGTTCTCTTTATGAACCATGTCTGTATCCACAAAGTTACCTTGTTTTAGTTGATCATTCCCAAATCGAGATTGAAAGCATTATAACACAAGGAATAAAACACAAACGTCATAATATCATACAAAAGTTACTCAATGTTCATTACACACCAATAACAATCCAACTATAACAAAGTTAGCTCATCACAAGTTCCATCAACATAATACAACTAGAGAGTATGTATTATCGTATGAAGACAAGAGAAGAGTGGTTGCAAAAGATACACTCCAATGATCACAAGTAGCACACGAAGGATGAAGTTGAGGCGTGAGCAAAACCTTGAATGAGGACTAGAAAACTAAACTAAAAATAAAAGCTTGAAGGTAGTATAACAATGGAGAAAAACTACTATATCGTGAGTGGTTCTCTTTTCCAAGTTACAACTACTTGTGTCTACGTATGCTATTGTGTAATGTAGCAATGTATTCTAATCTCAACTAACTAAGTCTTAATAAAATAATAATATTAAATCATGATCATAAAACTTAGATATTATCTTTAAGTTACTTTACCAAAAGTGCTAATGATGGAGTTCACCAACTATCACATGGGTTCCATTTAGGAGGCGCCAAGTGTAATTTAGCATCCACTTGGAAGTCAAAATATCCAGCTGAGAGGAAGAGATAAGGGTGATGGCTCACCACATCCTCAAGTGGCTACACAAATATCTTCAAGGTCAGCCGCCATATAGCGCTGTAGCGTCTTGGTGATCGCATACCGCTGCAGCGCTAAAGCAAAACATCAAACATATTCACAAAGGCATTTATTATGCCCAAAGTTTAAGGAATTGACTTATAACTTGTATTTATTCTAATATTAATATATTCACATATTTAAGTACTAGAATTACTTGAGAAGTGGGCTTGACTTAAGTATTAAGAGCATAAATAACCTATACAAAGTAGGGTTATCAACTTCAGATCCATGGCCTCCTCAAACACGAAGACAAACACAATGTGTAGAGACAGAATGACCAGAGACACGAGCAAAGATACAACATGGATAGACAGAATGTGCAGATTATGTTCAAAAAGGAATGAAGATAGTTGAACTTAGAAAGACTATTAAGGAGATGAAGAAGAATGAAGAGTCCACAAAAAATTTGTTGAAAATTGCATTGTATAATATTTTTCTTTTGGTGGTAGCTTGTGTAATGCTTATTGTCAAAGCTGGAAAATCTGTGTAATGGTGTAACTTTAACTAGTAGTTAGGTGATAGCTTGAGTAATTATGTGTAATTGTGTTTGATTTCTAAGTTGTGTTTCAATTCTGTGTTGATTTGGCCAATGTTTAGAACGATATTTTGAATTTCGTGTAAGTTGTGTTTCAATTATATGTAAGTTGTGTTTCAAATCTGTGTAATTTGTGTTTCAAATCCCTACACCTGTAGGACATTATTGCTTTATATAGTAGTTCAAAATGAGGGACCAAAGAGAAACTATTAAAAAAGATAGAGGACTAGATTGAAACCAAATAATAAACATTAAGGACCAAAATGAAACATACCATACCAACTTAATGTCAATCAATAGAAACCAAATCTATTCTGTCGTCATGTCTATTGGCTATTAATAAACAACATCCAGCCAATTAAACAACAAAAAGAGGACTAAACATCCACATCCAAAATACAACATTCTTACAAAATAAACATAAAGCAACAGACATATTATAAAGCATAACTAAGAGATTCACTGCCTCTTCCATGTTGGAAATTTTGGCCTAAAACTCTTTCTTTGCACAGTAGCGGCAACACCAGTAGAAGAGACTTTGTTGGATGGAGATGTAGCAGCTCCAGTAGATTTGTTCCTTTTGGCTACACCAAGTGGTTTTTTTACCCTTCTAGCTTGAGGTGCAGTTTGTGGTTGGGTGGTGGTTTGAGTTGGTGCATTTTGTGATTATGCGGTAGTTTGAGTTGGTGCAGTGTGTGGTTGGTTGGTAGTAGTTGGAGCATTTTGGCAAGATCTTAAGTTGTGCCCACGCTTCTTGCATTTACTGCACTTACCAGCCCATCCCTTTCTAGGCACATTTTCACCTTGTGTTTTCTTTTCATCTCCATCTTTGTTCCTTTCCCTTTTTGGTCTACCTGTCAAGCAATACATGTTAACTAGCTAGGATTTATTCTTCTTTAATACAGAAAGAACAGCACATGCCTTTGGTTAGTACCTGGTAGTTTTTTGTGTGGAGGAGGGAGGATGTCTGGGTATGGGTTTCGTTGCCAAACGTTTTCACCATTTGTTGGACAAATAATAGGATGGTAGCATGCCTCATAAGTTGCTTCCTGTAGTAGAGAGGAATTAGTTCCTTAGGATCTTGATGTTTGTCATGGCAAATGGTTACCACAAGACAACAAGGAATCCCCGTGAGCATCCATCTTCGACAAGAACACTCCCTCCTACTAAGGTTGACCACAAACTTGTCCCCACTATTGTTTACATGCCTTGGACATTCACTTTAACTATGCTATTCGGGTTTGATCGGAGTAATTCATGACAATAGTCATATAATCTCTTATATTGTTCCTTAAAAGATCATAAGCCATTTTCCTAGCCCTAAATGCCTTTGTCTTGTTAATTCCAGCAGTCCACTTTGAATGTACCTTGGCTACAATATCTAGTAACTTGATATTGGGATTCTCCCTAATTGTTTTGTGTAGCTTACTTCCCAACCAAGTAGACCTCAATGCTTTCACTCTATACTCCCTGCTGCATTTGTGTTCATCAACTAACGTTCTTAGCTGCCATGTGTCTTCAGTAGGTATCTTGGAACATAGGGCCACCCAGTCACATCCTTCCTTACATATAGCTCTACATTGTTGTTTGTCATTCTTGATAAAAGTTATATCCGTGCCATTATGTACAACATAAGTTCTAATTGCATCCATGAATTGTTGCTTTGAAGAAAAAAGAGAACCATTAACCCACTTGAAGTCCTCCATGCTCTTTGGCATAACAAAAGATGGAAATTTGGTTCTCAATCCATCTTCATTAGATGAGTCTTCTTCAGTCTCTATGTCTTCACTGTAGTATTCTTCATCGGATTGACCTCTATCAATGAAGGTAGGTTTCCTATTTCTCTTTTGACCAATAATTAGTTGGTCACCATTATCACTAGCTTCCTCCAATGGTACACTCTGTGTTGCAACTTTGGCAGGCTCTTTGCCTTTCCTTCTCTTTGGCCTACCCTTGTTACTCTTCTTCTTCTTACTTGTATTTTGATCCACCATTTGTTCTTGTTCAGTAGCTTCTTCAACACCTTCATTTTGATCCACCACTTTTTCTTGTTGTTGGCCTTCTTCAACACCATCATTTTGATCCACCACTTGTTCTTGTTCAGTAGCTTCTTCAACACCATCATATTGATCCACTACTTGTTCTTGTTGTTGTGGCACATCTTCAAAACCATCATACTCTCCTTCCTCATCATCAGAATCATTAAACCTAACCTTTGGACCACTCTCATCACTATCATACGCATCTTCATCTTCAAGCTCTTCACCTTCCACTTCTCCACACATGAACAGTTTCATTTTGGTCCCTCTGACCACCAGTGTTGGTTTCATTTTGGTCCCTCTGACCATCAGTGTTGGTTTCAACATCTATTACGATATGGGCTTCAGGAGTATTTTGGGCTTTTGGGAAATGATGGGCTTTTCTCAAATGTGGGGCAGGTTGATTAAGTTGGGGCCCAGGAGGTATTTCTGGAAATTCCACTTCAATAGGTTGATATATTGGGTGAATGGTGTACAAGTGCACACATCCATTACTTTGAGCCCACTTGAGCATATCCATGGCTCCTTGGTCATTCTCAAGCAACTTTTTGACCCCATTAATATCATACCAAATACCTATAAGGTCAAGATACCCCATATCCTTGAGAATACCCAAAACTTCAAAATATGACCACTTATCAGGGTCAACTCCCCAAGTAGACAATTCCCCTACATATTCCCTCATTCCTTCATCCACAAAATAGCCCGAATGATGAATTTCAACTTTCAATGTCTCCATTTAACTATTACAACAACAAACAAATAATAACAATAAAAAATAGGGACCACAATAATTGAGTTAATGCAGAAGGACCACACATGTGCACAATAACCACAATAAACAATAGTTGTCTTCATCAAAAGCCACAAAATGCATAATAGGACAAACATTGAAACTAGCTCTGCCCCAAAACACACCAATAATGTTGTTTTCATAAGTAATGCACAATCCCCACAAACCCACAACAGATACAGTGCACAAAAACTCTAACTCAAACCCACGAACCCTAAACAACTCGAGAAATAGCAAAACCCCAAACATACAACAACAACAACAACAACCTAAACAAAGCGAGAAATAGCAAAATCAAGCAACAACAAGAACATGGAGTAACTATTAAACCCTAACAATGGCGAAACCCCTCTCCAGAACTTCTTACCTTCAAAATGGCGAAACCCCTTTGCGATTCTCCTTCGTCTTCCTTCGTTTATGCTACCGTTTGCTTCGATTTTGATTTCGTTCCTTCGATTTTGACTTCGTCTCTTCGCACTCTCTTCGCTGTTTCTTTGCTTCTCTGTTTCTTCCTATTTCTTCGTTTCTGTTTCTTCGTAATTCTGATTCCAAATTTCTACTGATTTTCTTGTTTGTACTCAAATCATTTTAATGTTTTAATTATTTTGTTTATTTTGATGTTTTCAGTTTTTGTTAAATTTTCTTTTATGTTTTTATCAATTAAAAAAGTTTAATGCTGATGTGTGATTTCAATTGGAATTAAATAATATTAATTTTGCCACGTCATTTAATGAAGATGGACGCCACGTCAGCAGTTAACTGCAAATGTGGTGCCCGTTAGCTTAAACTGACGGCAGAGACCAAAATGAAAGATAAATGACCAAAACGGACCAAAAAAAAGATAAAAGACTAAAGTGAAACATAGAGCAAAGATAAATGACCAAAAATGATATTTAGCCTATCGTTTATGTTGAAGAATATGATGAAATTTTGGGTTTTTCTTATTTTTTTAATGATAATTAATTAAAGAAATTGTATGATTAGTGAAATTATCCTAGGTGGCATGCCAACTCAGCGGTCAAATAGTCAAACAAGAGATTGTTTAATGGTGTTAGTGTTATAACGTTAAATGGGAAAACGGTGCAATATTTTTTGAAGTTAATGGACCTATTCGTTACCTCGAAAACTTAAGGGACCTAAACAAAAACAGAAAATAAGTTAAGTGACCCCAGATGATATTTTCCCTTTTGAGGAATTTATCTAGTCAACACCTTTAAATAAAATAAAATAAAAAAATGACATGTAAAGTTAAATAAGACTTGGTCAATGCCAATATGTAACTCTGTTAGCCACAGCAGCAGATGGCTAACAGAAAGTTTAAAAAAGGGTATATTTAAAACTAAAATATTTTATTGGGACGTATTTAAAAAAATAATTTTGCCGACTTATTTAAAAAACGACTATATTTGCCGGGACGAAAACATATTTAAACATATTTTTTGTGGAAAACTAAAAAAATATATTTAAACATATTTAAACATATTTTATTTTAAACCCAACAAGTGATTGATGGAAGTTTTCCTATTTTTCCTTTCTCGTCAAATGGAACTCAACCCAATTAGGCCAGACTTTTTTACATTGAATATCTTGATCAATTGTTACTGTCAACTCAGTCGAATGACATTTTCATTTTCTGTAGTGGCCAAAATTCTCAAATGGGGTTATCAGCCAAATATCATTACCTTCACTACTCTTATTAAAGGGCTCTGTCTTAATGGTGAGGTTGGAGAAGCTCTTAAGTTTCACGACAAAGTGGTAACACAAGGATTTCAACTGAACCATGTTAGTTATGGGACATTGATCAATGGGTTGTGTAAAAAGGGACAAACAGGATCTGCCCTACAATTGTTGAGACGCGTGGAAGGGAAATTTGTCAAACCTGATGTGGTAATATACAACACAATCATCGATAGCCTTTGCAAAGATAAACTTGTAAGTGATGCATTTGATTTATATTCTGAAATGGTTCTTAAGAAAATTTCGCCTGACGTTATCACTTACAGTGCTCTAATCTATGGCTTATGCATCGTGGGTCAATTGAAAGAAGCATTTGGATTGTTCAATGAAATGGTATTGAAAAACACCCACCCAAATGTTTATACTTTTAATACATTGGTCGATGCTCTAGGTAAGGAAGGGAAACCAAAAGAAGCTAAAAGTGTGATAGCCGTGATGATCAAAGAAGGTGTAGAACCCAATGTTGTTACTTATAATAATTTAATGGATGGTTATTGTCTAGTCAATGATATGAACAAGGCCAGAGATATATTCAACACTATGGGTCCAAGAGGAGTGACTCATAATGTTCGCAGCTATAATATCATGATTAACGGATTATGTAAAATTAAAATGTTGGATGAAGCGATGAATGTCTTTGAAGAAATGCAGTCCAAAAGTTTGGTTCCTAATACAATAACTTACAATAGTCTTATTGATGGTTTGTGCAAATCAGGAAGACTATCCTGTGCTTGGAAGCTTGTTGAAGAGATGAATGATAGAGGTTGGCCAGCTAATATAATCACTTACAATTCTTTGTTAGATGCTTTATGCAAAAGTCGTCAAGTTGACAAGGCAATTGCATTAATAATGAAAATTAAAGATTGGGGTATTCATCCCAATGTTTTTACATACACTACGCTTGTTGATGGTCTTTGCAAGGGTGGAAGACTTAAGGATGCATTGAAGTTTTTTCAAGAGCTTTTGATTAAAGAATACAATTTAGATGTTGTAACATATAATGCCGTGATCAATGGGCTTTGTAAAGAGAGTTTGTTTGATGAAGCTTTGGCCTTGCTGTCAAAAATGGAAGAGAAGGGTTGTCTTCCTAACGCCGTGACTTATGATATAATTATTCGTGCTCTCTTTGATAAAAATGAGAACAATAAGGCAGAGAAACTTCTTCGTGAAATGATTGCTAGAGGTCTACGATAAGAGTTTGAAATTTGATGACCATCCAATTGGGATAGTTACATAGTTGCACACAGAAAAAGATGTACGATGCAATGTGCTCACTGTTTTTGTTAAAAGGCCTGGTGCTAGGTTTATTTTAAATTGTTAAATAACAATGGTTGATTGTTTTCATTGAAATGACTTTTTTTTCTTCCTAGTGTGCTGTCAATTAACTTTTTCTTCTTCTAAGGATTTTTTCAATAAGTGCTTATTCTTAGTGTTTCAAATAACAAACCAAGCTGAAATTGATATGAGTATTTGAAATGCCCTATCCCCTGAATTGTCTGAGGTGCCTTTTCTACAGGTTATCCTTGTGATTTTTTCAAGAATATATCACTCAGAAGGCTCCTGATTTTAGTTACTATAAATATGATGTGGGTATTAATTTCTGGCAGCATGTAATTTGATATTCAATTTTCTTATGATATAGTTAGATATATCATTGTTTTGATATGAGCAACAATGGATTGAGTTACATGCCTTTTGAGGTTCTTAGATTAGTTTTCCACAAGGACATAAAAAATGGTTGTGAACCTTTTTGGGATTCTTTGAAACTATCTGTAAATCCAATCCTGTTGTCACACTTTCACTCTTTGCTAGCAAATTTATCTCCTTGTTCTTGGACGTTGCTGATTTTAGTTACTATAAATATGATGTGGATATCAATTTCTGGCAGCTTGTAATTTGATATTCAATTTTCTTATGATATAGTTAGATATATCATTGTTTTGATATGAGCAACAATGAATTGATTTACATGCCTTTTGAGGTTCTTAGATCAGTTTTCCAAAAAGGACATAACTATCTGTAAATCCAATCCTGTTGTTACACTCTCACTCTTTGCTAGCAAATTTATCTCCTTGTTCTTGTTGATGAGTTGGAATGATAGAATAATGAAATATGGATTCAGACACAATAAGTTCTAATGCTATTACAGTTGAAAGATTTAGTGCTTACTCCTAGCAGAGCAATCCATTCAGAACCTTCTACAGTGTTGAGTATGGTATAACATACTAATCTGTTCTCATCTTTTCTAAAATTCATGATATAACCTTTTGATATTTGATGATCATTCAGGAAGGAATCAGTGGCAGTTCCAAAGGGAGTGTGGTTGGTTAATCCAGTTCCAGGTATGGATACTCTTATTCTTTCCATACGGTTAGTTTAGGATACTTAATTATTTTGTCCTATCATTTGCAGAATTTGTCCTAATGCACCTAAGAGTTTAGAGCTTTCTAGGTTCAAGACTTGGTCCAAGAGTTTAGTAAATTTGTGCCAAATCAGTTTTGCGCTTTTATACCATATTTTACTATAACCAATAAGCAAGAACAGTTAGGGTTTTGTAAACATTCACTTTTAACCAACATAGAGACTATATCTTACATTCCCTTAGAGTTTCATCTCTAACTCTCAATTTTGTAATTTCATAAATTTATATGCACAAATGGAGTTTCATCTCTAACTCAATTATCATGCCATAATTGAGTTAGAGATCTTGTCTGTGACTGTCGTTCTAATGGAACAATCTTCTGTTATTTCTTGTTTAAAATATAGTCAAATTTCATGACAAACTTCCTTTGGTTAGTCAAATTGCATTAGTATATAACTCTATGCACAAATGGAGTTTCATCTCTAACTCCCTTTGGTTAGTTTTTCAGTTTGTTAGTTATCATATAGCCAGATATAGATGCATAATTTTCTTGACAGAAACTCTAATTCTCTTAACTTGATTCGTCACAGCTAACATTTCTTGTTAATTATTTCTCTTTCATGATTATTTAGGACACCACTACCTCAAAGATAATTGGCAAAGCTCCCTCAAATAAATTAGCCTCATCAGTCAACAATTGTTCAAGTCATATTTCCATTTCCAATTCTGATGTAAGGAATTAGACTTGGCCTTCCCTCTTCCCATTTCTATACTGATATAAAAAACACATTTGTTCCTTATCTGTCATAACTGAACCAATGAATTACAAGCTAGGAGTGCAGCATGATTACTTTGAAACCTTCTCACCAGTAGTTAAAATGACTACAATTCGAGTTATTCTGGCTTCTGAAAACCATGCCATTTACATCAATTAGATGTAAACAATGCCTTATTACGTGGGGATCTTAAAGAATGTGTCTACATGACCATTCCTCAGGTTCAAGCTTTCTTAACCCAACCAAATGTACAAACTTATCAAGTTTCTATATGACCTTAAACAATTTTGAAGGAAATGGAATCATAAGCTTACATCAATCTTAGTTTAGTTTGGATATCAACAATCAAAATTTGATTACTCACTGTTTGTCAAACATGTGCATACTAACATCCCCATACTTTTAGTCTATGCTGCTTACATAGTACTTGCAAGCAGTGATCTCATAGAAACTACTTTTGTCAAGTAATTCCTCGATTCTTATTCCAGGATAGAAACTAAAAAACAGTCACGTGCTTTGACTATTTCAACTTCAATATGTTCACTTCTACTGTATATATCAAAAACAAAAAGATGTTCTACATTTATGAAAAATGAAAATCCTTGTTATATACTTTTTTATTACAATTTCTGGAAGAGGGGTTAAATTTTTTGTTTTAATAGCAAATCATGCAGGTATTTGATTTGAGACGAGGCAAAAACATAAGCAATCAGGAGAAACTGTGTTACAAAGGTTACAGGGACAAAATATTTGTATATCTGCATGTCTTTCGAGTTGCGTGTTTTAGTTTGTTCAAGTAATTATGCATGATATATTTGTCCTGCAATTAAACAAAATATTTTGATAAATAGATTGTCTTTACTAGACCAAAATGGTTTATTGCTGGCATGGGCTGATGTGGTGGACTGCCATATTCAAGTGGGAGATGGATAGTGATCCATGATACCTTTGCATATGCTTCACTCTTAAACTTTGAGCTTGTAAAATTGGAATTGACTAATAATGTTTCACATGCATTTTACTATTTGTTTGTGTTTATTCAGTAAAACTATGTAGTTATACTTGTGAAGAGAGAAAAAGAGAGACATGCTGGAAACCGTGCGTCAATTACACCACGGAGATTCTATTATATAGTCATTTAGAGAATCAGTACACAATCTCTATAATAATTACAGATTAATGACAATATCAAAACTACCTAATATCATGATTATAATATACTATTTACATAAATAATATATAACGTAATCAACACTCCCCCTCAAGCTGGAGCATATAAGTCATATGCACCGAGCTTGTTACATATGTAGCTGGTTCGAGGCCCTCTTAGCGATTTAGTAAAGACATCGGCCAATTGATCATTTGACTTGACAAAACTTGTGCTCTGACGAAGTGACAATCTACTTCAATGTGCTTAGTCTTCTCATGAAAAACCGGATTAGAGGCAATATGCAATGCCGCTTGATTATCACATGAGAGTCATTTTCTCATCACCTCGAAAGTGAAGCTCTTTGAGTAATTGTTTTAACCAAATAAGCTCTTGTGTTACTAATGTCATGGCTCTATATTCGACTTCAGCACTAGATCTTGCAACAACATTTTGCTTCTTACTTTTCCAGGATATTAGATTTCCTCCAACAAGTACACAATACCCAGAAGTGGATCGCCTATCAATGGGTGAGTCTGCCCAATCAGCGTTTGAATAACCAACTATCTGAGTGTGCCCCTCTGTGAAATTACAAGACCATCCTTAGATTGGGCTACCTCAATACCCAAAAAGTAACGGAGTCGGCCAAGGTCTTTAGTCTGAAACTGGTTAGAGAGATGTTGCTTCAATTGGAGTATGCCCGGCTGATCACTACCAGTTATAACAATATCATCCACATAAACAATTAGATAGATGCATCCCTGGGCTGAATGTCGATAGAATACAGAGTGGTCAGCTTCACTACGAGTCATGCCAAACTTTTGTACCACTGTGCTAAATCTGCCAAACCAGGCTCGTTGAGATTGTTTAAGACCATAAAGTGACCTGTGAAGTCGATAAACCATGCTCGAGGACTCCCCCTGAGCAACAAACCCTGGAGGTTTCTCCATATAAACTTCCTCTTGAAGATTACCATGCAAGAAGGCATTTTTGATGTCAAGTTGATGAAGAGACCAGTGTTTGATAGCTGCAATAGAGAGGAGAAGTCTAACTGAGGCCATCTTGGCGACAGGGGAGAACGTGTCGCTATAATCAAGCCCAAATATCTGTGTGTATCCTTTGGCCACCAACCGAGCCTTAAAACGATCAATCTTACCATCAGGCCCGACAGTATACAACCAACGACAACCGACCAAAGACTTCCCAGAAGGTAGAGGTACCAATTCCCAAGTACCACTGTTTTGAAGAGCACATCTCGTCAATCATTGCTTGCCTCCACTCAGGATGGGATAGAGCTTCATCTGCAGATTTAGGAATACTAACAGAAGACAAAGAAGCAAGACAAGTGTAATGCAAAGGCGAAAGACGATGATAACTCAAAGCAATGTAATGAGGGGATGGGTTACGAGTGGATCATATACCTTTACGAATAGCAATGGGGAGGTCAGGCTCAGGTGGCAGAACCGGATCCGGTACAGGTGATGGCGCTGGCAGTGAGTCTGGTATGGCCTCTGGAGTAAACACCGGAGCAGGGATGTGTACCACAAGTGGTCGCTGGAGGTGACAGATTCAAGAGAAATAGACGCAGGAGGCAAGGAAAGAGCTGCGGAAAGAGGTTCCTAAGTTGAGTCGGACGACTCAAAGTAAGGGACAGACTCAAAGAAGGTAACATCGGCAGATATGAGGTACCGTTGAAGAGTAGGAGAGTAACAACGATAGCCTTTTTGAGACCGATGATAACCGAGAAAGACACATTTTAGTGATCGAGCCGAGAGTTTGTCAATACCAGGAGAAAGGTTCTGGACAAAACATGTGGACCCAAATACACGTGGCTGAAGCGAGTGTAGTGGGGTATGAGGAGAAAGGACAGAGTGTGGTATTTGGTCATCAAGAACAGAGGAGGGCATGCGATTTATAAGGTAACAAGTCGTTAGAACCGCATCCCCCCAAAAACGAGTGGGGAGGTTACCATGAAGGAGAAGGGTCCGTGTAGTTTCAATAAGATGCCGATTTTTGCGTTCGACAACCCCATTTTGCTGAGGTGTGTAAGCACAAGACATTTGGTGAAGGATGCCATTAGATGCCATACAATTTTGGAATTTTTGTGGCATATTCTTGGGCATTATCACTACGCAAAGATTGAATGGAAACACCAAATTGAGTTTTAATTTCTTTATAAAATTGCTCAAAGATAGAGAATAACTCGGACCGATTTTTCATTAAAAATAACCACGTACAACGGGAAAAGTCATCAATAAAGGTAACAAAATATCTAGACCCAAAAGTATTGATAGTACGAGAAGGACCCCAAACATCGGAGTGAACTAAAGCAAAAGGGGACGAAGCTCGTTTATTGACTCTATTAGGAAAATGACTACGAGTGAGTTTCCTTAACTGACACGACTCACAATCCAAACTAGACAATTTAGTAAGATGCGACACCAACTTTTGGAGTTTTTGAAGACCAGGATGACCCAACTGAGCATGTACTGTAAGAGGGGAATCTGTGGTTGCACAAGCCCTGGATGAGGAGAGATAATAAAGGCCATTCGACTCACATCCGGCGCCCATCATCTGTTTCGAGATCCGATCCTGCAAGGTAACATCTTTCTTAGTAAAGGTAACAGCACAATCAATGGACTCAGTCAAACGTTTAACGGAAATTAAATTAAATGGACATTCAGGAACATAAAGAACGTTGTCAACAGATAAGGAGGGGAAGAGTTGGGCAGTGCCAATTCCTCGTGCTTGTGTTTGAGTTCCACTGGCTGAGGTTAGGGTAGGTAAATAACCAGATGTAGAAATAGAGGATAAAAGAGCTTTATTACCAGTGATGTGGTCAGAAGCACCAGTATCAAGGGCCAAGAGAAGATGACTGAGAGGCGCAAGCAAATGATTTACCAGTGTGTGCACTTGAAGCAGTGGATCCAGAGTTTTGGCGATTCTCAAACCATTGGAGAAAATCTTCATAGTCAGATGGAGTTGGCGTAGCCTTAGTTGAGGTCTCAGGTGTCTCTGATGAAGGAGTCTGAGCTGCATTTACAGGACGTGGGGGACGCCCGTGTAATTTCCAACATCGATCAATGGTATGTCCTAAATGGTGGCAGTGATCACACTTAGGGCGATTCTTGGCCTTGGGTGGAGGACCACGAGAGCGACCTTGATTGTTGTCCTGAGATGCAAGTGCAGCAGTGTCACTCGGCCCAGAGATCGTCGAGAGCTCAGGAGTAGACTTAACTGACTTAATCGGGACCCGGAGAAGGACAGATGATGCAGTGGACATTGTGGGAACGGCAGCAGACCCCAAAATCCGGTCACGGGTGGCAGTTAATCCTGAGGCAAGCCATAAAGGGCGATGAGCATAAAAAATGTGCTATGTTGCTCAAGTTCCTTCATCTTTTCAGTAGCATCAGATGCGGCAGGAGGTAGTAGCTCATTAAAGTCATGAAGGGCAGCATGAACACGACCGAGATAGGTAGATATAGGACCATCGAATGCTTGTGGTGCAATGAGTGTCATCAAATCTTGACACACCCCATAGAGACGCTGAATATCATTAGTGTGAGTTCTTTAGCCTGACTCCAAACCGATTCACACGTGAGATGAGGACGGAAAATCGGTTTGATGAGAGGACTAATAGTGGACTTGATAATACTGCACAAATGAGCATCAATCTTCTCAAATTTCGTACGTTCAGTGGCGTCGGTCACACTTGCAGCATTCTTGGTGAGATGCTCCTTGTAACCTTGCCCTATCATCCATAACTGAATGTCTGAAGCCCAAGTGTCATAGTTGGAACCATCTAACTTCTCTCTAGTAAGGGGAGAAGTCACAAAATTGGTGAACAGCTTAGAGGTTTCACTGGAGGACGTCATAGTCAGTCCCAGGAGAGAGAAATCACGTCAAACAGGAGAGAGAAAGGGCTGTTTTACAGAAACACGTCCTACCGTTGCTCCAAACAGAAAAGTAAGGGCAGATTTGGAACCAAGAGAGAGAGGCGACTCCGACGAACCAAACAACGGCTGGAGAGGTGGCCAGAAGCGCCGCCACGTGCGGCGGAGACGGCGGCTGAGAGGGTTTTCTCACCGGGCAGAGAAGCGGCGCGTGGGAGCGCGTGACGGCGGTGGGGGTGGTTGGCCGGAAAAGTCGCCGGAGGTGGAAGATACGGCGGTGACAGCGACGAAAACAGTGTAACAAAGTGCCGGAATGAGACACGGCAGTGGAAGAGGGCAAACCGGAGTTGAAACACGGTTTGCCGGAAATTTTTTATCACCGGTGGATAGTGGGTCCAACAGGTAAGAACGGTTTTAGGGTTGTCCCTCAATTTCCTCTAGATACCATTAGGGATGGCAATGGGGTGGGGCGGGGGCGGGGAGTACTCCCCCGCTCCCCGTCCCCGCCCACGGGGAAAATTCCCCTCCCACGGGGCCCCGAACGGGGTAATCCCCGCGGGGATCCCCACTTACGGGTAGAAATTGCCATCCCTAGATACCATTGTAATCCATATACTTAATTCTTTTCCTAACATTTGCAGATTCTTTTCCTTAGAGCTATTGTGGTTCAAGATTTGGTCCAAACAGAAAGTGTTGTCACTTGTCAAAAGTTAGTAATTTCTATCCCCAATTCAACTTGTCATCTTGTCTAGAGTCTCTTTTACCAACTTAAAAGACTATAACTCACTCCCTTACGGTTTTCTCTCTAACTCTCAATTTTGTAATTTCATAAATATATAAATAAATGGAGTTTCGTCCGTAACTTCTCTGCCATAAATTTAGCAGATGAATAAAAAGGTGTATTAGCAGACAACACTATTCAACACAATCTAGGTGCGGATGTCTGTCTACTTAAGGCAAGAAGTGAGAATCATGTGAGTGGAGCAGCTGAATTTGATGTGAAGTGTTTTATATAATTTAGCCATTTTCACTCAGTTTTGATAGTGTATTATATTTTCAGACTAAGTTTAAATAAAGATACTATTTTGTTGCGTCAGCTAACAGTTTTTTTTGGAGCTCCCATTGGCACTCCCGTTGACACTCTCGTTGCCGCTCTATTCCATTTCCAATTCCTCGTTGTCGCTCCCGTTGATTTTATTTTTTAAGAAAAAATTGATTCATTTTAGTAGTTTTAATAGAGAGATTATAGTAAATTATAAACTATAAATTATTTAATTATTGAAATTTGGCACTCCAGTTGGCACTCACGTTGCCGCTCTCGTTGCCGATGTCGTTGTTAGTCTCTCGTTGCCGCTCCCGTTACCACATGTTTTCTCCTTTTTTTCTATTTGATTTAATATTAATTTAATCATATTCATTTAATTATAAAAAAATTATTTTGTAATTTTTGGCAGTGGTTAATTTTTTTTTGACAATTATTAGTGGTTAAATTGATTGATTTTATTTATTACCTAAAAAATTTATTGATTTTGTAGTTTTAATAGAGAGATTATAATAAATAGTAAATTTTAGATTATTTAATTATTGAGTGTAATATTAATTTAATAATTTATTTTTTGGAAAAAACAATTTTGAAACTATTGTTAGAGGTATAGATTATTTTGACAATTGGTATTTGGTAGTGATTAAATTGATTAATTTTAATCGTTTGAGTATATTATAAAAATAGTAAAAAAAAACTGTTTTTAGTAAAAAAAAGACAAAAAATTGTTTTTTTTATTGAAAAAAACTGAAAAAAAAATTATTTTTTAAAAAAACTGACATGCTGACGCATTTTAGCACAGTTTTTTTTTTGTTTTTGTTTTTTTCTGACACATGCAGTTTTTAAATTTTTTTGTTTTTTCTAACGCGGGTCAGTGCAGTATTTTATTTTCTGACGCTGACGCGTGCAGTATTTTTATTGTTTTTTTTTTCTGCTTGCAGCTTTTGCTGTGTTTTTCAGTTCTTTTTGTCAGAATTATTTTTTTGTCGGCTGAAAAAGCAAAAAACTGTTGTTTTTTGTATTTTTGCAGTGAAATGACGAAAATGTACGAAAATTTGTACACGTGGCGGCTGGCTAAAATGTATAAAAAAGTAATTTTCCTAGCACTTGTTTTGATTATAATAGAGTAGATGCATTAATTTTAGATGCATTAATTTGAACTTTAATTTTCTTTTGAAATATTTAGGTGTATCATTGTTTTGATTGATATCAACAAGGTTTAAATAGTTTTTACCCCCCTGCAAAAATACCCATTATCCAGTTACCCCCCTGCAAAAAAAAAGGTTTAAAAAACACCTTGTAAAATGTAACGTTATCCAGTTACCCCCATGCTGTTAACTTTTCTGTTAAAAAAATCTAAAATGTAATTTTATCCAGTTACCCCCCTGACGTCAGTGCCACGTGTCACCATATTATTGGGTCTCTGTGACACGTGGCACTGACATGCCACGTCGGCATCTATGTCACCACTGCCACGTGGCACTGACATGCCACGTCAGCAACCAATGGATGGCTGCCACGTGGCAGTGTTGTTAATTCAAAATAAATCTTTAGAATGCCTAAAGTGAGACTTGAACCCATGACCCCTTACTCACACCCACAACTCCCAACCATTGAGCCAAATTAGTACTTGTGATTATTAACTCATCTACTAATATATATTACATAATTGTCAATTAAATTAAAAAAAAAAATCTGGGTTGTTCTTCATCATCATCATCATATACAAACCTTCAATGCCACAATGGACTCCAATTCAACTTGGTAGGCCTAAAATTCCACAAACCAAACAAAAATGAAAAATTGAAAAAACCCACATTCAACTGTCTCTGCTGAAAAATTGATCATTCTCCTCTGTCTCTGCTGCTGAGCCTTATCCAACTGTTCCAAAACAGGGCGTCCTCTTTTTCCTCTCACTCCTCCTCCTTCAACCATCTCCACTCCATTCCCAAACCCTATCAGCGACCCTTCAACACTCTCCACCCCACGGAACACAGGATCCACCGAAAACATGCCACTCCCACCGCCGCCGCTCAAAGTCTCCGTGAGGGGCATCGTCGACAGTTCTTGGAACGTCGGGAATAGAGATTTGGGCGTCGAGGAGGGTGGAATCTTGGGAAATGGGGAGGAAATTGGCGGTGGTGAATTGCGGTTTGGAGGAAGGACGAGAAGGTGGATCTGAATTTCTTGAATTTGAAGACGCCATCAAATTCGACGACGCCATTGATCCTTAGGGCTTTTGGTTGATTGAAATTTGAAATTGGGATGATGATGATGATGAAGAACAACCCAGATTTTTTTTAAATTTAATTGGCAATGATGTAATATATATTAGTAGATGAGTTAATAATCACAAGTACTAATTTGGCTCAATGGTTAGGAGTTGTGGGTGTAAGTAAGGGGTCATGGGTTCAAGTCTCACGTTAGGCATTTTAAAGATTTATTTTGAATTAACAACACTGCCACGTGGCAGCCATCCATTGGTTGCTGACGTGGCACATGTCAGTGCCACGTGGCAGTGGTGACATAGATGCTGACGTGGCATGTCAGTGCCACGTGTCACAGAGACCCAATAATATGGTGACACGTGGCACTGACGTCAGGGGGGTAACTGGATAAAATTACATTTTTCATCTTTTTAACAGAAAAGTTAACAGCAGGGGGGTAACTGGATAACGTTACATTTTACAAGGTGTTTTTTAAACTTTTTTTTTTTGTAGGGGGGTAACTGGATAATGGGTATATTTGCAGGGGTAAAAACTATTTAAACCTATCAAGAACAACGGATTGTGTTACACGCCTTTTGAGGTTTTTAATAATGTGGTACTGTTACTCTTTCTTTCCATATAGTTTGGATACTCTTTCCATATGCTTAATTCTTTTCCTAACATTTGTAGATTCTTTTCCTTAGAGCTTTCGTGGTTCAAGATTTGGTCCAAACAGAAAGTGTTGTCACTTGTCAAAAGTTAGTAATTTCTATCCCCAATTCAACTTGTCATCTTGTCTGGAGTCTCTTTTACCAACTTAAAGACTATAACTCACTACCTTACCGTTTTCTCTCTAACTCTCAATTTAGTAATTTCATAAATTTATAAACAAATGGAGTTTCATTCGTAACTTCTCCGCCATTGTTAGGTGCTTGAGAAGCTTCTAGCAAAAGGGAGGCTAGAGATCCCTGTAATTTTATTGATCACGAAGGAATGGTAACCATACACGGAGGAGACTACTCCCCTTGATAGGTAGCTGGGTTCCCAGCACCTCCTCTTGCTACTTATTTCTTAATTCTCAAAAGCTACCTTCTCCTTTCACCACCAATCCTATTTATAACTCATAGGATAGGGGAGGGGAAAGGTTACCTAACTAGAAAAGACTCAACTAATTCTACCTAACTATAACAGACTCAACTAACTCCTAAACTAACTAGAAACATAAAAACAATAATAACTAACTATTAAACAAACTGACTCAGTTTGTTTAAGGTACACCAGCCTTATTATTTATTTATTCCTCCTAGCATAGAACTTAATAGGTCTAACAATACTCTCCCCTTGTGAAGCAACCTTGTCCTCAAAGTTAAATGTTGGAAATTGTTGTTGAATCTGTGTAGTTTCCTCCCATGTAGCTTCTTCCTCTGTCTGGTGTTCCCACTGTACTAAGATATGTTCGATTGATCGCCCTTGTTGCTCCACTGTTCTTGTTCTTAGCACTCTAGCTGGATAGAATTGAACCGTAGGTGCTTGCAGTTCTTCTGGTAGTTCTTCCTCCACAGAATGATCCCCTATGGCCAGTTTCAATTGTGAAACATGAAACACAGTGGATTCTTGCAGTGGTTGGCAGTTGTAACTTAAATGCTACTGCTCCCACCTGTTTCAGTACCAAGTAGGGCCCATAATATCTGGCTGCTAGTTTTGGGTGCAGCCTAGTAGGCATGGTGGATTGCCTCTGAGGGGTGATCTTCAAGTAAACTAGGTCTCCCTCCTTTATGTGGGCTGGTCTTCTGTGCATATTGGCATACTTAGTCATCTGCTCTTGAGCTCGCCTTAAGTGATCCTTTAGTTGTCTCAAGGCTTCATCCCTGGTGGCTAGGTCCTGAGCTACCGCTTCAACCAAGGTTTCTCCAGGCACGTACCTACTGATTGATGGTGGTGGCCTTCCATAGACGGTTTCAAATGGTGTACATTTTGCTGCTCCTTGGTAGCTAGTGTTGTACCAATATTCAGCCCATGGTAAACATTCTAGCCAGGTCTTAGGTTGTTCAGAGCAGAAGCATCTTAGGTAAGTCTCTACGGTTCTGTTTAACACTTCTGTTTGCCCATCAGATTGAGGATGGTATGCAGTGCTCATCCTTAACTTAGTGCCCTGTAATTTGAAGATCTCTTGCCAAAAGTGGCTCAGGAAGGTGGGGTCCCTGTCATTGACAATAGAAACTGGGACGCCATGCAATCTCACTATTTCTTTGACAAATGTTTCAGCTAGGGACCTGGCTGTGAAGGGGTGTTTGATGGGGATGAAATGCCCATACTTACTAAGCCTGTCCACCACTACCAATATGGTATCCTATCCCTTCACCTTAGGTAAACTGACTATGAAGTCCATGCTCAAGTCCTCCCTGTCATACCCCAATTTTGTCCGGCTTAGGTCCAAACCCTAATTTTCCACACAAAAATAAATTATGCATCATTTTTAGGGTTAGAATGCACGTTTTGGGAAGTTAGAGTCAAAAAGGGCATTTTGGTCATTTCTCACAAAAGGGTCTCTAAAAACAATTTTTGCAATAGGCCTCATGCATCAAATTAGGGTTTTTGAAAGATATGTTGTGCATGCATGGCAAGCTTTGGAAAATATTTTATGCAAGCATGGCAAAGACCTAAAAGCATTTTTGTGGAAAGCAAGAATTGATTTCTATTCTTTTCTAAAGGCTCAAGAATCGATTCCTCATTGTGTTAACTAAGTAAGGAATCGATTTTCACCTATGCAAAAGGTCCTGAAAATCGATTCCCACCATTTCCAAAGGCTCAAGAATCGATTCCTCATTGTGTTAACTAAGTAAGGAATCGATTTTCACCTATGCAAAAGGTCCTGAAAATCGATTCCCACTATTTCCAAAGGCTCAAGAATCGATTCCTCATTGTGTGAACTAAGTAAGGAATCGATTTTCATCTATGCAAAAGGTCCTGAAAATCGATTCCCACTATTTCCAAAGGCTCAAGAATCGATTCCTCATTGTGTTAACTAAGTAAAGAATCGATTTTCACCTATGCAAAAGATCCTGAAAATCGATTCCCACTAATTTCTAAAGCCCAAGGAATCGATTCCTTTGTTTTCTAAAAACAAAGAATCGATTATACTATATTTTGCCTTCATCAAACAATCGATTCATCCTTGCAATAAATGTTTTTTAAAAATTCTACGCTTTCCTAAGCCTATAAATAGGCAGCCTCAAGTCACATTTTGAGGAGGAGATTTCACGAAATCAGAAAACACACACACACACATCTCACAAGATCAGAGAAGAATTGCTCCAGAGACATTTCACGAGATCTGAGAAGACAACTCTCGCAAATCTCATTTTCCAGTTCTACGCTTCATTTTTGCTCTATTCGCGCCGTTGGTCCGTCCGGGCTGATCTCCTGCAAGGGTTAGTCGGGGTTTGTGTTCTTCAGATTTGTAATATCTGTCTTCATCAGAGGTATTTCAGTCTTTTCATTTGTTAATATTTAGTTATTGTGATCCATGTGATTTAACTTAGCTATAGCGTTTATCTACTCGTTCTTGTATATTATCATCCATTGTTGATGACGAACCATATGATTCCCACTTATGCCTAGTGCATCATGTTCTAAGTGGTGAAGATGGTCTCGGGTGATTCGGCTTGTCCCTTTTAAACCCTTTCAAAAACATTTTTTAGAACTACGTCGCTTTGATTCCCATTTAGGATACGTAGGAGCGAGCCACGTTCTCAGTTTGTTTAAGGTACACCAGCCTTATTAAGGTACACCAGTCTTATTATTTATTTATTCCTCCTAGCATAGACCTTAATAGGTCTAACAGCCATAAATTTAGCAGATGAATAAAAAGGTGTATTAGCAGACAACACTATTCAACACAATCTAGGTGCGGATGTCTGTCTACTTAAGGCATGAAGTGAGAATCAAGTGAGTGGAGCTGCTGAATTTGATGTGAAGTGTTTTATATAATTTAGCCATTTTCACTCAGTTTTGATAGTGTATTATATTCTCAGACTAAGTTTAAATAAAGATACTATTTTGTTGTTAGGGGTTGATTGATATATGTTGTACTCATCTTGCTTTTCTTAGGGTCTGTTTGGGAGCTTTGAGAGGAGGGGAAAGGAAGGGAGGGGAGGGGAGGGGAAGTGAGGAGGAGGGGAGGGTTAACCTTGCCCTTGTTTGGATGTTACCAATGGTGAAAAGGAGGGAGATGGAAGGCTAACTATACAAATAGACAATTTTGCCCTTATCTTATAAAATCCTCACCTTGTGGGCTGTTGCACTATGTTTTTCATGGGATTATTAACGTTGGACACACCTCACTTTCATTGCTTCTTTTTCCTAATATTTTTTTAAACACACTTTTTTAACTTAACATTGTTTTTTTAACAAAACACCATTTATTTTTATTTTTATTTTCTTTAACTTCAACGTTGCTTTTTTAATTAACCAAGAATTTGTATTATTTTTTTAAAATATTAATATCAATTATCTACCTTCTAACAATTATACATACACTTTTTTTACCAAAGTAAATTATATATACACTCTTTTTACCTAAGTCAGTTGGTAATTCTTCAAATTTATTTAATACTATTTAATTTTAATCAAAATTTAATTACATTATAAAATGATAATTTTAATCTTGTATAAAAATTAAGAGTAATATTTTTTTTATTTTCAAAAAAGTACAAACTATTGAGCATAAAAAAAAGCAAACAAGTTGAAATTCAATATTTCGCTAATAGAACTTTGGGAAATATTGGCCATAAATTTATATAAACTTACATATCATTGAACATAATAAAAAAGGCAAACAAATTGAACATTAAATTCAATATTTAACTTGAAAATTAGAAAATTCAAAATAAGATAATGCTCATCAAAGTCAGAATTACAAAGAGATCGTTTTTGAAATAAAATAGACAATGGTAATTGTAATGCATTATCAATTCGTCTCCTTAACACCATATTCTTTTATCCTAATATAATTCTCATTAGAGACCAAAACATCATTTCCTTTCTTGAGAGTCGACTTCAAAGAAACCGACATAAACATTCATTACCTGCACCCAAAGAAAAGCACAAGATACGTCAACCTAGCAAAACAGAATTGTAATGAAGTTGTCAAAAACCGGCATAAACATTCATTATTTGGCTATAAGTCTATGATAAGGCAATAGAAGAATCATTGGGATCCTATAAACTCTTATGTAGTAAAACCAATAAACCATGGATTTGATCCTATAAATTACAGCAGGTAACATAAATTACCTTGATGATCCAGAAGCTTCTTCAGGATCTTCTAGGAGCTATACTGAATCAAAAAGCATAAACCAGAATATTTGCATTATTAAATTGGTAATTCCAAATTTATAATTGTTTGATAAGAGTAAGAGGTGTGGTACTAGGTGATTAAACTACTTGTCGTCAGTGACAGATCATTTATAACTAACAAACCAAATCTGATATGTTGAGACCCATTCACCAAAAACTGGGTGATTCAACTACTCTTATGGCCCATTTATTTTGAGATAAACCAGCAGGATTAATTGCATATAAAACATGAAGAATCAAAGCTCACTAGCTGCTGAATAAGTTGACATTATGAACAAATATGATACAAATTATCATCCATCTGATACAAATCATAGCAGAAATCAACCACATGATAGTGTCTCTCAGCGGACTTACCTGGACTGCTATTTCAATTTTCACATAAATTTACACTTGATAGCAGAAATCATTTATCATCCATTTGATACAATTTACAAATTATAGCTATGAATTAGATCAAAATATGGACTACAATTTCAATTTACACATACACAGTTGCAGTGTTCAACTACCCTTCTGGTCAAGACTCAGTAATTCAAGTAAACAACCAAGACTATGAAAACCGCAACACTGATACATCTTCGGAAAATTCTCTGATGGCCACACAATAATCAAACTAAAGTAAACATAAATAAGAAGAAGGACTGTATCACATCAACAAAGTATAACCTAGCAATAACCATAAATAATAGATATTAACAAAACAATTTACATGATTATCAAAGAAATGGACTGTATCACATTAACTGTATAAAAAGAAGGACTTTTATCATCATCATCATGATTATCACCTAGCTACCTAAATCTTCCTGAAAGGATCAATCACTTTCTGTTTGACTAACACAAGTAAAAAGGGTTTCCTTTTAGCAAATTAACATACCCAGATAGTAAAATATAAAGAAATACAGATTCCATTGTTTCAAGTATATCAGTTCAGAGCAACAAGTCAAGAATGCATCAATGAGCAGAGCATGCTGTCAAGTTTACACAAAGGAATTTCAAAGAAATGTAATTTTCAAACCAGACATGCTGTCAAGTTATGACAAAAATGAACATACAAATATGTCTTGGGACAGTTACAAAACAGGTCTAAAACAACTGACAAAAATTAACTCTGACAGTGCTTTGCTGTGAAATTTATGGTATTGTTCGAGCAATACAAACCACTGATACTCAGGGTCAAAACATATTTTATTCTCAATGAACTAACAAACACGAGAAATTTTAGAATAAAAGATTGTAATAACAAACCTGGGTTGGTTCAGCAAAGGAGGATGATGTTAACTTCTGAAATATAGTGCTGCACCGGATCCATTTGATCTTGTAATATCACCATGTTGAGTCAAGTAAAGAAAGCATAATTTAGTGTATATATACAACAGAAGTATATTAAACATTTCTACTTATGGAGTAGGCATTCTTCAAGAAAAGGAAACATATTAAATGCATGACTCAAACAAAATTTAGTAGTCAAGAACTATTGATACATTTTGATCACATCAATTAAATAGTAATCACAATCAAACATA
Source organism: Astragalus membranaceus (assembly GCA_039519185.1). Lineage (NCBI taxonomy): Eukaryota > Viridiplantae > Streptophyta > Magnoliopsida > Fabales > Fabaceae > Astragalus > Astragalus membranaceus. The sequence goes on from CM076853.1 coordinate 19,425,592, forward strand.
CACATATTCATCACAACAGTGCAAGAAACCAAGAATTGATTCAAGCCTAACACCAACAAAAAATTCACAAAAACAGTACTTATGTAGTAGTTGTGATCAAAGAACAGGAAAGGTTAACTTCTCCAACTTCTCAATACCTGCAGTGTTTCTCAAATCTATTATTAACAAAGAAGCTGATGATCATAATTCAGCGGTTATTGAATCAACCGAATGATCACATGGATTTCAAGAACAAATATAATTTAAAAAGTCTAAAACAAGCTTATTCATTCTACAAATAAGCTTCATTGTGAAACCAAGAATGAATCACATCACACTCAAGCAACCCAAACGAAAATAGAAACCAACAATAATCAGGAAAACAAAACTGACTAACAACTATTGAAAGCTAAATAGAAACCAAAACGAAAATGATGTCTACCTCTGTCATCATCAGAAACTAATTATTGTAGAGAATCAATTGGAACATACATGAGTTGATTCAGCACTTGTTCAAATGTCACTCAAGATTCGTTGACCTAGATTTACAAAAAATAGGAAATTAATTAATCTATTTAAACAAAAATAGAGCAAATCTGGAAAATCAGAAGAAAAAAAACCCCAAACCTAGAGAGATCGAGAGAGAAGTAGATCGAGATTCAAGAGAGACAAAGAGCGAGATCGATTCGAGAGACAAGCTGAGTGAGATCAAGAGAGAACCTGGCGAGATCAAGATCGAGAGAGAAGAGGGCGAGATTGAGATGGAGAGACATGAGAATGAAGCAGAACGATCGAGAGAGAGAAGCGCTACGGGGAGAGATAGTTCTGCGTGTGAATTGTGAATGAGACTGAAATGTAATTTTTGAACTATAGTAAGGGTAAAATGGTCATTGTGCATCATAAACCTCCTAACCCCCCCCCCAAATTGGGGGAATTCGAAAATGGACCATCAGGAGGGTTTAGGAGGGCTTACCAAAATCCCCAAAACCACCCCCTTATTTTTTTAAACTCCCAAACAAGGGGTTCCTTCCCCACAAGCCTCCCCTTCCCCTCCCTTCCCCTCCCAACTCCCCCTCCCAAACAGACCCTTAGACTTTATTCGCTCCCTTTCCAAAAAGGCATTGAACAAACGCAACCAAAATCAATCATCAAATTGGAGAATTGCATAGCAATAGAGAGCAAATCCATGAAAGTTATATTCTAAACACTATTTCTCTTAAAATTATATTCTGGGCTAGTCATACTTTAATTTGGTACTGTTATTCTCTCCATACAGTTAGTTTTGAATAGTTAATTCTTTTGCCCAAATGGGTAAATTCAGCTATAAATCCAAACACATTTGTCCCTTCAAGCATGGTGGCTGAAGCTGGTAGTGGTGGTAGTTATGAAGGGTGGTGAAGGCCGCATAATTAAGTACTCTCTGGTCTAACTGATATAATTTTTGCTGCTTCGATACAGCTTGGTGTATTCTCAGTTATTGAATTTTTTTTAGGGGGATTTATATCACTTTCTGCTGTATTTATAGAAATTCTAACTTTATGAAAGGATTTCAACTGATATGAAAGGAAAATGTGGAGAATTTTATTGATAGTCCTGGTTTAGAGTTCCAGCAAACTTTGGCGAAAACAATTCGAGTGTTTTCTGCTCTCCACACTTTTACAAGTCAATATTCTGCATGCTATTACAATTGAATGCTGGCTATTTATAATAAGCCCCCTACTAACTGTTACAGTAATTCTGTTTTACTAACAGAATTAACAACATTACATCACTACCAGAACTAACAAGAATAACAGTACTAACAGAAATAACTAACAGTCATTTATTCCTTCTAACGTATACTTTCTTAACTAGAGGCATCCTATCAATACTCCCTGTTGTGACCGTGACCCTGACGTAGACGGCCCAAAAATTGATTATTTCAGGGAGTCGCCACCCAATTTATTTAATAGGGAAATTGAGAAAAACCTACTTTTGATTTACGGTCTGCGTAACCTAGGTTGGACTCAGGAGTCGGTTATGCAAAGGGAAGGGCGAAAACCTAATTTCACTACACCCCTAATACATCTGTCCTAACTCCTAAGACAGTTACCCTAAATCTGATTGTGCGAGTATTAATAAATTACATAATTGTTTGTCTTACCCCAAAAATAAAATAGAATAATATTTAGTAAAATAAATAAATAAATAAAAAACTAATTATTTACAAAGAAATAAAATAAGAACTAACTTAAAAAAATTTAATTTTGACTTGACGGGGAAGCCCCGCTCCTACGTACCCTCAGGTGCAATGAGGAACTCAAAAGTCACATAGTTCTTTCTGAAAAATTTTGTTGGTTGGTTGATTTTATTTTTGAAGGGGTTTAAGATCAAAGCTGTACAGCTAAAGTCTCTTAAACCGGGATTGACAAGATGTCACATTTCAGCCAATCCCTCTTTTTGTATTTTTTTAGAAAATAGGTGTTAAAGAAAAGAAAATTGATTATTTAGAAAAAGACCAATTTAGCTTGACGGGAAGGCCCCGCTCCTACGTATCTCCGTGTGCGGAGAATCAAAGGCTACGTAGTTCTTGGGTAGAAAATGTTTGTGTGTTGGTGTTTTTTTAATATAGGGATTTCAGGACTCTTGTGCTGTGCCGCTCATTCATCCTAGAACGATGACTAACCGATTGTACAGTCGACTTAGTCCCCTATTTTCTGAAAATGGAGTTTTTTGTAGTTTTGAAAATGGTTTGATGTGTGGAGTGATTTGATTTTATTTAAATAGGTATTTTAGGACTCTTGAGTCGTACGGCCCATTCATCCTAAAATGATGACTAACCCGACTGTACAGTCGACTTAATCCCCTATTTTGAAAATTTGATTTGTGAAAAGAAATGTGTTTGTACTTTTTTAATTTAGAGATTATTTGTTTTGAATAGAGATTTTAGGACCTGATCCGTACGGTTCATTCGTGGTCCTAAAAAGCAGACTAACTCGACTGTACAGTCGACTTAATCCCCTATTTATATTTTTGAAAAAATAAAATAATTTGTGTATTTAAAAAATTAATGAAGACACTAACAATTAATAAAGAGTAAAGTTAATAAATAAATAACTATACATATAAATAAATAAATGAATAAACAATAAATAATTATTTACATAGATAAATAAACAATATAAATAATAAATAAGTATGTACATAAATAAACAGTATACATAATAAATAAATATGTACAAAAAAAATAAATAAAATAACTAAATAAATGCAAAACTAACCTCAAGCTGATCAATGCGATCAACGCCGAAACAGACCGAGCAATCGGACCATATCAACCGCGAACCGGACTCCTATATGGTCCGTTTTCACCCGAAAACGCCAAGTAAAGGACCTCAACGACCATCTCAAAAAGAACTAAAGACGGGCTTTTAATCTAATGGACTGCAAAAGCTAGCCCAAAGAATTAAAGACAGGCTTTTAATCTAATGGACTGCAAATGCTAGCCCAAAAGATCACTTACCCTATCAATCACCCATTTCCATAGTCTTTGCATCTCAACCTCTTTTATAGCCAAATGCTAGGTAGTTCTTGCTTCTCCCAAGCAATGTGGGACTAAAACAAAATAGAGAAAGTCATTCCCGTTTTTCTCAAACCAGCCCTTGTAACAGTGTGATTCCGGATTCGTTAACCGTTGAATCATCGTTGTTTTTTTGACACCAGGTTCATGAGACATCCATATTCACTTCTACCGTTCGGATCGTCGAAACGAGGTCTGAGGAGAGAGAAATTGCTTTTGCAAAAGTAGAAAAAGCAACTCCCGTTTTTCTCAAACCAGCCACCGTACAAGTGCGATTCTGGATTCGTTAACCGTTGGATCGTTTTCGTTTTTTGCCAGAAGGTTTTTGAGACATTCATCTTCACTTTCACCGTTCGGATCGTCGAAATGATGTCCGAAGAGAGAGAAATCACCATTGCAAAGTAGCTGCAGTTTTGGGTATTTGGTTTATTTTTGTATTTTTGTAACTTTGGCATTCTTGAGCCAAGTCATGTACATGGACATTCTCCTTTTTTGTAATAATAATTTTTTATTGCACCTCCCTTTTTTATTTTCTTTTGTAATTTGTATTATTTCTTATCTATTTTATTTTTTTTATTTCGGTTTTTTAATTAAAGATATTGTAACAAGAAAAATAAATTAAATCTACTTTGTAATTTTTTGAGTTAGCATGTTTAACCACTAAAAAAGGTAATAATAACGCAAAATTAGTAAATTAGCGCAAAATGACCTATTCGAGGGATTAGGAATCAAATATACGCGGAAAACATATTTTGTGATTTTTTTTTGAAAAAGTAAAAATGTACCGGTTAAAATTGGGTGTTCACACATTTATTTAATATTAACTATATGATTCAAGTAATCTTTTCTATTGTGGTTGATAAGTCACAGAATGAAAAGCTCATCTATTGTCTGACCACAACAATAGATAAACCACATGTTATTTTATATGAAATTTTTGACTAATAAGCCTTCTGTCTCACAGGAACCACATATGCAAGGAGATACAACATTGTTCACCTTCTGTCGATTCAATCTCTACTCAATTTGCAGATATTAACACCAAGACTCTACCATGGCATTTTTTATACTTTAGTTACTAAGATAAACATGTATAATATTCACAATTCAATCTTTGGGAGCCGTTATCTTAAATGAGTGAAACTGACTATTTAGTTTGTTCCAGTACCTTGCCTAAGGATGAGAATCCGAGATGAGCAATTGGTAGATCAAGTCTTCAAGTCGTCCTCTCCCATGCCAAGGTCGGATGTATTTGCTGGAAGTGGTCTTCTCCCGAAGTTGAGCTCGGTTGGGTTGGTACCTGCAGACACTCCGATGCTCAAGTCAGCAATCAGAAGTCAGTGAGAGGTACTAATGAGCGAAACGTACCTGATTTCAGAGATTGATGCTGTATTTATAGATGCTGGAGGGGGTCTCCTATTAATTACCTGACCTCACACTACACCCTGCCAATCCTGCACAAGAAACCTCATAGTGTTGTTCCTACACATGTTTAAGGGAGTAACACTGACTGCAACCTATTTCAGTCATCTAGCAATGCTAAATCTTTAGGTACTTCCTATCGTTTATCTTAATTTTTTAACTATGACAATTTGCATCATACCTATAAGACATACATTTGTTCCTTATCAGTAATTAATGAACCAAAGAATTAAGTGCGGCATGATTACTTAAAATTGACAACGAATCAAGATATTGTAGCTTTAGAAAAGAATCAAACATTGATCCTCATTGACTACTTTGAAACCTTCTCACTAGTAGTTAAAAATTTAAAATGACTACAATTCGAGTTAATTAGATGTAAACAAAGCTTTATTACCCAGAATCTTAACAGAGAAGTCTACATGACCATTCCTCTCGGGTTCAAGCTTTCTTAACCCAACCATGTGTGCAAACTTGTCAAGTTCCTATATGGCCTTAAACAATCTAGTAGGAAATGGAATCCTGAGCTTACATCAATCTTATTTCAGTTGGGATATGTTGTAAATAGTAATTTTTCGCTATTATTAGTAGTCCATGTACTAGACCCATTAGGTTTAATTACTTGTCTATATAATAAGATTAGTGGGTGTAATTATACACAATTGATAATATATTCAGTATATTTTACCCACATGGTATCACGAGCTCTCGATCTTGAGAGACTTGCTACCGCATAAACCCTAGCCGTCTTAATTGCGGTAAACCCTACTCAAACTAATTGTGAATCTTTCCTGCCTTCATTGCAATATTTTTGCATTTTCTGTGCACTTCCCACTTCAGCCAGATCTGTTTCTCACTAACTGCCCAGATCTGCATTTGTGGTTCTGCCCAGTTTTTTTACTATTTCTGGCCGTACATCCTTTTAAGGCTTTTCATCACTTTCCTCGACCCGTTTACGCTCACCGCCCCTGCCATCAAGACCGATCGCCCAAGACCGGCCAGAACCCAAAATTTTTCGGCCAACAGACCACCGACGCGCTGCCACTCTACGGCGACTTTCCGGGCACGTGACAGCCACGTGCCACCCTCCTCAACGCCGCTTCTCATTAGACTTCTCCAGATCATAGATCGGCCTCTCCTGCCTCTGTTTTGGGGGTCTTTTCCACGTTTTGAGTACTTTGATTTTTGAGTAACCTTGGAGACATTTTGCTCTATTTTTGGGGATACAGTATTTGCTCTTTTTTTTTGCTCTCCCAGCAACTGTTGGAGTTCTTGGAAGCTGTCATCTTTTCAATTCAGACATTTTTTGGGACTTATTCAAAGCTCACATTTTGGCACCTATTGGCGTTCTTAGACACCACCACCGTTCAGATTCAACAATTTGTTTGTGGGTTATTATTATTCGAAGCTCATTTTTAGTTACGGTTATCGCTCTTTCGGCAACTTCGGACACGGTTACTGTGTTTGTCTTTCAGTTGTTGCCTTGTTTTCTTCAGTTATTGACATAGATGGTTGATAATATTGCTATTGATTACTCTTTATCATTCACCGAGGATGAGGTGAATCGTTTAAAAGCCCTACTTGACTCTCTCAGTAAGCCTTCTGGAACTTGTTCTCTACCAATGACCAGTATTAGCGTATGCTCTCGATCTTTTAATATTTGCGGTAAAATCCCTAAGGATGCTTGGATTTTGGATTCTGGTGCCACCGACCACATGACATTCAATTCCTGTTTATTTTTGTCCTATACCTCATCTGAGAGGAATTGTTATGTTACAATTGCTAATGGTTCTTATGCTCGTATTGATGGCTCTGGGAGTGTTAACTTGCTACCGTCACTTCAATTACAGGATGTGCTACATGTTCCCACACTCTCTCACAATTTAATATTTGTTCGTAAACTCACTCGTGATCAGAATTGTAAAGTAACCCTTTTCACTTCTTATTATGTTTTTCAGGATCTGACCATGGGAAAGACATTTGAAGTTGCTAAGGAAAAGGGAGGGTTATACTACTTATCTGATGAACCAAATTGTTCGAAGGTGCTGGCTTCCTGCTTGCAGACTGAGTCTTTTGAGTCTTCTTATTCTGCCGCACAAGTTTGGCTTCAGCACAAACGTCTTGGTCATCCTCCATTATCTTTTGTTAAGTCTATGTTTCCTTCCTTATTTTTACATCATCCAGTTGAGTCTTTTAAGTGTGAAGTTTGTGAGTTAGCTAAACATCATCGTGTCTCTTTTCCTCCTAGTTCCAATAAAAGTGCTGACCCTTTTGATCTTATACATTCTGATATTTGGAGACCTGCACCTATTTCTAATGTTTTGGGTGCTAAATGGTTTGAGTCATTTATTGATGATTGTACTCGAGCAACTTGAATTGTTTTGGTGAAGGATAAATCAGAAGTACCAGAATTATTTATCATATTTTATCACATGGTGCAAACACAATTTGGCAATGGCATTAAAAGAATTCGCTCTGACAATGGCAAGGAATATGCCAATCAGAGTCTTTCAAATTTTACCAGTCAACAAGGAATTCTTCATGAGTTTACATGTGTCGACACCCCACAACAAAATGGTGTCGCAGAAAGAAAGAATCGTCATTTATTTGAAGTTGCTCGAATGTTAGTTAATGCCATGTTCAGTTTATGACTTCACAGTTTTCTTTTGTTCCTGTTTTGCAATGTCTTGAATCTCGAGTGTTTGGTTGTGTTGCTTTTGTCCATTTTTACAAACAGCACCGAAGTAAGTTGGATCCTCGTGCAGTCAGATGCATTTTTGTGGGTTATCCTCCCGACAAGAAAGGATATAAATGTTATCATCCTCCTAGTCGTAAGTACTTTATCTCTAAAGATGTCACGTTTCATGAGAATGTATCCTACTTCACTCTTCCTCAGCTTCAGGGGGAGAGCATTCATAATGATTTGGAATCTGAGTCTGAGTTTCTATTCCTACCTGAGTTTCCTGTGACTCCTGTCTTAAGTCCTACTACTAGTCCTACTTCCACAAGTCCTACTATTGAGTCTCCTACTTGTATTTTGGTTCCTCCTTTGTCTTCTGTTTTGCAGGAACCATCATCTTCGACACCAGTAAATACTAAGGCGGGTGAACCAACTTTGGTGTATCAAAGAAGAAGTAAACCCGACCTGCTCCAGACACAACCTCAATTGCCTGAACCGGAGGTAAGTACTGAAATTAACCCTCTTGTTAGTGATTCCCACAGTTTTGACACTAGTGACACTAACACAAATGATTTGCCTATTGCTTTGAGGAAAGGGAAAAGGTCTTCTGCCAAATACCCTATTTCTCAATTTGTCTCCTCTAAGCATCTTTCCTTGCTACATCAAAATTTTGTTGCAGCTATTGACTCTGTAAGAATCCCTGCATCAGTACAAGAGGCACTAAAAGATAAAAATTGGGTTCAGGCTATGAATGAAGAGATGAAGGCACTTGAGAAGAATGAAACTTGGGAGATTGTTGAGAAACCAGGGGACAAGAAACCTGTTGATTGTAGATGGATCTACACAGTCAAGCACAAATCAGATGGTACTCTTGATCGGTACAAGGCAAGACTGGTGGCAAAAGGATACACTCAAACTTATGGAATTGATTATGAGGAGGCATTTGCTCCAGTGGCAAAAATGAATACAGTTCGTGTTTTACTCTCTCTTGCTACGCATTTTGGTTGGGACTTGCACCAGTTTGATGTTAAGAATGCTTTCTTGCATGGCAATTTAGAAGAGGAGGTGTACATGGAGATTCCACCAGGATTTGGTCCCACTAATGGAACGAATGTGGTTTGCAAACTGATAAAAGCTTTATATGGACTAAAACAGTCTCTTCGGGCATGGTTTTGGAGGTTTTCAAAGGAAATGTTGCAACTTGGCTATAAGCAAAGCTAGGGAGATCATACACTTTTCTTCAAACATTCACAGGGTGGTAAACTGAGAGTACTTCTCACTAGTGGAAAAATGGGATTCAAAGTCGGACCTTTCGGACATTTAAAGTTGGACATTCACCGGACTTCTATCAAAGCGACTTAGAAAGTATGTTTTTTTAAAGTCAGATTAAGGTCCGACTTAAAAAGTACGTTTTTAAGTCGGATTATTAGTGCGTCCGACTTTAATTATGGCCTGTGGAAAACCTTTAACGTCGAGTTTTTTTTTGAACTCCAACTTTAATTATGGCCTATGGAAAACCTTTTAAAGTCGGACGTTAGTTGCGCCCGACTTTAAATGTTCCTTTTTTAAAAAAAAAAACTTTTTTTGTAGCTTCCCCTAAATTGATTGACTGTTCTGCAAGACAACAGAACTGAGGCAAGAGAAGGAAACAACAATGAAAAAAAATGCATGATGCCAGGTTGCCAAGCATCATTAAATCACTCAAGCCTAATGTGTGTTAAGGCCATATCATATCCCAAGGCAAAAACCAAAAATGAAAAAATAACAACAAAAACAAAATCTAAATGTAAAACCATTTTCTACAAATCATACATGTCAGTTGCACTATCTATAGATTCTTCTAGCTGATCAACATCAATTGCAACTTCATCTGTTGTAGCTGAAAGGGATTTTTTGTGATGATTCTTTTGGTGCCTTGATTTAAGAATCCGCGTCAAAACTTGGACTATGTCTCTCATCGAAGGTCGCTTTCTCGGGGCATGGTTGATGCATTTGTAGGCAAGTGCTGCCACTTCATTCAGCTCTTGGAAATCACATTTTCCCTCAAGCTTAGAATCAACAATCTCTTCCCAACCAACTTTCCCCTCAGTGTTCATTGCTGCCTAATCATCCATCAGTATCATTCATTAGAACAAATAAAAAACTAAGTATTTTATTAAGAGCTACCTACTCTACCTATGAATTGAATATGAATATGAATATCATTCAAATGAAAGTAAATACCAAAACTCAACTAACTAACAAACTATGAAAATTTGTTACAACTGAAGAACTAATTTTAACTAACTTTCTAATACATTTTAATGGAACAATGCCATCAAAGATTCATTAACCAAGTGCTTAGTAATGACTTGTTTTGATTTGTATTATATGTCATGAAAAAATCACGAAATACGTTTTATCTTTGTCGGTGCTTGCAGAGGGGGGAGAGAGAGAGAGAGAGATCTTACAAGCTCAACATATTCCGTAAGACCCTGCTGAGGATTTCGGCTAGCTTTAAGTTCAAAGAGCAACACGCCAAAACTGTATACATCACTTTTTTTGGTGAATGTCCCTGAAGATATGTACCCAGGGTCGAGATAGCCAAAGGTACCACGAATAGCTGCATGTTTATCCACCATCTCTTCTCTTGAAAGTCCAAAATCAGCAACCTGTTTGATTCACAACATCAAAAGCTACAACATAAGAATCATGCTAACCAACAAAAAATAAAAGGGTCGGCGAGGTCTAAAGGCGATGATTAACAAGAACATACCCTGACTCGCTTAGACTGGTCTAAGAGTATATTGTTCGATTTGATATCTCGATGAATTACCGGAGGAACTGCCTGAAATGACAATTCATACAGTTATAACTAAGTATACAAAGCATAACTATATCAGTGCAGATCATATGGTAACTTACCCCATCATGAAGATACTCCAAGCCTTTTGCTACTTCTAAAGCTATATGAACCCTCATATCCCAGTCCAGCGTCCTGTTCTCTTCGCCTAAATATAGACACAAGTATACATGCTTTCATTTATTATTGCTTATGCAACTTGAATTTGAAAGAAATTTCCAAAAAGATAGATAGTTGACTTACTATACAAATGGGAAGCCAAGTTGCCTTTACTCATGTAGACATATATAAGCATATGTTGTCCCTTTTCTGCGCAATATCCGACCAAATTTACCAGGTTTCTATGATGTAACCTTCCCAATAACATAACCTGAGAAAAATTAAAAGAACATCAAAAGTTGAAATAGAAAATGTCTTGAAACAGAAGACTGATTCTGTCAATATGCTTGCCAAGGTAATGAGAAATGATTATTGGTAAACTGTTTTCACCTCTGTGTGAAATTCTTTTTCCCTTGTTTAGAATCAGTTGCAAGAACTTTAACCGCAACAGTCTTATTAACTATCCAACCAGACCCAACTACCCAAAAGAGTTAACAAAAAAGTGCAATTAGTTCAGAACAATAATGATTATCATTACACCTAAACATCCTGTTGCATGCTTTAAGCGAATGTAAACAATGTCAAGTAAACATCAAAACCACTACTAAAAACTCACATTTAGCATAGATCTTATTAACTTTTTTGAAATCCTTCAAGTCAGGCAACCTGAAATAATTAATGATCTTAACCTAGTAATCTTGCCAACACTCAAATACAATCCAAACTAAAGAAGCATAAATAATTCATACAAAATTGTTGTTTTAACAACTGATGAGTAGCTAGCGCCCCTGATTTTAAGACCTCTCCCATATTTTTTAAAATCTGGAACCTGGAACTGGAACCTGTAATTGTTTCAAATGTCAGACACAAAGTCATATCAAAGTGTTTCTTCTAGGAAGGATATTTACATCATTGATCTTGATTTGCCAATAAATTGTGAACATGAAAGACAAGAAATAAGTTATTACCTTCAGAAATTGACCCTCCAACTCTTTCAAGAACTGTTGAATCTGCACAAGGTAGATACATAAGTATTGAATGACATATTTGGAAAGAATGTAAAAGAACACAGGGCTAGGAAATTGAATGCTAATATATCTAGGGTAACTGAACACAGGGCTAGGCAATTGAACACAAGTGCATTTCTTTCTATAAGCATCAAAATACTACAGATTTGGCTCTAGATGAGGGAACTAAAATGTACAAGAAATTTTGGAATTCCAAACCTATGCTTTTGCACCTTGTGGGTAGCCAATTTTGGAATTCCAAACCTATGCTTTTGCACCTTGTGTCTGACCATGTTTATGTGAATCAATTGATGACATACCCTGTGATGCAGCATCAACAAGGGCAGCTTGAATTACATCATATCTTGCCTTTCAATATCAGAAATTCTAATATTGTAAAAATAGAGCTTCACACCTTCCTCCACACCAGATGCTAAAGTTCCAGTACCCATATCAAAGCAATTTAAGAATGTAAACTTGCCACTTTTAGACGACGCCTTCTCGCCAACAAGCTCCCTGCATTTTTCAGTTGATTGGAGCAACAATGTGTGAGCATAAATGGAAATTCTAACTGGGAGGCTTCTACTAATCATCACATAATAATTAAACATTTATACACATCAACATCGGCTCAAAGCAATCCATAGAATTCATGCAACTAGAAATTCACCAACTAGAAATTCTATAAGGAATGTAGCTAAAATCGGAATAATCATGGTTGTTGCCATCTACTACAGAGGAAAGCATCCAGACCCCACAAAACCACCACCATTAAACAACACCCTCACCAAATCAACTCACAAGATCAGCTCCCAAACCAACGTCACCAATCAAAGGAAGATTCTTACTGTTTAAAACCACAACCCTTCAAGCTTCAGAATTCCTTTGCCTGATTTTTGCCAATAAAATTCTTCACGTATTTATCTTCTTTAGTCCCAATCTCTCCCCCCAAACTCAGTTGGAAATCTAGTGAAGACTCCGGTTGAACCTGTTAGAAAAAATTAGTGAATTCACCAGCCTTGTGGCCTTTTGAAAAACTACATCTACTTTATATTTGACTAAAATATATTGATAGTTAGTTATCAAACATGAAATCACGAAACTAAAGATTAAATATTAAACTAAATAAAAAAGGAAGAAAATGTTAAATTACATGATCGGTACCTTGTAGAACGCACGCAACCTTGGCAGAACGAGGAAGAGCAAAACCATTCTTCACGAGAGCTAGCTTAGAAGCCCTAGTGATATCATTCAGATTTGTTAGCAATGTAAATAGAACCGTGGCTCAGTTGTAAGGGGAAACTCTTGGAGTAAGATCCATCTCCTATTTTCAGTCTTCAATAAAATTTGTTCTTTTCATATCATATCAATCTCCCACTTCTCTTAGCTGGGTTCCATACATTCACATATAGTACTTCAAGAAAATTATCTGCAATCTTCTATCAAACAAGGCCACAAGTAGACTTCAACTGTAAATAAAAACTGTCTGCAGGAATTCTCCATATATTTCTTAGTTCTTAAACATACCTTAAATCAAATGGAAATTCATTCCATGTTATCATTAAGTATTGTTTAAACAAAGACTCAGACAATATATTATTAAGCATTTTCAGGAAGCATGCTCATGCTGTTGAACTGGATACTAAATTGGATACTACCTTCATAAGGTGACTGGCTTGGCCCAAGGATCATCACATTGAAATATCGCATATTTTCTTCTGAAGGTGAAGCGCTAATTCCAGGTGCTGCAATAGCAAATCATTATAGTAGTATTAGACTAAGAGAACTAAATAATTAGCAGAATAAAGAGAAAAATATACCACATAACAACTCTTGCATCATAACTTGAATTACTAAATAACCATGGAAATAACATTCAAGGTATCTCAGAAGACACAAACTACATGGACAAGCACTACTAATTCAACTGATGGCGAACAACAAAAGCACTATGTTCACGACAGAAATTGTCAACTGCCAAATCCTATTTCTTTAACTAATTAACCACTAACATTTATTTACAAAAAGTGTCAAATAAAGCAACAAAGGGAAAGAGCGAATAAGAAGTTACCTGGCTCGCTGAGCAGACGCCGCGTTTCCTATTATATCCAAAAATAAAGAGATAAGAGCGTGATCAGAACACTCAGAGAGATCAAAACTCAAATAAAAAAAATTCAAAAAAGAAAAAGAAAAAACCATAACTACAATTTGCTTCCATCGAAGATTGAAAGCAAAAAGGAAGTTAAAATCCCCAATGTTTAACAACTAGGGTTTTTCATTTTATTTTCTGATTTTGCAACTGAATTTAAGACAAAGTGGAAAAATTGACAGCACAGTTTATCGATCAAAATACGCTATTGGCCAACGCGATAGAGTCGAACGATTAAGAGCCAGAAAACTAGGTCTGGATTTCAAATTTCTTTTGCTTTCTCAGTCGCCAACAAATCGATCGGAGAAATTGAAATTCAGATTTCAATATCGAAATGAATACAAACCTTGATGATTCTTCGAGGGAAGTTACTGTTGGCCATTTCTTGTTCGATTGCAAAGCACGCAAGAGGGTTTTTAGAGAGAGGGAGAGAGAGGGAGGGAGAGATTCTTTCGTTAATAATACCAAGAATGACAAACAATGGTGACAGTGACGGTGATGGTGACGAGGTGGGAGAGAGGGATATGTATGATATCTTTTTCAACCAAGAGTTTCCCCTTTCTTCCTCTAGGGCAGCAAATATGGTGACGGTGACGAGGCGGGACAAGGAGAGAGACGGCGACGAGGATAGATGGAGATGGAGGCAGAGAAGAGAGAGTGAGGGAGGATGAAGACGATTTGGCAGAGAGAGAAAGGGAAGAGCGAGCTATGGCAGAGAGAGAAGGGGAAGAGCGATGGAAGAGAAGGGTTTCACTTTCAGTATTGGAGTTGATTTGTGTTTTGGGGGAAGAGAGGAACGCGCGAGGGTTTCTGCGAGGGGGGGAGTTTTTGTTTCACGAAAAAATTTCAGGAGTTATTCTTTTTTGACTAATTCAGTGAGGGGTTATTATTTCATGAGAAAATAGGCTAGATATTTAAAGTCGGACGTAATGATTAACTGACTTCGAAAGGTGTCTGCCAGAATTCTTTTTTCATGTTAATTACAAAATTGCCACCGCGTCAACTTTCTAAGTCGGATATTTGGGAGTCCGACTTAAAAACTCTAATTCTTTTCCAATTTTTACACTAGTGTCTTGTTTATGTTGATGATATTATTGTTGCGGGGGATGATTTGACCGAAAGGCAACTACTTAAGGAAAAATTAGCTACAGAATTTGAAATAAAGGACCTTGGGAAACTTAAGTATTTCCTAGGGATTGAGGTAGCCTACTCCAATGAAGGCATTTTTATTACTCAAAGAAAATATGTTCTTGACCTTCTGAAAGAAACAAGAAAGCTTGGATGTAAACCTGCAAGTGTTTCTATTGAGCAAAATCACAAACTGAGCACGGGAGAGGAAAGTGCTAAGGTTGATAAAATGCAATATCAAAGACTAGTGGGGAAGTTGATCTACTTAGCCCACACTAGACCTGACTTGGCATATGCAGTTAGTGTTGTAAGTCAGTTTATGCATGATCCAAGAGTAAGACACCTTCAAGCAGTAGACCGTGTTTTGCAATATGTCAAAGCCACTCCTGGGAGAGGACTTCTTTTCACGAAAGGTAGAAATTCGACTATAGAGGCGTATACTGATGCAGATTATGCAGGTTCATTGAGTGATAGAAGATCCACCTCAAGTTATTGCACATTTTTATGTGGGAACCTTGTCGCCTGGAGAAGCAAGAAGCAAAATGTAGTAGCTCGATCAAGTGTTGAAGCAGAGTTTAGAGCTATGGCACAAGGGATATGTGAATTGTTATGGATGAAAATCGTGCTAGGTGACTTAAAGATTAAGTATGAAGCCCCTATGAAGTTATTTTGTGACAACGAATCGGCTATCAGTATTGCTTATAATCCTGTTCAACACGACAAGACAAAACATATTGAGATAGACCGACACTTTATCAAAGAAAAATTGGATAGTGGATTGATAATGGCAGAATACATTCCTTCTGGGCACCAATTAGCTGATGTGTTAACAAAAGACTTGCCGACAGAACGTCTCAACCAACTTACTTGCAAGATGGGAATGATAGATATACATTCACCAGCTTGAGGGGGTGTGTTGTAAATAGTAGTTTTTCGCTATTATTAGTACTCCATGTACTAGGCCCATTAGGTTTAATTACTTGTCTAAATAATAAGAAGTGAGTGTAATTATACACCATTGATAATATATTCAGTATATTTTACCCACAGGATATCATTATCCAGTCAAAAATTAGATTACTCATTGTTTGTCAAACATGTGCATACTAACATCCCCATACTTTTAGTCTATCTTGATTATATAATACTTGCAAGCGTTGATCAGGTCTTTCCTTGATTCCCAGTCCATGATTAAAATTTTTGGTTCTCTTAAATTATTCCTTGGCTTTGAGGTGGCATGGCAAAAAGAGAGAAATGTCCTAAGCCAAAGAAAATATACTTTAAAATTGATAGAAGATGTAGGACTCTTAACATGCAAACCTTCCATAACACCTATGATTCCTAGAAACTTATTGGATGTCTAATATTAAGAGTCCCATATTGAGTAGATAAGAAAACACCCTGACCTAATGGATTGTATTTTTGGGTTGGGCTGTGGAAATGGCTATGTATAGGCTGATTAAGGTACTCCATCGAATACTGATAGATGAGTGAAGTCGCCAAAAGGGAAAGGGCTACCACTAGGTTAGTGCCGATAGACTGAAAGTCGTTGTGGACGTCGGCTCTTAAAGGGGGTCGCAATGTTAGGAGTCCCACACTGAATAGATAAGAAAGCTCAATGTGATACTTAAGTCATGAGGCTCTCTCACGGGCTTAAGTCCTAAGAGCTATGAAGCCCCGATACTTCAAACATGGAGACGTACCCGTGTCGGATACGTATCCGATACCGATACGCACCCGATACTTCCCGATACGTACCCAAAGAGTATCTAATAATTTTTTAATTCTTTTTAAAAAATATTTGACTCGATACTTTTCAGATACATCTTTGATACTTCTTACCAACTAAGGATACTTCTCAGATACTTTTTCGATACCTCTTACCAACTAAGCACATGATTGTCACTCATATATGATACACTTTAATACCTCATAATAACTAAAAGACAAAGTTATATGTTTTTTCGTAATACAATAATAGAAGAAATAATACATTGTGATATGAGTGGGATAAATATACGTAACTATCTCTACTTGATAAGACCACAAGTATTTATTTCTACAATGTGATGAATATATATTGACTAATGATATGCTTATGTTTTATTGACCAATTACGTACTAATATGAATATCTTAGTCTATAAAAAGTCGTCTATTTCTGCCACTGACTATTCGTATTTTACGATTTCGGGTGGTCTTAGTTACTTGTCCACCAATACTTTTTATGACTAGTCACTCATATATAGGTGTGTCGGTTGTCCTATTCCTTTCATCCATATATTTTGTGTGATTTTTTTATCTATTTGGGCAGTTTTTTTTTTTCATATCTATAAAATGCAATATTTCAGTTTTTCATCTTTGTTTTTTTCTATTTGTGTTTCTATTCTATTTTATTTTTTGTTATGTTTTAATATATTTAAATTTTAATTTAATTTTTTATTAAAGTATCCCAGCCGTGTCGTATCTTGATTTTCAAAATTTTCCCGTATCCCCGTATCCGTATCGTGTCGTATCCCGTATCGTATCCGGTATCCAGGCTTCATAGCCTAAGAGAAAACCATTCAATGATCCAAAAACATACAAAAGAATTATATTAATTTACTTGACAAATTGCATGCTTGAGCTCAGTTATGCTGTTCACAAATTAGGTCTATTTGTGAGCAACCCTTTGCAGTCACACCATGAAACTGCGTTCGTTACTGAACTTCAGAAACGGAGTAGCAGAAATAAAACAGTTCATGGTGAGTGAAATCTGTATTGGATTAACTCAAATAAATCATTTACATTAAGCATTAGCTACACATGCATGTGCTGAGTGTAAACAGCTGAGAAAAAATTAAGTCCCAGTCTCCAATTAATTAAGCCAACTCCAACTAACTAAGCTAACTGAATACAAACTAATTAAGGAGAATGCTAACAGCTTTTGAAACATAATTTCTAACTATTTGGTAACTGTATTAAGCTAAAATCTGAATTATCCAATATCTCAATTGAACTCCAAGCAAATACTTACTATTCCATATTTAGGGTCGGTCGTGGGCCTGTGTAGTTAGTTCAACAATATCCCCAACCCAATACCATTATTTTATGGTTCAAAATTAATTACAGATTATATATATAGTAGTTAGTTCAACAAATATCACAAATGTGCCTTGTTTTATTGGTTGAGGTGCGGGTTCGAATCCTGCGCTGCTCTTTTTGGCGTTTTAGTGTTGTTCCTAGCAAAAAAAATTCATTTTGTGAATCCAGTTACTATTGGTTGCAAGTTTCAGCCATACCACTTGACCACTACTAGTTAACTGTTTGGTTTTGCAAGTAAATATATATATATATATATATATATATATATATATATATTTATATATTTATATATATTGTTAATATTAAAATATATCTATATACCAATAGAAAAAACAAAAACAAAATGTAGGGGCTTCTGCGGCTTGTTAATTGTATGTATTCTTAAAAATTATTTTTTCTAAGAAGATAAATCGTTGATAAATTTCTTATGTGAATTTTAATTTATCTTAAAAAATAGAATAATTTGTGGGGGCTAATTTGAAAAACATAGGGCCTAATTAGGGTGTCAACTTTTACGGTTTTAACAGGGCCTCTAAACATAGGGCCTAACACGTGAGATTCGAAGGCTATTTTACATCCTTCATGATCTTCATCACACAACTAGTGAATGAATTTCCCTTTTTTGTGAAAAACAAATCAACCATACAAATTGCACAAAATATCACTTTTCATGAGAGTACTAAACAGATCGAGTTGGATGGTCAGGGTATGTGCGAGAAGATACATTCTGACATCATTGAGCTTCTATTGATTCCATCTTCTACTCAACTTGCTGATACTAACACCAAAGCTCTACCTCATGCCACTTTTCATACTTCAGTTACCAAGATAAATAAACATGTATTATTTACACACTTCAACTTGTGGGGCTGTTATCTTAAATAAGTGAAACTGATTATTTACATTGATCCTAATATCTGTGTACTTATCATTACATTGATGTCTATATATCCTCCTTTCACTACCACATTAGTGGATCTTTGCCACACTAAAATAGCCACATTTATTTTACAAGTGGGTAAATGTTGGATGGGCCACGTTACTGCCCGTAGCTAAACAACCGGGAAAGGCTCTTAAAAAAATTTCGTTTCTCGCTCACTGGTGTGTGAAAATATGTGCAAGTATACACAGTCACAAACAAGTAGTATAAAAAATCGAACCCACAGGGATTGGATTAACTCTTGTAGTTTAAAAGTGTATAAATTAGTGTGAACTATACTACTCACAAATTGGGATGATGGTGATAAGTAAACAGAATGTAAATAAGTAATAAAATATAGAGGAAATCACTTGAGAATGATAGTTGAGATGTTTTCACTAAATAAATCACTTTTGAGAGTTTGTGTGTTTATGTGGTGCAGATGCATTGAGTGCAGCTGCATCAGTATGTGCTTCTCAGCTACTTTCTTCAGAGTTTCGTTACAAGCTTCCTATGTCTAGGCTTGCTAAATAAGTTCACTCCTGCCTTTGAAGTATCCACTGTATCATCCTAAGGACTATGTTATCCTATGTCTAGGACTTAACATGGTTTTAATAAAGTTTTCTTTATTACACAAGTCAACAAAGTTTCATTAAAACACTCACCCTTATTAGTCTTGATTTCTAGTTATAAACCATGTCTGTGAATATAACTCTACTTATTCTAAGTCTTCAACCTTAAAATAAGATGGATGTAGTATAACACAAGAACCAAAATGCTTACAACACTTAAAAGCACAATAACTTACTCAAAAGCTCATTATAAAGTTAGAACATCTCAACCAAAGAGGTTTAGCTCATAATATGCATTGCAAGGTAAAGATAAATGGAATAAAACATGTTGATATAATGGAAAGTACAAGAGATATCAATAGGGTAGAGATTACACTGATTGAAGTACTCTTGCATAAGTTTGCCCAGCAGTGCAGATGCACTGATTTCCTGCACCTAACTAAGATGAAGAAGTGAAGGGAGAAGTCCCCAATTCCTTCCTTACCTTCTTGCAAACTAACTACTAACTTAAAACTATAAAAAGAAATAAAATACAAGAAAGGAAATAATTATAAACTATAATGGAATGTGTAGGTAATGCGAAAATTCGATTCTTTTCAAGTGAGAAGTGGAAGCCTTTATATAGCTTTGGAGGTTTCCTTCAAGTGAGGGTTTGCTTGGGGATCAAGATAACCAAAGGAGGCTTAACCATGGTTACTTTTCAGAACTTGGATAAAGGCAATTGAGTCCAACAGTCAACCTCAAAGAGAGGTCCAATCGTGGAAGGCCATGTGTCCTCTATGAGTGATCCTTCATGATGGTCTTCTATTGTGGGCGCCTCCTTTTGCATGTTGGCATGTGCCTCCATGTGACTTGTGACTGAGCATGATGTCATAGAGATGTTTATGTATTGGTATGAATTGAGGTGCTTCCAATGTGGGGTTATCTGTCTTTAGTACAGGATGGTGCAGATGCACCTTAGTGCAAAAGCCCTGTTGTAAATATATTTAGTGCAGATGCACTGTTGTTAATGCTTTTAGTGCAGATGCACTGTTGTTTTCCTAGTGTAGGTGCATCAACTGCAGGTGCACTGAACAAACACATCAAACATACCAATATACATGCAAAACACTTAAATCATTGCATAACTCTCTTTGAAACTTAGAATGTTGTTATCTTACTCATACTACTATATTTACCACATATTATACTTGATTTAAAGCAATTATACTTGATTTAACACATATTATACTATATTTAACACATGTTTAGATGCACAGTGTAATTCATTTGAGCTTCAATTAATGTCTTGCTAGCATAATAAATAGAATGAAAGATTTTGTCGTACCTTTTCCCTAGGACAGCTCCCACAGTAAAGTCACTAGCATCACACATTAATTCAAAAGGCCTGCTCCAATCTGGTGTTACAATTACTGGTGCAGTCACCAATGTCTTTTTGAGCTTTTGGAATGCTTCCATACAGGATTCATCAAAGTTGAATTGTGTGTCTTGTTGAAAAAGAGTACACAATGGCTTGGATATTTTTGAAAAATCCTTGATAAATCTTCTGTAGAAGCCTGCATGACCTAAGAAGCTTCTAATTCCTTTGACAGTTGTTGGAGGTGGTAGTTTTCAATGACATCAATCTTGGCTTTATCCACTTCAAGACCTTTCTTTGACACTTTATGTCCCAACACAATGCCCTATTGTACCATGAAATGGCACTTCTCCCAACTGAGCCCTAAATTTGTTTCCTCACATCTTTGGAGAATTTTTTCTAAATTTGACAAACATAACTGAAATGTCCCTCCAAAAAATGAGAAATCATCCATGAATACTTCCATTGATTGCTCAATGAAATCAGAGAAAATGGACATCATGCACTTTGGAATATTGCAGGTGCATTACAAAGTCCAAAAGGCATCCTTCTGAATGCAAAGGTTCCATAGGGACATGTAAATTTAGTTTTTTATTGGTCCTCAGTTTCTATTGCAATTTGATTGTATCCTGAATAACTATCTAAGAAACAATAAAACTCCTTACCTGCTAACATATCTAACATTTGGTCAATGAAGGGTAAAGGAAAGTGGTCTTTTTTTTGGCTTTGTTGAGTTTCCTATAGTCCATACATATCCTCCAACCTGTAACAGTTCTTGTTGGTATTAACTCATTTTTTCATTGGCTATAACTGTCACACCCCCTTCTTTGGAACACACTGTACAGGGCTTACCCATGCACTATCTGATATGGGGTATATGATTCCACCATCTAGCCATTTAATGATTTCTTTCTTTACAACCTCTTTCATTATAGGGTTTAGCCTTCTTTGTCTTGCTATGTAATTTTTAGAATTATCTTCTAAAATTACCCTATGCATGCATATTGAAGGGCTAATTCCTTTTATGTCTATCATTTGCTAGCCTATTGGTTTTTTATGCTTTCTTAAGGTACAAATGAGATCATGTTCCTTTTCTATTGATAGATCTGATGCAATGATCACTGGAAGTGTATCACCTTCCCCTAAGAAAGCATATTTCAAATGTTTGGGCAGTTCTTTCAATTCTAATTTTGGATGTTGTTCAATTGAGGGTAAATTCTTTTTAATGTTAGGGTCTTCTAAATTAAGAGATTCAAAAGCTCTAGACCATACCTTTTGTGCTGGTTCTTCTTTTGGCAGAATGTCTTTTTCCAAGATTTCTTCTTCAGGCAGTGCAGCTGCATCTGGTGCAAGTGCACTGGTGAGATGATCATACTGTTTATGGAATTGCTTCTGCACTAAATGGTCAAGAGAAATGATTACTGAACATTCTTCACTCTCCTCTGCAAGATACTTCAGAGCATTCATCACATTGAATTTCACCTCTTGATCATTCACTCTCATAGTTAGTTCACCTTTTTGTACATCAATGAGTGCTTTCCCAGTTGCTAAGAATGGTCTTCCAAGGATAATTGACACTTCTTTATCTGCATCAAAATCAAGAATAACAAAATCTGCATGAAACACAAATTTGTCAACCTTAACCAAAATATCTTCAATAATCCCTTCTGTGTAGGCTATTGATCTATCTGCAAGTTGAAGTGTTACAGTAGTATGTCTAGCATTCCCAATTCCTAGTTGTGTAAAGATGGATTTAGGCATCAAGTTGATGCTTGCACCTAAATCACACAATGCACGGCCTGTATAGAATTTGCCAATTGAAAATGGAATTGTAAAACTACCAGGATCCTTCATATTTATTGGTATTTTGTTTTGCAAAATTGAACTACATTCTTTGGACATAGCAACTGTTTCAAAATCCCCTAATCTTTTTCTTTTTGACAGCACATCTTTCATAAATTTAGCATAATTAGGCATTTGTTGAAGTGCTTCAACTAAGGGAACATTGATGTGTAATTGTTTTAAGATTTCAAGAAACTTACTGAATTGCTTCTCCTCATGTGCCCTTTTTAATATTTGAGGATAAGGAGGATGAGGGTATTCAGGAACTAACCTTGGTATTTGAACTTTTGGAGATGCAGGTGCATGAGGTGCTTATGCATCTTGCACACTTTTTTCTTTTCTGGTTTTTTTTTTTCATTTTGCACTCTTACCTTCACCTTCAATCTCAATAGGTTCTGCAAGATCTTTTTCATTTCTAAGAGAAATGGCTTTCACCTGTTCCTTACCAGACATGTGGGCTGTGGTAGCTTCTGTGTTTGATGGTAGTGTACCTGTTGGTCTTTGATACAGAGTTGTTGCTAATTGTCCCACTTGATTCTCCAAAGTTTTTATAGATGCATCTTGTACTTGCCTAGCTGTTCTAGTTTCACTAATGAAGGATTTGAGCAAGGCTTCTAAGGAGGTATCATTGGCATGTGGTTGTTGTCTTTGGTAGTTGAGATTGAAATCCTGGTGGTGTGACTGGTGCAGCTGCATTTGGTGCTGGTTCACTAGTATTGTTCCATTTAAAATTTGGGTGGTTCTTCCAGCCAGGGTTACAGGTGTTAGAGTAAGGGTTGTTATTCCTAGTGTATCCTACATAATTGACAGAGACAAGGTTGGTAGGACATTCCTCATTCAAGTGACCTCCTCCACAATACACACAAGATGTATCACCTGAGGGCTTGTTCTATGGCTGCTGCAGTGTTTTCAGTTGGTGCAGCTGCACTAGGTGCAGGTGCACTGGTTGAAGTGAAATTTTTAAACATGTTTGTCTGTGAGGCTAACTGAGTAGATATGGCTGATACATCCCTAATTTCATGTACCCCTGATGGTCTCTTTTGGGCACTCACCCTCTCAGTAGGCCAAATAGAACTGTTTGTTGCAATTCTATCAATCAATTCACATGCTTCATTATAAGACAAGTTTAATAATACACCTCTAGATGATGCATCAAGCATTATTCTGGTTTGGGGTTCTAAACCAATATAAAAAGTTTCCATTTAAATAATGACAAGTAGACCATGATGTGGACATTTTCTTAAAAGCTCTTTCCATCTTTCCCATGATTCAAACAATGATTCAAATTCTTTTTGTCTAAAAGATGTAATACCATTTCTCATTCAGGCATTTTTGATGGGTGGAAAATATTTTGCTAAAAACTTTTCAGCTATTTCATTCCATGAATGAATAGAATTAGGCTCTAATGAATTCAACCAAGATTTAGCCTTATCTTTCAAAGAATATGGAAATAGCTTAAGTCTAAATGCATCTTCACTAACACCGGGAAGGATAAAGTTACTACATACTTCTAAAAACTATTTTAAATGCTCATGGGGATCCTAATGGAGGGATCCACCAAATTGACCAATTGTTTGCAGCATTTGGAACATCATGGGTTTAAATTCAAAATGCACAGCATCAATATGAGGTCTTGCTATACTTGTTTGCATATTCCGATGATCAAACATAGCATAATCCCTCATGGGTCTATTTCTATCATTAATCATACCTATTGGTCCCATGTTGATGAATTGATTTCTGTGATCATCCTCAGGTTCATGATGTGAGCCTGGACCACCCCTGACTGATCCTCCACTAGAACGTGGTCTAGATCTATCTTCTTCACTTTGTTGACCCATTGTGATTCTGCAGCTTTGTAATCTTTGTTTCTGGAGTCTCAGCAACTTTCTAAACTTTCTCTCTATCTCAGGATCTAATTCAAATTCTGGTGTTCTGGCCATGTGCTTATGCTAGTGCATCTGCACCTAATGCTTCTGCACAGAAAGCAAAATACCAGAGTAATAAAACACTAACTTATAAATCTAAACAACAAAAATTAATGGCAATCCCCGGCAAAGACGCCAAAAACTTGGTGTGTGAAAATATGAGCAAGTATACACAGTCACAAACAAGTAGTATTAAAGATCGAACCCACAGAGATCGGATTAACTCTTGTAGTTTAAAAGTGTATAAATTAGTGTGAACTATACTACTCACAAATTGGGATGATGGTGATAAGTAAACAGAATGTAAATAAGTAATAAAATGTAGAGGAAATCACTTGAGAATGATAGTTGAGATGTTTTCACTAAATAAATCACTTTTGAGAGTTTGTGTGTTTATGTGGTGCAGATGCATTGAGTGCAGCTGCATCAGTATGTGCCTTTCAGCTACTTTCTGCAGAGTTTCATTACAAGCTTCCTATGTTTAGGCTTGATAAATAAGTTCACTCCTGCCTTTGAAGTACCCACTGTATCACCCTAAGGACTATGTTATCCTATGTCTAGGACTTAAGATGGTTTTAACAAAGTTTTCTTTATTACACAAGTCAACAAAGCCTTCATTAAAACACTCACCCTTATTAGTCTTGATTTCTAGTTATAAACCATGTCTGTGAATATAACTCTACTTATTCTAAGTGATCAACCTTAAAATAAGATGGATGTAGTGTAACACAAGAACCAAAATGCATACAACACTTAAAAGCACAATAACTTACTCAAAAGCTCATTATAAACTTAGAACATCTCAACCAAAGAGGTTTAGCTCATAATATGCATTGCAAGGCAAAGATAAATGGAATAAAACATGTTGATATAATGGAAAGTACAAGAGATATCAATAGGGTAGAGATTACACTGGTTGAAGTACTCTTGCAAAAGTTTGCCCAGCAGTGCTAATGCACTGATTTCCCGCACCTAACTAAGATGAAGAAGTGAAGGGAGAAGTCATCAATTCCTTCCTTACCTTCTTGCAAACTAACAACTAACTTAAAACTATAAAAAGAAATAAAATACAAGAAAGGAAATAATTATAAACTATAATGGAATGTGTATGTAATGCGAAAAGTCGATTCTTTTCAAGTGAAAAGTGGAAGCCTTTATATAGCCTTGGAAGTTTTCTTCATGTGAGGGTTTGCTTGGGGATCAAGATAACCAAAGGAGCCTTAACCATGGTTACTTTTCAGAACTTGGATAAAGGCAATTGAGTTCAACACTCAACCTCAAAGAGAGGTCCAATCGTGGAAGGCCATGTGTCCTTTATGAGTGATCCTTCATGATGGTCTTCTATTGTGGGCGCCTCCTTTTGCATGTTGGCATGTGCCTCCATGTGACTTGTGACTGAGCATGATTTCATAAAGATGTTTATGTATTGGTATGAATTGAGGTGCTTCCAATGTGGGGTTATCTGTCTATAGTACAGGATGGTGCAGATGCACCTTAGTGCAGTTTCCCTGTTGTAAATGTATTTAGTGCAGATGCACTGTTGTTAATGCTTTTAGTGCAGATGCACTGTTGTTTTCCTGATGTAGGTGCATCAACTGCAGGTGCACTGAACAAACACATCAAACATACCAATATACATGCAAAACGCTTAAATCATTGCATAACCCTCTTTGAAATTTAGAATGTTGTTATCTTACTCATACTACTATATTTAACACATATTATACTTGATTTAAAGCCATTAGTTATGTTTAGATACATAAATAACTCTATATAAAATAGTGTTATCACTCACTCACTCCTTAATCGCGAATCAGATAACCACTTTAGCTCTCCCTTCACGATGAAACCTCTTCAATTGATAGATGAAAACCTAGCCTCCATGTATCGATCTCCTTGACCAGAACGAAGTAAACCTCTCCATTTATTAATCTACAATTCGTCCCTCACTAGAAGTGAAGAAGTGAATCGATGAAACCTAACATCCAATCATGAAGAAGTGAATCGACGAAACCTAGCCTCCAATTGTGATGAAGTGAATAGACCAGTGACTACTTCTTTGAAAGCTCGGTGAAAGCTCCCTCCCTTGGTCCCTTCATTCCTCTCGGTGAAGGCTCTCTCTCTCTCTCTCTCTCTCTCTCTCTCTCTCTCTCTCGGCACTTCCTCATGGGAAAGCTCTCTTGTCAATTTCTCAACGTAGGTCAGTTTCTCATCATCAGGTGTTTTGCTGATATTTTTCCTGTTGTGTGTTGTTTGTTTTTCTATACTCATGCCGCCATTGTTACAATGGAAATACATGAATTCGATGCTTTATTCGATAGAGTGAAAAGTATATATACATCAGCTTGCAATTGCTGTAAAGTAACAAAGAGTAAAGTAAGGCCTAACTACTCTAACTGAACCTATCTATCCTAACTGAAATAAATCGAACTAAGAATACTGACTATGCTCGGTAAAGTAAAAACAATAAATTCAGTAATGTAAATTAACTCTAATATGCCCCCTCAAGCTGAACAGTGAATGTCCTTCATGTGAAGCTTGGATAGAAGCTGCTGAAATTGTGCAGGTTGAAGTGGTTTAGTGTAAATGTCTGCAAGTTGAGCTTTGGATGGAATAGGCATCAAATGAATGACCCCAGCTTGTACTTTATCCCGAAACAAATGACAATCGAGCTCAATATGTTTAGTACGTTCATGGAAGATAGGATTTTGTGCAATATGTATAGCAAAATTGTTGTCACAAAATAATGAGACAGCAGCAGAATATAGTTGATGCAAGTCCTGCAGCAAGTATAACAACCATTGAATCTCAGATGTAGTGATGGAGAGGGCCGATATTCTGCTTCAAAAGAAGATCTAGAAACAATGCTTTGCTTTTTGGACTTCCAACTGATCAAGGAGGAACCATAGAAGACACAGAAACCAGTGGTGGAACGCCTACTGCCAATGCATGCTGCCCAATCAGCATCACTGAATGCTATCAAGGTAGAAGGTGAGTCTGTTGCAAAGAAAATACCACGGCCAAGGCAGGATTTGAGATACTTAAGTATATGAAGAGCAGCCTCCATGTGAGGAGTGAGGGTATTGGAAATAAACTGGCTGAGTTTATTCATTGCATAGCAAATATCTGGGCTTGTATTAGTCAAGTAAATCAGTCTACCAAGTAAGCGACGATACTGAGTTGGATTAGCCAAGGGAGTGCCTGTGTGAACACTAAGTTTTAGGCTACGCAGCATAGGAGTGGATGAGGGCTTGCAAGCAAGGAGATCAGCTTCCTCTGTGAGTTCTAGAGCATATTTTGTTTGACACAGCACAATGCCAGTGGGAGATCTTGCTACCTCTATCCCCAAGAAAAATTTCAGGGAACCTAAATCCTTGATGTTAAACTGATTATCAAGCAATTTCTTGACCTCTTGAATCTCATCAAGATTGTTACTAGTCAAGACAATATCATCAACATATATGAGTAAAATAGTGATAGTGGAACCAGATTTTTTAACCAAGAGAGAGTAGTCATTTTTGGATTGAATGTAACCCAAAGGAAGCAGAAAGGATATAAGCTTAGAATTTCACTGTCTACTGGCTTGTTTCAAGCCATACAAGGATTTTTGGAGCTTGCAAACCTTGTTAGGGGAAGAGACCTGGAATCCTGGAGTAACCTTCATGTAGACCTCTTCTTGTAAGTCTCCATGAAGAAAGGCGTTATTTACATCCAACTGTTGCACATGCCAATTGTGAGTGGAAGCTAGAGCAAGAACCAATCTAACAGTGGTCATCTTGACAACAGGGGAAAAAGTCTCTGAATAGTCCACACCCTCAAGTTGAGTGAACCCATTGGGCACCAGTCGAGCTTTATACCTCTCTATATAACCATCAGCTTTGAGTTTAATTTTGTAGACCCATTTGCAACCTATATGTTGCTTTCCTAGAGGCAAGTCAGTGACAACCCAAGTAGAATTGAGATCAAGAGCGGCGATCTCTTGATTCATGGAATCAATCCAACATTTATGCTTGGAGGCTTGGGCATAGGACTTAGGCAGTTAGGCTCAATGTTAGTACTAACAGCTGCAATAAATTTTTGATGGGAGGGGGATAGATGATCATAGGAAACATAGTGAGAAAGTGGATACTGTAACGCCCAAATAATTTTATTATTTATTTAATTAAATTATTTAGGTATTTTATTAGAATGGTTATATTTAATAATTAATCAAATGACGTTTTATGCAAATTAAGGAGTGGTGCCTAGTAATTAGCTAATTAGTGCACGGGGGCCCGTGATCTACGAGCCCAAGGCTTAGGCGCATGAAGGAGGGTGTTAGCTAGGGTTAGTCAATTCGCATTTGGAGAGGAGAAAAGAAAGAAAACTTGCGAAGAGGAGAAGAGAGAAAGAGAGAGGGGACGGCGCACTAGGAGAGAAGAGGAGGGGCGCCATTGTTGCTGTGGTTACTTGGTGTTTTCGTGCAAGGAGGTTTCTAATTCGGCAAATCTAAGGTAATGGTGAGGTTCTTTCAATATAATAGGGGGTATGATGGGGTTTATGTGGGGATTAGGCTCTATGATGCCATGATCATGTTGTCTGATAATTGTTGTTTGTTGTTTGATCATATTTGATTTTATATTCATGATGATGGTGTTTGGGGTTGAGGACTAAAATTGGTAAAAATCTAAAAATTCTGGTTCATGGGCGCCTTGGGCACCATTGTTGGTGTTGGTGATGCGCTGTGTTGCGCGCCTTGGTGCTGGGCGCTATGTGCGCCTTGTTGTCTGTGTTGTGTTGTTGCTGTCTTCCTCCTGGGGGCCATGGGCGCCGTGTCTGATGATCCTGTCTTGGCGCAGGGGGCGCTGTGTTGCGCCTTGTGTTGCTCCTAGGCGCCCTCCTGGGCGCCAATTCCTGTGATGTTGCGTTTTTGTGCCACTGTGTTGCCAGGCGCCCTGTTGCTGGGCGCCAAGGTTGCTGGTTTATAACAACTATAATAACATATATACATATATATATATATATACAGCGCTCACTACACAACCACGTCAACATTTATATTTGCCACACAAATATATTGCACACCGACCAAAATAATAATCGTCAATGATGAGAATGAATGCATGAAGTGCAAGTATGCATGTGGTACCATCATCGTCACTAATTTTGCCAATTGGGCACATCGTCACTTTTGAGCCTTATTCATCGTCACTAGCTCGAGACCGCAGCCTTACATCGTCAATATATGCACATGTATGCATGTGACTTCATGAACAACCAACAAAACATAATCATCACAACAACAACGTCATCCATATCATCATCGTCATTTTGGTCATTAGACCCATCGTCAATAACATCATCAGTATAATTTGGTCAATAGACTCATCGTCATTTAACAACATCAATAATATTTGGTCAATAGACCCATCATCAATAATATCAACATGGCAGCACTAGAGTGCGCCAGCATCACATCACAGCACCTCACAACACTTAAAACACCACCAGGCAGCAACCGGACACTAAAAAGGGCTTTAGACACCAAAATAATTTTACAACGCCAACAACAACGACCACCGGGAACAGCCACTTGAGGCGCCCAGAAACCATCAGAAAAATAATAATTTTTATCTTAAAACAGAATGTAACTGTAGACAACTGAATATGCTTCACAACGCACTTTGAAACACTTAAAACGGACACCCGAGTCAAAAGATATGTCAAAAACAAAACCGGGGAACATTTGGGCAACATCCTGAAAAATTGGCGCAGCCACGAAAAACTGGCGCAGCAACACAAACTGGCGCCCTGAGGAAACCTGCGCCACTCTGGGCGCAACACAGACAGCAAAAACTGGCGCAGAGGCAACCTGCGCCACTCTGGGCGCAACACAGACAGCAACACAGACAGCAAAAACTGGCGCAGAGGCAACCTGCGCCATTCTGGGCGCAACACAGACAGCAACATGGCGCACCCAGGGCAGCAACATGGCGCCCTGGCGCAGCACAGCATTAGTGCAGAATTTCCTACAGCAGTGCACCTACTTCGCCGAATTAATTAAAATAGCAAACGATATCGGATTTTAACAAAGGACCACTCATTGGAAATCTCTCTGAGTGTAGTTTCTGCCTATGATTTTCATTTTTCAAAATAAGTATCCAGTTGGTACAGTTTTTCAAAACACTACACTGAGGTACCAAAGTCGGACAGAATTCTCTACCCAACTTGCAACTATATTTTCTTATGAAATTCGTGAGGTCAGTGCCTATTTCGTAGAGAATTAAGTCTACTTTCCAATGAAACAAGGATCATTCAAAATGGAGTTCGATTGAGAAAGCAAAACTTACAAAAACCGGACCTACTCACAATTTGATTCTAGAAATTTGACCTAACTTTGGAGACTCATAACTTGAGCTACACAACTCCAAATTGAGTGAATTCAGTGCCAAAACGACTGGCTTTAAGTCTATTTTCAAAAACAATCAGCCACATAATTTTTGGATCAACCGAACAGTACCAGTTTTAGAAGGACCGAAACAGTATCCAGAAACGCACAAAAACTATGAGCAAGTAAAACTCATTATGATCAATCACCAACAATAATTTCAAACATCACAAATTCATTCTCACATATTCAAACACACATTTTAACGAGTACCTAACATGCATTTTCAATCATCACATACGCCTAACAAGTCATGTACTTTTCAACAAGCACTTAGTGTGCATCAATTCATCATCCAAACAATCGTACATTACCACAACGTCAAAAATCATACAAGATAGCAATATAAGCCCTAAACCCACATACATCCCATTATGAACCCTATTATAAGGTAAGACCCACCCTTACCTTAGATTTTCCGAAGATAATGAGACCTCTACGAAAGCACAGAAGTAACCACAGCAACAACTCCTTGCTCCTCTTCTCTCTTGGCCGATCGCACCCCTTCTCTCTTCTCACTCTCTTCGCAACTTTCTTTCTCTCCTCTCTCTTCTCTCTTTTGCGATTTCTTTCTTTCTTTTTCCCTTCAATATGCGAATGCCCAAACCCCTCACCACACTCCCCTCATGCGCCTACACTTGGGCTTGGATCGCGGGCTTCCTCCAGCTTAAGCCCGATTACTAACTCCATCCCCTAATATTTATTTACACACCCCTTAATCAAATGCTAATATAATTACACTAATTAATTAAATAAATAATTAAATAGTTGAATACCTAAATATTTAATTAAATAATTTAATTAAATATTTGGGCGTTACAACTCTCCCCCACTTAGAATATTTCGTCCTCGAAATTTACCGGCCCAAAACTAAACACCCTCCACTAACAAACTACAGCCATCTAGACAACCAGTGCCGTCTATTCTGCTGATTATCATTTCATTGATTACCGGCGGGAAGTGATTGGGCGGTCGTCCCTCCTACTTATTCAGCCAGGTAATCCAAGAAATAATAACCAGACTCGTTCATACAATCCTAACTTAAGCGATGACTACGCCACCTCCCCATCGGACTCAACAGGCTACAAACAACAACAACCTCGGAAAGGACCGGATACCCTGCCCTAACAGGATACCTTGCCCGACAATGCCTTATTGACAACAACAACGACCGCAACCACAAGGTACAGCAACAATCGAAAGGACACTGTGAGGGATAAACCCAATCGAACGCAGTGTCTCTCAACCACATCACAACATCATCAACCGCAACAACTTTAGTATCTTTTGAACAAGATTTTAACGACAACAGCAACGAAGACGACGACGACAACAACCACATACTGTTAGGTATAAAATCAATTCATCAACTGTATCATTAGATTATTCTCATGATCATACACAGCACGTTTATGGGCAAATCACTTCCATCGTCAAAGCACACCAAACAAATCATTAATCGATCACAAGTATATTTAACTACGTCATCATTGAAACATGCACCTGATCAACTTACCATAAGGAACTCATCATTTACATTTATTTCATTGCTCCTACAATGAATACAGATTGGGACTCAAACCACAATTTACAACTTCACCATTGCTCATACAATGGTTCTCACATAACACATAACACATAAGCACAAATCGGGGTCACCGGGTACCCCAACGAGGGATCACTCTCCGTAGTCAAGACGATGAAGCATCTTAACGCAAGTAGCAAGATTAGTCCACAAGGCACTTAGCATACAACATTACTACGAAATCAAGAACATGTTACAGTAAAAATTCATATTATGCTTTATACTATGCTTTCGCTAATTCATAAAGTCAAGGTAATAACATTAAATTAACCACATAATAAGTTCATGCGAGCTTCCAACTATAAAACTAATTCAGCAAAAACTCACAAAACACGCAAAAATATCGTTCACAAAATCTAATGTCTTAGAAAAATTAGCATGTAGGCATCGTGGTCACTCTTATTAAGCTAGCATGTACTTCTAATAAAACTAACATGTTATTTCACTAAGTTTTTCTGAAAGGAGTAGAACATATAATCTTACCAAGACAAATTATTTGCATGATACTATCAATTATAATCAAATCAAAACACCTGTGAAAATATTCCTAAGGTTTAAGTTTAGGAGTACATAAATTTGACTCTTAGTAAAACTATTACAACATCTCTAGATTCGAACTGAAAGATAATAGATAAATATTGCACTGCACCGATTATATTTAATTAAATTAATTAACCAACAAAAGTTTCCAACAATTAATTTAGTTATTCCCTTCATACCACTCGCCAATACTAGTTTTATCAAGCACAAAAGAGTTTCTAGATGCTCTGCATATGTGGTACATGCTACATTTTATTTAGGATTACTCACACAACTACACATTGAGAGCAATTAAGCACAAAGAAAAGCAAAAGTAAACTAGCAACATAAAATATAGCCAATATTTGAAATCATGACATCTATCTATACTCATAAAAATAAAAGAATTTCGTAAGTGTGGCATTTAATAAGAAAATTATTTCTTATTGTAATCAAAATATCACAACACGTTGTTTGTCAAGTAGCAACGTTAAATCAAATAATTGACCAAGCAATCCTCGGAAGCACCAAGTTTAGAGCATTAATAAGTAAATAAAGAAACCTCGAAGGACTGGGTGTATGACATAGTAATATTTAATTAAATAAATGACCTACATTGTGAATATCCAAAAATAGTTTAATATAAGATTACGAGTAGACTCAATAAACATTTTAACTCACAAAATCACGTAATGCAATTAACCACTACAAAGTCAAACTATAGAAGTGCAGCTTTTGTGGACACAAGTTTCAAAGACAAGAAGGTAACAAAGTAAATGACAACGTTACAGAGTTCACACAAGGAAAGCACAATAAACAACACAAACAGTCCGGTTAGGACCGAACAATCCAAAAAGCTTACCTGATTCGAACAACCTGCAATGTAAACAACGGTTAGTACTAAAAGACAACAGTTGGTCGTTAACCGACACAACGACTCGACGACTTGGCCGGACGGACCAACCATTGCTCTGATACCACTAATGTAACACCCCATTTCTACCCGACAATTTAAAATTAAAGATATCAGAGTTTAAAAATTATTTTTCAATTCATCCAAACGGGATGCTACATTTAACTCAATTCCAGCATACACAATTGATAATAAAATTCATCATTTCAAAGAAAAACATAATATGTAGCTCCTCAATAAAGTGGGCGAACCCTCAAGTACTCAAAAGTCTAAAACAATAGTTCATCATCACGCAGCGGGTTAAAAGAAATAGTTTCCACACATAGTTGTAATAACATCAATACAAATCCATCAGTGTCACATAAAATAAAACCAAAAATAACATTTATTCGCCCCCCAGGTGCTACGTATCAGAGCATGACCGACTCGAGGGATGAAGGGTTAAAAGCCTTCACTCACGGTTACCTGTAGTAATAATCAACATAAGGGGTGAGTCTAAACCGTATTATAAAGCTTATAATAAGCAGTATGCCAGGGTACAGAACTATACCAATCACAGCAATACATATATATACATTTATAAGCAGCAGTCACCCCAATATATATATATATATACCAACTTTTTAATATATTTATAACAACTATAATAACATATAGTTCTGTACAACGCTCACTACACAACCACGTCAACATTTATATTTGCCACACAAATATATTGCACACCGACCAAAATAATAATTGTCAATGAAGAGAATGAATGTATCAAGTGCAAGTATGCATGTGGTACCATCATCGTCACTAATTTTGCCAATTGGGCACATCGTCACATTTGAGCCTTATTCATCGTCACTAGCTCGAGACCGCAGCCTTACATCGTCAATATATGCACATGTATGCATGTGACTTCATGAACAACCAACAAAACATAATCATCACAACAACAACGTCATCCATATCATCATCGTCATTTTGGTCATTAGACCCATCGTCAATAACATCATCAGTATAATTTGGTCAATAGACCCATCGTCATTTAACAACATCAATAATATTTGGTCAATAGATCCATCATCAATAATATCAACATGGCAGCACTAGAGTGCGCCAGCATCACATCACAGCACCTCACAGCACTTAAAACACAACCAGGCAGCAACCGGACACTAAAAAGGGCTTTAGACACCGAAATAATTTTACAACGCCAACAACAACGACCACCGGGGACAGCCACTTGAGGAACCCAGAAACCATCAGAAAAATAATAATTTTTATCTTAAAATAGAATGTAACTGTAGACAACTGAATAAGCTTCACAACGCACTTTGAAACACTTAAAACGGACACTCGAGTCAAAAGATATGTCAAAAACAAAACCGGGGAACATTTAGGCAACATCCTGAAAAACTGGCGCAGCCACGAAAAACTGGCGCAGCAACACAAACTGGCGCCCTGAGGCAACCTGCGCCACTCTGGGCGCAACACAGACAGCAAAAACTGGCGCAGAGGCAACCTGCGCCACTCTGGGCGCAACACAGACAGCAACACAGACAGCAAAAACTGGCGCAGAGGCAATCTGCGCCACTCTGGGCGCAACACAGACAGCAAAAACTGGCGCAGAGGCAACCTGCGCCACTCTGGGCGCAACACAGACAGCAACATGGCGCACCCAGGGCAGCAACATGGCTCCCTGGCGCAGCACAGCACTAGTGCAGAATTTCCTACAGCAGTGCACCTACTTCGGAGAATTAATTAAAATAGCAAACGATATCGGATTTTAACAAAGACCACTCATTGGAAATCTCTCTGAGTGTAGTTTCTGCATATGATTTTCATTTTTCAAAATAAGTATCCAGTTGGTACAGTTTTTCAAAACACTACACTGAGGTACCAAAGTCGGACAGAATTCTCTACCCAACTTGCAACTAAATTTTCTTTTTCATTTCTTAATGAAATTTCGTGAGGTCAGTGCCTATTCCGTAGAGAATTAAGTCTACTTTCCAATGAAACAAGGATCATTCAAAACGGAGTTCGATTGAGAACGCAAAACCTACAAAAACCGGACCTACTCACAATTTGATTCCAGAAATTTGACCTAACTTTGGAGACTCATAAGTTGAGCTACACAACTCCAAATTTAGTGAAACCAGTGCCAAAACGACCGGCTTTAAGTCTATTTTCAAAAACAATCAGCCACATAATTTTTGGATTAACCGAACAGTACCAGTTTTAGAAGGACCGAAACAGTGTCCAGAAACGCACAAAAACTATGAGCAAGTAAAACTCATTATGATCACACCAACAATAATTTCAAACATCACAAATTCATTCTCACATATTCAAACACACATTTTAACGAGTACCTAACATGCATTTTCAATCATCACATACGCCTAACAAGTCATGTACTTTTCAACAAGCACTTAGTGTGCATCAATTCATCATCCAAACAATCGTACATTACCACATCGTCAAAAATCATACAAGATAGCGATATAAGCCCTAAACCCACATACATCCCATTATGAACCCTATTATAAGGTAAGACCCACCCTTACCTTAGATTTTCCGAAGATAATGAGACCTCTACGAAAGCACCGAAGTAACCACAGCAACAGCTCCTTGCTCATCTTCTCTCTTGGCCGATCGCACCCCTTCTCTCTTCTCACTCTCTTCGCAACTTTCTTTCTCTCCTCTCTCTTCTCTCTTTTGCGATTTCTTTCTTTCTTTTTCCCTTCAATATGCGAATGCCCAAACCCCTCACCACACTCCCCTCATGCGCCTACACTTGGGCTTGGATCGCGGGCTTCCTCCAGCTTAAGCCCGATTACTAACTCCATCCCCTAATATTTATTTACACACCCCTTAATCAAATGCTAATATAATTACACTAATTAATTAAATAAATAATTAAATAGTTGAATACCTAAATATTTAATTAAATAATTGAATTAAATATTTGGGCGTTACCCTGGGCGCCAGACTCGGTGTTGCTGTTGCTGTCTTGGCGCCCTGTTGCTGGGCGCCAGTTTCTGCTGTGTTGCTGCCTGTCTTGGCGCCCTGTTGCTGGGAGCCAGTTTCTGCAATGTTGTTGCCTGCTGTGGCGCCCTGTTGCTGGGCGCCAGTTCCTGTGCTGTTGTTGGCGCCCTGTTGCTGGGGGCCAGTTTTGTTGTGGCTGTTTCTGCTGTTGGCGCCTGTTGCTGGGCGCCAGTCTCTGTGGTGGCTGTTTCTGTTGTTGGCGCCCTGTTGCTGGGCGCCAGTCCCTGTCATGTTGCCGTTGTGTGAATTAGTGTATTTGGTGTCGGTGGGGGATTGTTGTCATAGGTGTTGGTGATTGATGATTATTGGTAATTATTAGTGATAATATAACAGGTGATGATGTAACAGGTGATGTGCCTATTCCATGGGCTAAGGTGATGGGTCTATGACCACTTGGTGATATTGGTGATGTTATATTAATTAAACGTCTGTTGTGTGTTGATTGTCTGATGCATTGTCCATGGTGTCGCATATATTGCATATGCATTATTTTGGTGATGTTGGCT
Organism: Astragalus membranaceus; assembly: GCA_039519185.1. NCBI lineage: Eukaryota > Viridiplantae > Streptophyta > Magnoliopsida > Fabales > Fabaceae > Astragalus > Astragalus membranaceus. The sequence goes on from CM076853.1 coordinate 19,463,144, forward strand.
TCGGCCGTTGGAGCTATAAGTGATGATGGTGATGCTCATATAGGTGATGTGCCCATACTGGCTACTTTATTGGTGATGATTGGTACCACATGCATGTGCCCGTTGATGTGGGTTGCATCTCATATAATTACTCATGATGTTAATGATGAATATTGCCTATCATATATGCTATTATAATGTTAGATATCTCACCCCTTCTGTTTGAATGTTACCCCTATGTTGGTAACGTGCAGGTGATTGCGAGTGAAGGCAAGTCTACCTTCGCTAGTAGAGTCAGGTGTCGTCGCTCTGATACGTAGCACTCGGGGGGGATGAACGCTAGGCTTTATTAGTGTTTCTATTATTTTAATTTTCGAAGTTTTACGGTGATGTATAACTATTTAATTGAACCTTGATTTTATTCCGCTGCTTGTTGATATTATGACGTGCTAGGTGTTGCACTTTTGTTAATGGTGAAACTTATTTATTGGCGTGTGATGTTTAACGGTGTAAGTGTAGCATCCCTTGTGGGTGTATTGAAAACTCTGATTTTTTGTCGAAAATTTTCCGGGTAGAAAAGGGGTGTTACAGATACAAAATACCTGAGAAAGATTTTCCATCATATGGAATAGAAACAATACCACAATGCTAATCCTGTAAGTAGGAGGGTTTGGTTTTAGTTCTGGTTGAGGTTTGTAAAGGTGCAGGTGGAGGAGAAGTTTTAGATAAGGGAATAGGGGAGGGCTCTGTGATTGGTGTAGGGAACTGTGAGGTGAGGTGAGGGTGGGTTGTGGAGGTGGGGAAGGAATAGGATCAGGAAAAGAAAGGAGGCCAGTGAGGGCAATTCTAGAAGGGGAAACTGATGGAGTAGGTGAATTTGCATGAGGGGTAGGAAGATAAGGAAAAATGTTCTCATAGGAAGAGACATTTCTAGATAAAAAGATCTCATGTGTATGAAGGTCAAAGAGAATGTAGCCGTTCACTCCCTGTGAATGACTAATGTGTATGCATTTTCTAGCTCTATGGAGGAATTTGATTCTATGTGCTGCCAAAGTGGTGGCATAACATAAAGAGCCAAACTTTCGAGGTGCCTCCAATCCAGCGAGGGGATTAGTCACTGCGTTCGGCGGTGGATACCCTGGTCTCGACCATAACATAAAGAGCCAAAAACCCTAAGGGTGGAGAGGCTAGGTGGCTTGCCATGTAGGAGGAAGAATGGAGACCTAGATTTAAGTGAGATAGAGGGAAGGCGATTGATGAGGTGTATGGCATGGCAAATGGCAAAATCCCAAAACTGAATGGGGAGGTGTGATTGAAACATAAGTGAGCGAGCAACATTAAGGATGTGTTGATGCTTACGTTGAACCACCCCATTCTGTTGAGGGATTTCAACACATGTCTTTTGGTTAATAATACCATTCAATAGGTAGAAGTCTTCCATAGCAAATTCAAGACCGTTATCAAAACGAATGACCTTGACACGATAAACAAACTGTGTGTGGGCATAGGCTACAAATTGTGTGAGATGTTTTCTGGCTTCTATTTTGGTTCTCATGAGCTTTATCCAAGTAAATCTAGATTTGTCATCAACAATGGTTAAGAAATATCTATTACCATTGATTGAGGGAGTTCCAAAGGGACCCCAAATGTCAACATGAATAATGTCAAAGATGTTTTGGGAGGATGGTGATTGTGTAGGAAAAGCATTTTTCTTTTGTTTTGTGTTCTAGAGTGGGCTCGAAGGCCAATTTCGTGCAACAGGCCCATCGCGGCCCAATATCTAACTTGCTCCGCAAGATGCGGCCGGCCCCGCAAAAACCGCAACGGCTAGAACGCCAACATTATATATACCACACCAGCATGTGGCTTCAGGTACGTTTTACTCACCTTGTGACCCTGCCCGTTGAAGCACCTCTGACTTGAGCGTTGGAGTGCCTTTGCAGGTACCACCCGCGTGCGGCCTACAACTCGGTCCTTCATCCCAACGACCGAGCAACATCACCAAACAGCAGCAACCCATCGTATTGATCAGGTACGATCAATTGGCGACCACAGTGGGAGGCCCGAGCGCTATTCCACATCAAACCATGCCGCCACGCCAGAAACGCACTTCTTCCAGGGTCAACACCTCTGGGCAGAACCGACCTCAACGGACCCCAGAGGGCATGCCTGTTACAGTTCATGAATCGCAAGATGAGCCTCGCCAAGAACCCTCAGTGCAGGGCGGCCGCGGGCCAGTTACCCAGCCAGCCCCGCAACTACCGGCCGAGCTGGCCGAAGCCGGAATCTCAGAAGCATTGCCAGAGCATGTGACCCAAGCGCTAATACAAATTCTGGAACAAAAGAATCAAGTGATTGCTGATCGAGACGAACTGATCGAACGCTATGAGAGAGGCTCGATCTCGATCCACCCGCGTGCGGACAGCGGTCACCGAGGCCAACCATCTCGGCCCCATCGTTCACCGCCACGAAGAGAAGCTCCTCCTCGTCGAGGCGAATCCCGACGCAATCCTTCAAGAAGGGCGATCGTTCACAGGTCGCCCCCTTATCGAAGAAGTCGCCATCGTCGCTCCCCCGAGGAAGATTACGACTATGCTGACTCAAGCTACCGACCAGAGTCAGAAGGGTCGCCAACAAGATACTCGTCCAACGAGTCCTCAGGATCCCGCCGATCAAGAAGCAGGTCGTGGGACTCGTATGAGGAGTTTGACGACTACCGTAACGGGGAGATTAGAGATGTCTCCCGTGCCATCAGCCGACCGAGAAGGAACTATTCAGAGCGGCCTAGAAGACGGTCGTTGCCACATGCTCCACAATACCATGGACCCCCTCCAATTGCTGACAGACTCCTTGGTCAGCCGGTCGGCCTTTACGGTTTGCCCGTCGACCAAACTTATGCCGCCATGCAGCCTTACGGGCAGAATCCCATACCGACCGGACAAGGGCCTTTCACCAGCGAAATTAGGCGTTATCGCATCCCAAGGGACCTGAGGAAGCCCCCAAACCTGAACAAGTTTAACGGCCGCGGGGATCCAGATAAACACCTCATGTACTTCAACAACTACTGTAGCTATAGAGAGCTAGGACGGACGATGAAGTGCAGACTTTTCCCTCAGTCGCTCGAAGGCCGGGCGTTAGAATGGTGGGAATCCCTACGTCCCAACTCCGTCTCTTCTTGGGAAGGTCTTGTGGCAATGTTCTTGGCCAATTATACAGCCAACCGTTGTCAGTATCGTTATGAAGAGCACTTGGACTCGGTCGTCCAAGGAGAGAACGAACCATTGAGAGAGTTTATCGATCGGTTCATGACAGAGGCTGACACAGTCCGCAACCTATCAGACACGGACAAGCTGAAGTATCTCAAACGTGGTATAAGAAAGAACCACAGATTTGCTGAAGAGTTCTCTTTGAACCGCTACTACGACCTCGGCCTGTTCCTTAGAAGGGCAAAAGACCATATGGGCTATGAAGAGCAATTGGCCGCCGACAAGGGCGCCCGCGCGCGTCCCAAGGAAGAGAATGGCAGGTCGGTCAAGGGGCAAGACCGTGACAGCAAGCCCGAGTACCGGCCCAAGAAGTACGAGCATTGTACAAAATTGAACACTCCGATCGCGCAGATCTTCACGGAGTGCCAGAACAATGAGTTCACTGGTGTGAGGCGACCCGATCCTTTAGTGTTGAAGAAAGGAGGTCGGCCTACCAAGAAATACTGCAGATACCACAAGAGTAAGGGGCATGATACCAATGACTGTATGGCCCTAAAAGATGACATAGAAGATCTCATACAGAAGGGCAAGTTGAGGCAATATGTTAAAGACGAAGGTAACGATCGCCCTGAACAGAGAGCTGTTGGCCAACCCGCCAATGACAGAGGTAAAGCGATCGTGAACTCAATGGTCGAGCAAGCGCGTAACAATTCAGAGGAAGAACGCGACCCCAGGCAGTCGAAGGGCCGCAATGTAGCCATGGTCATCCATGGAGGTAATCCGTTGGATATCAGAGAGTCCAACAAGGCGATGAAGAGGAAGTGGAATGAACTCATGATGGTCGGCTCAACTTCAGCCCCACGGCCGGCCTCGAATAGGCCGCCCATTTCCTTTGGGGACGAAGACTTGCTCGATGGAAAAGTCAATAATTATGTCCCTTTGGTAGTATCGGCTGTAATGGCCAACACTGAGGTCAGAAGAATACTGGTCGACCAAGGGAGCTCGGCCGACATCATGTTCGAGGAATTGATTGACAAGTTAAATGTGGATAGGAGCGAAATTATTCCACAAGCAGTGCCAACCCCATTGACCGGGTTCAATGGGGCGACCACCTACCCCCTGGGGACGATAGAATTACTTATTACTTTTGGAGATGATACCAAAGGCAGCACGTCGTACAGGACGGTCAGAACGACGTTCTTAGTTCTGCCAATCAAATCGTGTTACCACTGCATCATCGGCCGGCCAACACTTCGAAAATTGGAGGCCGTAGCCTCAACTGCGCATTTAAAGATGAAATTCTACAGTAAAAGCGACCAAGTTGTGACAGTAATGGCCGACATGGAAGCGGCCATGAGGAGCCATTTCCTCTATCAAGAGATTTGTGATATGGAGGCAGTAAATGCTAATCCTCAGAGTCTCAGAGAGGGGCATCAGGTCAATGTGGCCGACCTGGATGCTCGAAGACAACCCAGATAGCGACCCTGAGGACGACGACGACGGTTTAGCCCGCGAGCTAAAGAATAAACTGAAGGGGCGACCACCCCCAGAACATGGAATGCTGACAAATTGAGGGTATTTTGTAAAAACCAATTGATCAATAAAGAACAGGCGGTCGCTTTTTTACCCACAGGGGTTTTTACCGAGGACCGACCTTAAAATTCGACTTGTGTACTTTATTTTCATGCAAATTGTATGAACGGTCGCTCACCATGCGAAGAGCCGCCGAGCGGACTAAAAGAGTGCCATCGAATGGCCCCAACGAGAGCCGCCGAGCGGCCTAAAAAGAGTGCCATCGAATGGCCCAAACGAGAGCCGCCGAGCGGCCTAAAAAGAGAACCATCGAATGGCCCAAACGAGAGCCGCCGAGCGGCCTAAAAGAGTGCCATCGAATGGCCCAAACGAAAGCCGCCGAGCGGCCTAAAAAGAGTGCCATCGAATGGCCCAAACGAGAGCCGCCGAGCGGCCTGAAAGAGCGCCATCGAATGGCCCAAATGAGAGCCGCCGAGCGGCCTGAAAAAGTGTTACCGAATAAAGTGACCCATAAAAAATTCAAGGTCGCGACCGACCGTAGTAAAAAGAATCAAATCGAATTACAAAGCAATTAAACAGGCCAAATTCATAGAAAAATTGTCATCGATTATAAAGACGCATTGGTCGAAAAATTACAATTCAAACACCGCTCGCAGGCAGGCCAAGATCACAGTTCAGAAGAAAATTACAAGTTAAGGGCCGCTGGGGGCCTGATAGATGACCGCCTCTTCTTGAAGAACTTTCCCCTTCGACATCTTCTTGGGGCGGACGATCTGTTGATCGGTCGCACGATGCGTGCTTTGCACAATCTCGCGATCGACTTCCAAATCAGGGTAGAGGATCTTGATCTGGCTGACAGCATTTTCAAATTGACCCTCCGCAGCTCTCTTCGCCCGGTCAAGAACGTCTTTATGGCGACCTCTAAACTTGTTCTTTTCCACCTCCACTGCATCCAGGTCAGTTTTCAGCCCAACGACCTGGTTCGACAGCTCTTTATTCTTGGAAGAGAGGCGTTCGACCTCTTTCTCAGCTGTTTCCTTGTCAGCGACCGCCTTGTCCAGAGCAGACTCGGCCAGTGTCTGAGCAGAGACAGCAGCCACAAGATGGCGTTCTGCTTCGACAAGCTTCCTCTCATTGTCAGCGGCCGCTTCGATTCTCGGTTCGAGCTCCTTCATTTTCTTGAGCAGGTCGTCTCGCTCGCCCCTCATTTCTGCGAGCAATGACAATGCAGAATTCAATTTAAAATTTTTATCGACTAGGTCGTCTTCAAGCAATGAATACCTATGGGCAAGGCGCCTACCTTCCAGGCGATCTGATTCTTCATCTTGGTATTTCTTGAACAGAATACCAGCGGCCTTCATTGCATCGGCCATCACCTCGAAAGGTTCCTCCTTGAAGCGAGCACAGTCTTCATCACCCAATCCAAGCAAGTCGATTTTGGGCGACCGGTTGTGCCCGTGGCTTTTCCCACTCTTGTGCTTCTTTTTCTCTCCCCCATCATCGACCGACCTATTCCTTTTTGACTTTCCTTGATTTTTGGGTGGGCTGCTCAGGTCAATGGCTTGTGCTGGTGTGCCGGCCCGAGGAGTATGACGACCGGGCTGAGACCCAGTTCCGGCAGGTAGGGGCGTGCCTTCGGTTTGAGCTTCAGGAATTCCGCGGACGGGCAAGGCATCGCCATCCTCGGTAGCCCATTGCTCCAAGAGGTCAAAGTCATTCATGTTCGCCATGTCAGCTGCAAAGGACAAAGTAGATGGTTAGAAACAATTAAACAAAATTAAGTGACAGAAAATAAAGTAGGCGAGCGGCCACCGACCAAGAGCGGCCTTGACTCTTTTCTTGCCCCGAGCATCCACAACGTTCTTGACCTTGATGCGACCCTCAGGGACCAGGGACACAATCTTTCTCAGCCTTTGGATCGTCCCCTTGTCCAGGTCGTCAAGTTCAGTGTCCTTGAAAGCATACTGGCCTGGTTTCTTCGAGAAATGGTTGAAACTCCACACTGTGGGAAACAGGGGCGTTCCTTCCTGATCATTGGACATCTGGGCGATCCCTCGATGGGCTTCGGCCGAGTTGGGGACGACCCAAAAGAACTCCCTTTTCCACCCTTTTCGGCAGGAGCGAGCGAGCTTTGGTAAAAGCGAGCGATCAGCGAGAGCGGAGAAATCGGAGAAACGTGCAAATGAGGCACCCCTTGAACACCATATATAATGGGCCAACCATCATCATGGGCCGGAGGCGAAGAGGCGCCACTCTTCGCGTGCCATCATTGCCTAAGCTCCTCGAGCCTTTAAACGTCACCTCATTAAAGTAACTGTCGCCTCAGCATTCATGACGATTGATTGTCAGGCGTCACCCCCGAGACGGCACCTGGCCCCGTGTGACCAGGTCGCGTGGCAGCGACCACGCAATCAACTAATTAGCGATTGACCAGGTTAAGTTCGACCAGTCCAGAACGGTCGTTTGAGACCACGCTGGGGGGCAAGGAATCAAGCCTTAGCCCGCCCCCAGGCGACCTAGGCTTGGGGGGCAACTGTTCTGGAGTGGGCTCGAAGGCCAATTTCGTGCAACAGGCCCATCGCGGCCCAATATCTAACTTGCTCCGCAAGATGCGGCCGGCCCCGCAAAAACCGCAACGGCTAGAACGCCAACATTATATATACCACACCAGCATGTGGCTTCAGGTACGTTTTACTCACCTTGTGACCCTGCCCGTTGAAGCACCTCTGACTTGAGCGTTGGAGTGCCTTTGCAGGTACCACCCGCGTGCGGCCTACAACTCGGTCCTTCATCCCAACGACCGAGCAACATCACCAAACAGCAGCAACCCATCGTATTGATCAGGTACGATCATTTTGCAAAATAGCAAGCATCACAATTTGTATTATGAATATCTGGCATGTTACAATGAAGTTTTTGAATAAGATTGTAAGAGTGGGGGAGGGGTAACCTAGGCGATTATGCCAAATATCTATTGTTACAGAGGCAACAGAAATTTGATTACAATGTATAGAACTAGACTTAACTGAGTTAACTAGGGGAGGGAGCTTCATTGTGTATAGTTTTCCATCCCGCTTAGCATGGCTAATCACTCTCTTGGAGGGGATATCCTGTAACACACAAGAATCACCATCAAAAAGTGTTTGGCAATTGATTGTGTCAGCAAGTTGACCAACAGAAGTTTTGTTGGAATTAAAATTAGGGACATAGTATACATCATATAGAGTAATGGTAGGGGTGAGTGTAACACCCCTGTATTTCTTTAACAAAGAAATACCTAAATATACAATTTGGTACAAATCAGAGTATAAAAATTCCTGTTCAGATATACATCTTTACAAAAAACAGTGGAAACTATAAAAATAATATTTTACAACCTCGGGTCATACGACCGAATACAGAGACAACTACAGAAGAACAAGGACAATAATAAATGAATCAATCTTCAATCTTCTCATCGAACCCGACAACCAACTGTGCCGCCTCCTGTCCTTATAACCTGTTCTCTGTAAAAACAACAAATATGGATTGGGTGAGACAACTTGTCTCAGTGAGTCCTACCGTGCCCCCTCACTGACACTCGGTTCAATTTATGAAACCGTTACAACAAAAGCTGACATAACAATGTCTTATTTATTTATTTATCGAATTGCCGATCGCACAACGACTGCTAATCCCGGCAATTCGTGTTCTTCATTTATTAATCGAATGCCGACCGCACAACTGTTGAACCAAGGACAAACACTCTTTGTTTTGAATGATAACAAATTACATCTTGTCTACTAATGGTTCAAGTTGAATGAAGTACAGGACGGAAATCAAAAAGCAGGAAATATTAAAGTGGAGCAGCTTGGAGAAGAAGCCGTCTTTGAAGATGAAGACGTAATTGTTTTTCCGCTTTCTTTAGGACACTGTGTAAGGTCCTATCACTGAAGGTCTATGACTTTTAGTAGCTGAGAGATGAGTTTTCCAAAACATGCATGGTGCATCAAAATAGTTGTGAAAAATATTTTATAAAATTGCATGCATGCATAAGGTGGCACCTGAACCTAAAAATAATTTTGTGGAAAGCTAGAAATCGATTTCTATCATTTTCTAAATCATGAAATCGATTTCCTAATCCTATTTTAAAGGTTGAAATCGATTTCCCAAGCCTATGTTAAAACAAAGAATCGATTTCTACATATACTCAAGCCAAAGCCAAGAATCGATTTCCTTCATTTTTAAAAGACCATGAAATCGATTTTCAGGCTCTCCTAAAAGGCAAGAATCGATTCCTCCTTGTTTTATCTAAACTTGAAATCGATTCTTAGCCCATTCAGGATGTCCTAGAAATCGATTACACACTTCTTTAAACTAAGCACATAATCGATTCATTTTATTTCTAAGGAACTAAGAATCGATTCTTCATTATTTTAACTAAACACATAATCGATTCTTGTGATTTCTAAAAGGTTAAGAATCGATTATACTCTTGTTACACTTCATCAAATAATCGATTCATCTTGGCAATAAATGTTTTTTTCAAAATTCTACGCTTTCCTAAGCCTATAAATAGGCAGCCTAAAATCATTCTTCAGCACACCACATTTTCTCAATAAGTCTCTCTTCTTCTCACACGAAATTTCTAGATCTGAGAAAGAGAAAAATAGAGCTATCACTTTCATATCATTTTTATAGATCTACTCATCTCTCTCAGCTGTTATATTGTCATATTATCTGAGGTGATTAGATCATAGCTTCTATATTGTAATCTACTATTGTGGGGTCATTTTGAAATCCTGGGAAGTTTTCTTGGGTCTCTCAATCAGGAGATTGAGTGGGTTTGAAATCCTGGGAGGTGATCTTGGGTCGTTCAATCGGGGAGATTGAAGTGGTTTTGAAATCCTGGGAGGTGCTCTTGGGTCGTTCAATCAGGAGATTGAAGCGGTGTTGAAATCCTTAGCGGGGAGCTCGGGTTCTCAATTCAGGGGAATTGAGATTTGCTATTTGAAGTTGATTGTTTGTAAAACATTGGTTCTTCATATAGTGGTTATCAGCAAAGTCCAAAGGTTGCAAAGCCGGAGGCCGAGGACGTAGGGCTTTTATCCCGAACCTCGTAAAATTCCTGGTGTATCTCTATCCCTCTCTCTTTACTTTATTTACTGTTTATATCTTTTTATAATATCACTACTCTGATCTGAATCTGTTAATCTGGTTGTATAACTATATCCCTACTCTGATCTAAATCAGTTAATTTGGTTATAGTTATACTCGTTGTACTACAGATCTGTTTATATATCATCTTCTCTATCACTACTGTAGATCTGCTATATTCAATATCATTGCATTACTTATAAAACAACCTCATTGTAAATATTGAATATAGAATAATAATTCATTGTGCCTAATCTGCCTACTTGCATATATCTGATAAGTTCAAATCTCTTTTTCCGCATTTGATTTAAACAAACTTATCATTTATTTTGAAAAGAATCCAAGAATTACACATAACCTTATTCACCCCCCCTCTAAGGTTATACTCTAAGTCTAACAAGTGGTATCAGTAGCTAGAAATCGCATATAGAGCTTTACATCTCGCAATTTAAATTTTATATATTTATCTGTGATTATGGGTTCTTTTATGAAAGAGGGGATGTCTTCTTATAGGCCACCCCTGTTTGATGGGACTAACTATGACTATTGGAGTAGTCGAATGAAATGTCATGTGCAGGCTATAGGTTTCACTCTGTGGAGGATCATTGCTGATGGACCTCTGATTCCGATGAAAATCAAAACTCAAGCTAATGGCAAAGAAGAAGAAGTGCCAATTGAATACATCTACACCATCGATCTAAGCGAACTGAGAAAATCTGAGCTTGACAAAATATCTCAAAATGCCAAGGCTATGAATATTCTTCACTTATCCTTATGTGAAGAAGAATATGGTAGAGTTAAAGGATGTCAAACAGCAAAAGAAATCTGAGACTGCTTGCAAGCTACTCATGTAGGTACGAGCCAAGTGAAGGATACAAAAATCAGAATCCTCACTTCTGAATATGAAGCCTTCAAAATGAAAGAAGGTGAGTCTGTCGCAGCTATGCACCAGAGACTGAATCTGATTATAAACAACTTAAGGGCACTGGGAAAGAGGTATTCTACAAAAGATATAAATGGGAAAATTCTTGCATCTCTGACTGGTGAGTTCTTTCCAAAAACTTGTGCAATCACTGAAGCCAAAGATATTGGCACTCTACCCCAAGAAGACTTGATTGGGTCACTTCTAGCCTTTGAAGTTGTATTGGCTGCTAACAAAGATCAAGAAGCAGAAATGGTAAAAGAAAGAAAATCTCTTGCTCTTGCTGCTAAAACACCTAAGGTAGCAAGGAAAGAGGTTGAGTCTGATGAAGAATCTGATGATGAAGACATGGCTGAATTATTTGAAGAATTCATGAGATTCAACAAACTTGAAAAGAGAAATAACTCAAAGAAATCCAAGAAAGCTAAGAAGGCTACATGGAACAACTATACTGATAGTGAAGAAGAGGAGGTTGCAAATGCCATTTGTCTCACGGCATGTGAAACACCTAAGGCTACTATATGGGATTGTCTTGGCACTGATAGCGACACAGACGAAGAAGAGCAAATTGCAAATGGTGTTTGTCATATGGCAAATGACTCATCTAAGGTAAGCCTTAACTCTTCTAGTCTTTCTGATTCCTCTATGCATGATGATTTACTTGATGATAGTTGTAGTAGTCAAGATTTGAGTGAGGCTTTTGATGCTCTCTATTTTGAACATGAAACTCCGTTGTTAAAATCTAAGAAATTGGCAAAGAGTAACAAAAGCATGCTCACTCAAATTGAGACTCTAGAAAATGAGGTAGCTAAGTTGAAGAATGAGCTACATGAAATAAAACCATTCAACCTTGAGTTTCTAGAGCTTAAACAAAATTTTGAAAAAGTCAAGGTTGAAAATGAATTTTTGAAAGAATCTTTGAAAAAGTTTGAGGTGGGTGAAAAGACATTGACCAAGCTACTTCACTCCCAACATGAATATGTTGATAGGAGAGGTATTGGGTACAAAGGTAATTCCACCTCCTCTGTTTTGAACAAGAAAATAACTTTTGTAGCTGCTACTTCAAGTTATACACCTACTGTTTTCTCATGAACCTATTGTCAAAAAGGGAACCATAGCTCACCTAGATGCCCTATCCGTAAATTATGTGAGCTTGGTACCCTTATACCTGCTTGTGAGAAACCAAGGTGGATTGTGAAAACAAAACCCTTGATGACTAACCCCAAAGGACCCAAAGAGAATTGGGTACCAAAATTTTCTACTTGATCTTAGTGCAGGTGTGCTACAAGGTATGGGGGTCAGATCAATACCTTGATAGCAGAGACTCGAAGTTCATGACTGGAGACACAAAAAGATTCGTAATACTCAGAAACAGCAGTCATGTGACTCGTGATAACAACAATAGAGGAAGAATCACTGGTGAAAGTTAGATTGGTAAAGTTTTATTCACCTCTGTTGAAAATGTGTTATAAAGTAGAAATTAAATATAACTCAACAAGTATTTAGACATATATTTTTTGTGTGCATCAAAGTTTTTTTTTTCTTCTCTCTATTGTGCTGGATCTTTCATGCAACATATTTTTGATGTTAAAAATGATACCTATATTGTTGAACCAAGGATGATTATCTTGGGTATCATATTTTTTAAACCATGATGATCCACCCTCTTTTTTCTAAGCTTTGCATTCTAATATTAATAAGGGGGATCACCAAGTAAGGGGGAGCATAGCATGAACTACTATTTTTGATATTTCATATGCTATGCAATGCTGCTTATTTATTATACAAGTTTATAAAGTGCTTATGTTGTATGTATTCACCCCACCTCCTTTTTGATGAAAACAAAGGGGGAGAAATTGTATGCAAAAGGGAGAGAATATGCATGTTATTAATTTAATGGGGGAGAAAATAATTGCTGCTATCCTGCTGTCGTACTACTTATTTTGTTATGCTTATGCTTAGGGGGAGCTTCTGCCATCGTTTCTCTATTATGGTCTCCCTATGCATAATGTAATTTGTTATCATCAAAAAGGGGGAGTTTGTTGAACCAAGGACAAACACTCTTTGTTTTGAATGATAACAAATTACATCTTGTCTACTAATGGTTCAAGTTGAATGAAGTACAGGACGGAAATCAAAAAGCAAGAAATATTAAAGTGGAGCAGCTTGGAGAAGAAGCCGTCTTTGAAGATGAAGACCTAATTGTTTTTCCGCTTTCTTTAGGACACTGTGTAAGGTCCTATCACTGAAGGTCTATGACTTTTAGTAGCTGAGAGATGAGTTTTCCAAAACATGCATGGTGCATCAAAATAGTTGTGAAAAATATTTTATAAAATTGCATGCATGCATAAGGTGGCACCTGAACCTAAAAATAATTTTGTGGAAAGCTAGAAATCGATTTCTATCATTTTCTAAATCATGAAATCGATTTCCTAATCCTATTTTAAAGGTTGAAATCGATTTCCCAAGCCTATGTTAAAACAAAGAATCGATTTCTACATATACTCAAGCCAAAGCCAAGAATCGATTTCCTTCATTTTTAAAAGACCATGAAATCGATTTTCAGGCTCTCCTAAAAGGCAAGAATCGATTCCTCCTTGTTTTATCTAAACTTGAAATCGATTCTTAGCCCATTCAGGATGTCCTAGAAATCGATTACACACTTCTTTAAACTAAGCACATAATCGATTCATTTTATTTCTAAGGAACTAAGAATCGATTCTTCATTATTTTAACTAAACACATAATCGATTCTTGTGATTTCTAAAAGGTTAAGAATCGATTATACTCTTGTTACACTTCATCAAATAATCGATTCATCTTGGCAATAAATGTTTTTTTCAAAATTCTACGCTTTCCTAAGCCTATAAATAGGCAGCCTAAAATCATTCTTCAGCACACCACATTTTCTCAATAAGTCTCTCTTCTTCTCACACGAAATTTCTAGATCTGAGAAAGAGAAAAATAGAGCTATCACTTTCATATCATTTTTATAGATCTACTCATCTCTCTCAGCTGTTATATTGTCATATTATCTGAGGTGATTAGATCATAGCTTCTATATTGTAATCTACTATTGTGGGGTCATTTTGAAATCCTGGGAAGTTTTCTTGGGTCTCTCAATCAGGAGATTGAGTGGGTTTGAAATCCTGGGAGGTGATCTTGGGTCGTTCAATCGGGGAGATTGAAGTGGTTTTGAAATCCTGGGAGGTGCTCTTGGGTCGTTCAATCAGGAGATTGAAGCGGTGTTGAAATCCTTAGCGGGGAGCTCGGGTTCTCAATTCAGGGGAATTGAGATTTGCTATTTGAAGTTGATTGTTTGTAAAACATTGGTTCTTCATATAGTGGTTATCAGCAAAGTCCAAAGGTTGCAAAGCCGGAGGCCGAGGACGTAGGGCTTTTATCTCGAACCTCGTAAAATTCCTGGTGTATCTCTATCCCTCTCTCTTTACTTTATTTACTGTTTATATCTTTTTATAATATCACTACTCTGATCTGAATCTGTTAATCTGGTTGTATAACTATATCCCTACTCTGATCTAAATCAGTTAATTTGGTTATAGTTATACTCGTTGTACTACAGATCTGTTTATATATCATCTTCTCTATCACTACTGTAGATCTGCTATATTCAATATCATTGCATTACTTATAAAACAACCTCATTGTAAATATTGAATATAGAATAATAATTCATTGTGCCTAATCTGCCTACTTGCATATATCTGATAAGTTCAAATCTCTTTTTCCGCATTTGATTTAAACAAACTTATCATTTATTTTGAAAAGAATCCAAGAATTACACATAACCTTATTCACCCCCCCTCTAAGGTTATACTCTAAGTCTAACAACAACAACTTGATTGAATGCTTGTTAATTTGACGCTGGTTTGGTTGCGTTTAGAGCTGTGAAGATCGAGTTATGAATTCCACAAGTTAGGGTAATATTCTGGAAGCATTCTGGACATAGGTTCGGTATTTTTAAAACTGGGAACTTCCTGTTCGTCAAAAAATTATGGGACTTTTTTTTTAGAAAGCCGACTTAATTTTGGTCACTTTGGCACTGGTTTGGTTAAATTTGGAGTAGTGTAGCTCGAGTTATGAGCGTCCCAAGTCAGGTCAAATTTCTGGACTTAAACTAGGTATAGGTTCAGTGTTTCAGGTCTTGCGTCTTCAATTGAACTCTGATTTGAACGATTCTTTTTCCATTAGAAACTATACTCAAATTGATTTTTTTAAGGCTAAGGTTTTGTTCCGTTTGGTCAAGTGTAAGTTAGTTTAGAGTGATTTGAAGTGGAAGGACAGAATCTGTCCAGTCTGGGAACCATTCGGGTTGTTTCTAAAAACTGTACTAACTGGCTCATTGATTTGAAACTTTAAATATATTTTCAGAAACTACACATCTGTAGCTTTCCAACGAGTGGTCTTTTGTAATTTTTCGATGTCGTTTACTATTTTAACTAATTCACCGAATTCTGGCTGCCGTGTTCGCGTAGCCCAGGGTGTCGCTGTTGTTCCCAAATTTGTTTTCTAAATATCTTTTGACTCGGGTGTCCGTCTTAGGTGGTTCAAAGTGCGTTACGACGCTCATTTAATTGTCTATCTGTTTGTCCAGGCCAAAACCAAAACTTAACATTTTTCCCCGGTCGTTTCTGAAAGTCCCAAGTGACTGTGTACTAGTTGTTGTTTGGATTGGAAATCGCTACTGTTCCTTTTAAATAAAATGTTGGTGTTCTTCATGAGACTAAGGTACTGTTCCTTGTATTTTTAAAGGGTGTTGTCACGGTGAAAGTAATGTGCTGTGTAACAGTGTGGTATGCAAATATATATATATATATATATATATATATATATATATATATATATATATATATATATATATATATATATATATATATATGGTGTATATTATTATTGGTGAATGGGGACTGTGATCCTCTTTTGGGTGTTGGTGAATATGCTATGGCATACTTTTATTTGGTGATTCTGGTGTGTGATGCATTGTCATGGTGTCGCATAATCATATGCATGATTTTTGGTGAATAGGCTTCGGCCTCGGGCTTCGGCCTTATTATAAATTTTGGTGAATGCCCTCAAGGCTCATTTTTGGTGATGGATCCACATGCATATGCCCGTGGAGTTTTGGGTTGCATCTCATACATTAAACATACAGTTGGTGAATGTTTTGGTGATTATTTATTTGGTGATTGTTTGGTGATTACTTTTATTTGGTGATTGTTTGGCGAATATTTAGTTGGTGATGAATTGGTGATTAATTTCGGTTGACTGAACTGGTGATTAAAGTGAATATTGCTGTAATTGATGTAGTCCTGTATCTGTACATACTACTCCTTATGTACTTTATTATAGGGTTTGAGACTCACCCCTTTTTGTTGATTTTTACTTTACAGGTAACCGTACTTGAAGGCTTTGACCTTCATTCTCTTGAGTTCGAGTCGCTCTGATACGTAGCACCTGGGGGGCGTCTTATTAGATAGTGATTTTGTCTTGTACGACTTGTTGGATTTTATTTTAACGTTGTAACTGTATTTTTGAGTAATGGCCGCCCATGATGCCACGTAATGATTTTAATTTAAGTTAAACAATTGACGTGTTTTTGAAGTAAATGTAGCATTCTGTTTCAAAAAAATAATAATAATAATTTGTGCACTCTGATAATTGTTATAAATGAAAGGGATAGAAACGGGTGTTACACCGACCGCACAACAACTGCTAATCCCGGCAATTCATGAATTTTATTTATTAATCGAATGCCGACCGCACAACGACTGCTAATCCCGGCAATTCGTGAATTTTATTTATTAATCGAATGCCGACCGCACAACGACTGCTAATCCCAGCAATTCGTGAATTTTATTTATTAATCGAATGCCGACCGCACAACGACTGCTAATCCCGGCAATTCGTGAATTACTTATTTATTAATCGAATGCCGACCGCACAACTACTGCTAATCCCGGCAATTCGTGAATTTTATTTATTAATCGAATGCCGACCGCACAACGACTGCTAATCCCGGCAATTCGTGAATTACTTAGCACAGACCGGCCGCACAACGCCTGCTAATCCCGGTAACCCGTGAGTTGACCACGCCAAAACACATTCAGGGCCTAGGGTGAGGGCTCATGACTTCCCTTCCTAGTATGCTACTTGTCAGGTCGTCACCCAACGCAATACGTATGACAATACGCATCAGATTCTCGAGAGTTAGATAATTTATATCTTCTTTTTCATTTTGATCACCAAAGGATCAGTCATATAAGCTCATTAGATAATTTATATCTTTCGATCACCAAAGGATCGTTCGCATAGCAATTGGATAAACAATATCCATATCGATCTATAATCCGTTTTGAGAAATTCATAAATTAGACCTCCGGCATTATAATTATTTCCATTTGACATATATAAACATATATATTCAGTCAGTCCATCAGTCGGTGTACCCACACGTATACTAGGGTTTCAGTTTTTCAATCAATTATGCTTTCGAAGCCCTTTTCAAAAACATGAGTTGAACAAGTTCAAAATACAGTTGTCAGTAAGGCAATGTCTTTAAAATTGGGTGGGAAGAAGATTAGGAGTGATTCAGGATCGAAAGGAGCGACGAAATGAGAAATCGGAGTCCGGTAACAGCAGCTCACGCACGGTCCGTGCCCAGGGGCGCACGACCCGTGCGTGATTTACCAAAACCACACAGCCAAACCGAAGAGGGCGCACGGTCCGTGCCCAGGGGCGCACGACCCATGCGGCCTGTTCTGTTACTGAATTCTAGTTTCTCATTCCGCTTTCCATTTCTCGCCCAAATAGAATTCCGATCGTTCTCCAACCTGAAAACGGATTTAATAAACAACATTCCAGACCATATTCCAGTGAAAGCACTTAAAATCACAATTTCGTAAATTGTTCAACAATTCAATAAATACCGTAAAAACGCGATATTGCTCAAAAACGGTTTTCGGTTCCAAAATCTTTCGAAAATTGATAATTGCCTTATGACTCAACCCGATATAATTTCAAGACACGAAAAATATCCCTATCTGTGAGTAGAACTCACCCGGTTAGACGATCGTGAGATGGCTCCGCGGAATATGCGATGACCGAATCACTTAGGCACACGAACGATTTCAAATAGGCACCAACTACCGTAAGGACAGCAACGAATCTCCAAGTCAACAACTGGACATCAGCTTCAAGGGACTGAACCTCTTCTCCAGTATGTCGAATCTGGTGAATCTCGAGAATTTAACAAATCGAACCCAAATTCAACGAACGACATGTCCAGCTTCTGTTTCGGTTTTCCAGAATCAAAGTGCAGTTTTGAAACAGAATTATCTCAGTCAATCCGTAACCAAATCTACTCAAATGAGTGCCCATTTTGAAAAGAATTTCGTCTACTTTCAGATGGTCAAGGATTCACACGCATGCATCCAGTGGTTTGGGAGATATCACCAAGACAAGGTGACTGGTCCAGGATAACGCTTGATTCTGAATCCGAAACTTGGGGACATGATATATCATTCATTGCTCCATGAAATCGTACGGTTCTTGTGCCCAAAATGAAGAGATATTTGTCTACGTTCCAGAGAAACAAGAATCACGATCATCGGAGTTGTGTACAGGGAGATACGATGAAATCACTGAAGGTATACCATACGGGTTTTACCCAGAATTTTGTTGAACTTGCATCTTCTTCATTTAAGCTTGAAGCTTCATCAATGGAGGATAGAGTTGGAGGGAGATGTTGGTTCAGAATTTAGCATGGTTGTGTAGAGGAAGAAAAATGGAATGAAATGGAAGGAAGAACACTTGCATGCATTGGGGTGTGGTGATCTCCTTCTTCTCCCTTCACTCTCCCCTCTCTCCTCCCTTCTCTCCTTTCTCTTTCTTTTTCTCTAAACTTCTGAAACTGATCAATAATGAGAGGAAACAGAAGTGATGGAGGTTTTGACCAGTTGAGGGGAAAGTTTAATGAGGGTGCAATTACCAAAGTGCCCTTCTTCTAATTCTCTTTTAATTTCTTCTTCAAACTTAATCCCAATCAATCATGCAACTTTTCTTACCATTAACAATTTGATTAGTTAAATTACTTGGGTCGACCAACGAAGACAACACTGACCACTTACTAGATTGATCCGATAATATTTAGTAAAATGACCATTTTACCCTTGCGCTCTAATTGTTCATTTAAATTATGACTAAGCCACAATTAAACGTAGAGTAGGATTTCTTTGGACTTTTCCTCGACTATTAATCCCCGAGACACGACCAATTATTCCCACAAATAATTTCTCGGTCTTAGGCATCATAGTACGAGTCTTTAAAAATTAGGGATGTTACAATCACCCACACTTTTAAAAATTTTGTCCTCAAAATTGACAAGACGAACCTTAAGCAAAAAGGTATTGATATCGGGTCATCATGTCCTCTTCCAATTCCCAAGTAGCCTCTTCGGCTGAGAAGCCCTCCTAGACTCTCTTGACAAGCAGAATAGTCCTCGACCGCAATGTCTTCACGCCACGCCCTAGGATATGACTAGGATAAGGTTGGAATGATAAATCCGGTCGAAGATCGATCGCTTCAACGCTCAACGGCTGGAGAGGATCATGAATACATTTTCTCAACTGAGACACGTGAAAGACATCATGAAGATACAGACTTTCTTCAGAAATTAACTATTCCGACCTCTTGAAAGCTGACACTAATTGTTATGGACCATGGAATGCCTACAACCTGTTGAGGACACGAACTCATAGTTATGGTATCCACACATCCTGCACTAGCGAAGTCAGGAACTCGGAAGATTTCGGCCTAGCCGTAACTTGAATTGGAACGAAAAGATGACTTTAAGAGAATTTCTTTGGAATCAAACTATACGGTATCCAGAAGAAAAGTTTTCTTCTCTTCCCGAGTTACGCTCACATAAGCGCTGGACTCATTTTACTAAAAGTCTCGACTGAAGCAAACAGAGTTATTTTATAAAACAATTTGACTCTCAGTCCAAGGAATCTAGAAACGATTTTCCTTGCAACCGAATCCAGGAAAAACTCTAAAATAATAGTAAAATATTCTTTCATTGAATCAGTTCCAAACTTGAAAGTACAATAGTTCCACTTGAATGAAAATTCTTTTCAATGGGGTTTCTAATGACGATAGTTTGAAAATACGACTATCCCAAAAGGTTAATTCACCCCAACTTATAGATGACCTTACTCAATGCACGGCGCTCCAATAAAGCGGAATCTCATTCTCTGATATTTAAAAGTTACGAGTTTAAAAGTGAGAGTAGAAGTGTTACTTTGTTGGAACCAGCCATTTGTGCGATCAAGATCTCACAAACTTCTATTATCGTGCTTGAGTTCGGCTCCGTTAAGACAAAACAATTGGGTTCGTTCGAGGAAGCGATCGGGAAGGACATTGAGCCGAAAAGAAAGCGGGTATTTGCTTTAAAAATTCTTCTCAAGCCGCTATTCCACTCGATTCAATTCACTTCTTTTCAATTCCTTTCTCAAATCGGTCCAAGACAAAATTTTGAGATTAAAAACAAGGGTCGTATTTCATGATGAAAAACAGACACGACTTGACCGTCTCAAGAGACTACACAAAGGTTATAAAGTTCACTATCAAGGACTCATGTGTCATACAGTCACTGTCCAATCATTTAGTCTCCGACCGACATACAGTTCATCCTCACTCACTCTACCGTCAAACGGGTGTAGAAGGTGAAAAGGTAAAAACATTATAGGTACTCAACTCATTGGATTCTTAGAAAAGCATCGTGTGCTGGACCACAATCGGACAATTCCGAATTCTCAGCACATACTTGATTTATCGACATTTAACCATAGGTCAATAGAATGGAGAATTAGCATTGACCCATCTGATGGATCAAAGTCACAACAACTTACTGTTGATCTTAACGAATTCAAGATTAACGATTGCAGTTTCACTTTAGTAGCGGAAGCTTGAATGCTATAACATTCAAAGGATGATTTCCCAAACATGGCTTTTTCGGAGTTTTCTAAGTCAACGACTTGTCCAATTTCAGCGTTCTTCCTAAATCAACTAGGCTTGAACTTTGATACCTATCTTTCATAGATTCTTGATCACTCAGATCCTAAGGAGATGCAATTTTCGATCCTACTAGAACGACATACGGTTTTCTTTCGGAGATGAGATTTAGAGTCATTCTAGACAATCTTTGGTTCCTCGATTAACTTCCGCGCAGCAATTATTCTCGGATTAGTTACGAAATTGGAATTGCGGTGGCACCAGGGGATTTTGAAAACAAAAGCTATTTTGGGAATCAAACGAGCACACCATAAGTGTCTTCGTATTGATTCGTTGAAATTGGAGTATTTATCATTTAGAATTTTCCCCGGTCCCGCTTCTTTCCGAACTTTCGCGACTATCTAGACATAATTATTACATTACATTAATCGATCTAGCTTCAGAACGGTTTCTACTCCACGACAACATTACGTTCGCCACACAGGTGACTTAAAGCTCCTCGATCTTCCAACTAGTTAGTTGGGGTCTTAGAGATAAAGATTCTGGAATCATTTCTAAAGGTTGAATGGCCATCAGTACTACTGACAATTACTGGAAGTAGGTTTCTTGGAAAAACTTACAGTAAACACCATTCTGAACAGGTGTCTAAGAGTCTAAACTGACTGATTGGAGATCCTTTTACCAATTTCCCGTATAACAGGGAGGTCCACATTCCACGAATGTTTAGAGTTTACGGTTTAGATTCCAAAACAGAGGTACAATTCAAAATACAATTGAAGATACGGTTCACAACCCATTCATCGGTGTAGATATTTCTGTTAGCTTTCCAACGCCTCTGGGAACATAAAAATCGGAGTTCCGGAGCAGAAATTACGAACAAAATGATTCGGAAGACTAACGAGAATTTCTCACAGACCGTGATCGGAATGCTTCCGGCAGCGGATTGAAATAAGGTCACTCCTACCGATTCCACATACTGATCTGCTTTGAAGGATCTGATTCATAATTCCTGATCGGGACTTAACCTGATCGGCACTTATAATTCCACTAGTCAATACTGACGACGGAGTATCTTTACTCAATTGGCTTGTCATCCGTCACATTGTGACTCGGAAGAAGAAGAATTGGAATCTATGCTTAAAATTAACCGATAAGGATTTTCCTTGACTGCTGTCCTAACTGGGATTGACTGACACCAGAAGGTAAGATTTACGATGAAAACGATATCTCGAAACTGATACGCTGACTAAATAAAGGTCAGGATTTCGGGTGTTAACTAATCTGACAGATTTCAGTACACTGACGTTACTGCCGCACAATGGCTTCGCTTGATTTGTACTTCTCGATAAGATCTAAGACGTTTCACGCCACGACACACAGCCGCATCCGATTCATTTACTGAACAGCCGCCCATAGTTTCATCGAACCATCGCGGATGCCCATCATTGTTTCCAATTGTCGTATGCAGCCCTCTACTCTTGTCGCGCGCTCTGATGAGACGAGAAGGCTGAGAATCCTATGGTGTAGGGTTTTCGACATTTTCGGGGCTGAGGCAACTATCTGTCATAGTTTTCAGTAACTTACATGAAACATTGAGTGGATCCTGACTCAATACGTCACATAATATACTAAAATGGTCTGACATATAATTGTCTAAGTCCCTAGCTGATTCGATCCTATGTTCTCGACCCGAAGGTCACTACGTCCGACAAGGCCGAACCGCTCTGATACCAAATGTAACACCCCTGTATTTCTTTAACAAAGAAATACCTAAATATACAATTTGGTACAAATCAGAGTATAAAAATTCCTGTTCAGATATACATCTTTACAAGAAACAGCGGAAACTATAAAAATAATATTTTACAACCTCGGGTCATACGACCGAATACAGAGACAACTACAGAAGAACAAGGACAATAATAAATGAATCAATCTTCAATCTTCTCATCGAACCCGACAACCAACTGTGCCGCCTCCTGTCCTTATAACCTGTTCTCTGTAAAAACAACAAATATGGATTGGGTGAGACAACTTGTCTCAGTGAGTCCTACCGTGCCCCCTCACTGACACTCGGTTCAATTTATGAAACCGTTACAACAAAAGCTGACATAACAATGTCTTATTTATTTATCGAATTGCCGACCGCACAACGACTGCTAATCCCGGCAATTCGTGTTCTTCATTTATTAATCGAATGCCGACTGTAACACCCCGAAATTAATTAAATAGTTATTTAGTATTTATTTAATTAATTAAATAGGAGTTGGTGATAGAAATAATAATAATAATAATAATGATAATAATAATAATAATAATGATGATAATAATAATAATAATATTGGGTGGTTTTAATTATTTAGAGGGTGGTGATATTTAATTATTTAAATGGGCTTAAGTGGATGGAGGCCCGCGATCCAGGCCCAGGAGTTGACTTAGGCGCCTGTGACTGGGGGTTGGGGGGAGGCGCCTCACTTGAGAGAAAGAAAGAGAGGAGCGTGAGAGAAAGAAAAGAGAAAAAACGTGAAAGAGAGGAAAAGAAAGAAAACGCGAAGGAGAGAAAGAAAGAGAAGGAAAAATAGCGCAAGGGAGAGGAGAGGAGAAGAGAGAGGCGCAAATCCCAAGGAGGAGGAGAGGAGCTCAGTTGCTGTGGTTACTCGGTGTGCACGTGGAGGGGTCCCTGTCTTCGGTGAAACTAAGGTAAGGGTGGATCTTGCCTTATAATAGGGAATATAATGGGATGTATGTAGGGGTTAGGTCCTATGTCCTGTTTTACCTTGATTTTATGTTATTGATGATTATATGTGTATGTGGTTGTCAATTGTTGCTCATTGATATGACCTGTGAAATTGTGCTCTGTATGTTGAATTTGAGTTGCCTGCTAAGTGCTCGAGTAATTGCGTAAACGATGTATTTTTGAACATATTATATAATTTGGTGTTGTTGATGAGATTGATGAATGATTTGATTGGTTGTGTTGCTCGAAACTGTAATCTGATGTGTTATGGGCGCATTGGGCGCCATATGAGCAGGTGATGTCTTGGGTGAATTTTGGTGGCTGAAGTGTGATGGTTGTTTGTGTTGTTGAATTCACTGTTTTGAGATGTTCTGACATAGGTTTAGTATTTCAGTGACTGAGAACGTTTTACTAATTGAAAAATTATGTGGTTTGTCATTTCAAAAACTTGATTGAATGCTTGTTAATTTGACGCTGGTTTGGTTGCGTTTAGAGCTGTGAAGATCGAGTTATGAATTCCACAAGTTAGGGTAATATTCTGGAAGCATTCTGGACATAGGTTCGGTATTTTTAAAACTGGGAACTTTCTGTTCGTCAAAAAATTATGGGACTTTTTTTTTTAGAAATCCGACTTAATTTTGGTCACTTTGGCACTAGTTTGGTTAAATTTGGAGTAGTGTAGCTCGAGTTATGAGCGTCCCAAGTCAGGTCAAATTTCTGGACTTAAACTAGGTATAGGTTCAGTGTTTCAGGTCTTGCGTCTTCAATTGAACTCTGATTTGAACGATTCTTTTTCCATTAGAAACTATACTCAAATTTCTTTTTTTAAGGCTAAGGTTTTGTTCCGTTTGGTCAAGTGTAAGTCAGTTTAGAGTGATTTGAAGTGGAAGGACAGAATCTGTCCAGTCTGGGAACCATTCGGGTTGTTTCTAAAAACTGTACTAACTGGCTCATTGATTTGAAACTTTAAATATATGTTCAGAAACTACACATCTGTAGCTTTCCAACGAGTGGTCTTTTGTAATTTTTCGATGTCGTTTACTATTTTAACTAATTCGCCGAATTCTGGCTGCCGTGTTCGCGTAGCCCAGGGTGTCGCTGTTGTTCCCAAATTTGTTTTCTAAATATCTTTTGACTCGGGTGTCCGTCTTAGGTGGTTCAAAGTGCGTTACAACGCTCATTTAATTGTCTATCTGTTTGTCCAGGCCAAAACCAAAACTTAACATTTTTCCCCGGTCGTTTCTGAAAGTCCCAAGTGACTGTGTACTAGTTGTTGTTTGGATTGGAAATCGCTACTGTTCCTTTTAAATAAAATGTTGGTGTTCTTCATGAGACTAAGGTACTGTTCCTTGTATTTTTAAAGGGTGTTGTCACGGTGAAAGTAATGTGCTGTGTAACAGTGTGGTATGCAAATATATATATATATATATATATATATATATATATATATGGTGTATATTATTATTGGTGAATGGGGACTGTGATCCTCTTTTGGGTGTTGGTGAATATGCTATGGCATACTTTTATTTGGTGATTCTGGTGTGTGATGCATTGTCATGGTGTCGCATAATCATATGCATGATTTTTGGTGAATAGGCTTCGGCCTCGGGCTTCGGCCTTATTATAAATTTTGGTGAATGCCCTCAAGGCTCATTTTTGGTGATGGATCCACATGCATATGCCCGTGGAGTTTTGGGTTGCATCTCATACATTAAACATACAGTTGGTGAATGTTTTGGTGATTATTTATTTGTTGATTGTTTGGTGATTACTTTTATTTGGTGATTGTTTGGCGAATATTTAGTTGGTGATGAATTGGTGATTAATTTCGGTTGACTGAACTGGTGATTAAAGTGAATATTGCTGTAATTGATGTAGTCCTGTATCTGTACATACTACTCCTTATGTACTTTATTATAGGGTTTGAGACTCACCCCTTTTTGTTGATTTTTACTTTACAGGTAACCGTACTTGAAGGCTTTGACCTTCATTCCCTTGAGTTCGAGTCGCTCTGATACGTAG
The DNA here is from genome assembly GCA_039519185.1 of Astragalus membranaceus. NCBI lineage: Eukaryota > Viridiplantae > Streptophyta > Magnoliopsida > Fabales > Fabaceae > Astragalus > Astragalus membranaceus. The sequence goes on from CM076853.1 coordinate 19,488,711, forward strand.
CACCTGGGGGGCGTCTTATTAGATAGTGATTTTGTCTTGTACGACTTGTTGGATTTTATTTTAACGTTGTAACTGTATTTTTGAGTAATGGCCGCCCATGATGCCACGTAATGATTTTAATTTAAGTTAAACAATTGACGTGTTTTTGAAGTAAATGTAGCATTCTGTTTCAAAAAAAAAAAAAATAATTTGTGCACTCTGATAATTGTTATAAATGAAAGGGATAGAAACGGGTGTTACACCGACCGCACAACAACTGCTAATCCCGGCAATTCATGAATTTTATTTATTAATCGAATGCCGACCGCACAACGACTGCTAATCCCGGCAATTCGTGAATTTTATTTATTAATCGAATGCCGACCGCACAACGACTGCTAATCCCAGCAATTCGTGAATTTTATTTATTAATCGAATGCCGACCGCACAACGACTGCTAATCCCGGCAATTCATGAATTACTTAGCACAAACCGGCCGCACAACGCCTGCTAATCCCGGTAACCCGTGAGTTGACCACGCCAAAACACATTCAGGGCCTAGGGTGAGGGCTCATGACTTCCCTTCCTAGTATGCTACTTGTCAGGTCGTCACCCAACGCAATACGTATGACAATACGCATCAGATTCTCGAGAGTTAGATAATTTATATCTTCTTTTTCATTTTGATCACCAAAGGATCAGTCATATAATCTCATTAGATAATTTATATCTTTCGATCACCAAAGGATCGTTCGCATAGCAATTGGATAAACAATATCCATATCGATCTATAATCCGTTTTGAGGAATTCATAAATTAGACCTCCGGCATTATAATTATTTCCATTTGACATATATAAACATATATATTCAGTCAGTCCATCAGTCGGTGTACCCACACGTATACTAGGGTTTCGGTTTTTCAATAAATTATGCTTTCGAAGCCCTTTTCAAAAACATGAGTTGAACAAGTTCAAAATACAGTTGTCAGTAAGGCAATATCTTTAAAATTGGGTGGGAAGAAGATTAGGAGTGATTCGGGATCGAAAGGAGCGACGAAATGAGAAATCGGAGTCCGGTAACAGCAGCTCACGCACAGTCCGTGCCCAGGGGTGCACGACCCGTGCGTGATTTCCAAAAACCACACAGCCAACCCGAAGAGGGCGCACGGTCCGTGCCCAGGGGCGCCCGACCCGTCTGGCCTGTTCTGTTACTGAATTCTAGTTTCTCATTCTGCTTTCCATTTCTCGCCCAAATCGAATTCCAATCGTTCTCCAACCTGAAAACGGATTTAATAAACAACATTCCAGACCATATTCCAGTGAAAGCACTTAAAATCACAATTTCGTAAATTGTTCAACAATTCAATAAAAACCGTAAAAACGTGATATTGCTCAAAAACGGTTTTCGGTTCCAAAGTCTTTCGAAAATTGATAATTGCCTTATGACTCAGGGTACAAGGTTCGATTCCCACGGAAGGCAAAAACTCTACATGGGGGGTAGAGAAGGTCATGAGTGCATTGCTGGGTAGCCTACTAAGTCAGAAAAGGGCCCAGGATGTTACAGTGAGTACAATAGTGCCCTTGTAAAAAGAATATCTAATGTCTCCACTAGGTAATGAGATGGATATAGGTTTAATAGCATAGTAAGAAGTGAAATAGTCAAGGCAAGAGCATATGTGATTAGTGGCGCCAGTATCAACTAACCAAGTGACGAGATAAGTACCTGAAGGTGTTGAGATAATATTGTCTACACTGACCATATTGGCTGAAGCCGTAGCAATAGGAGGAGTAGCAGGGAGCAATGATAGGAGGCTCTGAAGTTGTTCTGCCGTAATATTGACCTGAGAAGTAGTAGCAGTGGAGGAGGAAGCACCAACATCATCAACAGCAACATGATTGGCCGATTTCTTGGTGTTCATGAAGCCCGATGGATAACCGTGTTTCATAAAGCATGTCTCTACGGTGTTATTGGTTCGATTGCAGAAAGTGCAGAGGCGATTTCCACGCGGTGAAGGAGGCTTGCCTTGTCCACGAGACGCATTAGGAGCAGCAGCCGTTTGCACATTCGCAACTGAAACATCAGGCGCAATAGGAGCTCCAATTTGTCGTTCTTGTTGGACTATCATCGAATAGGTCTTAGGCAAATAAGGAAGAGGATCCATGAGAAGAATTTGAGAGCGTACAATAGCGTAATTATCATTCAAACCTTGAAGAAAACTCATGGCAATATCACGGTCGCGGTATCCTTCAACGATCTTTAAGGCATTACAGCAACAAGAACCAGATCGAGGATGACATTTTGAAATTGGTGGTAAATTACAGAGTTCGTCCCAGAGAATACGCATCTTCGTAAAATAGGAAGTAACAGAGGCTGTACCTTGTTTCAAAGAGAAGATGTCTTGCTAGAGATGAGAAATGTGTGTTTTTTCGCCTTGAGAGAAACAATAACGAAGTTCCTTCCATACGCGATAAGCATCAGTAATCCACAAAATACTGGATGAAAATTCTGTTGAAACTAAGTGATTAATCCATGAGAGAGTAAGCATGTTGCACCGTTTCCATAGAGGAAACTTCGGATCCGATTCATCAGGACGCTCGATGGAACCATCAACGAAGACAAATTTGTTCTTCATTTCCAACGCCATGGTCATAGTCAAGAGAGTGACAAGAACTAGTGAGGGATTCTCGTTAGGATGAGTGTAGTAAGGATCAGAGTAATCCTTTGGTTTGAAGGATTTTCGGCGAAGATTTTTGTTGAAAGAGTGATCGGAATCGTTTTGTTGCTGAGAAGAACGATTCGATTGATCAGAATCATCCAAAGAGGCAGGTAAATTCAACGCCATGGAAACACAGAAGAAGGAATCAGAGATCGAGCGATCAAGAGGATGAAACGCACGAAGGAGAATCAGATAAAGATGAAATGGTTAGGCGATTACGCCATGGGAGAGAGAAAGATTGCGGAGAGCGATTACAACTGATACCATGCTACAATTAAAATAAATGAATTCGCTGCTTTATTCAATAGAGTGAAAAGTATATATACATCAGCTTGCAATTACTGTAAGTAACAAAGAGTAAAGTAAGGTCTAATTACTCTAGCTGAACCTATCTATCCTAACTGAAATAAATTGAACTAAGAATACTGACTATGCTCAGTACAGTAAATACAATAAATTCAGTAATGTAAATTAACTCTAATAGACATGCTTGTAATTCGGGGGTTATAAAGATTTACAAAGAGTTATTAGTCAATTTAATCTCTGAAATTTTACAAAAGTTAAATATAATCTCTCACGTTTACAATATATCAACTTAGTCACTGGTTTTTACAAATGTTTCACTTTGGTCATCTTTTTGTAAAATTGAGGGACTAAATTGATATAAAAGAAGGACTAAATTGAAACAGTTTTGCAAAAGTTGGGGACTAAGTTGATATATTATAAATGCTAGGGATGAAGTTGAATTTTTGTGAAATTTTAAGAACCAAATGGCTGGATTCTGTTACAACTACCTTGGTGAGGATGTATTGGGGGAAGTATACGTTTGAGTTTTTTTGTATAGGGATAAGTCACTATGTCTTTAAATGGCTTTTAATTTACACAAAGGCAAAAATACACAAAAGGTCATTTAGGTTATTTTTTTGTAGCAAGTTGGTCATTTAAGTTTTTTCGTACCAAATTAGTCCTTTAATTTAGCTAACATTTAATCCGTTAGTCTTTTTTTAATCTTCCATCTAACTCTGTTAAAAATAAGCATATGTCGTAGTTAAGTGCTTATTTGGCAATCCAACATGTAATTTTTAAAGTTGACTCATAATTTTTTATTTTTTATTTATTAAGCTTAAAAAATGAAATTTTTTTTAGAACATAACCCAACAAACCCAGATCTGCTGGTGATACTTCGAAGGGCACTTCAATCTTCAAGCCAACAATGTTTCTCTTCAGATTTGATCTACAAGCTCTCATTTCGCAAATCTGCCATGGACTTCATGAAGGTTTTCCTCTTTGCTTCAATCTGGGTTTCGATTTGATTCAAAATTATTCCATCTGGGTTTCGATTTTCTGATGGGTTTCAATTTTATGAAGTTCAATTTGGGTTTCAATTTTCCGAAGATTTCGATTTTCTGAAGGTTCAATTTGAGTTTCCTTTTTTCCCCATAATTTCAATATGGGTTTCGCTTAAAAGTTCAATCTGGGTTTTGATTTTATAAATCCCTAAAATCATCGAAAGGATTCTATGAACTTCCGAGGAGAAAAGTGCCTATATTCATTATCAATTAATTTAGCAGTATTCCTTGAGTCAGTAAAGACATGCACATCGATTCGATGTTCTCTCAACCACCTAATTGGAAAATCAAAAGATAGGTCAGTAAAAGCAGTAGCAGCAATATCTCCTCCAATGAAGTCCCGCATAGAAGAATCATCATTGTCATCGTTAGCTCCATCTCTTCTTTGCCTCTGATTCAACAATATCTACTCCCCTTGTTTTAAATCCCCATAATGTTGTTGGTCCTCCTAGGGTGCAAATTGGAGAAAAATCACCACCCAAATAAAAACTTTCTGGAACTGCCGAACTGGAGATGGCTTGTTCATGAACCAAGTTTTCATTTTTATTTAATTTTAATCCACATAAACTACAAAATTATGAGTCAGCTTTAAAAATTACATGTTGGACTACCAAACAAGCACTTAACTGCCACGTAGGCTTATTTTTAACGGAGTTGGATGGAAAATTAAAAAAAAGACCAACGGTTTAAACGTTATCTAACTTAAAGGACTAAGTTGGTACGAAAAAAACTTAAAGGACCAACTTGTTACAAAAAAAATAACTTAAAGGACCTCTGGTGTATTTTTAACGCTTGTTGTGGCTACTGTTGAAGGCATCATAACCGTGCTTGTCACACTGTCAGTGTTGCTAGACTGCACACCGTCAACAACACACTGACCTGATTTATCAATCAATTGATTGTCCCAAGAAGGTAGCTTAGTTGGCGAGCTATGGGACATGAAGGAGTTGCAAGATTGCAAGAAGGAGGTCCAGGGTTCAAATCCTGGCAACTAACATTTCCCCACCCCCTAATTAATGGATTGGGATCCTCTCCAGTTACTGAATGGTTCCAGTAGGAGAGAGAAATACACTGATTACTAACCACTTTATCCCTTTTGCTTTCTTCTTAGTTGTGGCTCCTCTCATCACATAAGAGATGGTCATAACTCATAAGTCATAAAGTAGGTGTTGGTATCCAACTTTAATCTTGAACATCAAAAAATTTGACCTTCAAATCAATGGTGTTTCGCTCACTCGGGTACCTGGTGTGTGAAAAAGATGTGCAAGTATACACAATCACAAACAAGTAATATAATGATAAGAAAGGTCGAACCCACAGGGATTGGTTAAACTCTTGTGTGTTTAGAAAGCATATAAATTAGTGCTACTATACTACTCACAAATTTGGGGTTTTTATGTGAAGTGAAAACAGAATGCAAATATGTAAAAGAATACGAAGGAAATCAGTTGAGAATGATGGTAGAGATGTTTTCACTAAATAATGTTCTTTTGAGAGTTTCTATGCTTTTAATGGTGCAGAAGCACCAAGGTGCAGAAGCATTGAGTGCAGCTGCATGAGTGTGTGCTTTTCAACTACTTTCTTCAGAGTTTCGTTACAAGCTTCCCATGTCTGGGCATGATAAATAAGTTCACTCCTGCCTTTGAAGTACCCACTGTTTCACCCTAAGAACTATGTTATCCTATGTCTAGGACTTAACATGGTTTTAATAAAGTTTTCTTTATTACACAAGTTAACAAAGCCTTCATTAAAACACCCACCCTTATTAGTCTTGATTTCTAATTATAAACCATGTCTGTGAATATAACTCTACTTATTCTAAGTGATCAACCTTAAAATAAAATGGATGTAGTATAACACAAGACCCAAAATGCGTGCAACACTAAAAAGCATAATAACTTACTCAAAAGTTCATTATAAAATTAGAACATCTCAACCAAAAAGGTTTAGCTCATAATATGCATTTGAAGGCAAAGATAAATGAAATAAAACATATTAATATAGATGAAAGTACAAGAGATATCAATAAGGTAGAGATTACACTGATTGAAGCACTCTTGCATAAATTTGCCCAGCAGTGCGGAAGCACTGACTTCCTGGTGCAGTTGCACCTAACTAAGTTGATGAAGAAGTGAAGGAAGAAGTTGTCGATTCCTTCCTTACCTTCTTGCCAACTAACTACTATTAAAACTATAAGAAATGAAACTACTAAATTATAAGTTAAGTGTATGATCTACATATTATAATGTGAGATATGCGATGCTCTTCAAGTGAGAAGTGGAAGCCTTTTTATAGCCTTGGAGGTTTCTTTCAAGTGAGGGTTTGCTTGAAAACCAACTTAACCTAAGGAGGCTTAACCAGGGTTATTTTTCTGATCTTTAACTCTGGAGATTGAGTCCAGCACTCATCCTCAAGGAGAGGTCCAATTGTGGAAGGCCATGTATCTTTAGATGAGTAGCCTTTCATGATGAATTCAAATAGTGGGCGCCTCCTTATGCATGTTGGTATGTGCCTCCATGTGATTTGTGACAAAGCATGATGTCATAGAAGTTTTGGTGCAAATGTATGAATTGAGGTGCTTCCATTGTGGGGTTATAAACCTTCAGCGCAGGATGGTGCAGAAGCACCTAAGTGCAGTTGCACCTTTAATGCAGTTGCACCTTAGTGCAGTTGCACTGCTGTCAGTGTAGTTTAGTGCAGATGCACTGTTGTTTCCTTAGTGTATTTGTACCTAACTGAAAGTGCACTGAACAAACACATCAAACATACCAAAATATATACAAAACTCTTAAATCATTACGTAATCTTCTTTGAAAGATAAAATATTGTTATCTTTATTTATACTACTATATTTAAGACTTATTCTACTTGATTTCAAGTAATTAGTTTATGATTAGATGTATGAATAACTCTATATAAAATGGAGTTATCACACCCCCAAACTTAAACCATTGCTTGTCGTCAAGTAATGACAAAAAGAAAACACAAGTAGGAATTTCAATTTAAAGAAGAACAGATCAGCTCATATCTTTTCAAAGAATGATTTTGCATTTGACGAACATCATTTTTCAGAACATTTTGTCTTTGTGCCTTTGAATTTCCCAAACATCCAAAGTTTATTAAAACTCATTTATGTGAGTGTGTGCTCCACAGAGATCCAATCAGTTCCAAAACTAAAAAAAAATTCTCTTTTGATTTTGGAAAATTTTAGATCACGTTTGGTCAAAACAAAGGTGTTTCAAAATATAGACTATACTAAGAACATCCTCAAGACTTGGGGGGATTTAAGTATAACTAAGGGCTTAGATTGAGTATTTCAAAAATGTTGAGTCAATGCACTATTCTTATTTTTGGTGGTTCTTTTCTTTGGTGCAGATGCACTTTGGTGCAGATGCACCTTGGTGCAGTTGCACTGAATATTTTTGTGAAGTGCAGAAGCATTGAACTTTTTGTAACGGTGGAGATGCATTTGAGTGCAACTGCACTTGATACTACATTTCAAGACTTGTAGCATATATTGCCCTCCTCACTGACCTCCTTATGCATACTTTTTTCTTTGGTCTTTTGTTTTTCTTTTCTTCTTTTCTTTTCTTTTCCATTTATTTTCTTTCAAACCAAATGCACTATTTGGAACAGGTTCAGTTTAATGATTTGGGTAAATATAGCTAGTTTATAACATTTTGAGCTTTTTTTGTAGTGATTTTGGTAACCTATTTGCATTGACTACTCTAAGCTTCTCATACTCAGCCTTAGTATTCATGGAAATTCCCCCAAACTTAATTCTTTATGCTCTTCTATATTTTTAGTAAAAATTTGTTTTTGACCTTGGTTTTCTAAAAATCCATTTGCATCAGGTAGTTATTCAAATAACAAGGTTCTTTTCAAAACTCAGTTTTGATGTGTCAAAGTAATAATAAAAATTGGTCATTTTGAGGAAAACAATGCTTCTTTTCTTTTTCTTCCTTTCATTTAAAAATCAGTTCAAAGAATGCATTTGGCTAAGTTTTGTGAAAAAGACTTTTAAGCTGATCATGCTTCAAAAAACTAACAAATCCTATTTTGAATAAAGAAACAATTTGATGCACCTCAAACTAAAGCTTTATGTAACTAATGTTTTCGTAAAACATTTTTCTGACTTTTCAAAAGGAGCTCTGTTGGTTGCATCACAAATTTTTTGAGTTTAACACACATATAGATAAACAAAACATAACAAAAACAGACATACATACTTATTAAAAACATATAAGCACCTGCATAGAGTATTTTAAAAGTGCTTCTTCCCCCTCCCCCCCAACTTAAAGATGAGCAGTGTCCTCACTGCTCTTAAGTTGAGATTCAAAAGTATATTGTGCATCAAAATGGGGAGAGGGGTTAATACATAAGGGATAGCAACAAAATATATAAGTATTTTTTAAAGATAGCAACATTAAAGATTTTACTCTTTCTTAGCACCACTCCTGATCCTTGAGCTGGTTCTGCTAGGAATGTGCTTGACCTTCTGTTTTTTCTTCTTTGACTCCTCAGCTTTTGGAACATCTGCACCAGGTGCAGCTGCACCAACGTCCTCTGTTTCTGGTTGTGCTTCCTCAGCTTCTTTTGTTGCAGGCTCCTCAGTTGCTTGCTTAGCACTCTGTCCTTCTTCACCAACTGTTTTCACCACAGCCTTTGAAAACTCAGCCTGCTTTTTGAAGAATTTCTGGGTGTTGCCCAGTTCTTCTTTCTTCTTCTTTGCCAGCTCTTCCAGCACCAGTTTGACAGTGTCTTCTTTATTCCTCTTTTTCCTCTTCTTCTGGATTCTGAAAGACCCATGTTGGAAACACTGGGATTTCTATCCGAGTTGGAACCTGAGATATCTCCATCAACCTGAGTTGTAGCCACTCATGCTGTTCTTGCTGAAATTTCCAAACTGCCCGGTGCTTCTGCACTAAGTGCTCCTGCACCAGGTTAGTTTCTTCAGCTTTAATTTTTGTTCTTTCTTTCATCTCAGCAGATAGTGGGCCTGGAGGGTATTTTCTCTGTTTATGTTTTTCAGGACTGATATCTACCCCTTGCTTCATACACATCTCAGCAGATAGTGGGCCTGGAGGGTATTTTCTCTGTTTATGTTTTTCAGGACTGATATCTACCCCTTGCTTCATACACAGCTCAGTGATCAAGCATGGAAAAAATAGAAATCCTTCCTTCCTTCCTGCACAATCTAGAATCTGTTTATTGATAATCTTCCCCACATCCACATTTTTATTTGTTAAGATTGCATCGAATAGGATTAATCTATCTTTGGACACTGTGTATGTGTGTGATGTAGGGAAAATGGAACAATCAATAAACAGATACCAATTGCCTAATTCTGGAATTAAATATCTATTTTTTAGTTTGAATTCAGTATTGGTGATCTTATCCCATTTGAAGTTTTTCACAGCAATTCTAGACTTAACTCTTTCCATTTCCTTCTTTCCATATTTTTCTATTTTTTCTTTGAAATCAGACCCAGAATAGACTAAGTTATAGTGATTACTGATTCTATCAGCACTGAAATAAACTTTCCTACCTCTTATTACAGAATGATCGTGCACCTTACCCTGTTTGTTGTTTTGAATTTCAGAGTAGAACTCTCTGACAACCTGCTCCAAATAGAAGGCTCTGTGCTGTATGAACAGATCCCAGTGGAGACTTGAGATTGTTGCCATCAAGTTAGGGTGTGCCTTCATCAGACTGTAGCCTCGTTCAGGGAGGAATTTTCTTTCCCAGAAGTGTGCGAATTTAGGATCCACAGTGATTGAAGCAGGTACAGTTGCACTGGACCGCTTCTTTGGAATTTTTGTGCTGAGGTAACTGTGCTAGTTCTGCTCTTACCTGATGCGCTTTGCTTGTGAACCATTTTTGATTGTTGGCAAGGAACTTTGGAAACTTCACAAGAGGATGGAACCTGGTGTTTTCATAAATTAGGGTTTCTTGACAGAGAAGGGGGTTTGGTGAGTGATTTGCGGTTTCTGTGAGTGAGAGAGTGATTAGTGGTGAGGGAAAACGGTAACTTGGGGGAGTTTGTGTGTGTTTAATGATGGATAGTATTGGGGTATGTGTAATTGCATGCATGAGGACACGTGGGGGACTAGGTGACACGACACGGAGTCTAGGCCACAGATCATAACTTCAATTTTGTTGTGCTGGCATTTTTTGAAAAAATTCCACCCAAGTGTATTTTTTTTGAAATTCTGGTGCAGTAGCACTGAGGAACTGCTAGGTGCAGATGCACTAAAAACCTGTGTTCCTACAAAACACTTGAAGAACATCAAATTGAACAAAAATTGCAAAACTAAATATTTAATAACATGGGTTGCCACCCATAAGCGCTTGTTTTAAGAGTCTTTCAGCCTGACTATCTCCTTTCCTTAGAGATTTTGAAAATGGGTGGTGAGTTTATCCCTCACCACATGTTCACCATAGTACATTTTGACTCTCTGCCCATTTACTTTGAAAGTGGTATTTGTGGCTATATCATATAAATCAACTGCACCATGGGGGTAAATTTTGACTAGTTTGAATGGTGCTAACCATCTTGATTTAAGTTTTCTAGGAAATAATTTCAACCTGGAATTGTATAACAAGACCATTCCTCCCTCTCTAAGTTCTCTTCTTTGGATTCTTTTGTCATGCCAATCTTTGGCTTTTTGTTATGTAAATTTCTGCATTCTCATAAGAAAATTGCCTAAATTCCTCTAATTTATTTAATTCTAAAAACCTTTGTGCACCTGCCTTGTTGAGATCATAATTCAGCTTTTTTCATAACCCAATAAGATTTGTTTTCCAACTCAACAGACAGATGACATGCCTTGCCATAGACTAATCTATAGGGGGACATACCTAATGGTGTTTTAAATGCAGTTCTGTATGCCCATAATGCCTCATCTAAATGTAGAGACCAATCTTTTCTTGATGGTCCAACCATTTTTTCAAGCATTCTTTTAATTTCCCTGTTTGATAATTCAATTTGCCCACTTGTTTGTGGGTGGTAGGCTGTAGCAATCTTATGCTTAATCCAATATTTTGCAAGAAGATTTTCAATCAGTTTATTGCAAAAATGTGATCCTTCATCATTGATGATTGCCCTTGGGGTGCCAAACCTTGTAAAAATGTTTTCAAAAGGAATTTGCAAACAGATTTGGCATCATTATTAGGCAATGCTACTGCCTCTACCCATTTGGACACATAATCAACTGCTACCAAGATATATTGTTTGCCAAAAGAAGGTGGAAATGGACCCATGAAATCTATGCCCCATACATCAAAAAGTTCAATTTCTAATATATTGGTTCTAGGCATTTCATGTTTTTCAGAGATATTACTTGCTCTTTGACATTTGACACAAGTTTTGACCATTGAATATGCATCTTTAAATAAGGTTGGCCAATAATGACCAGACTGTAATACCTTAGCTGCTGTCCTGTTGCATCCAAAGTGAGCTCCATATGATGCAGCATGGCAGTGCAGAAGCACTGCTTGTTGTTCTTCTTGCGGGATGCATTTCCTCATTAATTGATTTGGACACATTCACTACAAAAAAAAAACGTTATTTGCGACGGCCATTAGCGACGGAATATGTTTCCCTCGCTAAAACTGACATTAGCGACGGAATTTGCGAGGGAATAAGGGTCTTCGGATTTTTGAAAATTAGCGACGGAAGTTAGTGCATTACCGACGGAACTGTCCGTCGCTAATTGTTTGGAGGGAAACTGAAATCTGAACCGCACGGAAACCGAAGCGATTAGCGACAGAATTAGTAGTCCCTCGCTAATGTTTTTTGACCGTTCCACCTTGGTTAGCGTGAAGGGATTAGCGACGGAATAGTCCTTCGTGTAACACCCCAGTATTTCTTATACAAAGAAACACCTAAATATACAGTTTGGTATAAATCAGAGTATAAAAATTCCTGTTTAGATATACATCTTTACAAGAATCAGCGGAAACTACAAAATTAATATTTTACAACATCGAGTCATAAGACCGAATACAGAGACTACATCAGAAGAATCCAAATCATAGATGGAAGATTACATCTCCAACTTCTCCTCAAGCCTGACGACTAACTGTGCCGCCTGCCGTCCTTATAACCTGTTCTCTGTAAAAACAACAAATATGGATTGGGTGAGATAACATTATCTCGGTGAGCTCTACCGTGCCCCCTCACAACACTCGGTTCAATTTATTAAACCGTTACAACAAAAGTTGACATAACAATGTCTTAATTATTAATCGAATGCCGACCGCACAACGACTGCTAATCCCGGCAATTCGTGAATTTTATTTATTAATCGAATGCCGACCGCACAACGACTGCTAATCCCGGCAATTCGTGAATTTCATTTATTAATCGAATGCCGACCACACAACGACTGCTAATCCCGGCAATTCGTGAATTGAACTTAACATGATCCGACCGCACAACAATTTGCTAATCCCGGTAACCATGTGTCTAACTTAGCACAAACCGGCCGCACAACAATTTGCTAATCCCGGTAACCCACGAATTGACCACGCCAAAACGTATACAGGGCCTAGGGTAAGGGTTCATGACTTCCCTTCCGAGTATGCTACTTGTCGGGTCGTCACCCAACGCGATACATATGACAATACGCATCAAATTCTCGAGAGTTAGACAAATTATATCTTTTCGATCACCAAAGGATCAATCACATAATAGTTGGATAAACAATATCCATATCGATCTATAATCCGTTTTGAGGAATTCATAAATTGGACCTCCGGCATTATAATCATATTCAATTGACATATATAAACATATATATTTAGTTAGTCCATCTGACGGTGTACCCACACGTATACTAGGGTTTCGGTTTTTCATTCAATTATGCTTTCGAAGCTCTTTTCAAAAACATGAGTTGAACAAGTTCAAAATACGGTTGTCAGTAAGGCAATTTCTTTTTAAATGATTGAGAAAGAGATTAGAAAAGGTTCGGGATCAAACGGAGCTCCGGAACGAGAAATCGGGAATCGGTGACAGAAGCTCACGCACGGTCCGTGCCCAGGGGCGCACGACCCGTGCGTGATGCACCAAAATTCATACAGTCAACACGAAGAGGGCGCACGGTTCGTGCCCAGGGGCGCACGATCCGTGCGTCCGGTTCTGTTTCTCTAGTTCTCCTATTTCTCAATTCCGCTTTCCGTTTTCGCCCAATTCGATTTCTAATATCGATCACTCCTGAAACTCAGAAAATCTCAAATATTCCAGATAGTACACAAATCATTTTATTTCAACAATTTAATCACAATTTCGTAAATTGTTCAATAATTCCACAAAAACCGTAAAAACGTAACATTTCTCAAAAACGGTTTTCGGTTCCAAAATCTTTCGAAAACGGATAATGCCTTATGACTCAAAACCGATATATTTTCAAGACATGTAAAAATATCCCTATCCGTGATTAGAACTCACCCGGTTGACGATCTCGCGAGAAATCACGCCTGAGCACGGACGACCGGACCGTAACCACTCGAACAATCCTCGTAGTCACGTACACGCTCCTAGTGCCTCCGCATCTGAACTTGATGGTTCCCACTTGCACAACCAGTAACTAAGTCAATCATCCTCGCTACTAGACCCCACTTCAGTATATCGAACTGATGGCGCTCGAGACTTTGGCGAATCGAACTCAAATTTGACGAATGGGCATACTAGCTTCCATTTCCATTTCCCAGTATCAGGACCCAGGTTTGCAATAAGCATAACGTGGTCAATCCGTGACCAAATCTACTCAAATCAGTGCCCATTGTGAAGATAATTTCGTCTACTTTCATATGGAGGAAGATTCACACGCATGCATGAAGTAATCTTGTGAACAAGATATATACTTCATTCCTCCATGAAATCCTACATTTCTTGTGCCCAAAATGAAGAGAGTTTTGTCTAATTTCCATAGAAACAAGAATCACGATCATCGGAGTTGTGTGCAGGGAGATACGATGAAATCACTGAAGGGTACCAACACTGTTTTTACCCAGAAATTCTGATGAACTTAGATCATCAACTTCAATCATTTGCAAATCACGGATCTGAGCTCCATTCTTCTGTACCAGCAGTTCTCCAACCTTCAAAATACCTTTTAAATTCGAAATGCAACCCAGGACTACCTCCTTTGCAACCCTTTCAGAACATGCATAATCCATAAGCATCCAAACTTCACCGTTCACTTCACAAGAAGCTTAACCTTTCGAAATTGGGAAAGGGGGAAAGAGTGTGGATTTGTTTCTGAAAGTGGGATTATTGGAAAGGATTTCGAAAATGGAGTGGAAGAGTGGTGAGAGGACTTACATGCAATCAGCTGGATCAAAGTGGAAGTGGTGGTTTCAATGGAGCAAAGATCATCAACATGCACCAAGAATCCTTGTCCTCTCCTTCTCCTTCTCTCCATGGGTCACTCTCTCTCTGTCTCTCTAATCTATTTTCTGAACTTCAGACTGAAAATGAGAATGAGGATGAGAGGTGTTATGTTTCATAGGGGCTGCGGGTTTTAATTGGGTGGAAAAGACCAAATTGCCCTTGGCCCATTAAGTCTTGGTTTTGAGGCTAAAACCCCAATAATCTTATGGCTTTCCGCTCGGCATAGGTTTCTCGACTAATCCTCATTCAAGTCGAGACTAACTGCTCACTCAATTGATACGTCTTCGTTGTGAGGCAAAATGACGATCTTACCCTTCAGCTGAATTGTTCATTTAAATTATGACTAAGCCACAATTAAATGTAGAGTAGGATTTCTTTGGACTTTTCCTCGACTAGTAATCCCTGAGACACGACCAATTATTCCCACAAATAATTACTCGGTCTTAGGCATCATAGTAAGAGTCTTTAAAAATTAGGGATGTTACACCTCGCAAATTCCGTCGCTAACCCCAATTAAAATTAGAATCAGATCCCTTTTCCTCTCTCTGTTTCCTCTTCTGTTTCCTTTCCTCTTATGTTTCCTCTCACTCCCTCACTCTTCTCTCACGACCCCAACCCCACCACACCCTTTGCAGCACCACCACCCTACGACCACCGCACCACCGCACCACCGCCACCACACCGCCGCTCAACCGTCGCTCCTCTCTCTCTCCTATGCGACGTCGCTCTCTCTCCTCTCTCTCTCCTACGCGAACACTTCTCTCACCGGAGCTCTCCGTTTTCGCACCACCGGAGCTCGCCCTCCTCACCACCACCGGAGCTCGCCCTCCTCACCACCGGAGCTCTACTTTGGAGGTTTTTTTTACTGATTTTAATTTTTTTTTACCAACTGATTTTATTTGATATTGTTTTGTTAGGATTTGTAAAATTAATTTTGTGATATTGTTGTTTGGTAATTTTAGTGAATTTAGTTTTGTGATACTGTAAAATTAATTTTTGATATTGTTTTAGTGAAATTGTGTTTAGGATTAGAAATTGAAATTGGGTAGAAATTGAAATTGTGTTTTAGGTTTTAGGATTAAGTTTAGGATTTATAGAAATTGTGTAGGATAAAAATTGTTTGTTGAAATTGAAGAAGTTGTTTTATTGAAACTGAAATTAATAGTGAATTGATTTATGTTTTTTGCTTGAAATTGAAATTAATAGTTGAAATTGAAGTTGATATTGAAATTGTTGTTGAAATTAATAGTTGAAATTGAAGTTAGTTATTGAAGTTGAAGTTGAATTTGTTTAGGATTGAAATTGTTGGTGTTTGAAGTCTCACAACCGCACCGGAGTGCGAACCGTCACCGAACCACGTACCGCACTGGACCTCAATCTCATAACGGTTAGTATCCAAAATAAATTAATTGTTGTTTTCATGAACCCTAGGTTAGATGACTGTGTGTTGTTGATGGAAAAGGGTGAGGTGATGTCGTCCCTCACCCCCATTTTTTGCTCGAAATCATCTCCATTGAGATAATTGCGAGGCGATACTAACAACAGTAAGGTTGGGAGTTATACGAAGTAACTTCCTTCACTACTTGGATGGAAAAGGGTTTTGTGCTGTCCTTGACCCCCATACTCGGCTCGGAATCATCTCCACTGAGATCATATCGATACCACTAACTTGATAGATTATTGGGAATGTTAACACGTTTTTTTAAATGTGTGTAGATGAATTTGTATGAATTTAATCGTGAATGGGTGTATGATCGGTTATATCCGAGAAGAGCGGGTTTGAAGGAATCTTTTGTAATTGGGGTTGAACAGTTTCTTGTGGTAGCATGGCGACATGAATTGGCTAAACGGGAAAAGGGGGTTAGATGTCCATGCTTAAAATGCGACGGTGTACCTATTAGGACCGATAATGAAATCAGGGAGCACTTGTATCAATGGGGGTTTAGGCCTAATTATTGGATTTGGGTGGACCATGGAGAACAACGACGTCAAAATTTTGAGGTAGGGGCTTCAAGCAGTTCTGGTGTTGGTGTTCCACGTAATGAAATTTTTGAGTCGATGGAAAACATGATTTGTGATGGTCTCAGGGTGAATGTGCCATTTGATGAGCCTCAATATGACGATCATGATGAACTTCCAAATGAAGAAGCACAAAAATTTTATAATTTGTTAAGAGATTCAAACAAACCGTTGTTTGAAGTCTCGCCACAGTCAAAATTATCTATGTGTGTGAAACTTTTAGCTCTCAAGTCCATGAGTAATATTTCTGAGGTGGGTTTAGACTATGTGACTGAAATGATGTTGGAAGCGACACCTAATAAGGATAATTTGCCAAAAAGTTATTATGAAGCAAAGAAGTTAGTTTCGAAGCTGGGATTGAAATTTAAGAAGATTGATTGTTGTGAGAAAGGGCACATGTTGTATTACAACAACGAATTTGGTAAAAATGATGGTGAGCTACTTGAATGCAAATTCTGTGGAAAGTCGATGTTCTATTTGCCTATAGTTCCAAGGTTGCAAAGTCGATGGTCCTTTTCTTGAGGTGACCGAGTGGCACACGTACCTAGTTAACGGTTACAAATTTGACACCCAATCATGGAGTGAGGGAAAAAAACAATTAATAGTGGGGTATATGTTAAAGGTGAAACAGGAGGAGGTGAAAATGACTACTACGGTGTGATCGAACACATATATGAACTTGAATACCCACCATTAGACTATGAAAAGAGAATAGTTTTGTTTTTTTGTAGATGGTTTGATCCATCGGTTAGAGGAATGAAATTGAATCCAAAATGTAATACCGTGGACATTCGAATGAATGGAAGGTATAAACTTTATGATCCGTTTATCATGGCAGAAAATGTGAGGTAGGTGTATTATGTTCCATATCCATCAACTCAGAGAGGATGGTGTGTTGCAATTAAGACAAAACCACGGGGTGGCATTGAAGCCATTGATGCGGAGGATGAGGTTCCTTATCAGGTGGATGAAATTTCAGGAGTAGATGAGGTAATTGAATTTGAACCGATTGACTCATTATGTGATGATCGACGACTAGTTGAAGAAGTTGATGAAGATGAAGAACACAATGAAGATGAAGAAGAGAATGAAGATGAAGAACAGAATGAAGATGAAGAAGAGAATGTTGTATTTGATTAATCTTATATATATTGTCTACTTATGTTGTCTTTCAATTTATTAGAATCATTAATATATCAATATTGTTCTTGGTAATTTACTTTATTTAAATTATTTATAAATATATATAATTAATGTTGTTAGTATCACATTTCGTTTCTATTTTTTCATAGATATGGATCCAGGAGGAGGTTCTGACCCACCGAGACGAAATAATAAAGGGAAGAAGACTATGACCGATGAACCTCCTAGGAGAAGGCGTACTCGTGAGGTGGAACTTAATATTGGGAATATGAGGGGTATAAACTTTATGGGCCCACCAGCTACCGTCCCACAACCTCCGCCTCCATCTGGCCCCGGATGGTATCATTTACCATCACATGGGCATTATATGGGCCCAGCAGATGCGTATGCAGGGTATGGCCCACCAGCTGGGTATGGCCCACCAGCTGGGTATGGCACACCAGCTGGACATATGGGCCCATCAGCTGGACATAGGGGCCCACCAGCTGGGTATGGCACACCAGCTGGGTATGGCACACCAGTTGGGCATATAGGCTCATCATCTGGACATATGGGCCCCTCAGCTGGGTTATCCATGCCTACACCAGAGCCCCAGAATGATATTTAGCATGATGTTGGTGTTGGTAATGTTGAAGGTGATTCATCCACCGATGACGAGAGAGTGGAGGTGGTTGTTATTAATGGTATTAAACTCAAAGTCATTTATAGCCGTGGTAACGCGTAAGTATTATATTGTTTGTTTTTTTAAAGTTAATTATGCAACGACTTATATATATATATTTGATTGTTCGATATATCTTTCATTATGCAGGCTTCTTCCTGCAAAGGTAGCTTCATCAAGCATCACCTATGTCATCCGGAAAAAATATTTTCAAAAGTTCCATAAAAAGTGGAGCAAAGTCGAAGAAGATGACAGGAAGGATCTGCTTGACTTCTTTAGGGTAAGTGTCAATTATTTTGTCATTACTTATATTGTTTGTTTAAATTTTATGTTTAATAACGTTTAATATAATTACTAATAGATATTTTCATTTTACTTAATACAGACCAAGGTAACTTGGGACATAGAAGAAGATGACAATGTGCGGAGACTTTTTTTCAAAAGGATGGGCGCTCAAATTTCAGATTTGCTTTATAAGCTCCGCTGTAAAGATAAAAAGCCTGACTTCATGGGTGATGATATTTGGAATGTAACACCCCGGTATTTCTAACGTGTAGAAGCACCGAAATGCACAACTGGCGGAAAAATCAGAGGACGCAGTTCCTGCTTATAATTGGACCAATAAACTTTTTCCGAAATAAACATCAACTCGGAATAATAATACTTCATACAATAGAAGTTACTCGGCATACTACCGATCGGAATACAACATCCGTGTCCAATACATAAAACAGAAACTGAAATATGGTTTATACAACTTATACAAACAAGTTCGTACAACCCCAAAAGGTACAATAAAGTAAAGGGAATCAGCTAGGGCTTCTGCATCTCCAAGAGCATAATATTACCCGTGCACAATAGTTTTCCTTTTTCCCTGCTTAGCTGAAAAACAACAACATAAGATTGGGTGAGATAACATTATCTCAGTGAGTCCTACCGTGCCCCCTCACCGACACTCGGTTCAATTATCAAACCGTTAACAATCATATTAATAGCGAACATGTTACAACGAACTGTTGATCGTGAACCTTGCAACAATTCTCAACAAGTCGAGTCCAATCAAACAAGTCTTTATGTCTTATGAGGGACAGCCGGTTGTGAACAACCACGAATACCGGAGATTATATTTGTTGATTAGTGTAAACCGGCGGCGAAACTCCACTCATCCCGGCACACAATCATATAATTAATTTGTTTAGTATAATCCGGTGGCGAAACTCCACTCATACCGGAAACCCGTGAGTTGACCACGCCAAAACACATACAGGGCCTAGATAAGGGGTCATGACTACCCTCTCTAGTATACTACTTGTCAGGTCGTCACCCAACGAACGATATATACGACAATACATATCAACGATCACCAAAGGATCAAACATAAGCTTATGATACTTATTCCATTTCATTCCATAGTCCATTTATGAAGAATTCTATTAACTTCCAGAATTATAATCAATTCCAGGTCTTATATCCATATATAAGTTCAGCCCAACCATTACTCGGTGTGCTCACACGAAATCTAGGGTTTTCGTTCTCGACCAATTAGGTTTCAAGACTCTTTTTCAAAAATATAGTTTGAACGGTTTGAAATTATGTTTTCAATAGGTTGGTAGCTTTAAAATAGTTTGAGGAAGGGATTAGGAAAGGTTCGGGATTGAACGGAGCGTTGAAACGAGAAAAACGGAGTCACACATCAGAATGAACAGTGGCGCGCGGCGCGCGACTCGTGTGCGAGTTACGCGCCAGTTGACAGAACCAATTTCCAGAATGGCGCGCGGCGCGCGACTCGTGCGCGAGTTATGCGCCCGTTGACAGAACCAATCTTTCCACAGTGGCGCGCGGCGCGCGACTCGTGCGCGAGTTGTGCGCCAGTTGACAGAACTGCCAGTCTGATGTCCAACTCGAAATTTTCTCACTTTCGCTCTCCGTTTGCTCTCGATTCGATTCCTAATTTCCGTCCCACCTGAAACTCAGAAAATTGGCAATATTCCAGAGTACATTTCAAATGCAAAATCGTTGTCAAAAATCATTTCAATTTGCTTATGATTTTCAAAACCGTAAAATGTCAATTTTTCCAAAACTCAGAATTTGTTTCAAAAACCTTAAAGACTCGGTTTCCAGTAAGATTTCAGAATATACCAAAGGTTCAAAACATTCAATTTGTTTCCCTAATCGTGAGTAGAACTCACCGTTATGACGTTAGTACCGAGAACTCCAACCGAAATGCGATATAGCCGAAATCAAGGGACTATCGAGCGAGGACCGAAGGCACCAACGAACTCACCCACAACAGCTACTGAACTTCAGCAACTCACAACGACTGAAGCACCAACTGAAGCGAGATTCCCAGCTGAACCCTTTCCCAAATTCGAAATGCAAGATACAACACTTCTTGAGATGCAACACAGCAACATGCAAACAATGGCAGATTCAGAATGTGTTCATCGTCACCATTTGGGCTTTAACTGAAAATTTGGGATTGAGAGATAGAGAGGAAATCAGAGCTCGAAAATAGCATCAATGGATTGCAAATCGAAATTGGAGTGGACAAGGAGCAAGAACACTTACATGCAAGCTGAAACTCTTCCCTTCCTCTTCCCCCAAGTCGCGCCCCACCCTCTCTTCTCCTCTGGTTCAGAATTAGCAATTTCAGCTGGAGGAATGAGGAAAATGACTTAAGTGGCTGGAAGGATTTTCAGAATAGGGGTATTTATATGAAGGGGGCAAATTTACGATTTTGTCCTTCAGCTTAAAAAGCCTTATTAAACTATGACCAAGCCATAATTAATTAGAGAATAGGATTATTTGAGAACCTTTCCTCGACTATAAATCCCTGAGACACGAATAATTATTCCCACAAATAATTACTCGGCCTTAGGCATCGTAGTGCGAGTCTTTAAAAATTAGGGATGTTACAATCACCCCAACTTTTAAAAATTTTGTCCTCAAAATTGACGAGACATACCTTAAGCGAAAAGATATGGATAGCGAGTCCGCATGTCCTCTTCCAATTCCCAGGTAGCCTCCTCGGCTGAAAAGCCCTCCCATACTACCTTGACAATCGGAATAGTCCTTGAACGCAGAGTCTTCATACCATGCTCCATGATATAACTAGGATAAGGTTGAAAAAAATAAATCCGGTCGAAGGTCAATTGTATCAACACTCAGCGGCTGAAGGGGATCAGGAATATACTTTCTCAACTGAGATACATGAAAAACATCATGAAGATTGGATAAGGCAGGAGATAAAGCAAGACGATACGCAAGTGGCCCAATACGCTCGATAATCTGGAAAGGTCCAACGTATCGAGGACTGAGTTTCTTCGGTCGCAAGGCTCTACCTGTGCCTATAGTTGGAGAAACTTTCAGAAATACATGATCACCAACCTCAAACTCCAAAGGTCTCCTTCGGTTGTCGGCGTAGCTCTTTTGTCTACTCTGTGCGACCTTCATCCTTTCTCGAATTAATTTGACCCTTTCCGTAGTCTCTCGGACCATGTCCGGCCCCAAAAACTTGTTCTCACCGATATCATACCAACATAGTGGGGTCCTGCACTTCCTCCCATAAAGTGCCTCGAACGGTGCCATACCGATGCTTGAGTGGTAATTGTTGTTGTAAGCGAATTCAATCAATGGAAGATGATCTTCCCACTTCTTACCGTTATCCAACACGCATGCCCGCAACATATCTTCTAGAGTCTGAATGGTCCTCTCTGTCTGACCATCCGTTTGAGGATGATAAGCCGTGCTAAGAAGTACCCTCGTCCCCATAGCTTCATTCAGCGCTCTCCAAAACCTAGATGTAAACTTAGGATCTCTGTCTGACACTATAGTAGTCGGAACCCCGTGCAATCTGACGATGTTCCTCATATATTCCTCGGCCAACCTTGACACTTTGAAATTCGATCGAACAGGGATAAAGTGAGCAGACTTTGTCAGTCGGTCCACTACTACCCAAATAGAATCATTGCCGGCCTGCGACCTCGGCAAACCCATAACGAAATCCATGGAAATATCCTCCCATTTCCAGACAGGAATATCCAGCGGTTGCAATTGACCACCCGGCCTTCGGTGTTCCGCCTTAACCTTCTGACAGGTCAAGCACCGAGAAACAAATTCAGCAACTTCGGCCTTCATCCCAGGCCACCAATACAACGTCTTCAAATCTCGGTACATCTTGGTGGATCCAGGATGTACAGAATACTTACTTCTGTGAGCTTCCTCTAAAACTTGGCCCCTGACTTCCAAGTCGTCCGGTATGCAAATTCTACCCTTATAACATATGACACCATCACTATCCTCAGTGAAATCCGGTGATCCTCTTTGAGATTGCAACCTCACATCCGCTCCCTGAGCCATACGGATTTGTTCTCGCAACACACTTGCGATCTGAATATGTCGTAATACCAAACGGTCTTTCTTCCTTGCTACCTTGAGCTTCAAGTCTCGGAATGACTCCAACAAAGCCATTTCGTGAACCATTAATCTTGCCGTGTGGATAGACTTCCTGCTCAGTGCATCTGCCACCACATTGGCTTTCCCAGGGTGATACTTCAATTCGAAGTCGTAGTCCTTCAAAAATTCAGACCACCTTCTCTGTCTGTTATTCAACTCCTTTTGGTCAAACAGATATTTTAAGCTCTTATGATCACTAAAAACTTCGAAACGAGAACCGTAAAGGTAATGTCTCCAAATTTTTAGTGCAAACACAATTGCCGCCAATTCTAGGTCATGAGTTGGGTAATTCCGTTCATGAGTCTTCAATTGCCTAGATGCATAGGCCACCACATGTTTATTCTGCATAAGAACACATCCTAAACCCTTCCCAGATGCATCACTGTAAATCTGGAATCCCAATGACGGATCCGGGAGAATTAGGATCGGAGCAGAAGTTAACTTCTCTTTCAATCTAAGAAAACACTCTTCACAATCATCATCCCAAGTAAACGGTTGGTTCTTGCGAGTCAATCGAGTAAGTGGAAGAACCAATTGTGAAAAGCCTTCGATAAACCTTCTGTAATATCCGGACAAACCCAAGAAACTTCTTATCTCAGTCACTGATGTCGGTCGCTCCCAATTCAACACCGCTTCCACTTTACTAGGATCTACTGCAACTCCTTCCTCAGAAATCACATGACCCAAAAACTTAACTTCTGACATCCAAAAGTCACACTTGGACGGCTTGGCATAGAGCTGCTTCTCTCAGAGTACTCCTAGGACGAAGCTGAGATGCTGGGTATGCTCCTCAATTGACTTGGAGTAAACCAAGATATCATCAATGAACACAACCACAAATTGATCTAAGTAGGAATGGAATACTCTGTTCATGTAATCCATGAACACGGCAGGAGCGTTAGTCAATCCGAAGGGCATCACCACAAACTCGTAGTGTCCGTACCTCGTACGAAAAGCGGTCTTCGGAATGTCTAAGGCTCTTACCCTGATCTGATGGTATCCTGACCTTAGATCAATTTTGGAGAAGACTTTAGCACCTCTAAGTTGGTCAAGCAAGTCATCTATCCTTGGCAATGGATACTTGTTCTTGATAGTTATCTTGTTAAGCTGACGATAGTCGATGCATAGCCTCATGCTTCCATCCTTCTTCTTCACCAATAACACCGGAGCACCCCACGGAGAAGCGCTCGGCCTTATAAACTGTTTAGAGATTAATTCCTCCAGCTGAGACTTTAACTCCTTTAATTCAAGAGGCGACATTCGATAAGGAGCTATAGATACTGGCCCCGCACCCGGCGCCAAATCTATAGAGAATTCAATTTCTCGCTCAGGAGGCAAAGAGGAAACCTCCTCGGGGAAGACATCAAGAAAATCATTGACAACCGGAACCGTTGATAAATCTAAACCGGTTTCAGTTGAAGCAGACAAGCTAATGACAAAAGCTTCCTCACCTTGATATATGGATTCGTTGGCAGACATGAAGGAAATAACAACATCTTCAGAAGGAAAACCAATGGAACGGTTGTAGTAGTCAATGGTCACATGATTGTTGACCATCCAATTCATTCCTATAACAACTTCCATTTTCCTCATAGGCAAGCATATGAAGTCAATGGTGAACTCACGCCTCCCGATAACCAAAACACAATTACTACACATAGATTGGGTTCGTACACGACCCATGGCAGCAGTGAGAATAGAGATCGGCTCGGATATGGGTGAAACAACCAATCCTACCCGATTAGCACAAGCTTCGGAGATAAAACAATGTGTGGCACCAGAGTCATATAGTATATCAACAGACTGATTAAGAATAAAACCTGTACCCCTTATGAGATTATCTGATGGTTTGACGGTATCCCCATCCAATGTGTTGACCCGATGTTGCCTAGGGGCATCTGGGGTCTCAGAGTAAGCTCTCCTGGCCGGACAATTGTTGGCATAGTGACCCACCTCCTTGCACACATAGCACTGATTTGGCTTTGTCTCTGATTGACACTTCCCCGAATGATACCTGTTGCACGTCCCACACTTATGTCTCCCAAGAGAATGTTGTATTTGATTAATCTTATATATATTGTCTACTTATGTTGTCTTTCAATTTATTAGAATCATTAATATATCAATATTGTTCTTGGTAATTTACTTTATTTAAATTATTTATAAATATATATAATTAATGTTGTTAGTATCACATTTCGTTTCTATTTTTTCATAGATATGGATCCAGGAGGAGGTTCTGACCCACCGAGACGAAATAATAAAGGGAAGAAGACTATGACCGATGAACCTCCTAGGAGAAGGCGTACTCGTGAGGTGGAACTTAATATTGGGAATATGAGGGGTATAAACTTTATGGGCCCACCAGCTACCGTCCCACAACCTCCGCCTCCATCTGGCCCCGGATGGTATCATTTACCATCACATGGGCATTATATGGGCCCAGCAGATGCGTATGCAGGGTATGGCCCACCAGCTGGGTATGGCCCACCAGCTGGGTATGGCACACCAGCTGGACATATGGGCCCATCAGCTGGACATAGGGGCCCACCAGCTGGGTATGGCACACCAGCTGGGTATGGCACACCAGTTGGGCATATAGGCTCATCATCTGGACATATGGGCCCCTCAGCTGGGTTATCCATGCCTACACCAGAGCCCCAGAATGATATTTAGCATGATGTTGGTGTTGGTAATGTTGAAGGTGATTCATCCACCGATGACGAGAGAGTGGAGGTGGTTGTTATTAATGGTATTAAACTCAAAGTCATTTATAGCCGTGGTAACGCGTAAGTATTATATTGTTTGTTTTTTTAAAGTTAATTATGCAACGACTTATATATATATATTTGATTGTTCGATATATCTTTCATTATGCAGGCTTCTTCCTGCAAAGGTAGCTTCATCAAGCATCACCTATGTCATCCGGAAAAAATATTTTCAAAAGTTCCATAAAAAGTGGAGCAAAGTCGAAGAAGATGACAGGAAGGATCTGCTTGACTTCTTTAGGGTAAGTGTCAATTATTTTGTCATTACTTATATTGTTTGTTTAAATTTTATGTTTAATAACGTTTAATATAATTACTAATAGATATTTTCATTTTACTTAATACAGACCAAGGTAACTTGGGACATAGAAGAAGATGACAATGTGCGGAGACTTTTTTTCAAAAGGATGGGCGCTCAAATTTCAGATTTGCTTTATAAGCTCCGCTGTAAAGATAAAAAGCCTGACTTCATGGGTGATGATATTTGGAATGTAACACCCCGGTATTTCTAACGTGTAGAAGCACCGAAATGCACAACTGGCGGAAAAATCAGAGGACGCAGTTCCTGCTTATAATTGGACCAATAAACTTTTTCCGAAATAAACATCAACTCGGAATAATAATACTTCATACAATAGAAGTTACTCGGCATACTACCGATCGGAATACAACATCCGTGTCCAATACATAAAACAGAAACTGAAATATGGTTTATACAACTTATACAAACAAGTTCGTACAACCCCAAAAGGTACAATAAAGTAAAGGGAATCAGCTAGGGCTTCTGCATCTCCAAGAGCATAATATTACCCGTGCACAATAGTTTTCCTTTTTCCCTGCTTAGCTGAAAAACAACAACATAAGATTGGGTGAGATAACATTATCTCAGTGAGTCCTACCGTGCCCCCTCACCGACACTCGGTTCAATTATCAAACCGTTAACAATCATATTAATAGCGAACATGTTACAACGAACTGTTGATCGTGAACCTTGCAACAATTCTCAACAAGTCGAGTCCAATCAAACAAGTCTTTATGTCTTATGAGGGACAGCCGGTTGTGAACAACCACGAATACCGGAGATTATATTTGTTGATTAGTGTAAACCGGCGGCGAAACTCCACTCATCCCGGCACACAATCATATAATTAATTTGTTTAGTATAATCCGGTGGCGAAACTCCACTCATACCGGAAACCCGTGAGTTGACCACGCCAAAACACATACAGGGCCTAGATAAGGGGTCATGACTACCCTCTCTAGTATACTACTTGTCAGGTCGTCACCCAACGAACGATATATACGACAATACATATCAACGATCACCAAAGGATCAAACATAAGCTTATGATACTTATTCCATTTCATTCCATAGTCCATTTATGAAGAATTCTATTAACTTCCAGAATTATAATCAATTCCAGGTCTTATATCCATATATAAGTTCAGCCCAACCATTACTCGGTGTGCTCACACGAAATCTAGGGTTTTCGTTCTCGACCAATTAGGTTTCAAGACTCTTTTTCAAAAATATAGTTTGAACGGTTTGAAATTATGTTTTCAATAGGTTGGTAGCTTTAAAATAGTTTGAGGAAGGGATTAGGAAAGGTTCGGGATTGAACGGAGCGTTGAAACGAGAAAAACGGAGTCACACATCAGAATGAACAGTGGCGCGCGGCGCGCGACTCGTGTGCGAGTTACGCGCCAGTTGACAGAACCAATTTCCAGAATGGCGCGCGGCGCGCGACTCGTGCGCGAGTTATGCGCCCGTTGACAGAACCAATCTTTCCACAGTGGCGCGCGGCGCGCGACTCGTGCGCGAGTTGTGCGCCAGTTGACAGAACTGCCAGTCTGATGTCCAACTCGAAATTTTCTCACTTTCGCTCTCCGTTTGCTCTCGATTCGATTCCTAATTTCCGTCCCACCTGAAACTCAGAAAATTGGCAATATTCCAGAGTACATTTCAAATGCAAAATCGTTGTCAAAAATCATTTCAATTTGCTTATGATTTTCAAAACCGTAAAATGTCAATTTTTCCAAAACTCAGAATTTGTTTCAAAAACCTTAAAGACTCGGTTTCCAGTAAGATTTCAGAATATACCAAAGGTTCAAAACATTCAATTTGTTTCCCTAATCGTGAGTAGAACTCACCGTTATGACGTTAGTACCGAGAACTCCAACCGAAACGCGATATAGCCGAAATCAAGGGACTATCGAGCGAGGACCGAAGGCACCAACGAACTCACCCACAACAGCTACTGAACTTCAGCAACTCACAACGACTGAAGCACCAACTGAAGCGAGATTCCCAGCTGAACCCTTTCCCAAATTCGAAATGCAAGATACAACACTTCTTGAGATGCAACACAGCAACATGCAAACAATGGCAGATTCAGAATGTGTTCATCGTCACCATTTGGGCTTTAACTGAAAATTTGGGATTGAGAGATAGAGAGGAAATCAGAGCTCGAAAATAGCATCAATGGATTGCAAATCGAAATTGGAGTGGACAAGGAGCAAGAACACTTACATGCAAGCTGAAACTCTTCCCTTCCTCTTCCCCCAAGTCGCGCCCCACCCTCTCTTCTCCTCTGGTTCAGAATTAGCAATTTCAGCTGGAGGAATGAGGAAAATGACTTAAGTGGCTGGAAGGATTTTCAGAATAGGGGTATTTATATGAAGGGGGCAAATTTACGATTTTGTCCTTCAGCTTAAAAAGCCTTATTAAACTATGACCAAGCCATAATTAATTAGAGAATAGGATTATTTGAGAACCTTTCCTCGACTATAAATCCCTGAGACACGAATAATTATTCCCACAAATAATTACTCGGCCTTAGGCATCGTAGTGCGAGTCTTTAAAAATTAGGGATGTTACAATCACCCCAACTTTTAAAAATTTTGTCCTCAAAATTGACGAGACATACCTTAAGCGAAAAGATATGGATAGCGAGTCCGCATGTCCTCTTCCAATTCCCAGGTAGCCTCCTCGGCTGAAAAGCCCTCCCATACTACCTTGACAATCGGAATAGTCCTTGAACGCAGAGTCTTCATACCATGCTCCATGATATAACTAGGATAAGGTTGAAAAAAATAAATCCGGTCGAAGGTCAATTGTATCAACACTCAGCGGCTGAAGGGGATCAGGAATATACTTTCTCAACTGAGATACATGAAAAACATCATGAAGATTGGATAAGGCAGGAGATAAAGCAAGACGATACGCAAGTGGCCCAATACGCTCGATAATCTGGAAAGGTCCAACGTATCGAGGACTGAGTTTCTTCGGTCGCAAGGCTCTACCTGTGCCTATAGTTGGAGAAACTTTCAGAAATACATGATCACCAACCTCAAACTCCAAAGGTCTCCTTCGGTTGTCGGCGTAGCTCTTTTGTCTACTCTGTGCGACCTTCATCCTTTCTCGAATTAATTTGACCCTTTCCGTAGTCTCTTGGACCATGTCCGGCCCCAAAAACTTGTTCTCACCGATATCATACCAACATAGTGGGGTCCTGCACTTCCTCCCATAAAGTGCCTCGAACGGTGCCATACCGATGCTTGAGTGGTAATTGTTGTTGTAAGCGAATTCAATCAATGGAAGATGATCTTCCCACTTCTTACCGTTATCCAACACGCATGCCCGCAACATATCTTCTAGAGTCTGAATGGTCCTCTCTGTCTGACCATCCGTTTGAGGATGATAAGCCGTGCTAAGAAGTACCCTCGTCCCCATAGCTTCATTCAGCGCTCTCCAAAACCTAGATGTAAACTTAGGATCTCTGTCTGACACTATAGTAGTCGGAACCCCGTGCAATCTGACGATGTTCCTCATATATTCCTCGGCCAACCTTGACACTTTGAAATTCGATCGAACAGGGATAAAGTGAGCAGACTTTGTCAGTCGGTCCACTACTACCCAAATAGAATCATTGCCGGCCTGCGACCTCGGCAAACCCATAACGAAATCCATGGAAATATCCTCCCATTTCCAGACAGGAATATCCAGCGGTTGCAATTGACCACCCGGCCTTCGGTGTTCCGCCTTAACCTTCTGACAGGTCAAGCACCGAGAAACAAATTCAGCAACTTCGGCCTTCATCCCAGGCCACCAATACAACGTCTTCAAATCTCGGTACATCTTGGTGGATCCAGGATGTACAGAATACTTACTTCTGTGAGCTTCCTCTAAAACTTGGCCCCTGACTTCCAAGTCGTCCGGTATGCAAATTCTACCCTTATAACATATGACACCATCACTATCCTCAGTGAAATCCGGTGATCCTCTTTGAGATTGCAACCTCACATCCGCTCCCTGAGCCATACGGATTTGTTCTCGCAACACACTTGCGATCTGAATATGTCGTAATACCAAACGGTCTTTCTTCCTTGCTACCTTGAGCTTCAAGTCTCGGAATGACTCCAACAAAGCCATTTCGTGAACCATTAATCTTGCCGTGTGGATAGACTTCCTGCTCAGTGCATCTGCCACCACATTGGCTTTCCCAGGGTGATACTTCAATTCGAAGTCGTAGTCCTTCAAAAATTCAGACCACCTTCTCTGTCTGTTATTCAACTCCTTTTGGTCAAACAGATATTTCAAGCTCTTATGATCACTAAAAACTTCGAAACGAGAACCGTAAAGGTAATGTCTCCAAATTTTTAGTGCAAACACAATTGCCGCCAATTCTAGGTCATGAGTTGGGTAATTCCGTTCATGAGTCTTCAATTGCCTAGATGCATAGGCCACCACATGTTTATTCTGCATAAGAACACATCCTAAACCCTTCCCAGATGCATCACTGTAAATCTGGAATCCCAATGACGGATCCGGGAGAATTAGGATCGGAGCAGAAGTTAACTTCTCTTTCAATCTAAGAAAACACTCTTCACAATCATCATCCCAAGTAAACGGTTGGTTCTTGCGAGTCAATCGAGTAAGTGGAAGAACCAATTGTGAAAAGCCTTCGATAAACCTTCTGTAATATCCGGACAAACCCAAGAAACTTCTTATCTCAGTCACTGATGTCGGTCGCTCCCAATTCAACACCGCTTCCACTTTACTAGGATCTACTGCAACTCCTTCCTCAGAAATCACATGACCCAAAAACTTAACTTCTGACATCCAAAAGTCACACTTGGACGGCTTGGCATAGAGCTGCTTCTCTCAGAGTACTCCTAGGACGAAGCTGAGATGCTGGGTATGCTCCTCAATTGACTTGGAGTAAACCAAGATATCATCAATGAACACAACCACAAATTGATCTAAGTAGGAATGGAATACTCTGTTCATGTAATCCATGAACACGGCAGGAGTGTTAGTCAATCCGAAGGGCATCACCACAAACTCGTAGTGTCCGTACCTCGTACGAAAAGCGGTCTTCGGAATGTCTAAGGCTCTTACCCTGATCTGATGGTATCCTGACCTTAGATCAATTTTGGAGAAGACTTTAGCACCTCTAAGTTGGTCAAGCAAGTCATCTATCCTTGGCAATGGATACTTGTTCTTGATAGTTATCTTGTTAAGCTGACGATAGTCGATGCATAGCCTCATGCTTCCATCCTTCTTCTTCACCAATAACACCGGAGCACCCCACGGAGAAGCGCTCGGCCTTATAAACTGTTTAGAGATTAATTCCTCCAGCTGAGACTTTAACTCCTTTAATTCAAGAGGCGACATTCGATAAGGAGCTATAGATACTGGCCCCGCACCCGGCGCCAAATCTATAGAGAATTCAATTTCTCGCTCAGGAGGCAAAGAGGAAACCTCCTCGGGGAAGACATCAAGAAAATCATTGACAACCGGAACCGTTGATAAATCTAAACCGGTTTCAGTTGAAGCAGACAAGCTAATGACAAAAGCTTCCTCACCTTGATATATGGATTCGTTGGCAGACATGAAGGAAATAACAACATCTTCAGAAGGAAAACCAATGGAACGGTTGTAGTAGTCAATGGTCACATGATTGTTGACCATCCAATTCATTCCTATAACAACTTCCATTTTCCTCATAGGCAAGCATATGAAGTCAATGGTGAACTCACGCCTCCCGATAACCAAAACACAATTACTACACATAGATTGGGTTCGTACACGACCCATGGCAGCAGTGAGAATAGAGATCGGCTCGGATATGGGTGAAACAACCAATCCTACCCGATTAGCACAAGCTTCGGAGATAAAACAATGTGTGGCACCAGAGTCATATAGTATATCAACAGACTGATTAAGAATAAAACCTGTACCCCTTATGAGATTATCTGATGGTTTGACGGTATCCCCATCCAATGTGTTGACCCGATGTTGCCTAGGGGCATCTGGGGTCTCAGAGTAAGCTCTCCTGGCCGGACAATTGTTGGCATAGTGACCCACCTCCTTGCACACATAGCACTGATTTGGCTTTGTCTCTGATTGACACTTCCCCGAATGATACCTGTTGCACGTCCCACACTTATGTCTCCCAACAGCATTGCTTGATTGGGCTTGCTTCCCCTTGTTACCATTTCCCTTATACCTAGGGTTTGAAGAAGGTGATTCATTACTCCTTTTCTTTTCATTCCAAAAACCTCTTCTCTCAGCATACATTTTCTTGAGATCACTTTCCGCTGCGTGAGCTTGTTCGACAAGAGCAGGATATGAGGTCATGGCATATGAACTGAGACCTTGGTTCACATCCCCCCTTAGACCTTGTTTGAACATCACTCTCTTCCATTTGTCATCCGGAGCATGAGTACCCAATTCATAGAACTGTGACAATCTTTCAAACTTAGCAGCATATTGACCTACAGTCATTTCCCCTTGCTTTAGGCTGACAAATTCCATCTGCTTAGCCAACCTTTCAGATTCCGGAAAATAGTGATCCAAAAACATTTCTTTGAAGTTCGTCCACTGAAGCGGAGTCCCTTGAAGTTGCATCATTCTACGTGCATTTGTCCACCATGTGTGGGCATCCTCATCCAGAGCATTGGCCGCACAAAGTACCTTCTCTTCCTCAGTACACTGCAGAGTTACAAAGATCCTCTCCATTGCATCAACCCAAAAATGAGCTTTCATAACATCGGATTCTCCCTTGAAGGTTGGGGGTTTCATCTTCAAGAACTTAAAGTATGCCCTATGCGGGTCTTCCTGAGGCATAGGAGCTTGTTCATTCTGTGGTTGAGGTTGAGCTTGTTGTTGTTGTTGTTGTTGCAGAAGTAGCATGTCATTCATCATCTTTTGCTGATTTTCAATGACGTTCCACATCCATTCGTGCTGAGGATCTTCTGGGGCAGCATTCCTTCGATTTCTTCCAGCCATGATTCTGCAAAGTATGCACAAAGTGTTTTAGTTGATCAGGCTAAACTCTAACAGCATACTAGGAAAAATCAGACTTAGAAGACTCAAAGAACTCTTAATGGCTAAGTCCGACTAGGTCGAACCGCTCTGATACCAAATGTAACACCCCGGTATTTCTAACGTGTAGAAGCACCGAAATGCACAACTGGCGGAAAAATCAGAGGACGCGGTTCCTGCTTATAATTGGACCAATAAACTTTTTCCGAAATAAACATCAACTCGGAATAATAATACTTCATACAATAGAAGTTACTCGGCATACTACCGATCAGAATACAACATCCGTGTCCAATACATAAAACAGAAACTGAAATATGGTTTATACAACTTATACAAACAAGTTCGTACAACCCCAAAAGGTACAATAAAGTAAAGGGAATCAGCTAGGGCTTCTGCATCTCCAAGAGCATAATATTACTCGTGCACAATAGTTTTCCTTTTTCCCTGCTTAGCTGAAAAACAACAACATAAGATTGGGTGAGATAACATTATCTCAGTGAGTCCTACCGTGCCCCCTCACCGACACTCGGTTCAATTATCAAACCGTTAACAATCATATTAATAGCGAACATGTTACAACGAACTGTTGATCGTGAACCTTGCAACAATTCTCAACAAGTCGAGTCCAATCAAACAAGTCTTTATGTCTTATGAGGGACATCCGGTTGTGAACAACCACGAATACCGGAGATTATATTTGTTGATTAGTGTAAACCGGCGGCGAAACTCCACTTATCCCGGCACACAATCATATAATTAATTTGTTTAGTATAATCCGGTGGCGAAACTCCACTCATACCGGAAACCCGTGAGTTGACCACGCCAAAACACATACAGGGCCTAGATAAGGGGTCATGACTACCCTCTCTAGTATACTACTTGTCAGGTCGTCACCCAACGAACGATATATACGACAATACATATCAACGATCACCAATGGATCAAACATAAGCTTATGATACTTATTCCATTTCATTCCATAGTCCATTTATGAAGAATTCTATTAACTTCCAGAATTATAATCAATTCCAGGTCTTATATCCATATATAAGTTCAGCCCAACCATTACTCGGTGTGCTCACACGAAATCTAGGGTTTTCGTTCTCGACCAATTAGGTTTCAAGACTCTTTTTCAAAAATATAGTTTGAACGGTTTGAAATTATGTTTTCAATAGGTTGGTAGCTTTAAAATAGTTTGAGGAAGGGATTAGGAAAGGTTCGGGATTGAACGGAGCGTTGAAACGAGAAAAACGGAGTCACACATCAGAATGAACAGTGGCGCGCGGCGCGCGACTCGTGCGCGAGTTACGCGCCAGTTGACAGAACCAATTTCCAGAATGGCGCGTGGCGCGCGACTCGTGCGCGAGTTATGCGCCAGTTGACAGAACCAATCTTTCCACAGTGGCGCGCGGCGCGCGACTCGTGCGCGAGTTGTGCGCCAGTTGACAGAACTGCCAGTCTGATGTCCAACTCGAAATTTTCTCACTTTCGCTCTCCGTTTGCTCTCGATTCGATTCCTAATTTCCGTCCCACCTGAAACTCAGAAAATTGGCAATATTCCAGAGTACATTTCAAATGCAAAATCGTTGTCAAAAATCATTTCAATTTGCTTATGATTTTCAAAACCGTAAAATGTCAATTTTTCCAAAACTCAGAATTTGTTTCAAAAACCTTAAAGACTCGGTTTCCAGTAAGATTTCAGAATATACCAAAGGTTCAAAACATTCAATTTATTTCCCTAATCGTGAGTAGAACTCACCGTTATGACGTTAGTACCGAGAACTCCAACCGAAACGCGATATAGCCGAAATCAAGGGACTATCGAGCGAGGACCGAAGGCACCAACGAAATCACCCACAACAGCTACTGAACTTCAGCAACTCACAACGACTGAAGCACCAACTGAAGCGAGATTCCCAGCTGAACCCTTTCCCAAATTCGAAATGCAAGATACAACACTTCTTGAGATGCAACACAGCAACATGCAAATAATGGCAGATTCAGAATGTGTTCATCGTCACCATTTGGGCTTTAACTGAAAATTTGGGATTGAGAGATAGAGAGGAAATCAGAGCTCGAAAATAGCATCAATGGATTGCAAATCAAAATTGGAGTGGACAAGGAGCAAGAACACTTACATGCAAGCTGAAACTCTTCCCTTCCTCTTCCCCCAAGTCGCGCCCCACCCTCTCTTCTCCTCTGGTTCAGAATTAGCAATTTCAGCTGGAGGAATGAGGAAAATGACTTAAGTGGCTGGAAGGATTTTCAGAATAGGGGTATTTATATGAAGGGGGCAAATTTACGATTTTGTCCTTCAGCTTAAAAAGCCTTATTAAACTATGACCAAGCCATAATTAATTAGAGAATAGGATTATTTGAGAACCTTTCCTCGACTATAAATCCCCGAGACACGAATAATTATTCCCACAAATAATTACTCGGCCTTAGGCATCGTAGTGCGAGTCTTTAAAAATTAGGGATGTTACATGGAATGCCTTCAAGAGCTATTGGGCTACTGAGACTTTCAAGAAAAATGCTGCAAGTGCCAAAAACAATAGAAACTCAGAAAAGGGTGGCTCGCTTCACTGCGGCGGGTCCATCAACCAGGCTCAGCATGCTGCTAGATTGGTAAATTATTTTACAAATCTGTGTGTATCATTTACATTATTTACTTAGTTAGCAATTTTTGAAAATGTGTTTCATTTTACAGAGTAAAAAGGCAGGACGCCCTATCACTGCTCCTAAGCTGCATAGAGCCACCCATGTGAGGAAAGGCACTGGCGAGTATGTTGATGAGCGCTCCAAGATGACTCAGGTAAATATACAAATTGATTTGTATTATATATAATGTTGCTTTGTCAGAATTGAGCGCTAATTTGTGGTTATTCAAAACAGGAGCAAGTAAATGAGTTCATGACTCAACTAACTCAGGGGAGCTGGGACCCTGAAGCACTTAGCCAACTTACTCCTGAGATGATAGATCTGGCAAATCAACATTGGGAGAAGACAGTTGGTTGGTCTAAGGGTCGCCTGTATGGTACGGGGCCCTTGGCTCCTTGTATGGGCCAGTCTGGGGCCGGGAGCAGCAGAAGACGCAGTCGACCAGCTTCTGCTCCTGCAGATACAGAGCTTGTGAGGCAGATGGAGAAGGAGCTGCAGTCTACTCGACAGGAGCTGCACGATACTCGACAGAAGCTGCACGATACTCGACATGAGCTGCACGATACTCGACAGGAGGTCAGGACCTCTTCTGAGGCGGTGAAAAAGATGCAGCAAAACTTTGAGAAGGTGAGCCGTAGGCAGGCGATGATGTTAAAGTATTTTAAGAACATGTAGCAAAATCAGCAGCAAGATGAGGAGGAAGATGAGGAGGAAGATGATGAGCAAGATGAGGAGCAAGATGAGGAGCAAGCTGAGGAGTCTGATGGTGGCAGCTTTTAGTGTTGTTGATTAAGGTTTTTGTTATAACATTTCAGATTAAGTGTTGTGGATTAAAATTTCATTCTCGTAATTTTTATTTATTGAAGTGTTGTTGATTAACGTTTTTGTTATAACATTTCAAAATTAAACTGTTTTATATAGTTTAGATTTTATTATTTATTAATAAAATAAACAGGTATAAAAGCAGATTATTAAAAAAAATACAATCAGATGGGCTTTAGCGAGGGAATTAGCGAGGGAAATTGGACAATTAGCGAGGGAAATTGGACGCGTGGCTAGGCATTAGCGAGGGAATTAGCAAGGGAAAGTGGACGCGTGGCTAGGCATTAGCGAGGGAAAGTGGACGCGTGGCTGTCTGAATTTTCCCACGTGGCTGCCATTAGTGAGGGAATTAGCGACGGAATGTACCGTCGCTAATTAGCGACGGACTCAGATTCCCTCGCTAATCCCATTAGCGAGGAGCAGTTTAGCGACGCAACTTGTCCCTCGCTAATTCCCTCGCTAACGGTCAGTAAACCAAGGTGCATCTGCACCAGGTGCAGAAGCACTGGATGCTGTTACAGCTATTGCTAACAGTTATTCATCAGGAAAACTTTCTTTGATCTCTCCCTTTTGTGTACCTGTTCTTTCACCTTCAAGTCTAGATAAATGGTCAGCAACCTGATTCTCCACCCCCTTTTTGTCTCTGATTTCAAGATCAAATTCTTGAAGGAGGAGAATCCATCTTATTAACCTTGGTTTTGCATATTTTTTGGAAATTAAATACTTGATGGCAGCATGATCAGTATAGACAATAATTTTGGTGCCAACCAAGTAAGATCTAAATTTATCAAATGCAAAAACCACTGCTAACAATTCTTTTTCTGTTACAGTATAATTCATTTGTGCTTCGATTAATGTCTTGCTAGCATAATAAATAGAATGAAAGATTTTGTCACACCTTTGCCCTAAGATAGCTCCTACAGCAAAGTCACTAGCGTCACACATTAGTTCAAAGGGCCTGCTCCAATCTAGTGTAACAACTACTGGTGCAGTCACCAATGCTCTTTTGAGTTTTTGGAATGCTTCTATACACGGTTCATCAAAGTTAAAAGGTGCATCAATTTGCAAGAGTGTACATAATGGCTTGGATGTCCTTGAAAAATCTTTGATAAATCTTCTATAGTAGCCTGCATGGCCTAAGAAGCTTCTGATTCCTTTGACAGTTGTTGGAGGTGGCAGTCTTTCAATGACCTCAATCTTGGCTTGATCTACTTCCAGACCTTTCTTTGACACTTTATGTCCTAACATAATGTCTTCTTGTACCATGAAATGGCATTTCTCCCAATTAAGCACTAAATTTGTTTCCTCACATCTTTGGAGAATTTTCTCTAAATTTGATAAACATGATTGAAATGTGTTTCCAAAGACTGAGAAATCATCCATGAATACTTTCATTGATTGCTCAATCAAGTCAGAGAATATGGACATCATGCACCTTT
Source organism: Astragalus membranaceus (assembly GCA_039519185.1). NCBI lineage: Eukaryota > Viridiplantae > Streptophyta > Magnoliopsida > Fabales > Fabaceae > Astragalus > Astragalus membranaceus. Next base: position 19,526,454 of record CM076853.1, read on the forward strand.
GGAATGTTGCAGGTGCATTACAGAGTCCAAAAGGCATCCTTCTAAATGCAAAGGTTCCATAGGGACATGTAAATGTAGTTTTTTGTTGGTCCTCAGGTTCTATTGCAATTTGATTGTATCCTGAATAACTATCTAAGAAACAATAAAACTCCTTACCTGCTAACCTATCTAACATTTGGTCAATGAAGGGTAAAGGGAAGTGATCTTTTGTAACACCCCATAGCAGGCGCGCGGTCCGTGCCCAAGGGCGCACGGTCCGTGCGACCTGTGTCTGTTACCGAATTCCGCTTATTTCTCATTTCTGCTTTCCGTTTTCGCCCAATTCGATTTCTAATATCGATCACTCCTGAAACTCAGAAAATCCCAAATATTCCAGATAGTTTACAAATCATTTTATTTCAACAATTTAATCACAACTTCATAAATTGTTCAACAATTCCATAAAAACCGTAAAAACGTAACATTTCTCAAAAACGGTTTTCGGTTCCAAAATCTTTCGAAAACGGATAATGCCTTATGACTCAAAACCGATATATTTTCAAGACATGTAAAAATATCCCTATCCGTGAGTAGAACTCGCCCGGTTGACGATCTCACGAGAAATCACGCCGGAGCACGGACGACCGGACCGTAACCACTCGAACAATCCTCGTAGTCACGTACCCGCTTCGAATGCCTCCGCAACTGAATTCCGCAACCAACACCCCTCTTGATACTGACTTCATCTCCGGTGGATAGAATTGACGTCTCGCGCGACTTGACAACTCGAATCCCAAATCCGACGAATCACATTTCCAGCTTCTTCTTTCTGTTTTCCAGCAACATGATTCAGTTTTGCAACAGGCATAACTTGGTCACTCCGTGACCAAAACTATCCAAACCGGTGCTCATTGTGAAGGTAATTTCGTCTACTTTCAGATGGTCAAGGATTCACACGCATGCATCCAGTGGTTTGGGAGATATCACCAAGACAATGTGACTGGTCCAGGATAGTGCTTGATTCTGAATCCGAGACTTAGGGACATGATATCTCCTTCATTTCTCCATGAAATCATACGGTTCTTGCGCCCAAAATGAAGATCTTTGTGTCTAGTTTCCATAGGGACAAGAATCACGATCATCGGAGTAGTGTACAGTGAGATACGATGAAAACAATGAAGGTAGGTGAATACGGGTTTCACCCAGATTTTCTGTTGGTCTTGACTCATCATCCTTAATCATTTGCAACTACGAATTTGCCTTTTTTTTTTTTAAAGCACCTCAGCTCACTAAATTAGCTGAGCACCCTCCTTTCCCCCTCATTCAACAACTAAGGCAAAACAGAAAATGTGAGAGTGAGAGAAAGGAGAAAATGCGAGAGAGAGAGAGAGAGAGAGAGAGAGAGAGAGAGAGAGAAGAGAAGAGGAGGTGAAGAAGAATTCATCAAAACCATTGCATGTAAGTGAATGTTTATCCCTTCAATACAGTTTTTCATCCTCTTTCCAACCATCTAACTATCATCATCCCATTCCTTCTCATTCAGTTTTTACCATTTCTGAACCTCCAAGCTCTCAAGTAGCAAAGATGGAGTTTTGAGGAGTTTAGTGCTTGCATGTTGAGTTGTGAAGCTCCTTAATCAAGTGAGGAGTCAACATTCAGTATTTGAACCTTGTAAAGGTCTCCCTTCTGGTTTGGGGTTGTAGTGGACAGAGGAGGATCCATGGAGGAATTGCAATTCGGTTTTGGAGCTCAATTTCGTAGATGCAAGTGATGGGGGTTGATGATCTAAGTTCATCAAAATTTCTGGGTGAAACCCGTATGATATACCTTTGGTGATTTCATCGTATCTCCCTGCACACAACTCCGATGATCGTGATTCTTGTTTCTCTGGAAACTAGACAAAAATATCTTCATTTTTGGCACAAGAACCGTATGATTTCATGGAGAAATGAAGGAGATATAACGTCCCCAAGATACGGTTTCAGAATCAAACACTGTCCTGGACCAGTCACCTTGTCTTGGTGATATCTCCCAAACCACTGGATGCATGCGTGTGAATCCTTGACCATTTGAAAGTAGACGAAATTATCTTCACAATGAGCACTGATTTGAGAAGATTTGGTCACGGATTGACCAAGTTATGCTTGTTGCAAAACTGGATTCCGATACTGGGAAATGGAAATGGAAGCTAGTATGCCCGTTCGTCAAATTTGAGTTCGATTCGCCAAAGTCTCGAGCGTCATCAGTTCGATATACTGAAGTGGGGTCCAGTAGCGAGGCATTATCCGTTTTCGAAAGATTTTGGAACCGAAAACCGTTTTTGAGAAATATAGCGTTTTACGAGTTTTTATCAAATTATTGAGCAATTTATGAATTGTGTATTTAAACGCTTTCGCTGGGATATGGTCTGGAATGTTGTTTATCAAATCTGCTTTCAGGTTGGAGAACGATCGGAATTCGATTTGGGCGAGAAATGGAAAGCGGAATGAGAAACTAGAATTCAGTAACAGAACAGGCCGCACGGGTCGTGCGCCCCTGGGCACGGACCGTGCGTGAGGTTCTGTTATCGGACTCCGATTTCTCATTTCGTCGCTCCTTTCGATCCCAAACCACTTCTAATCTTCTTCCCAACCAATTTTAAGGATATTGCCTTACTGAAAACCTTATTTTGAACTTGTTCAACTCATGATTTTGAAAAAGAGCTTTGAAAGCTTATTTGATTGAAAAACCGAAACCCTAGTATACGTGTGGGTACACCGACTGATGGATTGACTAAATATATATAACTATATATGTCATTGTGTATGATTATAACGCCGGATGTCTAACTATTGAATTCATCTAAACGGGTTATAGATCGATATAGATATAAATTATCTAATAAGCTTACGTGATTGATCCTTTGGTGATCGAAAAGATATAAATTATCTAACTCTCGAGAATTTGATGCGTACTGTCATATGTATCGCGTTGGGTGACGACCCGACAAGTAGCATACTAGGGAGGGTAGTCATGACCCCTTACCTAGGCCCTGAATGTGTTTTGGCGTGGTCAATTCACGGGTTACCGGGATTAGTGAACTGTTGCACGGCCGGTTTATGCTAAGTTAAGAACACGATTCGCCGGGATTAGTGAACTGTTGCACGGTCGGCGTTTCGCTTAAGAAGCTAGTGATTAAAAATTAATCGACTAGGCTTAATAACATAAATGATAGTACTCAAATTACCGGGATTAGTGAACTGTTGCACGGTCGGTAATGAGCTATATTTATGTTGGTAAATAGTATATATATATATATATATATATATATATATATATATATTTAACTATGCGGTAATCGGTTTTAAAATTGAACCGAGTGTTAGTGAGGGGGCACGGTAGGACTCACTGAGACAAGTTGTCTCACCCAATCCATATTTGTTGTTTTTACAGAGAACAGGTTATAAGGACAGCAGGCGGCACAGTTAGTCGTCAGGCTCGAGGAGAAGTTGGAGATGTAATCTTCCATCTGTATTTTGGATTCTTCTGATATAGTCTCTGTATTCGGTCTTATGACTCGAACTTGTATCATGTTATATTTTTGTAGTTTCCGCTGTTTTTTGTAAAGATGTATATCTGAACAGGAATTTTTATACTCTGATTTATACCAAATTGTATATTTAGGTATTTCTTTGTTAAAGAAATACCAGGGTGTTACATCCGCAATGGGTTGCCAACATCGTGCCAGTTCCGAAAAAGGACGGGAAAGTTAGAATGTGCGTTGATTACAGAGATCTGAACCGTGCTAGTCCCAAAGATGATTTTCCCCTGCCCCATATTGATGTCTTAGTGGATAGTACGACGCAACATTCGCTGTTCTCCTTCATGGATGGGTATTCAGGATATAACCAGATCAAGATGGCCCCTGAGGATATGGAGAAGACAACTTTCACAACTCTTTGGGGGACGTTCTGTTACAGAGTCATGCCATTCGGGTTGAAGAACGCCGGTGCTAACTATCAAAGGGCTATGGTCACATTGTTTCATGACATGATGCACAAAGAAATAGAGGTCTACGTGGATGATATGATCGCCAAGTCTAAAACTGATGAGGAACACATCGTCAATTTGCAAAAGCTCTTCGAGCGGTTGAGAAAATTCAAGCTCAGATTAAATCCTGCCAAGTGTACCTTTGGCGTGCGATCAGGAAAGTTGTTGGGGTTCATCGTCAGCCAAAAGGGGATAGAGGTTGATCCAGACAAGGTACGTGCGATTCTTGAGATGCCAGTCCCTAAAACAGAAAAAGAGATTCGGGGTTTTCTCGGAAGACTGAACTACATCTCTAGGTTCACATTCAGTTGACTGCCACTTGTGAACTGCAACACCCCCTTTCTACCCCATATTTTACACGTCACTTATCAGAGTAAAACTTTTTCGCAAAATTTAATTTAACTGATAGAAAGGAAATGCCACATCGTCATTAACAAAAGAACGTCAACTTGTACTCATTAAGTGTGCGCAATCGTCATCATAAAAATTTCAACCATCACCCGTCATAAAATTAAACTCCAAGAGTTACGTCACAGCGGAATAAAACAACACTCACTAATTACCACTCAAACACGCCTCACGCCATCAATACAAATATTAAGCAATTTGTTATTTAAATAACAATTTAAACCACGCCCCCTAGGTGTCACAGTATCAGAGAGCGACTCGACAAACATCCCAATGGCTGTAAAGGAAGGCATCATGTCCTTCACTCGCGGTTACCTGCAGCGTTGCCACAATAGAGCAACATTCCAAGCAGAAGGGGTGAGAATTTTCAACAAAACATAATCAAGCATACAGTAGAGTAATGTGAGCAAACTATCATACAACATCATCATTATCATCAACTTCATAGTTACTACGCACAAACCAAAGTCATAATCATATCGCCAGTCATAAACATGTATGCGCATGAAAATGCAACCCACACCTGGGCATATGCATGATGGTACCATACTCGTCATAAATCAGCCACTAGGGCACATCGTCACTGAATTTCGTCAATAAGAGGCCGAAGCCTATTTGTCATAATATGCACATGCTATGAGACACTATGGACACATGTGCAATCACCAATTTCAACTCACCCGGAGTACTCGTCATCGTTGTCATAGAACACTCATAGAGTGTACTCGTCATAATCACCATAATAATATCACAATTTCCTCATAAACATCACATTCAAAATTGGAGTAACAACATCCTTAAATCTTAAATAACAATACATTAAAATTTAAGTTACAAACCATTTAAATTTAAGTAACTACACGTTAACAATTTAAGTGACAACCTATTAAAGAAAATCGAGTACAACTTGTTTAAAATTTTGGAAAAACAATCATTTTCATGCCTAAGAAACATCACAATTAAATCGAGAGAAACAGCAATAGGACGATGGCCTTTTAGCGCAAACAGCAGCAAGATACAGCAAGAATTACACATAAAATAGCGCTTCTCTTCTTATAAAACAGCAGTATTTTTATTTTAGAAAACAGCAAGACAGCAACATTTTATTTTGACAAAAACAGCAAACAGCAACACATTTAAATGGTTAACAGCAACATTTTTAGTTCTGCAACAGCAGCATTTTTCTTTGACAAAAACAGCAAACAGCAACACATTTAAATGGTTAACAGCAACATTTTTAGTTCTGCAACAACAGCATTTTATTTGACAAAAACAGCAAACAACAACACATTTAAATGGTTAACAGCAACATTTTTAGTTCTACAACAGCAGCATTTTATTTGACAAAAACAGCAAACAGCAACACATTTAAATGGTTAACAGCAACATTTTTAGTTCTGCAACAGCAGCATTTTTTCTTTGACAAAAACAGCAAAACAGCAACACATTTAAATGGTTAACAGCAACATTTTTAGTTCTGCAACAGCAGCATTTTTCTTTGACAAAAACAGCAAACAGCAACACATTTAAATGGTTAACAGCAACATTTTTATTCTCAATTTTCTTGGTATTATTTCAAATAATTGTAAGCACATCCATTAACTTATCACGGCTCCTAATTTAATCGCAATTTACTCAATCATATATTCTCATCACCATACACATGAATTCGCTACCAACCACACCAAATTCACCATAAGAATCGAAAATTCCTCTCATCATCTCATAAGGAAAAATCGCATATTAACACTAATAATTCATCAAATAACACCACAACTAATCCAATCCTTCATTCCTCTTAACATATAAATCACAAAATCAATCCAACACCAAAACCCCACAAACCCACCATATACCCAATTACGTTGAATTGGAACGCTCACCCTTACCTCGAATTTGTATGATCCGGAACAACGATGAAGGAGTCACGTACAAAACCCAGCAACACAACGAGCCAAAGTCACCAAAAACGCAGCAGCTCTTCCCTTCTCCTCTTCGCAAAACGTGGGTCTAAGCTAGGCCATGGAGAAACAACAACAATAGGGAATGAGGGATTGAAACTACAACACTTGAAAGAGGAAGAAAAATGGAAGGAAAGGATCAAGGAAACTCATTACCTAAGGCCAAGATGAACACTTCCTCTTCTTTCCTCCTTGCTGGCCGTCGCGAGCTCTTTCTTCTCTCCCTCCCTCTAATTCTTTTTTTTTCTCCTTCGATGGAATGAACAAATGAGACCCTTCCCATAGGGTTTTGGGGTTTTAGGAATGGGCTTGGGTCACTAATTGACTTGGGCCCATATTGCACCACCCTTTTTACTTAGCTAGATACCCCCTGAAATAAAATAAATTCCAACATTATTAATCCACTTAAATAAATATCGTAATCCCTCAAATAACTTAATTAACTAATTAATTAAATTATTTTAGGGCGTTACAACTCTCCCCCACTTAGAGAATTTCGTCCTCGAAATTACCTGAATCAAATAACTCTGGATAGGCTTCTTTCATCTTACTTTCCAATTCCCATGTCATGCTCTCGCCCACGGCTCCCAACCAAACCACTTTCACTAAATTGATCTCTTTGCCTCTTAACACCTTTACCTCACGGTCTTCAATTCTAACTGGCATAGTTTCCACGGTGAGATTGTCCCGCACCTCCACATCATCTAGTTGAATCACATGAGACGGATCCGCAACATACTTCCGAAGCTGCGACACGTGAAACACGTCGTGCAAGTTCGAAAGGTTAGGTGGTAAGGCCACCCGATATGCAACATTTCCAACTCTCTCCGTAATCTGATACGGCCCGATGAATCGAGGAGTCAACTTCTTTGATTTCAGCGCTCGCCCAACACCAGTCATAGGTGTGACCCTCACGAATACGTGGTCACCCGCTTCAAACTCTAAATCTTTCCTCCTCTTATCATGGTAGCTCTTCTGTCTACTCTGCGACGCTTTCATTTTCTCTCGGATCATCTTCACTTTCTCAGTAGTTTCTCTAACCAGCTCAGGTCCGAGTATTAAACTTTCTCCAGTCTCATACCAACACACCGGAGTCCTACACCTCCGACCATATAACGCTTCAAACGGTGCCATCCCAATACAGGAATGATAACTATTGTTGTAGGTGAACTCAATTAACGGGAGATGAGTATCCCACGCACCTCCCTGCTCTAGCACACATGATCTCAGTAGGTCTTCCAATGATTGGATTGTCCTTTCTGTCTGCCCATCAGTCTGGGGATGATAAGCTGAACTCAACCTCAATTTCGAACCCAACTCCTTCTGTAAACTACTCCAAAATTCCGAAGTAAACCTTGGGTCCCTATCAGACACAATGCACAAAGGAACCCCATGCAGCTTCACAATCACCTGAATGTAGATTTCAGCCAATCTCGACACTGGATACTTAATGCCGATAGGAATAAAATGAGCCGACTTCGTCAACCTATCCACAACCACCCAAATTGAATCATGCCCTCTCACCGTATTGGGTAACCCAGTCACAAAATCCATGGAGATACTATCCCACTTCCACTCTGGAACACTCAACGGTTGCATCATTCCCGCAGGCTTCTGGTGCTCGACCTTCGATTTCTGACAGGTCAAACACGAATACACAAACTGCGCCACATCACGCTTCAGTCCAGGCCACCAGAAAATCTTTTTCAGATCTTGATACATTTTTGTCGCTCCGGGATGGATACTCAACTTACTCTTGTGGCCTTCCTCAAGAATTGCCTTCCTCATTTCTTCATCTTCGGGAACACAAATCCTCCCTCGATATCTCAATACATTTTGCGCATCTATCTCGAAGTCCTCATTCTCAGACTGACCAATCCCACTCATCAGATCAACTAATTTCACATCTAACTTCTGCGCTTCTCGGATACCAGCCATAAAATCATTGCCAATTTTTAACATACCCAACCTGACACTTTGAGGTGTAACTTCACAAACTAAACTCATGTCCCTGAATTGCTCAATTAACTCAAGCTCTCTAGCCATCAATGCCGACATGTGCAAGGTCTTCCGACTCAACGCATCTGCAACCACATTAGCTTTACCAGGGTGATAACTCAATTCAAAATCATAATCTTTTAATAGCTCTAACCACCGGCGCTGTCTCATATTCAACTCTTTCTGATCGAACAGATACCGAAGACTCTTCTGATCACTGAACACTTCAAATCTCGATCCATACGGTGATTGGGAGACCTGGGACTCCAAGTTGATCCCTTACCGAGATTACATTCTAAAGCTGGTTGAGCCTTTTGAGGAAATCACATTCCAGCACTTTCCTCGCAATGAGAATCAGTTGGCTGATGCACTAGCCACTTTGTCTTCAATGTTTAATATCAGCTGCGACAAAAGCTTGACTCACATCGGGATTCAGCATCGAGATTTGCCAGCACATCATTATTGCATGGTCATCGAGGAAGAGTCTGACAACAAGCCCTGGTATTATGACATCAAGCAGTACATCTTGAATAGAGAATACCCTCCTGGAGCGTCAGAGAATGACAAGAGAACCCTCAGAAGATTGTCAAGGAATTTCTTTTTGAGCGGAGTTCTATACAAGAGAAATTATGATATGGTCCTTTTAAGGTGTGTGACAGAAGAAGAGGCAACAAAAATCATGAGAGAAGTCCATGAAGGCTCATTTGGGGTTCATTCCAGTGGGCACACCATGGCAAGGAAAATATTAAGAGCTGGCTATTATTGGTTGCGAATGGAATTAGATTGCTATAGTTTCGTAAGAAGATGTCACAAGTGTCAAATCTACGCTGATCATATTCATGTACCACCTGCTTCCCTAAATGTCTTGACTGCCTCTTGGCCATTCTCAATGTGGGGCATGGACGTCATAGGTCCTATCGAGCCTAAGGCGTCAAATGGGCATCGCTTCATCCTGGTCGCTATTGATTACTTCACCAAGTGGGTTGAAGCTGCTTCATATTCCAGCATTACCAGCTCTGTGGTTGCTAAGTTTGTAAAGAAAGATTTGATTTGCCGCTATGGGCTTCCGGATAAGATTATCACAGATAATGGCAGTAACTTGAACAGTAAGCTGATGAAAGAGTTATACGAGGACTTCAAAATCCAACATCATAATTCTTCTCCATACCGTCCCAAGATGAATGGGGCAGTTGAAGCGGCCAACAAGAATATCAAGAGGATTGTGCAAAAGATGGTAGTAACCTATAAAGATTGGCACGAGATGCTTCCTTTCGCCTTGCATGGGTATCGTACCTCAGTGCGTACTTCAACCGGGGCAACCCCTTTCTCTTTGGTGTATGGGTCGGAAGCAGTCCTCCCCATTGAAGTTGAGATACCCTCTCTGCGGGTACTGATGGAAACCAAGTTGGAGGAAGCAGAATGGGTCCAAGCTCGTCTGGATCAGCTGAATCTCATTGAGGAGAAAAGAATTGTTGCCCTGTGTCATGGCCAGTTGTATCAACAAAGGATGAAGACAGCTTTCGACAAGAAGGTTCGTCCCCGAGAATTCAGCGAGGGAGACCTTGTGCTCAAAAAGATTCTGCCTATCCAGAGTGACCCCCGTGGGAAATGGACTCCTAGCTATGATGGACCATATGTGGTAAAGAAAGCCTTTTCTGGAGGAGCATTGATACTCACCAACATGGATGATGAAGAACTCAGAAACCCAGTCAATTCAGATTCAGTCAAGAAATATTACGCCTGAGAAAAATAAAAAGGAAAAAGAGAAAAATGAGCCAAGCAAGAATTAGCTCGCTAGGTTGAAAACCCGAAAGGGCGTCCTAAAAAAAAAGAGCGACCCGGTGGACTGAAAACTCGCAAAGAGCGGTCCAGGTAAAAATTAGGGTCAGAAAGGTTGGACTTAAGAAAAAAGTAAAAGAGGCAAGCAGCGCCTCCAAAAGCTTGGATAAAAGGGTGATCAAGGATATAGGTATGGGTGATTGGCATCAACACTCCAAAGACGAAAAACGCTCATAAGATCTGTTGCGTCCATTTTTCTTGCTTTTTCTTAGTTTCAAAGTTCTCAATGTACTCTTTTCAGTCGGCGCGACCTTTTGAGCGTTCGATTTCCATATGAATAAAAGTCCAAACTCTTCACTCCGTCTGCTTATTGTTTTTGTCATTGCTTCCTTTTCATTTGTGCTTTAAAATGATGTTTTATGGTAGATGATAAATGAATTATGAAAATGTGCATAAATCAGAGCATTAAACTCATTGCGAAACTTTTGAAAATCATGAGAAAAGAAATGATCTCCCAATCAAGTAAATTCATAAAAGCCAAACAAAAGCACTGAGTGCGTCAAAATAATTCACAAAAAAAAGGGCTGAAGCATGACCCTCACACCATTATGGACGATCATAGTGCCTCGTGGCGCAAGTCCTACGATTTGGTTGAACCGGTGAAAGAAAAGCCAAAAAGAGCAAAAGAGCAACAAAAATAAGAAGGAAAAAAAAGAAGAAAACAATAAAAAAGGGGATTAGAAAAAAAAAGAGAGAGCAAAAGAGCAATAAAACGAATAAAACTCATGCATTGCATTCATCAAACATAGACAAAAAAATTTCATGCAAGCAAGAAGAAGCTCCTGCATCACATCACATTCATCCCATCAAAAACAATCATGGCATTTGCATTGCATGCATTTGTTCATATCACTCGCAGGTACAAGGACGGATAAATACTTCGGTGTTAATCCTCGCCTTCAGTTCCCAGAAAATTCTCCCTTAGTTCGGAGTTCAAATGTTTTTCAGTTCAGGGCTCAAGCGTGCATTGCAGTTTGGAGTTCAGAATCGCTCTCGTCAGAGTTCAACGCTCCCTTCTGTCCAGGTCTCACGTCGTGTACGAGCAACGCGATGGACCGCAGCCCCATGTGAGGTTCAACGGAATAGTTGTATCAGCCTAAGATACAGTGGACGCCGTGCATTGATCAGTATATCAGTTCCGGAGCTGATAACGATCCCCCCGGTCGCTCGAAAAGGCCAACAGGAAGCGCGCTCCTCAAAGCCACGTGCAAAGTCGGATTCATCAAGAGTCCGTTTAAGGATTACAGGTTTTAGGCAGCCTGGGCAATTTACCGCTTTCTGCACGCCAAGTGCCCATTTACCGCTTTCTGCACGCCAAGTGCCCGTTTTACCTTTTTTGCCCGCACGTCAGTGTTCATTTGCTGTTTTCACATCGACACGAAAGTGTCTACTCTTTATCTTCATTTTACCTCGGAATATGTTTCGGCCAATTCATATTCTTTGTTAAAATCCAGATAAAACAAAAAAAATAATAATAAAAAATAAATAAATAAAAAAGAGAAGGAAAAGGAAAAGAAAGCTCACGTTTCTCTAGGTAGACAAAATTGGTATAATTTCTGAATTCTTTATTTCCATTTTGCCTCGGAATATGTCTCGGCCAATTCATATTCCTTGTCAAAATCCAAATAAAGAGGGGCAGCTGTTATACCCCAATTTTGTCCGTCTTCGTTTTCTAGTTTTAGTCGTTTATTTTACTTAAATCGTGTTTTGAAGTCGCGTGATTACGAGAATTATCAGTACGGCGTCTCAGTTACTAACCCTGGTCAATTTCAATGACCCTGTTCAACTAAATCGAAATACCGTTGTTTTAAATTAGGCATGCACGCGAATGATCGATCGTTTCATGCGTTCTTCAATTTAATCTTCGTATTTGGATTTAGTCGAACCTAATTGGGACTAACAAAGTCATTTTTCTCGCGATTGGGTTTGTCGTTTCAAGTTGGGCTCAAGAACGCGATTCTGAGATAATTTTAGCATTTAGTGGTCAACGGGCTTATTTATTCTATTTGGGCCTCGTTCTCACGCACTTGTCTAGTTGGGTCTGATATCGCTTTTGTATTTGGCCCAATTTCTTTTATTTTTTTTACTTTGTCTATTTTAATTTATTTTGAGTAGTAAATATAGTCCAAAAATGTCAAAAAATTATATTTATTTTTTTTTACAATTTAATAGTGTTTAGGAGTCCAAATGTCCAAAAAAATACAAAAAAAATTTACATCAAAAAAGGCCCAAATGGCCAGATCCGAAAATGTAAATAATAATAGGCAGCAGCAGCAGATTTAGGGTTTCCAGCAGCTGCTCCCCAAGCTGCTGGGCCTGGGTCGATCCGTTCCAAAACCTGAAAAAAACAGCTAATTCAAATTAGCAGCTAAAAAAGAGGGGGGAGGTTGAGTCAGTCCTGAGTCAGCTACTAGCTGGCCAGGGGACAAGGCCATTAACCAGTAATAATCAGTAATCAAAAAAATTAATTTTCAGTTTCAAAATTGCTATAAAATACAGATCCGAAAATGAGATAGAAAAAAGACATCTTTTACAGACAGAAAATACACACTAAAATCTGGAAAGCAGTAGGGTGGGTCGATTTTTCTCCATAACAAAAAGGGGCTTTTGATTTCTCTTTTGGAAAAAGGTTGGTCAAGTCAATTTTTTTGTTAGTCGTTTTTATTAGTAATAGTAAGTTTAGTAGGCGATTTATTAGTAGTAATAGGCAGTTTGTTCTACTGTAAAATATATTAGCATTAGTATTAGAAACAAATTAGTTCTTTTGTGTTTATTATTATTATTATTATTATTATTATCATTAAACTAGTTTCAGTAAAAAGAAATCAAAAGATGAAAACAAGTTGAAAGCAAGGTTCTGTTCTGGGAGGGATTAAGTTTGAAATATGTTGTTTAGTTAAAAAATTAGTTTGTTTTTTAGAAGACAAGCAAAAAAAAAAGCAACACAACAAAGACAGTAAACCAGATCAGATGATTAAGAAACTAGAATCAAAAATAATAGTAGGAAGAAATGTGTAAAAGAAAAATAGGCCAAGAACAGAAAAAAATATAAACAAAACTGACCTTAATGTGTTCGTCGGAGCTCCGGTCGTCTTCTCTGGCGAGCTCCACCATGAACTCCGGCGACCCATCACGAAACCGAGCCAAACCGAAGCCAGCAGCCACCCGAAAAGAACCTTCCTCCTCCCTCCACCGTAACCGTCACCACCATCGTTGAACCAAGTCTTTTCCGTCGCCGCCGCTAGAGACACCCCCTCTCGTTTGATCTCTGCCTGATCCCCTCACCGTCGCCGTCAACGGCGCGCCTTGAGCCGTGGCCGTATGCTCCGCTTCCTCTCCCTTCAACGCCGTCCATCACCTTCGCCGTAAATCTTGCCACCGCGTCCTCCCTCTTCTTCTTCTCTCCTCCCCCATTTTCGTTCTCTCCTTCTCTTTCCCTCTCTCTTCGAAAATTCTTCTTTCTCTCTCCAAACAAAATTTTCGCACTCTCTCTCTCTCTCCAAAAGAAGCGCTGCGGCGCAGCAAGAAGAGGAAACTGAAATTAGGTTTCACAAAAAACCCTACTTTCCCTTTATACCTCTTCCCAATTTCCATTTTATTTTATTTTAATTTTATTTTTATTATCAGAATACTATTAACACCCCTTCAATTCATGCGCGCACCCTCCCTCACTTAAGCCCAGCTTCGCATTCTGGGCCCTCCAATGCGAGCTGGGCTTCCTTTTTACACCTGCTATTATTTATACAACCCTTGCGACTAATAATACCCTATTTTACCATTTCACCCCCTTTCTCGTTTTTTTAATTTAATTTAATTCTCTTCAAGACAAAATAGTTTCTCATAAATCAAAAACTTTGTTCATAGTCTTGTGAAGCCTTTGCTTGCATGATTATTAACAATGAGGTACTAGTGGCGATCACTTGGAGCTTTTTCTCAATTGATCATCATGAATGCCTGAATTTTCCTAAAGAGTTTCACTAAATTAGAAAAACTTTGTTTATAGTCTTGTGAAGCCTTTGCTTGCATGATTATTAACAATGGAGCGCTAGTGGTGACCACTTGGAGCCCTTGCTCAATTGATCATCATGAAAGCTTGATTTTCACAATTAAACAAGATAAAAAACAAAAACCTTTTTCAGGACAAACAAGAACTACGTAGCTTTGAATTCTCCATCGCACCGGGAGATACGTAGGAGCGGGCCATGTCCCGTCAAGCACTTCTTTCTAAAAACCCTTTTTTCCTCCTTTCTCGCCAAAAATAAAAAAATTTCATTAAGTTCTTTAATTCATTTTCAATAAGAAATAAAGAGGTAAATTAGGTATTTTTCAAATCAATACTTAAAACCACACATTTAATTAAAGGTTCCCTCTCAGTAGAGAGGACGTGTGAGGTGTTAATACCTTCCCCGCGCGTAACCGACCCCCGAACCCAAAACTCTCAGTTTTCAAAGGCCAATCGCTTCCTAAAAAGGTTTTTCTAATACTTTCCTTAAATAAGTATTGGTGGCGGCTTCATTGATTTTAGAAAAGTTGTAAACGAGGAAGGTTCTCCCTCGGGGACTTTTTCGGGCGCAACATTAGGGAACAAACTTTGCGTATTTGAACATTTCAAAAGATTTTGAACCCTAAAGTACCCAAAAACATACTGCTTAAAACATGAAAGAGGAAAAAAAAAGGAAAATACCCCAAAACACATTGCTTAATGTTTCACTTTACGTATTTTGCCATTAAATTAATTTTTAGATTGACGACGATCTTCATGTATTTGTACATATAATTTTTTTTTGAAATCTAAACTACCCCAAAACACACTGTTTAGCGTCACACTTTACATATTTTGTTACAAAATCAATTATTTTTAACGAAATTGGTTATCGAGGAACAAACTTTGCGTATTTGAACAGTTATTTTTTTTTCAATATCTAAAGTACCCAAAAACACACCAATTAGCATCACACTTTACATAATTTATCACAAAATTAATTTTCATCTTCATTGATTTATATTTCTATTTTTTTAAAATAAAAACATGGAAAAAAAGAGAGGGGGAGGGGGGTGTAGGGAGAAGGGGACGAGAGTTTTGGAGGGAAAGTGGAGTACTGAGAGACTCCCTAAGATTTATATTCTTAAAATTTATATATATTCTCTTTATTTTAGTAGATTATTTTACAAATATATGTATTTATAATTAGTTTTGGTTTTTTTTCAAAAAAAAATAATTAGTTTAGGTTTTTTTCTTGTCAAAATAAAAAAAATTAGTTTAGGTTTTTTTCACCATCATGGTTGAATGCCGCTGTCACATACTTTGTCTCTACTTTCCCATCCTTCTTCCGTTTTACTCAAATCAACTCTCGGTAGCTACAATTCAATCAATGTCGTCTTCACTTTTAGGGTTTAAGTTTCTTCTTTCAAAGCCCTCTTTTCTTCTTTCTTTTCGTTCTCTCTCTCAATCCCGCTATGTCCCGCCTCCATTTTCATTGACTCCCAATGCTGATGACGATCTTGTTTCCAAGTTCAACAGCATGCTCTCTATGCATCCAACTCCACCCTTATTCGAATTTAATAAGATTTTAGGTTCTCTTGCAAAGTTAAAGCATTATTCCCTTGTTCTTTCCCTTCATCCGTTAATGGAACTAAATGGAATTAGGCCAAACGTGGTTACATTGAACATATTGATCAATTGTTATTGTCAACTCAGTCAAATGACTTCCGCATTTTCTGTACTGGCTAGGATTTTCAAAGGGGGTTATGAACCAGATATCTTTACCTTCAATACTCTTATTAAAGGGATCTGTCTTAATGGTGAGGTTGGGGAAGCTCTTCGGTTTCACGACAAAGTGGTAGCACAAGGATTTCAGTTCGATTGTGTTAGTTATGGGACATTGATCAATGGGTTGTGTAAAATGGGACAAACAGGATCTGCCCTACAATTGTTGAGACGTGTTGAAGGGAAATTTGTCAGGCCTGATGCGGTAATGTACACAACAATCATTGATAGCCTTTGTAAAGATAAACTTCTAAATGATGCATTTGATTTATATTCTGAAATGGTTCTTAAGAGAATTTCGCCTAACGTTGTCACTTGTAATACTCTAATGTATGGCTTTTGTATTACGGGTCAATTAAAAGAAGCATTCGAGTTTTTGAATGAAATGGTATTGAAAAATTTCAGCCCGAATCTTTATACTTATAATACATTGGTTGATGCTCTAGGCAAGGAAGGGAAGCTGAAAGAAGCTAAAAGTGTGATAGCCATGATGATGAAAGAATGTGTAGAACCTAATGTTGTTACTTATAATACTTTAATGGATGCGTATTGTCTAGTCAATGATATGAACAAGGCCAGAGATATTTTTGACACTATGGGTCCAAGAGGAGTGACTCCCAGTATTCACAGCTATAGTATCATGATTAACGGATTATGTAAGAGTAAAATGTTGGATGAAGCGGTGAACTTCTTTGAAGAGATGCATTCCAAAAATATGGTTCCTAATATAGCAGGTTACAGTAGTCTTATTGATGGTTTGTGCAAGTCGGGAAGACTAACCTGTGCTTGGAAGCTTGTTGAAGAGATGAATGATAAAGGTCGGCCGGCTGATATAATCACTTACAATTCTTTGTTAGTTGCTTTATGCGAAAGTCGTCAAGTTGACATGGCAATTGCATTAATGATGAAAATTAAAGACCGGGGTATTCATCCCGATGTTTTTACATACACTACGCTTGTTGATGGTCTTTGCAAGGGTGGAAGACTTAATGATGCATTAAAGTTTTTTCAAGAGCTTTTGATTAAAGACTACAATTTAGATGTCGTAACATATACTGCCGTGATCAATGGGCTTTGTAAAGAGAGTTTGTTTGATGAAGCTTTGGCCTTGCTGTCAAAAATGGAAGAGAAGGGTTGTCTTCCTAACGCCGTGACTTATGATATAATTATTCGTGCTCTCTTTGATAAAAATGAGAACAATAAGGCAGAGAAACTTCTTCGTGAAATGATTGCTGTCTACGATAAGAGTTTGAAATTTGATGACGGCCATCCAATTGGGATAGTTACATAGTTGCACACAGAAAAAGAAGATGTACGATTCAATGTGCCCACTGTTTCAGTTTTTGTTAAAAGGCCTGGTGCTAGGTTTATTTTAAATTGTTAAATAACAATGGTTGATTGTTTTCATTGAAATGACTTTTTTTTCTTCCTAGTGTGCTGTCAATTAACTTTTTCTTCTTCTAAGGATTTTTTCAATAAGTGCTTATTCTTAGTGTTTCAAATAACAAACCAAGCTGAAATTGATATGAGTATTTGAAATGCCCTATCCCCTTGATAGATTTATTGCATTCATAATATTCTGAGAATTTGATTGAATTGAAGTGTTTCTTCATTGATCAAATAAGCTAGATACAAAGGATTATATAGGGAACCATTACATAGAGACTTGGAGTAACAAACTCCAACTAATCTTAACTGACTGAAGCTAACAGAAGCAGTTACTAGCTGCTTCCTAACAACTATAACAGAAACAGTTACAGGTTAATAACAGACTTGATTAAGACCTAGCTTATTATCTAATACCCCTGAATTGTCGGAGGTGTCTTTTCTTCAGGTTATCCTTGTGATTATTTCAAGAATGTATTTATAGAAGAATGAAGAAAAACAGATAAGGAATGGAGATCACTTAGAAGGCTCCTGATTTTAGATATATCAATTTCTGGCAGCTTGTAATTTGATATTCAATTTTCTCATGATTAGATATATCATTGTTTTGATATCAGCAACAATGGATTGAGTTACATGCCTTTTGAGGTTCTTAGATCAGTTTTCCAAAAAGGACATAAAAACTCGGTGTGAACATTTTTAGGATTCTTTGAAACTATCTGTAAATCGAATCCTGTTGTCACACTTTCACTTTTTGCTAACAGATTTATCTCCTTCCTGGACATTGTGCCTGTTTGTTTTAGATATGAAATGAGCACAAAAGTTGATGAGTTAAAATGACAGAATATCGAAATATGGATTCAGACACAGAAGTGGTCTATGTGATCAGTTTTCCAAAAAGGACATAACTATCTGTAAATCCAATCCTGTTGTTACACTTTCACTCTTTGCTAGCAGATTTATCTCCTTGTTCTTGTTGATGAGTTGGAATGATAGAATAATGAAATATGGATTCAGACACAATAAGTTCTAATGCTATTACAGTTGAAAGATTTTGTGCTTACTCCTAGCAGAGCAATCCATTCAGAACCTTCTACAGTGTTGAGTATGGTATAACATACTAATCTGTTCTCATCTTTTCTAAAATTCATGATATAACCTTTTGATATTTGATGATCATTCAGGGAGGAATCAGTGGCAGTTCCAAAGGGAGTGTGGTTGGTTAATCCAGTTCCAGGTATGGATACTGTTATTCTTTCCATACAGTTAGTTTAGGATACTTAATTATTCTGTCCTATCATTTGCAGAATTTGTCCTAATGCACCTAAGAGTTTAGAGCTTTCTAGGTACAAGACTTGGTCCAAGAGTTTAGTAAATTTGTGCTAAATCAGTTTTGCGCTTTTATACCATATTTTACTATAACCAATAAGTAAGAACAGTTAGGGTTTTGCAAACATTCACTTTTAACCAACTTAGAGACTATATCTTACACTCCCTTAGAGTTTCATCTCTAACTCTCAATTTTGTAATTTCATAAATTTATATGCACAAATGGAGTTCATCTCTAACTCCATTATAATATAATTTGGTACGTGAGTAAAAAATTGCTCAAGTAATTATGCATGATATATTTGTCCTGCAATTAAATAAAATATTTTGATAAATAGATTGTCTTTACTAGACCAAAATGCTTTATTGCTGGCATGGACTGATGTGGTAGACTGCCATATTCAAGTGGGAGATGGATAGTGATCCATGATACCTTTGCATATGCTTCACTCTTAAACTTTGAGCTTATAAAATTGGAATTGACTAATAATGTTTCACATGCATTTTACTATTTGTTTGTGTTCATTCAGTAAAACTATGTAGTTATACTTATAACAATTGGTTTGCCTTATTAAATATTTCTTCATGCAGGGCTGTTGTATTGATTATATAATTTTGGAGGGTGACAATTTGGCTTCCTTATTTCCAAATGCATACTTAAATTATACTTATAACAATTGGTTTGCCTTATTTAATATTTCTTCATGGAGGGCTGTTGTATTGATTATATAATTTTGGAGGGTAACAATATGGCTTCCTTATTTCCAAATGCATACTTAAATTTGGGTGAAATTGAATTGGATTGAGTCCACAAACACTGTTTGGTGTGATCGCCGGTGTTCTTCCTACCGTATGGCTCAGGGAACTAAGCATTCCGAGTTACATTTCAGGTAAACATTATTTCTATTCAAGTAATGATTAATTTCCATTCTCTTCATTAATTAAACTTTGGTCTCACCCATTTACCTTTGGCCTTATCACCATGAACATTGCTCAAACAAAGATTTTATCATACTACAACGTCCTTTTCTTTTACTTCTTGAACAATCAATTTAGTAACCTCGCGCCGCCACCAGTTCACCATCAATACCGTTTTCAGGATTGAATTCCCACCTTCATGTTTTCTATTATCAATGTATGCTCTAAACTTGTAAAAATTTGAATAGGTGAATCATCATTCCACTGATGCTGCAGCATCTCTGCTAGTGACAGCTTTAAATGATGTTTTGTGAACTTACTTGAATGGAGAAACTGGAAGCAAAGCTAGGAATGATCTTCGCCTCTGTCGGTCAATCTTTCTCCAGCAAAGACCTTCCCTTCGGCGAAACTTGATATTTTTTTAACACTATATGTTGCTACTGTATGGTACCTCACCAAACCACTGAGTGCTGCACTACTCTCAAGTCCCTTACAAGTGGTGGCATGGACTGTTTGTGTCATATTCTGACAGCCAGTGTTCCCTTCAAAATACCAATCAACTGAAACTTGCCTACTTCTGTCCCAGTTCAATGCAAAGGTAATTGTTAAAATCCTAGTCTCAGATTATTGTTTGTCATGCCTTCTTTTCTCATTAATGGATTATATTGTGGTGTCCCCCCGACGATCATTCCGGTGGTGTTAGAATCCTAGTCATGCACACCTCATCCCAAGGTGTACATATCAATCATAATTATTATCATATCAATTAGGCTCAGAATAATCAGTTATGATTTATTGTATTTATAGCAATTCTATTATAATTTATAAATACAACCTAGTGTGACCAATTGAGATACACAAAATCAAAAATTCAACGGTAATTAATTCCTTCAATACTTTTTCCTTTGCTTGTATATTACTACTTTTTATTCTTTATAATGAGGCTACGATGTTGCTCTTACTTATTTTGCAGCCTCAGGTTCACCACTCCCTGCTCCAAGAATTGTTATACATGGATGATGACAAGTTATAACACTCTTAAAATTCGCATGTTTATAACTACTTTGGAAATGAGTTCCCACCAAACAAGACTCGAATGAATTTTACTCTTTTGACTCTTAGTCTTTTTTTTTGTTATATGACATTTTTGTTTTGATGTTTGATTTACTTTAGCATCCAATTGAGTTTGATTTTGATGCTTCTTACAGATTTTGATACTCGAGTTTGTTCTTTGCAAAACATTAATTTTTTGCCGTGATGGGGAAAGGAAAAAGTCCTGGGAAATGGATCAAGGACTTACTCTTAAGGAGAAATCATCATCGAAGTTATGTGCCTGTGGCTAGGGGTGTTCGCGGTGCGGTTTGGTTCGATTTTGAGATGAAAAGTGAACCGAACCGCAAGATAAAACTACATGCGGTTTGGTTTAGTTCGGTTGGCTTCCTAAAATAAAACCGAACCAAACCAAACCAAACTAATGCGGTTTGGATTGGTTCGGTTGGTTCGGTTTTTTTCAAGACAAAACATAATTTAAAACAAAGTTAAAATTAACTAACATAAAAAATGGCTAACATAAATCTTTAAGAAAAAATCTACTCAAATATATGTAGTACTAGAATAATTGTCTCGTGCCAAGCACGGGTATAAATATGCTATTGAAAATTGTTGTAGAATAATCTATATTTTGTAAGTTGGTAGAAAAATTTGTGTATAAGTAAATGATATGCTATTTTTTGTGATTTGAAAATAATATTTAAACTATCAAGATTTCATATTAATTTGTTATTTTTAAGCACAATATCATATTGTGGTGATTTGTCCCTCACTGTGGGTTGTCTTGGCAATTTCAGTGACATGGGGACGTCGGCTCCCTCGTTCGAACTCGGGTGTGAGCAATGGTATTGTGTGTGCGTGGTGTTTATTTGTCATTTCATCTAAGCAGACCAAAAACATGTTGTGGTAATTAGAGTTCTTCATCTGATACTCTATCTCTGAATATGACGATATTAATGCGTATATCATAACATGGTCATGTCAGGTCATATATTTGGTCAAGGCAATCCACTACCGAGTCGCCTACCTCCCAATCAAGACTGAGTAAAAAAAATACTCGAAGCTTGGAGAGTAGTGCTTGTAACAAAGATATCTCAATATCAACCCTACATGTTTTTGGGTTGTTTCCTTTTTGCATTTCTGCTATCTATCGTTTCCTACTAACTTTTATATCAGATATTGCAGCAGCCACAATAGAGAATTATCAAATTCGAAAGCTCCATCCTGAATGTAACTTAAATTTCAGCAAGATAACTCTCTAACTCTTTGTCTTCATAGCAATATTTTGCAACACCCATATAAATCAATCATTCAATGCAATGGCCTTCCAATTTTATAAACTTGTCATTAATTCCTTCCCCAAGTTGCAAAACAGTCTATATGTAAATATCATTGTGCTGATAAGTGATAACCAACTAAACTGATGAGAAAATTATCATGTTCATTAGAAATGAATTTACTAATTTTTGCAGCAACGAAATTTAATAGTTGGTCATATAATATTTCCAGTAAGATACTATACATGAAGAAGGCATAATGAAAAAATTACCATGGTTTTGAGGCCCAAAGCTGTTGAACATTTAAACTGGAGAACCAATTAAAAACTGCTATAACCGGAGAACAAACTGTTTAAAACAGTTCAGGGAAAGAATTTAAACCACCTTTTTTAAAAAAATGGTTGGCCAATGGACCCCACGAGTCCTGACCAAACATGGCCAATGCACCAATTTTAGTTCAAGCAAGTCTCTGATGTTCGATTTATAACAATCACTCATGTTCCTAAAGCTATACATATCCGATGTGGGACCAATTTAGAGGAATAATGCTACTCAAGCACTCTCACATATGCACTCTCTTAGTTTTCATTAAAAGGCTTCTTCATCCTTTCTCTCTCAAGCACTCTCCCATATACACTCTCTTTGATGTTGCCATGTCTTCCATCGTGTCGTTCACACATTTTCTTTCTGAGTTGCTGCTCTTTGTAGTAAGTGTTTTTACAAAATAAATAAAAAATGGTGGCTGCAAGGGAGACTATAAACCACCTCTTTAACTTTTAAGTTTATTTCCAGCCATAATGTCTTTCTTATATTTTTCATTTCTTCGAATTCTTCACCACATAATTTATAATATTATATTATATAGTTGCATTTTATTGTATGTTTACTTATAATATTTCTTCCAATTCTTCACCACTTATTTGCATTTTATCACTTAATATATTATATAATCAGTGTGTTCACCAGTTCAATGACCGGTTCGGTTCATACACGGTTAAACACTTGAACCTTGAACGAATTCCTTTCAATTGCCAGTCTAATTTTCTAAACATTGCTAAAAAAAACCCATCACTTCCTTTTAAATTGAATTTTTAGATTTATAATATTTTAATTTCTCTCTCTTCTTGTCATTAATCTTGGGTTACCTCTCTGCGTAAGACCTAGCTGACCTGGCAAATGCCGAAATTGTTAGGCAGGATATCATGTCCCGGGTTCGAACCCGGGACCTCACAGTGGTGTGCGTGAGTTTCTAGTGGCAATTGCCACTTCGTCTACGAATCAAAAAAAATATAATTTTCCTCTTTTAAAAAATCAATATTAAAATTTATTTTTTTATATTATATTTAGTGATTATTACTATAATTTTTGGACTAATGGTTAGTTATTTTTATATTGATAGGTGCATTAAAAAAATGCCATTTCAGTTTATAGGCTCCATAAAGAGTATTTTTTTGTCTAAATAAAAATGTCAAAAATTATAATAAAACTTGAACTTTGTTTGTCTAAACAGTTGTTAACTTTTTTTTCCGCATAGTTAAAATACACGATACCTTTTTTTTTCTTTCACCATTATAGATTTACTCAATAAAAAATGTTTTCCGGTCTAAACAAAACCAAATGTCTTTCTTATTTCTAAGTGTATCAACGAAGGACCAAAATGAACAAAAATATGTTTTTACTCGTTGAGAGTTTATTTCAGAAATTTCTAATTTCAGTAAATGGGAAAAGAAAACGTGAATTTCATTATTTAGGGGAAATAAGAATGTGACATTCTTTCTAAGAATTTTTTTACTGAAACTTGAAAATTCTGGAATGTAACATATTTTTTAAAATTTTAATTTGTAATATGATATTAGCATAACTGGCTATAGTAACCAGAAAAAGCATAATTGGCTATAAAGAAGAAAGATAAGTCTTTTATTTATTTCTAAAATTAATACAGAGAGAAAAAGCATTAAATTATAATAGAATCTTCAAATATAAAATAGTACTTAGAATATTAAATTACATGTATGTCCGTCACATTAAGTTGTTTTTAAATGAAAAAAAAGTTGTGTTTTGCCACGTGCTTTTTCTAATGATGACGATGTGTTTGATTGTACCAAATTATTATTATTATTATTATTATTATTATTATTATTATTATTATTATTATTTTTATTATTACTATTATTATTATTATTATTAGATTATATGTCTAAGAAACTAACATCTAAGAATTTGGGCCTTAAGATACATTTTAAAATGTATTTTTAATAATTCATAAAACCAAACTTTATTAATTTTGAAATGTAAAATACAATAAAATAGATTGAATATATATACATGAAAGAGAGTTTTTTTTATCAAAGTACATGAAAGAGATTTGATAAGTGATTCATTATAATTTTGTAAAAAAAAAAGTGATTAATTATAATACTCATAAACTTCCCCTCACATAAAAATTAAATTAAATTAGCCATTTAAAATATATTTCACAATGAAAATAATTTATATAATATAAGTTTTAATTAACTATTTTTTTAGAAAAGATACTTAAATAACTCTTAGAAAAACATGTTATTTAGTCTTTGTTATGCATAATATCTGTAGCGCATTAATTACAAAAAAGATATTAATTACTAAATTGTTGTAGAATTGACACATGGAATAGCAATAAATGAGATGTATTCTCAAATGTTATATATATAGATATAGATAAATATAGATAGATAGATATAGATATAAATTATGCTCTTTTAATTCTTTTAAGATAGTTAAGACAATGTTTAAAAGAATTTGAATTAAATATTTTATTGTAATTTTTGAATATAGCATAACAATATAGATTGTTTGTAAGTGAGTCAAAGAATTAATTGTATTTGGGATAGTAAGTGAGTGAGAGTTGGGTTTTAGTTGCATTTGGGCTAGTGAGTTAGTAAGGAAGGTTGTAAGTCCATAAGTCTTAGTGTTACTTGCGGTTTGGTTTGGTTTCTATAATCAAAACCGCGAATCGAACCAAACCGCGCGGTGCAATGAAAAAAAGAACCGAACTAAACTAATAAGAAGCGGTTTTTTGCGGTTTTCGGTTTGATTTGGTTCGGTTTGCGGTTTTCAGTTTGGTTTGGTTCGGTTTTGAACACCCCTACCTGTGGCAGATTTTGATGCTTGAGTTTGTTCTTTGCAAAGCATTAATGAAAGATTGCATTTAGCTGTTAAGTTTTGAACGAGGACTTTTATTGGTATGTATGAAAAGGACTTTTATAGTTAAGTAATTAGTGATGTTATGTTGTAGAAAAATTAGTAAGAACACCACTAATTGGTTGTAGTGTTATGCTGAATACTTAACAAAAGGAATACATGTTTTATCACCAACCATTGCTTTAGAATGTTATTTGCTTTACAAAACAGGGTTTGAAATTATGTGGAAACTAATTTTTTTTTCAAAAAAAAACTACTCGTTTAACCGTGGCTAACAGTTACCTGAGATCCGTGCATATGTTTAGCCACAGTTTGACCGTAGCTAACTGTTACCTGAGATCCGTGCATATGTCTAACACACCCACTAGCCGCAACATTAACTCCTCTGCTTGACATCGCACCATCACAGTTCAGCTTCAACTTCCCTTCATCTGGAGGCTTCCACTTGGAAGAAGTAGTTTCAGCATTTCGCACCAGCCTCATTGGACCACGTCCAAAATCAGTCCAGCTCTTAGAAATCAAATCTACACAAGTCACACTCCTAACTAGCTTCGAAATGTTACGCACCTTATTCTGAAAAGTAACTTCATTATGATTCAACCAAATGAACCTAAGAGCAACAACAAACATCGTTTTGCCAGTTACCTCTCTTTCTAGAAGAAGCGAGAGAAATATTAGAAATAAGCCAAACATTTATATCCCGCGTTCAGGAATCCACCACACTTTGATTATTAGTCAGCATGTACCAAACCTCTCGGACGTGCACACAATCCCTTAAGAGGTGGATGATAGACTCAGCCTCATTATTGCACACATGGGCACAAGTTGGAATCAGCAAGGCCTCTTTGTTGTCTAGCAACATTAGTTAACAGAGCACCATTACCAACCTTCCAAAGGAATAGTTTGTAACTCTCAGGACCCTTCCACTGCCACAGCACACAGAAAAGTTGGTCCAATACTCCAAGGCACCATCAGGCGGCACCAACAGAAATTCATAGGTAAAAGAAGTGGAAAAATTCCCATCATTAGCAGGCAACTAAGCGAATTCATCATAGCAATTTTGCGGATGACATGAGCCGGAAGAATATTCTCCATCAAGTCAAGTTTCCAAATCCCATTGATATTAACCATATCCTTCACGCGGAAGGACCGAAGATGAGCATACAATCCTTCAACATCAAGCTGAAATCATCTGAAGTGGAATACACACACAGAATAAAGCCTAACCTATTATTTGTATAATTTCAAGACTTTAATATCTATACAATGAATTGGCCAAAATGCCCCAACTAATAGATGTAAAAATACTATCATGCCCTTACAGCTTATTCTATGTAAAACAAGTATATATCCCTATGAATTAGCTATACTCTTCAACAATAATGAGATTAGGTTTCAACGTCCACTGTTTGTTTTCTTGATTCGCTGTCGCAACTAACACCGTCGTCGCCATCCTACACCGCGTCGTCCTTTTTGCGGATGTTTAAATTTGCTCGTAATACTTGTAGATTTTTGCTATGTTCTGCCAATCGCGATTTCTTTTATTAACTATAATAATAGAGCACTTGAGTGTCAGATATTCAAATGAAAGAGTTTTCATTATAAAATT
Organism: Astragalus membranaceus; assembly: GCA_039519185.1. Classification (NCBI taxonomy): domain Eukaryota; kingdom Viridiplantae; phylum Streptophyta; class Magnoliopsida; order Fabales; family Fabaceae; genus Astragalus; species Astragalus membranaceus. The sequence continues at coordinate 19,553,184 of CM076853.1, forward strand.
GTTTCATTGTTCTATGTCTTCCATTATTGAACCAACAATGCAATTATTGATATGTTGAAGAAAAAATAGAGATGTTGTGACGAGTGGAGTTTCTGAAAATTGCGAGGCAAGTGAGGTGACAACTATTTAGAGAAGATGAAGTGTTTGGGTTTGGGATGAACTGGGTTTGGAATTTCTGGAATATGGGTTTGGGATGAACAAAGTTTGGGATGAACAAATCTCGGTTTGGGTTAGTGTTAAATTCTTTTAATTTCTGGAATTTAATGAGTTAATGTTTTTAGTTTTTTGTGTTTTATGTTTTTTAAATTTAAAAAATTGATCAAATGCATATGTGTAAAATGATATTAAATTAAATAATATATTTATTTGCCACATCAATTAATGAATGACATGTCACATTGACACTTAAGACGCTACGTCAGCAATTAACTGCCAGCGTGGCGTCCGTTAGAAAAAACTAACGCAGAGACCAAAATGAAACGAAATAAAAGATAAAGGACCAAAACGAACAAAAAAAAAGATGAAGGACCAAAGTAAAACTTAGAGCAAAGATAAAAGACATGATATTTAGTCTATTTCTTACCTTTATTACAAATATCATTCTTACTAAATAGCATAACTCATAAACATATTCTCCTCATTTTACTTTTTCTTCCGTACAATTCTCTTTATTTTACTTGATTATGTACAGATACTTGTATAAGTATGAGTATAAATATATTTGTCAAGAAAAAAATAGAATAAATATTGCTGGGTATAACCATCGTTGATTTGAATGCTCGCTTGCACTGTTACGCACTTCTTCAATTTCTCGCAACACAAACAAAGCAAAGCAAACCCCCCCTTTCATTAAAGGGGGCCTGTGATAATGAAAGGACGGGGGTGTAAAAATGATTCTGATTATAAAATTTAAAGTTAGAAGAAAATAGAAATGGGAGAGGGTATAAAACGCATCACTTAAGCTAAACCTAATTTCCAACCCTTTTTCTCCATTTGCTGCGCAGCCAACCCAAAACGCGGAGAGAGAGAGTGAAGCGAAATTTCTGGCGAGAGATAGTGACTTCCGGCGAGAGAAAGGGCGAGGTTTGCGGAGAGAGAGGGATTTGCAGAGAGAGAGAGAGGGATTTGCGGAGAGAGAGAGAGGGAAGAGGGGAGATTTACAGTGGTAAGGGTCTAACGGTAACGGAGATGGGGGACAGTATTGACGGGCCGTCGCGGTGGTGGTAGCACGCGCAGAGTACTGGCCACGACGGCGGTGCGATGAGGAAGACGGTGCGACGCGACTGTGGGCTTACGGTGGTGGACGGCGCTGACGCGATGATGGAGAGGGTGGCAGTGGCTACGTTGTCGTTCGGTTTTAAGGGTCGCAAGGGGAGAGGAACGGCGACGGCTGAGGGATGGCTGATGGTGGTGTTTTGGAGTCAACGGCCACCGTCTACGGTGGTCGGAACTAATGGGTAATGCTTCGATTCCTATGGTTTGTTTTTTACATTCCTTTCTCTTCATTCTTCTACCCATATTCCTCTTCTCAATGTTGTTTTTTTTGTTTTTCTGGTGGTTCACGGCCAGGAGAGAGGAGGTTGGTGCGAAGAGGATGGCTATGGTGCCAAGGATGTTATTGACGGAGGAGACAGGCATCGGCGACGGGGATAACGACGCCACGACGTTCGTGGAGGGCGACCACCATCTGCGGTGGTCGGTGCTAAGTACGGTACGATTCTGTTTCCTTTTTTTTTATTTTTTAAGAGAACTGATTCGATTTTCTTACCTAATATCCTATTTTAACACTAATTTTTTGACCAAACCTATTGCTAATTAATCCTATTTTTTGTTTTTGGAAGAAGCAGAACATTGACCCTAATTTCTTGTCATTCACATGTTTCGATCTATTTACATAAAAATCTGAACTGTAAATTGGTTTCGTATGATTAACATGATCTGTTTCTAATTTTCATACCCTAACCTATTTACAATATCAAAGTTTCTAAAAAACATAAACTAAACCTAATTGTTTTACGGTTCAAATATACAATTTATATTACTAATTTAAGAAGCTCAATATATACTGTTTTGATGCTGATTTCGGATTAAATACAATTTATTTACAAAGAGACCTATTATGTACTAAATTAGACAAAAAACCAACGTCAAATTCCAGCTTCTGTAAAACCTCCTGTGGCTTGCTCTGCTGCCTTTCTTTGTTTCAGACCGGTGTTTTATGATTCGGGTGAAACCCGAATCTTTTTTGCTCTGAATTTCTGTCTATTTTCTATCTGCCCTTTTTTCTGAAATTTTTGTGTTTACTCTGAATTCTCGTATGAGTTTTCTGTGTGATTTTTTTTTGGGTCCCCCTTCTGTATGTTCTAGCTCTCTTTTTTATAGGTAAAAAAAGGATCTAACCTAATTTTATTTCCTATTTCAGCTTATTGGACCTGTTAGTGATTCTTGGGCATCAAGCATAAGCCCATGGATCAACTGCTGTATTTTGCTTTGAGAAGGTGGGTACTTGGTGAGCAAGAAAAGGAGCTAGGGTTTCAGCTGCTGTTTTTCTTTTTTTTTTTTTTGTAATTTTGTAATTTCGTTTTTCTATATTTTTGTATTTTTTTGCATTTTAGGACTTTTGGACAATTGTAATATTATTTTTTTGTAATTCTGATTTTATTTAATATATTTTTTGTGGCTTTTTGATCAAAGGACTAAATTAGGCCCAAAATATCAATCATAGGCCCATTTGGACAAAATGACTAAAATAAGGCCCAATTAGAACAATTTTCTAAAATCAGGTCCAATTTAGACAAATTACTATTATAGGTCCAATAGCCACATAAGCCCAATTAGGCAAATAGCTAAAACATTAGACATAAGCCCATTTATTATTAAAAAAAAAATTGGTTTAAAACACTAAGCGTAAGCCCAATTAGGCAAGTTAACAAAAAACAGGCCCAAAAGGTTGGACATAGGCCCAATTGGACAATTTGATCGGACTTTAAACAAAACAGTGCTTGAAATGCTATAGGTTAGTGACACGGGGCTAAAGCGATTATGATAAAAGGACCGGGCAAAATTAGGGTATAACACATATCAGTCAAGTACCGTGTATCATATCAGTCAAGTACCGTGTATCATATCAGTCAAGTACCGTGTATCATATCAGTCAAGTACCGTGTATCATTATTATTTCTTGACATATGTTCTCTCGCGTTCTCTAAGTACGGTCTTCCATTTTGTTCATAATACACAAGTTTTCTAGTAAACATGTTCAATCTCATGACATCGGTATCTTTACATTGTTGGGGGACCTTGGGGAATGGATTAGAAGGGAATTGGAATCATTTGGAACGGATAAAAAGGTACTTTGAATTTGAAGATCAGAAGGTCTCACACGACCTGTGCGTGTAGGCGCACGATCCGGGCGTTGTTGAATAAAAGTTCCAAGAGGAAACACACGACCCGTGCGACTAGGCGCACGATCCGTGTGTGTTTAAAAACTCAGTTCGTGTAACATCAGATGGGGGCGCACGACCCGTGCACAGAGGCACACGATCCGTGCGTCTCCATCCGTTTTCCAGAAAACAGACTTTTCATGAGTCAATTCCATTCCGTTCCGATTCCAGTTTCATTTCGATCGATATCCCAACATACCAGTTATTATTCCAGACCAGCGAAAGCGATTAAACAGTCAAACAATATATATCATAAATCGACAATCCAATCAATCCGAGCAATTATGCGATTTACGGTTTTTTGATAAAAACGTTTTCGTTAAGTTTTCACAAGCGGATTCTCCATAGTATCATTTCAGAAAATAACATGACTCGACAACAAAACGTCCCTAAGCGAGTATAGAACTCACCGATTTGACGACCTCGCGAGAAATCACGTCCTCACGAACCGTAACCTCTCGAACAATCCCCGTAATCACGTACTCGCACCGAACTCGTCCGATACTCGAAAATGAACTTCGAAACAACAACCAATCACAAATCCAGCTACTGAACTTCCTCCTTGACTACGGAATTGGCGTCTCTCGAACTTTGGCGATTCGATCCGAAATTTGAGGAACCAACACTTCCAATTTCTCATCCGTTTTCCAGAATCAGTGAGCAGTTTTGTAACACGCGTATCTTGGTCAAATCGTGGCCAAAACCCTTCAAACCAGTGCCCATTATGTAGATAATTTTGTCTACTTTCTGATGGTCAAAGGATCATACGCATGCATCCAGTAACTTGGGAGATACACCCGAAACAAGGTGACTGGGTCAAAACTGTCTCTAATCCAAAACTGAAACTTGCAATTCCTTTTTCTTCCACCATACTCAATGAAATCGGTTCATTCTTGTGCCTAATCCGAATAATTTCGTGTCTAGTTTCTGAATCATCAAGAATCATGTTCACCCGAGCTGTGTACAGAGAGATATCGGTTAAAAACTGAAGAGGGTTCCTACGGGTTTCTCCAACAAAAGATGGTTCTTCAAGGAGAACTTGTTGCATCTCCAACTCCATTTTTTTCTCACCTTGGGCCTTGAAGTTTCAGAAATGGTAGAATGGAATTCAGAAGGGTGACGATGGTGTTTTTGGTATCAAATTGAAGAGAAAGAAAAATGAAAGAGATTGGTGTAAAGACATTGCACATGCATGAAGGATTTGAGTGTAGCTCTTCACTTCTTTCTCACTCTCTCTCTCGAATTTCTCCTCCCTCTCTCTCACCATGTTTTCTGAGTTTTGATGAAAATGAAGCTGAGTGTGTTGGTCTGGTTCAGCTGGGTTACTACTTAAAGGGCGAAATGACCATAGTGCCCCTATATCCAAAATTTGCTTAAACTTCCTAAATTTCTTCTTAAGTCATTTTTAATCACACAAAACTTATACAATAATTACATATTGCATATAGTTTTGTTCTGTGGAGGATGGTTTAGCCGAAACTCATAAATGTGTGGAAAAGACGAAAATACCCCTGTGCTCCTATTTGCTTAAAATCCCAATTGCTCACCCTATCATAATTAACCAATTATGCTAATTAATCATCTCGACCTCTTGCTAATTTAAATAATTTAAATTAGCGAAATTGGGGATGTTACAATCACCCCAAATTTTAAAAGTTTTGTCCTCAAAATTGACAAAACGTACCTCAACCGAAAAGATAGGGATATTCCACCCGCATATTCTCCTCTACTTCCCATGTCGCTTCGTCGGGTGATGCACCGTCCCAAAGCACCTTGACAATAGGAATTGATCTTGTCCGGAGCGTTTTCTCGCCACGTTCAATGATCCTGATGGAAGTAGGATGATAAGATAAATCCGGTCTGATGTCAGTCGCTTCATAACTTAAGGACTGATTCGGGTCATGAATATACTTCCTTAACTGCGATATATGAAACACATCGTGTAATCTGGACAATTCTGGAGGTAATGCAATGCGATACGCTACCGGTCCAAATCGCTCGATAATCTGGAAGGGTCCGACATACCGAGGACTGAGCTTCTTCGCTCGCAAAGCAATACCGGTCCCGATGGCTGGAGAAAGTCTCAAAAAGACATGGTCTCCCTCTTTGAATTCTAACGGCCTTCTTCTCTCATCCGCATAACTCTTTTGTCGACTCTGCGCGATTTTTATCCTCTCTCTTATCTGACGGATCTTCTCTGTAGTCTCACGGACCAAATCCGGTCCCAACAATCTCTGTTCACCTATATCCCACCAACACAATGGTGTTCTACATTTCCCTCCATACAATGCTTCATATGGAGGCATTCCGACACTAGAATGGTAACTGTTGTTGTATGAAAATTCCATCAATGGAAGGTGATCCTCCCACCTGCCTCCACTATCGAGTACACAAGCCCTCAACATATCCTCCAATGTCTGAATGGTTCTCTCAGTCTGCCCGTCTGTCTGTGGATGGTAAGCGGTGCTAACACATACCGTTGTTCCCAACACCATATTCAATGCTCTCCAAAATCGAGATGTGAACTTGGGATCTCGATCATAGATGATACTGGTAGGGATTCCATGCAACTTCACAATATTCTTGAGATACTCATCTGCTAACCTAGCAACCTTGTGATTCGAACGCACCGGAATAAAATGAGCGGACTTGGTCAGGCGATCCACCACTACCCAAATAGAATCATTTCCGGCTTGGGATCGTGGCAATCCCATGACAAAATCCATAGATATGCTTTCCCATTTCCATTCAGGTACATTCAACGGTTGTAACTGGCCACCTGGCTTCTGGTGCTCTATCTTAACCCTTTGACAAGTCAAGCATCGAGACACAAACTCTGCAATATCTTCTTTCATACCCGGCCACGAGTACAATTTCCTCAAATCTCGATATATCTTGGTAGACCCAGGATGTATTGAGAACTGACTCTTATGAGCCTCTTCTAAAACTTGCCTCTTCACATTCTCATCATTCGGCACACAGATTCTACCATCAAAACAAATTATGCCGTCACCGTCTTCGGTGTAACTCGGCAATCTTTTCTGCGCTTGCAGCTCTACATCACCTTCTTGGGCTGAGCGAATCAGATTTCTCAAGAAACTTGAAATCTGAATATGGCTTAACACTAGCCTGTTCCTTCTTGCCCTCATTCTCAAATTAAGGTCTCTGAACGATTCCAACAAAGACATCTTGTGCATCATCAACTCTGCAGTATGGATAGACTTTCTACTTAAAGCATCGGCCACAACATTAGCCTTTTCAGGATGGTACTTCAATTCAAAATCATAATCCTTCAGGAACTCTACCCATCTCCTCTGTCTGTTGTTCAACTCCTTTTGGTCAAACAAATACTTAAGGCTCTTGTGGTCACTAAAGACTTCGAAACGAGACCCATACAGGTAATGTCTCCAAATCTTTAGGGCAAACACAATCGCCGCCAACTCTAAATTATGAGTTGGGTAATTCTCTTCATGCGGTTTCAACTGTCTGGAGGCATAAGCAACTACTTGTTGATTCTGCATTAGGACACATCCCAAACCCTTACCAGAGGCGTCGCAATAGATTTGGAATCCTACGGACGGATCTGGAAGAATCAGGACAGGTGCAGAAGTCAAACGACTATTCAATTCCGCGAAACAATTATCACAGTCTGAGTCCCAAACAAAAGGCTGACCCTTGCGAGTTAACCGCGTGAGTGGAAGAACCAGTTGGGAAAATCCTTGAATGAATCTTCGATAATACCCAGCTAATCCCAAGAAACTGCTTACCTCAGTAACCGTAGACGGCTGTTCCCAGTCTACCGCAGCTTCAGTCTTACTGGGATCCACTGCAACACCTGCCTGAGATATCACATGGCCCAGAAATTTAACTTCGAGCATCCAAAAAAATCACATTTAGACGGCTTAGCGTACAACTTCTTCTCTCGGAGTACGTTCGGAACAATTCGAAGATGTTGCACATGCTCCTCAATTGTCTTAGAGTACACCAAGATATCATCAATGAACACCACCACAAACTGATCCAGATAGGGATTTAAAAATCCGATTCATATAATCCATGAATACGGCTGGAGCATTGGTCAAACCGAAGGGCATCACTACAAATTCATAGTGTCCATACTTCGTACGGAAAGCGGTCTTCGGGACGTCCAAAGCTCGAACCCTGATTTGGTGATAGCCAGACCTCAAATCGATCTTTGAAAATACAGAAGCTCCCCTCAATTGGTCTAACAAATCTTAAATCCTCGGTAGAGGGTACTTGTTCTTGATAGTCACCTTATTCAACTGACGATCATCAATACACAATCTCATACTTCCGTCCTCCTTCTTGACAAGCAACACTGGGGCACCCCGTGGTGAGGCACTCGGCCGAATAAACTGTTTGGAAATTAACTCTTCCAATTGGATTTTCAACTCTAATGGCGACATTCTATACGGGGCTATAGAAATTGGTCCAGTGCCCGGAACCAACTCTATAGAAAACTCCACCTCACGATCCGGAGGTAACGAAGGAACTTCATCAGGAAACACATTAAGAAATTCATTAAAAACTTGCACAGAAGGTAAATCTAGACCTGTCTCAGTGGATGCAGACAACATCATGACATAAGCTTCTGCGCTTGGATTAGACAGTTACTGGCTGAAGTAAAAAGAAATAACAACTTCAGGATTGGTCGGTTGTAGCTTTACTGACTCGGAGGCGAAACCGATAGTCCGATGAAAACAATCAATATTCACATGGTTTGCAGTCATCCTTCTCATACCTAGGACAATATCCACATTCTCGGTGGAGTGTCTGTAGCCTTGACTTTCTGAGCATCTGCAGTGTAGACCCTCTCTCGAGCTGAAGTAGGCTGATTTGACTCTTTCTTTTCCTCTTTTTGGGCACTCTGGATTGAGTGACCCCTTTTTCTTACGATATTACCACTGAGTCGCACTAGGACGACATTCACCTCTTGGGCTTCCTACCAGCAAAACACTTGGGGAATCTTGAGGAATCATACAACTGCACTTTCTTTCCCTTGATAGGCTACCTTTTAACTTTGCATTCGGAGTTGATGGCTTAACTACCTTCTTCTTTCCAATATTCCCTAAGATGAAACGGGTTTTAAGGGAATTCAGTCTTGGTTGAGGACTACGTCTTGGTCATCCTTCCATAATTCCGCTTATGATACACCAAGTATTGAGTTGATCAGGCTCAATGTCTCTTAGCATCACAAGTGTAATCACAACAAGGACTAACAAGGAATCGACTCAACCCTAAACTAACTAAGCCCGACTAGGTCGAACTGCTCTGATACCATAATGTAACACCCCGATAAATTCTAACATATAGAATCACCGAAATGCACTAAATGGCATACATCAGAGTAACTTCCCGTTATTGAAATATTGAACACAACTAAAACTTTCGATAATACATATCAAATGGTTCTCTGAACCTCATACACTTCCTGTAAATGCTTAAATTTCTATACTTAAGACTCGTACATAATCCTGGTGTTCAATACTCAAAACATAAAGTAGCGGAAACGATTTTACAACTTAAACAATGAAAGTTATACAATCGGTAACATAGAAACAATAGATGGGACAAAGGTCTAAGACATGAAAATCGGTCTTCAATGACTCCAAGAGTCGCACCGGCTAACCGTGCTTCGCCGCCTTTGCTTTCCCCTGTTTCTCTGTAAAAACCACAAATATGAAGGGTGAGATAAACATTATCTCAGTGAGTCCTATCGAGACCCCTTACTAACTCTAGCGGTTCATTATGCCTTGCTTTAAACTCGTGGCCCTAAAAGCAACCACGTGGAAATATATTAAGTTCCTGTATCCTTTATGCTCATGGCCCTCCTAAGCGACACATGCAGCATACAATCTTTTGTTCCATGTTTTTAGCATAACACCTCAGTCTACCTATTTTATAGGCACTTCTTGACTTTGGTGAACCCATCACGCTATTTCTAGTGGGCGAAACACTCTTGAGTCTAGGTTTTGGGGCTCATGACTTTCCCTCCCCTAGTATGCTAACCTCTAAGGGTCGTCACCCTTTTTCCTCTTGTATTTATTATACATTATATATCCATGTACCCGCAATGGGCTGTTAGTCATTTCAGTCAAGTACCGTTTATCATTTCAATCAGATACCGTGTATCATATCAGTTAAGTACCGTGTATCATATCAGTCAACTACCGTGTATCATATCAGTCAAGTACCGTGTATCATATCAGTCAAGTACCGTGTATCATATCAGTCAAGTACCGTGTATCATATCAGTCAAGTACCGTGTATCATATCAGTCAAGAACCGTGTATCATATCAGTCAAGTACCGTGTATCATATCAGTAAAGTACCGTGTATCATATCAGTCAAGTACCGTGTATCATATCAGTCAAGTACCGTGTATCATATTGTTGCACCCCGAAAAATCCCCGCTTTGGGTTTCTCAATGTACAACGTGGAAAAAGTTGGAGCCGCCACCAATATTTTAATTTTAAGACCAAAACATTCAAAAAAGGTCTTTTGAACAAGGCGGATGGTCCTTTGAAACTAGAGATATAGGTTCGGGGATCGATTACGTGCGAGGAAGGTGTTAGCACCGCGCACGTCCTTTCTACCGAAAGGGAACCTCTAATTAAATGTGTGGTTTTAACGTTTGATTTGAAAAATACCTAAATTTTCCTATTTATTTCTTATTTGGAGATGAATGGGAAATCTTTAATGAAAATTTTATTTTAGGTGAGAAAGGGGGAAAAAAAGGGTTTTTAGAAAAAAGTGCTTGACGGGACATGGCCCGCTCCTACGTATCTCCCGGTGCGATGGAGAATTCAAAGCTACGTAGTTCTTGGTTCTTTTTTTTGAAAAGTTTTTGTTTTTTTATCTTTTTTAGTGAGTTTTTTTGAAATAGGACGAGCATTAGCAAATGATTAAACTAGCAGAGGCTATGATGAATCACTGCTAAATGCTCAAAAAGAGTTGTGCCGCTAGTCAAACGAACAAAGGTTCTGATGGACTATTGATAACAACTGGTTTTTATTATGTTTTTGAAAATGATTTTTGAAAGAGATTGATTTGTACGATGATCAAACTAACAAAAGTTATGATGGATCGTCGTTTATTATTTTTAGGAGAAAAGGACATTGTCACTAATAGCTAAACGAACAGAGGCTCTGATGAGCTACTAGCAACAATGGGTTTGAAAAATGATTTTTGTTTGTTTTATGAAAATGATTGGTTTAGGGGGATGAAAAGGATTTTTATTTGTTGCGCTTGACGAGAACGTGGCTCGCTCCTACGTATCCCAAACGGGAATCAAAGCGACGTAGTTCTAATTAAAAAAAGTTTTTAAAAGGGTTTAAAAGGGGCAAGCTGAATCGCCCGAGACCATCTTCACCACTTAGAACAGGATGCACTAGGCATAAGTGGGAATCATATGGTTCGTCCTCAACAATGGACGATAATATACAAGAACGAGTAGATAAATGCTATAGCTAAGTTTAAATCACATGGATCACAATAACTAAATATTAACAAATGAAAAGACTGAAATACCTCTGATGAAGACAGATATTACAAATCTGAAGAACGCAAATCCCGACTAACTCTTGCAGAAGATCGACTCTGACGGACCAACGGAATGAATAGAGCGAAAAAATAAAGCGTAGAAGAGCTTTTCTAAAATGTGAGAGATTTCGAAAAAATGAGTTTTTTCTCTGATCTCGTGAAAATGCATTTTTTTCTTCAAAATGAAAAGTGAGCTTCCTATTTATAGGAAATCAGATTTGATCTATTTTAGGAAACTAGGTAATCGATTATGTTGGAAATAACTTGGGAGATGTAATCGATTATGTGCCTTGGATCTCAGATTCAATAATCGATTATGTGCTTCAAAAGGGGAAGGGGATAATCGATTATTTGCTTGTTTTCATAGAGCAAATAATCAATTATTTGCTTGAATGAAATAAGAAGGTAATCGATTATTTGCTTTCCTGAAAATATGGACATCTTAATAATCGATTATGTGCTTCAAAAGGGGAAGGGGATAATCGATTATTTGCTTGTTTTCTTAGAGCAAATAATCGATTATTGGCTTGAATGAAACAAGTAGATAATCGATTATTTGCTTGATTTTCAGAGTAGATAATCGATTATTTGCTTGAAGGAAGGATATGACGTAATCGATTATTTCCTTATTCATCAAGAATACATTATATGCATGATAAAATCAATTTTATACTTTCTAAAAAATTATTTTCATGCATGAGGCTTATTGAAAAATATTTTCATGCAAAAATTTATGTTTATAGACCCTTTTGTGAGAAATGACCAAAATGCCCTTTTTGACCCTAAAAACCCTAATTTCCCAAAAAGTGCATTCTAACCCTAAAAATGATTTCAAAAACTTTGGAATGATTTCTAGGACCCAAAATGCAATGCATAATTTATTATATATTTTTTTGTGTGGAAAATTTAGGGTTTGGACCTAAGCCGGACAAAATTGGGGTATGACAGCTGCCCCTCTTTATCTGAATTTTAACGAGGAATATGAATTGGCCGAAACATATTCCAAGGTAAAATGAAGATAAAGAATTCAGAAATTATACCGATTTTGTCTACTTGGGGAAACCCGAATTTTCCTCTTTTCTTTTTCTATATTTTTGAAAAGATGGGCACTTTCGTGCAGAAAGCGGTAAAGTGGGCACTTGTCGTGCAGAAAGCAGTAAATGGGCACTTGGCGTGCAGAAAGCGGTAAATGGGCACTTGGCGTGCAGACTGAAAGGTAAAATGGGCACTTGGCGTGCAAATAGAAACGGTAAAATGGGCACTTGCGTGCAGACAGAAAAGTAAAATAGGCACTTGGCGTGCAAACAGCGGTAAATTGCCCAGGCTACCTAAAACCTGTAATCCTTAAACGAACTCTTGACGAATCCGAGTTTGCACGTGGCTTTGAGGAGCACGCTCTTCCTGTTGGCCTTTTCGAGCGACCGGGGGATCGTTATCAGCTCCGGAACTGATATACAGATCAATGCACGGCGTCCACTGTATCTTAGGCTGATACAACTATTCCGTTGAACCTCACATGGGGCTGCGGTCCATCGCGTTGCTCGTACACGATGTGAGACCTGGGCAGAAGGGAGCGATGATCTTTCTGGGCTCCAATCCGCAATGCGCGCCTGAGCGCTTTTTTTTTTTTTTTTTTTGGAACTCCCAACTTGGGGGAGCACTTTCTGGAATCTGAAGGCGAGCATTAACACTGCGGTGTTCATTCTCTCTCACTTGTCTGCAGCTGGAAAATGCGTCAACGCATGCAATGCAAATGCCATGATTGCTTTTTTCTTTTCTTTTTCTTATGATGAATGTGATGCAAATGTCTGAATTTCTCTTTTCTTTACTTTTTTATTATTATTTCCTATGTATGATGGGTGCATGATTTTATGCTTGGGGAATGTAATGCATGACTTTATTTGTTTATTGCTCTTTTGCTTTTTCAATCCCTCCTCTTTTTTTTTTCTTTTTTTTTATATTTTTCTTTTTGTGCTCTTTTGCTCTTTTGGCTCTTCTTTTGCTGGTCCGATCCACTCGCGGGACTTGCGTCATGAGATACCATGATCATTTATGATAATTATTCGGGAGCCGAGCTTCGTCCTCTTGCTTCAATGCAATCAGCGCTTCTTATTTGATTTTTGTGAGCTTACTTGACTGAAAGATCGTCTCTTTTTGTTGTCATTTTCAAAAATTTCGCAATGATCTTAATGACTTATGCACATTTCCGTGATTTACTTATCATTTACCATAAAACGTAGTTTAAAAAAAATCAGAAATGAAAAGAAAGCAATGGTAAGACAGCAAACTGATGGAGTGAAAAATTTGGACTTTTATTCATACAGGAGTCAGACGCGCAGAATGTCACACTGACTGAAAAGGGTACATTGGAAATTTTCCTGAAACTAAGAAAAAAGAAAAAGGAGAATGGACGCAGCAGATCTTATGAATATTCTTTGTCTCTGGAGCGTTTGATGCCAACCGCTCATACTTGCAGCCTTGATCACCCTTTTATCCAAGCTTTTGGAAGCACTGCTTGCCCCTTTTCTTTTACGTCCAACTTTTCTGACCCTAATTTTTGCCTGGATCGCCCTTTCGGGTTTTCAATCCACCGGGTCGCTCAATTTTGCCTAGGCCGCCCTTTCTGGTTTTCGACCTAGCGAGCTAATTCTTGCTTGGCTCATCTTTCTCTCTCTTTTTTCTTTTATTTTTCTCAGGCGTGATATTTCTTGACTGAATCTGAATTAACTGGGTTTCTGAGTTCTTCACCATCCATGTTGGTGAGTATCAATGCTCCTCCAGAAAAGGCTTTCTTTACCACATATGATCCATCATAGCTAGGAGTCCATTTCCCACGGGGGTCACTCTGGATAGGCAGGATTTTCTTGAGCACAAGGTCTCCTTCGCTGAATTCTCGAGGGCGAACCTTCTTGTCGAAGGCCGTCTTCATCCTTTGTTGATACAAATGACCATGACATAGGGCAGCAATTCTTTTCTCCTCAATGAGATTCAGCTGATCCCGACGAGCCTGGACCCATTCTGCTTCTTCCAACTCGGTTTCCAACAGCACCCGTAGAGAGGGTATCTCAACTTCAACGGGAAGAACTGCTTCTGACCCATACACTAGAGAGAAGGGGGTTGCCCCGGTCGAAGTGCGTACTGAGGTGCGATACCCGTGCAAAGCAAAAGGAAGCATTTCGTGCCAGTCTTTATATGTTACTAGCATCTTCTGCACGATTCTCTTGATATTCTTATTGGCTGCTTCGACTGCCCCATTCATCTTTGGACGGTAGGGAGAGGAATTGTGATGTTTGATCTTAAACTCTACGCACAATTCTTTCATCATCTTACTGTTTAGATTGCTACCATTGTCCGTGATGATTTTATCCGGGAGACCATATCGACACACCAGGTCTTTTTTTACAAACTTGGCAACCACAGAACTGGTTATGCGGGAATATGAGGCAGCTTCAACCCATTTGGTGAAGTAATCAATTGCAACTAGAATGAAGCGGTGCCCGTTTGACGCCTTGGGCTCTATGGGACCAATGACATCCATGCCCCACATTGAAAATGGCCAAGGTGCAGTCAAGACATTTAATGAAGCTGGTGGTACATGTATATGATCATCATAAATCTGGCATTTGTGGCACTTTCTTACAAAACTGTAGCAATCTGACTCCATCTGCAGCCAATAATAGCCAGCCCTTAATATCTTCCTTGCCATAGTATGCCCGTTGGAATGTGTCCCGAACGAGCCTTCATGCACCTCACTCATGATCCTTTCTGCCTCCTTCTTCGCCACACACCTAAGGAGTACTTTATCATGATTCCTCTTGTAAAGCACCTCGCCACTCAAGAAGAAGTTCATTGACAGCCTTCTAAGTGTTCTTTTATCCTTTTCCGATGCCCCTGGAGGATACTCTCTGTTCAGGATATACTGCTTGATGTCATGATACCAAGGCTTATCATCTTTATTATCCTCAATTGCTGCGCAGGAGTAGGAATGGGCTGGCAAATCTCGATGCTGAATCCCGATGTGAGTCAAGCTTTTGTCGCAGCTGATATTAAACATTGAAGACAACGTGGCTAGTGCATCAGCCAACTGATTCTCATTGCGAGGAAGGTGCTGGAATGTGATTTCCTCAAAAAGCTCAACCAGCTTTAGAATGTAATCTCGGTAAGGGATCAACTTGGAGTCCCTTGTCTCCCAATCACCGTTCACTTGGTGACTTACTAGAGCTGAATCTCCATACACATCAAGTCTCTTAACTTTCCAATCACTGGCTGCCTGGATACCAAGAATACATGCCTCATACTCTGCGATATTATTAGTGACGTAGAAGCTTAGTCTGGCAGTGAATGGGATAAAGCGATTATCAGGGGAAATCAGCACTGCCCCGGCTCCGTGCCCGTATATATTGGAGGCACCATCGAACACCATTCTCCATCTTTCATCTTCTGGGGATTTCCCTTCTTCAAACAAAGCCATGATATCTTCATCGGGGAAGTCATACTGCATAGGCTGATAATCTTCAACAGGCTGGTGTGCCAGGTACTCGGCCAGCGCACTACCTTTAATTGCTTTCTGAGTGACATATAGGAGATCATATTCTGATAGCTGCATTTGCCAGCGGGCAAGTCTCCCTGTAAGTGCGGGCTTCTCGAAGATATACTTGATAGGATCCATTTTAGATACCAACCAAGTAGTGTGACTTAGCATGTATTGCCTCAGACGATGAGCAGCCCAAGCTAGAGCACAACAAGTCTTTTCTAGCAGTGAGTACCTTGTCTCACAGTCAGTGAATTTCTTGCTCAAATAGTAAATGGCATGCTCTTTCTTCCCAGATTCATCATGTTGCCCTAACATGCAACCCATTGAGCTGTCTAGCACGGTTAGGTACAGGATCAGAGGTCTACCGGGTACAGGAGGCATTAAAATAGGCGGATTCTGCAGGTACTTCTTAATCTTCTCGAAAGCCTCTTGGCAATCATCATTCCACTTAGTCTCTTGATTCTTGCACAGCAATTTGAAAATCGGCTCACATGTGGCAGTTAACTGGAAGATAAACCTGGAAATGTAGTTCAGTCTTCCGAGAAAACCCCAAATTTCTTTTTCTGTCTTAGGAGTAGGCATCTCGAGAATTGCACGCACTTTATCTGGGTCAACCTCTATCCCCTTTTGACTGACAATAAACCCCAATAGTTTTCTTGATCTCACCCCAAAGGTGCATTTAGCCGGATTTAACCTGAGCTTGAACTTTCTCAACCGTTCAAAGAGCTTCCGCAAATTAACGACGTGCTCTTCATCTTTTCTGGACTTTGCGATCATATCGTCCACGTACACCTCAATCTCTTTGTGCATCATATCGTGGAACAACGTGACCATAGCTCTTTGGTAAGTAGCGCCGGCATTCTTCAACCCAAACGGCATGACCTGGTAGCAGAACGTTCCCCAGAGAGTTGTGAAAGTAGTCTTCTCCATATCTTCAGGAGCCATTTTAATCTGATTATACCCCGAATACCCGTCCATGAAGGAGAAAAGGGAATGCTGTGCTGTGCTGTCTACTAGGACATCAATATGAGGCAAGGGAAAATCGTCTTTGGGACTGGCACGATTCAGATCTCTGTAATCAACACACATTCTAACTTTTCCATCCTTTTTGGGCACGGGCACAATGTTAGCAACCCACTGCGGATATTTAGCTACGGCTAGGAAACCAGCGTCGAACTGTTTCTTCACTTCATCTCTGATCTTTAAAGACATCTCGGGCTTCATCCTCCTTAACTTCTGTTTAACCGGAGGGTACTCAGGCTTGACTGACAGCTTGTGCACCACTATATCAGTATCTAACCCGGGCATATCCTCATACGACCATGCAAAGACATCAACGTAGTCACGCAGGAGTTGAACCAACTTCTCATGCTCACTCTTTTTCATTGAAGTGCCCACCTTGACTTCTTTCGTTTCGCCCTCTGTTCCTAAATTGATGATCTCAATAGTTTCCCCATGTGGCTGAATAACCTTTTCTTCTTGCTCAACCATTCTCATCAATTCTGGAGGCGTTTCCCAGTCATCCTCAACATCCTCCTCAGCTTGATTAACGGGGTAATCAAAATTAACATATGAACTGCTGGCATCATTATTTTCAGAGGTATTCATTTTAGATCTGCATTTGCGGGAATAGAAAAGCAATGAACAAGCAAAAATAGAGACACAAAATGAAGACGCGAAAAAAAGCTATTTTTATTCATTCGAGAAATTCAAAACTACATTTCATTGATAGATGATAATAAATAAGAAAAACATGCATGCCCTTATGAAAAGGTCCTAAGGCCTTGGGCAGAGCCAAAAGATTGCATTACAAAGATCATTACTTTGAAATGAAAACGACAGGGAAATTAACGATCTTCCAGTTGCCAATTTCTTCTCCTGCAGCACTGCGACGAACCAGGCCCCGATTCTCTCCTTCTTCAACTAGCTCTTCCTCGATGACAGCTATCTGATTAGGGATCAGCATGCCAGCACTTCTGAAATTCTGCTTGAGGTCATCTACGGGGACCATCATCAACCGGGGTTCTCTCCCCTGAAGCTTAGCCAATCTCTTCTCACGCTTTTCCTTGACCATTCTTCTCTTATCAGTTGGAGTGGGCCAATAACCTAACCCACGCCTGTCCTTGTATTCTTGCAGATGCACAGGTGACAGAATTCCTTGCTCAAATCTTCCTAGCCCCTTCCCAATCTGATAGCCACTCTTCAGCATAACTTTTGCTACCATAACATCAGCATTGGACCACTTGGGTACAGGTAGTGGGGATTCTCTACTTACGAACACAACATTCGCAATTTCTAAGGATTGAAAGGCGGATTCGAGGGATTCCTCTGCAGCTTCAATATAATGAGAGGGGACAGGTTTGGTGACTGTGAACTCTTCCTCCCCACAGACAACTACAAGCTTATCGTCGACTATAAACTTGAGTTTTTGGTGAAGTGTTGAAGGGACAGCGCCTGCTACATGGATCCAAGGTCTCCCCAAGAGACAGCTGTATGAGGATTCAACATCCATAATTTGAAAAGTCACATAGAACACCTCAGGCCCTATTTGCATTGGGAACTCCATTTCCCCTATGACTTCTTTCTTAGACCCATCAAAGGCTCTGACCAGGGTTGAGCTGGGTCTCATGTAGGAACAATCCACCTCTAACTTGTTCATCGTTGATCTGGGCATAACATTCAATGATGATCCATTGTCAATGAGAACTCTGGAGAGTGTATACCCACCGCACGCCACTGAGATATGCAACGCCTTATTGTGCACCTTCCCCTCTGGGGTGAGCTCATCATCAGTGAAAGTAATGTAATTAGATGCAACGATGTTCCCAACTATACCATCCAACTGATTGACTGTAATATCTTGGGCGACATGGGCCTCATTCAGTATTTTAACCAAGGCGTCACGGTGGGCTTCTGAGTTTAATAGTAGGGACATGATGGAAATTTTGGCTGGGGTGTGGTGTAGTTGATCCACCACTTTGTAGTCACTCTGCCGCATTATCCTCAAGAATTCAGTAACCTCTGGGTCTGACACCCTCCTATTTATCATAGGCCCCGGCTCTACATTCTTTCCTTTTCGGACCCTCTCTTCTGCTGCCTTAGAGGTATTCTCTTCCTGAGCTTGGGGAACATACACACGCCCACTTCTAGTTACCCCGCTACTTCCTGCAATATTGGTGATGTCAAGAGCAGCTCGAGATCTCGGAGCTGGAATTGGTGCACTGTAGTTCCATGGGACATTATTGTTCTTCTGGCTAGGAGCCGGAACTGGGATCACAATAGTCTTTGGTCTTGCCACAGCCGAATTCTGACTGTATGGCACCTCGATAGGTCTCCTCACATCTCTACCCTCATCCGATTGGAAGGTCAGAACATCCTCTTCTCTTTCCTGTATACCCACCTGGATGATGTGGCGGTCCATCAGATCCTGTAACACCACCTTGAATGCTTCACATGCTCCCACACAGCGGACATTAGTACAAACTCCTTTCTGAACACAACCCATTCCAATAATCCCGCATTTGCACAATTCTGCATGAATGACTTCTAGGGGAGTCTGAATATCTTCTGCTGATTTGATTATGGACTGCTCTTTCATATCCATGATTGCATTAATGGCATGCTTCCCATGGCCAGGCAGCGGGTTAGTCGCGATATTTGGATCCTCCTGCTTGAAAGTTATGCCCTTTTTATCTACCAAGTCTTGCACCACTATCTTGAAGGCTTTGCAATCTTCCACAACATGCCCCACTGCTCCTTCGTGGAAAGCACATGTACTATTGGGGTTGTATCCTCTGAAGTAAGGTGGTTGGACAGGTTTCATGGGTCTTGTGTTGATGAGCTTATTGGTGATGAGGTAGTTAAATAGGTCTGTGTAAGACATGGGAATTGGGTCAAAAGTTGTTCTGTTTTGGTAGGTTCTTTGGTGGTTGTTTTGTTTGTTGTTTTGGAATGGATGAGCTGTTTGTGTGGGAGTGGGGACTGGGATGTTAGGTGGCTGGTATGGTGGGTTGATAGTGATGGTATTGGTTTCCCCCTCTTTCTTTTTGGGAAAGCTGGAGAATGGCTTCTTTTGGGAGTTCATGTTACTTGTGGACCCCTGTGCAATCTTTCCACTTCTCAATCCGTTCTCCAATCTCTCTCCCACAATCACCATATCTGAGAAATTGGATGATGCACTGCTGATCAGACGATCGTAATATAGCGGTGGCAAGGTTTCCATGAACATAGAAACCAATTCCTTGTCTAAAAGAGGAGGTGTGACTTGTGCGGCCAAAGCTCTCCATCGCTGGGCGTACTCCTTGAATGATTCATTGTCCTTCTTGCTCATATTCTGCAGCTGTGTCCGGTCTGGTGCCATGTCAGTATTGTATTGATATTGCTTGAGGAATGCCTCAGCTAAATCCTTCCAGCAGCGGACTTGGGATGGCTCTAACTTCATATACCAATTAAGAGATTCCCCAGCAAGGCTATCTTGGAAGCAATGGATTAGTAATTTGTCGTCACGGGAGTAGGTAGACATCTTCCTACAATACATCGTCAAGTGGCTCTTTGGGCAGGTCGCGCCTCTGTACTTGTCAAAATCGGGGATCTTGAATTTTGGCGGTAACACCACATCAGGAATGAGGCACAAGTCTCTGGCCTCCCTAGCCCTGGAGCCAAATCCTTCAATCATTCTTAGTCTTTCTTCTAACATCTGGAACTGCTCTTTGGTCTGTTGGTGCTCAGCGGAATAGACTTGAGGGGAATGACTTATACCATAAGGAGGTGGAGGCATTGAGTGCTGAACCTGAGGGTAAATGGAGTTTCCGGACACAAAGCCTTGAGTCTGCGGAAAGGCAGCTGGCTGTGGAGTGAGATTCTGAGGAGTAGGCTGAGGTATAACAATTGAATGCGGGATCTGAACCCGGGGTTCACCAGTCATTCCTTCTGATCCGACAGGCGTTGGCTGTACATTCTCGGCCATCGCCCCGGGACTAGCTCCTGGGTTAGTCCCTTGGTTTGGAGGACTATAACCCAGAGGAAGGCCATAAGGAGGCCACTGAGCAGCTTGGAAGTCATTTCCATTCTTCAAGGACAACAGGAGTCTCATCATCTCATTCATCTGTGCTTTCATGGCATTCATTTCATTTCTCAACTCAGGATCACCTTGACTGGAGCTACCAGGAGCTGAAAGGTTCTGATTCTGCACCTCGGGGCCTTGGCCTGTTTCGTTTCCATTCTCTGAGCCTGAAACTGGAGGATTCTGATTCTCTGGTGGAGGTTGATCGGGGTCACTTAAGATTGCCATTCTTCTGGCCTGTGAACGCGTCCAATATGAATGTGGTCGCACCAGCTTGCCTTATCTCTGTTTGAATTGAAATATTTTTATAAGCAAAGGAGCAAATTAATGAATGCATTGTAATGCACATGATTTTTATGTTATTTGTTGTTTATTGCCGGGAATCATAGTGCAACTTGCTCTTGTCATAGGTGTATATTCAAACATAACGCGGCTGGGATCAACAAGCGAGATAAGCATACTTCATTCAAGTATCATTTCTTTAACCATCCCAAGGGAAGAACAAGGTACAATATCCTTAAATGCAATACAACGCTTTGAAAAGAAAAACACAACATTCTTTTAAGAAAAGAAAAATTACAATTTCCTAGTGAACATTCTAAAAAGGGGAAAATTTAAATCTAAAAACCTATTGCCTTCATCTTCTCTTGGTTCCTCTCCTTTTTGCTAGCTGCAGCAGCTTCTCTTGCCCTTTTCATGAGTTCCTTAGTCAGAGACCTGCAGTACTCCACGAATTCATATACTCGCACCGGAGTGTTGTAAGGCAGCATCTCAGCTTCTGCCTTTCTCAACCTCTTGGGAATATCCCTCACCGCCTGGTTAGCCAACCATGCCAATTTGGAGAACTTGTTCTTCCACTGTCGAATTTCGGCCCTCATCTCAACTATGATCTCTTGCTTTTCGATCCTACCCATTAGCTCGAGAAGACGATGTTCCCAGTACTGACTCTCCTCTCTCACCTGTCGGTAAGCATCACTGATGTGCCTCAGATTCCTTTTTAGCTCATCTGAATTCTCTTGCTCCATCCTTAAGGCCTGCTGATACTCTCTAAGGATGTTCACGATGGCATCTCTATCTTGTCTGATGTACCCTATTTGACTTTCAAGCTCACACGTCACAGACTGAGACTTTTTCTTGAATTCCTCTAGTGATTCCTTTGTAGTTCTCTCACTTTGCGTAGACTTCTTGAACAACTTCCTCCATTCGTTTGTTCTAACCATGGCCTCATCCACCTTGGCATTCGATCTTTTCAACTCATCTTTGGCACCTTTCAGATATTTCTTCAATTCCTGATTACTTTCCTCTTCTTTCTTAAGTTTCTTGCTGCTTTCTTCGAGAGCTTCGGCCTTGCGCTCATTCTCGTTCTCTAACTTTCTCTTCTCAGAAATTACTTTCCCCAACTTATCTTGTAAGGCTTTCTTTTCTTCTTCTACCTTGAACAAAGCAGACTTGACCTCACTTAGTTCTTTGAGACTTGGAACATGAGGCTCTAGGACTTCTTTCGCAACTGACGATGAATTCTGACGAGGCGGGCCAATATTTTGGATTCTTTGGTGAAGCCATTGGTAGAAAGTAACATCACCTGTTTTCTTTGTGATCTCCACTTTATCCTTGTAAACTACACCCTCCCAAGCCTTTGAAATTTTCTGAAGCAAGCCCTGGTTCTTTGAATCTTCCTTATCGAGAAAAATTGGGGCCAGCATGTCTTCAGTGGGTGCGTTCTTCATAGGATACCCAAGCTGTCTGATGGTGAGAGGAGGATTGTAATTGATGTAGCCTTGGGTTCCCATTAAGGGCACATTCTGGAAATTGCCACACCGGAACAGTATTGAAGGCCTATCTTTCCAACACGGATGATTGAACCAACAGACTTTGAGAGCACTGAGATTCTCTAAAGTGTGCACCCATTCTTGTGCACATCTGGCTTCTACATCACAACACAGGGCATATTCTACTAAGTCCGCAGCTTTCGTCTTATGAGTGACGACATGGTTGAGGAACCAGGTGTAGAGAACATGGAAAGAGCAAGCAACCTTCTTCTTTCCTAACACACGGTGATGAGTGAAGGAATAGTAGGTATCTGCAAGGATTGCTGGTACAGGGTTAATCGGATTTTCTTTACTTATGAATGCTAGAAAAAGCCCAATAGCGGTCTCATCAATGAACTTCTCGACCTGAGGGAAAAGGACGATCCCGAAAATAGTTAGGGCTAACAGCTGTTTGAAAGGGCCCCACTTCTGATTCTGGGCATAAGACTTCAACAAACCTTCGAAATAACTTAGCGGGAAACCCTTGATACGGTTCTTCTTTTCCTTATGAAGCTCTAATTCCTTCACACTGACTTGCAACAACAAAGAGAGTCTCTGGTCTGAATACCGATGTTTCTGATATTGGTAAGGTGCTAACTCTGATTTTGAGAACCCCAGGATCTGTTAATACTCCTCGAGAGTTGGTGATAACTGAAAGTCTTTGAAGAGGAAGCATCGAATGTCTGGATCATAGAATCGGCTGAGGGCCATAATAGCACTCTCTTGGACATCTAATTGTAACAATCTGATGAGGTTACCATAAGCCTTCCCGAATAGATCCTTCTCTTCTGACTCCATCAAGGAAACAAACTCTTTCAAACCTTCTACATCTATTCTCCTGACAACCGGAAACCTCGAATTAAGTACAATCTCGCTTCTTGATCCCATGTTGCTTTATCTTTCCCGCCTAAAACAAGATTCCAAGTTACTTTACAATCCCGGCAAACAACTTAGATGCGTGATGACGTAATGATGCAATGATGTCACGATGCATGATGTGATGATGCTTCTTTAGAGAAAGGGGATATTTACAGGTGGTGTTTTGAAAATCTTCACACTATATGCCACCTCATATAGGCGTTTATTGAAAAGGAAAAGCACATCTTTTTTTTGGGTTTCGAAAATTTTGAGGGAAAATTGATTGAACTGAATGCACGATGCAACACACAATTTGGAAAGCCCTTGTGACCTAAAATGGGGTAGAACCTATGATCTAAGACACTTTAGGGGTAATCTTCTCATGTAGCTCTATTCACACCCTCACAAAGGTCATCAGAGCCACGGTCTCTTTCACGAAATTCCTTGTAAATGCAGCAAACTGCTAGGTACAAGGTATCGTGGAAGAGCACAACTCTGATTGAAACTTTCGCGAGTAGCCAAACGGACAAAGGTCCTGATGGGCTCCCACTACTCGAATCCACTCATCCTATGGTATCCTAACAGACCTGGGTTATGGTCTTTTTCTCTAATCGTATAATCTCGGGGTACAAGTGTAGTGTGTGTGAAGGGCATTTTCCTTAGCACTACCCCCACCTGAAATAAAAACCAAAGCAGTCCAGATAATAGCATGTTGTCTACCCTATGGTTCAATATTATTCAAATACAACTAGCCTAGGATACCAACAACAAACACATTACTTACTTCAGAAAGGGAATTGAGAAGAAGGGAACAACAAAAAAGACAAATGCATATGCCTCTAATCAATGATAAGAAAGAAAGGCAAACAAGGTACTAATCAAATCAACAATACATTAAACCACACATTTTAATTAGTTAGGCTTGACCCTCGTTTTTTTTTTAAAAAAAATGTCCCCAGCGGAGTCGCCAGCTGTTGCACCCCGAAAAATCCCCGCTTTGGGTTTCTCAATGTACAACGTGGAAAAAGTTGGAGCCGCCACCAATATTTTAATTTTAAGACCAAAACATTGAAAAAAGGTCTTTTGAACAAGGCGGATGGTCCTTTGAAACTAGAGATATAGGTTCGGGGATCGATTACGTGCGAGGAAGGTGTTAGCACCGCGCACGTCCTTTCTACCGAAAGGGAACCTCTAATTAAATGTGTGGTTTTAACGTTTGATTTGAAAAATACCTAAATTTGCCTATTTATTTCTTATTTGGAGATGAATGGGAAATCTTTAATGAAAATTTTATTTTAGGTGAGAAAGGGGGAAAAAAAGGGTTTTTAGAAAAAAGTGCTTGACGGGACATGGCCCGCTCCTACGTATCTCCCGGTGCGATGGAGAATTCAAAGCTACGTAGTTCTTGGTTCTTTTTTTTGAAAAGTTTTTGTTTTTTTATCTTTTTTAGTGAGTTTTTTGAAATAGGACGAGCATTAGCAAATGATTAAACTAGCAGAGGCTATGATGAATCACTGCTAAATGCTCAAAAAGAGTTGTGCCGCTAGTCAAACGAAAAAAGGTTCTGATGGACTATTGATAACAACTGGTTTTTATTATGTTTTTGAAAATGATTTTTGAAAGAGATTGATTTGTACGATGATCAAACTAACAAAAGTTATGATGGATCGTCGTTTATTATTTTTAGGAGAAAAGGACATTGTCACTAATAGCTAAACGAACAGAGGCTCTGATGAGCTACTAGCAACAATGGGTTTGAAAAATGATTTTTGTTTGTTTTATGAAAATGATTGGTTTAGGGGGATGAAAAGGATTTTTATTTGTTGCGCTTGACGAGAACGTGGCTCGCTCCTACGTATCCCAAACGGGAATCAAAGCGACGTAGTTCTAATTAAAAAAAGTTTTTAAAAGTGTTTAAAAGGGGCAAGCTGAATCGCCCGAGACCATCTTCACCACTTAGAACAGGATGCACTAGGCATAAGTGGGAATCATATGGTTCGTCCTCAACAATGGACGATAATATACAAGAACGAGTAGATAAATGCTATAGCTAAGTTTAAATCTGATGGATCACAATAACTAAATATTAACAAATGAAAAGTCTGAAATACCTCTGATGAAGACAGATATTACAAATCTGAAGAACGCAAATCCCGACTAACTCTTGCAGAAGATCGACTCTGACGGACCAACGGAATGAATAGAGCGAAAAAATAAAGCGTAGAAGAGCTTTTCTAAAATGTGAGAGATTTCGAAAAAATGAGTTTTTTCTCTGATCTCGTGAAAATGCCTTTTTTTCTTCGAAATGAAAAGTGAGCTTCCTATTTATAGGAAATCAGATTTGATCTATTTTAGGAAACTAGGTAATCGATTATGTTGGAAATAACTTGGGAGATGTAATCGATTATGTGCCTTGGATCTCAGATTCAATAATCGATTATGTGCTTCAAAAGGGGAAGGGGATAATCGATTATTTGCTTGTTTTCATAGAGCAAATAATCGATTATTTGCTTGAATGAAATAAGAAGGTAATCGATTATTTGCTTTCCTGAAAATATGGACATCTTAATAATCGATTATGTGCTTCAAAAGGGGAAGGGGATAATCGATTATTTGCTTGTTTTCTTAGAGCAAATAATCGATTATTGGCTTGAATGAAACAAGTAGATAATCGATTATTTGCTTGATTTTCAGAGTAGATAATCGATTATTTGCTTGAAGGAAGGATATGACGTAATCGATTATTTCCTTATTCATCAAGAATACATTATATGCATGATAAAATCAATTTTATACTTTCTAAAAAATTATTTTCATGCATGAGGCTTATTGAAAAATATTTTCATGCAAAAATTTATGTTTATAGACCCTTTTGTGAGAAATGACCAAAATGCCCTTTTTGACCCTAAAAACCCTAATTTCCCAAAAAGTGCATTCTAACCCTAAAAATGATTTCAAAAACTTTGGAATGATTTCTAGGACCCAAAATGCAATGCATAATTTATTATATATTTTTTTGTGTGGAAAATTTAGGGTTTGGACCTAAGCCGGACAAAATTGGGGTATGACAGCTGCCCCTCTTTATCTGAATTTTAACGAGGAATATGAATTGGCCGAAACATATTCCAAGGTAAAATGAAGATAAAGAATTCAGAAATTATACCGATTTTGTCTACTTGGGGAAACCCGAATTTTCCTCTTTTCTTTTTCTATATTTTTGAAAAGATGGGCACTTTCGTGCAGAAAGCGGTAAAGTGGGCACTTGTCGTGCAGAAAGCAGTAAATGGGCACTTGGCGTGCAGAAAGCGGTAAATGGGCACTTGGCGTGCAGACTGAAAGGTAAAATGGGCACTTGGCGTGCAAATAGAAACGGTAAAATGGGCACTTGCGTGCAGACAGAAAAGTAAAATAGGCACTTGGCGTGCAAACAGCGGTAAATTGCCCAGGCTGCCTAAAACCTGTAATCCTTAAACGAACTCTTGACGAATCCGAGTTTGCACGTGGCTTTGAGGAGCACGCTCTTCCTGTTGGCCTTTTCGAGCGACCGGGGGATCGTTATCAGCTCCGGAACTGATATACAGATCAATGCACGGCGTCCACTGTATCTTAGGCTGATACAACTATTCCGTTGAACCTCACATGGGGCTGCGGTCCATCGCGTTGCTCGTACACGATGTGAGACCTGGGCAGAAGGGAGCGATGATCTTTCTGGGCTCCAATCCGCAATGCGCGCCTGAGCGCTTTTTTTTTTTTGGAACGGATAAAAAGGTACTTTGAATTTGAAGATCAGAAGGTCTCACACGACCCGTGCGTGTAGGCGCACGATCCGGGCGTTGTTGAATAAAAGTTCCAAGAGGATACACACGACCCGTGCGACTAGGCGCACGATCCGTGTGTGTTTAAAAACTCAGTTCGTGTAACATCAGATGGGAGCGCACGACCCGTGCACAGAGGCACACGATCCGTGCGTCTCCATCCGTTTTCCAGAAAACAGACTTTTCATGAGTCAATTCCATTCCGTTCCGATTCCAGTTTCGTTTCGATCGATATCCCAACATAACAGTTATTATTCCAGACCAGCGAAAGCGATTAAACAGTCAAACAATATATATCATAAATCGACAATCCAATCAATCCGAGCAATTATGCGATTTACGGTTTTTTGATAAAAACGTTTTCGTTAAGTTTTCACAAGCGGATTCTCCATAGTATCATTTCAGAAAATAACATGGCTCGACAAAAAAACGTCCCTAAGCGAGTATAGAACTCACCGATTTGACGACCTCACGAGAAATCACGTCCTCACGAACCGTAACCTCTCGAACAATCCCCGTAATCACGTACTCGCACCGAACTCGTCCGATACTCGAAACTGAACTTCGGAACAACAACCAATCACAAATCCAGCTACTGAACTTCCTCCTTGACTACGGAATTGGCGTCTCTCGAACTTTGGCGATTCGATCCGAAATTTGAGGAACCAACACTTCCAATTTCGCATCCGTTTTCCAGAATCAGTGAGCAGTTTTGTAACACGCGTATCTTGGTCAAATCGTGGCCAAAACCCTTCAAACCAGTGCCCATTCTGTAGATAATTTTGTCTACTTTCTGATGGTCAAAGGATCATACGCATGCATCCAGTAACTTGGGAGATACACCCGAAACAAGGTGACTGGGTCAAAACTGTCTCTAATCCAAAACTGAAACTTGCAATTCCTTTTTCTTCCACCATACTCAATGAAATCGGTTCATTCTTGTGCCTAATCCGAATAATTTCGTGTCTAGTTTCTGAATCATCAAGAATCATGTTCACCCGAGCTGTGTACAGAGAGATATCGGTTAAAAACTGAAGAGGGTTCCTACGGGTTTCTCCAACAAGGAGAACTTGTTGCATCTCCAACTCCATTTTTTTCTCACCTCGGGCCTTGAAGTTTCAGAAATGGTAGAATGGAATTCAGAAGGGTGACGATGGTGTTTTTGGTATCAAATTGAAGAGAAAGAAAAATGAAAGAGATTGGTGTAAAGACATTGCACATGCATGAAGGATTTGAGTGTAGCTCTTCACTTCTTTCTCACTTTCTCTCTCGAATTTCTCCTCCCTCTCTCTCACCATGTTTTCTGAGTTTTGATGAAAATGAAGCTGAGTGTGTTGGTCTGGTTCAGCTGGGTTACTACTTAAAGGGCGAAATGACCATAGTGCCCCTATGTCCAAAATTTGCTTAAACTTCCTAAATTTCTTCTTAAGTCAATTTTAATCACACAATACTTATACAATAATTACATATTGCATATAGTTTTGTTCTGTGGAGGATGGTTTAGCCGAAACTCATAAATGTGTGGGGAAGACGAAAATACCCCTGTGCTCCTATTTGCTTAAAATCCCAATTGCTCACCCTATCATAATTAACCAATTATGCTAATTAATCATCTCGACCTCTTGCTAATTTAAATAATTTAAATTAGCGAAATTGGGGATGTTACAAGGTTCATAAAAGATTTTTCTAAAATATCAAAGCCATTGTGTCAGCTGCTACAGCATGACACACCGTTCGTTTTTGATGAACCATGCCAACAAGCCTTCCAGAAGCTGAAGACATCCTTGGTTACTGCACCAATCATTGTAACACCTGACTGGAGCAAGCCTTTTGAGCTCATGTGTGATGCTAGTGACTATGTTGTAGGAGCTGTTGTTGTGGAAAAACGTGTGCAAGTATACACAGTCTAACAAGTAATAAAGTGTAAGTAAAGATCGTTCCCACGAGGATTAAGGTTTAACTACTAATTCTACGGAATAGCGTTGATTTAGCGAGTAAAAGTGTAACCAAATAATAAAGGTGAAGTGGTGACGCAACAAAAGACGTAATAATAACAAAAGTAACAAAATATCACGAGTGAAAATACGAGAGATGATAATAGTCAAGATTAGGTTCAATGAACAAAACTTATAGATGCGGTGCTGTGATTGATGCTGTGATAGCACTCAATGCGCAGAATGAATGTGGATATTTCTATCCTATTAACATAATGTTGTCAAGGTTCCCTTATTCCTAAGCTCCCATTGAGGTTCATTACATAGGTTGAAAAGCATGTTTCCGATCACACTATAGCCCTAACTTCATATTCCTATCCTTCGCTAGGAAAGAATAATATTCCTATTACCCTTCAAACTATATTAACTTGCAAAATCAGTGATTTATTTCCTTCCGGATAATAAAACATGCTACCCTAATCAAAGTGATCAATTTCAAAATGAGTTTATAACCATAAAAGTGCACAAGTTAATAAGGCATCACAATTCAATCACATAAACGCAATCTAGAATAACATGTTCATATCACCATGTCTTGACTAGCAAGGGAATTAGCTCATGATGAGCGTAGTCATGATAAAACAGTACAAAATTACCGCAAGAGTATTCATCAACATAAAAACACCTAAGGGTTGAGTTACGCCAACAAGCATGAAGGCATATCTACAACTACTAAGGTTGATGCGAAGATGGTAAACACCGGCTACGGAGGTTTGTCTCCGAGTATGGAAGAGAGTGATGTAAATGGGTGAGTATGGTGTGGAGTGGAGATAGGTTTATCGTAATCTGGCTCGGATGTTCTTGTTTTCTTAAGGAATGGTGTCGAAGATGTTGCACACTTGCTCTAGGGCACGCTCCCTATTTATAGTCTTGATGGTAGCACGGCGCGCCTATTCTCTTGGGCCTACTCCATCGGGTTGTTGTAACAAACCCTAAGGAATTTCGCTGACTTGCTGAACATAGGGGGTGCCTATCTCGCTAATCGGGTAAGGTTTCCTTTTCTGGTTGGGCATGGTGGGTGTTGTGTTTGCAGCAGGTTTTGTGTGAGCATGACCACTAGGGCCAGCCTCAGGAAGTACCCAAACAGGGAACACATGGGCTGGCATATCAGTCTTGCCCTGCTCCCTTGTGGACCAATCATGGGCTGCTTTCAGGAACATCCACACTGCCTCCTGCTTGAGGATGTGCTGCTGTAATAGCAGCACCACTTCAGATAACCCAGCATGAGTTTCCTCAGTAGGATCTTTCTGACTTCCCGTAAATGCTGTCTCCTTCTTCTCTTCTTCCTTCTTTCTTTCATCTCCCTTACTGTCCTCACCGCAAGATAGCACCACCTCAGGGTCCAGGGGAAAGTGTTCATCTTCTTCGTCAAACCTGGGCACACTTGGCACACATGTCAAATTCCACAAAATTGGCACTTGCGTGCCCAAATTATAATTATTATCCCTAAATTCAACAATGTCAAATATGAAGGTACTCATCACAATTTGTAGCATAATTTATTCTTGGAACAAGATAATTCTCATTTGAATGACTGTAAATAACTCACACTTCTGTGAGTTATCAGCTGTCCTAGGGCAAAGGTATGATAAGGTATTCCATTCTATCTATTATGCTAGCAAAACACTTGTTGAAGCTCAATTAAATTATACAGTCACTGAAAAAGATTTATTAGCTGTGGTTTTTGCATTTGACAAATTCAGATCATACTTGGTTGGTACAAAAGTTATTGTTTTTACTGAACATTCAGCCGTCAAGTATTTGATTTCAAAGAAAGATGCAAAACCTAGTCTAATAAGATGGGTTCTCCTCCTCCAAGAATTTGATTTGGAAATTCGTGATAAAAAGGGGGTGGAGAACCAAGTTTCTGACCATTTGTCCAGAATTGAAGGAGAAATTGCAGGTACACAAGGTGGAGAAATCAAAGAAAGCTTCCCTGATGAAAAACTGTTAACTGTCAGTGTGGTAGCAGCTAGTACTATAGCCCATGATGTTATAGCACCCTGGTTTGCTGACATAGTCAACTTCATTGCAGCAGAGTTGTGCCACCAAATCTGACATACCAACAAAGAAAGAAGTTTTTCGATGATGTTAAACAATATTATCGGGATGAACCATTCCTTTATAAAGAATGCTCAGATCAATTGATACGAAGATGCCTTTCAGAAGAGGAGCAACACCCAATGCTACAGCATTGTCATGCTGTACCCTATGGATGACACTTTGGTGGACAGAGAATAGCTGCTAAGGTACTCCAATCTGGATACATTTGGCCTACACTCTTCAAAGATTTTCATGAGTTGGTTAAAAAATGTGATAGATGCCAAAGATCAGGCAACATATCCAACAAGCATGAAATGCCGCTATCTAACATATTAGAGGTGGAATTGTTTGATATTTGAGGGATAGACTTTATGGGACCTTTTCCACGTTCTCATGGCAATTCCTACATACTGGTGGCAGTAGATTATGTTTCCAAATGGGTTGAAGCTATTGCTTTTCCTAACAATGATGCAAAATGTGTAAGCAAATTCATTCACAAGAACATCTTCACTAGATTTGGCACACCAAGGGCCATAATCAGTTATGGTGGTTCACACTTCTGCAACAAACTCATTGAAAATCTCCTAGCCAAGTATGGGGTCAAGCATAAGGTTGCTACTGCATATCACCCCCAAACTAGTGGCCAGGCAGAGTTGTCTAAAAGAGAGATCAAGAGGATGTTGGAGAAAATGGTTGGACCAGCTAGGAAGGAATGGGTAGTACAACTAGATGATGCATTATGGGCTTACAGGACAGCTTACAAGACTCCATTAGGCATGTCTCCATATAGACTTGTCTATGGAAAATCTCGTCACCTACTTGTGGAATTACAGCACAAATCACATTGGGCTATCAAAAAGCTCAACTTTGATCATGACAAAGTAGGAGCAGCAAGGGTGCTACAATTGAATGAATTGGAGGAAATTAGGCACTTTGCCTATGAAAATGCTGCAATTTACAAGGAGAAAACAAAAGCATGGCATGATCAAAGGATTCAAAAGAGAGAACTTAAAGAAGGTGACCAAGTCTTGTTATTTAATTCAAGACTTAAGTTGTTCCCTTGAAAACTCAAGTCAAGGTGGTCAGGTCCATTTAACCTCGTTAAAATTTATCCTCATGGAGCAGTGGACCTATATGATGAAGCAACGAACACAACCTTCAAGGTCAATGGGCAAAGAGTCAAGCAATATATTGGTGAACAAGTGGGAAGGCACAAGTCCACCATTGATCTTCAAGATCCTTAACAAATTAAGAGGAAGTCAGGCTGAGGCAGAGCAATATATATATATTGCTTGACTCTCCAAAGATACAAAAAAAAATCACCCTCCAAAGCTACAACACCTGCTACCACCAACAAAAAGTTTTGGAACATGGACTTCATGGCCGAACGAGGATTCAAATCAGGAAAGCACTCTCCTGCGTTTGTATCAACCATTGGAGCATTAGGGTGGGAGAAGCTAGTACAACACCGTAAGTCATTTATTCACCCATTGGTGAGGAATTTTATGCAGGCATTCCTGATTCTGTTGATGGACATGCACTAGAGTACTCTCTTGTATGAGGTGTAAGAGTCCCATTTGATGCGCATGCCATCAATGAATGGTACGAACTAGGGTACCACGAAACCAGTTTTGAAAAGAAGGTTAAAAATTGGGGAAATCCAGAGATGGAACAACTGAAGAGCAAGCTAGCAATGGAGCACTCTCCTTGGGAAAAATTTGGAACTGAGTTTAAAATCAAGAAGAATTTCTTGATTGACGAAGCAAGTATGTG
This sequence comes from Astragalus membranaceus, assembly GCA_039519185.1. NCBI lineage: Eukaryota > Viridiplantae > Streptophyta > Magnoliopsida > Fabales > Fabaceae > Astragalus > Astragalus membranaceus. The sequence continues at coordinate 19,586,077 of CM076853.1, forward strand.
GTTTAATTTTATCTGGCAATCTTGCCTACTGCTCACACAACCACTGTGGAGAAGGAGAGACTGGTCTTGATTGATTCCATCATGAAGGGAGAAAATATTGATGTAGGAAGGCTTATAGCAAGGGAAATTTTCGAATGCAAAATCAAACCTACAGGTAATCTCTATTTCCCTTGCTTAATTACTGAGTTGTGCATTAAGGCAGAAGTGGAGATAGAGAGAAAGGAGGAAAGAAGAACTCCTGCAGGTCCTTTCCCAACTGAGTTTAAAGCAAGACAGAGGTCTGCTTCTATAGCATCAGGTGAAGGGCCAGTGCTACAACACTTCATGTTACAGTAGCATGCCATCTGGAGATTCATGAAAGAACACTATGAGTGGGAACAGACTATGTTTAAGGAGCTGACAAAGGGGAAGAGCACTATGCTACCACCACAATTTCCTGAGTGGGTACTTGAAGAAGAAGTTGAGCAAGAGGCTGAAGTTGAAAAACAACCCACTAAAGTCAAGCCCCCACTTAAGAAGAAAGCACCTGTGAAGAAACCCATAGTGGAAGAAGAGCCCATTTTAAATTCTGAGGATCTTGAGGAAAGTGAGGAGAATGAGGAAGAAAAGAAGAGGATGAGTAAGGAAGTAGTAAGTGAGGAGGAGTGTGAAGAGACTGATAGTCAAAATACTGTGACAGAGAAAGGACCAGAAAAAGAAAAACAAGAACAAACTCCACCAACACCACCCAGCCATACCACAATTACACCACCAAAAATCCCCACTCCACCACCAAAAGAACCTACACCATCTCCACAGCCAGCCAATGAACCCATTCCACCACTGTAACACCCCTTTTCTACCCCTTAGTTCGCACGTCATTATCAGGGTAATTTCATTTTCAAAAATGTTAATTGAGTTGATAGAAAAGAAGTGCCACATCGTCATAAAATTGAACTTCACCAAAAATTCAACACGCCACAGCGGAATAAAAATAATAACTCGCTAAGCCTCTCGAACACGTCGCATACACTCCACATAGTCATTAAACAGTTAAATTAATTAAACTATCAAACTCCAGCCACGCCCCCTAGGTGCTACAGTATCAGAGAGCGACTCGACAACATCCCACAGCTAATAAGGAAGGCAGCAGGTCCTTCACTCGCGGTTACCTGCAGCGTTGCCACAATAGAGCAACATTCCAAGCAGAAGGGTGAGCTCAATTCAATCCATATAATAAATCACATGATAAGCAGTAAGTCAAGTCACAGCACTAGAGTAAACACATCACAAATCATCAATCACGTCATTACAACAACTCATCACAATGCCATGCGGCTATATGAGATGCAACCCCCACCAGGGCATATGCATGATGGTACCATACTCGTCACTGCCACTATGGGCGAACATCGTCACTGCCACTATGGGCAAACATCGTCACTGCCACTATGGGCGAAATGCACATGCTATGAGACACTATGGACACATGTGCAACCACAAATCATCATAAATCACAACATCATCAAAATATGGACCACTAAGGGCAACAACGTCATTTAATTAGCCACTAAGGGCATCCTCGTCATAATCATCACAATCACATCTTCATCAAAAATATTGGCCACTAAGGGCAAAAGCGTCATTTAACTAACCACTAAGGGCATCATCGTCATAATCATCCATTTTGATACTAAAACGTTAAAACTGCTGGTTGTGCGCAAAAGGATTTTCAAAAATAAACTCAACACGGCTTCACAACGTCATGGGATGACCACCGGGGACAGCCTCTTGGGCGCCCAGAAAACATCAGAAAATGATAAGTTTTTATGTTAAAAATATGACACACAGGTAGACAACCGAAAAAGCTTTCCAACACTTTTTGAAACGTTTAAAACGGGTGCCCGAGTCAAAAGATATAGCGAAAACAGTTTTTATTAAAAATCGGAAACATCCTGAAAATGGCGCCCAGGCACAGGGATCCGGCGCCCAGCAACACAGAATTTGGCAACACAGGCAACAGGCGCGCACACGGGCGCCATGCGCCCAGGGCAGCAACACACGCACTGGCGCGCAACACAGCGCCCAGGAGAGGGGATCCGGCGCCCAGAAACTGGCGCAGCTTAAACACAGTTTGATTCCAGAAATTTGACTCAACTTTGGAGACCCATAACTTGAGCTACACAACTCCAAATTGAACGAAACCAGTTCCAAAACGACCGGCTTTAAGTCTATTTTCAAAACAACCAGCCACGTAATTTTTGGATTAACAAAACAATACCAGTTTTAGAAAGACCGAACAGTGTCCAGAAATGCACGCATATGGCGCCCAAGGCGCCTAGGAGTTACAAAATCTTATTTCTCATCAATTAAATTACTAATTCAACACCAAAATTCAATTACCAATATGAACATCAAATTACCACGGTCATCTCCAATTATCATCAATCAAAATACCACCAAAACATTAATCAAACACTTGATATGCAATTCACCCTTTTAACAATTAGAACATCACTCTTGCAATTTTAATCATAGAATTCACAATCCAAATCATCATGATCATCCCATACATTCATAAATCAAACATGAAATCACACACATATCAAGAACATGGATAGATCTAGGATGTCCTAACTTACAACCCATCATGCCACCTATTATATAAATCGAATAAAACTCCCCTTACCTCTTAAACGTATGCTCCTTAGGAGATGACCGAATGCACCACTAGAAACCACCGCAACACACGAGCCAAGGCCTTCAAATTGCGCAAACCTCCTCTCCTCTTCTCTCCAAGTCGCAAGCCTTCTCTCCCTTTCTCCTCATGTGCGCCACTCTCCCTCTCAATTCGCCTCACCTCACTCCTTTTTCTAAAAAAAATGTGCTAATGAGCACTAAACCCTAATTTTTTTGATTAAATATGTGCCTAGGTCATGGGTCATGGGCTCTCCTCAGCTTAAGCCCAATTTAATTTTCAACACCACCTCCTACTACAATACCACACCTTATTATATGCTATAATTTTTAATTGTACTAATTAAATAAAATAAACACCTAAATACTTAATTAAATAAATTAACTAAATATTTGGGGTGTTACAACCACCACAAACAGAAATCCAAATACCAACCACCACTGAAAAACCACCACAAACACCACCATCAGGCCCTGAATCAACACAAGAGGCTATAACATCTCTTGAGGATCTGGAAGGACAACAATCAAGTGATACCACCACTGGCAAGACAGTTGCTAAAATAGTCTCAACAGCACCTGATGCTATAGCATCTGTTGAAAGCTCCAAAGAGGCATCTGCTAAATTGGTGCACACTGAGGCCAGGAAGCACGTAGGGCTTAGATCGGCTGACGTTCAAGAAGAAGAGGATGCTGAGATGGTGCAAGCAGGAAAGGAGGCACCTCAAGAACAAGAAGTAGCTGTAGAAGAAGGAGTTACAGCAGAAAAAGAACAAGTATCTGTGGAGCAAGTCTCCAGAAAATTCGTAGAAGACACATTGGCTTCTATGGGCCTTACAGCGCAGGCAGACAAGCTAAGGGAAGAACAAGCAGAGAAGGAAAAAGTTGTTGCTGTAGCATCTGGTGCTATAACATCCACCACAGAAGAGGAAGCCCCTCAGGAACCTAAGAAAAAGAAGCATAAAATGGAGAAGAAACCAACCCAGAAGCCTAGCAGGACCTACAACAAGCTCAAAACTGGGTTAGCAAAAAAATGATCTCTTTTCCTTTAGTCATTTAATTTTTATCGCTTTTCATAAACCTGTTGGGTGCTATAGCACCTTCACCCAACAGCTATGTAGTTTGAATTTTAATCATGCCAATTGTGTTTGTTGTGATATTTTGCTGAAGTCTATCCCCTTAAACATTACCAAGGCAGCGAGGACACTGCCATGTTTTAAGTTGGGGGGATCTTTAGGTTGTTTAATAAATGTTTGTTGTGTGTCAATTTGTATGAAGTCAGTAATTCTCCTAGTTCACAAGATTAAAGAATTTGATTGCATCTTGCATATGGTTGAAAAATTAAAAGCATGACCAATTTCAATGCTGCTCCCACACAAACTCTAAGCTTAGAAAGAAACTTAGTGAGTTAGGAATGATCTGCAGTTAGTATTGGCTGACCAAGAATGTGTCAAGTTTTCAATAAAAATTGAGAATAGCTTTAGAAGCTAAGTTTGGGGGTGCATCAGTTATATTAAGGCTAGACATGAAGACTTAGGAAGGCCAATGTAATTCAGTTGTACTATATGGTAACATCAAGTGTAATAGAATTGTAATGCGATATCATATCCTCACCAAAACTGCTGTGACTGGGCCTAAAAAAAATACTGGAGTTCAGCAAATGAATGCTATAGCACAAAGTCATCAAACATAAGCAAAAATCTGTACTCATAACAAAAAGTGCTATAGCATCTCATGCTATAGCACTAGTTCCTTTTATTTCTCTTAACTTTAGCACATTGGCCACTGTATGAATTGCCTAAACAAGCCCTTTGTTGTGCTCTGAAGCCCCCCAAGTTTATGTAAAATTGTTAGTCTACTCTCCATTTTGAACTCTTCTTGACACAATCAAAAGAAAACCATTCTCTCCAAGGCTAAATGAACTTCTGAACCTGATTAAGAATTGGACTATGCTTAGAAGTCACACACTCACTCTGGGCAGTAATGATTCTGGATATTTTGAAAAACCAATGAGCTGAAAACATAGCCCAAATCAAGATGCATGGTTTGAAAATTTGTAACTTAGGGAAGAACTGGCTTTGTTTTGTTTTTCAGTGTTAGTTTTTAAAGAGTCTTGGCATGATTGTGTGATTAGTTTTTACCTATCCTTTTTGTCATTGCTTGAGGACAAACAATGTTTTAAGTTTGGGGGTGTGATAACTCTCCATTAGTAGAGTTATCTAAGCATTTCTATCCTTAAATCATTGTGAATTTGCATGCTTAGGCTAGGAATTATATGAATATTTGAGTTAGTTCAAGGAAAATGGAATTAAGAAATGAATTGAATTAATTTGGCACAATTGGTGCCCTTGTGAAGTTTTTAAATCCATTCCACTTAGCGCCTCCCTATTAGCAGAATCTCTGCTGGTGCAGCAGCCCACTCTCCACTATTGCAGCAGCCCACTCAACACTAGCAGCCGAACCACTAACCACTAGTGGCTTGACCACTTGCTTTTGTTGGAAAAGAAGGGACTCACGTGTCTCCAAGTTCTGAAAGAAGGTGGAAAATAACATTATAAAATATATTGCATTTCTGGAATCCAGGGGGACAGATCAGACACATCCAGTACGAAATTTTTGGTTTTGCAGAGGGAAAAACAGTGACAAGCTTCCCTCTTAACTCCATTGAAGGCTCACCATCAAAGACTACTAGAAGATTTTGTTTGGCTCATGCTATAGCACTGTTAGCACACAGTTCATGCGTAGGAGTTGGAGGAGTGTATCATTTGCACATTCTTCTTCTATTTTCTGTTCTGGTAATATGAATTCCAGTATTTGTAAGTTGTTGATTTTGCTCACCATGAGCTAAACATCTTTTAGTTGGATTGCTTAAGCTTTGTAATGACTTTTTAAGTGTTAGTGATATAATGTTGTGATGCAAGCATTTCAATCTTTGCAGTTTAATTCTTTCAAACTTGTTTTATAATAGCTAACTAAAACAAGTACATTCATGGGTTCTGACATGGTTCATGATTCAATCTCAAAGATTGATGTGAATGAGTGGATGTTCTAAGGACACTTAGAACAATCCTTGCTCAATCCTAGACATAGGAGAGCTTAGTTCATAGAGTGAATACTGTGGGTTCTTTAATAGACAGAGGTGAACTTACTTGAAGCTTAGACATAAGATCTTGTCACTAAACCTTGGTGAAAGTGACCGAAAGACACGCAACATATGCTACAGCACTCAATGCTATAGCATCCAGTGTTATAGCACTAACACCGAAAAGAAGTTACAAAGTGAAAAGCAATCCAACTAATCTTCACCATATAATTTCCCTTTATTTCTTTTGCAACTTAAACCTTTATTTTCCTATATTCAAATATTGTTTTATTTTTCACACTGATTTACTAAGATTAACAACTAAAAATTAAAGCCAATCCCTATGGGTTCGACCTGTATTTTCTACTATATTACTTGTGTGACTGCGTATACTTGCGCATCTACTTTTTCACACAACAGTATGCATGTGGCTGATATGCTTGTCGACGCCGCGGCTAACAATGCCATCTTGACCTTCATGGACGGTTATTCTGGGTATAACCAGATTTATGTGGTCGAGGCTGACACCCATAAGACTGCTTTTAGGTGCTCTGACGCCTTAAGTATCTATGAGTGGCTGGTAATTCCTTTTGGCCTCAAAAATGCAGGAGCCACGTACCAAAGGGACATGAATGTTATTTTCCATGACCTCATTGGTAAAAGCATGGAGGTATACATTGATGATGTGGTGGGTAATGTGCTTTTGGCGTGTCTGCGGGCAATTTTCTAGGCTTCTTGGTGCACCACCAAGGCATTGAGGTGCCCAAGAACAAAGCTCGAGCTATCTTGGAGGCAAGACCCCCCAGAAACAAGAAAGAGCTACAGAGTTTACTAGGCAAGATCAACTTCCTAAGAAGATTTATTGCCAATTCGACCGAAAAGATGAAAGCTTTCTCACCTTTGTTGAGGATAAAGAACACTGAGGAAATGATATGGGGAGCCAAGCAACAGGAGGCCTTTGACCAAATCAAGGTTGTCTTAACTAATCCTCCTCTCCTAGTACCTCCGCAGCCTGGGAAGCCTGTGAAGTTATATATTGCGGTCGAAGATCAATCCATCGGCTGCTTGATAACTCTCCATTAGTTGAGTTATCTAAGCATTTCTATTCTCAAATCATTGTGAGTTTGCATGCTTAGGCTAGGAATTATGTAAATATCTGTGTTAATTCAAGGAAAAGGGAATCAAGGACTGAAATGAATCAATTTGGCACAATTGGTGCCCTTGTGAAGTTTCTAGTGTTTCTGTTTGAGTGCTACAACATCATGCACGCAGTGGGGCTGGGGCCCACTTGGAGTCAAAAGCAAAAAGCAAATCTACAACAAATCTTGATTCAGTCTAGTTAGCGCCTCCCTATTGGCACAGCCTATGCTGATGCAGCCACCCTCCTCCCACTTGTCAACTTTGGATATGACAACATACTTTAGTTGGTGAGGAAGGGACCCACATGTCTCCTAGTTTTGCAAAAAGGAGGGAAAAACTAAACTATAAAAGGAAGCTTCACTTTTGCACTGGGGATCATCCATCATCACTTCCAGCACTACAAACTTCTCTGGTTTTTGAGGAAAAATACAGTGATAAGCTGTCCTCTTAACTCCATTGAAGATCCATCATCAATATCCACTAGGAGATCGTATTTTGTTCATGCTACAACACTGTCAGCACACCAGTTCATGCGTAGGGGTTGAAGGAGTGTATCTTTTTCACATTCTTCTTCTACTTTCTGTTTTGGTGATATGAACTCCATTGTTTGTAAGTATTTGATATTGCTCACCATGAGCTAAACATCTTTTAGTTGGATTGCTTAGACTTTGTAATGACTCTTTAACGTGTTAGTAATATAAGGTTATGATGTATGCATTTCAATCTTTGCGTTTTAATGCTTTCAAACTTGTTTTGGGATTATCTAACTAGAACAAGTACATTCATGGGTTCATAAATGGTTCATGATTCGATCTTAAATATTGATGTGATTGAGTGGTTGTTTTAAGGACACTTAGAACAACCCTTGCCCAAACCTAGATATAGGAGGGCTTAGTTCATAAAGTGAATATTGTGGGTTCTTTAATATACAGAGGTGAACTTACATGAAGCTTAGACATAAGATCTTGTAACGAAACATTGGCAAAAGTGACTGAAAGGCACGCAACATATGCTACAGCATTCAATGCTATAGCATCCAAACCTGTAGCATCTAATGTTATCGCACTAACACAGAAGAGAAATTACTTAGTGAAAAACAATCCAACTAGTCTTCATCATATAGTTTCCCTTTTTCATTTCTTTGCAACTCAACCTTTATTTTATTATTCTCAAATAGTGTTTTTTACTTTTTCTCACTGATTTACTAAGATTGACTAATAAAAATTAAAAACAATCTCTGTGGGTTCGACCTGTATTTTCTACTGTATTACTTGTGTGACTGTGTATACTTGCACATTTGTAAAAATTCCACACCACTGCTTATTAGCCCAATATGATGATAATGGCGCCGAGCGCGCTATATATTATCTTAGTAGGATTCTTGATGATGTTGAGACTAGATATTCTCCTATTGAGAAGCTTTGTTTGTCCTTGTTTAATGCTTGTACCAAACTTGAATATTATCTCTTACCTAAAGAAGTTTTGGTTGTGTGCAAAGTCGATATTATCAGGTATCTTCTTAATAGGCCCTTCTTACACGGAAGACTTGTCAAGTGGGCCATTAAGTTAAATGCATTTTCCTTCACATACATGCCACTAAGAGCTGTCAAAGGACAAGCCTTGGACGATTTCCTGGCTCAACATCCATGTGTAGAAATACACGACGCCCCAGCCGAGTCTATTAACTATCTGGGCCTAAAACCTTGGGTCCTCATGTTTGATGTATCAAGTACCCAAACCAGGGCAGGCATTGGAGTGGTCATCACCAGCCCTTGTGGTCAAACATGGAGATTCATGGGCAGGATAGGGGATCAAGCCTCCAATAATTAGGCCGAGTATGAAACCTTGATCATGGGACTTGATATCCTGGCCGCCATGAAGGCCCAATAGGTAGAAATCAAGGGGGATTCACAGCTAGTGATCAAACAAATTACTAGGGAATAGAAGTGTTATAACACAAAACTTAAACAATTGCGGGCCTCGGCGCATAACTTTTTGAAGTTGTTCGTCGATGTAGTCATCATGTATGTCCCTAGAAGCGAAAACCAAGAGGCAAACGATTTAGCCCAACAAGCCTCGGGTTACAAAGAGTCAGTGACCGAGGTATTGCAACAAGATGTCTCAGTCCCGGCCGAGGAGGACCCTGCCAATGCTTAGATTGGAGTATTGACAGAGTACCTCCGTAATCCAACGGCTGACACTGATTTCAAGATCAAGAAAATGGCGTTAAAGTATATCTTGATAGGGGACGACCTATATAAAATAAGCGCCAATGGGGTGTTATTACGATGCCTCGAAAGAAAGGATGCGTATATGGTGATGGCGCAGATCCATGCAGGGATTTGTGGTGCACATAGGTCTGACCCCATCATGAAGTGACTGATATACAGACATGGACACTATTGGCCGACAATCACGGCTGATAGCTTCCAATTTGCAAAGGGATGTGAAGCTTGCTGCATGGACCAATCCAAAGGGTGCCTGTGAATGAGCTTCATCCCATTGTCAAACCTTGGCCATTCAGAGGGTGGGCCATGGATCAAATCGGTAAGATATACCCTCTGGAGTCAAAGGGCCACAACTTCATTATTGTGGCCACCGATTACTTCACTAAGTGGGTGGAAGCTACGCCTTTAGCAAGTTTCAATCAGACTGCGGTGATTAGGTTCATAGAAAACCAAATCATATACAGATTTGGCATTCCTGAAACCATCACGTCCGATCAAGGCACAATGTTCACCGGGGAACAAGTGGTGGCCTTTGCCCAAGAATATGGCATCAAGATGAGAAACTCGTTTCCTTATTATGCTCAAGCTAATGGACAAGCAGAGGCTACCAACAAAATCATCATCGAGCTCATCAAAAAGAGCATAGAACATAGAGGACAGGCCTCGACGGTGGCATGGGACCCTTAATGAGGTCCTATGGGAAATGAGTAATTCTAAGTCCACGGCCACAGCGGTGACTCCCTACCGTTTAGTCTATGGGCAGGACGCCGTGTTACCATTGGAAATCAGTGTGGCATCATTAAGGGTGGCTCGGTAACACTCCCTCAGCATAGATGAATGCCAACAAGCCATGTTAATGGAGTTGGACTCGGTGGACGATGACAGGCTGGCTGCCCTTAGTAAAATTGAAATGAATAAAGCCAAAACGGCCCGAGCCTACAACAAACACATCATGTCAAAGAAGTTTGTTGAGGGTGGTCTCGTGTGGAAGGCTATTCTGCCACTTGGGAGGAAAGATCCCCGGTTTGGCAAGTGGTCCCCGAATTGGGATGGGACCTACATTGTAAGTGAAGTATACTATAGTGGGGCATACCGTTTAATTACGTTCGACGGAGAAGAGTTTGAGACAAAAATCAATGGCAAATATCTCAAAGCATATTATCCTACTCTATGGGAAAGTATGCAAGGGAAAGAAAAGTGGTGATTATAAAAAGAAAATTGTCATAGTGGCTCGCCACACACTGGCGGCCTAGTGGAAAAGCAAATCAAGTACGAGGATAGGCTACCTCCTCGTTGCTGCAGAGCCTTCCCCCTCCACGGATTCGGGTTCCTCTTGACCAGAAGAGAGGATGGCTGAATCAGGGGCGACAGTGGATGAGTTTGCCAGACGGAGACGAAGCCTTTCCCAAGAAGCTATTGTATATAGCACTTCGCTTTGACCGCGTTCCTTGTCATAGAGGAAAACCCCTTTTTGAGACTCTAGTTCGCTGATAAGTTGATCTAAAGGCTTACTCTGATTGTATAAACGGGCTTGTTCTGCTGTGACCGAAGCCAATTTCTTGGTCGCCTCTTCCTGCTGAGGACGTAGAGCCTGCAATTCTAAGTGGAGCCCTGTCAGAAGGGACTCAATCTCCTCAATTCGGCGCCTGGTCATCTCCTCCTCGGCTAACACCAATCGGCGTTCTGCTTCCTTCTCGCCATAGGCTAAGAGGTACATCTTCTTCTTTGCCTGTAGGGCGTTCAGACGATCCAGTGCTTGTTGGGCAGCATCCTGAGCAGCGTAGGATGCCGAATAAACCCGAGAAATCTCCGAAAGCCGATAGACTATGTCCCTGAGGGTCTCCCTCCTCTGCATTGACATATCATCCGAGGAAGATAGCCTAAAAGCCAGAGACCGCAGATCTGATAGTTGGGTAGGATCAGTAACAATTCTTCCCCAGAGGGCATCCTCTAGTCTCTGTAATTATTCTCCCGAAGGGGGAACTACCTAAGGTTGACTCTGGGAGGCAAAGTATTGAGCCACCTCTGCTTCAGTCATTGGCTTGGGATCTGCTGAGGAGGAAGAGGAGGAGAGCAGATGGGAGGAGGAGAATGAGCTACAATCAAAAGTGCATCCGGAACTGGGGGATCGGTCGTCTGCAGGAAAAATAACTATGAGAAAAAACTAAGGCACCAGCAAACAAGAAGAAGGAAAACGAGAAAACACCGTACCTTGGATTTCTTAGAGGGACGAGGGGTGTCTTCTGCCACCACAGCAGCCCTCTTGGCCGCTGGTTGCAAAGGAGTATCTGTTGGAGCGCGCCGAGCAGATGATCACCTGAAGGTAAAAGGAGCATCATCATCATCTTCTTCTTCCACATTACGATCAGTAGAAGGCCGTGCGATTACAAGGGAGATGAGGACGAGAAAAGAGAAAAGCAGAGGAGTAAACAATGAATGTACCATGAGGAATAAAGGAGATACCCGTGGATGGTTGAGACGGAGTGGACGACCGCCGAGTGGAAGTTAGGGGCCTAGGTGTTTTCGCAACAATAGAAGGAACAGTGTTGGTGCTGGCTGGTATTGAAGAGGGGGTTGAAGCTGTGCGGGGATGGCTGAGGTATTTGGAGAGATAATCACCAAGAGCCCGAGGGAAGACTAGGTCTTTGACACCAAGCCACCAATTGGTAAAGGCACTGGTCTCCCTTGGACACACCTCGTAGTGCGTCCACACACTCTCATATCAGTAAGCTTATAGTAATTGCCAACTACCATCTTGCACACCTGACCATCCGTTAAACCTTCCCGACGGCAAGGATCATCCAAAAATTGGTAAAGCAGAGGGACATGTTGCATCAACCTAAATTGTTTACAGACAAAGTTGGGGTAATAGTACTCTGCGAGAGCCTTGCTGTAACGGGAGGTAGCCAGATAGCCAATTGGCAAGTCCCTGGCCACCAGAGCGGACCGCCAATAGTCACAAGCGGTGATGTGCTCTGAGAGAGAAAGCTGATCTTCTTTTCTTTGAGGAAAGAAGATCCAGGTAGGACCACACCTCCTGTCTAGCACAGGACACCACGGCATCTTAGCAACGTTCGTCTTCAGGAACTCCTTCATGATTTGAGCCGCAGTCAGCCGATGGCAGGGGATGGCCGAGAGTTGAGGACCCAGGCACTTAGTGGTCAGTGACTTGGGGATAGCCAATCCAACTGATAGAATGTGAGGGAAATAGAGAGTGGCCCACAACTGAAGAAACCACATAGGGTCTTGAATTTTTGAGACTCGGCCGTAGTCCCTAATCTGGTCGAGCATGACTTGGATTCCTCGGTAGAGCTCGCCAAGAAAATAGGGGGCCCGGGCGTAAACTTCCCCACTGGTCATCAAGGCGACGAAGGGCTGCAATTCTTGGTTGACACTGGCAGAGGCAGTGCCATAGAAGAATCTGCAAAAGAAGTACATGAGGAAAGCGGTGTGTTCCTCGTCGGTGATATTGGCGTCAGACTTGGAATTAGCAATCAGAAATTTTGAGTAGACCCATCCAGCATGGACATGGCCTAAGTTCACCTTCCTGGGCAGTCTTGCAGGATAGAGGCATCGGCCAAATGCAGCAGGCCAGTAATGGCGGCCACATCCAGAATGGTGGGGGTGACCTTGCCCCGGCAGAGGTGGTGGGTCGCACTGTGACTCCGCCTGAAAAAACAACGAGGATATCTTGTGGGGAGACCTCAGAGGAAGCGTTCGCCGAAGATGGACCAGAGGAGGAAGAACTCGGTTGACTGTCATCTCTGCCACAACTGTGATCACGATTTTGAGAGTCTGAGTTTGAAGACATGGTGGAAAGAAGTGGTGACAACAATGAAGAGAAAAGGTTTCTGGTTCGGGGAAGAAGAAGATGAGAAGGAGAGTGAAACGTTTCAAGAAAAGTGAACAGTCTTGCGTGGTTGTTGCTATTTATGGTTTTCGTAAGCCTTGGGAACCGTTGCGCCGCCCTATTATCCTGTGCAAAGAGAAACGCAAGTGTCGTCTAACGGAAGGCTAGTCGCTTCAAACGGTCACATCAAGTCATGTCAAGGGATTTTTGCACTATCAGTCACGTCCTCGCGGCCATATGACAGCACAAAAAGGGGGGCAATTGTTAACACCCAAAAACAACTAGGTCGTACGCCGAGGGCTGAGTGAAAAAGGGAGTGAATTATTTAATTATAATACATTAATTATAAAAATTTTATAATATTATTGACCGTAATTAATGTTATAGATTAGTTGTCGCATGACCAAACTTTTCCTCTTTTTCTCTCTTTAGCATAAACTTATCTCTTCTTTTCCGGCCCACTCAAACTATCTTTGGCCAAACCGACCATATATTCTCTATCCTCTCCATTTAAAAAGACCCATGCTTTTCCCACATCCCCTCCTACTCACCAGACACCCCCTAACGTCAAATATTCCAAAAATACCCTTAATTAAGTAGAGGAAGTTTTTACGTAGGATTCGGTTGGGGTCAACCAAATCTATTCGGCTAAGGACAACCGAACGTTATAAAAAAAACCAAGGGGGTGTTGTTCAGCTTTGTTCGTTCGGGGAAGGGAAACCGAAAATTTTTGGCTGACATCAACCGAACACACCTGATACTGCACAGACAGACTGAAAACCAAAAATTTTTCTGTTTAAGTTTCAAATTTCAAATGCAGACTAATGCAGAATAATATTACTAACTCAAATTGGTATTGATTTAAAAAAGTACATAACATATGTAGCGACCGAAAAATCCGGGTGTGGATTCCTCGAAGGTTCAAAAATGAAGCCGTCACCAAATTTTAGTTTAAGGGCAAACATTGGAAAATCCCTTTTGGAATGGATAAGGGTCCTTGAGACCAGATTTGGGTTCGGGAGTCGGTTATGCGTGGGGAAGGTATTAGCACCCCACGACATCCTTCCTAAGGAAGGTTACCTGCTAATTAGTTGTAGAAGCGGAAGTTAATTTTGAAAACATTTATTTTTACCCTTTTATTTTGAATTAAAAAGAAAGAAGAAAATTGATATTTTTTGAATTTAATAAAGGGATTATTTAGGAAAAGACTAAAAAAGGTTTTTTATTAGTGCAATTGACAGATGTGGGCCCCCATCTGCTCCTACGTATCTCTTGGTAGAGAATCAAATCACACGTAGTTCTTGGTAGAAAAAGTTTGTTTGTTGGTGTATTTTATTTAGGGATTTTAGGACTCCTGAGTGATCAGTTCATTTGTCCTAACAGATGACTAATCCGACTGTACAGTTGGCTTAGTCCCCTAATTTGTGAAAATGGAGTTTTTGGAGTTTGGAAAATGGTTTGAAGTGTGTTTGTTTGATTTTATTGGAATAGGGGTTTTAGGATTCCTGAGCCGTACGGCTCATTTATCCTAGAACGCTGACCAATCCGTCTGTACAGACGGCTTAGTCCCCTATTTTGAGAATTTTGATTTGTGGGAAGAAATATGTTGGTGTTAATTTTAAAAAATGTTTATTTTAAATAGGGATTTTAGGGCATGATCCGTAACGGTTCATTAGTGACCTAAAAAGCAGACTAACCCGACCGTACAGTCGACTTAGTCCCCTATTTATATTTTTTGGGAATTAAGTAAATTATTTACGTATTTTATGGGTTTTTTGTAAAAGAAATTAATAAAAACGAAAAGGAGGGTGCAGCAGTAAAATGGGGTGCAGTTTGCAGAAGGGAGTTGTATTATTAAAAACTGGGTGTGAAAAGCAGCAGCCCAGTTTATGGACTGGTCCACGAATTCATGGGCTTTTTCAGGGGGGAGGCGTAATACGAAAATGAGAGGTGTAAGTAGTATTGAGTTAAATGAAAAGACCAAAATGACCCTGGATGTTCACACTATATAAGGCAATCCAAAAAAAACCCTAAACCTAATTCCCTCATTTCTCACGCGGCGCTGTCACCCTAATCCTACTCTCACCTCTTCTCAGCAACCCTAATCCCATTCTCTCTTCTCCTTACCGCCGCCAACAACAAAAGTGGTGAGAGAGGGAGAGTTTGCGAAAATTATGGAGTGAGAGAGAGTTACGGTGAGAGGGAAAGGAAAAATGCGAAGGAGAGAGAGGGAAATGAAAGAGAAGGCCTCGTAGAGAGAAAGGAAGAAGATGGAAGTGGATGCTGACGGTGGGGCTTCGCCGGAGAAGGGGATGACGCGACGGTGACCACGATGACCATGGCGTCAACGCCGGAATAGCAACAGAGAGGAGAGACTGATGCTCGCGGTGGCTATGGCGTTCACTTTGGTGCTGGCGACGAAGGGAGAGGGAGGACGACTGCCGGTCGGCCGTTCCTTGGCCGGTGAAAACGACGACGATGGTTTCGGTGGCTGAATCAGGAGCCTCACGACGGCCTGCGTACTGGGTTCGTGATGAAAGCGAAAGGGTCTTGACGGTGGGTGGTTCGGGTTGCTCTGTTCGCGAGGATGACGGCGAGCGTGGGAGGGAGATGACGGCGCAGGTGCTGGGATCTTGACGGCGGTTTGAGGAGGACGGCCACCGTCTACGGTGGCCGGAGCTAACAGGTACGGATTCGATTCTGATTTGTTCTGTTTTATGTCTCTTTTCCATTTTTTATTTCTGTTTTTGCCTGTTTGGCTCCTGATTCCTTAAAACAACTAAACCCTAATTTTCTATTTGAACTTAACTGCTAATTTCTTTTCTAACACAGATAAGCAAAAACCTAATCTGTTTACAACTAATTTCTGATATTACTTCCTATGCTCGTTTTCTTTTAACATAGGCAGAATCCTAATTTGTTCCTAACTTGAAAATTCTAGACTATTTACAAACCTAGAGATTCTTTTATTTAAACCCTAGCCTATTTACAGTATGGTTTTCACCGGATCCTACATTTCTAATAGAACGAACATAGCTTCAATCTTCGATTTTTGGTTCATACAGCTTTGATCTTGTTATTATTAGGTTTAGTTTCAAATAGCAACTACTATCTATTATGAACTACAACGTGATTAGAATCTAAATAACAAACAAAAAAACGAAAGAAAATGGACACCTACCTCCTTCTCCAGCCTTTGAACCAACCCTTTTGTCTGCTTGCTGCTGCTCCTACTGTTGATTGTTGTTGCTGCTTCTGTTCTGTGTGGCTGTTTCTGGATTTTTTGCGATTAGGACTTCAATGTGAAAACCCTAATCTCTTGGTTCTGAACCTGTGTGTCTGAATTATTTTGTTTATATAGGCCAATTGTTGGGGTTTTGGCAATTAATTTCTGATTCTCCTTGATTTTGTTTTCCTATTTCAGGTTTGGGCCTAGAGTTGAAAACTTGCTCACCAAGTTGCTGAATTAGGGTTGAGAAGGCTTGTTCACCAAGGAGAGCAAGAAAGAAGAGAGGCGCAACTGCTGTCTTTTTCTCATTTTTTTGGTAATTTTCGTTTTTTCTTATTTTTTTTGTATTTTTGGTTATTATTTTGTATTTTTTTAGATTTTTGGACAATTGTAATATTATTTTTTGTAATTCTGATTTTATTTAATATATATATTTTTTATGGCTTTTTGATCAAAGGACTAAATTAGGCCCAAAATACCAATCATAGGCCCATTTGGACAAAATGACTAAAATAAGGCCCAATTAGAACAATTTTCTAAAATCGGGTCCAATTTAGACAAATTACTATCATAGGTCCAATAGCCACATAGGCCCAATTAGGCAAATGACTAAAACACTAGACATAAGCCCATTTATTATTAAAAAAAATCTGGTATAAAACACTAAGCGTAAGCCCAATTAGGCAAGCTAACAAAAACAGGCCCAAAAGGTTGGACATAGGCCCAATTGGACAATTTGGTCCGACTTTAAACAAAACAGCGCTTGAAATGCTATAGGTTTGTGACACGGGGCTAAAGCGATTATGATAATAAGACCGGGCAAAATTAGGGTATAACAGCTGCCCCTCTTTATTTATATTTTACTAGAAAAGGTGAACAGTGTTCAGATTTTCGTAGTAGAAATACAAATGAAGATAGATTAGACGCTAATTTTGTCCGCTTAGGGGGAAGATGAGTTTAGGGAAACGAGGGACGATTAACACTTGGCGTGTTAACGGAGAACAATAAAGAAATGATCGCTGGGGATCTGGAGGAGCCTTGGGGCTCTAGAAGAGCATTTGGACTCTAAGGGAGCACTGGGGCTCCAAGGGGTTGCCTAAACCCTAAAGGACCAATTGGGGTCCGAAGGTGCACTAGGGCTTTGAAGGACCACTGGGGGTCCAAAAGAGCACAAACTAGTAATGGTACTAGTAAAATGGTATGCTCGGGGGTGGCCTTTTTCGAGCGGCCGGAGGGGCAAGATCAGGTCGTTGACCTAATTTGCTCACCTCCAAGGACGTCCACCATGTCTTAGGCTGACACAGCTAGTCTGATGGACCTGGGGTCGGATGATCTGTCGTGCTCAGTGGCGACATAGTGATCTTGAGGGTAGAGTTCGAAGTCGTTGCTTTGACATACTGGGTCGAACTGAACTGATGGACCTGGGGTCGGATGATCCGTTGGTTGCTCGATAACGTGACGTGCGATCTAGAATGAATGACCATTGGAGGTCTAAATTAAGACAGCGCTGGGGCTGCGAGGGACTGCTGGGAGTCCGAGACTCTGAATTGTGATATGAAACCAGTGGTTGGAGCAATGACTTTGAGGGGACCAATTATTGGGATTGACACATGGTGTACTTGTCTAGAATCTAACTAATGAATGCATTTACCTGAGAAGGGAAAAGCTATCTATATTTGGCATGTCTAAAAATGCGATGAATGATGCATGCGTGTAATATAGGTGTGTGAAATGGTAGGTGTCCGATGGGATGAATGAAACGTAGGTGAATGATTAATGGAATGATTTATGCTATGTGGATGATTTTTCTTTTGGCTTTTCTTCTTTTTATTTTTTTTTGCCCCCTTTTTTTATCGGTCTTTTTTGCTTTTCTTTTTGGGCCTCTTTTTTTGCTGGTCCTTCAACTCGCAGGACTTCCGGCATGAGGCTATCAAGTGGATTCGTACTGCTAAGTCAATTGCGCATGACTGGGACTTATCATTTGAGATGATCGCGCATTTATTGCTCTATTCCCGCGGTTCCTTTCTTCCTTATAGGTATTTTAATGAAAGACTATATCTCTTCTGTGATTCTCGGAAATTTCGTAATGATTGTAATGCTTTTGATTATGCCACATGTTTCACAATCCAGTATCAATTATCACAAAACATCATTTCGAAAATAGACGGAAGTAAAAAGAAAGGAAAGTGTTTGACATTGGAGGCCAAATGTGCAGAAGGCACACTGACTTAAGATTACGTCAGGAATTTTATTGAAAGAATAGGAAAGCTGAAATACTAAGCAGACTTCTCGATAGTTAGTGTCTGTTGAGCCCGAAAAAGTCCCTGAGGGAATCTTTCTTCGTTTACAACTTTTTTAAAAAATCAATGAAGTCGCCACCAATATTTTTTTATAAGGGAAATATTGAAGAAAACCTTTTTGGAAAACGAATGGCCTTTTAGAAACTGGAAAATTTGGGTTCGGGGGTCGGTTAGGCATGGGGAAGGTATTAGCACCCCACGTCTCCTTTCTATCGAAAGGGAACCTTTAATTAAACGTGTGGTTTTAAGTGTTGATTTGGAAAATACTTAAATTTGCCCCTTTTTCGAAGAGAGAATGAAAAGACTTAATGAAAATTTTTATTTTTGGCGCTTGACGAGAGTTAGCCTCTCGCTCCTACGTATCTCCTGGTGCGATGGAAAATTCAAAGCTACGTAGTTCTTGTTTGTCCTGAAAAGGGTTTTTGTTTTTTAATCTTTTTGGAGTTTTTCGCAAAGGGATTGAGCGTTCGTAGTGACCAAACAACAACGGTTTAGAGTGGTCGCACTACTAACTCTTATGAAAATGAATTATCATTAACGACCAAACGGCAACGGCGCGAGTGATGATTAATGATAATCGGTTTTTATTTTGAGCATTGAAAAGGTTTTCGCAATTGAAGGAGAGCGTTTGTGAGGACCAAACAACAACGGTTTAGAGTGGTCGCACTACTAACTCTTACGAAAACGAATTATCATTAACGACCAAACGGCAACGACGCGAGTGATGATTAATGATAATCGGTTTTTATTTGGAGCATTGAAAAGGTTTTCGCAATTGAAGGAGAGCGTTTGTGAGGACCAAACAACAACGGTTTAGAGTGGCCACACTACTAGCTCCCACAGGAATGAAATCATCACCCACAATCAAACGGCAACGGCGCGAGTGATCATTAGTGATGATTAGTTTTGATTTCGACGTTTGAAAAGATTTGTTTTTGAAAAGTGTCTTCATTGGTTTTAATTGGAGAGAACGTCGTGATGAAAGGAATTTGCAATTGGATTGATTTTCGTTCGGGGAAACATTTATCCATCATTGGGAAAAAAGGTTTGTGAAAAAAAATAAATAAATAAGTTTATTTAGGGGAAAAGAAAGAAAATTTAAAAAGAAAGATAGGGGGTGAAATAGTAAAATGGGGGGTGCAAATAAAAGGAGGGTTGTATTATTAAAACTGGGGGTGCAAATAGTGAGCCCAGCTCGTTTTTGGTGAGCTGGGCTGCGTTTCAAAAAAAACCCATGGGCTTCAGAAGGGGGCGTACGAAGTAAACAGGGGGGTGTTAATAAGAATCTGAAAAAAAATAAAAACGTGAAAAGACCAAACTGCCCTTAGGTTCATACTATAAATACCTAGACCTAAAAAGAGAAACCCTAATTTCTCACTTTCCCCTCCACGGCGCCTCCACAACCTAAAATGTCAAACCCTAAAATTTCCTCTCTCTCTCTCTCTCTCCTTGCAGCGGCCGGCCCCCACCCATTTCTAACCCTAAAAATTCCTTCTCTCTCTCTTTGCCTCCTCCGTCTCCTCTCATCTCTCAACCGTAGCCTCTCTCTCTCCATGCGCCGCGTACACCTCCCTCTCCTTCCCCTAGCTTCGATCTTTCTCTCAAACTCAACTCCGCCTCGCCCTCTCTCCCTCTCCACGGCGCTGTGTTCACTCTTCTCTCCCTCCACCACTGAACTCTCTCAAACGGCGCAAAGTTTCCCCTCCCTAGCCATAGATCTACCTTTCCCTTCTACGGCACCGATGACAAAAAATGGGTAGAGAAGAGTGGATGTGGTTCGTGGTAGCGGTGCGGTGGTTGATGGTGGTTTGGTTTGCGAAGGTGTGGGCGGTGACTGTGAGAGGAGGGGGAAACGAGGACGGTGGTTCCGTGGTGGCTGTTCGTGTGGGTGGTTTTGGTGCGGTTGGGGAGATGGATCGGTCGTAGGGGTGTTTCGGTTGTGGGAGGTGAGGGGGTGCTGTAAGTGGAGTACGGCGGTGGTGCGGTGGTTGATGGTGGCGCGTTGGCTCGGTGGTTGTCGCGAAGGGAGGGGGTGGTCTGATGGTTGGTGTAGGTGGCTGACTTGTGATATGGTGGTTTGGGGCCTACACGGTGGTTCTGTGGGTGGTTAACGGTGAGGCTACGGTGGTGGCCACCGCAAGCGGTGGCCGGAGGTAAAATGTTTCCACTCTCTCTTATTCTACTGTTCTGGTTTACTGTTTTGGTTCATAAAAAAAAAACCTCCTCCTTTTTTTGTTTCGAAAAAAAAAAAATTTCCTCAAAACCTTCTCTTATTCTACTGTTTACTGCTCTGGTTTGCTGTTTGATTGATTAGTCTATTTACAGCTCTGTTTCCTCAAAAATAACAGTGTATGTATACATGTATGCATATATATATATATACTTTGAGAAGAGAAAAACTTTATTGCAGCATGATACAAGAACCGGAACCTAAGCTAAACACATCAGTGAAATTCTTTAAAACTATACTATATCATCTATATAACATGAGTAGAGAACAAGTAAATTGGGGGACACGAAAATGACTGAATAAATTTGGGAACTAACCTAGCTCCAAAAAGAAGACTGCTTCTTTCTTTAGAATATGATTTCTCCCAATTATTTTGTATGCTTCAGTTACTGTGTGTGTATCTGGCTGTGTGTATGTTGCTATGTTTGCTGTGTGTATATGCCCTCTGTGTTCCTATGATCTCCTGTAATACTGGCTTCTGTACATTGTATTTATAGGCAAAGGATTGTGGTGTAGGTGTGGTATGCTAATGCATGGGATCAAAACTCATAGGAGACCAAGCTGTTGGCAGCAGGGGTGGAGCAGTGAAGGAGCAGCAAGGATGGCAGCAGGGCTGCTGCCACTGCAGCAGTGTTTTTGCTGAAAATGGAAAAAAGCCAAGAGGCAAGGAGAAGGGACCTCCAACCCCATTCTCAAATTGCAATCTTGTTGCAACCCCAGCAGGCTGCGCCCTGCTTTTTGTTATTTTTGCTTTTTTTCAATTTAATTTTTTTGTAACAAAGAGTCGACTCTTTTTTGTACTATTCTGCCCTTATTTAATTTTTGTTTATATATGTAACAAAACCAATAGAAGGGACAGCTGAATAAAAATTCTTTTTATTTTACTATTACTATTTATTATTATTATTTTTTTTATTTTTCTTCATGATAATAAAAGCGGTAAAAACAACGCGCACCGACGCGACGACCCACATGACTCGGAACGAAACGCGCATTCGCCTTAAGACTAGGGACACGTACGCGATTTGAATACGCACGCGCGCACGTTTTTAAAACCGATTTCATTCTATTCTCACTTTTCTAAAAACGGTAAAAATAAACGCGCACTGACACAATCACTCACACGACTCGAGACGAAACGTGCGCTCGCGTTATTTATTATTATTTTTATTATTTAATTATGGATTCTTTTTTCCTTTTTTTTTTTGAAAACAACGAGCGCCAAACAAAATCGTTGCACGAGAGTGCCAAATACACCCGCATTTAGAACAATATGCGAAGCGATGAAATTTTTGGGATTTTTCAATTAGGCGGACAAAATTGGGGTATTACAGTGTCCTTGAAGTAACGGTGCCGGCCACCCATGTTCACGACCTTGATCACTCATCATCCGACTTCTGGAAGTGTTGATTGCCTCAATGTTTGTTTAGTCCAACTTCCTGACCCTTAATTTTGCCTGGATTGTCCCTTTTGGATTTTCAATCCACCAGGTCGCTCTAACTTTTGCCTAGGTCGCCCTTTTGGGTTTTCAACCTAGCGAGCTTATTTTGGCTTGGCTCATCTTTCTCATTTTTCTATATTTCCTTTTTAGGCAGCGTTCACCGGGAGTGGGAATTCTTCCCCATCCATTTTTGTGAGAATTTAGGTTCTTTCAGAGAATGATTAGGTCATTTATAGTTCGAGGTCCATCTCCTGTGGGAATCCTTTTGGGTATGACTTTCTTGGGCACCAAGTCTCCTTAAAATTGTTGAGGACGGATCTGCTTTTGTTAAGCTTTCTTTGTTATTTTATGGTATGACATAAGACAACCATTCTTTTGTTTGGTGAGGTTTAATGGAAGTACTACTCCCATCGTACGGGGTTGCCCCTGTTGAAGTATGAACTAGGTCTGATCTCCACGTGAGGTGAAATGTCACTATCATACCTGATATTCTTCACTTGTTGTTGCAACTGCCCCATTTGTTTTTTGGGAGGTATGGGATGGGATCATGATGCTCGACTTGGAGTCCTTACATAGTCCTTTCACCATTGTCTGTGATGATTTTTTTAGGAAAGCCGTAACGGCTGACCAAATTTCTGGACAATCACGGATTTGTTACACCAGTGGGCGTCTTATGTCAGACAAGGTGATGTAAGCGAACTTTCTTGATTTGCTATCCTTTGGGTGTGATGTTAATTTTAACACCTTTTGGTCTTCTTCTGTGCCCAAGTTGATCATTTCGTTTGATTCCACGCGAGGATGGGTTACTTTATCCTTTTGTTCCGTTATTATCATTACTTCTGGAAGAGTTTCCCAGTTATCTTCAACATATTCCTTGGTTTGATTAATGAGGCGGTCAAAGTTATGACATGAATTACCGACGTTGTTATTTTCAAGGACAAGTTATTTAAGTCTGGATTAGTAGAAATTGAAGAAGGATAAAAGAAAAAGTAAAGCGAGGAAATGAGAAAAGAGGAATTTATTGGAGAATTCAAAATGCTATTTTATTAATATTGATACCGGAAAGAAACATGCATGCCCTTACTGAAATGTCCTAAGGCTTGTTGCACCCCGAAAAATCCCTGGTGAGGGTTTCTCAATGTACAACGTGGAAAATTTTTGGAGCCGCCACCAATATTTTAATTTTAAGACCAAAACATTAAAAAAAGGTCTTTTGGACAAGGCGGATGGTCTTTTGAAAACTAGAGATATAGGTTCGGGGGTCGATTACGTGTGAGGAAGGTGTTAGCACCGCGCACGTCCTTTCTACCAAAAGGGAACCTCTAACTAAATGTGTGGTTTTAACGTTTGATTTGAAAAATATCTAGGTTTGCCTATTTATTTGAAGAATGAATGGAAAAACTTAACAAAAATTTTATTTTTTTGGCGAGAAGGGGGAAAAAAGGGGTTTTTAGAAAAAGTGCTTGACGGGACATGGCCCGCTCCTACGTATCTCCCGGTGCGATGGAGAATTCAAAGCTACGTAGTTCTTGGTTGTCTTTTTGAAAAGTTTTTGTTTTTTTTTTATCTTTTTTGGTGAGTTTTTGAAATAGGACGAGAATTAGTGAATGATTAAACTAGCAGAGGCTATGATGAATCACTACTAAATACTCGAAAAAAGAGAGTCGTACCGCTAGTCAAACGAACAAAGGCTCTGATGGACTAATGGTAACAACTCGTTTTTATTATCTTTTTTGAAAGTGATTTTCGAAAGAGATTGATTTGCACGATGATCAAACTAACAAAGGTTATGATGGATCATCGTTTATTATTCTTATGAAAAAAGGACATTGCCACTAATAGCTAAACGAACAAAGGCTCTGATGAGCTACTAGCAACAATGGGTTTGAAAATGATTCTTTTTGTTAGTTTTAAGAAAATGATTTGTTCATGGTTGCGAAAAGGATTTTTATTCGTTGCGCTTGACGAGAACGTGACTCGCTCCTACGTATCCCAAATGGGAATCAAAGCGACGTAGTTCTAACGAAAATGTTTTTGAAAGGGTTTGGAAGGGGAAGAGCTTTCATAATGATCAAGCAAGCAAAGGCTTGGAGCGATCATTACTAATAACCCTTGATGGCGTTCATGACAATCAAACAAGCCAAGGCTTTGAGTGATAGTCACTAATAACTCGCATTAATTGGAAAAGAGTTTGAAAGATTTTTGGAAAAAAGGGTGAAGTTATTATCAATGATTGGTTACAAAGTTCAAACACATTCAATAATCACGGAATCATGCATATGTTGAACATTAATCAAAACTAAACATGCCAATATGATCAAAAGACCCACTTATCAGGGATGCAAGGTAAAGTTCTCAAAGCAAGTATGTGTGTGTGTAGGAAGGAGTGTATTTACCCTAATGACTCTATGCTACAACAGGCATGTAGACTTACGTCTTCATTAGGAGGTCATACACATGGATGGAATGGCATATTGAATCAAGAAATTTATAATGCATCAAAAACAAGCAAGCAATTGATCATAGGCATAGAATGATCTTAATTAAACTAAGGAACGTATGAGCAACGATTTCTCAATAACATGAACAAAAGGGGAAATTGCATCAAGGCTAAGGTAAGCCTATCCTTTGCATTCATGAATAAGTGCCCAAAGGCTAGTAACGCAATCAAAGAGGATGGAGCATCAAGGTTTTGGGTAACCTATCCTTTGCAATACCCCATGGACCTTAAACCATAAACCTAACTATCTCATCTATTATTCATCAAGAAATTAAAAGGGGAAGGTTGAATCATCTAAAACCATCTTCACCACTTAGAACATGATGCACTAGGCATAAGTGGGAATCATATGATTCATCATCAACAATGGACAATAATATACAAGAACAAGTAAATAGACACTAAAGCTAAGTTAAATCACATAGGGCAATTTTGGCACGGATCACAATAATTAAATAATAACAAATGTAAAGACAGAAATAGCTCTAATGAAGGCAGATATTACAACTTGAAGAATGCAACCCCAACTAACTCTTAACAAAAGATCAGCTCTGACGGACCAACGGAACGAAGAGAGCACAAATAAAATATAGAAGAGTTTTTCTGAAAAGATGAGATTTGCGAAATTGGGTTCCCTCAAATGAGATTTGGTGCGCCTATTTATAGGAAAAACCAAGTTGATCTATTTTAGGAAATAGGTTAATCGATTATGTTGAAAAACACTTGGTATGCATAATCGATTAGGTGCCTTGGATTTCAGATTCAATAATCGATTAGGTGCCTTGGATAATCGATTAGGCACTTTCCAAAACCATAAGAAACTTTCCAAAATAGGTGATAATCGATTATGGTGTGTAGTTAAAAGGATGGATAATCGATTATGCCTCTGAACACTTTTCAGGAGGATAATCGATTATAGTCCTGTGATAATCGATTATGGTCTTTTCAAATATGTTGATACTTTCCAAATTAGGTGAAATAATCGATTATAGTTATGTTAAAAATATGGCATAATCGATTAGTTGCTTCCTTAGATCTTACTAATCGATTATGTGCTTCAATTACACAAGGAGGTAATCGATTATTGGCTTCACAAAATTCATGGATAATTTCCTTATTTAGATGAGTAATCGATTATGACCTGTAAGGAAAGGAGTGAATAATCGATTATGCTCCTGACTGAAAGGAGTGGAATAATCGATTATTTGCTTGAAGGAAGGATATGATGTAATCGATTGAGTGGCTTCCTAAAAACATGGATAACTTCCTTATTCATCAAGAATATATTATATGCATGATAAAATCGATTTTATACTTCATAACACATGTGCTTGTCCAATTTTATCTTGCATGCATGAGGTTTATTGAAAAATATTTTCATGCAAAATTATTTTTATAAATCCTTTTGTGAAAAATGATCAAAATGCCCTTTTTGACGCTAAAACCCTAATTTCCCCAAAAAGTGCATTCTAACCCTAAAAATGATTTCAAAAACTTTGGAGCGGTTTCTAGGACCCAAAATGCAATGCATAATTTATATATTTTTTTTGTGTGGAAAATTAGGGTTTGGACCTAAGCCGGACAAAATTGGGGTATGACAGCTGCCCCTCTTTGTCTGAATTTTAACGAGGAATATGAATTGGCCGAAACATATTCCAAGGCAAAATGAAGATAAAGAATTCAGAAATTATACCGATTTTGTCTACTTGGGGAAACCCGAATTTTCCTCTTTTTCTTTTTCTATTTTTTTTTAATAGATGGGCTTGAGAACAAACGGGGAACGGTTAACACTTGGCGCATTAACCGAGAGAGAAAATGACGGACCACTCGGGATCTGAAGGAGCACTAAGGCTCTGAAGGACCACTCAGGGTCTGAAGGAGCACTAAGGCTCTGAAGGACCATTCAGGGTCTGAAGGAGCACTAAGGCTCTGAAGGACCACTCAGGGTCTGAAGGAGCACTAAGGCTCTGAAGGATCACTCAGGGTCTGAAGGAGCACTAAGGCTCTGAAGGACCACTCAGGGTCTGGAAGGCTGCCTAGGCCTTAATTGAAGGACCATCGTGGTCTGAAGGAGCGCTACTAGCTATGGTACTAGTAAAGCGGTCTGAGGGGGGGCCTTTGTATTCAAGCGGCCATGATGGGTCAAGATCAGATCCGGAACTGATATGTTGACCATGAAGGACGTCCACTGTGTCTTAGGCTGACACAACTAGTCTGAAGGACCACTTGGGGTCTGAAGGACTTACCCGCAGCTCAAATACGAGGTGAAGTCTGCTTTTGAAGGGACACTTGGGTCCTGAAGGGATTCGCAAATCCCGTTGATTGATTGATTGAAATGGTCAATGCTGCTGCACTGAATTGATGTACCTGCATACGTCAGTTGATGCAAGGAATAGTGCATGGAGTATGGGTGTATGTTATGCAAGGGCATGTTATGCATGTGCATGCAATGCTATGATTTTGGCGTGATGATGAATGTGGTGAAATGCTATTCCTGATTCTTCATCTCTTTTGTCAGCTTTCTCCTTTCTGACTATTTTCTTTTCTTGGTTTTTTCTTTGACCAGCTTTCTTTTTTCTGATCATTTGTTTTTTTTCTTTTGCTCTTTGCTCTTTTGGCTTATTCCTTTTGCTGGTTCGACCAACCCGCGACAAGACTGAGGGACCGATTAGAATTGTGGTGGCGTATAAGCCCAGTGTCGATTGTCTTGTAATTTGCCATCTGAAATGGCCTATAAGTGCAATTATTTCCTTGTAAGCTTAATTTCCCTGAGAAGTTGCTTCCTTCCCATAACTTTTAAAAATTTCGCAATGATTGTGATGCTCTATGATTTATGCACATGTTTTACAGGTCAGTGTTACCATCATCATAAAACGTTTATTTGAGCAGAAAAAGCAGGGAAATAGAAAAACAAACAGACGTGAGAAAGAGTGAACTTTATTGATGTAGAAATCGGTCGCACAAGAAGTTACGCCAACTGTTCAATACATTTGAAAGTTTTAAACTACAAAAAGACACGAAAAAGAGAGGAGCTGATTTCTGACTGTCCGTCTCTGTGGAACAGTGCTAAACATTTATGTCCCTGACCTTGATCACCCCCTCATCCAAGTCTTCAGGGGAGTTTTATGCCTTTCTTTACTTTTCATGCCCAAGCTTTCCGACCCTAATTTTTGCCTGGATCGCCCTTTGCGGGTTTTCAATCCACCGGGTCGCTCTGATTTTGCCTAGGCCGCCCTTTGTGGGTTTTCAACCTAGCGAGCTAATTCTTACTGGGCTTGTCTTTCTCTTTTTTCTTCTATTTCTTTCAGGCATAATACTTCTTCACTTGATCGGAATTGACGGGGTTCCTTAAATCTTCTCCGTCCATGTTCGTGAGTATCAGCGCTCCTCCGGAGAAGGCTTTCTTGACTATGTGCGGGCCCTCATAGGTAGGAGTCCATTTTCCACGGGGATCACTTTGAATAGGCAGGATCTTCTTGAGCACTAGGTCTCCCTCATTGAATCCTCGGGGACGAACTTTCTTGTCGAAAGCGGTTTTCATCCTTTGCTGGTATAGCTGCCCATGACACAAGGCTGTGATTCTCTTCTCCTCAATGAGATTTAGCTGATCTAGGCGAGCTTGTACCCACTCTGCTTCTTCCAGCTTAGTTTCCATTAGTACCCGCAGGGAGGGTATTTCGACCACGATAGGGAGGACTGCTTCTAACCCGTATACCAAAGAGAAAGGGGTTGCCCCGGTCGATGTACGCACTGAAGTACGATAGCCGTGTAGAGCGAAAGGAAGCATCTCGTGCCAATCTTTGTACGTGACCACCATTTTTTGCACTATCTTCTTGATGTTTTTGTTAGCCGCTTCGACTGCCCCATTCATCTTGGGCCGATAGGGGGAAGAATTATGATGCTGGATTTTGAACTCTGCGCACAGGTCTTTCATCATTTTGCTGTTCAGGTTGCTGCCGTTATCAGTGATGATCTTGTTAGGAAGACCATAACGGCAAATCAAGTCTTTCTTCACAAACTTGGCAACCACTGAACTGGTTACACTGGAGTAGGAAGCAGCTTCGACCCACTTAGTGAAATAATCGATTGCAACCAGAATGAAACGATGTCCATTTGATGCTTTAGGCTCTATAAGGCCAATGACGTCCATGCCCCACATTGAGAACGGCCAAGATGCAGTCATGACATTTAGAGAGGCAGGTGGCACATGAATGTGATCAGCGTAGATTTGGCACTTGTGGCACTTGTGGCACTTTCGGACGAAGCTGTAGCAGTCACCTTCCATCTGCAACCATTAATAGCCGGCTCTCAAGATTTTTCTTGCCATGGTGTGCCCACTGGAATGAACCCCAAACGACCCTTTGTAACACCCCTTTTTCTACCCATTAATTTATTTGCGTAAAATCGGAGTTTTCAAATTTTAAATACACCACAAGGGATGTCACACTTACTTCGTTAAACATCACGCGCCAAATTACTCGCTTTTCGAAAACAGTCTTAGAATACTTACAAAACGTCATTTGTAAATTAAAATACAACCTGACAGTGGAAAATCCAACAAGTTTAATCATAATAGGCATTGCAACCAGGCAAGGCTTACAATACTAAAATCCAACAACAATAACAATCATAAGTAACTTAAACAACCTCATCCCCCCCTAGTGTTACATAATTAGAGCAGACGGCCCGACTCAGCTAGTGAAGATACCTAAGCTTTCACTCGAGATCACCTGCACGTTACCGCATAGGGGTAACATTCAAACAGAAGGGGTGAGTTCATCTAACAATATAATAAAGCTTATGATGAGCACTATGCTAGAGTTATGACACTATATAAACCACATCACGACACATCAAGTCAGTCATCAATATTAATCACCACAACAAATCATCGCAATGCCAGCTATATAAACCACATCACAAACATCAATTCAATCACTACAAAAGCTCATCACAATGTCATGTAAGTATATGAAGTGCAACCCACTCGCGGGCATATGCATGAGGTACCTTTCACAAACGTCGCTTAGTGTAACGCCCCAAAATAATTTAATTATTTATTTAATTAAGTTATTTAAGGCTTACAATATTTATTTAATTTAATTAAATAATTCAAGGTTTAATTATTTTATTTTGTTTATTAGGAGGTGTTGTCACAGATTGAGTGGTGCGGGCAAGGGCCCGTGATCCACAATTAGGCCCGTGGCCCATTTCCTTGTCAAGTATTCGACTTCCAAGGGGGTCTAGGGGTTAGTTTGCATTTTGTTACTCTATTGGAAAAATAAGAAAAGAAGCGAAAAAGAGAGAGAGTGAGAAGAGGAGGGTTGCGAAAGGAAGAGGAGAAGAAGAAGAGAAGGCGAAGCACTTAGGAAAGAGGAGGAGGCTCGTCGGTGACTTGCATTCTTCCCTTGGAGCTTGGCTAGCAATTCGACTTCCATAAGGTTAGGGGGTCCTCTTTTTGTGCTTAATAATCTATGCGAATTGTGATTGCTTAGGGTTAGGGTTCTAGGTTAGTTCTATGAATGATTTGTGATGCTAATGATAAATTCATAATATTGTGATGCTTGATGATTGAATTGCTATGTTGAAAATCGCATGATTGATGATGAATTGTTGCTAAATGCGAATTGGAGACCATATGTTTGAATATATGATTGTTTGGTGCTTACTTGGTGAAATTGAGAATCATGGTGACATTTGAATCATATACATATAATTGAGTATTTGGTGATTTTAAATTGGCGATTGAAAATAGAAAATTCTGTTTTTAGAAGCTCCTAGGCGCCTTGGGCGCCATATGTGTGTTGTTGAAATTCTGTGTTGTGCGCCATAGTCATGGGCGCCAAGTGCCCAGCAGTGTGCTGCGCCAGTTTTCCAGAATTCTGTTGCCCTGTGTTGCCAATCTGTGTCACTGTGTTGCTGTGCCTGTTGCCCCTGTGTTGCCATTCTGTGTCACTGTGCTGCCAGTTTTGGGCGCTTGTTGCTTGAGTCATGGGCGCCAAGGGCCCCAATGTCTTGGTGATAGTTTTGTAAAAATTGTTTTTAGGTTTTCATATTCAGGTAAAATGGCTCATGAAAAATGATTTTGGGCAACAAAAGAGTTGAGTTTCGTATTTTCACTAGGTGCCTAGTGCATGGGCGCCAAAAATGATGTTTAGTTTTTGGTGAAATTTTTATTGGGTCTTCATGTTCTGGGCAATTGGCTCGTGTAAAATCAAATTCGAAGAAAAATGAGTTTTGTTGCATCATGGCCTTAGGCGCCTAGTGCCTGGGCGCCGTGTGCTGTGCTGGGCGCAATGCGCCTGTGCGCGCACTGTTTCCTGGGCGCCTAGCGCCTGTGCGCGTGTTGTTCCTGGGCGCCAAGCGCCTATGCGCCTGTGCGTGTTGCCTCTCCTGGGCGCCAAGCGCCTATGCGCCTGTGCGTGTTGCCTCTCCTGGGCGCCAGCGCCCATGCGCCAATTTTTTTGTGTTGCTCCTGGGCGCCCAGCGCCTTGCGCCATGTTCTGTGTTGCCCCTGGGCGCCCAGCGCCCATGCGCCAGTTTCCTGGATGTCTAAATATTTTTCCTATTTTGTTTTTAACGTAACTTTTGACTCGGTTATCCAAATTTAACGGTTCAAAATGCGTTTCGAAGATAATTTCAGTGTCTATCCAATGGTCTCAATTTTATGCAAAAATAAATTATTTTACTGGTGTTTCTGGGCTGATGGTGTTCAAGTGTCCAAATGACTATTTTTACCCACTTTCCCCATGTCGTGTCAATGTCCTAAGTTGGTCGATTTGAATTGGTGTTGGTGTGAGTGGTGAGCTGAATTGGTGAGTGTGATGAGGTGAGATTGGTGAGCAGAGGCTTCGGCCTAATTTTAATTTGGTGAGTTGATTAATGTACTTTGGTGATATTATGAATTTAAAATGGTGAATTGATTGGACTTGGTGTGTTGTGATGCATTCTCATAGCATCTCATGAAACATGTGCATTATTGGTGAGCAGAGGCTACGACCTAATTTAATTTGGTGAGCAGAGGCTACGGCCTATTTGTATTTGGTGACGGATCCGACATGCATGTACCCGTGGAGTTTGGGTTGCATTACATGCATAATCATATATTGTATAGTGCTGTTTGGAAATTGAATGCTGATGTGATTGTTCCCATTGTTGTGAATTGGTGTGCCTGGTTTCCTTTTCCTATGCAGTGCTTAATTCCCATATGTTATTAATTATGAAAAGAGACTCACCCTACTGCTTTTATGTTGCTTCTTATGTCGGCAACGTGCAGGTAATAACGAGTGAAGGATTCCTTTATGCCTTCGTCTGGTAGGAAGTGTCACGCTCTGATACGTAGCACCAGGGGGGGGTGTCCTATGTTTATGCATTATTTCTTAAAACTGTTAGATTTTGTTGGTGATGTATTGGTTTTAAATTTTTTTCGAACTCATTATTATTCCGCTGCTGGTGGTGATTGGATTTAGTTGATGCGAACTAAACTTTTCTTATGGTGTTATGTATCTTGATTTTTATGGAGTAAGTGTAGCACTCACTTTAATTGTTTTCAAAAAAAAAAAAAAAGAAACTCTGATTTTATTAAAAAGTAAGGTTATTAAAAAGGGGTGTTACATTAGTGGTATCAGAGCAGTTCGGTCTGTCCGGCCGGTAGTCGAGTCGTCGTGTTGAGTAACATTGAGTTTGTTACTCGTTTCTGAATTCTGTTTTCTGTTGCAGTGCTAGAATGGCCAGACGGGATGATGCTGCGCTTGCTGCTGCCTTGCAGGCTATAGCCGGGACGATGGGTAATATACCCGGTGTTGTTAATGACGGGACGCGCAATTTGGCTACGTTCCAGAGAGAGAATCCACCTGTCTTTAAGGGCAAGTATAATCCAGATGGTGCTCTGGCATGGCTGAAAGAGATTGAAAGGATATTTCGGGTCATGGATTGTGATGACGCGCAGAAGGTCAGGTATGGTACCCATACGCTGGCAGAGGAAGCTGATGATTGGTGGATGGAGGTGAGGCAGAGATTAGAAACTGCTAATGAAGAGATAACTTGGGTTGTTTTCCGTAGAGAGTTCTTGCGTAAGTATTTTCCTGAAGATGTGAGGGGTAAGAAAGAAATAGAATTCCTTGAGCTGAAGCAAGGAAGCATGTCAGTGACAGAGTATGCTGCCAAGTTCACTGAATTGGCTAAGTTTTATCCCCATTATGCTGATGCTGATTCTGAGTTCTCAAAGTGTATTAAGTTTGAGAATGGACTGAGGGCTGATATCAAGAAAGCTGTAGGGTACCAGAAGATTCGGGTATTCGCTGATTTGATCGACAGTTGCAGGATATATGAGGATGATAGTAATGCTCACTCCAAGGTCATGAGAGATTTGAGGGGTAAATTTCAGAATCGGGGTAAGCCATATGAGGTTCCAGCTGGTAAGGGTAAGCAGAGGTATGCTGATAATAAGAAAACAAGTGGGGGAGATGCCCCTGCGAAGGTTGTGTGCTACACGTGTGGCAAGCCGGGTCACAAGAGTTTTGACTGCTCGGATAATAAATGTTTCAAGTGCGGTAAAGAAGGTCATCTGCCTGCAAAATGTGAGAAAAGGGATGTGGTGTGCTACAATTGCGGGGAATCAGGTCATATTAGTACTAAGTGTACTAAGCCGAAGAAAGAGAAGTCCCATGGAAAAGTGTTTGCTCTCGCAGGATCAGAGGATACTAATGAGATTAGAGGTACATGTTTTATTAATGGTATTCCTTTGATTGCTATTATTGATACTGGTGCTACGCATTCATTTATTGCTGCTTTGTGTGCTGAGAAATTGGACCTTGTTTTATCTTCTATGATGAGGGAGATGGTTATTGACACTCCAGCTAAGGGTTCAGTAACTACCTCTCTTGTGTGTGCTAAGTGCCCTCTGTCAATCTTCGGCAGAGATTTTCTTGTTGATCTTATTTGTTTGCCGTTGGGAGGGTTGGATGTTATCCTCGGTATGGACTGGTTAGTATATAACCATGTGCATATTAATTGTTCCCGAAGGTCTGTGAGTTTTCTTCCTCCTGAGGAAGAAGAATCGGTTTTGTTGCCTGCTGGTCATCTGCATAAGGTAATGAAAGAGGGAGTTCATCTGTTTGCTTTGATGGCGTCTTTGTCTGCTGAGAATCAGGCGATCATTGAAGGGGTTCAGGTAGTGTGTGAATTTCCCGAAGTGTTCCCGGATGAAATTCCAAGTGTTCCGCCAGAGAGGGAGGTTGAGTTTGCTATTGATCTCATACCTGGTACTAGGCCTGTGTCTATGGCACCGTACCGAATGTCAGCCTCAGAGTTGTCTGAATTGAAAAAGCAATTAGAAGATCTACTTGAGAAGAAATTTGTAAGGCCAAGTGTGTCACCGTGGGGTGCTCCGGTATTGTTAGTGAAAAAGAAGGACGGGAGTATGAGACTTTGTGTCGATTATAGGCAATTGAACAAAGTGACAATAAAGAACAGGTATCCGCTTCCCAGAATTGATGATCTGATGGACCAGTTGGTAGGTGCTAAGGTGTTTAGTAAAATCGATTTGAGATCGGGTTATCACCAGATCAAGGTAAAGGATGAAGACATTCAGAAAACCGCTTTCAGAACGAGATATGGGCACTATGAGTATTCTGTTATGCCATTTGGTGTTACCAACGCGCCGGGTGTGTTTATGGAGTACATGAATCGTACCTTCCATAGTTACTTGGATCGATTTGTAGTTGTGTTTATTGACGACATTCTGGTGTATTCTAAAACAGAAGAGGAGCACGCAGAACATTTGAGGTTAGTGCTAGAAGTGTTGAAAGAAAAGAAATTGTATGCAAAATTGTCTAAGTGTGAGTTCTGGCTGAATGAAGTAGGTTTCCTTGGTCATATTATCTCTGGTAATGGTATAGCTGTGGACCCAGCCAAGGTTGATGCTGTGTCCTAATGGGAGAGCCCGAAGTCAGTTACAGAGATTAGAAGCTTTTTGGGATTAGCTGGTTATTACAGGAGATTTATTGAAGGTTTCTCGAGGTTGGCACTTCCGTTGACTCAATTGACATGTAAAGGAAAAGATTTTGTGTGGGATGCTCGCTGCGAGGAGAGCTTCAATGAGTTGAAAAAGAGGTTGACTACATCGCCCGTTTTGACCTTGCCTGTTCCGGATCAACCGTTTGTAGTATATTGCGATGCTTCCAAGATGGGTTTGGGAGGTGTATTGATGCAAGAGGGTAAGGTAGTAGCTTATGCGTCCAGACAGTTGAGGACCCATGAGAAGAACTACCCTACTCATGATTTAGAGCTAGCTGCAATTGTGTTTGTGCTGAAAATTTGGAGGCACTATCTGTATGGTACCAGATTCGAAGTGTTTAGTGACCATAAGAGTCTGAAATACTTGTTTGATCAGAAGGAGCTAAATATGAGGCAGAGACGTTGGCTAGAATTGCTGAAGGATTATGATTTCGGCTTGAACTATCACCCCGGCAAAGCTAATGTCGTGGCTGATGCTTTAAGTCGGAAGAGTTTGCATATGTCGGCTATGATGGTGAAAGAGTTAGAGTTGATTGAGCAGTTTCGGGACATGAGTCTGGTTTGTGAAGTGACACCGCAGAGTGTCAGATTGGGGATGTTGATGATCGGCAATGAATTTTTGGTTAGTGTTCGAGAAGCCCAAAAGTCAGATGTGAAGTTGGTAGACCTGTTAGTTGTGAATGATCAAGATGTGGATGGAGATTTCAAGTTAGATTCCCAAGGTGTATTGAGATTCAGAGATAGGATCTGCATTCCTGACGATGCCGAGATGAAGAGAATGATTCTTGAGGAGAGCCATAGGAGCAAGTTGAGTATTCATCCCGGGGCTACGAAAATGTACCAAGATTTGAAGAAAATGTTCTGGTGGCCTGGTATGAAGAAGGATGTGGCACAGTTTGTGTATTGTTGTCTGACTTGTCAGAAATCTAAGATTGAGCATCAGAAGCCTGCGGGGTTGATGCAACCATTGGAGATTCCGGAATGGAAATGGGATAGCATTTCCATGGATTTTGTAACTGGTTTGCCAAATACAGTGAGAGGGTTTGATGCTATATGGGTGGTTGTGGACAGGTTGTCTAAGTCTGCTCATTTCTTACCAATTAATATGACTTATCCAGTTCCAAAGTTGGCAGAAATCTACATCAAGACTATTGTGAAGTTGCATGGCGTTCCGCTTAG
Organism: Astragalus membranaceus; assembly: GCA_039519185.1. Lineage (NCBI taxonomy): Eukaryota > Viridiplantae > Streptophyta > Magnoliopsida > Fabales > Fabaceae > Astragalus > Astragalus membranaceus. The sequence goes on from CM076853.1 coordinate 19,621,949, forward strand.
TATTGTGTCTGATAGAGATCCGAGATTCACATCTGAATTTTGGAAAAGTTTGCAAGAAGCTTTGGGTTCTAAGTTGAGGTTGAGCTCCGCTTATCATCCGCAGACAGATGGTCAGACGGAGAGGACTATTCAGTCGTTAGAGGACTTGTTGAGAGCATGTGTTCTTGAGCAGGGAGGTTCATGGGATTCTCATCTTTCGTTGATAGAGTTCACCTACAACAACAGTTTTCACTCTAGTATTGGTATGGCACCGTTTGAGGCGTTGTATGGTCGGAAATGTAGGACTCCGTTGTGTTGGTATGAATCTGGGGAGAGTGCAGTGTTGGGGCCTGAGATTGTGCGAGAAACAACTGAGAAGGTAAAATTAATCCGTGAGAAGATGAAAGCGTCGCAGAGTCGGCAAAAGAGCTATCACGATAAGAGAAGGAAGGATTTGGAGTTTCAGGCCGGTGATCATGTGTTCCTGAGAGTCACTCCGGTAACTGGTGTTGGGCGTGCCTTGAAATCTAAGAAGTTAACTCCCCGTTTCATTGGTCCGTATCAGATTACGGAGAGGGTGGGAAGTGTTGCCTATAGGGTGGCCTTGCCGCCTAATCTTTCGAACTTGCATGACGTGTTTCACGTGTCACAACTTCGAAAGTATGTTCCGGACCCGTCTCATGTGATTCAGATGGATGAAGTAGAGGTGCGGGATAATCTCACCGTGGAGACTATGCCTGTGCGGATTGAGGATAGAGAAGTGAAGACTCTGAGAGGGAAAGAAATTCTTTTGGTGAAAGTGGTTTGGTTAGGAGCTGCTGGTGAGAGCATGACTTGGGAGCTGGAGAGTAAGATGCGGGAAGCATATCCGGAGTTGTTTGATTCAGGTAATTTCGAGGACGAAATATTCTAAGTGGGGGAGAGTTGTAACGCCCCAAAATAATTTAATTATTTATTTAATTAAGTTATTTAAGGCTTACAATATTTATTTAATTTAATTAAATAATTCAAGGTTTAATTATTTTATTTTGTTTAATAGGAGGTGTTGTCACGGATTGAGTGGTGCGGGCAAGGGCCCGTGATCCACAATTAGGCCCGTGGCCCATTTCCTTGTCAAGTATTCGACTTCCAAGGGGGTCTAGGGGTTAGTTTGCATTTTGTTACTCTATTGGAAAAATAAGAAAAGAAGCGAAAAAGAGAGAGAGTGAGAAGAGGAGGGTTGCGAAAGGAAGAGGAGAAGAAGAAGAGAAGGCGAAGCACTTAGGAAAGAGGAGGAGGCTCGTCGGTGACTTGCATTCTTCCCTTGGAGCTTGGCTAGCAATTCGACTTCCATAAGGTTAGGGGGTCCTCTTTTTGTGCTTAATAATCTATGCGAATTGTGATTGCTTAGGGTTAGGGTTCTAGGTTAGTTCTATGAATGATTTGTGATGCTAATGATAAATTCATAATATTGTGATGCTTGATGATTGAATTGCTATGTTGAAAATCGCATGATTGATGATGAATTGTTGCTAAATGCGAATTGGAGACCATATGTTTGAATATATGATTGTTTGGTGCTTACTTGGTGAAATTGAGAATCATGGTGACATTTGAATCATATACATATAATTGAGTATTTGGTGATTTTAAATTGGTGATTGAAAATAGAAAATTCTGTTTTTAGAAGCTCCTAGGCGCCTTGGGCGCCATATGTGTGTTGCTGAAATTCTGTGTTGTGCGCCATAGTCATGGGCGCCAAGTGCCCAGCAGTGTGCTGCGCCAGTTTTCCAGAATTCTGTTGCCCTGTGTTGCCAATCTGTGTCACTGTGTTGCTGTGCCTGTTGCCCCTGTGTTGCCATTCTGTGTCACTGTGCTGCCAGTTTTGGGCGCTTGTTGCTTCAGTCATGGGCGCCAAGGGCCCCAATGTCTTGGTGATAGTTTTGTAAAAATTGTTTTTAGGTTTTCATATTCAGGTAAAATGGCTCATGAAAAATGATTTTGGGCAACAAAAGAGTTGAGTTTCGTATTTTCACTAGGTGCCTAGTGCATGGGCGCCAAAAATGATGTTCAGTTTTTGGTGAAATTTTTATTGGGTCTTCATGTTCTGGGCAATTGGCTCGTGTAAAATCAAATTCGAAGAAAAATGAGTTTTGTTGCATCATGGCCTTAGGCGCCTAGTGCCTGGGCGCCGTGTGCTGTGCTGGGCGCAATGCGCCTGTGCGCGCACTGTTTCCTGGGCGCCTAGCGCCTGTGCGCGTGTTGTTCCTAGGCGCCAAGCGCCTATGCGCCTGTGCGTGTTGCCTCTCCTGGGCGCCAAGCGCCTATGCGCCTGTGCGTGTTGCCTCTCCTGGGCGCCAGCGCCCATGCGCCAATTTTTTTGTGTTGCTCCTGGGCGCCCAGCGCCCTGCGCCAAGTTCTGTGTTGCCCCTGGGCGCCCAGCGCCCATGCGCCAGTTTCCTGGATGTCTAAATATTTTTCCTATTTTGTTTTTAACGTAACTTTTGACTCGGTTATCCAAATTTAACGGTTCAAAATGCGTTTCGAAGCTAATTTCAGTGTCTATCCAATGGTCTCAATTTTATGCAAAAATAAATTATTTTACTGGTGTTTCTGGGCTGATGGTGTTCAAGTGTCCAAATGACTATTTTTACCCACTTTCCCCATGTCGTGTCAATGTCCTAAGTTGGTCGATTTGAATTGGTGTTGGTGTGAGTGGTGAGCTGAATTGGTGAGTGTGATGAGGTGAGATTGGTGAGCAGAGGCTTCGGCCTAATTTTAATTTGGTGAGTTGATTAATGTACTATGGTGATATTATGAATTTAAAATGGTGAATTGATTGGACTTGGTGTGTTGTGATGCATTCTCATAGCATCTCATGAAACATGTACATTATTGGTGAGCAGAGGCTACGGCCTAATTTAATTTGGTGAGCAGAGGCTACGGCCTATTTGTATTTGGTGACGGATCCGACATGCATGTACCCGTGGAGTTTGGGTTGCATTACATGCATAATCATATATTGTATAGTGCTGTTTGGAAATTGAATGCTGATGTGATTGTTCCCATTGTTGTGAATTGGTGTGCCTGGTTTCCTTTTCCTATGCAGTGCTTAATTCCCATATGTTATTAATTATGAAAAGAGACTCACCCTACTGCTTTTATGTTGCTTCTTATGTCGGCAACGTCCAGGTAATAACGAGTGAAGGATTCCTTTATGCCTTCGTCTGGTAGGAAGTGTCACGCTCTGATACGTAGCACCAGGGGGGTGTCCTATGTTTATGCATTATTTCTTAAAACTGTTAGATTTTGTTGGTGATGTATTGGTTTTAAATTTTTTTCGAACTCATTATTATTTCGCTGCTGGTGGTGATTGGATTTAGTTGATGCGAACTAAACTTTTCTTATGGTGTTATGTATCTTGATTTTTATGGAGTAAGTGTAGCACTCACTTTAATTGTTTTCAAAAAAAAAAAAAAAAAGAGACTCTGATTTTATTAAAAAGTAAGGTTATTAAAAAGGGGTGTTACACTTAGCCTTTTGGGCCTCATCGTCACTTAGCCTTTTGGGCCTCAAACGTCACTGGGTTTATGCATATGGGATGCATGAGACACTATAACATGCACCACGCACAAACACACAATCACGGTCAACTATGTGACCCGTCACTTACCAATTTGCCATATAAGAGGAACAACACCTGTCAATTCACAATCACACACAACAACATCACTTAGCCTTTTTAGGCCTTATCGTCACTTAGCCTTTCGGGCCTCAACGTCACTTGTTTTCATCGTCGCTTATTATTCATCGTTTAGAATCATCATCATCAATATAACATCTATCGTCAATCACAAGCATAGCCACTAGGGCATTACCGTCAAAATCATCAACTTATCACGGTACTGGCCACCGAGGGCATCATCGTCAATCAAACATTGGCCACTAAGGGCATCATCGTCAATAAACTAGCCACTAGGGGCATCATCGTCATTTACACATCATTATCATTAAAGTTGGCCACTAAGGGCAGAAACGTTATTTAGAACATCATCGTTGACACCAAAAAGGTTTTAGACACCGAAAACAGTTTTGCAACGCAACAACAACGACCACCGGGGCAGCCACTTGGGCGCCCATAACCATCAGAAAATAATAAGTTTTCGCTTTGAAAAATAGGACACACAGATAGACAACGAAATGGGCTTCACAACACTTTTTGAAACGTTTAAAACGGACACCCGAGTCAAAAGTTATCACGAAAGCAGTTTTAATGAAAAACGGGCAACATCCTGACAGTGGCGCCCAGCGCTCAGCAAACAACACGCGCAACACACGCACACTGGCCCCCTTGGCGCCCACCGCCTGGCGCCTAGCGCCCACGGCGCCCTGGGCGCCCAGCGCCTGGCGCCTAGCGCCCAGCGCTCGCAACACGCAGCACACACGCACACGGACACGGCGCCCTTGGCGCCCAGCGCCTGGCGCCCAGCAAGCACAATTCAGCACAACAACAAGCACAATTCAGCAACACAAACTTTGGCTCATGCGCCCAGCACAAGGGCGCCAATTCCTGCAATGCAAAATTCAACCAAAAACGCAACAACTTGGCACGGGGCGCCCAATCACGAGGACGCCTAATTCCGTGGCCAAAATTCCAGCAACAACAATGCTTGGCACAGGGCGCCCCACTCAAGGGCGCCTAATTCTGCACCTAGACAACAAAATCCAGCAACATCATAAACACAAAAATGGCGCCCTATGCGCCTATGACACCAACACAACGAATTCGAGCAACACAAATTCCTCAAATCACATACAACTCATACAACAACTTCAAATCACATATATGATCACATCAACATATTAAACACCAAATTCCATCATCAAGGCTCAATTCAACAATACGAACATCAAATTATCATAATCATCCCCAACCATCATAAATCACAATATCATCAACAATTACTCAAACACTTGGCACGCACAACATGATTTTTCAACAACAAGTCTTCATATGCCTAGGGTTCATCAATAATCACTAAGAATACATAAAAAGGCATACATAGAGCCTAGCCCCTACATAATCCCCATCATAAAAACCCTATTATAGAGAAGATGAGACCCACCCTTACCTTGGATTGAAGGTTGCACAAGCTTCCTTGGTTTTGCCTCTTGGTTCTCCCACAACCGTAACCGCTATGCTACGTGATCTCCGGTCATAACTATTACCCAAGTCCTCGCTAGTTCTGATATCGAAGTGTATCTCGATAGCTAATCGATGAAGACAAATCACGGGTTGACGAGCGCACAATTTAACTCCAGCAGGACATTGTTTGACTCGAACGTATACAGTTATGTAACAACAGCAACAACGACAGCCCAAAAGTCATATACTAACAATATCAAATTATTCTAAATCATACAGGAACTAACTACTTACAATAGCATAACATATAGAATATACTAACTATATTATACTTGATAAAACTTATATCACATATAGTTTGTAAGTCATCTTTGATTAACAAAACGCATTCCGTAAGAACTTATATTAATAATTAATAATAGAGCAACAATAAAATATGGTGGACTGACGTAAACGTACCAATGTAGCCATAAGCTAACACCTTGTATTAATGTGGATGAGATGTTTGTTAACTGGTGTTGGGATTAGAGGTGCCGACATAAAACATAGTTTGAATTTGCCATTCCCCATAGAATTTGTGTGTAAGAAGACATCGCCTTGTAAGCGTTCAAGTTGATCTCGCTACATGCTAGTTTCCTATTGAACCCATGGACGTCTTTTAATCCTCTAGAATATCACGATAACTTCTCTTGGAACTGAGAGGCTAATTCATGGTGTAGTACCGAGAAAGAAGTGAGGGGACTGCAACACTATATAAGGTGGTCTCGAAAGGCTGGTTCACAGGAACAAGATGGTGATGTGGAAGGGAAGAAGCCATAATATTGTTCATGGCTTGTAGGCGAAGAACGAGATGGAGTAAGAAGGTTGTTCCAGCGGTTCTATGGCTGCGCAGCTTTTGTTGAAAAAGGAGACCAGCTCCGGGTCGGGTCAGATCCAATTGGCATGTGGTTTGGGCTGTACGAGTGGGTTAGGTCGCAGGAGAGTCCAAGTAACTGACAGGGGTGCATCTAGCAGGAAAATAGGGGGCTGTGCAACTAAAAACGTGGCTATACTTAAAAAGATCCAAAAATCCATTTTAATTCATTTTTAAAGCCCAATTTAAATACAACTATTATTTTAACATCTCAATAGGCCAAAATAATTTTCTAAATAAATAACATCTCAAATACTAATAACTTATAAAATAAAATAATTAACTAAAACATTAGTATTTCAAATATGAATATTCTATAAACAACACAATTAAATACTAACAATAAAATAGTACCAAAGTAGTATAAAAATACGGTTTAATATCATTTTAACACGTTTTCATAATTCTAATATGCATAAAACATAAAATCACTTAAAATATATAATTACTAAGACAAAAGACACACAATACATCACAAAGATTACTATTATATTCATACATATACACAAAACGCACTAATATGAAAATCGGGCTGTTACAATTCAACCCCCCTAAAAAAAAATTCGTCCTCGAAATTTCATTAGCTCACAGTCAAAATAAGAGAATAAATCCTTGAAGACTTCATTAACATGGGAGAATAACCTAACCTTGTCGAAGTCAAAAGAGGAGTTGTCAATGACACTCAAAGGCAAGAAATGGAAGGCATCAATAAAAAAAAACAAGATACAAACTCATACGGGGAAATTATTATTATTTTTTTTATGACCAGGAATAGTGATCATTTAGCAATTAACGCTAATCTAATAGAAGTGCACAAACAGTCTCATTGATAGACTTGAAAAGCATGTAAAACAAATCATAAAATTAAAATGCAAAATAAAATCATAAAAACCAAGTGAATGTACACAATTAGAGTTCACAGTTAAAGACTAAATATGAACGTCACAGAACAATTTTCAAATATTCGGAGTTCGCAACATCGCACGTTGGGAAAAATTAAGCAAATAGAATAAAACGAGTGAAGGTAGTAATAATATGAGAAAATAGTCCATGGCTAAAATCATTATATCCAATTGCAATTCTTTTTTTTTAAAAAAAATAAAGAGACAATAATTGTAGCATTTGAACAAAAACATTATTATTCGCATTGATTAAAACATCGGAGCAAGTTAGTAGTGAAGTAACAACTTAAAATAATCAACAGAGCATCTAATCAAAAGCATTAATTTACAAGTAAAATACGCTAGCACAAAACACTTTATACTTAATTAAAATAAATTAAATATATTTGTGAGCATAAACAAATTAAAACCAGTTCAAAATAATCTCAAAAACAGTCTCAATACAAATTTTATTCTTAAGTCATATAACCAATATCACAAATATTGTATATAACTATAAAATCAATCATACTTATATTAATTCAATGGGCACCCAACAAGGAGGTTGGAAAAACAAAAGGTAAAACACAGAGTTCACAAAGGAAAGACGCAATAGATACATAACACGCGACTTAAGGAATAGACTGAACTCTATAAAGGATTTTCTTCAAGGATACGAGTTGTTTGGGTTCTAATCCTCTTTCCTAAGAATACCTATCAATTATCTATTATCTTGAGAACTTAACCAACTAAATTGGTCGGTCTCACAACTACCAGAGATGAACCAATCAATGCATGCTACTCTACTTAGAGTTCACACATCGGAAAGCAAAATAAACAACACAAACAATAGTTAGAACTAAATGACAACAGTTGGTCGTTAACCGACACAACGACTCGACGTCTTGGCCGGACGGACCAACCATTGCTCTGATACCACTAATGTAACACCCCTTTTTCTACCCATTAATTTATTTGCGTAAAATCAGAGTTTTCAAATTTTAAATACACCACAAGGGATGTCACACTTACTTCGTTAAACATCACGCGCCAAATTACTCGCTTTTCGAAAACAGTCTTAGAATACTTACAAAACGTCATTTGTAAATTAAAATACAACCTGACAGCGGAAAATCCAACAAGTTTAATCATAATAGGCATTGCAACCAGGCAAGGCTTACAATACTAAAATCCAACAACAATAACAATCATAAGTAACTTAAACAACGTCATCCCCCCCTAGTGTTACATAATCAGAGCAGACGACCCGACTCAGCTAGTGAAGATACCTAAGCCTTCACTCGAGATCACCTGCACGTTACCGCATAGGGGTAACATTCAAACAGAAGGGGTGAGTTCATCTAACAATATAATAAAGCTTATGATGAGCACTATGCTAGAGTTATGACACTATATCAACCACATCACGACACATCAAGTCAGTCATCAATATTAATCACCACAACAAATCATCGCAATGCCAGCTATATAAACCACATCACAAACATCAATTCAATCACTACAAAAGCTCATCACAATGTCATGTAAGTATATGAAGTGCAACCCACTCGCGGGCATATGCATGAGGTACCTTTCACAAACGTCGCTTAGCCTTTTGGGCCTCATCGTCACTTAGCCTTTTGGGCCTCAAACGTCACTGGGTTTATGCATATGGGATGCATGAGACACTATAACATGCACCACGCACAAACACACAATCACGGTCAACTATGTGACCCGTCACTTACCAATTTGCCAAATAAGAGGCACAGAACCTGTCAATTCACAATTACACACAACAACATCACTTAGCCTTTTTGGGCCTTATCGTCACTTAGCCTTTCGGGCCTCAACGTCACTTATTTTCATCGTCACTTATTATTCATCGTTTAGAATCATCATCATCAATATAACATCTATCGTCAATCACAAGCATAGCCACTAGGGAATTACCGTCAAAATCATCAACTTATCAAGGTACTGGCCACCGAGGGCATCATCGTCAATCAAACATTGGCCACTAAGGGCACTATCATCTATAAACTAGCCACTAAGGGCATCATCGTCAATAAACTAGCCACCAGGGGCATCATCGTCATTTACACATCATTATCATTAAAGTTGGCCACTAAGGGCAGAAACATTATTTAGAACATCATCATTGACACCAAAAAGGTTTTAGACACCAAAAACAGTTTTGCAACGCAACAACAACGACCATCGGGGCAGCCACTTGGGCGCCCAGAACCATCAGAAGATAATACGTTTTCGCTTTTATAAATAGGAGACACAGATAGACAACGAAATGCGCTTCACAACACTTTTTGAAACGTTTAAAACGGACACCCGAGTCAAAAGTTATCACGAAAACAGTTTTAATGAAAAACGGGCAACATCCTGAAAGTGGCGCCCAGCGCTCAGCAAACAACACGCACAACACACGCACACTGGCGCCCTTGGCGCCCAGCGCCTGGCGCCTAGCGCCCAGCGCTCACAACACGCAAGACACACACGCACGTACGGTGCCCTTGGCGCCCAGTGCCTGACGCCTAGCGCCCAGCGCTCGCAACACGCAGCACACACGCACACGGACACGGCGCCCATGGCGCCCAGCGTCTGGCGCCCAGTAAGCACAATTCAGCACAACAACAAGCACAATTCAGCAACACAAACTTTGGCTCATGCGCCCAGCACAAGGGCGCCAATTCCTGCAATGCAAAATTCAACAAAAAACGCAACAACTTGGCACGGGGCGCCCAATCACGAGGACGCCTAATTCCGTGGCCAAAATTCCAGCAACAACAATGCTTGGCACAGGGCGCCCCACTCAAGGGCGCCTAATTCTGCACCTAGACAACAAAATCCAGCAACATCATAAACACAAAAATGGCGCCCTATGCGCCTATGACACCAACACAACGAATTCGAGCAACACAAATTCCTAAAATCACATACAACTCATACAACAACTTCAAATCACATATATGATCACATCAACATATTAAACACCAAATTCCATCATCAAGGCTCAATTCAACAATACGAACATCAAATTATCATAATCATCCCCAACCACCATAAATCACAATATCATCAACAATTACTCAAACACTTGGCACGCACAACATGATTTTTCAACAACAAGTCTTCATATGCCTAGGGTTCATCAATAATCACTAAGAATACATAAAAAGGCATACACAGAGCCTAGCCCCTACATAATCCCCATCATAAAAACCCTATTATAGAGAAGATGAGACCCACCCTTACCTTGGATTGAAGGTTGCACAAGCTTCCTTGGTTTTGCCTCTTGGTTCTCCCACAACCGTAACCGCTATGCTACGTGATCTCCGGTCATAACTATTACCCAAGTCCTCGCTAGTTCTGATATCGAAGTGTATCTCGATAGCTAATCGATGAAGACAAATCACGGGTTGACGAGCGCACAATTTAACTCCAGCAGGACATTGTTTGACTCGAACGTATACAGTTATGTAACAACAGCAACAACGACAGCCCAAAAGTCATATACTAACAATATCAAATTATTCTAAATCATACATGAACTAACTACTTACAATAGCATAACATATAGAATATACTAACTATATTAAACTTGATAAAACTTATATCACATATAGTTTGTAAGTCATCTTTGATTAACAAAACGCATTCTGTAAGAACTTATATTAATAATTAATTATTAATAATAGAGCAACAATAAAATATGGTGGACTGACGTAAACGTACCAATGTAGCCATAAGCTAACACCTTGTATTAATGTGGATGAGATGTTTGTTAACTGGTGTTGGGATTAGAGGTGCCGACATAAAACATAATTTGAATTTGCCATTCCCCATAGAATTTGTGTGTAAGAAGACATCGCCTTGTAAGCGTTCAAGTTGATCTCGCTACATGCTAGTTTCCTATTGAACCCATGGACGTCTTTTAATCCTCCAGAATATCACGATAACTTCTCTTGGAACTGAGAGGCTAATTCATGGTGTAGTACCGAGAAAGAAGCGAGGGGACTGCAACACTATATAAGGTGGTCTCGAAAGACTGGTTCACAGGAACAAGATGGTGATGTGGAAGGGAAGAAGGCCATAATATTGTTCATGGCTTGTAGGCGAAGAACGAGATGGAGTAAGAAGGTTGTTCCAGCGGTTCTATGGTTGCGCAGCTTTTGTTGAAAAAGGAGACCAGCTTCGGGTCGGGTCATATCCAATTGGCATGTGGTTTGGGCTGTACGAGTGGGTTAGGTCGCAGGAGAGTCCAAGTAAGTGACAGGGGTGCATCTAGCAGGAAAATAGGGGGCTGTGCAACTAAAAACGTGGCTATACTTAAAAAGATCCAAAAATCCATTTTAATTCATTTTTAAAGCCCAATTTAACTACAACTATTATTTTAACATCTCAATAGGCCAAAATAATTTTCTAAATAAATAACATCTCAAATACTAATAACTTATAAAATAAAATAATTAACTAAAACATTAGTATTTCAAATATGAATATTCTATAAACAACACAATTAAATACTAACAATAAAATAGTACCAAAGTAGTATAAAAATACGGTTTAATATCATTTTAACACGTTTTCATAATTCTAATATGCATAAAACATAAAATCACTTAAAATATATAATTACTAAGACAAAAGACACACAATACATCACAAAGATTACTATTATATTCATACATATACACAAAACGCACTAATACGAAAATCGGGCTGTTACACCCTTCATGGACCTCTTTCATAATTTTTGCTGCCTCTTCCTCTGTCACACACCTCAGGAGGACCATATCATAATTTCTTTTGTAGAGAACTTCGCCATTCAAAAAGAAACTCCTCGACAATCTTCTGAGCGTTCTTTTGTCATTCTCTGATGCCCCGGGGGGATATTCTCTATTGATGACGTACTGTTTGATATCATAATACCATGGCTTGCTATCAGGCTCTTCCTCAATTGCAGTGCAGTAATGATGTGCCGGGAGACCCCGATGTTGGATTCTGATACGAGTTAGATTTTTGTCGCCATTGATGTTGAACATTGACGACAGAGTTGCCAAAGCATCGGCCAACTGATTTTCACCTCGAGGGATATGCTGGAAAGTAATTTCCTCGAAATACTCCATCAATTCCTGGACATAATTACAATAAGGGATCAATTTAGGATCTCTGGTCTCTCAATCACCTCTCACCTGATGAATAACCAAAGCCGAATCACCATACACATCGAGTCTTTTAACCTTCCATTCAAGGGCTGCTTGAATCCCCAAGATGCACGCTTCATATTCTGCGATGTTGTTAGTGACATAAAAGCTCAATCTGGCAGTGACCGGAACGAAACGGTTATCTGAGGAGATTAGCACAGCCCCAGCTCCGTTCCCCCGACACATTGGATGCGCCATCGAATATCATCCTCCACCTCTCCTCTTCTTGAGACTTTCCTTCCTCAAACAGTGCCATGATGTCTTCATCGGGAAAATCATACTGCATTGATTGGTAGTCTTGAATTGGCTGACATGCTAAGTACTCGGCGAGTGCACTGCCCTTGACCACTTTCTGCGTGACATGCAGGATATCGTACTCTGACAGTAACATCTGCCAACGAGCGATCCGTCCTGTGAGTGCTGGCTTTTCAAAAATATACTTGATTGGATCCATTTTAGATACCAACCAGGTTGTATGACTCAGCATGTACTGCCTTAGACGATGAGCAGCCCATGCTAAGGCACAACAAGTCTTTTCTAGCATTGAATATCTCGTCTCACAGTCAGTGAATTTTTTACTCAAGTAGTATATGGCATGCTCTTTCTTTCCTGATTCATCATGCTGCCCCAGCACACACCCCATCGAATTGTCCAACACAGTTAGATACAGGATAAGCGGTCTTCCAGACACTGGCGGCATCAGAATTGGTGGGTTTTGAAGGTAATCCTTAATTCTTTCAAAAGCTCTTTGGCAATCATCATTACACTCTAATCTTTGGTTCTTGCACAACAGCTTAAAGAGAGGCTCGCAAGTGGCGGTCAATTGGGATATGAACCTTGAGATGTAGTTCAGTCTCCCAAGGAAACCACGGACCTCTTTTTCAGTCTTTGGTGCTGGCATTTCAAGGATTGCTTTGACTTTATCTGGATCGACCTCTATCCCTTTCTGACTGACGATAAATCCTAGTAACTTTCCAGATCTCACACTGAAAGTGCATTTTGCTGGGTTTAACCTGAGGTTGAACTTCCGTAGACGTTCGAAGAGTTTTCGCAGGTTAACAATGTGCCCCTCATCAGTCTTGGATTTTGCAATCATATCATCTACATACACCTCAATTTCTTTGTGCATCATGTCGTGGAATAATGTCACCATTGCTCTCTGATAAGTCGCACCGGCATTCTTGAGTCCAAAAGGCATCACTTTGTAGCAGAATGTTCCCCAAAGAGTTATGAAGGTGGTTTTCTCCATATCTTCTGGAGCCATTTTTATCTGATTGTACCCTGAATACCCATCCATAAAGGAGAATAAAGAATGTTGGGCTGTACTGTCTACCAGAACATCAATATGAGGCAGAGGGAAGTCGTCTTTGGGGCTAGCTCTGTTCAGATCCCTGTAATCGACACACATCCTGACCTTGCCATTCTTTTTCGGAACAGGGACGATATTTGCTACCCATTGTGGATACTTGGCCACTGCTAGAAACCCCGCATCAAACTGCTTTTTTACCTCATCCCTGATCTTCAATGACATCTCAGGTTTCATTCTTCTCAATTTCTGCTTGACCGGTGGACACTCTGTCTTCACGGGCAACCTGTGTTCAACAATATCAGTATCTAACCCTGGCATATCCTTGTACGACCACGCAAAGACATCAGCGTAATCACGCAAGAGTTGGATTAGCCTTTTGCGTTCACTTTCTTAACCTCCCTTTCATCCTCTTCTGTACCCAAGTTGATTATCTCAATCGACTCTCCATGAGGCTGAATGATCTTTTCTTCCTGCTCTATTAGTCTCGTCAATTCCAGAGGAGTTTCCCAGTTTTCCTCAACACCCCCTTCAGTTTGGTTGATTGGATGATCAAAGTCATAATAGGAATCATTGGCACTGTTATTTTCAGAGGCAATTACTTTTGATCTACATTCGTAGAAGCAGAAAGTAGAATGAAAAGCGAAACAAACAAAATAAAGCGAAAAGAAAGGAAAGATAAATGGAGAAAAAGAGATTTTATTGATGGAATTCAAAACAAGCGTTTTTATTGATGATGGCGTCATTGAAAATAAAAACATGCATGCCCTAACAACTATCCTGAGGCCTTGGGCAGAGCCAAAGGAATGCATTACAAGCATTACTTTGAACTAAAAGTGATAGGCAAGTCTACAACTTCCCAATTTTTGAGCTCTTCTTCAGCAAGGCAACGAAGGACTAAGCTGGTACCGCCTTCTTCATCCTCTGAACCATTCTCAATAGTAGTGATCTGATCTGGATCTAGCAACCCTGCACTCTTGAAGCTCTGACGGATGTCATAGATGGGGAGCCTCTTTGACCCTGGGTCCTGGCCTCTCAGCTTGGCCAACCGCTCACTTCTTTTCACTTCAGCCAATTTCCTCTTTTCAACCGCACTTGGGTGGTATCCCAACCCGTAACGATCCTTGTTTTCTTTCAGTTGTACAGGAGCAAGAATTCCTTGTCCCGTTTTTCCCAAACCACGCCCCAGCTGGTATCCTTGATCCATCATGATCCTTGCAACCATCTCTTCATCTTTTGACAACTTTATCACAGGCGACGGTAACTCACTTCCCCCAAACACAGCATTGGCAATCTCGAGAGATTGAAAGGAAGTTTCCAGGGACTCCTCGGCTGCTTCCACATAACAGAAAGGAGAAGGTTTGTTAACTAACATTTCCTCCTCTCCGAACACTACCACAATTTTATCATCGACCACAAACTTGACTCTCTGATGTAGAGAGGAAGGGATGGCTCCCGCCATATGAATCCATGGCCTTCCAAGCAGACAACTGTAGGACGAGGAGATGTCCATGATTTGAAAGTTAACACAGAATGTCTCAGGACCTATCTGAATAAGGAACTCCATTTCCCCTATTACCTCTTTCCTCGATCCATCAAACGCCCTCACCAATGTCGAGCTAGGCTTCATGAAAGAACAATCCACATCCAACTTGTTTACAGTGGATTTTGGCATCACATTTAGAGAAGAACCATTGTCGATCAGAACACGAGCTAGCACGAAATCCCCACATTTAACAGAGATGTGTAGGGCTTGGTTGTGTTTCCTTCCTTCTGGGGGAAGCTCGTCATCAGCAAAAGTCACATGATTCGCAGCCACAACATTCCCAACCATTTCATCAAATTGGCCCACGGAAATATTCTGAGCAACATGAGCCCCATTCAGTACTTTCATTAGGGCAGCTCGATGCGCTTCTGAACTTAGCAACAATGACAGCATTGAGATCTTTGCTGGGGTCTGATTCATCTGGTCAACCAACTTATAGTCACTTCGCCTTACAATCTTTAGGAACTCATCAGTTTCTTGCTCTGCCACTTTCTTTTTCTGAGCATTCTCCACTTCTTTATCCTTCCCTTTGCGAGCCCTATCTTCAGCTTCTTTGGATGATTCACCCTGAACGAAATTCGGGGTATACATACGGCCACTCCTTGTCATTCCATTTGCCCCAGTTATATTGGTAACAACAGAAGTGTTTGGAGAACTCTCTACTGGAGGCTGGGTACTATATATCCATGGCACTGCACTGTCCTTCTCATATGGGAATGGAGCAGGAATCCCAATAACCACTGGCTGAGGCTTGACTTGGGCTGGTTTTGGATTGTACAATATCTCAACTGGCTTCCTAGCCTCTTTACCATCATTGAACTGCAACATCAGCACACTTTCTTCCTTTTCAACAACTCCCACTCGAACCACATAACGATCCATCAAGTCTTGCAGAACTGACTTGAAAACTTCACAGGCCCCTACACATAAAGGGTCAGCGCATACACAGCCCTTCTTGATAACACCACAACGGCACAGCTCAGCATGTATATTTTCAAGAGGAGTCTGGATACACTTGACATCTTTTATCATTGTCGGTCCCACAGAATCCTCTACTGCATTAGCGGATGGTGTTCCATGTCCCGGTAAGGGGTTCGTAGTTGTGCTTGGACTGTTCGGCTTGAAAGAGATCCAGTTGGCGTCAATCAAATCCTGGACTACATATTTGAAGTCCTTGAAGTCTTCCACCGTGTGACCGACCCCTCCGCTATGAAAGCTACAGGTAGCATCAGCATTGTATCCCCTAGGAAAGGGAGGTTGCATAGGCTTCATGGGGCGAGTATTGACCAAATTTTTTGAGACAAGGTGGTTGAACAACTCAGTGTAGGTCATTGGAATCGGATCAAAATTAGCACGCCTCTTCTCTTGATAGTTCTGGGCTCTGTAGCCTGAATTAGTTTGTTGCGGAGAGTTGAAAGATAATGGCACCGCCTGCTGTGGAGAGCTGAAAGATGGGCCTCCCCCTGCGGTAATAACATTGGTTTCCCCTTCTTTCTTCTTGGGGAAACTGGAAAAGGGTTTCTTTTGTCCACTAGAATTGCCAAAACCTCCAGCAATCTTTCCGCTACGCAATCCGTGCTCTAATCGTTCCCCAATGACAACCATATCTGAGAAATTGGATGAAACGCTCCCCACCAATCTATCATAATACAGCCCTGGAAGGGTCTCCATAAACATGTATACCATCTCTTTTTCAGTCAATGGCGGCTTCACCTGAGCAGCTATGCTCCTTCATTTTTGAGCATATTCTTTGAATGATTCTGTATCTCCTTTACTCATGTGATGCAATTGAGACCGGTCGGGGGCAAGGTCCATGTTATACTGGTATTGTTTCAGAAATGCTTCAGAGAGATCCTTCCAACTGTGAACTTCGGAGGATTGCAACTGCATATACCAATCTAACGATGCCCCAGTCAGACTGTTCTGGAAATAGTGAATGAGCACCTTGTCATCATGAGCATAAGCGGCCATTTTTCTAACATACATCGTCAAATGGATAGATGGACACCCGGTGCCGCGATATTTATCAAAGTCAGGTGCTTTGAATTTAGGAGGCATGACAACATCTGGGACAAGGCACAAATCTCGGGCATCCCTGGCTCTAGTTCCCGATCCTTCCACAGCTCTTAAACGCTCTTCAAGCGACTGACCCCCTGTCCATAAGAAGTGTGAGTAGTTGTAACTTCAGCGGACACCGGAGGAGAAACGAAGGTAACAACCCCTTCGGGATTTACAACAGCGGCGGCCCCAGCAGCGGCCCCACCCCTCAGATTCTGTAGCATACTCATTACTTCGACCATCTGTGCTTCCATAGCCTCAACTTTAGTCTTCAAAGCTTGATTCTCCTGAGCCAGCTGCTCAGGGTTAAGAATCTCCACAACCGACTCATCTTGACCCAAGGGGTCCTCATTCTCGAGATGTTGATTGCTAGCCATCAATCTTGCTTGTAGACGGGTGGAATATCGGTGTTGGCGAACCAGCTTGCCTTTCGTTTCTGTTGGTAGAACATTTTTATGAGTACAAGTATGAATGCGTAAATGAATGCATATGCACATGGCCTTATGTTATTTTTGTGTTTAGCGCCAGGAATCGTGAGATAACTCGCTCTTGTCATAAGCAAATATCAAAACATTTTAAGAGCGTGACGAATATTGGGATCAACAAGCGATAGGGCATACTTCCTTCGAGTTTTAAGCCAATCATAAGAAAGAAAAAGAGTACAATACTATTAAGAGTGCAATACAATATCTCTCAAAGAAAAATACAATGCTCTTAGAAAATTACAACATTATAAAGAAAAATTATAACTTCCTAGAGAACATTACAATGCACTGAAATCTAGTGGCATATGGTCTTCAACTTCTTTTTCTTTTCTCTTTCTTTGCTTGCAGCAGCGGCTCCTTCAGCCTTTTCCATGAGCTCCTCAGTCAGGGCCTTGCAGAAATTCACAAACTCATACACATGGACCGGGGTATTGAAGGGAAGCATCTCAGCTTCAGCCCTCCTTAGCCTTCTGGGGATATCCCTTACAGCTTGATTAGCTAGCCATGCCAACTTCGAAAATTTGCCCCTCCAAAGTCGGATCTCATCTCTTAGCTCTTTAACGATCTCTTGCTCTTCTATCTTGCCAATCAGTGCTAGGAAGCGCTGCTCCCAGTACTTGCTCTCCGCTTGTACCTGCCTATAAGACTCCCCTAGGTATCGGAGGTTCCTTTTCAGTTCATCAGATCTCCCTTGCTCATACCTCAGCATTTCTTGATATTCTCTGAGAACATTCCCAATGGAACTTCTTTCTTGTTCAAGATTCTTCAGCTGCCTTTTCAGCTCCACCACCAAGTGAGGTTCTTGCCTGGGCTCAGCCGCCACAATCTTCCATTCTTTGGCTTCTTCAAGGGCCTTTCTTGTTTTCTACTTGTACCTTTGGAGTTCATCCCTAGCCCCCTTTAGGTATTTCTGAGCTTCTAGTTTACTCTCCTTTTCCGCTTTGAATCGCTTGACACTCTCCTCAACAGTTATCATTTTGATCTCGTTCTCTTCCTCTAACTTCTCCTTTTGTAGGGTTATTTTCTCCAACTCTGCTTGCAATGCCTTTTTTTCTTCTTCCGCTTTTGCTAAGGCAGATTTAACCTTATTCAACTCCTCAGGGGTAGGAAGGCGAGGCTTTGGCATCTCTTTCTCGACTGGTTGTGCCTCTTGGGAAGGTGGACGAGCACTTTGGATTCTTTCATGCAACCATTGGTAAAAAGTGACATCGCCAACCTTTTTCATGAGCTCATCTCTATCTTTACGGACCACAGTTTCCCATGCCTTTGAGATTTTCCGAAGCAAACCCTTGTTCTTCGGATCTTCTTTGTCAAGGAAGATAGGAGCCAACATGTCTTCGGTAGGCATATTCCTCATAGGGTACCCAAGCTGTCGGATAGTCAAGGAAGGATTATAGTTGATGCAGCCTTGAGTCCCCATTAGTGGTACATTCTGAAAGTCTCCACATTGAAACACTACTGATGGTCTGTTCTTCCAACATGAATAAGTGAACCAGCGGATCTTGAGGGCGTTGAGACTCCCTAAGGCATGCACCCACTCCTGAGCACTTTTGACCTCTACCTCACAATTCAAGGCATAAGCCAACAGATCTGTAGCTTGATTCTTGTGAGCGATGACATGGTTAAGGAGCCAAGCATATAGTACATGAAGGGAGCAGGCAATCTTCTTTTTCCCCAACACTCGATGATGCGTAAAGGAGTAGTAAGTGTCTGCGAGTACGGCTGGTACTGGGTTAATTAGATTATCCTTGCTTATGAAGGCTAAGAACACCCCAATGGCAACCTCATCAATGAACCTTTCAACTTGTGGGAAGAGGACAATCCCAAAGATGGTTAGTGCCAGCAACTGCTTAAAGGGACCCCATCTGTTGGCTTGAGCATGAGACTTCATTAGGTCTTCAAAATAACTTAGTGGAAACCCCATTATACGGTTCTTTTTCTCTTTTCGAAGCTTTAACTCCCCCACTCCAACTTGCAGTAGCAAAGAGAGCCTCTGATCTGAATATTGATGCCCCTGACACTGATAAGGCGTCGCCTCTGACTTAAAGAAACCTAAAATTTGCTCATACTCTTCTAAAGTTGGTGAGAGTTGGGAATCCTTGAAGATGAAACAGCGGATATCCGTATCATAGAACTGACTGAGGGCTTTCACAACATTTTCTTGAAGATCCAACTGCAGCAACTGAAGAACATTCCCATAAGCCTTTTCAAATAACCCACACTCATCCGGTCCCATTAGAGAGGCGCACTCTATCAAACTGGCCACATCTGCTTTCTTTACTACTGGAAATCTCGAATTTAGCATACCCTCGCTTCTTGATCCCATGTTGTCTTGTTTTTTTTCACGCCTACGACAAGATTCCAAATTACTCCAAGATTACCAGCAAACAAATTAGATGCATGAGGAATGCTGCATGAATTATTTTCAGAATTTTGCTTATGTAATGCATGATGTTATGATGCAAAGTGCGGATGATGAGGATGCTTGTTATAAAGACATATTTACAGGTGGGGGTTTTGAAAATTTAGGGCAGTATACCCTATATGCCACCTCATATAGGTATTTATGAAAGAGAAGGAAAAACATATTCTTTTTGATTTTGTTGTTTTTTCAAAAATCGTTGGCGGAAAAGAACTAAACTAGATGTAATAATGCAACACACAATTTTGGAAAAGCCCTTGTGACCTAAAAAGAGGTGAGACCTATGATCTAGGGCAATTTAAAGAGTAATCCTCCCATGTAGCTCTATTTACTCCCTCACAAGGCCACCAGAGCTACAGTCCCTTTCACAAAACTCCCCACAAATGCAGCAAACTGCTAGGTGTGAGGTATCATGAAAAAGCACAACTCTGGTTGAAACTTTCGCAAGTAGCCAAACGGACAAAGGTCCTGATGGGCTCTCACTACTCGAATCCACTCTCCTAAGTTTTTGCAGACCTGGGTTATGGTCCCACTCAAAACACATAGTCACAGGGTATAAGTGTAGTGTGTGTCAAGGGCATTTTCCGTAGCACTACCCCCACCTGAAATGAAAACCAGAGCAGTCCAGACAAAAGCAAGCAATAACAAGTTATCTACCCTAGGGTTCCATACCTGAAATATCTATAAACAAGGATATTGCTTACCTTAGGAAGAGGAGCCAAGAAGAGGGGATCATGGGGATTGGAAGAATGCATGGGCATAAGCGATAAAAGAAAGGGAATAAAAGATGAGATAGGGAACAACATAGAAGAACACAAATGCATACGCCTACAATCAATGATAAGAAAGAAAGGCAAACAAGGTTTTAATCAAATCAACAATACATTAAACCACACATTTAAATTAGTTAGGCTTGACCCTCGTCTTTTTAAAAAGTGTCCCCAGTGGAGTCGCCAGCTGTTGCACCCCGAAAAATCCCTGGTGAGGGTTTCTCAATGTACAACGTGGAAAAATTTTGGAGCCGCCACCAATATTTTAATTTTAAGACCAAAACATTGAAAAAAGGTCTTTTGGACAAGGCGGATGGTCTCTTGAAAACTAGAGATATAGGTTCGGGGGTCAATTACGTGAGGAAGGTGTTAGCACCGCGCACGTCCTTTCTACCAAAAGGGAACCTCTAACTAAATGTGTGGTTTTAACGTTTGATTTGAAAAATATCTAGGTTTGCCTATTTATTTGAAGAATGAATGGAAAAACTTAACAAAAATTTTATTTTTTTGGCGAGAAGGGGGAAAAAAGGGGTTTTTAGAAAAAGTGCTTGACGGGACATGGCCCGCTCCTACGTATCTCCCGGTGTGATGGAGAATTCAAAGCTACGTAGTTCTTGGTTGTCTTTTTGAAAAGTTTTTGTTTTTTTTATCTTTTTTGGTGAGTTTTTGAAATAGGACGAGAATTAGTGAATGATTAAACTAGTAGAGGCTATGATGAATCACTACTAAATACTCGAAAAAAGAGAGTCGTACCGCTAGTCAAACGAACAAAGGCTCTGATGGACTAATGATAACAACTCGTTTTTATTATCTTTTTTGAAAGTGATTTTCGAAAGAGATTGATTTGCACGATGATCAAACTAACAAAGGTTATGATGGATCATCGTTTATTATTCTTATGAGAAAAGGATATTGCCACTAATAGCTAAACGAACAAAGGCTCTGATGAGCTACTAGCAACAATGGGTTTGAAAATGATTCTTTTTGTTAGTTTTATGAAAATGAATTGTTCATGGTTGCGAAAAGGATTTTTATTCGTTGCGCTTGACGAGAACGTGACTCGCTCCTACGTATACCAAATGGGAATCAAAGCGACGTAGTTCTAACGAAAATGTTTTTGAAAGGGTTTGGAAGGGGAAGAGCTTTCATAATGATCAAGCAAGCAAAGGCTTTGAGCGATCATTACTAATAACCCTTGATGGCGTTCATGACAATCAAACAAGCCAAGGCTTTGAGTGATAGTCACTAATAACTCGCATTAATTGGAAAAGAGTTTGAAAGATTTTTGGAAAAAAGGTGAAGTTATTATCAATGATTGGTTACAAAGTTCAAACACATTCAATAATCACGGAATCATGCATATGTTGAACATTAATCAAAACTAAACATGCCAATATGATCAAAAGACCCACTTATCAGGGATGCAAGGTAAAGTTCTCAAAGCAAGTACGTGTGTGTGTAGGAAGGAGTGTATTTACCCTAATGACTCTATGCTACAACAGGCATGTAGACTTAGGTCTTCATTAGGAGGTCATACACATGGATGGAATGGCATATTGAATCAAGACATTTAAAATGCATCAAAAACAAGCAAGCAATTGATCATAGGCATAGAATGATCTTAATTAAACTAAGGAACATATGAGCAACGATTTCTCAATAACATGAACAAAAGGGGAAATTGCATCAAGGCTAAGGTAAGCCTATCCTTTGCATTCATGAATAAGTTCCCAAAGGCTAGTAACGCAATCAAAGAGGAGGGAGCATCAAGGTTTTGGGTAACCTATCCTTTGCAATACCCCATGGACCTTAAACCATAAACCTAACTATCTCATCTATTATTCATCAAGAAGTTAAAAGGGGAAGGTTGAATCATCTAAAACCATCTTCGCCACTTAGAACATGATGCACTAGGCATAAGTGGGAATCATATGATTCATCATCAACAATGGACAACAATATACAAGAACAAGTAAATAGACACTAAAGCTAAGTTAAATCACATAGGGCAATTTTGGCACGGATCACAATAATTAAATAATAACAAATGTAAAGATAGAAATACCTCTAATGAAGGCAGATATTGCAACTTGAAGAATGCAACCCCAACTAACTCTTAACAAAAGATCAGCTCTGAAGGACCAACGGAACGAAGAGAGCACAAATAAAATATAGAAGAGTTTTTCTGAAAAGATGAGATTTGCGAAATTGGGTTCCCTCAAATGAGATTTGGTGCGCCTATTTATAGGAAAAACCAAGTTGATCTATTTTAGGAAATAGGTTAATCGATTATGTTGAAAAACACTTGGTATGCATAATCGATTAGGTGCCTTGGATTTCAGATTCAATAATCGATTAGGTGCCTTGGATAATCGATTAGGCACTTTCCAAAACCATAAGAAACTTTCCAAAATAGGTGATAATCGATTATGGTGTGTAGTTAAAAGGATGGATAATCGATTATGCCTCTGAACACTTTTCAGGAGGATAATCGATTATAGTCCTGTGATAATCGATTATGGTCTTTTCAAATATGTTGATACTTTCCAAATTAGGTGAAATAATCGATTATAGTTATGTTAAAAATATGGCATAATCGATTAGTTGCTTCCTTAGATCTTACTAATCGATTATGTGCTTCAATTACACAATGAGGTAATCGATTATTGGCTTCACAAAATTCATGGATAATTTCCTTATTTAGATGAGTAATCGATTATGACATGTAAGGAAAGGAGTGAATAATCGATTATGCTCCTGACTGAAAGGAGTGGAATAATCGATTATTTGCTTGAAGGAAGGATATGATGTAATCGATTGAGTGCCTTCCTAAAAACATGGATAACTTCCTTATTCATCAAGAATATATTATATGCATGATAAAATCGATTTTATACTTCATAACACATGTGCTTGTCCTATTTTATCTTGCATGCATGAGGTTTATTGAAAAATATTTTCATGCAAAATTATTTTTATAAATCCTTTTGTGAAAAATGATCAAAATGCCCTTTTTGACCCTAAAACCCTAATTTCCCCAAAAAGTGCATTCTAACTTTAAAAATGATTTCAAAAACTTTGGAGCGGTTTCTAGGACCCAAAATGCAATGCATAATTTATATATTTTTTTTGTGTGGAAAATTAGGGTTTGGACCTAAGCCGGACAAAATTGGGGTATGACAAGGCTTTGGGCAGAGCCATAGGGTTTGCATTACGTAACATTACTTTGAACTGAAAATTACAAGAAAATCAACAATCTCCCAATTCATAAGTGCTTCAGCTGCAGGACAAAGGTGCACAAGGTTGATGATGCTGTTTTTTAGCCCTTTGATCGCCTTCAAGAGCATTGACGGATGACTTTTCATGCCCCTGGCAAAGGGTTAGCGCCTCCATTCGAAGCATCCTCATTGAAGCTCAACCATTTGGATTCGATCAGATCCGGAATCACATGTTTCAGTGCCTTGCAGTTTTCTACTGAATGCCCAATTGCGCCTGCGTGAAATTCGCAAGTGGCGTTCGGGTCATAGCCTCTCGGGAAAGGAGGTTCAATGGGCCTCATCGGGCGGGGGGAGATTAGGTTGTGACTAGCGAGGTGGTCGAACAGATCTGAGTAGGATGCGAGAATTGGATCAAACTGTACATGTCTCCTTTCTGGGTAGTTTGGTGGTTTATGGCTTTTAGTGGTTTGGGTAGAGAACTGCAGGGCTTGAGGATGGTTTTTGGAAGTGTAAGAGGCTTTCACTGATCCTGTTATGGAATTGGTTTCCCCTCTAACAAATCCTATGAAGGGCTTCTTTGGGTTATTGGTTTCGGCTGAACCGTAAGATATTTTCCCGTTTCTCATTCCGTTTTCCAACCTTTCCCCTATGGTGATCATGTCTGAGAAGTTAGAGGATACGCTCCCAATTAATCTGTCAAAGAGGGGTGATTGCAACGTATCTATGAACATGGATACCATCTCTTTCTCTAGTAGAGGCGGGGCTACCTGTGCTGCCGACCCTCTCCAACGTTGGGCATACTCCTTGAAAGATTCTTTGTTTACTTTTCACCATATTTTGCAACTGTGCTCTATCGGGAGCCATATCGATGTTGTATTTGTACTGCTTTAAGAAAGCATCAGCCAGATCTTTCCAACATTGAATGTGGGTGCGTTCCAACTGCATGAACCAGCTTGAGGCTGCCCCAGTCAAGCTGTCCTGAAAGTAATGGACAAGCAGTTTGTCGTCGTATGCAAATGCGGCCATTCTTCTACAATACATAGTCAGATGGCTAGCGGGACAAGTTACCCCTCTGTATTTGTCAAAGTCAGGCACGAGACACAGATCATATGCATCCCTTGCGCCGACATTGGATCCTTCAATTGCTCTCAGGCGCTCTTCTAATATCTGATATTTGTCCTCGGGCTGAGAGTCCTCCATTGAGTAGTTATGAGAGGGTCCTCTCATGTTGTAGTGGGGAGGAACCATCGACATTGCAGCGGGGTTCGGTGTAGGAGCATGATGAATTACTACTGGTGACGGAGTATAACCCTGTGGAATGATCTGTGGTGCAGTCCCAGGACTTGAGAAGTGAACTCGCGGTATTTCTGCATTTGTATTTTGAGCTGAAGGTCCAGCGACTTTCGAAGGTCCTTCCTCTGGACTGGCTTCCATGGTAGGAGGAGCGTAACCAGCTGGGAGACCGTAAGGGAGCCATTGGTAGCTCTGGACGTTCACTCCAGCGGTGTATGGAGTCTCGGAGTTGGGAGGAGGAGGGAGACTTGTAGCATTGTTCCCAGTATTCCCTGCCGAAACACCTTCATCTACACTTTTTCTCTCGAGGAGTTTCACGAATTCATACATTTGATCTTTCAGCGCCATCATCTCGGTCATTTGATCTTTCAATACCATCATCTCGCTCATTTGAGCCTTCAGCTTTGCAATGTCTTCTTTCAGAGCCTGATTATCCTCTTCGGCCATCTTCTTTGCTTGAGAACGAGTCCGGTAGCGATGTTGATGAACCAGCTTGCCCTTTTTACTCTCTGTTTATTTTTCAATTTTTTTCTTTTTTTCGTAAGTACATGAATGAACGAATGAATGTGCATGAAATGCAAATGTATGATTTCGTGTAATGCCGGGTAAATTGTAAGTTTCTGTTTGACGCAGAACTGAAAGAAACTTAAGATTTATTAATGCAAAATGTTTGATCCATCTCGTCAGAAAGAAAGTCTTACAATTCCCTAGCAGTGCATGAAATGTTAATGTGCAATAAAGTTTTTTATCCCATGCAAAAGGGAAAGGTAAAAATGCATGAGGTATGCTAAAAAATAATTTGCCAAAATAACATATGATTTTTGAAAAAAAAATTTTTAGAAGACTGATAGCCCCGCAAGTGCACGGGTCGTATCGCGTAATAAAAGAGTATCGGTCCACAGGGAGAGCCTAAGTGAATACCAATTTAATTTTTCAAAGTTTGATTAACTGAAAAGAAAGTGTTTTTAGAAAGAAAGAATGTTTTAGCAAAGTCTACTCACTCATGATCATTGTAGACAAAAGAGGAGAAAAGAAAATAAAAGAAGAAAACATAAAGTTAAATAGCGAGAAATAAAAGAAAGCGGTAAATTGCAAAAATAGCAGAATTGTAAATGACAAGAAAATAAAAGTGCAAGAAAATAAATAGCAAGGAAAGTAAATGACTTGGAAAATAAATGGGCAAGAAAGTAAATATTAAGGAAAATAAAAGAGCGAGAAAGTAAAAAGCGAGAAAGTAAATAGCGAGAAAGTAAATGACAAGGAAAATAAATGACTTGAAAAGTAAATGACTTGGAAAATAAAGGTGCAAGAAAATAAAAGGGCAAGAAAGTAAATAGCAAGGAAAATAAAAGAGCGAGAAAGTAAAAAGCGAGAAAGTAAATAGCGAGAAAGTAAATGACAAGGAAAATAAATGACTTGGAAAGTAAATGACTTGGAAAATAAAGGTGCAAGAAAATAAAAGGGCAAGAAAGTAAATAGCAAGGAAAATAAAAGAGCGAGAAAGTAAAAAGCGAGAAAGTAAATAGCAATGAAAATAAATGACTTGGAAAGTAAATGACTTGGAAAATAAAGGTGCAAGAATTTAAATAGCAAGGAAAGTAAATGTTTTGGTGCAAGAATTTAAATAGCAAGGAAAGTAAATGTTTTGGAAAATAAAGGTGCAAGAAAGTAAATAGCAAGAATTTAAAGGGCAAGAAAGTAAATAAACAAGAATCATAAAAAGCATGAAGAGTAAATTGAAGTCATGAATCTTTAGAGAGCCTTTGTCATTGATTTTCTAACAAAATTCTAGCTTAGTTACAAGTGAGGATCAAGCCTCTATTTATAGGAAAATATGAGGGGCAAAATGGTCCAAAAGAGGAAAAAGTGGCAAATCAAGTTGGCCAAGGTAGTCATCAAAAAGCCTTCCTCAAGTGGGCAAAAATATCCATCAACAAGTGGGCAAAAATATCCATCAACAAGTGGGCATAGCCAATTTCGACTGCATCTGTCTTCTGGGAGTGGTTGCTGTCGAATTCTGACCTGCTGAGACAGAAGCAGTCGAGGTCTGGAAGACAGGTGCAGTCGAATTCTGACAGATGCAGTCGAATTCTAACAGATGCAGTCGAAATCTTCAAAATAAAACCTGAAGATAAAAAGTAAACATTTGCAGTAAAATAGATCAAAAATATAATTAAAATACTAAAAAGACTTAATAAAATAACTATTAAAAAGACTCTAAAAATAGACTTATCAAACTCCCCTATGCTTGAACCTTTGCTTGTCCTCAAGCAAAAACAGTGTAAATCTTTAGGCAAATTCTGAAGGAAAATTATTTTCATATCGAAACCTTAAGTGAACTGTGGGGCAATTCTAACACTTTGGTTTGAGAGCTACTATTTTGGGCTTCTTGTGGAATTTGAGAGACAACTTTAAAGTATCAGTACTCTAGAGAGGATATCAATGTCATCATAGAACCGGTTCCCCAACATTCTTAAGCTTGGGTCCTCCATTTACTAAGACCGAGTCTCAAAGGAGGGTCTTTATACGTTGGGTATTCAAGCATTTTTATTTTTTTTATTTTATATGCTAACCATTTATTTTGACATTTAAAATGCACTTACTTTTGCATTTTTGAATTGGTTTTGCATATAAACATATATATAATTTTTTTTTTTTGAATACCCCAACTCAGACGTTTTTCTCCAGTAACCGCGCATCTAGTAAATGTCACCAAGAGAACCAGGTTACTAGTTTCTTTTCAGTCCCTCTAATTGTATTAATAACTAAAAACAGTCTCAATAGTGTGTGTGTGAAAAAGCCCTAGAAGTAGAAATCGAACCATGATACAATTTTGTTGTTCCCAACCAGTCCACCTAGATGATTGCTAATGAAAAATTGAAAAATTATTTTTGTCCAGAAAAGGCTTATCTAAAACATGCTTAGGGTTCACAAAGTTTCGTGATGGAGGGAGCAGATACAACTCAAAGTACAAAGAGATAAAAACTCGGCAAAGTAATAAAGACATTCCTAATAAAAGTAATAAAATACCCCCCCATGCTTGGACTAGGCATTGTCCTCAATGATTTTTCAAATAAAACAAAAGGGGTTAGGAGAGCTCACCTGGCTGTCTGGTTCAGGATACTCGCTGTAACACCCCTAATTTTTAAAAACTCGTATTATAGTATCTAGGACCGAGTAATTATTTATGGGAATAATTATTCGTGTCCCGGGTATTTATAGTCGAGGAAATCCTCAAAATAACCCCCATTCTCTAATTAATTGTGCTTAGTCATAATTTAATTAGGCATTCTTAAGCTGAAGGGAAATTTGGAGATTTCACACCCTTTCATATAAACTCAGCCACTTAAATCATTTTTTCCTCATTATTCTGAAAAACAGAAAAACTGAAACAGGGGAGCAAGGGGGAGAGGGGCGCGACTTGGAGGAAGGAAAGGAGGAGAGGGATCCAAATTCTCTTCATGCATGTAAGTGTTCTTGCTTCTTTGTCACTCCATTTTCCATTCTGGTTCCATTAAGCCTATTATCAGAACCTGATTCTTCCCCAATCTCCTTGTCCATTTTCGGGTTGAAGCTCCAATGAGGAAGATGGTGGAATTCTGAGTTTATTATGGCTTGCATGTTCTGTACCAGCTGAAGGAAAGGGTATCCTAGTCTTATATTTCGAGTTGGAGGAAGCTCATTCAGTTGGAGCTGTGTTTCAGTAGCTGTAGTGGGCGATTTTGTTGGTGCTTTCGGTCCTCGCTCGATAGTCCCTTGATTTCGGCTATATCGTGTTTCGGTTGGAGTTCTCGGTGTTAACGTCATAACGGTGAGTCTTACTCACGAATAGGGAATGAAAGGAGTTGAATATTTTGAATATTTTGAACTGTTGTGTATTCCGAAAATCTGTTTAAAACCGAGTCCCGAAGATTTCGAAAACAAATTCTGACTTTTCGCGAAAATACCTCTTTTCGTTTTATGAAAATCATGATACGATTGAAAGGGTTTTGGTGGTAATTTTTGTATTGGATATATGTCTGGAATATTGCCAATTTTCTGGGTTTCAGGTGGAACGGAAATTAGGAATCGAATCGAGAGCGAACGGAGAACGAAAGTGAGAAAATTTTGAGTTGGGCATCAGACTGGTGGTTCTGTCCACTCGCGCGCCATTCGCACACAGGTCGCGCGCCGCGCGCCACTCTTGAATTTGGGTTCTGTCCATTCGCGCGCCGTTCACGCAGGAGTCGCGCGCCGTGCGTGATTCTGGGCTGTGCTTCTGTCAAGTCGCGCGCCAGTCACGCGTGGGTTGCGCGCCGCGCGCCACTGTGACCCTTTTGATGCGTAATTCCGCTTTTCTCGTTCAACGCTCCGTTCAATCCCGAACCTCTCCTAATCCCTTCCTCAAACAATTTTAAGGCTATCAACCTATTGAAAACATAATTTCAAACCATTCAAACTATATTTTTGAAAAAGATCCTTGAAACCTATTTGGTCAAGAACGAAAACCCTAGATTACGTGTGAGCACACCGAGTAATGGTTGGGCTGAACTTATATATGGATATAAGACCTGGAATTGATGATAATTCTGGAAGTTAATAGAACTCTTCATAAACAGACTATGAAATGAAATGGAATAAGTATCATAAGCTTATGTTTGATCCTTTGGTGATCGTTGATATGTATTGTCGTATGTATCGTTCGTTGGGTGACGACCTAACAAGTAGTATACTAGAGAGGGTAGTCATGACCCCTTATCTAGGCCCTGTATGTGTTTTGGCGTGGTCAACTCACGGGTTTCCGGGATGAGCGGGGTTCGCCGTCGGATTATACTAAACAATTGAATAATAAGGTATTAGTGTGCCGGGATGAGCGGGGTGTCGCCGTCGGATTACACTAAACAAATTAATTATATGATTGTGTGCCGGGATGAGTGGAGTTTCGCCGTCGGTTTACACTAATCAACAAATATAATTCTCCGGTCTTCGTGGTTATTCACAACCGGCTGTCCCTCATAAAACATAAAGACTTGTTTGATTGGACTCGACTTGTTGAGATTTGTGGCAAGGTTCACGATCAACAATTCGCTGTAACATGTTCGCTATCAATATGATTGTTAACGGTTTGATAATTGAACCGAGTGTCGGTGAGGGGGCACGGTAGGACTCATTGAGATAATGTTATCTCACCCAATCATATGTTGTTGTTTTTCAGCTAAGCAGGGAAAAAGGAAGGCTATTGTGCACGAGTAGTGCTATGCTCTTGGAGAAGTCGAAGACCTAGCTGTTTTCCTTTATTGTTATTGTACCTTTGGGTTGTACGAACTTGTGTTGTATAAGTTGTATAAACCTTATTTCAGTTTCTGTTTTATGTATTGGACTCGGATGTTGTACTCCGATCGGTTGTATGCCGAATGACTTCTATTGTATGAAGTGTTATTATTCCGATATTATGTTTATTTCGGAAAAAGTTTGTTGGTCCAATTATAAGCAGGAACTGTGTCCTCTGATTATTCCGCTAGTTGTACATTTCGGTGCTTCTACATGTTAGAAATACCGGGGTGTTACACTCGGCCCTGGGGTATTTTATTTTTCAACAAATCGAAAAAATACATTAAGCCGTGGGTTGCCTCCCACGCAGCGCTCTTTTAACGTCACTAGCTTGACGATCAAAATTTCAATTGGGATCCTGCAGAACTAAACTAGTTTCTTTCTCAATTGGGTCACCAATTAAATAATTTTTCAACCTTTGACCATTGACTTTAAACGATCCGGTTTTCTCGCTCCAGATCTCTACAGATCCGAAGGGGTAAACCTTACGGATTTCAAAAGGACCGGACCATCTTGACTTTAATTTTCCCGGAAAAATTTTTAGCCTGGAATTAAACAATAACACCAGGTCACCCTCTTTGAATTCTCTACGAATAATACGCTTATCATGCCAATTTTTTGTTCTTTCTTTGTAAAGTTTGGCATTCTCATAAGCATCCATTCGCAGTTCTTCCAATTCGTTTAGTTGGAGTTTTCTTTTTTCTCCGGCTAATTCCATGTTCAGGTTAAGGCGTTTAATTGCCCAGTAAGCTTTGTGCTCTAGTTCTACCGGAAGGTGGCAAGACTTCCCATAAATTAATTTGAAAGGAGTCATTCCTATGGGAGTCTTGTACGCAGTCCGATAAGCCC
Source organism: Astragalus membranaceus (assembly GCA_039519185.1). Taxonomy (NCBI): domain Eukaryota; kingdom Viridiplantae; phylum Streptophyta; class Magnoliopsida; order Fabales; family Fabaceae; genus Astragalus; species Astragalus membranaceus. Next base: position 19,653,326 of record CM076853.1, read on the forward strand.
AGAGAGCATCATCGAGCTTTACCGACCAGTCCTTTCTTGAGGTCGAAACAGTTTTTTCTAAAATATTTTTAATTTCTCTGTTCGATACCTCAACCTGACCGCTTGTTTGAGGGTGATAAGGCGTTGCAATTTTGTGCCTTACTCCAAACTTTTGCAGTAACATTTCAAAATGTTTTGAGATGAAATGGGATCCTCCGTCGCTTATGACAACACGAGGGACCCCGAATCTTGGAAAAATTATTTTTTTGAAAAGTTTTACGACTACCTTTGCATCGTTTGCAGGAGAAGCAATGGCTTCGATCCATTTTGATACATAGTCAACGGCTACCAGAATATATTGGTTTCCAAAAGAAGAAGGAAACGGTCCCATGAAATCGACACCCCAGACGTCGAAAATTTCAACCTCTAAGATATTATTTAAGGGCATTTCATTTCTTTTTGAAATATTTCCGGTGCGTTGACACTGGTCGCATTTAGAAATGAATTGATGCGCGTCTTTAAAAAGGGACGGCCAATAAAAACCAGATTGAAGAATTTTCGTAGCAGTTTTTGAAGAACTGGCATGGCCGCCATAGGAAGAAGAATGACAATGGTATAGAATGTTACTTACCTCTTCTTCCGGAATGCATCTTCTGAACACCCCATCTGCTCCCCTTTTAAAAAGCAGTGGCTCGTCCCAGTAATACTGTTTAAGATCATGGAAGAATTTCTTCTTCTGCTGATAATTTAAACCTGGGGGGAGTACTCCTGCTGCAAGGTAGTTTACAAAATCTGCATACCATGGTGCTTCAGTTTTGCCCAATGAGAAGAGTTGATCATCCAAAAATGTATCATTGAGTGGCAACTCTTCTTCTTTTGTTCCTTGTAGACGGGACAAATGATCAGCCACAACATTTTCAACGCCTTTTTTATCCCTTATTTCAAGATCAAATTCTTGTAGGAGTAAAACCCATCGGATCAATCTCGGCTTGGCATATTTTTTGTTTAACAAATATTTTATGGCCGAGTGATCTGTAAAAATGATGATTTTTGAACCTACCAAATATGATCGAAACTTATCAACGGCAAAAACTACCGCCAATAATTCTTTTTCAGTTGTGGCGTAATTCATTTGTGCCTCGTCTAAGGTCCTGCTTGCATAGTATATGGCATGCAATTTTTTCTCTTTTCTTTGTCCCAGGACTGCCCCAACTGCATAGTCGCTCGCATCGCACATTATCTCGAACGGAAGATTCCAGTCTGGTGGCTGTATGATCGGGGCAGTAACTAAAGCCTTTTTCAACCTGTTAAAAGCTTCAAGACAAAGATCGTTAAAAATAAATGCTGCATCCTTAAGGAGCAGACTTGTCATAGGTTTTGAAATTTTTGGGAAGTCTTTTATGAACCGGCGGTAGAAACCCGCATGGCCCAAAAAGCTTCTCACCTCTTTTACTGTGGTGGGAGGTAGCATTTTTTCAATCACCTCAATTTTTGCACGATCTACCTCAATACCTCTATGAGAAATTAAGTGCCCTAGGACAATTCCTTCGTTAACCATGAAATGACACTTTTCCCAGTTTAGAACCAGGTTTACCTTCTCACACCTCTCTAAGACTTTTTCCAGATTGGCTAAACAGTTTTCAAAATTTGAGCCATGGACGGAAAAATCATCCATAAACACTTCCATTATGTTTTCAACAAAGTCTGAGAATATGGACATCATACACCTTTGAAAGGTAGCAGGAGCATTACATAGACCAAAGGGCATCCTTCTATAGGCATAAGTGCCAAAAGGACATGTGAAAATTGTTTTTTCTTGGTCGCTAGGGTGGATGGGAATTTGGAAAAATCCCGAATAACCATCCAAATAGAAAAAATGTGAGTGTTGTGCTAACCTTTCTAGCATTTGATCAATGAACGGGAGAGGGAAGTGATCTTTCCGGGTAGCTTTGTTAAGCTTCCTGTAATCGATACACATTCTCCATCCCGTAATTGTCCTTGTGGAAATGCATTCGTCCTTCTCATTTTTAATAACTGTTAAGCCTCCCTTCTTAGGCACTACTTGAACAGGACTAACCCACTTACTATCGGAAATAGGATATATTATCCCAGCATCAAGGAGTTTTAAAACTTCCTTTTTAACAACCTCTTTCATGTTTGGGTTTAATCTTCTTTGATGCTCGATAGAAGGTTTATAGTCCTCTTCCAGTAGTATTCTGTGTATGCAGATTGACGGATTTATTCCTTTAATGTCCTCAATAGTATACCCAATGGCTTTGGGATACTTTTTGAGAACATTAAGCAATTTTTCAGTCTCATTTTGTTTCAAATTTGCATTTACAATTACTGGAAAAGTAGAATCAGGGCCAAGAAACTCATACCTGAGAGATGATGGTAAGGGCTTCAGTTCTATTTTTGGTGTTTCTTTTGGGAGAGGTCGAGGTTTCTCCTCGCCCAAAGTTTCAGTACCCAATTCTTGTGATGGTGGATTTTCATCCAAAAGTTTTATGTAGAAATGGGTTTCCCCTGCCGCATTTGTATTTGTGTTGCCTAAAAGGCAATCTTCCAGACTATCTTGTGAAGATGATGCTAAAGAGCAGTCTCGCACGCAATAGTCTACAATATCAATCCTGCAGCACGAGTCTTTTACAGATGGACTCTTCATGAAGTTTGAAACTTCAAACTCAACCTTTTCATCCCCCACATTAAAAACCAACTTACCGTTTTTAACGTCAATTATTGCCCCTGCAGTGGCTAAAAAAGGCCTCCCCAGAAGAATAGGAATTTGGGAGTCTTCTTCAATTTCCATTACGACAAATTCCACCGGTATAAAACTTTGCCCTACCTTGATAGGGATATCCTCTAAGATTCCAGTGGGGTATTTAACGGAACGATCTGCCAACTGTATTGTCATTTTTGTGGGTTTAAGTTCACCTATCCCTAGTCTATTGCAAAGAGAAAGAGGCATCAAACTTACACTGGCTCCTAGATCGCACATCGCTCTGTTTATAGTTTCACTTCCAATCACACAAGGTATGGAAAAACTACCTGGATCTTTGAGTTTTTGTGGCAGCTTGTTCTGGATAATTGCACTACATTCCTCTGTTAATGCGATCGTCTCATAGTCGTCTATTTTTCTTTTCTTGGATAAAATTTCTTTCAAAAATTTTGAGTAAGACGGCATTTGAGATAATACATCAGTGAAAGGAACGTTGATGTAAAGCTTTTTAAGCAAGTCGACAAACCTTTTGAATTGCTCGTCAAGTTTGTTTTTTGCAAATCTTTGGGGAAAAGGAATGGGTGGTTTGTATGGTGGTGGGGGGATGTGTGGTTCTTCTCTTTCTTTTTCTGGTTCTTTCTCTTTTTCTTTCTCTTCTTGCTCACTTGGAAAATTATGTTTTTCACTCACAATTTTTTCTTGGTTTGCTCTTGGTTCCTCTAATTGTTTTCCACTTCTAAGGGTGACGGCATTTATTTGGCCTTTTGGATTTTGTTCTGGTTGCCCAGGAAATACCCCTGAAGACTTAGAGGATGAAGCTACCTGTGTTGCCACTTGAGTTATTTGACTTTCAAGCATTTTATTATGAGTGGCAATAGAGTCGACTTTTGATACTAATTTGATAAGTGTGTCATTCAAATAACCAGTTTGATTTTTGAATTCTTCATTTTGTTTTGTTTGAGATGACACAAATTTTTCCATCAAAAATTCTAAGTTCGACTTTTGCGGGTTGTTTTGTGGGTTGTTAAAAACCCTTTGATTTTGAAAGACAGGAGGTGGTCTAGGTGCTGGATTGGGTGGAGGATTTTTATAAGAAAAATTTGGATGATTCCTCCACCCAGGATTATAAGTATTTGAAAATGGATCTTCCTTTTGAGCATAGTTAATATGCTCATTTCCAGCACTAGATGCCTCAAGCTGGCATTCAGCTCCAATATGGCCAACAACCCCACATAATTCACATGGTGGAGTAATAGGAGAAGAAGTTTGTGAGACGGCACTTACATTTAATTTTTCAAATTTTTGAAAAAGTGCGTCCACTTTTGAGGAAAGATGATCAACAGCAGATATTTCATACTTACCCGGCTCTTTTGATGTGGCTGGTTTATTCGTTATGGCTCGCTCACTTGTCCACTGACAATGGTTTTGAGCCATATCTTCAACGAGTGCATAAGCTTCGGTAAAATTTTTGTTCATTAAAGCTCCACCTGCAGCTGCATCAACAGTCATTCTTGTTGCATATTGTAATCCATTATAAAAAGTGTGAACAACGAGCCATTTCTCTAGTCCATGATGGGGGCATAGCCTTAACATTTCTTTGAAACGTTCCCAAGCATCATAAAGAGATTCCCCGTCATTTTGAGAAAATCGAGTAATTTGATTTCTCATTTGAGCTGTTTTACTCGGGGGAAAGAACTTAGCAAGAAAAGTTTGTTTTAACTGGCCCCAGCTGGTAATGGATTCCGAAGGCAAAGAATGTAGCCATGCTCTTACTCTATCCCTTAATGAAAAAGGGAAGAGTTTTAGTCTTATGGCATCCGGAGGTACCCCGTTTAATTTGAGAGTTCCACAGTATTCTAGAAAAACTGAAATATGAAGATTTGGGTCCTCCGTGGGAGAACCAGAAAATTGGTTTTGTTGAACCATTGAAAGTAGAGATGTTTTGAGTTCAAAATTATTTGCTTCCACATTTGGATGTACAATGGCAGCCGATGGCTCTGCTGAAGGTGTTGCGTACTCTTTGAGAGCACGATTTTCATTAGCCGCCATTTGGTTATCGGGAATTTCTCTCCTCCTTCTATGTAAGAACCTTTCGATTTCGGGAATTTGTTGAACAGTTTCTCCGAAACTTCTGGTTCTTCGCATTCGGGGGACAAGAGAAGAAAAAGTAAGAATAAAGAAAATAAAATTTCAGTATAACCGGTTTCGAAAAACTTAATTAATATCACTGCCTCCCCGGCAACGGCGCCAAAAACTTGATAGCCCCGCAAGTGCACGGGTCGTATCGCGTAATAAAAGAGTATCGGTCCACAGGGAGAGCCTAAGTGAATACCAATTTAATTTTTCAAAGTTTGATTAACTGAAAAGAAAGTGTTTTTAGAAAGAAAGAATGTTTTAGCAAAGTCTACTCATGTAACATCCTCAAAATAATTAATCGAATTATTTGGATGTTAACCCAATTGAATTAATTTGGTACTTAATTAGTAAAATTATTGAGTGCTAAAATTAATTATTGGCTGTCACAGGATCGTTGACCGAATAATACGGATCAAGGAAGTTTTGGAATCGAAATAAGGAATTAAGATCAATATGGTAATTGGACCACGCTACCACTTATATATTAATTAAATATATGTGTGTGAGTGTGTGTGAATAAAAGAAAGAAAAGAGAGAAAGAAAGAATACGCAGAAGGAAAGAAAGAAGGGAAAAGAAAGAAGAAAAGGAAAGAAGAAGAAGGAGAAAGGAGAAGAGAAAGGAAGAAGATAAAAGAGGAGAAAAGAGGAGAAAAGAAAATAAAAGAAGAAAACATAAAGTTAAATAGCGAGAAATAAAAGAAAGCGGTAAATTGCAAAAATAGCAGAATTGTAAATGACAAGAAAATAAAAGTGCAAGAAAATAAATAGCAAGGAAAGTAAATGACTTGGAAAATAAATGGACAAGAAAGTAAATAGTAAGGAAAATAAAAGAGCGAGAAAGTAAAAAGCGAGAAAGTAAATAGCGAGAAAGTAAATGACAAGGAAAATAAATGACTTGAAAAGTAAATGACTTGGAAAATAAAGGTGCAAGAAAATAAAAGGGCAAGAAAGTAAATAGCAAGGAAAATAAAAGAGCGAGAAAGTAAAAAGCGAGAAAGTAAATAGCGAGAAAGTAAATGACAAGGAAAATAAATGACTTGGAAAGTAAATGATTTGGAAAATAAAGGTGCAAGAAAATAAAAGGGCAAGAAAGTAAATAGCAAGGAAAATAAAAGAGCGAGAAAGTAAAAAGCGATAAAGTAAATAGCAATGAAAATAAATGACTTGGAAAGTAAATGACTTGGAAAATAAAGGTGCAAGAATTTAAATAGCAAGGAAAGTAAATGTTTTGGTGCAAGAATTTAAATAGCAAGGAAAGTAAATGTTTTGGAAAATAAAGGTGCAAGAAAGTAAATAGAAAGAATTTAAAGGGCAAGAAAGTAAATAAACAAGAATCATAAAAAGCATGAAGAGTAAATTGAAGTCATGAATCTTTAGAGAGCCTTTGTCATTGATTTTCTAACAAAATTCTAGCTTAGTTACAAGTGAGGATCAAGCCTCTATTTATAGGAAAATATGAGGGGCAAAATGGTCCAAAAGAGGAAAAAGTGGCAAATCAAGTTGGCCAAGGTAGTCATCAAAAAGCCTTCCTCAAGTGGGCAAAAATATCCATCAACAAGTGGGCAAAAATATCCATCAACAAGTGGGCATAGCCAATTTCGACTGCATCTGTCTTGTGGGAGTGGTTGCTGTCGAATTCTGACTTGCTGAGACAGAAGCAGTCGAAATCTGGAAGACAGATGCAGTCGAAATCTGGAAGACAGGTGCAGTTGAATTCTGACAGGTGCAGTCGAAATCTAACAGATGCAGTCGAAATCTGGAAGACAGATGCAGTCGAATTCTGGGAGACAGATGCTGTCGAATTCTGACCTGCTTAGACAGAAGCAGTCGAGGTCTGGAAGACAGGTGCAGTCGAATTCTGACAGATGCAGTCGAATTCTAACAGATGCAGTCGAAATCTTCAAAATAAAACCTGAAGATAAAAAGTAAACATTTGCAGTAAAATAGATCAAAAATATAATTAAAATACTAAAAACACTTAATAAAATAACTATTAAAAAGACTCTAAAAATAGAGTTATCAAAGACCGGAAAAGTTATTTGTTTGAATGCAGGGGTATGAGGCTCCTTTGTGTCCTACGAGGGTTCCTTAGAGAATAGGTCTAGGGCTTGTCTGTTAAGTGAACCTTTCAAAGGGTAGCTCTAAGAGTCCTACATAAGGTTCCTAGAGCCAACGACCCCAGTTAAGAACACTGGTCAACAACAATAGGCAAGCTATTAGGAGTGCCAGCATTCTCAAGAGGAACCAAACTCTAGGTGAGACTTTCGTGACCACCCAACAGGACGCACATCCAGTAGGCCATCACTACGCGGTCTCGTTCTAACTTAGGTTATTCTCCAGTCCGGGTATAGAACTATTCTCATGTGTGTGAAAAAGTGTGATAGTGGAGTGTGTGAAGGAGCATAATATCCAGAATACCCCCCACGCTGCAAAACAAACAAACATATATACAAAAATTGGTCTTCTATCCTAGGGTTTTCATATCACAAACGAATAATATGCAATGAAAATAAAAGACAGAAATGGAAGGGTAAAAAAACATTAAATCAGTAACTAATCCTACAACTAATTAGACTAGGTTTGACTCTCTAAATTGTCCCCAGCAGAGTCGCCAGCTGTAGCGACCGAAAAATCCGGGTGAGGATTCCTCGAAGGTTCAAAAATGAAGCCGCCACCAAATTTTAGTTTAAGGGCAAACATTGGAAAATCCCTTTTGGAATAGATAAGGGTCCTTGAGACCAGATTTGGGTTCGGGAGTCGGTTATGCGTGGGGAAGGTATTAGCACTCCACGACATCCTTCCTAAGGAAGGTTACCTGCTAATTAGTTGTAGAAGCGGAAGTTAATTTTGAAAACATTTATTTTTACCCTTTTATTTTGAATTAAAAAGAAAGAAGAAAATTGATATTTTTTGAATTTAATAAAGGGATTATTTAGGAAAAGACTAAAAAAGGTTTTTTATTAGTGCAATTGACAGATGTGGGCCCCCATCTGCTCCTACGTATCTCTTGGTAGAGAATCTGTAACATCCCTAATTTTTAAAGACTCGTATTATGATGCCGGAGGCCGATTAATTATTTGTGGGAATAATTGGTCGCGTCTCGGGGATTAATAGTCGAGTAATTCGTCAAGAAATCCTATTCTCCATTAAGTGTGGCTTATTCATAATTTAAATAAGGAATTGGGGATGAAGGGCAAAATTGTCTTTTCACACCCCTAATCAGTAAATTATAATTATGAAGATTAAAAATTATTTCGGACCAAAAGAAGTGAGGAACTTCGGGTCGGAACCGGGATAATCGAAAAAGTTTCGTACCGAGGGAAGCCTTCAACACCTAAACTATCATTTTATGGCCAAGGGCAAAATGGTCTTTTCACCATCATTTAACCCCCAGCCATATACACCCAACTGAACCCTCACCCTCTCACTTGACTATTCTCCAGCTGAAAAGAAAGAAAAAACAGAAGTGAGGGAGAGGAGAGTGGGCGAAGGGAAGGAGAAGGAAAGGAGAGAGGAGCTACTCAACTTTTCCTTGCATGTAAGTCTTCTAAACCCCTCTCTACTCCATTTTTGATTCTGAGTCCAATGGTACCAAAATCAGAGGCTGATTCTCACTCCTTCTCTAAACACCATTTTCGAAATTTGAACCTTCAAGGTGGAAGACAATGAAGTTCTGAGTTTGTGGTGGCTTGCATGATCATCATTTCATGGTCAAAGAGGAGGGCTGTCATCACATTTCGAATTTGGGGGAAAGTTCATGCTTAGGATTGCTATCCAAGTTGCTAATTCAGTGGCTTAGTGGAAACAAGTTTCTGTCCTAGTGATTCTTGCTGTTGTGAATTTCGTTGATGCCTTCGATCCTCGTTCGCTAGTTCGATTGTCTTGGTTACTTCGCGGTTCGGTTGAAGCTTCAAGTGAAATCGACATCACGGTGAGTTCTACTCACGGATTAGGGACATTTTATGTATTCTGAGAACTTGTGGTTTCGAATGATAAGGCAACAACCCCGTTTTCAAAAGACTTAGAACCGAAAAGCGATTTTTGAGTCAAAACGGAGTTTTACGGTTTATTGAGAATTTAATGAATCATTTAAATGAAACACTTTATATATATTCTGGAATATTTGGAAATTTTCTGAGTTTCAGGTGATTGAAATTAGAAATCGAATCGGGCGAAAATGGAAAGCGGAATTGAGAAAAAACGGAATTCGGTAACAGACACAGGTCGCACGGACCGTGCGCCCCTGGGCACGGACCGCGCGCCTTCTACGGGTTGGTTCTGTTAAAAAATAAAACGGAACGCACGGGTCGTGCGCCCCTGGGCACGGACCGTGCGCTCCTTTCGGTTTGGCTGGGTGATTTTAACAAATCACGCACGGGTCGTGCGCCCCTGGGCATGGACCGTGCGTGAGCTTCTGTCACCGATTCCCGATTTCTCGTTCCGGAGCTCCGTTTGATCCCGAACCTTTTCTAATCTCTTTCTCAATCATTTAAAATGAAGTTGCCTTATTAAAAACCGTATTTTGAGCTCGTTCCACTTATGTTTTTGAAAAGAGTTTCAAAAGCACATTTAAGTGAAAAACCGAAACCCTAGGATACGTGTGGGTACACTGACTGAATATATATATGTTTATATATGTCATATGGAAATGATTATAATGCCGGAGGTCTAACTTATGAATTCCTCAAAACGGGTTATAGATCGATATGGATATTGTTTATCCAATTACTATGTGACTGATCCTTTGGTGATCAAAATGAAAAAGATATAAATTATCTAACTCTCGAGAACTTGATGCGTATTGTCATACGTATTGCGTTGGGTGACGACCCGACAAGTAGCATACTAGGGAGGGTAGTCATGACCCCTTACCTATGGCCCTGAATGTGTTTTGGCGTGGTCAACTCACGGGTTACCGATATTCGTGACGTTGGGTTCACCATCGGTTTATGCTAAACTAAGACTATGGTATTACCGATATTCGTGACGTTGGGTTCACAATCGGTTCATGCTAATATAAAACTCTGGTATTCCCGATATTCGTGACGTTGGGTTCACAATTGGTTTATACTAGATAAGATAAGAACACGATTTGCTTGGCATTTCGATTAATAAATAAGACATTGTTATGTCAACTTTGGTTTTAACGGTTTAATGAATTGAACCGAGTGTCAGTGAGGGGGCACGGTAGGACTCACTGAGATAATGTTATCTCACCCAATCCATATTTGTTGTTTTTCAGAGAAGCAGGGAAAAAGGAAGACTATTGTGCACGAGTAGCTGGTATACTCTTGGAGGTGCCGAAGACTTAGTCATTTGATCCCTTGTTCTTTTGTTGTCTTATTAGTTATATAAACTTGTATTGATTATGACTTATATGAACCGTCTTATGTTTCTGTTCGGTGTTTGGACTTGGATATTGTAATCCATTCGGTATGGAACCGATGTACTTCTATTTTATGAAGTAATGTTATTCCGATTATGTTTTTATTTCGGAGACAGTTTGTATGTCCAATATTTAAACAGGAACTGTGTCCTCTGAACTTCCGCATCTGTGCATCTTCGGTCTCTCTACATGTTAGAAATACCGGGGTGTTACATTTGGTATCAGAGCCGTTCGACCTCGTCGGACTTAGATGTTAAGAGTCTTTTACGTCTTCTAAGTCTGATTTTTCTTAGTATGCTATTAGACATTGAGCCTGATCAACTTAATACTTTGTGCATACTTCGCAGAATCATGGCTGGAAGAGGTAGAAGAAACCCACCTGTTGATCCTCATCAAGAATGGATGCAGAATGTCATCGAGACTCAACAGAAGATGATGAATGACATGATGCTAATGCAACAACAACAGATGGCTCAAATGGCTCAAATGCAGCAGATGCATCAGATGCCTCAACCTCAACCAGCTGAGCCAGTCGATGTGCCAACACCTGAGGATCCCAACAGGGTGTATTTCCGGTTTCTGAAGATGAAACCCCCAACCTTCAAAGGAGGATCCGACGCAATGAAGGCCCATTTCTGGGTAGATGCCATGGAATGGATCTTTGATACCTTGCAATGCAATGAAGGAGAAAAAGTAATTTGCGCTGCTAACGCTCTGGACGAGGATGCTCACACTTGGTGGGTTAACGCTCGTAGAATGCTTCAAAATCAAGGAACTCCTCTTGAGTGGAATAATTTCAAGGAGTTGTTTTTGGGTCATTATTTTCCCGACTCCCAAAGACTTGATAAACAAATGGAATTTCTGAGTTTGAAACAGGGAGAGATGACAGTTGGGGAATACGCTGCAAAATTCGAAAGGTTGTCACAATTCTATGAATTGGGGGCCACCGCTACGGATGATAAGTGGAAAATGGTGATGTTTAGACAAGGTCTTAGAGGCGATGTGAATCAAGGTCTCAGTTCTTATTCCATGACCACTTATCCTGCTTTGGTTCAACAGGCTCATTCAGCTGAGAGCGACCTGAAAAGAATGTATGCTGAGAGAAAAGATTTCTGGAAGGATAAAAGAAAGAGTAGTGAGTCAACTTCTTCAAACATGAAGTATAAAGGGAATTTAAACAAAGGAAAGCAGATTCAGTCGGATAACTCTTCTGGGTATCGGAACTGTAAGGTGTGTAAGAAGAACCATCGTGGGAGATGTCAATTGGAGTCAAAATCAAACCAGTGTTATTATTGTAATGAAGAGGGGCACTATGCTAACAACTGCCCAGCGAGAAAGGCTTTCTTAGAGTCCCCTGATGCTCCTAGACAGGCTCGAGTCAACACTTTGGATGCCAAGACCATCAAACCAGCTGATAATCTTATAAGGGGTACAGGTTCTCTCTTTAATCAAACTGTTAATATTTTGTATGACTCTGGTGCTACTCATTGCTTTATCTCAGAAGCATGTGCTGAACGGTTAGGATTAGTAGTATCTCCTATATCCGAGCCAATATCTATTCTTACTGCTGCAAAGGGTCGTGTGCGAACCCAATCATTGTGCCTTAACTGTCTGCTTACCATAGGAGGCAGGGATTTTGTTGTCGATTTTATCTGTTTGCCTATGAGAGGAATGGAGATCGTATTGGAAATGAATTGGATGACTTCCAATCATATTACTATTGACTGTTTCAATCGGGCAATTAATTTTCGTTCTGAAGTAGCGGAACATTCACTACCTGCAGATGATGGTGTTATTTCATTCGCTTCAGCCAGCCAGTCTCTATTCCAAGGTGCGGAAGCTTTTGTTGTTATTTTGTTTGCATCAACTGAAGCCGATTTGGATTTATTGTCTATTCAAGTTGTTAATGAATTCTTAGATGTCTTTCCCGAGGAAGTTTCCTCTTTGCCTCCAGAACGAGAGGTAGAATTCTCTATAGATTTGGCGCCTGGCACAGGGCCAATATCCATAGCACCTTATAGGATGTCTCCTCTTGAACTGAAAGAATTGAAGTCCCAACTTGAGGAATTAATTTCCAAGAAGTTTATTCGACCGAGTGCTTCTCCATGGGGTGCTCCGGTATTGCTAGTCAAGAAGAAGGACGGAAGCATGAGATTATGCATAGACTACCGTCAGCTGAATAAAATCACTATCAAAAACAAGTATCCATTGCCAAGGATAGATGATCTACTTGATCAACTTCGAGGTGCTAAGGTTTTCTCCAAAATTGATCTAAGGTCAGGGTACCATCAAATCAGGGTAAGAGCCTTAGACATTCCGAAGACTGCTTTTCGTACGAGGTACAGACACTACGAGTTTGTGGTGATGCCCTTCGGATTGACTAACGCTCCAGCCGTATTTATGGATTATATGAATAGAGTATTTCATTCTTACCTAGATTAGTTCGTGGTCGTCTTCATTGATGATATCTTGGTTTACTCAAAGTCAGATGAGGAGCATGCTCAGCATCTCCGCTTTGTTCTAGGAGTACTCCGAGAGAAGAAACTTTATGCTAAACCGTCGAAGTGCGACTTTTGGATGTCCGAGGTGAAATTCTTGGGTCATGTGATTTCCCAAGAAGGGGTTGCAGTCGATCCTAGCAAGGTGGAAGCAGTGTTGAATTGGGAACGGCCAACGTCAGTGACTGAGATCAGAAGCTTCCTGGGTTTAGCTGGTTACTATAGAAGAATCATTGAAGGTTTTTCACAATTGGTACTTCCGCTTACTCGGCTAACTCGCAAGGGCCAACCGTTTACTTGGGATACCGATTGTGAAGAGTGCTTCCTTGGATTGAAAGAAAAGCTAACTTCTGCTCCAATTCTAATTCTTCCGGATCCGTCATTTGGATTTCAGATTTACAGTGATGCATCTGGGAAGGGTTTAGGATGCGTTCTCATGCAGAATCAACATGTTGTGGCCTATGCATCGAGGCAATTGAAGACGCATGAACGGAATTACCCAACTCATGACTTAGAGTTGGCGGCTATTGTGTTTGCACTGAAAATTTGGAGGCATTACCTTTACGGTTCTTGTTTCGAGGTTTTTAGTGATCACAAGAGCTTGAAATATCTATTTGACCAAAAGGAGTTGAATAACAGACAGAGAAGGTGGACTGAATTCTTGAAGGATTACGACTTCGAATTGAAATATCACCCTGGGAAAGCCAATGTGGTAGCAGATGCTCTGAGCAGGAAGTCTATCCACACGGCAAGGTTAATGGTTCACGAGATGGCTTTGTTGGAATCATTCAGGGACTTGAAACTCAAGGTGGTAAGAAAGAGGGATCGCGTAGTGCTGCGGCATATACGGATAGCCAGTGTGCTAAGGGAACAAATCCGTGTAGCTCAAGAAGCTAATATGAAGTTGCAGTCTCAGAGGGGATCGCCAGGTTTCACTGAGGATAGTGATGGCGTGATTTGCTTTAATGGGAGGATTTGTGTTCCCGATGATGATGATATCAAAAGGCAAGTATTGGAAGAAGCTCATAGGAGTCAGTACTCCGTACATCCGGGATCCACCAAGATGTACCGAGATTTGAAGTTGATGTATTGGTGGCCTGGGATGAAGGTCGAGATTGCAGAATTTGTTTCTCGGTGCTTAACTTGTCAGAATTTTAAGGCGGAACACCGAAGACCGGGCGGTCAGTTACAACCGCTAGATGTTCCAGTTTGGAAGTGGGAAGATATCTCAATGGACTTTGTTATGGGTTTGCCGAGGTCACAGGCAGGCAATGACTCTATTTGGGTAGTAGTGGACCGATTGACTAAATCCGCTCACTTTATTCCCGTTCGCTCGACTTATAAGGTTTCCAAGTTAGCAGATGAATACGTGAGGAACATTATCAGACTGCATGGAGTCCCAACGAGCATTGTGTCAGACCGAGATCCCAAGTTTAGTTCCAGATTCTGGAGAGCATTGAATGAAGCTTTGGGGACAAGAGTGCTGGTTAGCACTGCTTATCATCCTCAGACTGATGGTCAGACGGAGAGGACTATCCAGACTCTTGAGGACATGCTTCGGGCTTGTGTGCTCGACAGTGGGAGAAAATGGGAGGATCATCTTCCGTTAGTAGAATTCTCCTACAACAACAGTTACCACTCCAGCATTGGAATGGCACCGTTTGAAGCACTTTATGGTAGAAAGTGTAGAACTCCGTTGTGTTGGTGGGAGATCGGTGAAGATAAGTTTTTGGGACCTGATATGGTTCGCGAGACTACTGAGAAGATCGAGTTAATTCGAGAAAGGATGAAGGTTGCTCAGAGTCGGCAAAAGAGCTACGCTGACAACCGAAGGAGACCGTTGGAGTTTGAGGTTGGTGATCATGTGTTCTTGAAAGTTTCTCCAACCATAGGCACTGGGAGAGCCTTGCGAACGAAGAAGCTCAGTCCTCGATATGTTGGACCTTTCCAAATCATCGAGCGGATTGGGCCAGTTGCCTATCGCCTCGCATTGTCTCCGGCCCTATCAAACCTCCATGATGTGTTCCACGTGTCTCAGTTGAGGAAGTATGTTCCCGATCTGCATCAACCGTTGAGTGTTGATACCATTGACCTGCGACCAGACTTGTCATATCAACCTTATCCTAGTTATATTTTGGAGCGTGGTGTGAAGACTCTGCGTTCAAGGTCAATTCCGATTATCAAAGTAGTTTGGGATGGCTTTTCAGCCGAAGAGGCTACCTGGGAACTGGAAGAAGACATGCGTGCTCGATATCCGTATCTCTTTCAGTAAGGTACGTCTCGTCAATTTTGAGGACAAAATTTTAAAAGTTGGGGTGATTGTAACATCCCTAATTTTTAAAGACTCGTATTATGATGCCGGAGGCCGATTAATTATTTGTGGGAATAATTGGTCGCGTCTCGGGGATTAATAGTCGAGTAATTCGTCAAGAAATCCTATTCTCCATTAAGTGTGGCTTATTCATAATTTAAATAAGGAATTGGGGATGAAGGGCAAAATTGTCTTTTCACACCCCTAATCAGTAAATTATAATTATGAAGATTAAAAATTATTTCGGACCAAAAGAAGTGAGGAACTTCGGGTCGGAACCGGGATAATCGAAAAAGTTTCGTACCGAGGGAAGCCTTCAACACCTAAACTATCATTTTATGGCCAAGGGCAAAATGGTCTTTTCACCATCATTTAACCCCCAGCCATATACACCCAACTGAACCCTCACCCTCTCACTTGACTATTCTCCAGCTGAAAAGAAAGAAAAAACAGAAGTGAGGGAGAGGAGAGTGGGCGAAGGGAAGGAGAAGGAAAGGAGAGAGGAGCTACTCAACTTGTCCTTGCATGTAAGTCTTCTAAACCCCTCTCTACTCCATTTTTGATTCTGAATCCAATGGTACCAAAATCAGAGGCTGATTCTCACTCCTTCTCTAAACACCATTTTCGAAATTTGAACCTTCAAGGTGGAAGACAATGAAGTTCTGAGTTTGTGGTGGCTTGCATGATCATCATTTCATGGTCAAAGAGGAGGGCTGTCATCACATTTCGAATTTGGGGGAAAGTTCAGGCTTAGGATTGCTATCCAAGTTGCTAATTCAGTGGCTTAGTGGAAACAAGTTGCTGTCCTAGTGATTCTTGCTGTTGTGAATTTCGTTGATGCCTTCGATCCTCGTTCGCTAGTTCGATTGTCTTGGTTACTTCGCGGTTCGGTTGAAGCTTCAAGTGAAATCGACATCACGGTGAGTTCTACTCACGGATTAGGGACATTTTATGTATTCTGAGAACTTGTGGTTTCGAATGATAAGGCAACAACCCCGTTTTCAAAAGACTTAGAACCGAAAAGTGATTTTTAGTTAAAACGGAGTTTTACGGTTTATTGAGAATTTAATGAATCATTGAAATGAAACACTTTATATATATTCTGGAATATTTGGAAATTTTCTGAGTTTCAGGTGATTGAAATTAGAAATCGAATCGGGCGAAAACGGAAAGCGGAATTGAGAAAAAACGGAATTCGGTAACAGACACAGGTCGCACGGACCGTGCGCCCCTGGGCACGGACCGCGCGCCTGCTACGGGTTGGTTCTGTTAAAAAATAAAACGGAACGCACGGGTCGTGCGCCCCTGGGCACGGACCGTGCGCTCCTTTCGGTTTGGCTGGGTGATTTTAACAAATCACGCACGGGTCGTGCGCCCCTGGGCACGGACCGTGCGTGAGCTTCTGTCACCGATTCCCGATTTCTCGTTCCGGAGCTCCGTTTGATCCCGAACCTTTTCTAATCTCTTTCTCAATCATTTAAAATGAAGTTGCCTTATTAAAAACCGTATTTTGAGCTCGTTCCACTTATGTTTTTGAAAAGAGTTTCAAAAGCACATTTAAGTGAAAAACCGAAACCCTAGGATACGTGTGGGTACACTGACTGAATATATATATGTTTATATATGTCATATGGAAATGATTATAATGCCGGAGGTCTAACTTATGAATTCCTCAAAACGGGTTATAGATCTATATGGATATTGTTTATCCAATTACTATGTGACTGATCCTTTGGTGATCAAAACGAAAAAGATATAAATTATCTAACTCTCGAGAACTTGATGCGTATTGTCATACGTACGTATTGCGTTGGGTGACGACCCGACAAGTAGCATACTAGGGAGGGTAGTCATGACCCCTTACCTATGGCCCTGAATGTGTTTTGGCGTGGTCAACTCACAGGTTACCGATATTCGTGACGTTGGGTTCACAATCGGTTTATGCTAAACTAAGACTATGGTATTACCGATATTCGTGACGTTGGGTTCACAATCGGTTCATGCTAATCTATAACTCTGGTATTCCCGATATTCGTGACGTTGGGTTCACAATTGGTTTATACTAGATAAGATAAGAACACGATTTGCTTGGCATTTCGATTAATAAATAAGACATTGTTATGTCAACTTTGGTTTTAACGGTTTAATGAATTGAACCGAGTGTCAGTGAGGGGGCACGGTAGGACTCACTGAGATAATGTTATCTCACCCAATCCATATTTGTTGTTTTTCAGAGAAGCAGGGAAAAAGGAAGACTATTGTGCACGAGTAGCTGGTATACTCTTGGAGGTGCCGAAGACTTAGTCATTTGATCCCTTGTTCTTTTGTTGTCTTATTGGTTATATAAACTTGTATTGATTATGAGTTATATGAACCGTCTTATGTTTCTGTTTGGTGTTTGGACTTGGATATTGTAATCCATTCGGTATGGAACCGATGTACTTCTATTTTATGAAGTAATGTTATTCCGATTATGTTTTTATTTCGGAGACAGTTTGTATGTCCAATATTTAAACAGGAACTGTGTCCTTTGAACTTTCGCATCTGTGCATCTTCGGTCTCTCTACATGTTAGAAATACCGGGGTGTTACAGAAACAAATCACACGTAGTTCTTGGTAGAAAAAGTTTGTTTGTCGGTGTATTTTATTTAAGGATTTTAGGACTCCTGAGTGATCAATTCATTTGTCCTAACATGATGACTAATCCGACTGTACAGTTGGCTTAGTCCCCTAATTTGTGAAAATGGAGTTTTTGGAGTTTGGAAAATGGTTTGAAGTGTGTTTGTTTGATTTTATTGGAATAGGGGTTTTAGGATTCCTGAGCCGTACGGCTCATTTATCCTAGAACGCTGACCAATCCGTCTGTACAGTCGGCTTAGTCCCCTATTTTGAGAATTTTGATTTGTGGGAAGAAATATGTTGGTGTTAATTTTAAAAAATGTTTATTTTAAATAGGGATTTTAGGGCATGATCCGTAACGGTTCATTAGTGACCTAAAAAGCAGACTAACCCGACCGTACAGTCGACTTAGTCCCCTATTTATATTTTTTGGGAATTAAGTAAATTATTTACGTATTTTATGGGTTTTTTGTAAAAGAAATTAATAAAAACGAAAATGAGGGTGCAGCAGTAAAATGGGGTGCAGTTTGCAGAAGGGAGTTGTATTATTAAAAACTGGGTGTGAAAAGCAGCAGCCCAGTTTATGGACTGGTCCACGAATTCATGGGCTTTTTCAGGGGGGGGGGGCGTAATACGAAAATGAGAGGTGTAAGTAGTATTGAGTTAAATGAAAAGACCAAAATGACCCTGGATGTTCACACTATATAAGGCAATCCAAAAAAAAACCCTAAACCTAATTCCCTCATTTCTCACGCGGCGCTGTCACCCTAATCCTACTCTCACCTCTTCTCAGCAACCCTAATCCCATTCTCTCTTCTCCTTACCGCCACCAACAACAAAAGTGGTGAGAGAGGGAGAGTTTGCGAAAATTATGGAGAGAGAGAGAGTTACGGTGAGAGGGAAAGGAAAAATGCGAAGGAGAGAGAGGGAAATGAGAGAGAAGGCCTCGTAGAGAGAAAAGAAGAAGATGGAAGTGGATGCTGACGGTGGGGCTTCTCCGGAGAAGGGGATGACGCGACGGTGACCACGACGACCATGGCGTCAACGCCGGAATAGCAACAGAGAGGAGAGACTGATGCTCGCGGTGGCTATGGCGTTCACTTTGGCGCTGGCGACGAAGGGAGAGGGAGGACGACTGCCGGTCGGCCGTTCCTTGGCCGGCGAAAACGACGACGATGGTTTCGGTGGCTGAATCAGGAGCCTCACGACAGGCTGCGTACTGGGTTCGTGATGAAAGCGAAAGGGTCTTGACGGTGGGTGGTTCGGGTTGCTCTGTTCGCGAGGATGACGGCGAGCGTGGGAGGGAGATGACGGCGCATGTGCTGGGAGCTCGACGGCGGTTTGAGGAGGACGGCCACCGTCTACGGTGGCCGGAGCTAACAGGTACGGATTCGGTTCTGATTTGTTCTGTTTTATGTCTCTTTTCCATTTTTGATTTCTGTTTTTACCTGTTTGGCTCCTGATTCCTTAAAACAACTAAACCCTAATTTTCTATTTCAACTTAACTGCTAATTTCTTTTCTAACACAGATAAGCAAAAACCTAATCTGTTTACAACTAATTTCTGATATTACTTCCTATGTTCGTTTTCTTTTAACATAGGCAGAATCCTAATTTGTTCCTAACTTGAAAATTCTAGACTATTTACAAACCTAGAGATTCTTTTATTTAAACCCTAGCCTATTTACAGTATGGTTTTCACCGGATCCTACATTTCTAATAGAACGAACATAGCTTCAATCTTCGATTTTCAGTTCATACAACTTTGATCTTGTTATTATTAGGTTTAGTTTCAAATAGCAACTACTATCTATTATGAACTAAAACGTGATTAGAATCTAAATAACAAACAAAAAAACGAAAGAAACTGGACACCTACCTCCTTCTCCAGCCTTTGAACCAACCCTTTTGTCTGCTTGCTGCTGCTCCTACTGTTGATTGTTGTTGCTGCTTCTGTTTTGTGTGGCTGTTTCTGGATTTTTTGTAGGGTTTTTTGCGATTAGGACTTCAATGTGAAAACCCTAATATCTTGGTTCTGAATCTGTGAATTTTCTGTCTTTCCTCTATGCCCCCTGTGTGTCTGAATTATTTTGTTTATATAGGCCAATTGTTGGGGTTTTGGCAATTAATTTCTGATTCTCCTTGATTTTGTTTTCCTATTTCAGGTTTGGGCCTAGAGTTGAAAACTTGCTCACCAAGTTGCTGAATTAGGGTTGAGAAGGCTTGTTCACCAAGGAGAGCAAGAAAGAAGAGAGCAATAGATATTGATCCTGTACCGGAATCAATTCTATAGAAAACTCTACCTCTCGCTCTGGATGTACAGAAGAAACTTCATCCAGAAAAACATCCAGAGAACCTCCAAAAAGACATTCACAACTTGTACAGATGATAAATCTAATGCTAGTTCCAGAGGATGCAGATAACATACTAACCTGTGCTTCCGCACTTTGGAATGAAGATTGACCGTCTAAGGTGAACTAGGTAACCGCTTCAGAATTTGTCCTAGACAATTCAACTGATTCTGAAGCGAAGCTGATAGCTAATTAACACGGACATTTGTCACACGATTCGTAGTCATCCAATTCATACCCAAAATGGTGTCCACACTTCTCATAGGCAAACAATAAATTCTACAATGAAATTTCTGCCTCCTATGACAAGTAGAAAATTCTATACAAAGATTAGGTCTGGACACGACCCTTAGCAGCAGTTAAAATAGTTATCGGCTCGGATAGCGATGATAAGGCTGATCCCAACCGATTCACATGCGATCGGGATATACAGCAATAGGTTGCACCCGAATCATATAACATACTGACAGAGTTATTGAAAACTGATCTCATACCCCTCAGTAAATTGTCTGCAGTCGGAGTTGATATTTCAACTACCTTCTTTCCTTTCCCATATTTCCTATGAGATCATCCTCGGTGACAATAGATGATTGCACCAAGGCAACATAATTGGTAGCACTATAAGAACTGAGACCATAAATCATAAAAGCACTTATGCCCGTCTTATACTTCTGCATTCTCCGTTCGTCATCCGAAGCTTACTTTACCACTCGGTAAAACTGAGACAACTTCTCAAACTTAGCGGTGTATACTTCCACCGTTATGTCACCTTTCCTGAGGATGCACCGGTTGAAGATTCCGATTGTGGTCGAGGATTGCATCCTGATCTTCCAGTCATAATTCCGCTTATGATGCACTAAGTATTAAGTTGATCAGGCTCAATGTCTCTTAGCATCACAAGTGTAATTACAAAAAGGACTAGCAAGGAATCGACTCAACCCTAAACTAAGTCCGACTAGGTCGAACTGCTCTGATACCAACTGTAACACCCCGGTATTTTTATCGAGTAAAAATACCCAAGTGTACTAAACCTAAATCATCAGAGATATAAAATTCCTGCAAGATATTGAACACCGCAATATAGTTCTCGCTGAATAACAACAAAACAGTCTTAAGTACAAATAAGACCGAACATGTTTCCTGACCATAACCTTCAGCAAACTATAGTGCTCAATATTATACAAGAAAGCGGAAATAAAATTATAATTCCAATACATAGAGTTGTAGTACAAAGACAACAAAAGGAAAATATAAACTTAAGCGTAATAGCTAAGTCATCAGCAGTCACCTGAGCTCAACCTACTCGTGCTCCATGGATTTCTGCCGTCCCTGTTTCTCTGTAAAACAACAACATATAAACAATGAGATACAATCTCAGTGAGTTCTACCGAGACCCCTATCTACACTCTCGGTCCATTTAAAACATTTTTATGATTCGACACAACACCGATCGCAATCCGCTTGCTAATCTCGGTGGACCAAACAATAAGGCTTCGACCTAGTAAGACACCGGCTGCAATCTATTTGCGTCTCCCGATGAACTAGCATCCTAGGCCCTTCTACGTGACACCGGCTGCAATCTATTTGCGTCTCCCGGCGCACATAGTACAATACTTTTAACATAACACCGGCTGCAATCTATTTGCGTCTCCCGGCGAACCCCTATCCAATAACAGTTCCGCTATTGGCCTCAGAGCCTAGGGTAAGGGATCATGACTTCCCCGCCTAGTATGTTAACATGGGTCGTCACCCAAACTCGATATAATATATATATCTACAATAATATGAACATTTAGTTCATTTACATTCAGACCTATACCTAAACATAACACCCGCATCGGGCCGTTTCCCATAGTCGATATAATATATATATCGTGAATCGTAGACCGGTTTAGACAATAAATAATAATCGTCCCGCGTCAGTTATACCGTACTACGTAGGACTCGTAGTCCACTTTATTATTAATAAAACATATTCACACACGTGTACTATTACTCGGCTTTTCGAAACAATTTCAACTTCGAAAGTATTTTATAAAACCCTTTTGAAACATACCCAAAATCATGGCATTATAAGCCTAATATCATTATAGAAGGGTTAGGAAAGAATTAGAAGAGGATTGGAATCGATCGGGATCGTTTCGGGCAAATTTGGAAATTTGGACAGAACACAGCGCACGGTTCGTGCGCCCATACGCACGGGTCGTGCGCCCTGTAATGCATCTTTTTAAAACACAAACCGAAAGGGGCGCACGGTCCGTGCGCCTGGGACGCACGGGTCGCGCGCTTTTGACAGCACTGAATTTTATCCCGTTTTCGCAATTTTCGTCGTTCCGACCAATTCCGATACCTGTTCCAGTCCAGTCCTAACACCAAAATAGTACAAAAACATATCCAACGTCCTCACTCGATCAACCAATCCAATCAAAGACTCAACCCATTCGATTTTCATCAAAATTCGACATATTTAAAAATAATGGTTTTTGTCTCAAAATCTTCCGAAATTAAATCACTAAAAATTCCATTTCAACACGACTCAACCCGAGACTCGCTCCGATCAATTCCTAACTCGAATCAGACAGTATCAAGAAATATTCCAGTCCAGCGAAAGCGATAAAACATTAAGTCAATTAATTCGAAACGTAAAATCCTAAACGTGAGGAGAACTCACCCTTGAAGCGTGAACCACGATCGAGCCGAAATCACCGAGTAGCCACACGAACGCTCCCCGCTCCGGCGACACCCAATCCGCTTCCAAAGCTTCCCACTCGATCACGAAACCGCTTTTGACCGGAATGCCGAATTCCTAGAAATCCTCCATGGACACTATTCATCATCTTCTTCAACCTCAAACCACTCTTCACCAAAAACCCCAATTTGATTTTTAATCCTCAAATCACCCAACTCGCTTCCAATCAACGATCCATCATCCTTGGGTTCGCGCCAACCACCATCCCAAGCTATCCTTGAGCTTCAACCATCAAAACCTCAATTTTTTCCTCTCAAATTCGAAAATGGTAAAGTGAGAGAGAGTGAGCTAATCGTCACGAAATTGGTACCAAATCGAAGAGGAAGTAGCGCTGAACATTTTTCGTGTTGGACGGAAGTCGTTTCGGTGAAGTCTTCTCTCTCCCTCTTCTCTTCTCCCTCACGCCACTCTCTCTTCTTTTCTCTCCTTTCCTCTCTTTTTCTCCTCTGTAACTCTCTCGCATTCTTTCTCTCTTTTCTCCCTTTCTTTCATTTAATTTCTTTTCTTCTCCTCTCACATGCACACACGTATACACATATATATTTATTTAATATATACGTGGTAACGTGGTCCAATTACTATATTGATCTAAATCTCTTATTTCGATTCCAAAACTTCCTTGACCCGTATTATCCGGTTAACGATCCGATGACGACCAATAATTAATTTTAGTACTCAGTAAATTTACTAGTCAAGTGCTAAATTAGTTTAATTGGGTTAACACCCAAATAATTCTACTAATTATTTTGAGGGTGTTACACAAATGACTAAAACATTAGACATAAGCCCATTTATTATTAAAAAAAATCTGGTATAAAACACTAAGCGTAAGCCCAATTAGGCAAGCTAACAAAAACAGGCCCAAAAGGTTGAACATAAGCCCAATTGGACAATTTGGTCCGACTTTAAACAAAACAGTGCTTGAAATGCTATAGGTTTGTGACACGGGGCTAAAGCGATTATGATAAAAAGACCAGGCAAAATTAGGGTATAACAACATATAGAAGTCATAACAATCATACGTAGGAGATTCGTTATCTTAATACAAATTGGAAAACAACAATTAATCAACTAATTACTATCTTTACTAAAATCTACATAAGCCGGTGTTTGGGTCTCAAAGACCTTCCACTTTTGCATACGACCCGTAAACAGCGTGTCTCAACCCTTTGCTACGGGTTTCCTGTTAACATTCCAAAGCGCATCGGGCGGGGGCGTTGGACTTCCATTCTTCAAAAAAACCTTACAAAGAGAAAAACAACATAATGTTAACTAAGGTTTGATAAATTAAAATTGAATTCTAAATAAAAGTCGATATACCTATACAAAGTGTTTATCCATGAGGCATATATGTTGAACTGACGGACAGTTTTGAATAGGTCAATATGAAATGGGTAAATGGTGAAAAACCCGTTAACAGACCAACAAGTCAGTACCACATGAAATTTGTTAACAATTAGATACCCTATATCTGGTACAGTCATCCAATTCTCTTCGAGACCCTTGTTTGTCTGCATCAACAACTTCATCAAAAATGTGACTTTTCCCATACCGCCATATACGCAAATGTAGAAGGCAATGTATTTCTTGATCTCCTGCAAAAGATCATTTCTCACAGAAAGCCAAGCATCCTCACCCCGTCCAAGTAATGCTGCAATACACGGGAATCCACAGTTCCCATCACCCTTAACATTAACATAATTTTACCCGCATGATCAGAGGCATCAAATCTTCGCTGTATAGCTTCAAATTCCATAGTTAGATTCAACTCATCATTTGGCAAATCATCTTCACAAGGTACTTTGAAATTTAATCTTAGCCAATGTTTATGAATCAGACGCAACGGTATTGGGGAGCAGTCCATCATACATCTACAAAATAAGTATATTTTTTAGTGACAATTCAATTTACAAATTGAATAAAAGATATGAGAACAATTGGAATACATACCTATTGAGTTGACATGCGCATGGTAGTCCGTATGTGGTTCTAATCAAACAGCCACATAATGATGCATCAATACCAATGGCTCCACTCCGCTGCAACTCATTTGCAATATGATCTATAGCGTTGGAAGACACTACACCCCTAATTCCTTCATAGATCTTCCTCAAGTGAGAAATTTTTGGCCTACTTAGACTATGCTCAAAACTCATCTTGAGATCATTAAACTGAATCCTAAGCATGGTACAAATTGAATCCCCAGACTTACACAAATCTCCCCTGCTGTCATGCAATATTTTCTTTAGCCGAGAGTGTGCAACCTCAACTCTGTTAGTGGTAGTGTTGCCAAGGTGCATATACCGATTGATCCACGCATCAATAAAAATCTCTTTGTATGGGACTAACCATTGCTTGTTGACATAATCTATGAAGCTAGAATTGGGTGCTGACATCAGATAGAAAAGTGCCAATTCCATGTCATACTCATCAATAGATTTCACATGGACAACTCTAAGAAATTCCTTCATCACATCCTCAACTATAGGCGTGTCTTTGATTATCAACCTAGCTTTGGCCCTCACATTCTTTTAATGTGAAATTAACACAACAAATTTGTAGATGATGGAAATACAGTTGACAGAGCATTAATTAGGCCTTCCTCATAATCAGTAAGTATAACCTGTGGCAATTCATCATGTCTCCTAAATAAACCCTTTAATTTATCACAAAACCATGCATAGTTATCCAACCTATCAAAATTCACATAAACAAATGCAACCGAAAAAGTCTTCTCGGTTGAGGTTACACCAACGATTTCAACCAACTGATACCTATACCGGTTGGTCTTATACGTGAAATCAATCAACAATACAATCGGGAATGTGTTGACAAGCTCAATAGAATCTGGATGTGCCCAAAAGATGTCTTTGACAACATTAGTGCCCTCTGCAACTCGAGACCAGTAAACATATTGATCACGCTCCAGCAACTTCATCAAATGTTGGAGCTGAGTCCTACCCTCACACATACTCGATGGTTGCCTTGAACGACAGTTGTATATTTGCTTTACAGTGGTACAACTATCTTTAGGCTTCATGGTCTTGATTTCATTAAGTATGAGATTAGGCGCAATATGATTCTTAGTCATTCTATCCACCACTTCCTTCTCTTCCTCAGTTAATCTACCACTGTACGGATGACCTTCATCATAAGATATGACTGCATGGTTATTTGTTCCACCATAACCCTCAATATCCATCCTCCAAGTTTCTTGATAAATTTTCCTTTCAATCTAAACTGACAGCAATATTTCCTAGTGTTTGTTCCCTCAACTACACTAGTCCTATAATATCCACCTTTTTCACAAATCAACGTGCAAAATTCTTTACCTGACCGCTTTCCGGTGTCGGATCTAGATATCACAATCACCATCCCAAGAGACCTGCCGACACTACGTACCCATGTCAGCAACTCTACACGGTTTGTAAACAACTGAAAATGGAAAACGCAAATGTCATTGTCTTCCTTAGGCAAATTAAACATATTGAAAAGAATGAATGTTCCGTACCTTATCCGTTGTGAACGAACTCGTAAAGTCTAGTACCATCAACGCATCATTTCCTTCCATTTATTTGATGCTGTAATCAAAAAAATTCAAACAGACAACAAACAGCTAAGTTACTAGAGTTATTGGTTTTCGTGTGTTCGGTTGGCCATATCCGAACACGTTCGGCTGCCTATAACCGAACGTGTTCGGATCTCCCTTACCGAGTGACCAATTGAAAAAAAACACCCCCATTGCATTTATAATGTTCGGTTGAGCCTAACCGAATCCATTCGGTTGAGGCCAACCGAACCGAACGCGATTTCAGAGAAAAAAAACCCAAATGCAGCAACTAAATGAAATTAAAACGAAAAATGTTTGGTAGGGATAATACCTTATGATGTTTGCCAATGTTGAGAAGATGATTAGAAGGGTAATGATGTAGGAATGGTGGATAGGGTGTGGAGTGGAGAGATGGGAGGTTTGGGGGGAGGGTGTAGGAGATGGAGGAGGAGAAGAGGGATGAAGGATATGGTTGGAATTTTTTTGAGTGGTAAGGTTAAGTTGGTAATTTCATAGGTTCAAGGGATGTGGGGTGAGTAGGGAGGGGTGTGTGAAAAGTGATAGCCTTTAAAAATACTCATTTTCTTCGGTCCAGAACACACTTATTTCATATTGACCAAATGAAGTTCGTATCTATTTTCTTTTTCTAATAAGAGGAATACCATTTTTCTATTTAGTTGAACCGCGTGAACATGTTTTTCTTTTTATGGACAATCAGCTAGTGGTTATGGAATCCTTCACCCCCAAATGCATATACATATATATATATATATATATATATATATATATATATATATATATATATATAAAAATAAAACTAATTAGTACTACTCTATGAACTTTCATAGCAATTGCCAGATTTCTAAACGTGAATTTTGAATTTGGAATTGCAAAACAAATTTGATTGGTCGAAAATTTGGGTGAGGCGGTGGTGCAGGTCAATTACGCCTCCGACGTTCGGGTTAAGTTGTTGGCATAGTCGGTGCTTCTTCTCGATGGTCCACAACATCACCCAGTGGGTCCCTAATTTGTTGTTGGTGGACATATATATATATATATATATATATATATATATATATATATATATATATATATATATATATATATATATACTCTAAAGTTTTCTAAGGTATTATTCTTTTATTAATTAATTTTGCTTCTACTACTCAAATGAGTAGCTAGAATATTGTTGTGGTAGACGAGGTGAATGGTATCAGAGCCATTCTCAGGGTGAAGTAATTATTCATATGAAACAATTATGCTAGAAATATCTTATTTGTGTATTTTTTGGTGTTTCACTCAGTTGAAACATTGATACACAAAATGTTTTTAGTGTGTGTTCTTAACATCATCGTTTTTGCCCAGAAGAGGCGTTTGAACAAGATGATTTCCCGAAGAACGCTTTTTGCTAAAAACCTCTGTGGCATCTTTGATTTAGGAGAAATCCTTATTTCCCTTCGGGTTGAAATTTAAACAGAAATGTTTGCAAAGATGACAAATAAGATTTTTAGAGTATAGTATTTTCATAAGTTCAATTATTTTACCCAGAAAGGGTCTGGTCCTGTATCTCGTTTATCCACAACAATTTTATCTTGTCATGAATAGTGATGATAATGGCCATCCCGTGTCTAGGGAAGAATGGTTAGAAGCTAGGCATCGAATGCTTAACAAAGAAATATTTAAAATTGAATTGCGTCTCTCTGAGTACGCAGCTAAGCGAGACAATTGGCCTCGTGATTCTGAACGATACGATTACTATAACGATGTTTATAGTGACTTAGCAAAATATTCTGCTATGCTAGGAACTAGAATTTGTTCCCAGCCTATTAATTCAGCCATTAGAAATGAGTTAGATGAGCTTCGTAATAATAACGAAACTCGTTTGTTTTTATTAGAAAACCATACTAATAATGAGTTTTATATAGCTCCTAGTAGTTTGGATAGAGCCTCTACATCCCAGCAAAAAAATGAGGCAGAGACCATAGAAAATACTACCACCAGTGAAAAAATGAAATCTATCAGAAAAAGAGTTCTTAAAGTAGGGAATCACCTACATAACCGGAAATGAGTTTCTATATAGGATGAACTCTAAAATTGATTACTCCCCTGGGAGTAAGATGAGAGAACTCATCAGTGGAGAATTCCAACTAAATAGATATGTCGAATTTAGGCAATGGTATTTTAAGAACCATATTTTAAGTGATGACCCTGGGTCCGCCACTGACTTTAGAGTACACACATGTGATTGGGGGGAATTTCAGGCACTCCCTTATTCTTGTTCACATGTCATCGCAACCTGTTCAAAAATCCATTATGACCACATGCTCTTTGTGCTTCCACAATACAAACTGGATTATGTTTTCAATACATACTTTGTGGAGTTCCCAGCATTGCCAATAGAGTTGTCCTGGCCAGATTTCAACAGAATTGAATTGTTGCATGATCCAAAAATGCGAAGAGATAAAAAGGGTCGCTCGAAGTCTACCTGCATTCGGACTAATATGGATCAAACAGAAAGGAGTAATCGCACTAAGAGATGTGGTCTTTGTAGAAATGAGGGGCACAACCAGAACAATTGCCCTAACCGCAATATAGATGAGTGGGAAAATTAACTATACGATTTTCAATCTGACTTTTGTATTTTATAATTATTAATTAAATGCAGTTATTTCAATATGTGTTATATATCTAATTTGTAGATTATTTTTAATTAATTTTTACATAACTTTGTTTCACAAATAAATATATTACAAATTTTAAATTACAACTATACTAATTTTTTAACTATTTTTTCGTTTTATATAATTAAATTCGTATTTAAGAATAAAATTTAAAAAAACAGT
This sequence comes from Astragalus membranaceus, assembly GCA_039519185.1. Lineage (NCBI taxonomy): Eukaryota > Viridiplantae > Streptophyta > Magnoliopsida > Fabales > Fabaceae > Astragalus > Astragalus membranaceus. The sequence goes on from CM076853.1 coordinate 19,682,466, forward strand.
TGAGAAGTCCCCATTGGGAGAGGCGACTTCTGAACAAAAATAAAATAAAAATAATCAACCATCTTCACTTAACTTTTCATCTCTCCTCACTCTTGATCTTTTCTATACCGGGATTTCTTTTGTCCCTAAATGGGTATTTGGATTGAGAAAACTTGTTTCTCCCGAATGAAGGGCAAATAACATCCGGGGCCCGATACCCGATGCTATTAAAAACCTCACACTTCTTGAAAATCTTGATTTGTCCACCAATTCATTCTCATCCTCTATACCTGATTGGTTATACAACCTTCATCATCTCAAATTCTTGAACCTAAGATGGAACAACTTGTGTGGGAATATTTCTTATGCTTGGGGAAATAAGACTTCTCTAGTCAAACTTGATCTACTATAGATTTATACAAATTCACCACATATGATTTTATCAATACCCACATTCTATCTAAAAGACACCTCAAATTTTTGAGGGTAAAAATGTCATTAAACTTTATTTCTTCTTTTTTTTCTCTTTATTCTTACACTCTTTTTCTTACTTTTCACTTTTCTCATACACTCTCTTTCTTCCTTTTATCTCTTTCTTCTTACACTCTCTTTCCTCATTTTCACTTTTCTTTTACACTCTCTTTCTTTCTTTTTTTCTTTTTACTTTACTTTTCCCATAAATAATTATTCTCTTTCTCTTATCACTTCACTTTAATTCTTTTAACTAAATTTCTAAATTTATACAAACACTACTTTAATTAAAAATTGTGAAGACTACTACTATAAACCTACTATCTAAAAAACAAGAAGACTTAATGACTATTTAAATTAGTAATTAATATTTAAAACAAATATCTCTTATTGATAATCTAATATCTAACTTTTATTATCTACTATAATCTACTAATCAACTAAAATAATCAATTGAAACTACAGGATAACTGTACTGATAAATAAAAAACACGGGATAACTGCAGTGATATATAAAAAAACACGGGATTAATATTTACCATTGATATTTATAATTTTTTTTTTCAATTTATAATTAATATTTACCATTGATAATTATAATTTTGGAAAACTACTATAAAACTACTATCTAAAAAAACACATGATAACTGCAATAATCTACTATAATCTACTAATCAACTCAAATAATCTAATATAAAAATACGGGATAACTGCAATGATCTACTAATCAACTCAAATAATCATTTGAAACTATGAGATAACTGCAATGATATATAAAAACACACGGGATAACTACACAAATATATAAAAAGACAAATGATTAATATTTGTCATTGATAATTAAATTTTTGGAAGACTACTATAAACCTACTATCTAAAAATAAATAATATTTAATGACTATTTAAACTACTGATTAATATTTAAAATAAATATTTCTTATTGATAATTTACTATCTCTCTTTTACTATTTACTATAATCTATTAATCAACTAAAATAATTAATTGAAACTACGAGATAACTGCACTGATATATAAAAAAACGAGATTAATATTTGTCATTGATAATTAAATTTTTTGAAACCTACTACTGCAAACCTACTATCTAAAAAATAAGCAGGCTTAATGACTATTAAAATTACTAATTAATATTTAAAACAATTATTTCTTATTGATAATCTACTATCTAACAAATTTACTATCTACTATAATCTACTATCAACTAAAATAATCAATTGAAACTACCAGATAACTGCACGGATATATAAAAAACACGGGGATAACTGCAGTGATATATAAAAAAACACGGGATTAATATTTGCCATTGATAATTATAGTTTTTGAAAACTACTATCTAAAAAAACAAGAATGCTTAATGACTATTTAAACTGATTAATATTTAAAACACACGCGACAAATATTTGTCACTAATACCTAAAAAAGGACAAATAATTGTTACTGATATATAAAAAAACATGGGATAAATATTTGTTATTGATAATCTACTATCTATCTTTCACAGGGTAATGTTCAGACTATTTAAATACTGTCTAAATTCATTCCTAAAAAGAACACGACAACACTTGTCCGTATGCAAGTCATCCTCTTTTTTTATTTTACAATTGATTTTAGATTAATGAGATTTCAAACTAAAGTTTCTATTTGAGGTAATCTTATGACGTAACGCAATCGGCCCGTGCGGATGCACGAGTATAGTACTAGTTTTTCATATAATCAATCAACTTGAAGGAGGAATTCCACCCTCTTTGGGTAATCTATGCAATTTAAAGGAGATTCATCTTTCATATCTCAAACTCAACCAACAGGTTAATGAAATTTTAGAAATTCTCACTCCTTGTGTTTCACATAAGCTAACAAAACTCATACTCAGAAGTTCTCAACTTTCATGCAATATAACAGATAGAATTGGGCTGTTTAAAAATATCATCACACTTAATTTTTCCAACAACTCAATTAGCGGTGAACTTCCTAAATTGTTTGCAAAACTTTCATCATTATGTGTTCTTCGTCTCTCTAAAAATCAATTCAATGGAAATCCATTTGAGATTCTTACATCACTCTCTGAACTATTATCTCTTTCAATTAATGACAAACTATTTCAAAGAGTTGTCATAGAAGATGATCTTGTAAATTTCACTAGCCTCAAACTGTTTTCTGCCGCTCGGAACAATTTCACTTTAGAAGTTGATCCCAATTGGCATCCCAACTTCCAGCTGTATCAACTGCATATGAGCTCGTGGAAACTGGGTCCTCACTTTCCATCATGGATTCAGTTGCAAAAAGGTATCAAGGATTTGGATTTGTCTACCACTGGGATATCTGATTCTATCCCCCCTTGGTTTTGGGAATTATTTTCTAAAGCTACTTATTTGAACCTCTCTCATAATCATATCCACGGTGAGCTTGCATATACATCAATGAAGCCAGTATCTATCTGGGTTGTTGATCTAAGCTCAAATCTCTTACATGGAAAATTACCCAGTTTCTTTGCTGATGTCATGCATCGGTTAGGTTTTTCAAACAATTCATTCTCTGTATCCATGACTGATTTTCTTTGCAAAAACCAAGACAACCTAATGCGGTCAAACTTTCTCAATCTGGAATCAAATAATCTATCAGGGAAAATATCTGATTGCTGAAAAATGTGGCCAAATCTTGTGGATGTAAATTTACAAAATAATCACTTTGTTGGGAACTTACCCCCTTCCATGGGTTCCTTAACTGAGCTACAGGTTTTGCACGTTTGAAACAACTCGATCTCGGGAACATTTCCTACTTTTCTGAAAAAGAATAACAAGTTGATTTTCTTAGACCTTCGGGAAAACAAGCTAAGAGGAACTATTCCATCATGGGTTGGAGAAAGGCTCTCAAACTTGAAAATTATTCATCTTCGATCAAACAAGTTTTCTAGTCATATTCCAAAAGAAATCTGGGGTATGATTTTTCTTCAAGATTTGGACCTTGCATTGATTTCTCATGGAATCGGCTTTCAGGAGAAATCCCTCCAACCATATCAAACTTAAGCTTTCTCAGCAAACTTGACTTATCTCATAATCATTTGAAAGGGAAAATTCCAACAGGCACCCAATTGCAGTCCTTTGAAGCATCAAACATAATTGGAAATAATTTGTGCGGCTCGCCATTACTCGTTAACTGCAGTTCCCATAAGAAAATTCCTAATGATGATCACAATGACAAGAAGAGGGATGCACATGGACTTAACTGGTTCTTCGTGACTATGGCATTGGGATTTATTATGGGATTTTGGGTAGTGGTTGCTCCTTTGTTCATTTCTAGATCATGGAGAGATACCTATTACCATTTCCTAGACGACGTGTGGTACAAAATGCTGTCTTGTTGGAGAATGAAGATATGTAATGTCGCATTGACCTATCATGTAATGTGAGAAATAAAGTTCTAATATAATTTCAGCAGAGGGTAATCTGCATTTACTTTACATTGTAGAAGCATTTATATATATATATCCCTATAACAACATAAATCAGGGATGCATGCTAATCGTCTATCACTTATCAAGTAAATTTACAAGGATATATAATTTTTGATTGAAATTAAAGAAGAAAAGATAAAATTATGCAAGATGGAAAGTAATAGAATGCCAAACTTATTCACCATAGTAATTAGCAAGTATGTAAGTACACATTTTGTTATCAGGCAAAGTAAGTCCACCTTTTTTAGGGTATAATAGCTAGATAGTGTATACATTAGTGCTAGAGTTCTATTTTTGAAGGAGAATCGATGATGAAACTATTCATCAATCTAGTAAGTATAACACTAACGACATGTAAGATAGGACACAAACAATAATTCAAAATCTTCTACAATGCAAGAGTGTTTGTACAGGCCTTTTAACATCAACTATATATAATTGCTCAGCTTGGTTGGAATTTTCTTCTATGCAAACTAGCTTTAGACAAAAAAGTATAGATAAAATTCTCTCTAGTTACTAGACGGTTCCCGTAGAGAGAAAGGCTCAACAAATAAAAAAGTAATATTTTTTATTGTCTAAATATATTGTGTCTACCAAATCAAAATATAATTAACATTATTATCTAAGGATGGAGAGAGAGAATTATGATAGGCCGCAAGTGTACGATCCTGTCTAGTAGTAAAAGAGTATCGATTCACAGAGACAATGATTTAGCTAAAAAGGAATGATTTAGTAAAAGGAATGATATGAAAGTAAATTGTTGGAATGTAAATGACAGAAGAATAAATGTGCAGAAAGATAAAGACAGAAATGTAGAAGTGCAGGAATATAAAAGGATCAAAAAAATAAAGAACGAGAATGTAAAGATGAAGTAGAACAATTCTATAAACTTTGAGCAAGGATTACAAGTGTGGAATCATCCTTTAACACTCGGAATTTCGTGTTATTTATAGGCCTTGGGTCATCAAAGCTGATTAAAACCAATTACAAGAAATGAAGAGGGAAAAGTAACAACAAATGGTGATTATTGAGAAAACACGGCCGTGTTTTGGAAACACGGCGTGTTTCTTTCTGGTTGAATGCTCAAAATTGAAAAGATAGAATTTTTCATTAGGTTTCCAACGCATCAAAGAACACCTCAAGCGGGTTCCCGGATTGTGATATATGACAAAAATGGTGTAGACAGGTATAGAATTGTTGAATACGCGCTTGGACGTATGAGTATGCTCTTTGGGCGCATCGACAAAGTCTGATTTTTTGCTTGATTATTGATCTTCCTTGCTTCTATTTGACCCTTATTGTTTCCTTTGGCCTTGAGACTTTGACATCTTGCTTTTGAAGTTCATATTCTTCTCTTTTCTCAATACTTAGCCTAAAATTAAAATAAAATGAAAAGATAGTAAAATAGAACTAAAACACTGAATAACTTACTAAAAGTAAGTGCTAAAACACTACAAAAAAAAGTAGGATAGGCGACCAAAATTTTCGTCGCTAAAACTCAAAAATCCGTCGCTACAAGGACTTAGCGAGGGAATTAGCGACGGAATAAAGAGCCTCGCGAATAGTTAGCGACGGAAATTTAGCGAGGGATTTTAGCGAGGGAAATTCCGTCGCTAATTAGCGATGAAATTTAATATAATTCTGAAGGACACGTGTCTAAATATTAGCGCCAGATTTTAGTGAGGGCAAATCCGTCGCTAATTAATTTTTTTATAATTAAATTACATGAATAGTTAAATTACATGGATAGTTAAATTACATGAATTGTATTGTAGGTAGATCAACAAAAGGGCTCCGCTGATTTTGTAAAATTGTCTAAAATTGCTACTTGTAGAATACAAACAAAACTCTATGCCTCAACTTTCAGCTCATAGTATAATAGAAATAGATAGATGATACATTGATAGATACACCTGTTTAACTACATTTTAAAAACACTTGTTGTTATATGTAGTTGCTGATATACCAACAAAGCTGCCCTATAGGTTCATCATGCTTATCCTAAGAATCCAACAATAGTGGAACTTTGTAGCAAAAGTTCATCATCTGCAAGATAAAGAAAATAGGAATACTTCAGTAAACTAATATTTTCAGAAGGTACCTGCTTGTTCATTATTAGAAAGCTATCCTAGTTGTTGATGACCTCAATTTGAGCAATAATTAGAAGAAGTTCTATATTTTCAGAAGAAAGCAAATTTATGAGCCATGTTATGTTTACCTAACCAGTCCAGCCACATGTAGGTTGAAAACACCTCCACATTGCAAATTCACTACATTTATGCCATACTTACAAAATGCTACACTTGAATAATAAACAGGCTATCTAATCAATGCAACTTCAAACTCAAATGATAACTAGCGCTTTACCCGGGGCAAAAGCTTTAGTTAATCCAGCAAGATTAGTGTAAATTAGATTTTATAAATTGGTGAAATGAAAGAAATGAGAGAAAGATAAATCTAATAAAGTTAATTGAAAAATGTCCAGGGAATTACAATAATAAGTGAAAGGATAACATGAAAACACTAATGGAAAAAAGGCTTTTTATATCGGTTAAAATTGACATTTCATATCGGTTCCCGAACCGATGCCAAAAAAGGAGATATAAAAAATAGGGACATTTCATATCGGTTCCTGAACCGTTATGAAAAGTTGTTTTTATATCGGTTCCCATAGAAAACCGATATGAAAAGTCTCTTTTTTAAAAAAAAAAAAGACTTTTCATATCGGTTCCCATAGAAAACCGATATGAAAAGTCATTTTTTAAAAAAAAAATGATTTTTAACATCGGTTTTCTATGGGAACCGATATGAAAAGTCTCTTTTTTTTTAAAAAAAAAAAAAGTGACGTTGTCTTCCATCAACTCTAGATCCTTCGGTAATACTTCTTTTACGGACCACGTATATTGTTTGAAAATATAAACACCAAATATTAAATAAGAACATCCAAAATCAACATGACAAGGAGATATGCAAGGTACAAATCAAAAATTGGATACATTGTATTATAGAGGCAAGAACTGTGGCAAAAAAACAACTATGGTCACGATACACAAAAAATAAGGAATTTACATACATATGTTCATTGTTCAAGGCCTAATATGGTTTTGTCCTAACTTTGAATCCATAATCCTGAAGTCTTCTTTCATCACCCAAATATGGTTTTGCCCAGTCCACTAGATTTTGGTCCACACCTGTTATTGTTTTATCAACTGCTCGTCTTCCGGATAAAAGCTCAAGCAAAACAACCCCGAAGCTGTATACATCACTTTTGGCCGTAAGCCGACCTGTAAATTGATCAAGGCTTTTAGTGTAATGTTTAACATCTACTGAGTACTTTTTAGAAATCAACTGAATGATTGAAAAATAACACCAACAATACCATTGAACTAAACCTAAATTGTCTCCTTTCTAATTCTATAACAGAAACTATATCAGAGTAATACCAAATCTGTCATGAATATGATAGGGTTGACTAGTTCTATAGCATGTTAACTAGATGATAACAATAACTGGAGATTACTTCTAACTATATATATTAATAACATGGTTTAGGTGAAGCTAAAGCATACCAGTTGCAACATATTCAGGTGCTGCATATCCCTAAGTACCCATGACTTGAGTAGACACATGAGTTCTATCACCGGTAGGACCTGGCTTAGCCAACCCAAAATCAGAGAGTTTAGAATTGAACTCGTGCAATCCAATTGCATGATTAGAAAGCTGTTCACACACACAAATAACAAAAATTAAAAAAGGAAGCAGTATTCTGTTCTTGTTGATTTCTTTCCTTTGAGTTTCTCTGGTGACAAGCACCCATGAGACTTGACTGTTTGGGAAAAGTTATGAAACAACTTATGACACGTCCATAAGTTGTTTTTAGCTTATTTTCATAAGCTCTCCAAGAATCCTTATGAAAACAGCTTAACTTTATTTTATCTTTAATTATAACATAGGTTATACATAAGTACTTATAAATGTTTAATTCAACTGTTTATCCAAACATGGCCTAGCAATAGTTGAATAGTAGCAAAATATGAATGAAAAGTGCAATGATTATGAAAACTTACTTCTAAAGAGATGATTCTCTAAGCTCCCTTTAGGCATAAACTCATATACCAATAGCCTATTCTCTCCCTCCAAACAATACCCAATTAATTTCACCAAATTAGGATGATGCAGTTGTCCAAGATAATTAACCTCTGTCTGAAAAAACAAAAAACATCAAATTCTTTTGTGGCATACAGCTACTTTCACCAAAAGTGAAGAATTTAATATTTAGATGCTCCATACAGCTTCTTTTGTGGCATTGGAGTTACTTTCTGCAACTGCCTTGGACAAACCAAACATCTGAATTTGATTCAAACCACATAATATCAGCAAATGACAAAGCAGGCCATCCATAATAATTCTGTCAAGAAATTTAGGTACAAAGTACAAACCTTCTTAATTGTTTTCTGAAAGCAGGTTGTGTCCATGATGAAGGATGCTTTTCAGCTTGGCTTTTCTGAGTGTCCATGCTCTCTGAGATTCCAATAGCTGAAACAAGTCACACCCTTAAGTCCCAGTTATCATGAAGCTTAGTCAAATATTAATACCATTCATTATTGTAAAACTAAACACTTTGCTATCACCATTTAGCCAAAATATCAAAAACTGCAACAACAATTTTGATTTTACATGATCTAGGGAGACAGGGTCTTAACTTCATGAAAACTAAAAGGCAATAAACTCTCCATCTGATAATCAAACGTAAAGTTCCAAAACAGCAGATACATTAAGTGAAAACAAAACCAATTCTTGCAATGTGTATATAAAGCCATAAAATAAGACCCGAAACTTATGACATGTACAATGGGGTATGCAGAGATATTATTTTCATGAAAGTTTGTACTAGTGAACTGCAAAGAAATAACAATTCAATTATCATTTTTCTCATTTCATTTGCAATATATCAAAGACACCTTGCAAATTTGTTGATTTGGAATAAAGCAATAGTTCACTACCAAATGCCACAAACTCGTAAGTTTCAGAATCAACAATCAAGGTAATTACAGTATTAGTTTGTGTGAATGAAATCGCTAAACCTTACATCAGAGCATCAGATTCAAGGATATCTTCGAACTGGTGCAAGAGATCCATAGGCTTTCCTTTAGAATCAGACTCTTCACTCATCAGATTCAATACTTACCAAATAACTTTTGATTCTTCTTCGTAGGTGAATATTGAAGTGTCCAGAACTGTAGGTAAATATTGAAGAGTCCAGAATTTGTTAGTGAAGGAACTGAGCCTTGCTTCTCTACATGTTCCTGAAGCTCAGTGACTTGATTTCTTCTCTTTGTTTCAAGCACAAATCCTTCAACTTCTCCACCTGCATATTCAACAAAGCAATAAGTGACTCAACAAGTTTTGAAGCTTATTACAAGAAAACTGCATTTCTCAGAAATTTATTGGCATTGAAAGTAGGTACATATTGAAAATGTACTAATTTATTGGCATTTCTCAAAAAAAAATTAATTCATACATATTAACCAATTTGTAATACAAAATGATTTCCATACAGTCATAATAATTCATAAATATAGTTCTATTAAACTTAAAAGTACTATAAGCTCAAAATTACACTAAACATACAAATAAAATATGGCCAACTCAAAAAGTTTGTGTAAAGATAACCATAAATATTAGAGTTGTAATAATCCCAACTATCATGAATAACAGAAGAATAAAGGGACCACATTTGATTAAAAAATAAGTAAGTGTATACCAAATAATCCATAACTAAAAGGTTGTAATAAAAAAGTCCAAATCAAGAACCTGTGTTGATGGCTTAGACAGCCTCACTGCATAATGCATCTGATCTGACAATTCTGAGTTGCACAATCCTTCATAAATAGAGAAGTAAAAAGAAAAATCTCAATGTAAATGGTTTATGGCATATTAATATGGATAAGAAATTGAGAATCATGGCAAACTTACGATGCATAAATAAAACTAATAGAACTTAGAGCCATCACCAAACAAAAATATATAGTAGTATCTACTCACCCAAGTCATTTACACTTTTTTCCAAGCCATGGCATGTATAGGAATATAGTGAAATGTGTATAGACCTGTTGTGTTATGATAAATAAGTAAAAAAGAGCTTATGCATATCAAGTTAATCATAAACACTCTTAAGCTTCTGAATCTATGAAAGTGTTTGCTGTCCAATGAATATTTCTTTTTTGCCAAAGTAACTTGTTGCTGCTATATACAGACAAAACAGGGCATCAATTTGAAGAAAATGTTTTCTTAACTAAGAAAATATCTTTCTGGTTACCATAAATTACCATTTCCTCCCTTACAAGATTTCTGTTTCCAATAAAACCCCCATATATTTCGTTAATTTTTCTCAACAATCAAATAAAAACCACTGTCTACACTGTGAAGAGGGTTATATTGAGAAAATCAGTGAAATCGTAAATCTGTTTAAGAACAGAGAAATCCACTGAAAACGAAAGCGAATCACGGAGAAGTTAAATACCTCACTCCAATGTGAATCACGGAGTAGAAGCCTGAGGAACCACGGAGCAATATGAATCTGAAATTGGCCATTCAAAAATATTAATCAAATAGCTATCATTTCAAAAAGGTAATGACACAAAGAACTTGATCAAGGACCTTTTGTCAATATTTAAGGGCACAAACTTTCCCTCAAGAGAAGGATCCCACATTCTTTTGAATGAAAGCTCCACTTGATTCTCATTTTGAACTATAACTTCGAAACATGTTCCTTTAATCCTGGATCATAACATCATGAGTTCACAATAGCATAAAACATTACCCTCAGAGCAATAATGTAACTGATAATATAACCAATAGAACACAACCAAACTAGAGGGCTTTGAGAACTCGGTAGTAATGGTGCCATAAAAACCACTCACATTTAATTGTAAACACTAATTAGTGGATGTACTTGAATCTATCTTTATTAAGAAATTTAAGATAGTAAAATAATATCAAAGACTCTTCCATGTAGTAGTACTAGTAACAAAAGAGATTAGCATTTCCATACACATCAAAGATTCCTTTGCTTCTTGGTGCACTCCAAACAAGATCCCAGTACCTAAATATTCAATTGAAAGACAAAATCTCAGATTCCAGCATAAAAAGTTCCCTCAGATTTCTTTACAATCAGTAAGAAAATAGATTCTTTTTAATCTTTCTCTATGATAAGTTAAGATGTAAAACACACTGTTCTCCCCATGGCAAAGCAAATTTGATTGTCAACAAAATTCACCAAGTGTAATCATTATCGCTACCTAGTACCTATCAGCTTGAAGTGTTGATTACTCAGTCATCAGATTATTTAAGCATTATTAGAGTACATTTTGAGAGAATGGCTACATTACATACCCTCTATTAGTTTCCTTGTTGAGAACTTCAAGCAAATTGTCAACACCGTTATATCGTATTCCAGTGACAATTCCATCTGGATTTGATAACGTAACTTGTACTATGCCATTATCCATCACCACCTACACATGCATTGTAGTTAAATCAGCAAAACTGAACCGTAAAATAGATAATCAAAATAGAAAACCCTAAACCCTAAAATTAGATAATCATAATCAGATAATCGAAATCCCTAAAATCAGAGATAATCAAAACCAGATAATCAATGGATGTGAAACCCTAAACTCAGAGAAGGGAACCTGGAAACAGCGGTGCTACAGCGACAGTGTGGTGGTTGCAGCGGTGTCTCGTGGTGGGGCTCCCGGTGACGACGTTGCAGTGGTGGCGTCATGGTGAGGTCGCTGTGACGCGTTCTGCGTTTTCTTCTCAACTCGCAGATTCAGTGAGAGGGAGAGATGCAACGAGAGGGAGAGATGAGGGAGAGTTTGCGAAACGGGCAGTGAGATGCGAAGGACAGTGAGATGCGAAGGACAGTGAGATGCGGTGGAAGCGAATGGCAGAAATGAGATGCGAAGGGAAGAGATGCGAAGGACAGTGAGATGCGGTGGAAGCGAATGGCAGAAATGAGATGCGAAGGGAAGAGATATGGTGGAAGCGAATGGAAGAAATGAGATGCGAGGGGAAGAGATGCGAAGTGAACCAAAAATTTTGCCTTTCTATAACGGCTGTTTTTGTGACCCGTTATGGAAGCCTAAATTATTGCACTTTCTATAACGGTTATGGAATAGAACCGATATGAAAGATGTAAGATTATGTTTCTATAACGGTTTGTCTGACAACCGATATAAAAAATGTAATTTTAATTACAAAACTGCCACCGCGTCACTTTTAACATCAGGCCATTTTTAACCGATATAAATGATAGTTATAAAATGCATTTTTTCCACTAGTGAAATTTAAATGACTCCAAATTAAGATTAACAGTTCTTGATGATTGTAGTAGAGACGACGGGTTCCAAAGAGAAATGAGGAATCTAAATGTTTTATTAAGAGCAAATAAAGATGTTAGAAATTACATAAGTTCCATACAAATAGTCTTAGTGATACAAATATATATCCATACACATCAAAAGAGGAGCAATGAGTTCAGAATCATCATCTAATCACCTTAGTGCATTATGATTGGAATTTTTGATGATCTCCAGCTTCATGAAAAAGTGATAAATTTACAAATTAATGATAAGGTAGATGTAAAAATTAACAAAATGTAGTCCACATAGAATGTATACAACTCTTAGAATGTAATATTTTTTCCTCTATTTCACTTTTGCTACCAGATACAAATGTAGTCCTTTAGTTATAATATGTACTTTATCCAAGTAACCAAGTGTTAAAGGGGCATAGTTAGGACCTTTCCAACACCTAGACACTTCCTACATTTTAGATTTGTCACAACTTGCATAATTACATTATAAGATAAACAAAAGTTAGAACAAAAAAAGTAAGCTTTATAAAGTTTAAAGTAGTATTACCAATTTCTCCAACCTCTTATCTCACATGCATTCTCCTCTTATGAGTGTGCCTTCTGGAACTTGTGCCTGGTATTTCTAGTGCGTTTACTACTTGTGCAGATCAACATAATCAAAGTTTGGAAGGATCATAATTCAGCTGATAATGTTGTGAAATATTGGTATTGTTTGAGTGAAGACCAAGGTAGTTAAATTCGAGATTCTACCTAAACTCGGGAAGGGATCTAAAAAGCATAACTCGTAGAATCGTAACACGATTCGTAAGAGTCTACATATTTTACAATCTTATATATATGTGCATATAAATTTACATATATGCATATAAAATACCATAAGTTAGCTTCAATTCAAGATCCTAATAAGAAAGTCACACATATAATAAGTAACACAAGTTAACAAGGGAAACAGAGAGCTCACTCCCTCTGTAGAATGGAACAAACAAAAGCGAAATAGAACGAGAAATATGTGAAACGAAGAAGAAACAGAGATGAAATGATGAAGTGGAAGTGAAATAGAGATGAAAAGATGGAGTTGAAGTGAAATACAGAAAACCTAAAACAATATGCAGTTTGAAGAAGAAGCTGAAGAATGGCGATAACTTACGTGGAAGAACAGAGGCGTCGTGAAGGAGCAGCAGAATCAGTTGTGATTTGTGAATGGAAGAAGAAAAACAGAGAAGACAAGAAGGAGAGAAGAAGAACAGTAACATAGGCTTTATTTTTTCATTTCACTTAACTTAATGAAACACACCGTTTTGAAGAAAATGTATGGAAATACCAATAGTACCCTTAATGAAACTCTGCGTTTTGTAAAATTAGGGTTTTTACGATTGTCACTTCATCTTCAACCTCTGCGCCGCAAAGCCTGCAACGGTACCCGAAATTATTGCACCATCCCGAAAACGGGTTATAACATTTTGACCCGCAATTCACGCGTTTAGGGCACGCCGCTTCCACCGTTTTCACGCTTCGGCACGCCGACTCTACCGTGCTCGCCCAGGTGCGAGTTTCGCCATGGATGAACTCGGAAAGGCCTCTAAAACACGTAAATTCGTGCGAGTTTGCGACTTAGCTCGCGTTTTTGACTACCTTGGCGAAGACAATGACTTCTAGTTGATATAAAAAGCTACTTAAACTTGCCCATTCCAACTCAAATTCCCAACCTTCATAAAAAATGCAAGACAATGACTTTTGGTTGATCAAAATCTGTATGTTACTGATCAGAATATGGAGTAGCTTCAAAACAGAATTTGGCATCCAAATGTAAGACATATATGGAAGTATAATAGACAATGCCAAAGGTTGAAATGAATATATGTAATCCTTCTGACATTGTTTTTATCTTGACAATTTGACATAATGAAAACACAACCAATATATTGTAAGTCAAATCTTGTAAAAAAAATTATTATGAAATATAGAGGATATTACAACCGATCTTCAATATCTACTGTGTTAGATTGAAGCCAATACTTTGCAAGACCAGTGCAAACTTCTTTATCATCTTTAATCATAAATACTATTAGGATGTAAAACTTGCACTTATCCAATTTCTAGTATTTTTTTGGCTCCTCTCTGTAGCCATCTCACTTCTTTCACTTGATTCATCAAATTCCTGAAAAATATTTACAAACTTACCTTTAACCTCAAAACTGAAACTAATCCAAAAACCACACCAGCAAAGCAGAATAATTTTTTTTTTTAAAAAAAGCGGATCAATAAGCCATACATAGGTAGAAACATCATCATGATAAAGACCACTAAATAGAGATGGCATGATACCATATTCATAGAATTTGAGATGATCAAAGTCAGGAAGAAGTTATGCTAACACAAATGGAGCAAAAAAGGGAAAAATTTGTAAGGATAGTAGGAAATTACCATCTTTGGATCAAAGTCCAAAATAAAAGACTTAAATCGCATATGAAGATCTTTGACATATGAACCAATCTCAAGTGAAGGAGTAAAACCCACCTAACAATAAATAAATAGACATTCATTAAAAGGAGATTTAGAAGAAGAACAAACGAATCAAACCTAGATATAACCCACATTGTAAATATACTTGATGTAACGCCCCAAAAACAATTGGCTAAGTATTTAACTAATTATTTAATTAAATATTTAGGTATTTATTTTATTGGTGTATTTTATTAAAAATGATAATAAGGTGTTTCATGTTAATCGGGGAGTGGCGGCACGTAATTAACTAAATCGGGCTTACGATGTGGAGGAAGGCCCATGGCCCAAATCCACTAACCTAGGCGCTTAGGTGAAGCAAAACCTAGGGTCTTAGTGATCATTAGCGAATTTTAGAAAAAAGGAGAGAAACGTAGAAACTGAAAGAGAGGGGGAGCACGACGTGAAGGAGAAGGAGAGAAGGGGACTTTCGCGAATTGGAGGGAGAAATCGCAAGGCTTGCTGCTGTGGTTCTTGGTGATTGGTGAAAGGGTTCTCATCTTCAATCAATTCTTGAGGTAAGGGTGGGTTTAACGGTTATAATGGGTTATGATGGTGGTTTATGGGTAGTTAGGTGTTGTGTATTTGCATGATTAAAGTGGATATGAAATTGAGTGATTGAGATGTGGATTATTGTGTGATTGAAATGTATGTTGAGTTGATGCCCTATATGTGTTTGTTGAAATGTGCAAGAGTTATGAGATGTGTGTAAGATTTGTATTGTATGCCAAATAATTGATAAAATGTGTAATTGAAGATATGAGAGTAAATTTGAGGTGTTTGAAATAATTATTGAATGATTAAGCATATGAAATTTGGAAGAAAATTGAGTTTGAAGGACCCTAGGCGCCTTAGGCGCCATTGTTGTTGTCAATCCGTGCTTTGTTGTTACTGTCTGGGCATTTCTGCCAATTTGCGCCTCACTCGCGCCTAAGTCGCGCGTCACGCGCGAATGTCACTGGGCATTTCTGCCAATTTGCGCCTCACTTGCGCCTAAGTCGCGCTCCACGCACGAAGTCTCGGTTTTGTCCCAAATTTGTTTTTGACATATCTTTTGACTCGGGTGTCCGTTTTAAGTGCTTCAAAATGCGTTGAAAAGCTTATTCAGAGGCCTAACTGAATATTCTACTTTTAAGGCAAAATAAACCGTTTATTGTTGCTGTCTTGCTGTTTTTAATTGTTATGTGAGCTGCTGTTTATAAAAATAAATGTTGATGTCTTGCTGTTTTTAATTGTTATGTGAGCTGCTGTTTATAAAAATAAATGTTGCTGTCTTGCTGTTTTTATTTAGTATATGAGCTGCTGTTTTATAAAAATAAATTGTGCCGTTGTACAGAAAATGAGATGTTGTTTTTATGTTATAAAATGTGCTGTTTTGTTGTTGTTTTTATAAATAAAATGCTGCGGTTTTCACAATTTAAAGTGCTGTTTCCTTAAATTAAAAGATGCTGTTTCTTGAGTTTAAAGGTGTGGTTTTCTTCAATTTGAAGATGCTGTTTTCTTAAGTTCATAGGTGCTGTTTTCTGGAATTTTCAGGTGCCGTTTTCGTAAATTTAAAGGGGCTGTTTTCCTATTTTTTTTCCTTAGTGCTGTCACTGTATTTTAAGAGGTTGCTGTCTCGATTTTATGTGCTGTTTGGTCCCTATGGACGTTGACTTAGTCCTTTATTGGCAAAGTGGTCGCGTAATTAATTGAGATTGGTGTGGTTGATGGGATGCCTTAGAGCAACTAAATTGAGATGTGTCTGTGGTGGTGAATATTATTTGATGAGCTGAATAATTTTTGATGGGCTGAATATTTATTGATGAGCTGAAATATTTATTGGTGAGAAATTACGAGGTAGCTGTGATGCTACAACACGAGATAGTTGTTAATGTGGTATAGTATTAGTTACGTGCTTTGTTGTGGTTATGTGACGAGGTAGCTGTGATGCTACAACACGTGGTATTTTTATGAAATGATTTATAACGAGATATGGTGATATGGTATTTATTAATTAAATGCTTGAGTTGGTGTAATTGGTGCATGAGTCATGAGTCGCATTGTCATATGCATTCCTACGAGGTAGCTGTGATGCTACAACACGAGGTTTATTACGAGTTGCGCCCGTCGTGGCCTTTACGAGATCGGTACCGCATGCATATGCCCGGAGGGGTTGCATTCCATACATTCCTTCATGGTCCATGTGTGCATAACTATTGTGGTTGGCGTTTTATGTCTGATAGAGATATGAATTTTGTGCTGTTGTGTGATATGGTATATACGCGTTTGCCGTGTTGTGCCTGCTGCTTATGTACTGCTGTCATGTGCTTATTATTTCTGTTAAACTCACCCCTTCTGCTTGGAATGTTGCTCTATTGTGGCAACGCTGCAGGTGATCGTTAGCGCTCGTGGAGGATCTATTAGGTGTACTTTCCTTCTCGTTGAGTCCGAGTCAGCTCTGATGTGTAACACCGGGGCGGGGTTTAGTTTTCGTTTTGCGAACTGGTTCTGTCGTTTTGGGAGTTTTGGCTTAATGCCAATTTATTTTTGGAGTTTTGGTTTAATGTTTAATTATTTTTGAAGATGTTAAATGAGTTTATGATTCCGCTGCTTAGAGATTTATTAACTATATTTTTGAGGATTTGATTTAAATCAATTTGGAGTTTTTATGTGGTGAAAAATGTAGCGCCCTCGTGGTGACTCTGATAATTGCGTGTTTATTAAAGGGGGTGTTACATCAGTGGTATCAGAGCAGTTCGGTCCGTCCGGCCAAGTCGTCGAGTCGTTGTGTCGGTGTACGACCAACTGTTGTGTTTTATTCTGACTGTTGTTTGTCTTGTAGCAAGTACGTGAAATGGCTGGAAGGAACGATACTGCGATCGCTGGCGCATTAGCTGCTATGGCTCAGGCTGTGCAGACTCAGCAAGGTACTGGTGAGAATGCTGGGACTAGGAGCTTGGCGACGTTTCAGAGGGAGAACCCACCGGTGTTCAAGGGCAAGTACGACCCAGATGGTGCGCTAGCGTGGCTGAAGGAAGTTGAAAGGATCTTCCGTGTAATGGACTGTAATGATGCTCAGAAGGTGAGGTATGGTACTCACATGCTGGCAGAAGAAGCTGATGATTGGTGGTTGGAAGCTAGGCAGAGGCTAGAGACTGCACAGGAGGAGATTACCTGGGGGGTGTTCAGCAGAGAGTTCCTGAGGAAACATTTTCCGGAAGATGTCTGTGGGAAGAAAGAGATTGAATTCCTGGAATTGAAGCAGGGTAGTATGCCGGTGACTGAGTATGCTGCAAAGTTCACCGAACTTTCGAAGTTCTATCCTCACTATGATGGTGCTGGTGCTGAGTTCTCGAAGTGTATCAAGTTCGAGAATGGGTTGCGAGCGGATATTAAGAAAGCGATAGGGTACCAGAAAATCCGGGTGTTCGCTGAGTTAGTGGATAGTTGCAGAATCTTCGAAGAAGACAGTAATGCTCATTCAAGAGTTATGAGAGAAAAGCAGAAGAGTTTACCGAGTCGCGGGAAGCCGTATGAGATTCCAACGGATGGAGGCAATCAGAAAGCTGCGGAGGGCAAGAAACCAAGTGGGGGAGATGCTGCTGCTAGTGTGGTATGTTACAAGTGTGGGAAGGCTGGTCATAAGCGCCCAGACTGTCCGAGTGATGTGAAAAGGTGCTACAAATGCGGGAAAGAGGGCCATATGGCAACTAACTGTGATCGTAAGGATACACTCTGTTTCAACTGCGGTGAGGGAGGACACATCAGTGCCCAGTGTTCGAAACCAAAGAAAGAAAGGTCTTCTGGAAAAGTGTTTGTTCTGGCAGGTGCTGAGCCTACGGAGGAATGATGGTAGTATTAGAGGTACGTGTCTCGTTAAAGGTGTTCCGCTAGAATCTATTGTTAATACCGACGCTACTTATTGTTTGTTATTGTTGCATGCTGCGAAACGTTTAAGTCCTGTATTACCTGCTATAACTGTAATGTGTCGCCTGGTGTGTTTTCTTTTTGTGTCGCTTGTCGATTTTCGACGAAGACTTTGTTGTGAATTTTATTGGTTTGCCGTTGGGTGGATTAGAGGTAACCTTTGGGTATGAACTGGTTAGAGCATTACTATATTCATATTGGTTAGATTTTCGAGGACGAAAATATATTAAGTGGGGGAGAGTTGTAACGCGCCAAAAACAATTGGCTAAGTATTTAACTAATTATTTAATTAAATATTTAGGTATTTAATTTATTGGTGTATTTTATTAAAAATGATAATAAGGTGTTTCATGTTAATCGGGGAGTGGCGGCACGTAATTAACTAAATCGGGCTTACGATGTGGAGGAAGGCCCATGGCCCAAATCCACTAACCTAGGCGCTTAGGTGAAGAAAAACCTAGGGTCTTAGTGATCATTAGCGAATTTTAGAAAAAAGGAGAGAAACGTAGAAACTGAAAGAGAGGGGGAGCACGACGTGAAGGAGAAGGAGAGAAGGGGACTTTCGCGAATTGGAGGGAGAAATCACAAGGCTTGTGTAACACCCTAAAATATTTAATTAATTTATTTAATTAAGTATTTAGGAATTTAAATTAATTAAGTGGATATAATTTAATTATTAGAAATTATATTAAAATGTGTAGAGGGTATTAGAAGATGGAGGTGCCAAATTAGATGGACTTGGGCTTAAGTGAGAAGCCCAAGCCCATGAGTCAAGTCATATGCGAAGTGGAGCCTAGGGGTTAGGGTTCATTGGGGATCATTTGCGAAAAATGGAGAATGGAGAGGAGGAGAGAAAGAAGTGCGCCGTAGGGAGGAGGAGAAGAGGAGAGCAAGTCGCAAGCTCCAAGGAGAAAGGAGAAGGTGTGATCCGGTTTCCATGGTTCCGTTCGTGATCGTCCCTAGAGATCCTATTCATCTAATTCGAGGTTAGGGGAGCTCTTTCTATCCATCAAATAGAATTCTATGATAGGTCTTAATCTAGGTTGTTGGACTAGATCCTTGATGCATACCTATTCTTGATGTTCTTGATATGTTAATGTAGTTCTTGACGTTCTTGATATGTTGATGTCGTTCTTGACGATCTTGATATGTTGTTGTTGTTGTGCGAATTGATGTGTTTCCCTTATAGGTTGTGGATGTTGATCTTTACATGTATATATATATATAAATATATATATATATATATATATATATATATATATATATATATATATACGAATTGAGGTGTTCTTGATAGGTTGTTGATGTCGATCTTTACATATATATATATATATATATATATATATATATATATATATATATATATATATATATATATGCGAATTGATGCATGCCAAGAATTATTGATGTGTTCTTGATGTTCTTTAATGTTCTTGAATGTTTTTGGGTTGCCTATGATGATGATCTTCGTATATACATATATGTGTGCCATATGCGAATTGTTTTAGTGTTTTAACCTTGGGATAATACGAACTATGTATGTGTTTTGATGATGTTGGTATTTGCGAGTTCATGGAATTATGGATTGGTATGTTGGGGAGCTTGATGCTTCGCATTTTGGGTGTGGGTGTGCAAGGGCGCCTAGGGCGCCAAAGTGATGATGATTTTAGTGCTCCAAAAGAATCTTGTTGATTGATTTAAATTAAGAGTCATTTTGAGTGTTGAAAATTATAGGATTTTGATGAGTTAAATTGCTAAAAATCAGTCTTTAGTGTTTTGGAAAATTGTGGGAAAAATGGTGATTTTTGGTGTTTAGTGTTGAAGAGTTGTTGGAAAAATTCTGGGTTTGTTGTTGCTATTTTCTGGGCGCCAAGTGCCTGTGCTGGGCGCCTGTGGCCTGTGTGTGTTGCTGTGTGTTGCCAGAATTCCTGTGTGGCTAGGCGCTGGGCGCTGGGTGCCAGCGCTGGGCGCTGAGCGCCCATGCGCGTGTGTGTGTGTGTTGCGCCAAGGCGCTGGGCGCCAGGCGCTGGGCGCTGAGCGCCCGTGTGCGTTGCGTGTGCGTGTGTGTTGCGCCAAGGCGCTGGGCGCCAGGAGCTGGGCGCTGAGCGCCCTTGTGTGTTGCGTGTGCGTGTTGCGCCTTGCTGGGCGCCAGGTGCCTGGGCGCTGGGCGCCCATGGCGCCAGTTTCAGGATGTTTCCAAATGTTTCGAAAACTGTTTTCGCTATAACTTTTGACTCGGGTGTCCGTTTTGAACGATTCAAAAAGCGTTGTGAAGCATTTTCAGTTGTCTATCTATGTGTCCCTTTTTTAAAAATAAAAACTCATAATTTCTGAATGTTGCTGGGCGCCCAAGTGGTTGTTCCCGGTGGTCACTGCGGTGACATTGAAAGGATGTTTTGGTGTCTTTGAAAATCTCCTTTGAGCATAACTAACTGTTTTTAACGTTTTAGTGTCAAAATGGGTGATTAATGACTGTTTTGCCCTTAGTGGCTATTTATTATTAGTTATGACGTGTAAAAGACTGTTTTGCCCTTAGTGGCTATTATTAATTATTATGACGTGTAAAAGACTGTTTTGCCCTTAGTGGCTATTATTAATTATTATGACGTGTAAATGACTGTTTTGCCCTTAGTGGCTATTTATTATTAGTTATGACGTGTAAAAGACTGTTTTGCCCCTAGTGGCCAAAGTTGTAGATAATGATGTGTAAATGACGAGGATACCCTTGGTGGTTAGTCAAATGACGTTTTTGCCCTCGGTGGTTATAGTTTGAGTTGATTGATGTTTATGTGTGAGTGTCGATGAAAAACCAGTGACGTTTGGGGCCCGAAGGGCTAAGTGATGTTAAGGTCTAAATGGCCTAGTGACGTTGTGTGATGATTATGAATTTGACAGGTGCTGTGCTCCGTGCGAGCAAACCGGTAAGTGACGGGTCACATTGTTGACTATGATCTGAGTAATTGTGTGGTTGTGTGTTGTGAATGGTGCATGTCATAGTGTCTCATGCCCATATGCATAAAAATCAGTGACGTTTTGAGGCCTGAGTGGCTAAGTGATGATGAGGCCTGAGTGGCTAAGCGACGTTTTGTGAAAAGGTACCTTCATGCATATGCCCGCGAGTGGGTTGCATTTCATAAGCCTACATGACACGAGATGAGTTATTGTACGTGATGTGAATGATGACTGTGATGTGGATATTTAGTGTTTTGGATGCTGATTTGTTCTAGTGTGTAGCCTATGTTTAGTACCTGTCATGTTTTCTATTATATGGATTGAATGATGCTCACCCTTTCCTGTTTGAATGTTGCCCCCATGTTGGTAACATGCAGGTGATTCCCAGTGAAGGCCTTTAGCTTCACTAGCTGAGTCGGGTCGTCTGCTCTGATATGTAACACTAGGGAGGGGAATTGAATGTTGTTTAAGTCATTTATGACTGTTGTGGTTATTGGATTTTTAGTATTGTAAGCCTGGCATAGTGGTAATGCCTTTTATGATTAAACTGTCGGATTTCCGATGTGAAATTGTATTTTAATTGATCATGACGTTTTGAAGTTATTATAAGACTGTTTTCGAAAAGCGAGTTATTTGAAGTATGACGTTTAACGAAGTAAGTGTGACATCCCTTGCGGTGTAATTAAATTTTGAAAACTCTGATATTTTTATTAAACAAAATTACCGGGTAGAAAAGGGGTGTTACATAGTGGTATCAGAGCAATGGTTGGTCTGTCCGGCCGAGTCGTCGAGTCGTTGTGTCAGATAGTGACCAACTGTTGTCTTTTCAGTGCTGACCGTTGTTTGTGTTGCAGGTACACCGGAAAGTTTCTATTGGTAAGTGAACTAGTGGGGGAGATTTCCCTACTAGTGCTGTGTGCCCTATTGTGTATTCAGTGTGAGAACTGTGTTTTGCTGTTGTGATCCTTATTGTTGACCTTATTGCTGTGTGCTTCTAAATGAATTGTCATGTTGTTTAAATGTTCACATGTGTTTTGGTTGACATTGAGCTCTGTGTGTTTTACATAAAAATGTCAAAAATTAATCGCTGTTGCTGTGGATTGTTAAGTCGCATGTACTTTTTTATGTTGATGTGTCCGAACTATTTTAAGAGGTCGACGCTGAGCTTTTACGAAAAAAATCCTGTGAATACGTGTGATGTTTTGAAAAACCGAGTGCGTTGTGAAAATATTATTTTTGTGAACTATCTCAAGTTATTGCTGCACTAATAACTATCGTAGCGTTTTAATCAATACAAACAAAAAAAAAAAATATCTTCGTTGAGTGCTATAATTTTGACCGCAAATCTTTTTGGAAAAGACCGCAATTTGGTGTAACAATTTTAGCTGAGGACTACCGTCTCATGTGACTGCTATTTTGACTTGCCTAATTTTCCTCAAGGTGGAGTCTTGTATGCTTGAGTTTTATGACAAAATCTTTTGGTCGTTACTTATTGAATTGCGCTATAGAGTTTTATGATCCGAAAAATAGTGGAAGTTCCGAAATTGTTTTTGAACATCCGTTAAACACTTTTACGGCTGGATACCGAGATTAGCATTGAAAATCACTTTTATAAACGATTCGGATTTTGTTTTAGCAGTTGCACTCTTGCGATATGCGTTACGTGGTTTTAAAAATCTTAAGAATTAAAAACGTGCATTTTGGACGCTTGTGCACTTGGGCCGAATTAACTAATTGCAGTAAATGTTAATGTAACTATTCTTTTGGGCTGACTAGCTGTAATAAGGTTTTAAATGTTAACCGTTTTCCTGTGTACTTAGTTGATAATGCTTCGTGGATTATCCTGAGCTATTTGCTATTGCTGTTTGAATGATAAATGCCATGCTGTTTTAAAAAGTCGAATGCTACTGCTGTTTGTTTAAACTGCTGTTGCTGTTTTATTTAAATAATTGTTGCTGCTTCTGAAAAATGATCATTTGTTTTATTCGGATAATTGTTATGGTTTTCTGCAAAATGACTATTGCTGAAAATGAATGTTGCTACCTTTTAAAAGCTGTTGTTGCTGTTTCCTAAGGCCGCTGTCAGTTCTTTCAAGAATAACTGTTACTGTCCCTACTTTTGTACACTGCTGCTATTTTACGAGTTGTGCCTGTTTTTGGGTTGTTGACTGTCTCTATTTTTATGGGTTGTGCCTAATTCGATTGTTAACCGTTGCCGGTGCCTTAGTGCCCGATTGTGTGACTGAGTTGTTAATATTGTTGTCGTTGATGATGTTGCTCTGTTGTTGATTTTTAGTTGTTGGTGTCGCCTGAGTGGCAATTGTAGTTGCTGATGTCGCCTGAGTGGCAATCGTAGTTGTTGATGTCGCCTGAGTGGCAGTTGTAATTGTTGATGTCGCCTGAGTGGCAGAGTTGTTTGTGGATGTTGTTGTCGCGTTACTAAAATTATGAGACTTGTTGTACGACTGTTATGCACCCTGTGAATTTCGTTGTGATGTTATGATGATTGAAGTAGTTTGTTATCCTTATGGGTAGATGAGTGGGGTAGGATGCGAGCTAGTTTATCAGAGTAGCGCAGCGGAGTAGAGAGTGAGTCTGATTATTACTGCTTGAAGTTACCTGGCTGAACAAGTAGGAGGGACGGCCGCCCAAGCACTTACCGCCGGTAATCAAAGCAATAGTAATCAGCATGATTGATAGAACTAGTTGTCTAGGTGGCCTTAGAGGGAGAGTGTTGGCGTTGACAGATGAATTTCGAGGACGAAATATTCTAAGTGGGGGAGAGTTGTAACACCCTAAAATATTTAATTAATTTATTTAATTAAGTATTTAGGAATTTAAATTAATTAAGTGGATATAATTTAATTATTAGAAATTATATTAAAATGTGTAGAGGGTATTAGAAGATGGAGGTGCCAAATTAGATGGACTTGGGCTTAAGTGAGAAGCCCAAGCCCATGAGTCAAGTCATATGCGAAGTGGAGCCTAGGGGTTAGGGTTCATTGGGGATCATTTGCGAAAAATGGAGAATGGAGAGGAGGAGAGAAAGAAGTGCGCCGTAGGGAGGAGGAGAAGAGGAGAGCAAGTCGCAAGCTCCAAGGAGAAAGGAGAAGGTGTGATCCGGTTTCCATGGTTCCGTTCGTGATCGTCCCTGGAGATCCTATTCATCTAATTCGAGGTTAGGGGAGCTCTTTCTTTCCATCAAATAGAATTCTATGATAGGTCTTAATCTAGGTTGTTGGACTAGATCCTTGATGCATACCTATTCTTGATGTTCTTGATATGTTAATGTAGTTCTTGACGTTCTTGATATGTTGATGTCGTTCTTGACGATCTTGATATGTTGTTGTTGTTGTGCGAATTGATGTGTTTCCCTTATAGGTTGTGGATGTTGATCTTTACATGTATATATATATAAATATATATATATATATATATATATATATATATATATATATATATATATATATATATATATATATATATATATATACGAATTGAGGTGTTCTTGATAGGTTGTTGATGTCGATCTTTACATATATATATATATATATATATATATATATATATATATGCGAATTGATGCATGCCAAGAATTATTGATGTGTTCTTGATGTTCTTTAATGTTCTTGAATGTTTTTGGGTTGCCTATGATGATGATCATCGTATATACATATATGTGTGCCATATGCGAATTGTTTTAGTGTTTTAACCTTGGGATAATACGAACTATGTATGTGTTTTGATGATGTTGGTATTTGCGAGTTCATGGAATTATGGATTGGTATGTTGGGGAGCTTGATGCTTCGCATTTTGGGTGTGGGTGTGCAAGGGCGCCTAGGGCGCCAAAGTGATGATGATTTTAGTGCTCCAAAAGAATCTTGTTGATTGATTTAAATTAAGAGTCATTTTGAGTGTTGAAAATTATAGGATTTTGATGAGTTAAATTGCTAAAAATCAGTCTTTAGTGTTTTGGAAAATTGTGGGAAAAATGGTGATTTTTGGTGTTTAGTGTTGAAGAGTTGTTGGAAAAATTCTGGGTTTGTTGTTGCTGTTTTCTGGGCGCCAAGTGCCTGTGCTGGGCGCCTGTGGCCTGTGTGTGTTGCTGTGTGTTGCCAAAATTCCTGTGTGGCTAGGCGCTGGGCGCTGGGTGCCAGCGCTGGGCGCTGAGCGCCCATGCGCGTGTGTGTGTGTTGCGCCAAGGCGCTGGGCGCTGAGCGCCCGTGTGCGTTGCGTGTGCGTGTGTGTTGCGCCAAGGCGCTGGGCGCCAGGCGCTGGGCGCTGAGCGCCCTTGTGTGTTGCGTGTGCGTGTTGCGCCTTGCTGGGCGCCAGGTGCCTGGGCGCTGGGCGCCCATGGCGCCAGTTTCAGGATGTTCCCAAATGTTTCGAAAACTGTTTTCGCTATAACTTTTGACTCGGGTGTCCGTTTTGAACGATTCAAAAAGCGTTGTGAAGCATTTTCAGTTGTCTATCTATGTGTCCCTTTTTTAAAAATAAAAACTCATAATTTCTGAATGTTGCTGGGCGCCCAAGTGGTTGTTCCCGGTGGTCACTGCGGTGACATTGAAAGGATGTTTTGGTGTCTTTGAAAATCTCCTTTGAGCATAACTAACTGTTTTTAACGTTTTAGTGTCAAAATGGGTGATTAATGACTGTTTTGCCCTTAGTGGCTATTTATTATTAGTTATGACGTGTAAAAGACTGTTTTGCCCTTAGTGGCTATTATTAATTATTATGACGTGTAAAAGACTGTTTTGCCCTTAGTGGCTATTATTAATTATTATGACGTGTAAATGACTGTTTTGCCCTTAGTGGCTATTTATTATTAGTTATGACGTGTAAAAGACTGTTTTGCCCCTAGTGGCCAAAGTTGTAGATAATGATGTGTAAATGACGAGGATACCCTTGGTGGTTAGTCAAATGACGTTTTTGCCCTCGGTGGTTATAGTTTGAGTTGATTGATGTTTATGTGTGAGTGTCGATGAAAAACCAGTGACGTTTGGGGCCCGAAGGGCTAAGTGATGTTAAGGTCTAAATGGCCTAGTGACGTTGTGTGATGATTATGAATTTGACAGGTGCTGTGCTCCGTGCGAGCAAACCGGTAAGTGACGGGTCACATTGTTGACTATGATCTGAGTAATTGTGTGGTTGTGTGTTGTGAATGGTGCATGTCATAGTGTCTCATGCCCATATGCATAAAAATCAGTGACGTTTTGAGGCCTGAGTGGCTAAGTGATGATGAAGCCTGAGTGGCTAAGCGACGTTTTGTGAAAAGGTACCTTCATGCATATGCCCGCGAGTGGGTTGCATTTCATAAGCCTACATGACACGAGATGAGTTATTGTACGTGATGTGAATGATGACTGTGATGTGGATATTTAGTGTTTTGGATGCTGATTTGTTCTAGTGTGTAGCCTATGTTTAGTACCTGTCATGTTTTCTATTATATGGATTGAATGATGCTCACCCTTTCCTGTTTGAATGTTGCCCCCATGTTGGTAACGTGCAGGTGATTCCCAGTGAAGGCCTTTAGCTTCACTAGCTGAGTCGGGTCGTCTGCTCTGATATGTAACACTAGGGAGGGGAATTGAATGTTGTTTAAGTCATTTATGACTGTTGTGGTTATTGGATTTTTAGTATTGTAAGCCTGGCATAGTGGTAATGCCTTTTATGATTAAACTGTCGGATTTCCGATGTGAAATTGTATTTTAATTGATCATGACGTTTTGAAGTTATTATAAGACTGTTTTCGAAAAGCGAGTTATTTGAAGTATGACGTTTAACGAAGTAAGCGTGACATCCCTTGCGGTGTAATTAAATTTTGAAAACTCTGATATTTTTATTAAACAAAATTACCGGGTAGAAAAGGGGTGTTACAGCTTGCTGCTGTGGTTCTTGGTGATTGGTGAAAGGGTTCTCATCTTCAATCAATTCTTGAGGTAAGGGTGGGTTTAACGGTTATAATGGGTTATGATGGTGGTTTATGGGTAGTTAGGTGTTGTGTATTTGCATGATTAAAGTGGATATGAAATTGAGTGATTGAGATGTGGATTATTGTGTGATTGAAATGTATGTTGAGTTGATGCCCTATATGTGTTTGTTGAAATGTGCAAGAGTTATGAGATGTGTGTAAGATTTGTATTGTATGCCAAATAATTGATAAAATGTGTAATTGAAGATATGAGAGTAAATTTGAGGTGTTTGAAATAATTATTGAATGATTGAGCATATGAAATTTGGAAGAAAATTGAGTTTGAAGGACCCTAGGCGCCTTAGGCGCCATTGTTGTTGTCAATATGTGCTTTGTTGTTACTGTCTGGGCATTTCTGCCAATTTGCGCCTCACTCGCGCCTAAGTCGCGCGCCACGCGCGAATGTCACTGGGCATTTCTGCCAATTTGCGCCTCACTTGCGCCTAAGTCGCGCTCCACGCGCGAAGTCTCGGTTTTGTCCCAAATTTGTTTTTGACATATCTTTTGACTCGGGTGTCCGTTTTAAGTGCTTCAAAATGCGTTGAAAAGCTTATTCAGAGGCCTAACTGAATATTCTACTTTTAAGGCAAAATAAACCGTTTATTGTTGCTGTCTTGCTGTTTTTAATTGTTATGTGAGCTGCTGTTTATAAAAATAAATGTTGATGTCTTGCTGTTTTTAATTGTTATGTGAGCTGCTTTTTATAAAAATAAATGTTGATGTCTTGCTGTTTTTATTTAGTATATGAGCTGCTGTTTTATAAAAATAAATTGTGCCGTTGTACAGAAAATGAGATGTTGTTTTTATGTTATAAAATGTGCTGTTTTGTTGTTGTTTTTATAAATAAAATGCTGCGGTTTTCACAATTTAAAGTGCTGTTTCCTTAAATTAAAAGATGCTGTTTCTTGAGTTTAAAGGTGTGGTTTTCTTCAAATTGAAGATGCTGTTTTCTTAAGTTCATAGGTGCTGTTTTCTGGAATTTTCAGGTGCCGTTTTCGTAAATTTAAAGGGGCTGTTTTCCTATTTTTTTTCCTTAGTGCTGCCACTGTATTTTAAGAGGTTGCTGTCTCGATTTTATGTGCTGTTTGGTCCCTATGGACGTTGACTTAGTCCTTTATTGGCAAAGTGGTCGCGTAATTAATTGAGATTGGTGTGGTTGATGGGATGCCTTAGAGCAACTAAATTGAGATGTGTCTATGGTGGTGAATATTATTTGATGAGCTGAATAATTTTTGATGGGCTGAATATTTATTGATGAGCTGAAATATTTATTGGTGAGAAATTATGAGGTAGCTGTGATGCTACAACACGAGATAGTTGTTAATGTGGTATAGTATTAGTTACGTGCTTTGTTGTGGTTATGTGACGAGGTAGCTGTGATGCTACAACACGTGGTATTTTTATGAAATGATTTATAACGAGATATGGTGATATGGTATTTATTAATTAAATGCTTGAGTTGGTGTAATTGGTGCATGAGTCATGAGTCGCATTGTCATATGCATTCCTACGAGGTAGCTGTGATGCTACAACACGAGGTTTATTACGAGTTGCGCCCGTCGTGGCCTTTACGAGATCGGTACCGCATGCATATGCCCGGAGGGGTTGCATTCCATACATTCCTTCATGGTCCATGTGTGCATAACTATTGTGGTTGGCGTTTTATGTCTGATAGAGATATGAATTTTGTGCTGTTGTGTGATATGGTATATACGCGTTTGCCGTGTTGTGCCTGCTGCTTATGTACTGCTGTCATGTGCTTATTATTTCTGTTAAACTCACCCCTTCTGCTTGGAATGTTGCTCTATTGTGGCAACGCTGCAGGTGATCGTTAGCGCTCGTGGAGGATCTATTAGGTGTACTTTCCTTCTCGTTGAGCCCGAGTCAGCTCTGATGTGTAACACCGGGGCGGGGTTTAGTTTTCGTTTTGCGAACTGGTTCTGTCGTTTTGGGAGTTTTGGCTTAATGCCTATTTATTTTTGGAGTTTTGGTTTAATGTTTAATTATTTTTGAAGATGTTAAATGAGTTTATGATTCCGCTGCTTAGAGATTTATTAACTATATTTTTGAGGATTTGATTTAAATCAATTTGGAGTTTTTATGTGGTGAAAAATGTAGCGCCCTCGTGGTGACTCTGATAATTGCGTGTTTATTAAAGGGGGTGTTACATCAGTGGTATCAGAGCAGTTCGGTCCGTCCGGCCAAGTCGTCGAGTCGTTGTGTCGGTGTACGACCAACTGTTGTGTTTTATTCTGACTGTTGATTGTCTTGTAGCAAGTACGTGAAATGGCTGGAAGGAACGATACTGCGATCGCGTCCGCATTAGCTGCTATGGCTCAGGCTGTGCAGACTCAGCAAGGTACTGGTGAGAATGCTGGGACTAGGAGCTTGGCGACGTTTCAGAGGGAGAACCCACCGGTGTTCAAGGGCAAGTACGACCCAGATGGTGCGCTAGCGTGGCTGAAGGAAGTTGAAAGGATCTTCCGTGTAATGGACTGTAATGATGCTCAGAAGGTGAGGTATGGTACTCACATGCTGGCAGAAGAAGCTGATGATTGGTGGTTGGAAGCTAGGCAGAGGCTAGAGACTGCACAGGAGGAGATTACCTGGGGGGTGTTCAGCAGAGAGTTCCTGAGGAAACATTTTCCGGAAGATGTCTGTGGGAAGAAAGAGATTGAATTCCTGGAATTGAAGCAGGGTAGTATGCCGGTGACTGAGTATGCTGCAAAGTTCACCGAACTTTCGAAGTTCTATCCTCACTATGATGGTGCTGGTGCTGAGTTCTCGAAGTGTATCAAGTTCGAGAATGGGTTGCGAGCGGATATTAAGAAAGCGATAGGGTACCAGAAAATCCGGGTGTTCGCTGAGTTAGTGGATAGCTGCAGAATCTTCGAAGAAGACAGTAATGCTCATTCAAGAGTTATGAGAGAAAAGCAGAAGAGTTTACCGAGTCGCGGGAAGCCGTATGAGATTCCAACGGATGGAGGCAATCAGAAAGCTGCGGAGGGCAAGAAACCAAGTGGGGGAGATGCTGCTACTAGTGTGGTATGTTACAAGTGTGGGAAGGCTGGTCATAAGCGCCCAGACTGTCCGGGTGATGTGAAAAGGTGCTACAAATGCGGGAAAGAGGGCCATATGGCAACTAACTGTGATCGTAAGGATACACTCTGTTTCAACTGCGGTGAGGGAGGACACATCAGTGCCCAGTGTTCGAAACCAAAGAAAGAAAGGTCTTCTGGAAAAGTGTTTGTTCTGGCAGGTGCTGAGCCTACGGAGGAATGATGGTAGTATTAGAGGTACGTGTCTCGTTAAAGGTGTTCCGCTAGAATCTATTGTTAATACCGACGCTACTTATTGTTTGTTATTGTTGCATGCTGCGAAACGTTTAAGTCCTGTATTACCTGCTATAACTGTAATGTGTCGCCTGGTGTGTTTTCTTTTTGTGTCGCTTGTCGATTTTCGACGAAGACTTTGTTGTGAATTTTATTGGTTTGCCGTTGGGTGGATTAGAGGTAACCTTTGGGTATGAACTGGTTAGAGCATTACTATATTCATATTGGTTAGATTTTCGAGGACGAAAATATATTAAGTGGGGGAGAGTTGTAACGTGCCAAAAACAATTGGCTAAGTATTTAACTAATTATTTAATTAAATATTTAGGTATTTAATTTATTGGTGTATTTTATTAAAAATGATAATAAGGTGTTTCATGTTAATCGGGGAGTGGCGGCACGTAATTAACTAAATCGGGCTTACGATGTGGAGGAAGGCCCATGGCCCAAATCCACTAACCTAGGCGCTTAGGTGAAGAAAAACATAGGGTCTTAGTGATCATTAGCGAATTTTAGAAAAAAGGAGAGAAACGTAGAAACTGAAAGAGAGGGGGAGCACGACGTGAAGGAGAAGGAGAGAAGGGGACTTTCGCGAATTGGAGGGAGAAATCACAAGGCTTGCTGCTGTGGTTCTTGGTGCTATGTGAAAGGGTTCTCATCTTCAATCATTTCTTGAGGTAAGGGTGGGTTTAACGGTTATAATGGGTTATGATGGTGGTTTATGGGTAGTTAGGTGTTGTGTATTTGCATGATTAAAGTGGATATGAAATTGAGTGATTGAGATGTGGATTATTGTGTGATTGAAATGTATGTTGAGTTGATGCCCTATATGTGTTTGTTGAAATGTGCAAGAGTTATGAGATGTGTGTAAGATTTGTATTGTATGCCAAATAATTGATAAAATGTGTAATTGAAGATATGAGAGTGAATTTGAGGTGTTTGAAATAATTATTGAATGATTGAGCATATGAAATTTGGAAGAAAATTGAGTTTGAAGGACCCTAGGCGCCTTAGGCGCCATTGTTGTTGTCAATCCGTGCTTTGTTGTTACTGTCTGGGCATTTCTGCCAATTTGCGCCTCACTCGCGCCTAAGTCGCGCGCCACGCGCGAATGTCACTAGGCATTTCTGCCAATTTGCGCCTCACTTGCGCCTAAGTCGCGCTCCACGCGCGAAGTCTCGGTTTTGTCCCAAATTTGTTTTTGACATATCTTTTGACTCGGGTGTCCGTTTTAAGTGCTTCAAAATGCGTTGGAAAGCTTATTCAGAGGCCTAATTGAATATTCTACTTTTAAGGCAAAATAAACCGTTTATTGTTGCTGTCTTGCTGTTTTTTAATTGTTATGTGAGCTGATGTTTATAAAAATAAATGTTGATGTCTTGCTGTTTTTAATTGTTATGTGAGCTGCTGTTTATAAAAATAAATGTTGCTGTCTTGCTGTTTTTATTTAGTATATGAGCTGCTGTTTTATAAAAATAAATTGTGCCGTTGTACAGAAAATGAGATGCTGTTTTTATGTTATAAAATGTGCTGTTTTGTTGTTGTTTTTATAAATAAAATGCTGCGGTTTTCACAATTTAAAGTGCTGTTTCCTTAAATTAAAAGATGCTGTTTCTTGAGTTTAAAGGTGTGGTTTTCTTCAATTTGAAGATGCTGTTTTCTTAAGTTCATAGGTGCTGTTTTCTGGAATTTACAGGTGCCGTTTTCGTAAATTTAAAGGGGCTGTTTTCCTATTTTTTTTCCTTAGTGCTGTCACTGTATTTTAAGAGGTTGCTGTCTCGATTTTATGTGCTGTTTGGTCCCTATGGACGTTGACTTAGTCCTTTATTGGCAAAGTGGTCGCGTAATTAATTGAGATTGGTGTGGTTGATGGGATGCCTTAGAGCAACTAAATTGAGATGTGTCTGTGGTGGTGAATATTATTTGATGAGCTGAATAATTTTTGATGGGCTGAATATTTATTGATGAGCTGAAATATTTATTGGTGAGAAATTACGAGGTAGCTGTGATGCTACAACACGAGATAGTTGTTAATGTGGTATAGTATTAGTTACGTGCTTTGTTGTGGTTATGTGACGAGGTAGCTGTGATGCTACAACACGTGGTATTTTTATGAAATGATTTATAACGAGATATGGTGATATGGTATTTATTAATTAAATGCTTGAGTTGGTGTAATTGGTGCATGAGTCATGAGTCGCATTGTCATATGCATTCCTACGAGGTAGCTGTGATGCTACAACATGAGGTTTATTACGAGTTGCGCCCGTCGTGGCCTTTACGAGATCGGTACCGCATGCATATGCCCGGAGGGGTTGCATTCCATACATTCCTTCATGGTCCGTGTGTGCATAACTATTGTGGTTGGCGTTTTATGTCTGATAGAGATATGAATTTTGTGCTGTTGTGTGATATGGTATATACGCGTTTGCCGTGTTGTGCCTGCTGCTTATGTACTGCTGTCATGTGCTTATTATTTCTGTTAAACTCACCCCTTCTGCTTGGAATGTTGCTCTATTGTGGCAACGCTGCAGGTGATCGTTAGCGCTCGTGGAGGATCTATTAGGTGTACTTTCCTTCTCGTTGAGTCCGAGTCAGCTCTGATGTGTAACACCGGGGCGGGGTTTAGTTTTCGTTTTGCGAACTGGTTCTGTCGTTTTGGGAGTTTTGGCTTAATGCCAATTTATTTTTGGATTTTTGGTTTAATGTTTAATTATTTTTGAAGATGTTAAATGAGTTTATGATTCCGCTGCTTAGAGATTTATTAACTATATTTTTGAGGATTTGATTTAAATCAATTTGGAGTTTTTATGTGGTGAAAAATGTAGCGCCCTCGTGGTGACTCTGATAATTGCGTGTTTATTAAAGGGGGTGTTACACTTGACATATCAACCAAGTTCAAGCCTAGGAGAAAAATGTATTTATCAAGACACAAAACACATCAGTTAAAGGAGGAAATTGAATTGAAACAGAACACAAAACACATGTATATGTAAACTAGACTATAAAGACTGTAGTTTCAACAATCAATAGAGGATAACAAATGTACAAACACGCAAAAAGTGTACTAATTTAAATAACAAAGACATAGAATATAATATAGAAAGACCATCTTGTTGAAAAAGAAGTTGAAAAGTATAAAACGAAATAGCAAAGCTAATATTTAACTAATCTATCGAGAAAACCCAACAAAGTAAAACAAAATAGCTGAGTTAATAGAGAATAATACAACTAAAACATGAAAACAAATCACAAACTCAAGACAGAGGAACCAAGTTAAATACAGGGTGGCTAAAAGTGAACTAATCTAAAGAGAAAACCTAACAAAGTAAAACAAAATAGCTAAGTTAATAAAGAACAATAAAACTGATACATGAAAACAACATCACAATTTCAAGACAGAGGAACAAAGTTAAACATGCACATATGTTGATCAGAGTGTAAAAGTGGAAAACGTGAAGAATAACAAAAACTTCAAATAGGAAAATGAGAAAATGGTGTAAAGAAGGAACCCGAAGGCCGAACTAACCTGGTTTCCAAGAGAAGGAATTACTTGATGAAAAATCCATTGTGAATCAACTAAACCAGTTTTTTTCATCTTGCAGCTGACAAAACCAATTAAAAAGGAATCTGATTAATATGGTAAGTAAAATAGCTTTTATGTTCAAGAAATAATTCATTTAAGTTAATAACTTATTTGAGTCTGAAAACTCACCTTTATCACAAATACATTGTGGTATTTTTCTAGTAAAGCAATTAAGTGCTTATCACGTGAATGGAACCCCAAGACCTGTGAATGTCAAAGGAATGAATTAATAACGTTTACCCATTCACCCACTAAACCCCAGTCCTATGTCATCATTTAGCAGCAAATTTCTAATTAAGGTTAACCTCAATCCTTTTCATCTTCTAAACCCATTTCTATGTCAACGATGAAGAGACAAATACTTCTACCAATCACATCAGTCTCAAAGAAAATTTGAATAAACTTCTCTATAAACACTTACCGAAAAGATAACGATCATAGAAAACAAAGAAGCACGAACCTTATCTTGCCGAACTTTGAAAAGATAGTATGAGTAACAAGCATAGAAGGTTTAGAAGAAACTCTAGGTTCAGCAAACCAACGAGAAGGTAAATATCTAAGAACTATGGTATCAGGTTCACATCTCAAACTCCAATTCTGATTCCGAAAGCATAAAACTCCTCCCAATTTTTCTTCGTAGCATCAAAATCATCCAAACCAAGCACTGAAACAGTAAGCGTAAACCTAACGAATTTGATTGATTGGGAAAAAGATAGAAATTAGGGTACCCTATAGATTGATGTTGCGTGAATTTGAAAGGGGAAAAGGGGGTTAGGGTTTCAGATACTTCAAAAATAACGGTTTCAAGATTATATTCAGAAAAGAGTAAAATAGAAGTAGAACATTTACCCTTGAGGAAGAACGATTGGCGGTGGGGGAACATCTGACAGTGGCACACGACCAACTTTCCGGCAGAGAGAGAAGAGATTGTGGTGGTCAGCGATTTAGAGAGTAAGAACAGTGTTTGTGGTGTAGTGGTGGGGAATAGGGAGGAAGAGCGGTGGTGGACGGCTATTTAGGGAGGAAGGATTTGGAGGGAGGAAGAAGAAGAAGGCTGAGAGACTATTGAGAGTAGGGTGTTCGCGGTGCGGTCGCTCAGACAAAAAGTGAACCAAACCGCAAGGTCAAATTACATGCGGTTTAGTTTGGTTCGGTTGGTTTCATAAAATAAAATCAAACCAAACTGTTTCGGTTGGTTCGGTTATTCCAAGACAAAACATAATTTAAAACGAAATTAAAATTAACTAACATAAAAAATGGCTAACATAAATCTTTAAGAAAAAAAATCTACTCAAATATTGTAGTATATAAATTACTCATTTTTTAATTTTTTTGAGATAACTAAGACAATGTTTAAAAGAATTTGAATTAAATATTTGATTGTAATTTTTAAATATAGCATAATATGGATTGTTTGTAAGTTAGTCAAAGAATTAATTAGATTTGGACTAGTAAGTGAGTGAGAGTTGGGTTTTAGTTGCATTTGGGCTAGTAAGTTAGTAAGGAACGTTGTAAGTCTATAAGCCTTAGTGTTACTTGCGGTTTGGTTTGGTTGGGTTCGGTTCTATAATCAAAACCGCGATTCGAACCGCACGGTGCAATGAAAAAAAACCAAACAAAACCAATAAGAAGCGGTTTTTTGCGGTT
This sequence comes from Astragalus membranaceus, assembly GCA_039519185.1. NCBI lineage: Eukaryota > Viridiplantae > Streptophyta > Magnoliopsida > Fabales > Fabaceae > Astragalus > Astragalus membranaceus. The sequence continues at coordinate 19,718,664 of CM076853.1, forward strand.
TTCGGTTTGGTTTGGTTCGGTTTGCGGTTTTCTATTGATTTGGTTCGGTTTTGAACACCCCTAATTGAGAGGTTTGAAGAATGAGATGGTTCGAAGAGGAACAAAGTATTAAAGTAATGGTTAAAAGGTTTGCGACGAGTTTTTTTAGTTTGCGACGGAACTGTTGGTCGGAAACGCAAAATTTAGCGACGGAATTAAGTCCGTTGCTAAATATCTGTCGCTAATAACTCTCCGTTTTGTAGTGAAAGGACACGTAAAATGGACTTATCAAACTCCCTCATGCTTGAATCTTTGCTTCTCCTCAAGCAAAACATTGAAATCCACAAGACCAATCTTGCAAATTTATTAAATTCATACAAAAACCTTAAGTGGACCGGTGGTATTTAACTCAAAGAGTTTCTCGATGGTACCTCACTATAAGTATACTCACGATGTCTTTTAATTCGTTACCATAAACGCAATCCCTAAATGATGTAGTCTTATATTTATAATATTTAATGCTACATGACAATTTGGGAAACCCACACCCAACATTAGAAGGGTCAACATACGGGTCTTGAACTCGGGTGCATGACTCCCTCTCCAAGTACATCGCAATAAGCCTTTAATCTATTGATTGTTATAGATACATATACATATACAGTTCTTCGCTTAGAAGATTTTTTAACGACACGATAACATCTCGACCAATTCATATTATCATCATAGTTTATCATGACAAAAACAAGTTGCATGTAATTACAATTGGATTAAGTATGGAATTGGGGTAGACTTTGCACCAAAAGAATGTGAAAAGGAAAGAAATGGGGCAGGGCACCAATAGGGTGCACGCTCCCTGCTATAGGGATGCAATCCGTGCTCCTCCGTGTAACACCCCGGTATATCTAACATGTAGAGAGACCGAAGATGCACAGATGCGGAAGTTCAGAGGACACAGTCCCTGTTTAAGTATTGGACATAAAAACTTTTTCCGAAATAAAAACATAATCGGAATAACATTACTTCATAACCTAGAAGTTTATCGGTTCCATACCGAATGGATTACAATATCCAAGTCCAAAAACCAAAACAGGAACATAAAGCGGTTCGTATAACTCATAACCAATACAAGTTTATACAACCAATAGGACAACAAAAGAACAAAGGATCCAACGACTAAGTCTTCAGCACCTCCAAGAGTATACCCACTACTCGTGCACAATAGTCTTCATTTTTCCCTGCTTCTCTGAAAAACAACAAATATGGATAGGGTGAGATAACATTATCTCAGTGAGTCTACCGTGCCCCCTCACTGACACTTGGTTCAATTTATTAAACCGTTACAACCAAAGTTGACATAACAATGTCTTATTTATTAATCGAAATGCCGACCGTGCAACGACCACTAATCCCAGCAATTCGTGTACTTGCTTAGCATAAACCGGCCGTGCAACGACCACTAATCCCGGTTTACTACATTAATTAGGAGGAAAAGTCTAGTTATTAATCGAAACGCCGACCGTGCAACGACCACTAATCCCGGCGAATCGTGTGTTTAACTTAGCATAAACCGGCCATGCAACGACCACTAATCCCGGTAACCCGTGAATTGACCACGCCAAAACACATTCAGGGCCTAGGGTGAGGGCTCATGACTTCCCTTCCTAGTATGCTACTTGTCGGGTCGTCACCCAACGCAATACATATGACAATACGCATCAAATTCTCGAGAGTTAGATAATTTATATCTTTTCGATCACCAAATGGATCAATTACATACTAATTGGATAAACAATATCCATATCGATCTATAACCCGTGTTGAGGAATTCATAAGTTAGACCTCCGGCATTATAATCATTTTCATTTGACATATATAAACATATATATTCAGTCAGTCCATCAGTCGGTGTACTCACACGCGTACTAGGGTTTCGGTTTTTCGATCAAATGGGCTTTTAAAGTCCTTTTTCAAATCATGTGTCGAATGAGATCAAAATAAGGTTTTCAGTAGTGGAATTACTTTTTAAATGATTGAGAAAGAGATTAGGAAAGGTTCGGGATCAAACGGAACGACGAAAGGAGAAAACGGAAACCGGGGACAGATCCTCACGCACGGTTCGTGCCCAGGGGCGCACGACCCGTGCGTGAAGCACTTCATTAATCCATTCCTATCAGAAAGGTACGCACGGTCCGTGCCCAGGGGCGCACGACCCGTGCGTCCTGTATTGCACGCACGTTCAGGCATCAGAAGCAGTCGCACGATCCGTGCCCAGGGGCGCACGATCCGTGCCGAAGGGCGCACGATCCGTGCGTCCTGTAACAGTCCCAGATTTCACAGTTTTTCTCATTTTCGCTCTCCGTTTTCGCCCAATTCGATTCCTAATGTCAATCACTCCTGAAACTCAGAAAATGTCCAGGCATTCTAGAACACATATACAAAACATTTCCTTTCAACGATTTAATCAAAATTCTCATTAAACCGTAAAATAGCGTTTGGACTCAAAATCGTTTTTCGGTTCTAAGTCTTTCGAAAACAGAAAATGTGACCAAGGAATCCAATACCTAAGACAAGTTCAGAATAGAAAAATGCCCTATCGTGAGTAGAACTCACCCGTTATACCGAAGTCCGAGAGTTGGGGCGAGAGACGAAATCGTCGAACCGAAAACAACGAACTATCCCCGCTAGAAACCGAATTCGAACAAGGACAGTGGCTCCCTTTCTCTCAAACTGAAACAGCAACCCAAATCTTCCACAACTTCCTCCAAATCGAAATGCAAGCTTGAGATTTCCCCCTCTTAACAGCAAAACTGAACATGCAAAAGAAGTGGCAGCTCAAAACTCCATTGTCTTCAACCTTGGAGCTTCAAGCTTCGAAAATGGAGCAAGGGATAAAAGTAGAATCAGACTTCAAAAATAGGCTCATTGAATTCAGAATTGAAAATGGAGTGGGATGGAAGAGAAACCACTTACATGCAAGAAGGAAACCTAAGCTTCCTCTCCTCTTCTCCTCCACTTGCGCCCTCTCTCCCTCCTTTCTCAACTTCTTTCTTTCTTCTGAAATTTCAGAATTGAATGAATGAGGGTGGTGTGGCTGAGTGGCTTCAGAATTGAAATATTTATATGAGGGGTGCAAAATTACCATTTTGCCCTTCAGCTTAAATACTTTAATTAATCATGACTAAGCCATAATTAATTAATGAATAGGGTTTCTTTGGACTTTTTCCTCGACTATAAATCCCCGAGTCACGACCAATTATTCCCACAAATAATTAATCGGTCCCAGGCCTCTTAGTACGCGTCTTTAAAAATTCGGGATGTTACAATCACCCCAACTTTTAAAAATTTTGTCCTCAAAATTGACAAGACGTACCTCAATGGAAGAGATATGGATATCGAGTCCGCATGTCATCTTCCAGTTCCCAGGTAGCCTCCTCGGTTGAGAACCCATCCCAGACTACTTTGACAATCGGAATTGTCCGTGAACGCAGAGTCTTCATACCGCGCTCTAAGATATGGCTAGGATAAGGTTGGAATGACAAGTCTGGTCGCAGGTCAATCGTATCAACACTCAACGGTTGATGCAGATCGGGAACATACTTCCTCAACTGAGACACGTGGAACACATCATGCAGATTTGATAGGGCCGGAGACAATGCGTGGCGATAGGCAACAGGCCCAATTCGCTCGATGATTTGGAAAGGTCCAACATATCGAGGACTGAGCTTCTTCGCTCGCAGAGCTCTCCCGGTGCCTATGGTTGGAGAAAATTTCAAGAATACATGATCACCAACTTCAAATTCCAACGGTCTCCTTCGGTTGTCAGCATAGCTCTTCTGCCGACTCTGAGCAACTTTCATCCTTTCTCGGATTAACTTGATCTTCTCGGTAGTATCCCGAACCATATCGGGTCCCAAAAACTTATCCTCACCAATCTCCCACCAACACAACAGAGTTCTACACTTCCTACCATACAGTGCTTCAAACGGTGTCATTCCAATGCTGGAGTGGTAACTGTTGTTGTAGGAGAATTCTACTAATGGAAGATGATCCTCCCATTTTCTCCCGCTATCAAGCACACAAGCCCGAAGCATGTCCTCCAGAGTCTGAATAGTCCTCTCCGTCTGGCCATCAGTCTGAGGATGATAAGCAGTGCTAACCAGCACTCTAGTTCCCAAAGCTTCATTCAATGCTTTCCAAAATCTGGAAGTAAACTTAGGATCTCGGTCTGACACGATGCTCGTTGGAACTCCATGCAGTCTGATAATGTTCTTCACATATTCATCTGCTAACTTGGAAACCTTATAAGTCGAACGTACTGGAATAAAGTGAGCGGATTTGGTCAATCGGTCCACTATTACCCAGATAGAATCATTGCCGGCCTGTGACCTCGGCAAACCCATAACGAAGTCCATTGAGATATCCTCCCATTTCCAAACTGGCACATCTAGCGGTTGTAACTGACCGACCGGTCTCCGGTGTTCCGCCTTAACCTTCTGACAAGTTAAGCACCGAGAAACAAATTCTGCAACCTCGGCCTTCATCCCAGGCCACCAATACATTAACTTCAAGTCTCGGTACATCTTGGTGGATCCCGGATGTACAGAGTACTGACTCCTATGAGCTTCTTCCAATACTTGCCTTTTGATATCATCATCATCGGGGACACAAATCCTCCCATTAAAACAAATCATGCCGTCACTATCCTCAGTAAAATCTGGCGATCCTTTCTGAGACTGTAACTTCATATCGGCTCCTTGAGCTACACGGATTTGTTCCCTTAGCACACTGGCTATCCGTATATGCCGCAACACTATGCGGTCCCTCTTTCTTACCACCTTGAGCTTCAAGTCTCTAAATGACTCTAACAAAGCCATCTCGTGAACCATTAACCTTGACGTGTGGATAGACTTCCTGCTCAGAGTGTAACACCCTAAGTATTTAATTAATTTATTTAATTAAGTATTTAGGAATTTAATTTAATTTATTGGATATAATTTAATTAATTAAAATTATATTAATTTTGTGGTGGTATTAGGAAAAGGAGGCGCCACTTGGATGAGCTGGGCTTAAGTGAAAAGCCCAAGCCCATGATCCAAGTGACATGCGAATAGCTAGTGAGGCTAGGGTTTGGTGCCTCATTCGCGAATTGAGAGAAAGAGAATAGAGAGAAGAGTGAGAGCGCCGTTGGAGAGGAGAAGGGGAGAAGAGAAGTCGCGACTCAAAGAGGGGCAAGGGACGTGACCTGTTGCTGTGGTTCTGTTCGTGTCTGTCTCTAAGGCTTCCGTTCTTCAAATCCAAGGTAAGGGGAGTTCTATCCTTCTATATAATAGGTCCTATGATAGGTTTTAAGTAGGGATAGCTTAGATCTAATCCAGGAGTATGAATTATGCGTGATTTCATGTTGTTGTTACGATTAGCATGTTGTTTGACGAATTCGTTGCTCAAAGATCCGTTGTTAGTGTTTGGGAGCCTAGGGCGCCATGTATGTGCTTGTGATGTTGCTGAATTTTGATGTTTGGTGGATGATTTTGATGATTCTATATGTGTTCATGATTGTTGTAATGGGTGTTGTGATTGATCATGTAAAAATTTGGAAAAAAAATGCTGAAATTTTTGTTCAGGGGCGCCATGGGCGCCATAGGTGGTGTTGCTTGAAAGTTTTGCTCCAGGGTTACTGTAGCAGGGCGCCATGGGCGCCAAGCTGCGTGTTGTGTGTGTGCGTAAATGGGATTTTGGGTGCAATTTCAAATTCTGGGCACATTTTACCGTGCCATATTTTGTATTTACGTGACCAAATTCAATTTTAAGCATTTTGGCTCGAGTGGTTTTATCTTTGCACGTGTAATTTTGGAGTTGTCTCACTGGATGTTGCTTTTGTGCGTGTATGGGGTGTGTTGGGTGCAATTTCAAATTCTGGGCATATTTTACCGTGCCATCTTTTGTATTTGCCTGCCCAAATTCAATTTTAAACCTTTTGGCTCGAGTGGTTTCATCTTTGCACGTGTAATTCTGAAGTTGTCTCACTGGGTGTTGCTTGCGTGTGCGTAAATGGGATTTTGGGTGCAATTTCAAATTCTGGGCACATTTTACCATGCCATATTTTGTATTTACGTGACCAAATTCAATTTTAAGCATTTTGGCTCGAGTGGTTTTATTTTTGCACGCGTCAATTTTGGAGTTGTCTCGGTGGGTGTGTGTGTGTGTTGGCGTTGCGTGTTGCCAGGCGCTGGGCACCAGGCGCCAGGCGCTGGACGCCAAGGGCGTCAGTGCGTGTGTGTGTTGCGTGCTGCTGGGCGCTGGGCGCCAGGTGCCAGGCGCTGGGCGCCCAGGGCGCCATTTTTCTGGATGTTCCCAATTTTTTTGTAAAAACTGTTTTCGCTATATCTTTTGACTCGGGCATCCGTTTTGAACGTTTCAAAAAGTGTTGGGAAGATTTTCCAGTTGTCTACCTGTGTGTCTCATTTTTAAAATAAAAACTTATTATTTTCTGGTGGTTTCTATAATGACGATGATGCCCTTAGTGGCTAGTTAAACGACGTTTTTCCCTTAGTGGCTAATATTATTGATGATGATGTGTAAATGACGATGATGCCCTTAGTGGCTAGTTAAAGGATGTTTTTGCCCTTAGTGGCCAATATTATTGATGATGATGCGTAAATGACTGTTTTGCCCTTAGTGGCTATTGTTTGTTTGGTGACGTTTATGGATAAGTGACGATGAGGCCCAAAGAGGCTAAGCGACGATGATAATAAGCGACGATGAAATATAGCGACGTTGATGTGTGTAATTATGAATTGACAGGTGCTGTGCCTCTTATTTGGCAAATTGGTAAGTGACGGGTCACTTAGTTAACTGTGATTGTGTGTGTTTGTGTGTGATGCATGTCATAGTGTCTCATGTATTCCATGTGCATGAACCCAGCGACGATGAGGCCATAAAGGCTAAGCGACGATGAGGCCATAAAGGCTAAGCGACGATGATGAAAGGTACCTCATGCATATGCCCGCGAGTGGGTTGCATTTCATATAGTCACATGACATTGTGATGAGTTGTTGTAATGACGTGATTGATGAATTGTGATGTGATTACTCTAGTGCTGTGACTTGACTTATTGCTTATCATGTGATTTATTATATGGATTAAATTGGACTCACCCTTCTGTTTTAATGTTACCCCTATGCGATAACGTGCAGGTGATCACGAGTGAAGACCTAGGTATCTTCACTAAATTTGAGTCGGGTCGTCATGCTCTGATACGTAGCACTCAGGGGGGAAACGAACTCGATGTTTTAAGACTATTTTGGTTGTTATATGTTATTTGATGGTTTTCTCTTATTTATATTTTCCGCTGCGTAGTTGGTTTTATTGATGTCACGGTTGTGGTGACAATGAATGATGTTTGAGTTTTTTTCCCATTGGGGGTGTGCTACGTATTGCACAATTATTTGATGTTGAACTATTTATTTGAAGTATGACGTTTTGATTTGAGTATGTGTAACATTCCTTGCGATGAAAAGAAATTTTGAAACTCTGATTTTTCCAATTAAATTAACGGGTAGAAAATGGGTGTTACATTAGTGGTATCAGAGCAGTTCGGTCTGTCTGGCCAATGTTGTCCCGTCATAGTGTCTTATGACAATAGATTAGTTCTGAATTTTTGGTTTGTGCTGCAGTGATAATTTGAAATGGCTGGGAGAAACGATGCTGCTCTTGCTGCTGCACTGCAAGCTATGGCTCAGGCTGCGCAGGGTCAGCAGAATGCTGGGGAGAACGCTGGTTTTCGGAGTCTGACTACTCTCCAGAGAGAGAACTCGCCCACTTTTAAGGGCAAATATGATCCAGATGGTGCTATGGCTTGGTTGAAAGAGATCGAGAGGATTTTCAGGGTGATGGACTGCACTGTTGAGCAGAAGGTCCGCTTTGGTACCCACATGTTAGCCGAGGAGGCCGATGACTGGTGGTTGGCTACTAGGCAGAGGTTGGAGGCTGTGCAGGAAGAGATTACCTGGGAGGTATTCAGCAGAGAGTTTCTGAGAAAATATTTTCCTAAAGATGTCCGAGGAAAGAAAGAAATAGAGTTCCTGGAACTGAAGCAGGGTGGTATGCCTGTGACTGCGTATGCGGCGAAGTTTGTGGAATTGGCAAAATTCTATCCACACTACAGTGAGGCTACAGCTGAGTTCTCAAAATGCATCAAGTTCGAGAATGGTTTGAGGCCTGATATCAAAAAGGCCATTGGTTACCAGAAGATCCGTGTGTTCGCCGATCTGGTTGATAGTTGTAGAATCTTTGAGGAGGACAGTACTGCACACTACAAAGCTGTGTATGAGAAAAAAGGTAAGTTTCCGAGTCGAAGCAAGCCGTATGAGGTTCCTGCGGGTAAGAGTTATCAGAGGGCTGCTGGAGGTAAGAATTCTAGTGGGGGAGATGCTCCTGCTAGCATTGTCTGTTATAAGTGTGGCAAACCTGGCCACAAGAGTACTACATGTAGGTCTGATGAGAGAGTTTGCTACCGTTGTGGTAAAAAGGGTCATATGGCGGCCGAGTGTAAGGTCAAGGATGTGGTGTGTTTCAACTGTGGTGAGTCTGGGCATATCAGTGCAAAATGTACAAAGCCGAAGAAAGAAAGGTCTAATGGGAAAGTGTTCGCATTGGCAGGAGAGGAGCCTGATGAGAAGGATGGTGTGATTAGAGGTACGTGTTTTATTAATGGTACTTCTCTGAAATCTCTTATTGATACTGGTGCTACCCATTGCTTTATATCTGTTGATTGTTGTAAAAGATTGGGCCTTGTTTTATCTGCTATGTGTGGGGATATGGTTGTCGATACTCCTGCGAAGGGGTCGGTGATTACGTCTCAGGTGTGTTCTCAGTGTCCCGTGTCGATCTTCGGCAGGGACTTTATTGTGAATTTTGTTTGCTTGCCGTTGAGAGGTCTGGATGTAATCTTGGGCATGGACTGGTTAGAGAATAACCACGTCCATATCAACTGTCGTAGCAAGTCGGTTAGTTTCGGGGAAGAAGATTCTGTTTTGGTATTTGCTGGTCAGTTGAAGAAGTTGAAGAAAGAAGGAGTTCAGCTATTTTCGTTGTTGGCATCGTTGTCTGCTGAGAGTCAGGCTGTTATTGAAGAACTGCAAGTGGTACGCGAATTTCGTGAGGTTTTTCCTGACGAAATTCCGGGTGTGCCGCCGGAGAGGGAAGTTGAGTTTTCGATTGATCTTGTACCTGGTACGAGGCCTGTGTCTATGGCACCGTACAGGATGTCTGCGTCTGAATTGTCTGAGTTGAAGGCGCAAGTCGAAGAATTGCTTGAGAAAAGGTTTGTGAGACCGAGTGTATCACCGTGGGGAGCTCCGGTATTGTTAGTGAAGAAGAAAGATGGGAGCATGAGGTTGTGTGTGGACTATCGTCAGTTGAATAAGGTAACTATCAAGAACAAGTATCCGCTTCCGAGGATCGACGATTTGATGGATTAGTTAGTGGGTGCCCGTGTTTTCAGCAAAATTGATTTGAGGTCAGGATATCATCAGATTAAAGTGAAGGATGAAGATGTTCAGAAGACAGCTTTCAGGACAAGGTATGGGCATTATGAATATTCAGTGATGCCGTTCGGTGTGACCAATGCACCTGGTGTATTTATGGAATATATGAATCGTATTTTCCATAATTACCTAGATCGGTTTGTGGTGATCTTCATAGATGACATTCTAGTTTATTCTAAGTCGGAGGAAGAGCATGCTGAGCACCTGAAGTCAGTATTAGAAGTTCTGAATGAGAAAAAGTTGTATGCTAAGTTATCAAAGTGTGAGTTCTGGCTGAAAGAGGTGAGTTTTCTTGGGCACGTGATTTTTGGTAATGGTATTGCGGTTGATCCGGCAAAAATAGAAGCAGTGTTGGAGTGGGAGGCTCCGAAGTCCGCAACAGAGATCAGAAGCTTTTTGGGTTTGGCTGGGTACTACAGGAGGTTCATCGAGGGTTTTTCCAAGTTGGCCCTTCCGTTGACTCAGTTGACCTGTAAGGGTAAAGTTTTCGTTTGGGATGCTCGGTGTGAGGAAAGTTTTATGGAACTGAAAAAGAGATTGACAACGTCGCCTGTTTTGACGTTGCCTAATCCAGAGGAACCGTTTGTTGTATATTGTGACGCTTCGAAGATGGGTCTTGGTGGTGTGCTGATGCAAGATGGGAAAGTCGTTGCGTATGCGTCGAGACAGTTGCGGGTTCATGAGAAAAATTACCCTACGCATGATTTGGAATTGGCTGCTGTGGTATTTGTGCTTAAGATTTGGAGACACTATCTATATGGTTCGAGGTTTGAGGTGTTTAGTGATCATAAGAGTCTGAAATATCTGTTCGACCAGAAGGAGCTGAATATGAGACAGCGTCGGTGGTTAGAGCTCTTGAAGGATTATGATTTTGGTTTGAATTATCATCCCGGCAAAGCCAATGTCGTGGCTGATGCTTTAAGCCGGAAGTCTTTGCATATGTCGGCAATGATGGTGAAAGAATTAGAGTTGATTGAGGAATTCCGAGATTTGAGTTTGGTTTGTAAAATGACACCTCGTAGTGTCAAGCTGGGAATGTTAAAGATCGATAATGACTTTCTGGGCAGCATCAGAGAGGCTCAGAAGTCAGATGTCAAGTTGGTAGATTTAATGAATGAGGTATGCCAATCTGAAGATGGAGATTTCAAATTGGATTCTCGTGGTGTGTTGAGGTTCCGGGGTAGGATCTGTGTTCCGGATGATGCAGAGATGAGAAAGGCAATTTTGGAGGAGGGTCACCGTAGCAAGTTGAGTATCCATCCTGGAGCGACGAAAATGTATCAAGATTTGAAAAAGATGTTTTGGTGGTATGGTAAGAAGAGAGATGTGGCGCAGTTTGTGTATGCTTGTTTGACCTGTCAGAAGTCGACGGTTGAACATCAGAAGCCTGCAGGGTTGATGCAACCGTTGGAAGTTCCAGAGTGGAAGTGGGATAGCATTGCGATGGATTTTGTGACGGGATTGCCGAATACAGTTAGGGGCCATGACGCTATTTGGGTGATCGTTGATAGGCTAACGAAGTCTGCTCACTTTATTCCTATTAATGTCACTTATCCGGTGTCGAGGTTGGCAGAGGTCTATGTCAAAGAAATTGTGAAGTTGCACGGTGTTCCGAAGAGTATTGTGTCAGATAGGGATCCGAGGTTCACTTCTGAGTTTTGGACGGGTTTGCAGAAGGAATTGGGTTCAAAGTTGAAAATGAGTTCGGCATATCATCCTCAGACAGATGGTCAGTCAGAGAGAACAATTCAGTCGTTAGAAGATTTGTTGAGGGCTTGTGTCTTGGAACAAAGGGGTTCATGGGATTCCTACCTTGCGTTGATTGAGTTTACCTATAACAACAGTTACCATTCCAGTATCGGGATGGCACCGTTTGAAGCATTATATGGTCGAAAGTGTAGGACGCCGTTGTGTTGGTATGAGTCGGGGGAGAGTGTAGTGTTGGGACCGGAGATTGTCCGGGAGACTGCAGAGAAAATCAAGATGATCCGTGAAAAGATGAAGGCTTCGCAGAGTCGTCAGAAGAGTTATCATGACAAGCGGAGGAAAGATTTAGAGTTTCAGGAGGGTGAGCATGTGTTCTTGAGGGTTTCTCCTATTACCGGTGTTGGTCGAGCGTTGAAATCGAAGAAGCTCACTCCTCGTGTAACACCCTGGTATTTTTATTTGTTAAAAACACCCAAGTGCACATTAAACATACATCAGAGATATTATTTCCTGTTCAGACACTGAATACCATTATAATTTTTCGCTGAATAAAACAAAACAGTCTTATATACAAACAAGACCATAACCTGTCAGCAACTATGGTAGTCAGAGTCATACAAGAAAGCGGAATGAAAGATAACATAATACTAATGTCATAGTATTGTGATACATAGACGACAGAAGGGAAATAAACTTAAACGTAAAACTAAGTCATCATCCAGCTCTCGGGGCCACCTACTCGTGCCTCTGAGTTTTCTTCTGTCCCTGTTTATCTGTAAAACAACAACATTTAAACAGTGAGATACAATCTCAGTGAGTTCTACCGAGACCCCTGCTAACTCTCTCGGTTCAATTATTAGTTCTTTTATAGATTAACACGACACCGACTGCAAAACATTGCTACTCCCGGTATGTCGCAAAATAAACAAAGTACGGCACCGACTGCAGAACATTGCTAATCCCGGTGTATCGTACAACAACATAGTGCGGCACCGACTGCAGAACATTGCTAATCCCGGTGTATCGCACAATAATCTTTAACATAACACCGACTGCGGAACATCGCTAATCCCGGTGAACCCCCCTACCAATAGTACATTCTCCTATTGGCATGGAGCCTAGGGAAGGGGATCATGACTGCCCCGCCTAGTATGTTACACATGGGTCGTCACCCAACTCGATATATAAACATATATCTACAACACTATGAACATTTAGTTCATTAAATTTTTTCTTTACCACACAGGACTCATATTCCATTTGTTATCAATAAAACGTATCCGCACACGCATACTATTATTCGGTTTTTCGAAACGATTTAGACATCAAAAGCGTTTTATAAAACTCTTTGTAACACACCCAAAATCATGGCATCATAAGCCTAATATCATTATATAAGGGTTAGGAAAGGATTAGGAAAGGATTGGAATCGAAACGGAATCGTTTAGGGCACTTTGAAAATTTTGGGCAGGACTAGGCGCACGGGTCGTGCCCCAGGACGCACGGGTCGTGCGCCCTGTTAGACATTTTTCAACACTGAACCCGAACCAGGCGCACGGGTCGTGTGCCTGAGACGCACGGGTCGTGCGTGTTTGACAGCATTGCCAAAATGCCCTGTTTTGTGAAATTTTGCTTTCCGATCGATCCGAAACTCGTCCCGATCGATTCCTAACTCAAAAACAGACAATGCCAGACAATATACCAGTCCAATCAACATCCAACAATCAAGCAATTCAATCAAAAACTCAACGATTACGAATTTCGTTAAAACGCAATATATTTCAAAATAACGTTTTCGACTCAAAATCTTTCGAAAACAAATCACACAATTCATTTCAAAATGGAATAAACCTAAACGTGAGTAAAACTCACCCTTGAAGCGAGAGTCGTTGCCGAGTCGAAATCACCGATATGACAAAATCACCGAATCGAACCCGATCAACACCGAACCGCTCCTAACTTCGTTCCGAGCTTCCAATCGCGTTCAATCCGCTCCTAGCTTCGTTCCTAAGCACGATTCAATCATCAATTTGATCACACAACTCACGATTTCGCCAAATCACCTCCAAAAACCTCCCCAAATTCGTAGGCCATAAAATAGGGGAAAAATTGAGGGGAAGCTTACCAAGTTATAGGGTTTTGTAGAGGGAAGTAAGGGGATGATGGTAATGAAATTTGAGAGGGTGGGCTTCACACTTCTTCTTCCTTTCTCTTCTTCTTTCCTCTTCTTCTTTCTCTTTTCTTTCTTCTCTTTTCTTCTCCTTTTCCTCTTCTGCGCGTATCTCCTCTTTCTTTCTTCTCTTTCATTCTTTTATTTTCTTTAATCACACACACACAACACATATTTAATTATTAAATAGGTGGTAGCGTGGTCCAATTACCGTATTGATCTTTATCCCTTATTTCGATTCCAAAACTTCGTTGATCCGTATTATCCAGTTAACGACTTAATGTTATCCAGTAAATAATTTTAGTACTTACTAAATTTATCAGTCAGGTACTAAATTACTCCCATTGGGTTAACATCCAAACAATTCGCCTAATTATTTTGAGGATGTTACATTCTCCCCTACTTAAAAGAATTTTGTCCTCAAAATTAAACACAACGTACCTCAAGAGAACAAATACGGATACCGAGTCCGCATATCGTCCTCCAACTCCCAAGTAGCTTCCTCGGCGGAAAAACCATCCCATACCACCTTGACAATGGGAATTGACTTTGTCCGTAGCGTCCTCTCGCCACGTTCCATGATGTAATTCGGAGTAGGTTGGAAGGACAAGTCCGGTCGAAGATCAATCGTTTCAAAATCTAACGGTTGACTTGGATCGGGGATGTACTTCCGCAGCTGAGACACATGGAATACATCATGCAGATTTGACAATGGTGGAGGCAACGCAATACGGTATGCAAGAGGCCCTATTCGCTCGATTATCTGGAAAGGTCCAATATACCGAGGACTGAGTTTCTTCACCCGTAATGCCCTACCTGTGCCAATTGTTGGTGATAATCTCAAAAACACATGATCGCCCGACTCAAATTCCAACGGCCTTCTTCTTTTATCAGCATAGCTCTTTTGCCTACTTTGAGCGGCTTTCATTCTTTCCCTGATCTGGCGGATCTTTTCAGTAGTGTCTTGAATCACCTCGGGTCCTAATAATCGGTTCTCACCTACTTCCCACCAACACAATGGAGTCCTGCATTTCCTACCATACAAAGCTTCATAAGGTGCCATTCCGATACTGGAATGATAACTGTTGTTATATGAGAATTCCACCAATGGAAGATGATCCTCCCATTTCTTCCCGTTATCAAGCACCGAAGCCCTAAGCATATCCTCTAAGGTCTGGATAGTTCTCTCGGTCTGACCGTCTGTCTGCGGGTGATAAGCGGTACTAAGAAGTACTTTAGTCCCCATTGCTTCATTCATAGCTTTCCAAAATCGAGAAGTGAATTTCGGATCTCGATCCGACACTATACTGGTAGGAACCCCATGTAACCTTACTATGTTCTTCAAATACACCTCAGCTAACTTGGATACTTTACTGCTAGAACGAACTGGAATAAAATGAGCTGATTTGGTTAACCGATCCGCAACTACCCAAATGGAGTCGTTACCGGCTTGTGACCTTGGCAATGCCATTACAAAATCCATAGAAATGTCTTCCCACTTCCACACTGGCACATCTAGTGGCCGTAGCAGACCGGCAGGCTTTTGGTGCTCTATCTTAACTCTTTGACAAGTTAAGCATTGTGATACGAATTCAGCAATTTCTAACTTCATTCCCGGCCACCAATACATCTGTTTCAAATCTCTATACATCTTGGTGGATCCAGGATGTACAGAAAATAAACTCCGATGTGCTTCCTCTAGCACTTGCTTTTTAATACTCTCATCGTCAGGCACACAGATCCTACCGTTGAAACAAATAATCCCATCACTATCCTCGGTAAAATCTGGCAACACTTTCTGTGATTGTAGTTTCACATCAACTTCCTGTGCTAAGCGAATAGAATCCCTTATGGAACTAGAGATCCTCATGTGGCTCAACACCAACCGGTTCCTTTTTGGCTTTGAATCCACATTTAAGTCCCGGAAAGACTCCAACAATCCCATTTCATGCATCATTAATCCTGCTATATGAATGGATTTCCTACTTAGTGCATCGGCTACAACATTAGCTTTTCCCGGATGATACTTCAGTTCGAAGTCATAATCCTTCAGAAACTCCACCCATCTTCTCTGCCTGTTATTCAACTCCTTCTGGTCAAACAGATATTTCAAGCTTTTATGATCACTAAAGACTTCGAAACGAGACCCATACAGGTAATGTCTCCAAATCTTCAGTGCGTACACAATAGCTGCTAACTCCAAATCATGAGTCGGATAATTCTCTTCATGAGTCTTCAACTGTCTGGAGGCATAAGCTACAACTTGTTGGTTCTGCATGAGAACACACCCCAAACCCTTCCCAGAAGCATCGCTGTAAATTTGAAAATCCAAAGACGGATCTGGAAGAATTAGGATTGGAGCAGAAGTCAACCTAACCTTCAACTCTTGAAAACATTCCTCACAATCGGCATTCCATAAAAACGGTTGGGCCTTGCGAGTCAACCGGGTAAGTGGAAGAACCAATTGTGAAAAACCTTGGATAAACCTCCTGTAGTAACCAGCTAGACCCAAGAAACTTCTTATTTCTGTAACAGATGTTGGTCGTTCCCAGTTCAACACCGCTTCTACTTTACTGGGATCCACAGCAACTCCCGATTGGGAAATCACGTGTCCCAAAAACTTCACTTCCGGCATCCAGAAGTCACACTTCGACGGCTTGGCATACAATTTCTTTTCTCGGAGTACGTTCAGAACAATGCGGAGATGTTGAACATGGTCCTCAATGGTCTTAGAGTACACCAAGATATCATCAATAAAAACTACCACAAACTGATCAAGGTACGTGTGAAACACTCGGTTCATGTAATCCATGAATACCGCTGGAGCATTAGTCAAACCGAAGGGCATCACTACGAACTCGTAATGTCCATACCTCGTACGGAAAGCTGTCTTCGGAATATCTAAGGCCCGTACCTTTATTTGATGATAGCCCGATCTTAGATCAATTTTTGAAAATACCACGGCACCCCGAAGTTGGTCGAGCAAATCGTCTATCCTTGGCAATGGATACTTATTCTTAATCGTCACTTTGTTGAGTTGTCGATAATCTATGCACAATCTCATGCTACCATCTTTCTTTTTGACTAGCAACACCGGAGCACCCCATGGAGAAGCACTCGGTCGGATAAACCTTTTCGATATTAATTCCTCAAGTTGAGACTTCAGTTCCTTTAACTCTAAAGGAGACATTCTATAAGGAGCAATAGAGATTGATCCTGTACCAGGAATCAATTCTATTGAGAATTCTACCTCTCGGTCAGGAGGTAAGGATGAAACTTCTTCTGGAAAGACATCTAGAAATTCATTTACCACTTGCACAGATGACAAATCTAAACCCGTTTCAGTAGATGCAGACAACATAATAAGAATAGCTTCCGCACCTTGGAATAATGACTGGCTTGCTTCGGTGTAAGAGATCGTCGCTTCAAAATCTGCCTGTGTCAATCCTACGGATTCGGAGGCGAAGCTAATAGTTCGATCGGCACAGTTGATTGTTACATGATTTTCAGCCATCCAATTCATACCCAGAACAATATCCATGCTTCTCATAGGCAAGCAAATAAATTTTACAACAAACTGTCTGTCGCCTATGACAAGTAGGCAATTTTCACATAATGACTGGGTCTGGACACGACCCTTGGCAGCAGTTAAAATAGTTATCGGTTCGGATAGCTCAGACAATGCTAATCCCAACCGATCCACACATGCTTGCGAGATAAAACAGTGAGTTGCACCAGAATCATATAAAATATTGACTAAATTATTAAAAAGAGATCCCGTACCCCTTAGAAGATTATCCGTAGGTGTGATGGTTCGAGCATCGAGTGTGTTGATCCGCCCCTGACCAGGAGCGTTTGGTGCCCTTTGGGAGTTCTTCTTTGTTGGGCACTGATTTGCATAGTGACCTTCCTCATTACAAACATAGCATCTATCGGATCGTTGTGCACAACTGCCGTGGTGATACCTTCCGCACTTAAAACAATTCCTAAACTTCATTTGATCGGCCGTTTGCACCTGCTTTCCTTTATAATTACCACTCTTGCCCGAGTCATGCTTGGGACCCATCGGAGAACTAGATGACCCAGTGTTCCTCTTGCTCTGATGGAATGCCTTTCTGCTTGCATACAACCTCGACAAATCACTTTCGGCGATATAAGCTTGTTGTACCATGGCTGCATAGTTGGTTCTCGGAAAAGAACTAAGACTTTGAGCAATATCCTCTCTCAACCCATATTTGTACCTGTCAGTTTTCCATTGGTCACTTGGGGCATATCCAGCTAAACCGAAGAATTGATACAACTCTTCAAATTTAGCCGTGTATTGGCCCACGGTCAAGCCTCCTTGTGTAAAAGTCAAAAACTCATTTTCCTTATCCAACCTCATAGCCGTGGGGAAGAATTGATCTAAAAACGATGTTCGGAAATTGCCCCAAGTCGGGGGAGTTCCCATTGTCTCCATCATGGCCCTAGCATTTGTCCACCAGTTATTGGCCTCTCCCTTCAACATATGGGATGCCAACCTCAACTTGTCTTCATCGGTCACTTGCATTGTTACAAAGATCTTTTCAATGTCATCCAGCCAATGTTGTGCTCTCATGACATCCGGCCCACCTCTAAACTCGGAGGGTTTCATTTTCAGGAACTCTGTGAAAATTCTCCTTGGGTTCACTTGTGGCTCTGGAGCTTGATGCTGCTGAGCATTTTGCTGTAGGATTTGTTGCTGCTGATGCATAAGCATCATGTCTTGCATCATTTTCTGCTGGTTTTCAATTACATTCTGCATCCACTCAAAATTTGGATCAACAGGAGGAGGAACGCCTCTACCTCTTCTGGCCATGATTCTGCGAAATATGCACAAAGTATTAAGTTGATCAAGCTCAATGTCTAATAGCATACTAAGAAAATCACGACTGGAAAAAGCAAAGACCCTATAAGCTAAGTCCGACTAGGTCGAACCGCTCTGATACCAACTGTAACACCCTGGTATTTTTATTTGTTAAAAACACCCAAGTGCACATTAAACATACATCAGAGATATTATTTCCTGTTCAGACACTGAATACCATTATAATTTTTCGCTGAATAAAACAAAACAGTCTTATATACAAACAAGACCATAACCTGTCAGCAACTATGGTAGTCAGAGTCATACAAGAAAGCGGAATGAAAGATAACATAATACTAATGTCATAGTATTGTGATACATAGACGACAGAAGGGAAATAAACTTAAACGTAAAACTAAGTCATCATCCAGCTCTCGGGGCCACCTACTCGTGCCTCTGAGTTTTCTTCTGTCCCTGTTTATCTGTAAAACAACAACATTTAAACAGTGAGATACAATCTCAGTGAGTTCTACCGAGACCCCTGCTAACTCTCTCGGTTCAATTATTAGTTCTTTTATAGATTAACACGACACCGACTGCAAAACATTGCTACTCCCGGTATGTCGCAAAATAAACAAAGTACGGCACCGACTGCAGAACATTGCTAATCCCGGTGTATCGTACAACAACATAGTGCGGCACCGACTGCAGAACATTGCTAATCCCGGTGTATCGCACAATAATCTTTAACATAACACCGACTGCGGAACATCGCTAATCCCGGTGAACCCCCCTACCAATAGTACATTCTCCTATTGGCATGGAGCCTAGGGAAGGGGATCATGACTGCCCCGCCTAGTATGTTACACATGGGTCGTCACCCAACTCGATATATAAACATATATCTACAACACTATGAACATTTAGTTCATTAAATTTTTTCTTTACCACACAGGACTCATATTCCATTTGTTATCAATAAAACGTATCCGCACACGCATACTATTATTCGGTTTTTCGAAACGATTTAGACATCAAAAGCGTTTTATAAAACTCTTTGTAACACACCCAAAATCATGGCATCATAAGCCTAATATCATTATATAAGGGTTAGGAAAGGATTAGGAAAGGATTGGAATCGAAACGGAATCGTTTAGGGCACTTTGAAAATTTTGGGCAGGACTAGGCGCACGGGTCGTGCCCCAGGACGCACGGGTCGTGCGCCCTGTTAGACATTTTTCAACACTGAACCCGAACCAGGCGCACGGGTCGTGTGCCTGAGGCGCACGGGTCGTGTGCCTGAGACGCACGGGTCGTGCGTGTTTGACAGCATTGCCAAAATGCCCTGTTTTGTGAAATTTTGCTTTCCGATCGATCCGAAACTCGTCCCGATCGATTCCTAACTCAAAAACAGACAATGCCAGACAATATACCAGTCCAATCAACATCCAACAATCAAGCAATTCAATCAAAAACTCAACGATTACGAATTTCGTTAAAACGCAATATATTTCAAAATAACGTTTTCGACTCAAAATCTTTCGAAAACAAATCACACAATTCATTTCAAAATGGAATAAACCTAAACGTGAGTAAAACTCACCCTTGAAGCGAGAGTCGTTGCCGAGTCGAAATCACCGATATGACAAAATCACCGAATCGAACCCGATCAACACCGAACCGCTCCTAACTTCGTTCCGAGCTTCCAATCGCGTTCAATCCGCTCCTAGCTTCGTTCCTAAGCACGATTCAATCATCAATTTGATCACACAACTCACGATTTCGCCAAATCACCTCCAAAAACCTCCCCAAATTCGTAGGCCATAAAATAGGGGAAAAATTGAGGGGAAGCTTACCAAGTTATAGGGTTTTGTAGAGGGAAGTAAGGGGATGATGGTAATGAAATTTGAGAGGGTGGGCTTCACACTTCTTCTTCCTTTCTCTTCTTCTTTCCTCTTCTTCTTTCTCTTTTCTTTCTTCTCTTTTCTTCTCCTTTTCCTCTTCTGCGCGTATCTCCTCTTTCTTTCTTCTCTTTCATTCTTTTATTTTCTTTAATCACACACACACAACACATATTTAATTATTAAATAGGTGGTAGCGTGGTCCAATTACCGTATTGATCTTTATCCCTTATTTCGATTCCAAAACTTCGTTGATCCGTATTATCCAGTTAACGACTTAATGTTATCCAGTAAATAATTTTAGTACTTACTAAATTTATCAGTCAGGTACTAAATTACTCCCATTGGGTTAACATCCAAACAATTCGCCTAATTATTTTGAGGATGTTACACCTCGCTTTGTTGGTCCTTATCAGATTTCTGAGAGAATCGGAAATGTGGCTTATAGGGTGGCTTTACCGCCAAATCTTTCGAATTTGCACGATGTGTTTCATGTGTCTCAACTTCGGATGTATGTTTCGGATCCATCTTGTAACACCCTAAATATTTAATTAATTTATTTAATTAAGTATTTAGGAATTTAAATTAATTAAGTGGATATAATTTAATTATTGGAAATTATATTAAAAATTGTGTAGGTGGTATTAGAAGATGGAGGTGCCAAACCAGATGGACTTGGGCTTAAGTGAGAAGCCCAAGCCCATGACTCTTGTCATATGCGAAGTAGACAAGGCGCCTAGGGGTTAGGGTTTCCTTGCTAGCATTTGCGAAAACTTGAGAAATAGAGAAGAGAGAGGAGAGGCGCGCCGTGGAGAGTAGAGGAAGAGAGGAGAAGGTCGCAAGCTCCAAGGAGAAAAGAAGAACGTGATTCCGTTGCCGTGGTTCCGTTCGTGACCGTCTCTAGGGCTCCTACTCTTCAAATTCGAGGTAAGGGGATGTCCTATCAATTCTTATAATGATTCCTATGATAGATCCTAAGTAGTGATGGCCTAGATTTTAACTATGATTATGATGATGTTTGCGAAATCATGTCTTGTTGTTGTTATATGCGTGATTCTATGTTGTGCTTGGGATGTGTTGAAATTCGATGTTTGATAGGTGGTTTTGATGATTTTACACGTGATTATGAAAGGTTGTAATATGGATTGCGTTGGTCATGTGAAAAATTTGGAGAACAAAATAGTTTGTGCTGAAATTGTGTTAAATTCGTGTGCTGGAAGTGTTGCAGGCGCTGGGCGCCCATGGGCGCTGCGCGCCAGTGTTGCGTGTTGCCGTGTGTGAGTGTGTGTGTGGAGCGCTGGGCGCTGAGCGCCCGTGTGTGTGTTGCACGTTGCGCCAAGGCGCTGGGTGCCAGGCGCTGGGCGCTGGGCGCCCTTGTGTGCGTGTTGTGTTTTTGCTGGGCGCTGGGCGCCCATGTGTGCGTGTTGTGTTTTTGCTGGGCGCTGGGCGCCCATGGCGCCAGTTTTTCAGGATGTTCCCAAAATGTTTTCGAAAACTGTTTTCGCTATATCTTTTGACTCGGACATCCGTTTTGAACGTTTCAAAAAGCGTTGTGAAGCATTTTCAGTTGTCTATCTGTGTGTCCCATTTTTTTTAAAATAAAAACTTATAATTTCAGAAGGTTGCTGGGCGCCCAAGTGGCTGTCCCCTGTGGTCATTGCTGTGACATTGAAAACTCGTTTTGGTGTCTTTAAAAATTCTCTTTTGTGTATAACCAGTGGTGTTAACGTTTTAGTGTCAAAAGTAATGATTTTGACGATGATGCCCTTAGTGGCTAGTTAAATGACGTTTTTGCCCTTAGTGGCCAATGTTGTTGATATGGGTGTGTAAATGACGATGATGCCCTTAGTGGCTAGTTAAATGACCGTTTTGCCCTTATTGGCCAATGTTGTTGATATTGATGCGTAAAATGACGATGATGCCCTTGGTGGCTAATAAATGACGTTTTTGCCCTCAGTGGCTATTGTTTGAGTTGATGAAGTTATGAGTAAGTGACGATGAAAACCCAGTGACGTTTTGAGGCCCAAAAAGGCTAAGTGATGTTAAGGCCTATAAGGCTAAGTGACGTTGTTGTGTAAATTGTGAATTGACAGGTGATGTGCCTCTTATTTGGCAAACTGGTAAGTGACGGGTCACATAGTTGACTGTGATTTGTGTATTTGTGTGTTTGTGAGTGGTGCATGTCATAATGTCTCATGCCCCATATGCATAAACCCAGTGACGTTTTTGAGGCCCAAAGGGATAAGTGACGATGAGGCCTTAATGGCTAAGCGACGTTTGTGAAAAGGTACCTCATGCATATGCCCGCGAGTGGGTTGCATTTCATATGCCTACATGACATAGTGATGAGTTTATGCAGTGATTTAATTGGTGATTGTGATGTGATTATTCTAGAGATGTGACTCGACTTATTATTTATCATATGATTTATTATATGAATTGAATTCGACTCACCCTTCTGTTTGAATGTTACCCCCATGCGGTAACGTGCAGGTGATTGCGAGTGAAGGACTAGGTACCTTCACTAATTCGAGTCGAGTCGTCACGCTCTGATACGTAGCACTCAGGGGGGGGACGAACTTAATGCTATGAATGATTTTGGTTGTTATGTTTGTTGACAATTCTGTTTTATTTTGTTAATCTGCTGCGTAGTTGATTTTTTTGACGTTAAGTTTTATTGAGGTGATAACTGTGGTTTTGAGATTCTCCTTTTAGTGACGTGCTACGTAATACATGGTTATTATGCTTTTGAGTTGATTTATTGAGAAGTGTGGTTTTATTGAAGTATGTGTAACATCCTTTGCAATGAAAAGAAATTTTGAAAACTCTGATATTTTTCCAATTAAATTAGCGGGTAGAAAAGGGGTGTTACACATCTCATGTGATCCATATGGATGATGTGGAGGTGCGGGATAATCTCACTGTGGAGACGGTGCCCGTACGATTTGAGGATCGTGAAGTGAAAGCACTTAGAGGTAAAGAGATTGCATTACTGAAAGTGGTTTGGCTAGGAGCTGCCGGTGAGAGTATGACTTGGGACCTGGAAAGCAGGATGCGGGAGTCCTACCCAGAGTTGTTTGACCAGGTAAATTTCGAGGACGAAATATTCTAAGTGGGGGAGAGTTGTAACACCCTAAGTATTTAATTAATTTATTTAATTAAGTATTTAGGAATTTATTTAATTTATTGGATATAATTTAATTAATTAAAATTATATTAATTTTGTGGTGGTATTAGGAAAAGGAGGCGCCACTTGGATGAGCTGGGCTTAAGTGAAAAGCCCAAGCCCATGATCCAAGTGACATGCGAATAGCTAGTGAGGCTAGGGTTTGGTGCCTCATTCGCGAATTGAGAGAAAGAGAATAGAGAGAAGAGTGAGAGCGCCGTTGGAGAGGAGAAGAGGAGAAGAGAAGTCGCGACTCAAAGAGGGGCAAGGGACGTGACCTGTTGCTGTGGTTCTGTTCGTGTCTGTCTCTAGGGCTTCCGTTCTTCAAATCCAAGGTAAGGGGAGTTCTATCCTTCTATATAATAGGTCCTATGATAGGTTTTAAGTAGGGATAGCTTAGATCTAATCCATGAGTATGAATTATGCGCGATTTCATGTTGTTGTTACGATTAGCATGTTGTTTGATGAATTTGTTGCTCAAAGATCCGTTGTTAGTGTTTGGGCGCCTAGGGCGCCATGTATGTGCTTGTGATGTTGCTGAATTTTGATGTTTGGTGGATGATTTTGATGATTCTATATGTGTTCATGATTGTTGTAATGGGTGTTGTGATTGATCATGTAAAAATTTGGAAAAAAAATGCTGAAATTACTGTTCAGGGGCGCCATGGGCGCCATAGGTGGTGTTGCTTGAAAGTTTTGCTCCACGGTTACTGTAGCAGGGCGCCATGGGCGCCAAGCTACGTGTTGTGTGTGTGCGTAAATGGGATTTTGGGTGCAATTTCAAATTCTGGGCACATTTTACCGTGCCATATTTTGTATTTACGTGACCAAATTCAATTTTAAGCATTTTGGCTCGAGTGGTTTTATCTTTGCACGTGTAATTTTGGAGTTGTCTCACTGGATGTTGCTTTTGTGCGTGTATGGGGTGTGTTGGGTGCAATTTCAAATTCTGGGCATATTTTACCGTGCCATCTTTTGTATTTGCCTGCCCAAATTCAATTTTAAACCTTTTGGCTCGAGTGGTTTCATCTATGCACGTGTAATTCTGAAGTTGTCTCACTGGGTGTTGCTTGCGTGTGCGTAAATGGGATTTTGGGTGCAATTTCAAATTCTGGGCACATTTTACCGTGCCATATTTTGTATTTACGTGACCAAATTCAATTTTAAGCATTTTGGCTCGAGTGGTTTTATTTTTGCACGCGTCATTTTTGGAGTTGTCTCGGTGGGTGTGTGTGTGCGTGTTGCGTGTTGCCAGGCGCTGGGCGCCAGGAGCCAGGCGCTGGGCGCCAAGGGCGCCAGTGCGTGTGTGTGTTGCGTGTTGCTGGGCGCTAGGCGCCAGGTGCCAGGCGCTGGGCGTCCAGGGCGCCATTTTTCAGGATGTTCCCATTTTTTTTATAAAAACTGTTTTCGCTATATCTTTTGACTCGGGCATCCGTTTTGAACGTTTCAAAAAGTGTTGGGAAGCTTTTCCAGTTGTCTACCTGTGTGTCTCATTTTTAAAAAAAAACTTATTATTTTCTGGTGGTTTCTATAATGACAATGATGCCCTTAGTGGCTAGTTAAACGACGTTTTGCCCTTAGTGGCTAAGATTATTGATGATGATGTGTAAATGACGATGATGCCCTTAGTGGCTAGTTAAAGGACGTTTTAGCCCTTAGTGGCCAATATTATTGATAATGATGCGTAAATGACTGTTTTTCCCTTAGTGGCTATTGTTTGTTTGGTGACGTTTATGGATAAGTGACGATGAGGCCCAAAGAGGCTAAGCGACGATGATAATAAGCGACGATGAAATATAGCGACGTTGATGTGTGTAATTATGAATTGACAGGTGCTGTGCCTCTTCTTTGGCAAATTGGTAAGTGACGGGTCACTTAGTTGACTGTGATTGTGTGTGTTTGTGTGTGATGCATGTCATAGTGTCTCATGTATTCCATGTGCATGAACCCAGCGACGATGAGGACATAAAGGCTAAGCGACGATGAGGCCATAAAGGCTA
This sequence comes from Astragalus membranaceus, assembly GCA_039519185.1. NCBI lineage: Eukaryota > Viridiplantae > Streptophyta > Magnoliopsida > Fabales > Fabaceae > Astragalus > Astragalus membranaceus. The sequence continues at coordinate 19,743,960 of CM076853.1, forward strand.
AGCGACGATGATGAAAGGTACCTCATGCATATGCCCGCGAGTGGGTTGCATTTCATATAGTCACATGACATTGTGATGAGTTGTTGTAATGACGTGATTGATGAATTGTGATGTGATTACTCTAGTGTTGTGACTTGACTTATTGCTTATCATGTGATTTATTATATGGATTGAATTGGACTCACCCTTCTGTTTTAATGTTACCCCTATGCGGTAACGTGCAGGTGATCACGAGTGAAGACCTAGGTATCTTCACTAAATTTGAGTCGGGTCGTCATGCTCTGATACGTAGCACTCAGGGGGGGAAACGAACTCGATGTTTTAAGACTATTTTGGTTGTTATATGTTATTTGATGGTTTTCTCTTATTTATATTTTCCGCTGCGTAGTTGGTTTTATTGATGTCACGGTTGTGGTGACAATGAATGATGTTTGAGTTTTTTTCCCATTGGGGGCGTGCTACGTATTGCACAATTATTTGATGTTGAACTATTTATTTGAAGTATGACGTTTTGATTTGAGTATGTGTAACATTCCTTGCGATGAAAAGAAATTTTGAAACTCTGATTTTTTCAATTAAATTAACGGGTAGAAAAGGGGTGTTACACAGAGCATCTGCTACCACATTGGCTTTCCCAGGGTGATATTTCAATTCGAAGTCGCAGTCCTTCAAAAATTCAGTCCACCTTCTCTGTCTATTATTCAACTCCTTTTGGTCAAACAGATATTTCAAGCTCTTGTGATCACTAAAAACTTCGAAACGAGAACCGTAAAGGTAATGTCTCCAAATTTTTAGTGCAAACACAATCGCCGCCAATTCTAGGTCATGAGTTGGGTAATTCCGTTCATAGGCCACAACATGTTGATTCTGCATAAGAACACATCCTAAACCCTTCCCAGATGCATAGGCCACAACATGTTGATTCTGCATAAGAACACATCCTAAACCCTTCCCAGATGCATCACTGTAAATCTGAAATCCCAAAGACGGATCCGGAAGAATTAGGATTGGAGCAGAAGTTAACTTTTCTTTCAATCCAAGGAAGCACTCTTCACAATCGGTATCCCAAGTAAACGGTTGGCCCTTGCGAGTTAACCGAGTAAGCGGGAGTACCAATTGTGAAAAACCTTCAATAAATCTCCTATAGTAACCAGCTAAACCCAGAAAGCTTCGGATCTCAGTCACTGACGTCGGCCGTTCCCAATTCAATACTGCTTCCACCTTGCTAGGATCAACTGCAACCCCTTTCTGGGAAATCACATGACCCAAGAACTTCACTTTGGACATCCAAAAGTCACATTTTGACGGTTTAGCATAGAGTTTCTTTTCTCGAAGTACTCCTAGGACAAAGCGGAGATGCTGAGCATGCTCCTCAACTGACTTTGAGTAAACCAAGATATCATCAATAAAGACGACTACAAACTGATCTAGGTAGGAATGAAACACTCTATTCATATAATCCATGAATACGGCTGGAGCATTAGTCAATCCGAAGGGCATCACCACAAACTCGTAGTGTCCGTACCTCGTACGAAAGGCAGTCTTCGGAATGTCTAAGGCTCTTACCCGGATTTGATGGTAGCCTGACCTTAGGTCAATTTTGGAGAAAACTTTAGCACCTCGAAGTTGGTCAAGTAGATCATCTATCCTTGGTAATGGATACTTGTTCTTGATAGTGATTTTATTCAGCTGACGGTAGTCTATGCACAATCTCATGCTTCCGTCCTTCTTCTTGACTAGCAATACCGGAGCACCCCATGGAGAAGCACTCGGTCGAATAAACTTCTTGGAAATTAATTCCTCAAGTTGGGACTTCAATTCCTTTAGTTCGAGAGGAGACATCCTATAGGGTGCTATGGATATTGGCCCTGCACCAGGCGCCAAATCTATAGAGAATTCTACCTCTCGTTCTGGAGGTAAGGAGGAGACTTCCTCGGGAGAAACATCTAAGAATTCATTAACAACTTGAGTAGACGATAAATCCAAATCAGCTTCAGTTGATGCAGACAAAATAACAACAAAAGCTTCCGCACCTTGGAATAGAGACTGGCTGGCTGAAGTGAACGAAATAACACCATCATCTGCAGGTAGTGAATGTTCAGCTACTTCAGAAGGAAAATTAATTGCACGATTGAAACAGTCAATAGTAATGTGATTGGAAGTCATCCAATTCATTCCCAACACGATCTCCATTCCTCTCATAGGCAGACAGATAAAATCAACAACAAAGTCCCTGCCTCCTATGGTGAGCAGACAGTTAAGGCATAATGATTGGGTTCGCACACAACCCTTTGCAGCAGTAAGGATAGATATTGGCTCGGATATAGGAGATATTATTAATCCTAGCCGTTCAGCACTTGCTTCAGAGATAAAACAATGAGTAGCACCAGAGTCATACAGAATATTAACAGTTTGATGAAAGATAGAACCTGTACCCCTTATAAGATTATCAGTTGGTTTGATGGTCTTAGCATCCAGAGTGTTGACTCGAGCTTGCCTCGGAGCATCAGGGGACTCCAAGAAAGCTTTCCTTGACGGACAATTATTAGCATAATGGCCCACTTCTTTACAAAGGTAACATTGGTTCGGTCCCACCTGACATTTGCCTCTATGAAATTTCTTGCAGACGTCGCACTTGTTAGGCCTGGCAGAGTCACTTGACTGGATTTGTTTCCCTTTGTCCCGATTCCCTCTATATCTAGGGCTTGAAGAAGTTGGCTCATTACCCTTCTTCTTATCCTTCCAGAAATCTTTCCTCTCAGCATACATTCTTTTAAGATCGCTCTCAGCTGAATGAGCTTGTTGAACCAAAGCAGGATAAGTGGTCATGGAATAGGAACTGAGACCTTGATTCACATCGCCTCTAAGACCTTGTCTGAACATCACCATTTTCCACTTATCATTAGGAGCGGTGGTCCCCAATTCATAGAATTGTGACAACCTCTCAAATTTTGCAGCGTATTCCCCAACTGTCATCTCTCCCTGTTTCAAACTCAGAAATTCCATCTGCTTATCAAGTCTTTGGGAGTCGGGGAAATAATGACTCAAAAATAATTCCTTGAAATTACTCCACTCAAGAGGAGTTCCTTGATTTTGAAGCATTCTACGAGCGTTAACCCACCAGGTGTGAGCATCCTCGTCCAGAGCGTTAGCAGCACAAATTACCTTTTCTCCTTCATTGCATTGCAAGGTATCAAAGATCTGTTCCATGGCATCTACCCAGAAATGGGCTTTCGTTGCCTCAGATCCTCCTTTGAAGGTTGGGGGTTTCATCTTCAGAAACCGGAAATACACCCTGTTGGGATCCTCAGGTGTTGGCACATTGACTGGCTCAGATGGTTGTGGTTGAGGCATCTGATACATCTCCTGCATTTGAGCCATTTGAGCCATCTGTTGCTGTTGCATTAGCATCATGTCATTCATCATTTTCTGCTGAGTCTCGATGACATTCTGCATCCATTCTTGATGAGGATCAACAGGTGGGTTTCTCCTACCTCTTCCAGCCATGATTCTGCGAAGTATGCACAAAGTATTAAGTTGATCAGGCTCAATGTTTAATAGCATACTAAGAAAGATCAGACTTAGAAGACGTAAAAGACTCTTAACATCTAAGTCCGACTAGGTCGAACTGCTCTGATACCAAATGTAACACCCCGGTATATCTAACATGTAGAGAGACCGAAGATGCACAGATGCGGAAGTTCAGAGGAAACAGTTCCTGTTTAAGTATTGGACATACAAACTTTTTCCGAAATAAAAACATAATCGGAATAACATTACTGCATAACCTAGAAGTTTATCGGTTCCATACCGAATGGATTACAATATCCAAGTCCAAAAACAAAAACAGGAACATAAAGCGGTTCGTATAACTCATAACCAATACAAGTTTATACAACCAATAGGACAACAAAAGAACAAAGGATCCAACGACTAAGTCTTCAGCACCTCCAAGAGTATACCCACTACTCGTGCACAATAGTCTTCCTTTTTCCCTGCTTCTCTGAAAAACAACAAATATGGATAGGGTGAGATAACATTATCTTAGTGAGTCCTACCGTGCCCCCTCACTGACACTTGGTTCAATTTATTAAACCGTTACAACCAAAGTTGACATAACAATGTCTTATTTATTAATCGAAATGCCGACCGTGCAACGACCACTAATCCCGGCAATTCGTGTACTTGCTTAGCATAAATCGGCCGTGCAACGACCACTAATCCCGGTTTACTACATTAATTAGGAGGAAAAGTCCAGTTATTAATCGAAACGCCGACCGTGCAACGACCACTAATCCCGGCGAATCGTGTGTTTAACTTAGCATAAATCGGCCGTGCAACGACCACTAATCCCGGTAACCCATGAATTGACCACGCCAAAACACATTCAGGGCCTAGGGTGAGGGCTCATGACTTCCCTTCCTAGTATGCTACTTGTCGGGTCGTCACCCAACGCAATACATATGACAATATGCATCAAATTCTCGAGAGTTAGATAATTTATATCTTTTCGATCACCAAATGGATCAATTACATACTAATTGGATAAACAATATCCATATCGATCTATAACCCGTGTTGAGGAATTCATAAGTTAGACTTCTGGCATTATAATCATTTTCATTTGACATATATAAACATATATATTCAGTCAGTCCATTAGTCGGTGTACTCACACGCGTACTAGGGTTTCGGTTTTTCGATCAAATGGGCTTTTAAAGTCCTTTTTCAAATCATGTGTCGAATGAGATCAAAATAAGGTTTTCAGTAGTGGAATTCCCTTTTAAATGATTGAGAAAGAGATTAGGAAAGGTTCGGGATCAAACGGAACGACGAAAGGAGAAAACGGAAACCGGGGACAGATCCTCACGCACGGTTCGTGCCCAGGGGCGCACGACCCGTGCGTGAAGCACTGCATTAATCCATTCCTATCAGAAAGGTACGCACGGTCCGTGCCCAGGGGCGCACGACCCGTGCGTCCTGTATTGCACGCACGTTCAGGCATCAGAAGCAGTCGCACGATCCGTGCCCAGGGGCTCAAGATCCGTGCGTCCTGTAACAGTCCCAGATTTCACAGTTTTTCTCATTTTCGCTCTCCGTTTTCGCCCAATTCGATTCCTAATGTCAATCACTCCTGAAACTCAAAATGTCCAGGCATTCTAGAACACATATACAAAACATTTCCTTTCAACGTTTTAATCAAAATTCTCATTAAACCGTAAAATAGCGTTTGGACTCAAAATCGTTTTTCGGTTCTAAGTCTTTCGAAAACAGAAAATGTGACCAAGGAATCCAATACCTAAGACAAGTTCAGAATAGAAAAATGCCCTATCGTGAGTAGAACTCACCCGTTATACCGAAGTCCGAGAGTTGGGGCGAGAGACGAAATCGTCGAACCGAAAACAACGAACTATCCCCGCTAGAAACCGAATTCGAACAAGGACAGTGGCTCCCTTTCTCTCAAACTGAAACAGCAACCCAAATCTTCTACAACTTCCTCTAAATCGAAATGCAAGCTTGAGATTTCCCCCTCTTAACAGCAAAACTGAACATGCAAAAGAAGTGGCAGCTCAAAACTCCATTGTCTTCAACCTTGGAGCTTCAAGCTTCGAAAATGGAGCAAGGGATAAGAGTAGAATCAGACTTCAAAAATAGGCTCATTGAATTTAGAATTGAAAATGGAGTGGGATGGAAGAGAAACCATATACATGCAAGAAGGAAACCTAAGCTTCCTCTCCTCTTCTCCTCCACTTGCGCCCTCTCTCCCTCCTTTCTCAACTTCTTTCTTTCTTCTGAAATTTCAGAATTGAATGAATGAGGGTGGTGTGGCTGAGTGGCTTCAGAATTGAAGTATTTATATGAGGGGTGCAAAATTACCATTTTGCCCTTCAGCTTAAATACTTTAATTAATCATGACTAAGCCATAATTAATTAATGAATAGGGTTTCTTTGGACTTTTTCCTCGACTATAAATCCCCGAGTCACGACCAATTATTCCCACAAATAATTAATCGGTCCCAGGCCTCTTAGTACGAGTCTTTAAAAATTCGGGATGTTACAATCACCCCAACTTTTAAAAATTTTGTCCTCAAAATTGACAAGACGTACCTCAATGGAAGAGATATGGATATCGAGTCCGCATGTCATCTTCCAGTTCCGAGGTAGCCTCCTCGGTTGAGAACCCATCCCAGACTACTTTGACAATCGGAATTGTCCGTGAACGCAGAGTCTTCATACCGCGCTCTAAGATATGGCTAGGATAAGGTTGGAATGACAAGTCTGGTCGCAGGTCAATCGTATCAACACTCAACGGTTGATGCAGATCGGGAACATACTTCCTCAACTGAGACACGTGGAACACATCATGCAGATTTGATTGGGCCGGAGACAATGCGAGGCGATAGCCAACTGGCCCAATTCGCTCGATGATTTGGAAAGGTCCAACATATCGAGGACTGAGCTTCTTCGCTCGCAGAGCTCTCCCGGTGCCTATGGTTGGAGAAACTTTCAAGAATACATGATCACCAACTTCAAATTCCAACGGTCTCCTTCGGTTGTTAGCATAGCTCTTCTGCCGACTCTGAGCAACTTTCATCCTTTCTCGGATTAACTTGATCTTCTCGGTAGTCTCCCGAACCATATCGGGTCCCAAAAACTTATCCTCACCAATCTCCCACCAACACAACGGAGTTCTACACTTCCTACCATACAGTGCTTCAAACGGTGCCATTCCAATGCTGGAGTGGTAACTGTTGTTGTAGGAGAATTCTACTAATGGAAGATGATCCTCCCATTTTCTCCCGCTATCAAGCACACAAGCCCGAAGCATGTCCTCCAGAGTCTGAATAGTCCTCTCCATCTGGCACGGTCCGTGTTGTTTTCTAGTTGCATAATTTTCAAGTTTTAAGTGTTGTTTCTCATTCTGTTACCTTCCGAAGCCTCCCAAACTCATCAATTAATACAACCACAACACCACAACTTATAATCAAGTATAATCACTGTCATTCCATCAGTTTCATGCATCAAATGAACAAAGTCACGTAAACACATAAATCATTATTTTGAACCAAAATACACGACCACATTCTTGAACAAAAAGGTGAGGCATGAATATATAAATCATGTTGTTGTAAATTAGAATTATGTTTTATAAAAATGATGGGGTGTCAAAATTCAACATGTCTAATTTTGTAATTGAATGATCCCATTTTTTAATTATATTGATATTGATTGATGAAATGATGTGAAAGTGAACTTGGACTTGGACCGTCGTGGAGTTTTGGGCTCGGCACACTGTAAGGCAGACCATCTTTCAACTTCACATAAAGACCTCGGCCCAATACAAGAAGAGGCCTGATGAACTGGACTAATTAGACAAGCCTTCAATACGTGACACGTGGAACTCGGCATGGAGGCCAACACATCAGATAAGGACAGTAAAACTGATGAGGTGTCAAGACCAACCATGCACGTGGCAACGCCGGGAAGACTCCAAGGAAAACCGCCCAGAGAAGTTACACCAAAGCTCGGTTATAAAAGGACAAGCCCGGTGAATGGAAAATAGGACACATTCTTGTACACAAAACACATGTAAACTAGGCATGCCGGCATAGCCAAAAAGCTATCCGGCCTTCATTGTTACAATCCGATTTCATCAATGAAACTCTATTCAAGAACATTGGCGCCCGCCGTGGGGCCGCGGTAAAACTTTTCCCAACCACCATTCTCATCTCTGATTCAGACATATGCGATCAAAATTCAATCCGGTTACTGGTTGGGCCTTTTACGCATCAATTGGGCTAAGACCCAATACCAAAAGTAGGTCCACCAATCAAACTGATCAGATCAACGACCTAAATCTAACGGCTCACACTGATCTCAAAAATCTATAAATAAGTATTCAATGCTTGCATTACAGGTACACATTCTCCAATTCTATAACTTGCAATTGAATCACTTACTGACTTGAGCGTCGGAGTGTCATTGCAGGTACCACCCAACCTCGGATCGGATCAGAACTCTGATTGACCAAGACCATCATTACCAACTATCTCGGATCGGGCCTGGTATCCAAGATCGGATACAAGGAGGGAGATACGGTACAGATCATTTGTAACATCCCCTAATTAGCTAATTAGATTTAATTAAATTGGCATGAGGTTAAGTTGTTTAGTGAGCATAATTATGTTAGTTATAAAATAGTATCATGGATCAAATAGATAAATAACATCTTTGATTAAACATAATTAATAGTTTATGCTAAGTATGGAGACTTAAGGGTAAGTGTTGGATTAGTGGTGAGTTAGATGAAATGCTAATGAGGGAGGGTAGAAGAGTCTTTTCTCATTCTTAAGTGACTACCCTTCAGCTGACCCAAACCACTACAACACCCTTCATTCCCTCATTTTCTGAAATTGAAAAACAGCAAGTAATAGGGAGGAGGAGGAGAGAACTCGAGAGAGAGTGGAGAAGAGAGGGGAGGGATTCTACCTCATTTGTTCATGCATGTTGAATCCAAAACCACCATTGTTCATCATTTTTCTTCCTCTATACATTGATGCCCAGAAATCTCCCATCAACCCTCCTCATCACAAATCACCATTTATGTACCTTTGAAGCTCCAAGCTCAAAAATGGAGTGTTGATGCTCCAAATAGTTGCATGTCCTTGTTAGAACCCATTGTTCAGTACCAAGACTCATCTTCTTGCCACGATTGTTGTTTGAAGTTGTTTGGGTAACTAGGATTCGGAATCAGCTGCTGTCCAAGCGATTTGGAGTAGTTGAGTTCGTTGTGGGAGCGTATTCGAAGAGAGTTCGTGATTGTCGGAGCGGTTGAGTTCCCGTAGTCTCGGTGTTTGCGTGATTTTCATCACGATAGGTGAGTTCTATAACTCGCTTAGGGAATGTGTTCGTGTTTTCGAATCTTTACTTTCGAAAATTATTGTCACACGTTTCTGGTATCGAAAGAATTTTATTGAAAAACCGTTTTCCCAAAACTCGTGATTGAACTACGAATTGCTTGATTGATTGTTGGGTGTGCTGGATTGGATTGATATAATATTGTGTTTTAATGCGTGTTTGAGTTTGGGTCTCGATCGGAAGGGAAGTGGGAATCGGAATGGAATGGAATAACACATGAAAAACCTGTTTCCTGGAGTCTGATGGAGACACACGGATCGTGTGCCTCTGGGCACGGGTCGTGCGCCTCCATCTGATACGACCTGAACTGGACTTTTAAATTACGCACGGATCGTGCGCCCAGTAGCACGGGTCGTGCGTAAGTCTCTGAAACTTTCTGTAAATCTTGTAGCTAACGCACGGATCGTGCGCTTAGTCGCACGGGTCGTGCGTATCTTCCTGGAAAATTTCTACAAACTGTTCAACCACGCACGGGTCGTGCGCCTACACGCACGGGTCGTGTGAGATTTTCTGACCTTCAATTTCAAAGTACCTTTTTATCCATTCCAAATGATTCCAATCCTCTTCTAATCCATTCCCCAAGGTCCCACAACAATGTAAAGGTAACAATGGTATGAGATTGAACATGTTCGATAGAAAAATAGTGTGTTATGGATAAAATGGAAAACCGCTCTTAGAGAACGCGAGAGTGCAAATGTTAAAGAATGATAATAACACACGATACTTGACTGATATTGTACACTGAAATTGACTGATATGGTACATGGTACTTGACTGGAATGACTAACAGCCCATTGCGGGTACACAGACTGAAAATGTATAATAAATACAAGAGGAAAAAGGGTGACGACCCTAAGAGGTTAGCATACTAGGGGAGGGGAAGTCATGAGCCCCAAAACCTAGACTCAAGAATGTTTCCCCTGCTAGAAATAGCGGGATGGGTTCACCAAAAGGTCAAAAGATGCCTATAAAATAGGTAGACTGAGGTGTTATGCTAAAAACATGGAACAAAGATTGCATGCTTCATGTGTCGCTTAGGAGGGCAATGAGCATGAAGGTTATAGGAACTGAATGTATTTCCACGTGGTTGCTTTTAGGACCACGAGTTTAAAACAAGGCATAATGAACCGCTAGAGTTGTAAGGGGTCTCGATAGGACTCACTGAGATAATGTTTATCTCACCCTTCATATTTGTGATTTTTACAGAGAAACAGGGGAAAGCAAAGGCGGTAAAGCATGGTTAGCTGGTGTGACTCTTGGAGTCATTGAAGACCTAGTTTAATGTTTAGACCTTTGTTCCGTTTATTGTTTCTATGTTTCGATTGTATGACGATCATGTATCAGTTGTAAAATCGTTTCCGCTACTTTATGTTTTGAGTATTGAACACCAGGATATGTACAAGTCTTAAGTTTTGGAACTTAAGCATTTTCAGAAAGTTTATGAGGTTCAGAGAACAAGTTATTATGTATTATCTAAAATTTTAGATGTGTTCAATATTTCAATAACAGGAAGTTACTCTGATGTATGCCACTTAGTGCATTTCGGTAATTCTATATGTTAGAATTTATCGGGGTGTTACATTATGGTATCAGAGCAGTTCGACCTAGTCGGGCTTAGACAGTTAGGGTGGCTTTGTCCCTCGAGTAACTCTGCTATCTTGCTTCTTGTGATACTAAGAGACATTGAGACTGATCAACTTAATACTTGGTGTATCATTTGCAGAATTATGGCAGGAGGATCGAGGAATAACCCACCAGTTGATCCGCATTCTGCATGGATGCAGAACGTGATCGAGAGGCAACAGAAGATGATGGAAGATATGTTGCAGATGCAGCAGAATGCTCAAGCCCAGCCTCAGCAAGTTCCTGAGCCTCAAGCTGACCCAAGGAGGGTTTTCTCTGAATTCCTGAAAATGAAACCGTCCGAGTTCAGAGGAGGACCGGATGTCATGGAAGCCCAGCATTGGCTAGATGATATAGAGAAGATTTTCATGGCTATGCAAGTCACTGATGATGACAAGTTGAGATTGGCAACTCATATGCTGAAAGGTGAAGCTAACAACTGGTGGATTAATACCAAAGCCATGATGGTAACTATGGATACTCCCCAGACTTGGGAACATTTCAAGCAGGTATTTTTGGAGCAGTTCTTTCCAACAGCCATGAGGTTCGACAAGGAGAACGAGTTTCTGACTCTCACTCAAGGAAGTTCAACTGTGGGTCAGTACGCGGCTAAGTTTGAAGAGTTATATCAATTCTTCGGTTTGGCCGGGTATGCTCCCAATGACAAGTGGAAAACCGAAAGGTTCAAGTATGGGCTAAGGGAAGACATTTCTTAGAGTTTGAGTTCTTTTGCCTATACCAACTATGCTGCCATGGTTCAACAAGCTCATATAGCTGAGAGTGACTTGAAGAGGTTATATGCCAGCAGGAAGGTATTCCATCAGAATAAGAAGAATGTTGGATCATCCAACCATCAGACGGGTCCCAGGCACAACTCCAACAAAGGGAAGCAGGTTCAGTCATCGAACTCCTCAAGGTTCAGTACATGTTCCAACTGTGGAAAGTACCATCAGGGTAAATGCCAGATGGGATCCAACCAGTGTTATTTCTGCAAGAAAGACGGTCATTTTGCACGGGACTGCCCAGAGAAGGAGAAGAGTCAAGGAAGTAACCCTACTGCTACTACAACTCATGGAAGGGTTTACACTTTGGATGCCCAGAAGGTCACACCGTCAGATAATCTACTAAGGGGTATGGGATCTCTTTTTAATAACTCTGTTAGTATTTTATATGATTCAGGTGCAACCTATTGTTTTATATCTCAAGTTTGTGTCGATCGGTTGGGATCGGCTTTAACTCCTTTGCCTCAACCAATCTCCATTAAGACTGCTGCTGAAGGTAGTGTTCAGACCCAAGCAATATGTGAAAATTGTCTTCTATCCATTGGAGACAGGAATTTTGTAGTAGACTTCATTTGTTTATCAATGAAGGGCATGGACGTTGTCCTAGGCATGAGTTGGATGACGGCCAATCATGTGACAATAGATTGTTTCCATCGAACTATCGGTTTTGCCTCCGAGTCAGTGGAGCTACAACCGCCCAATTCAGAAGCTGTTATTTCCTTCACTTCGGCCAGTAATTATCTGTTCCAAGGCGCAGAAGCTTATGTCATGATGCTGTCTGCATCCACTGAGACAGGTCAGGATTTATCTTCTGTACAAGTTGTTAATGAATTTCTTGATGTGTTTCCCGATGAAGTTCCTTCATTTCCTCCGGATCGTGAAGTGGAATTTTCTATAGAGTTGGTTCCGGGCACTGGACCTATTTCTATAGCCCCGTATAGAATGTCGCCGTTAGAGTTGAGGGAATTGAAAGTTCAACTAGAAGAGCTAATTTCCAAGCGGTTCATCCGGCCGAGTGCCTCACCATGGGGTGCTCCAGTGTTGCTTGTTAAGAAGAAGGACGGAAGTATGAGATTGTGTATTGATTATCGTCAGTTGAATAAAGTGACTGTCAAGAACAAGTACCCTCTACCGAGAATTGATGATTTGCTAGATCAGTTGAGGGGAGCTTCTGTATTTTCAAAGATTGATTTAAGGTCCGGTTATCACCAAATCAGGGTTCGAGCTTTGGACGCCCCGAAGACCGCTTTCCGTACGAGATATGGACACTATGAATTCGTAGTGATGCCCTTCGGTTTGACCAATGCTCCAGCCGTATTCATGGATTATATGAATAGGATTTTTAATCCCTATCTGGATCAGTTTTTGGTAGTGTTCATTGACGATATCTTGGTGTTCTCTAAGACGATTGAGGAGCATGTGCAACATCTCCGAATTGTCCTGAATGTACTCCGAGAGAAGAAGTTGTATGCTAAGCCGTCCAAATGTGATTTTTGGATGCATGAAGTTAAGTTTCTGGGCCATGTGATATCTAGGACTGGTGTTGCAGTGGATCCCAGTAAGATCGAAGCGGTGGTAGACTGGGAGCAGCCGTCCACGGTTACTGAAGTAAGAAGTTTCTTGGGATTAGCCAGGTACTATCGAAGATTCATTCAAGGATTTTCCCAGTTGGTTCTTCCACTCACTCGGTTAACTCGCAAGGGTCAGCCGTTTGTTTGGGACTCCGACTGTGAAGATTGTTTCACGGAATTGAAGGGTCGTTTGACTTCTGCACCTATCCTGATTCTTCCGGATCCGTCAATAGGATTCCAAATCTATTGCGACGCTTCTGGTAAGGGTTTGGGATGTGTCCTGATGCAGAATCAACAAGTAGTTGCCTATGCCTCCAGGCAGTTGAAGCCGCATGAAGAGAATTACCCTACTCATGATTTAGAGTTGGCGGCGATTGTGTTTGCCCTAAAGATTTGGAGACATTACCTGTATGGGTCTCGTTTCGAAGTTTTTAGTGACCACAAGAGCCTTAAGTATTTGTTTGACCAAAAGGAGCTGAACAACAGACAAAGGAGATGGGTAGAGTTCCTGAAAGATTATGATTTTGAATTGAAGTACCATCCTGGTAAGGCTAATGTTGTGGCCGATGCTTTAAGCAGAAAGTCTATCCATACTGCAGAGTTAATGATGCACGAGATGTCCTTGTTGGAATCATTCAGAGACCTCAATTTGAGGGTTAAGTCAAGAAGGAACAGGTTGGTGTTGAGTCACATTCAGATTTCAAGTTCATTAAGGAATCTGATTCGCTCAGCCCAAGAAGGTGATGTAGAGCTGCAAGCGTAGAAGAGATTGCCGAACTACACCGAAGACGGTGATGGTGTGATTTGTTTTGATGGCAGAATATGTGTGCCGAATGATGAGGATGTGAGGAGGCGAGTGTTAGAGGAGGCTCATAAGAGCCAGTTCTCAATACATCCTGGGTCAACCAAGATGTATCGGTATTTGAAGCAATTGTATTGGTGGCCGGGTATGAAAGTGGATATTGCAGAGTTTGTGTCTCGATGTTTGACTTGTCAAAAGGTCAAGATAGAGCACCAGAAGCCAGGTGGCCAGTTACAACCGTTGAATGTACCTGAATGGAAATGGGAAAGTATATCTATGGATTTTGTTATGGGGTTACCACGGTCCCAAGCCGGAAATGATTCTATTTGGGTAGTGGTGGATCGCCTGACTAAGTCTGCTCATTTTATTCCAGTGCGTTCTACTCACAAGGTTGCTAGGTTAGCAGATGAGTATCTTAAGAATATTGTTAAATTGCATGGAATCCCTACAAGTATTATCTGTGATCGAGATCCCAAGTTTACATCTCGATTTTGGAGAGCATTGAATATGGCGTTGGGAGCAAAGGTGTGTGTTAGCACCGCTTATCATCCTCAAACAGACGGGCAGACTGAGAGGACAATCCAGACATTGGAGGATATGTTGAGAGCTTGTGTACTCGATAGTGGAGGCAGATGGGAGGATCATCTTCCATTGGTGGAATTCTCATACAACAACAGTTATCATTCCAGTATCGGAATGGCTCCATACGAAGCATTGTATGGAAGAAAGTGTAGAACACCATTGTGTTGGTGGGATGTAGGTGAGCAGAGATTGTTGGGACCGGATTTAGTCCGGGAGACTACGGAGAAGATCCGTCAAATAAGAGAAAGGATGAAAGCCGCGCAGAGTCGGCAAAAGAGTTATGCGGATAAGAGAAGAAGGCCGTTAGAATTCGAAGAAGGAGATCATGTCTTTCTGAGACTTTCTCCAACCATCGGAACCGGTATTGCCTTGCGAGCGAAGAAGCTCAGTCCTCGGTATGTCGGACCCTTCCAGATTATCGAGCAAGTTGGGCCGGTAGCGTATCGCATTGCATTACCTCCAGAATTATCCAGATTACATGATGTGTTTCATGTATCGCAGTTAAGAAAGTATATTCATGATCCGAATCAACCCTTGAGTTATGAAGCGATTGACATCAGACCGGATTTATCTTATCAGCCTACTCCAATTGGGATCATCGAACGTGGTGAGAAGGCACTTCGGACGAGATCAATTCCTATTGTCAAAGTGCTTTGGGACGGTACATCACCTGACGAAGCGACGTGGGAAGTAGAAGAGAACATGCGGGCGAAATATCCTTCTTTGTTCGAGTAAGGTACGTTTTGTCAATTTTGAGGACAAAATTTTAAAAAAATTGGGGTGATTGTAACATCCCCTAATTAGCTAATTAGATTTAATTAAATTGGCATGAGGTTAAGTTGTTTAGTGAGCATAATTATGTTAGTTATAAAATAGTATCATGGATCAAATAGATAAATAACATCTTTGATTAAACATAATTAATAGTTTATGCTAAGTATGGAGACTTAAGGGTAAGTGTTGGATTAGTGGTGAGTTAGATGAAATGCTAATGAGGGAGGGTAGAAGAGTCTTTTCTCATTCTTAAGTGACTACCCTTCAGCTGACCCAAACCACTACAACACCCTTCATTCCCTCATTTTCTGAAATTGAAAAACAGCAAGTAATAGGGAGGAGGAGGAGAGAACTCGAGAGAGAGAGTGGAGAAGAGAGGGGAGGGATTCTACCTCACTTGTTCATGCATGTTGAATCCAAAACCACCATTGTTCATCATTTTTCTTCCTCTATACATTGATGCCCAGAAATCTCCCATCAACCCTCCTCATCACAAATCACCATTTATGTACCTTTGAAGCTCCAAGCTCAAAAATGGAGTGTTGATGCTCCAAATAGTTGCATGTCCTTGTTAGAACCCATTGTTCAGTACCAAGACTCATCTTCTTGCCACGATTGCTGTTTGAAGTTGTTTGGGTAACTAGGATTCGGAATCAGCTGCTGTCCAAGCGATTTGGAGTAGTTGAGTTCGTTGTGGGAGCGTATTCGAAGAGAGTTCGTGATTGTCGGAGCGGTTGAGTTCCCGTAGTCTCGGTGTTTGCGTGATTTTCATCACGATAGGTGAGTTATATAACTCGCTTAGGGAATGTGTTCGTGTTTTCGAATCTTTACTTTCGAAAATTATTGTCACACGTTTCTGGTATCGAAAGAATTTTATTGAAAAACCGTTTTCCCAAAACTCGTGATTGAACTACGAATTGCTTGATTGATTGTTGGGTGTGCTGGATTGGATTGATATAATATTGTGTTTTAATGCGTGTTTGAGTTTGGGTCTCGATCGGAAGGGAAGTGGGAATCGGAATGGAATGGAATAACACATGAAAAACCTGTTTCCTGGAGTCTGATGGAGACACACGGATCGTGTGCCTCTGGGCACGGGTCGTGCGCCTCCATCTGATACGACCTGAACTGGACTTTTAAATTACGCACGGATCGTGCGCCCAGTAGCACGGGTCGTGCGTAAGTCTCTGAAACTTTCTGTAAATCTTGTAGCTAATGCACGGATCGTGCGCTTAGTCGCACGGGTCGTGCGTATCTTCCTGGAAAATTTCTACAAACTGTTCAACCACGCACGGGTCGTGCGCCTACACGCACGGGTCGTGTGAGATTTTCTGACCTTCAATTTCAAAGTACCTTTTTATCCATTCCAAATGATTCCAATCCTCTTCTAATCCATTCCCCAAGGTCCCACAACAATGTAAAGGTAACAATGGTATGAGATTGAACATGTTCGATAGAAAAATAGTGTGTTATGGATAAAATGGAAAACCGCTCTTAGAGAACGCGAGAGTGCAAATGTTAAAGAATGATAATAACACACGATACTTGACTGATATTGTACACTGAAATTGACTGATATGGTACATGGTACTTGACTGGAATGACTAACAGCCCATTGCGGGTACACAGACTGAAAATGTATAATAAATACAAGAGGAAAAAGGGTGACGACCCTAAGAGGTTAGCATACTAGGGGAGGGGAAGTCATGAGTCCCAAAACCTAGACTCAAGAATGTTTCCCCTGCTAGAAATAGCGGGATGGGTTCACCAAAAGGTCAAAAGATGCCTATAAAATAGGTAGACTGAGGTGTTGTGCTAAAAACATGGAACAAAGATTGCATGCTTCATGTGTCGCTTAGGAGGGCCATGAGCATGAAGGTTACAGGAACTGAATGTATTTCCACGTGGTTGCTTTTAGGACCACGAGTTTAAAACAAGACATAATGAACCGCTAGAGTTGTAAGGGGTATCGATAGGACTCACTGAGATAATGTTTATCTCACCCTTCATATTTGTGGTTTTTACAGAGAAACAGGGGAAAGCAAAGGCGGTAAAGCATGGTTAGCTGGTGTGACTCTTGGAGTCATTGAAGACCTAGTTTAATGTTTAGACCTTTGTTCCGTTTATTGTTTCTATGTTCCGATTGTATGACGATCATGTATCAGTTGTAAAACCGTTTCCGCTACTTTATGTTTTGAGTATTGAACACCAGGATATGTACAAGTCTTAAGTTTTGGAACTTAAGCATTTTCAGAAAGTTTATGAGGTTCAGAGAACCAGTTATTATGTATTATCTAAAATTTTAGATGTGTTCAATATTTCAATAACAGGAAGTTACTCTGATGTATGCCACTTAGTGCATTTCGGTAATTCTATATGTTAGAATTTATCGGGGTGTTACATCATTGGCAACCACAATGGGAGGATCACGTACACTAGTTCCTCTCCCATTCTCTTGGTCAACGATGACTCTGGTGTTACGTCAAAGAAACCTCCCAAGTGCGATCGTAAGACTGGATCCGCAGCAGGAAACTCTAGAAGGGCTGGCAGTCACTCTGCCCTCTAGCACCGGGTAGGCTCCGAACTCATCTAGGGCTTTAACCCCCTGGAACTCGGCCCGGAACCAACTTCTTCCGCCGCCTCAGACCGTCTTGGTATCGGTCGATGCTGTTCAACAGCTCGTCCAACTACTAAATAGAAAGGATGAGGACCATCAGTAAAGGAGTCAACGCTATACTCAATTGGAAGCGGAGATAGCAGAGCTCCGAGCTCGTAATATGCCGGACCGATCTTCTCCTCAGCGACACCCTTCAACAAGATAAATTTCTAGCCGCAGGCGTCACCGATCTCCGGCCTGGAGAAGACACCATCACCGCTCTCACCTCGTCGCACACGAGGGAGGGGATCTAGAACTCCTCCAAGTCGGACCCCCGATGATACTTACTATCCTGAGGTTTTACCTCAACGAGGCTCGTCTCTGGCATCTTCCTCTCCGAGGCGACGTTCTATAAGCCGGGAGAGATCCCCGAAGTCTGAACGTCGCCGCCCGCCCTCTCATAGATCTCCAGCAAGGCACCACTACCAGCGCTCTCCACCCCGTGAGAGACCGGCAGCCCGGAAGGGACCGTTCACCATCAAGATCGACTACTTCTTAGTACCAAAGCACCTTAAGAAGCCCCCTGAAGGCTTAAAGATGCATGACGGGACTGGCAATCCTGTTCGCCATCTCGATTATTTTGATACGGTAATGCAGTATCAAAATATCCCGGAGGAGATCAAATGTCGGATCTTTCCTCTCACTTTGGAGAAAACGGCCCTATATTGGTTCAGAGCCTTGAAGCCAGACTCCATATCTTCTTGGGATCAGCTAGCCAAGTTGTTCTCCGCTCACTTCGCCCATTCCAAGATGAAGCCTAAGTCTCGGAAAGTGCTACAGGCAATTCGGCAAGGAGAAACTGAGTCTCTCCGGGATTACATTGAAATGTTCAATAAAGAGACCTCCCAAGTCCAAAATCTACACGACCCTTTTCGTCTTTCCTTTATGGACGCTAGCCTTCGTGAGGGAAGCCTTTTTCAGATAGATGTAGGGGTTAATCCAACTGAGTCGCTTGCTGAGTTCCTCCAGTGATCTCAAAAATACATTGATCATGAGGAAGGAGTAATTGCAAGGAGGTCGGAGGCCAATCCGGGAAGTTCTAGACCCCGGAATGAGAAGGATAACTGGATTGATAATAAATCTAAATTTCGTAACAGACACCAACAGTATTCCGAGCTTAACGAATCCCGCTCAAAAATTTTGTCGGAATGCATAAACACAGAGTTTAAAGAGGTTAATTTTCCCGATCCACTACCGCACATGCCGGGTCAGCGATCCAACAAGTACTGTCGGTATCACCGAAGTAACGGTCACGATACCAATCGCTGTAATTCCCTCAAAAACGACATTGAGGACCTGATTAAGAAGGGGAAACTAAGCTAGTATGTTAAGAAACCACCTCGGCAAGAGGGTGAGGTTAAGCAAGAGATTGAAGACACCAAGAGAAACAGAAAGTTGAAATAGGAAAAGGAAGAGAGCTCCGAAGACGAGCGTGATTATCGCAAATCCAAAGGTCGGCCTGTAATGATGGTCATTTCGGGAGGTTACCCTGACGAAGCTTCGGGTAAGACCATGAAAAGAAATTGGAAGGAAATGATGAGTGCCGCATCCACCTCGACTCTCACCTTGTTTCCAGCCTGACCTCCCTTGACTTTTGACGATCTGGACTTATTGGATGGCAAGCCCAACAAGCACGTGCCGCTCATAATCTGGGTTGTGATGGCCAATCACGAAATAAGAAGAATCCTTGTTGATCAAGGAAGTTCGGCAGACATCATCTTTGCCGATCTTCTAAGAAAACTGCAGATTTCTGAGGAGGACCTCACACCGTATTGAGGCTCGGATCTTTCCGGGTTTATTGGGGCCCGGACCAAGCCACTTTGTTACTTGGAAATGATGGTCACCTATGGTGAAAAACCATTAGCAAGAACAATCAAAACCAAGTTCCTAGTGTTATCTCGTCCTTCAGTTTACAACTGTATCATTGGGAGACCGACCATAGGGAAGCTCTGAGCCGTGACTTCCCCCACTCATCTCAAAATGAAATTCCATTCTTTAAGCAACAAGGTAGTAACTCTCAACACTGACTTAGACTCAGATCAAAGGTGTTTCTTTCTGCATGTAAAAGCGGATAATGAGGCCACGGAAAAGGGGGGTTCCCCCCGAAGAGCATGAATCTGGGATGACTGTTGAGAAGAGAAAAAGGGACAGGACTGCCGATGTTAATGTTACGGACCATGATGCAAGGTACGATCCTGATAGTCCGGAGGAAGAAAGCGATGATGATTTGACCCGTGAATTTAAAAAGAAGATCAGGCGACCTCAAACTGATGGCGAATTTGTGGAGGTACAGCTAACAGACGACCCGGTCAAAACCGTCAAGATCGATTCTGATCTTTCTGATGACCTGAAGGCGAAGCTCACCATATGCCTAAAATATCATGCCGACCTCTTTGCTTGGTCGGCGGAGGACATGCCAGGGGTTCCCCCGGAAGTCGCTTGTCACCAGCTAGCCACCAACCCCAGTGCTAAGTGGGTCGCCCAACGCAAAAGGGCTCAAAGCAAAGAAAAAACCAAAGCTGAGCCAAGGCCGTCAATGATTTAATTAAAGCCAATTTTGTAAAGGAAGTCAAGTATACAACTTGGCTATCCAACCCTGTGCTTGTCAAAAAAATCAAATGGAAAATGCGCGCATGTGCATTGATTACACCGATCTTAATAAGGCGTGCCCAAAAAGCGCCTTCCCTGTTCCTAGCATTGATAGCCTTGTCGATAAAGCTTCTGGTTTTCACCCATTATCGTTCATGGATGCCTTCTCCGGATATAACCAGATTACGATGTTCCCACCGGATCAAGAAAAGACTGCCTTCAAGACTGACCGTGGTAACTTCTATCGGGTTATGCCGTTTGGTCTAAAAAATGCAGGGGCTGCCTATCAAAGGATGATGAACAAAGTCTTCCAAAACCAAATCGGACGCAACGTGTAGGTATATATTGATGATATGATCGCAAAAAGTAAATGTGAACGCCTCCATGTAACCGACCTTGAAGAAATCTTTGCAGAAGTCCGTAAGAACCGAATGAGGCTAAACCTAGAGAAATGCACTTTCGGGGTCCGAGCCGGGAAGTTCCTTGGTTTCTACCTAACCGAAAGAGGCATCGAGGCCAACCCTGACAAGTTGTTGACTCTCTGTCATATGATATAAGTTGCTAAATTTTAGAACCAAAACTGCATGAGTTTGATTGTAATTCTGTCATTATCAGGGGAATTAGCATAGTTTAGATCAAATGTATTAGGAAGTCAATTGTAAGCAATTTCCAGCATTTTTGGTGTTATACTGTAATTGAAGACCTCCAAGTTGTTGTGGCATCAGCAAGCGAACCAGACAATTGCCTAGTGATGCAGCAGGAATTGGAAGAATTGGTTACTGAAACTTTTCGCGTCGCGACGCAGCAGAAGTATTGTGCAGGATTTGTTTCTGGAAGTTTTCGCGTCGCGACGGGTGCGGGTCGCGTCGCGATGGTGCGTAAAAATTAGGGTTTTTTATGCCCAGTTTTGCGTTTTTGGAGGGACTTGGTTTTGGAGGAGCGGAGCAGAGTTTTGGGGAGCTGAAGGGTGCGATTTTGGGGACTTCTCATCACTTGGGAACAAGGGGTTTGAAGGTTCTAATGTCTTCCTTCATGTTTATCTTCTCTTTTACTCTAGTTAGCACTTCTTTTATCATGTGTAACTAAACCTCTTTGATTAGGGAGAGATGATTCTCCCCAAACCTATCTATTGAACACTTTGCTATGGTTAATTCAGTTATTTGTTTGATTTATCATATGTTTAGACCTCTATGTTTAATGCTTTATTACTACATATGATAGTTTTAATGATTTAGGGTTTGTGATCACCATAGGGATATGGGTTTGCATACTTGATATGAGGTTTTAGATCACATACTTGTGATCACCATAGGAATATGGGATTGGATATGTGAATTCTCTAGTTCTAGGGTTTAAAGCTTTACCTATTGGCATGAATCACCTAAGGAATTAGGGTATCTCAATTAGGTAAAAGGGGTTTTGAGGCAAGAGATTGTCCTTAACCTACTTTAGTGAATTGAATCTGATATCTTGGATAAATGACTTGATATTAACTGAAGGTTCATATGATAGGTGAGGGGAGAGGATTCGATCCCTAATCGCTTTTCTTTATTCTCTTTAACAACCGTTTTATTTCGCGTCACTGAAATTCCAACTTAATCCAGTTTTCACATCTAAGAGTTAATAACTTAGCCATTGTTAACAACACGCAATCCCTGTGGATACGACCGGTACTTACCGTTTTCTCTATTACTTGCAATGTTTCAGTACACTTGCTGAAATCTTAACAAGTTTTTGGCGCCGTTGTCGGGGATTGTTGATTTCGTTGTCAACAAGGCAAAAGAGTTAATTTATAGATTTTACTTTTACGTTTTTGTTTATATCTTTTAGTCACTTATTTTTGTTACTTAGTTATTGTGTTGGACTTGTTGACGGGTTGTCAAGTGTTTCAGTGAGAGTCACAGGTCCACTCAGCTGCAACCCCTATCCCGAAATTTATGGCTGAAGATTCACCTCCAAGGTGGACTCTCAGTGAATTCGGGAGGAGAACTCAGGGCACTCAGGCTTACACCTTCCAACCCGTGTGGGCTGCCACCTTTGACATCAAGTCATCCATTCTCACCGCTCTGAAATCAGAACAGTTTTCAGGTCGGATGCTGAAGACCCCAACCAACACTTATCTCAGTTCCAGGAGATTTGTGGAACCACTTATCCTGAGGGGGTTGATGAAAACTCCAAGCAATTGCGCCTATTCCCTTACACCTTATCCGGCCGGGCAAAAGATTGGATGAATACTCTACCACCAAGAACTATCAATGCTTGGAGTGACCTTGAAAACAAGTTCGTGGAAAGATTTTTCCCAATCCCCAAGTTTATCAAGAAGAGAGCTGAAATCTCCAACTTTGTACAAGGGGATTCAGAGTCCCTATATGATTCGTGGGAGAGATTTAAGCTGTCATTAAAAAGATGTCCAGGGCATGGTGTTGGTGACTTTGTGCAGTTGCAAACCTTCTGTCATGGGTTGCAACCTCAAACCAGGTTGACGCTGGATGCCTTAGCAGGAGGGTCCTTAGATACTAAAACTTGGGAGGAAGCTAAACAGTTGGTAGAGGACATGACTTCGAATGAGTACAGCTTGCAGAATGATCGTGGAGCTGTAACTAAGAGGGGTGTGTTGGAGTTGGACTCTAATAGTACAATATTGGCTCAACAAAAGCTAATATCTCTCCAACTTGAATCTTTCACCAAAAAACTAGCGGAAGCTTTGGAAGTGAGATCTCAAACTACCACAACTGATCAAGTAATGGAAGCCCATGACCAGGGAACTCAACTGGAAGATGCACTGGCCCAATGTATGCAAATGACTCAGACTACATTCCAATCCCAAGAGCAAGTTATGAAAGACATGGAGAAGAACCACGAAACTTCAATGAAAAACTTGGAAATTCAGATGGGTCAATTATCAAAGCAACTTGCTGAGTCGTGTAGTAGTGGTTTTCCTGCTAACACTATGGATAACCCTAGGAATGAGAGCTGCAAGGTTATTTCACTGAGAAGCGGTAAGGAGTTGAAACCGGTTAAGGTAACCAAACTCAAACCTAGAGAGGAGAGTAGGGAAACTGAGGTGTTGAGGGAGGAGTTGAAAAGGAAAAGTGAAGGAGTCGAAAATGAGTTGAGTAAAAAAAGTGAGGGAGTTGTGAAGTCTAACCAAAAAGAAAGTTTGTTAAATGAAAAATTGCAGGTAGACGACAAGCCTAAGGAAATTTCTTCATACATGAAATTGCCATACCCTCAAGTGCCCAAGAAGAATCAGAAAGAAGAGCATTCACTAAGTTCTTGGAGATTTTCTCGCGTCTCCAAATCAACATTCCTTTTGCAGAAGCCTTAGAGCAAATGCCTATGTATGCAAAGTTTATGAAGGAATTGTTGACTAAGAAGAGAAGGTTCAAAGATGATGAAACAGTGGCTCTGACTGAAGAGTGCAGTGCCATTATTCAAAGAAAACTTCCTCCCAAGTTGAAGGATCTTGGAAGTTTCACCATACCTTGCACCATCGGTAACTTGACAATAGGGAAGGCCCTCTGTGATTTGGGAGCAAGCATCAACCTGATGCCCTTGTCTATGTTAAAGAAGCTTGGGGGAGGTGAGGTGAAACCCACTAGGATGTCTCTGCAGCTCGCTGATAAATCAATCAAACATCCTTATGGATCTTGGAAGATGTTCTGGTAAGAGTTGATAAATTCTTGTTTCCTGTTGACTTTGTGATTCTTGAAATGGAGGAAGATGCAGAGGTTCCAATACTCCTTGGTAGACCATTTTTGGCCACTGGGCGAGCCCTGGTAGATGTACAACAAGATAAGCTAATGTTAAGGTTCCAAGATGAGGAGGTAACTTTCAATGTCTTTGAAGCCATGCGGCACCCGGATGACCAAGAGAAATGTTTTAGGGTGGACGTGATTGAAGACTCGGTGCAAGAAACCTTTAGGCATAATCTACCCTCTCCTCCTTTAGAGAAGGTAATTGTGAACTCTATTGAGGGGTTGGATGAAAACCTTGGTAGTGAAGTAGAAGACTGCATTCGTCAGTTTGAAGTTTCCCAGGTAGAAAGGGTCTGCAAGAAAAGGGAAGAGCTGACTAGGGGGGAGAGCCGAGAAAAAGGAACTCCCGAATTAAAACAACTCCCCTCTCATTTAAAGTATGTATTCCTTGGGAGCGATGATCAATACCCAGCCATCATCAGTAGTTCTTTAACCAAGTTGGAAGAGGAAAAACTGATGAGAGTGTTGAGAGGAAATAGAACTGCGCTAGGTTGGACTATCTCTGACCTTAAGGGGATTAGTCCGGCTTTTTGCATGCATAAGATCAAGCTCGAGGAAGAGTTCAAACCGGTGATTCAACCACAGCGAAGGTTGAACCCCACCATGAAAGATGTGGTGAGGAAAGAAGTTTTGAAGCTCTTAGATGCCGGGATGATTTATCCCATTTCAAACAGCTCGTGGGTGAGCCCAGTCCATGTGGTGCCCAAGAAAGGTGGTATGACCGTGGTTAAAAATGAGAAGAATGAGCTGATCCCTACTCGCACAGTCACAGGGTGGAGAATGTGTATTTACTACCGGAGATTGAACTAAGCCACACGGAAGGACCACTTCCCTCTACCATTCATGGATCAGATGTTGGAAAGATTGGCTCGACAAGCTTTCTATTGCTTTCTGGATGGATACTCTGGATACAACCAGATAGCATTGGATCCTGAAGATCAAGAGAAGACTGCCTTTACATGCCCGTTTGGTGTGTTTGCTTATCGGAGGATGCCCTTCGGGTTGTGTATCGCTCCTGCTACTTTTCAAAGGTGCATGCTTTCTATATTCTCTGATATGATGGAAAATGCTTTTGAGGTACTTATGGATGACTTTTCTGTTTTTGGACCTTGCTATGATTCTTGTTTGGCTAATCTTGATGCAGTTTTGAAGAGATGCACCGAAACCAATTTAGTTTTGAATTGGGAAAAAGTGCCCCTTTATGGTTCAAGAAGGAATTGTTCTTGGCCATAAAATCTCGTCAAAAGGCATTGAGGTTGATCAAGCAAAAGTCGAAATTATAGAAAAGTTACCTCCTCCTATGAATATGAAGGGAGTGAGAAGATTTTTAGGACACGCCGGATTTTATCGACGTTTCATAAAAGACTTCTCCAAGATTGAAAAACCTTTATGCAATCTACTTGTCAAGGAGAATGAATTTGTTTTTGATAATGAATGTTTGTGTGCTTTTAATGTATTAAAGGAGAAACTGATTTCGGCCCCAGTCATTGTAGCCCCTGATTGGGATATTTCCTTTGAATTAATGTGTGATGCTAGTGATTATGCGGTGGGTGCAGTGTTGGGGCAGAGATCGGGGAAATTTTTTCATGCTATATATTATGCTAGCAATGTTTTAAATGAAAATCAGGTGAATTATGCGACAACTGAAAAAGAGCTGTTAGCTATAGTATTTGCATTGGAAAAATTTCGTTCCTATTTGGTGGGATCTAAAGTCATTGTGTTCACTGACCATGCCGCAATTAAATATTTGTTAACCAAGGGCGAGTCTAAGCCTCGACTCCTTAGATGGATTTTACTTTTGCAGGAATTCGACTTGGAGATAAAGGACAAAAAGGGGAGCGAGAACGTGGTCGCTGACCATTTGTCTAGGCTGGAAAGCAAAGAAGTGACTGCCCGGGAGAAAGAAATCCTTGAAGAGTTCCCCGATGAGAAACAGTTCGCAATTGGAGAGAGACCGTGGTTTGCCGACATTGCAAATTACAAGACAGAGGGAACGGTCCCTGAAGACTTCACATGGGAACAAAAACAGAAGTTCCTCCGTGATGTCCAACACTATCTTTGGGATGATCCCTTTCTCTTTAAGGTTGGCACGGATGGACTTCTTAGACGATGTGTTTCAGGAAGTGAAAGTCAAAAGATTCTATGGCATTGTCATGATTCTCCATATGGAGGCCACTACAATGGGGAACGCACAGCTGTAAAGGTACTCCAATCTGGATTTTATTGGCCATCCCTCTTCATGGATGCGCAAGATCATGTAAAAAGTTGTGACAAGTGCCAGTGGACTGGCAATGTTTCACGTAGGGGGAGATGCCATTGACCCCTATACTTGAAGTAGAAGTGTTTGGCTGTTGGGCCATTGACTTCATGGGACCATTTCCACCATCTCATTCGTGTCAATATATTTTGGTGGCAGTGGACTATGTTTCTAAATGGGTGGAAGCTATTGCCACTTCAAACAATGACTCCCAAACTGTGGTAAAATTTGTTAAGAAGAACATCTTTTCAAGATTTGGCGTTCCAAGAGTCTTGATCAGTGATGGGGGTAGTCACTTTTGCAACACTCAGCTTAGCAATGTACTATCAAAGTATGGTGTAAGGCATAAAGTGTCAACCCCTTATCACCCTCAATGCAATGGTCAAGTGGAGGTATCAAACAGAGAAATCAAAACAATACTAGGAAAGACAGTGGGTAACGCAAGGAAGGACTGGGCAGTGAAACTAGATGATACTCTGTGGGCATACAGGACAGTCTATAAGACACCCTTAGGGATGTCCCCCTACCAATTGGTTTATGGCAAATCATGTCATTTGCCAGTTAAGCTTGAACATAAAGCATATTGGGCGTTGAAATTCCTAAATTTTGACCCCGCATCAAGTGGAGAGAAGAGGAACCTACAACTTCACGGGTTAGAGGAGATGCGCCTGCATGCATATGAGAATAACAAGATCTACAAGGAAAAGATGAAGGTGTATCACGACAAACACATTTCAAGGAAGGAATTTTACCCTGGACAACAAGTGTTGTTGTTTAACTCGAGACTCAAGTTGTTTTTAGGGAAACTGAAATCCAAGTGGTCGGGCCCCTTTTTAGTTAAAGAAGCGACACTGTACGGAGCAATAGAAGTGGAAGAGCCAGAGTCCAAAAGATCTTTCAAGGTAAATGGACAACGACTCAAGCCATACCGTGGTAAGGCGGTAGAAGAGGCTCAAATGGTTCTCATGCTAAGAGACTCATAAGGGTCTAAAAGACGTCAAGCTAGTGACGTTAAAGAAGCGCTTAGTGGGAGGCAACCCATTGGTGAGCACCTCTCTTCCTCTCCTTAAGCAGGGGCTCACCTTATCATTATTACTTGTTTTGAGTTTTTATTTTCATTCCCTTTTGACTTTATTTTGAATTGTGGTCTGTACTATATTGACAACTTATTCTGTGATATTGAGGCACCCCTTCCTTAAGCTTTTAGAAGCAGCTTCAATGAGGATGATTTGTGGTATTTAGCGTAACATGTTTTACATTTTACCTTGTGATTACTAGTGTGTCAAATTTTATCATCAGGTATTGTTAGTGGTCAAGACAAAAGTTGAGGAAGATCGAAATCATTTGTGGGCAAGTCCTCTCGAGTTCCATCTCTTAAAATCCCAACCGTGAGGTGAGCCCAAACACTTATATCATGATTGTGTGTATTCCTTGCTTGCATTAGTCTGTAGAACTTGAACTTGTACTTAACAATCTTGCATGTGATTTACATACACACTGAGGCAAAAAAAATTTTGGAACCCCTGAGCCTTTCAAGCCACCCAGTTATTGTTTATCCTTTGTTAGCCCCTCTGAGCCTAATTGTTGTTTTTAAATTTTTCTGCCAATCATATGCCTAGTTGTTTCTTAACTTGGAGTTAGGTAGACAAATGTATGTGAGTGGGAAAAATTCTAAGTTTGGGGTTGCTCATGGAATAGCAACATTCTAAGTTTGGGGTGGTATACAAGAGAAAGGAACATACAAAGAAAAGAAAGAAAAAGAAAAAAAAAAATATATATATATATATATATATATTTCAAAAAAAACAAAAAAAGTTATATATAAATAAATAAGTAAATAATTCCTTCTCTTGTGGAATGCTTTGAGGAAAATGGGTAAGTGAGTGAGATTGTTGAAATTGACAAAGAGAGAAGTAGGCCTAATTCCAAGTTGTAACCTACTTATCCAAATGTTATCCACCCTTACCTAAGCCCCGTTACAACCTTGAAAGTCCTCAAATAGTGTGTATGTGTATCATGTGTATAGATGTGTATAGAACTTGTTCAAGCCTATGAAACGATGATGCAGGCATTGTGAATTGAGTGACCACCTTAGACACTTCAAAGAGAAATTGGTGAGATGTGTGAAAAAGAGAGAACTTGAGAACGCTTGCCTGCTTATGATCTTGTATTTTCCAATTCGGTTGTCTTGCTACTGTATTAGGTTGATGACGATTTTTGATATGCTGTGTGGTTAACTGGTTTGTGTGGAATGTGTGACAGCAAAATTAAAAAAGTAGCCACAGCCTGAATTGAATGTTTGCTTGAGGGCAAGCAAAAGTTTAAGTTTGGGGTTGTGTTGACTCTCTATCATATGATATAAGTTGCTAAATTTTAGAACCAAAACTGCATGAGTTTGATTTTAATTCTGTCATTATCAGGGGAATTAGCACATTTTAGATCAAATGTATTAGGAAGTCAATTGTAAGCAATTTCCAGCATTTCTGGTGTTATACTGTAATTGAAGACCTCCAAGTTGTTGTGGCATCAGCTAGCGAACCAGACAATTGTCTAGTGATGCAGCAGGAATTGGAAGAATTGGTTACTGAAACTTTTCGCGTCGCGACGCAGCAGAGGTATTTTGCAGGATTTGTTTCTGGAAGTTTTCGCGTCGCGACAGGTGCGGGTCGCATCGCGATGGTGCGTAAAAATTAGGGTTTTTTATGCCCAGTTTTGCGTTTTTGGAGGGACTTGGTTTTGGAGGAGTGGAGCAGATTTTTGGGGAGCTGAAGGGTACGATTTTGGGGACTTCTCATCACTTGGGAACAAGGGGTTTGAAGGTTCTAATGTCTTCCTTCATGTTTATCTCCTCTTTTACTCTAGTTAGCACTTCTTTTATCATGTGTAACTAAACCTCTTTGATTAGGGAGAGATGATTCTCCCCAAACCTATCTATTAAACACTTTGCTATGGTTAATTCAGTTATTTGTTTGATTTATCATATGTCTAGACCTCTATGTTTAATGCTTTATTACTACATATGATAGTTTTAATTATTTAGGGTTTGTGATCACCATAGGGATATGGGTTTGCATACTTGATATGAGGTTTTAGATCACATACTTGTGATCACCATAGGAATATGGGATTGGATATGTGAATTCTCTAGTTCTAGGGTTTAAAGCTTTACCTATTGGCATGAATCACCTAAGGAATTAGGGTATCTCAATTAGGTAAAGGGGGTTTTGAGGCAAGGGATTGTCCTTAACCTACTTTAGTGAATTGAATCTGATATCTTGGATAAATGACTTGAAATTAACTAAAGGTTCATATGATAGGTGAGGGGAGAGGATTCGATCCCTAATCGCTTTTCTTTATTCTTTTTAACAACAGTTTTATTTCGCGTCACTGAAATTCCAACTTAATCCAGTTTTCACATCTAAGAGTTAATAACTTAGCCATTGTTAACAACACGCAATCCCTGTGGATACGACCGGTACTTACCGTTTTCTCTATTACTTGCAACGTTTCAGTACACATGCTGAAATCTTAACACAAGTGTCAGGCGGTGACCGAGATGCGCACCCCTACCACCAAGAAGGAGCTTCAACGACTTAATGGCATGATTGCTACTTTATCTCGCTTCATCTCCAATGCTGCTTTTAAATCGATCCCTCTCTTTAAATTGCTTAAGAAAGAGGCGAAGTTCGAGTGGACTCCTGAGAGGAATGAGGCCCTCTCCCAGCTCAAAAGGATTCTTTTCGAACCACCGATCTTAACTCGACCGGACCCAGGAGAAATCTTATACTTATATTTAGCTATCTCAGAGGAAGCGCTTGGTGCCGTTCTTGTTCGAGAAACCAAGATCGGACAAAGCTCGGTATACTTTGTCAGCAAAGCTTTACAAGGACCAGAGCTCAAATATCAGAAAATTGAGAAAATCGCCTTTGCTCTGTTTATTGCTGCGCGTCGTCTCCGACCTTATTTCGTTGCTCACCAAGTGGTAGTCCGAACCAATCATCCTATACGCCAAATACTGCACCGACCCGACCTGGCGGGACGGATGATCAAATGGGCAGTAGAGCTCTCTGAGTTCGGAGTAAAGTACGAAACGAGGTCGGCATTAAAAGCCCAAGTGCTGGCCGATTTCGTAGCGGAAATGACCCCTGCCGACTCGAAAAGCGAGTTATGGACGCTTCACGTCGATGGTTCCTCGAATCAAAAAGGTAGTGGGGCCGGATTGATGCTAGAAAGCCCGTCAGGGGTCGTAATTGAAGTATCCCTTGCCTTTTGTTTCCCAACATCGAACAATCAAGCAGAGTACGAGACATGTATAGAGGGACTCCGGCTTGCCATTGACTTCCGAGTTGCTCGAGTCATCTTGAACACTGATTCCTTGCTAGTAGTATCACAGATCGGAAAATAGTACAAAGGCAAGTTATTTTTGGCCAACCATGGAGACCGACGATAAAAATTATGTTAAAAAGTGCAAGAAGTGTCAGTTCCATGCTAATGTCCATGTGGCACCCCCTGCCGAGCTCACTAGTCTCTCCTCACCATGGCCTTTTGCGTGGTGGGGGATCGATCTCCTAG
Source organism: Astragalus membranaceus (assembly GCA_039519185.1). Classification (NCBI taxonomy): domain Eukaryota; kingdom Viridiplantae; phylum Streptophyta; class Magnoliopsida; order Fabales; family Fabaceae; genus Astragalus; species Astragalus membranaceus. The sequence goes on from CM076853.1 coordinate 19,774,845, forward strand.
GTCCTTTTCCCACTTCCCCTGGCCAAGTCAAGTTCCTGATAGTAGCTGTGGACTATTTCACAAAGTGGATCGAACCTGAACCATTAACCATTATCAATGCGAAGAATTGCATCAAGTTTTTTAAGAAAAATATCATGATCGGGTTCGGGATCCCCGAGGTAGTGATCACTGATAATGGAACCCAGTTCGCGGATAAAGGTTTTAGGAGACTGATGGCCGATCTTAAAATCAAACATCACTTCACCTAGGTAGAGCACCCCCAGACCAATGGGCAAGCCGAGGCTGCCAACAAAGTGATCCTCAACGGGATGAAAAAGCGTCTTGACAATTCTAAAGGTAAATGGGTTGAGGAATTGCCCTACGTACTATGGGCGTACAGGACCACGCCCCAAAGCTCGACGGGGGAAACTCCTTTCCGGCTCTCATATGGGAGTGAGGCTGTCATTCCGGTAGAGACCGGAGAAATGAGTTGGAGAACGCTTAATCCAAAGTCGGCGGAAGAAAACAACCAGGCTTTAAAAGAGAACCTCGACCTCGTCGACGAGGTTTGAGGAAAAACCTCTTTCAAAGAAGCTTTAATCAAACAAAGGATAGAAAATCGGTACAACTATAAAGTCGTCTTACGAGACTTCGATGTCGGCGATCTGGTTCTTAGAAGGGTCGATGTAGGTTTGAAGAACGCCAAACAAGGGAAGCTCGCCCCCAACTGGGAAGGACCTTACCGTGTTATATCTAAAACCGATAATGGGGCTTTCCAGTTGGAAACTCTGGAAGGGAAAGTGCTCTCAAGGACTTGGAATGCAACCAAATTGAGGAAATACTTTTCTTGAAAAGCACAAAGCTTGTATTCCGATGTCACAAACATTACCATATATTACATTATCTTTATTCCTTCTTGTTCACTATTATCTACACCGATTTCAATCCCGGTTCCGAGGTTTAAGGGACCCCCTTTTTTAAAAACCGGAACCTGGGTCAAGGCGATTAAAACCGCTTTGAACGAGTTCGATCTGGGCCGAGTCCCGGTAAACTGTTCAAAGGGCATCAAGGATCAATGACCGAGGCTGCCTCTACCCTGATGGGCGAGTTCAATCTGGGTCGAGACCCGGTAAACAGCCTTGAAGGCGACACACACCACTTGAGGGAAATGAACGCAAGTGCGCGGTACCAGCATACAAAAATCAAAGCACAAACCGACGTAAATAAAACCGGAAAGCGGGCTAATTGAATATGCAAAAATATTACAAACGACCCCGGATACGGCCGGGTCCTCAAAGTTTAAAAGAGCATCAGATTACAAAGTCAAAATACCGGTTCCGCCTGGAACCCGGAACACTTCCACCACCAGTTCCACCCGGAACCCGGAATCCTTCACAAAAATTTGTTGGCTGGCAGCTTTTGTATAGCAGGCTAAGCATCGGACGGACGAGGGTAGACGATAATGCACTCTTTGGTGACAGAATCGACCTTGACGATCTCATCCCCTTCAACATTATGATCCACGTTCAATATCTCTTTGTCAAGAGGAAGTGAAGGGTGGACCACGACGACTTGACCCAAAGCTTTTTCAAAGCCCTCCCGGGCCATTTCTAGAGCCATCTCCGCTATATTGGCAGTTTCAAGTTTGGCAGCCCGGACTTCCTCCTCGGCAAGCCTCAGCTTCTCCTTTAAATTGGAAACCTCTCCTTGGGAATCCGAGCTTACATTGGCCCTCTCCCCTTGAGCCTTCAACACCTTAGCCTCAAGTTCGGAAATCCGACACCTCAGTGTTGCCACCAGCCCAGCAGCTTGCTGTTCTTTGCTCTCAAGCTCGACAATCTGAAGTTCGAGCTCTTTGATTTGGGATCCAGCATTATCCCTCTCTGCTTTAAGCTCTCCTATATCCTTTCGAAGATCGGAGAGGTCTTTCTGGGCCTTCGCAAGAGTGAAAGAGAGGGACTCATACTTTTTCCTTTCTGTCTCCCTCAGAGCTCGTTCCTCATCTCTTTCTTTCAGGGCCCCTGAAATAAAAAAAATGTGTTAAGCAAGGAGCGAGACAAATAAAGCAGCAAATAAAGGGGACACGAGTTTGGTTTTCTACCTTTAACCCAGGCTTTGACTTCCTCCCTCTGCAATTTGGTGACATCGCCCAGATGCCGGAACAGCTTAACCACAGCCTATACCGAATCGATCTGATACTCCTCTAGGTTCCTCTTCAAAAAATCACTGACTATCGAGATACTAGAAGATCTCGAAGGCTTGCACCTTTTTGACCCTTTTTTCTCATGACGATCTCTCTTTGAAGCCCGGGGAGACCCGGCCTGCCCAGATCGCCCCATTTTCCTCGGGAGTGGGGAGGAGGTCCCAGGTAACTCTGTCTGCGGCAAGTTTCGATGCCGTTTTCGAGGTTGAAGATCGATAGTCAGATCCTCATCACCCACAGCAGGAATTACATTGACAGGTTCAGCCTGCAATGGCTCATCCCGGTGAAGAGGTGGTGGGGGAGCTAATTGGACATCGGAATTCCCCCGTTGAAGGCCAACTTTTCTCTCAACAGCCGCCTTCAAGATGGCAAACTTATCTGGGGCCATGTTATCTGCAAGGGAAAAACAAACAAGTTAAATGAGAAACATTAGGGGAACCGATCTTACGGAAGTATAAAAACATTAAGGCGACCCTACCAAGCGCTGCTAACACTTTCGATCTTGAGCCCACCTCGACCAACTTCGCCGTGTCAATCCCAAATTTTTTGGGATCATTATGGGGGATTAAGTCGGCGAAGTTAACTAAGATCGCCAAGGTTTCTTGGTCTTCATCACCTAATCTGCTCAGGTTCACCGTGTATGCATGGGGTGGGCGATTGAAGTGAGCAAGGGACCACCCGATGGGAAACTTTGTGGACATCAAAGATAGTCCATCATCGCTATACTTGCCGACGTACCTTATGGCCTTGTCATTCACAGGCTCGATGAAGAAATATTTGTCTTTCCAATTTCCTTTCAAAGAGTCAGTATAGGGCATGAAGACTCTAAGGTTTCTCCTAGCTCGGAAGGTCACATGTTCCCACCGATCCTTAGACCCGTCCTCATGCCTTCGGTTTATCTCGAAGAGATAGAAGAACAGATTGCCAGAGATCGGCCTCTCCAAATGAATACTCATCAGCTCGAAGGCCCACATGAAGGCCCATTGTTGCCAAGCGGCTTCAGTCTCAAGAGGGGGGTGAATTGAGATTTAAAAAACTTTGATAGCTTTCGAAAACGTTTTTCCCTTTTTCAATGACTTAGATCAATTTTCGCGCAGGTTAAGTGGAAGCGAAGGAATTAGAAGATAAAATAATAAAGCGGTAAAACAGTAAAGCAGGAAAGCAGTAAAGCACGCAGAGATTTATCCTGGTTCGGTCACCTCCTAGTGACCTACGTCCAGTCCTCACACCCTTATGAGATTTTCCACTAACCAAACAACAAGGCTTACAGGTGCCTCGGAAAACCTTTACAGACTCAGGCACTCTCCTCCTAGGATACCCCACCTATGGAGAGCCTTCAAATCTAACAACACAATAACAAGAGATACCCCACCCCTGTTACAATCAACTGCCCTAGAAAGATACCCCACTTCCTAGTACATGCAGCTACCGCTAGAGAGATACCCCACTCTCTAGTACAGATCACAATAATAGAATGTAAATACAGAAATACCTCTAGAGTAGGCAGATAATACAACTTGAAGAATGCAACCCCAACTAACTCTTAGCGAAAGATCAGCTCAGACGGACCGACAGTGCGTGACGAGCAGAAGTAAAAGCGTGAAGAGTTTTTCTCAAAAAGTTTGCTCTGATTTCGTGTAAATGGGTTGTGTTGAAATGGAGGCTATGAGGCCTCTATTTATAGGCTATGAGAAAATCAAGTTTACGTTGAAAATAATGTAGGAATCGATTATTTGTTGAAAGCATTGGATCTAGGAATCGATTCTTCCTTTAATTGAAAATCGATTTTGTCTTGCTTTAAAAAAGATGGCAATCGATTCTTGAGGTCCAGGAGGGCTAGGAATCGATTTTATACTCAATGAAATCTTGTATAAATCGATTCTTGGCTTGCCTGAGACATGTGGGAATCGATTTCTAGTTTAGTACAAAAAGGTGTGAATCGATTCTTCCTTAAAATTTGTTTAGCTTAGGAATCGATTCTTTAATGAAATTACATGAAGTGCAAATCGATTCTATGGTTTATGATTGGCCTGAAAATCGATTTTGATGTATGTATATGCAAGGTGAAAATCGATTTTTATGTTTCAAAAATGCTTTTTATGTTTTACGTAAGTATGCATGCATCTTTGAAAAACTTGTGAGTGTGTGTGACTTTGAGAGGCGAGCTGACCTTCGAAAGAGCTTACACTTTTTCCTAAGACACACCCAAACCCTAAGGACTAACCTTATATTTAAGGACTACCCTTAAACTTGAATCTTCAATTCTTGAGCTTGTTTGTCTTGGATTGTGACTTTGATGTTTCGTCACTTTTATTAACTTTGGCCATCAACTTTGCCTTTGTCTTTTTCATCATCAAAACTTATCCTGCAATATTAGTTTACCTGCAATACAAGGTATCCACACCCATGAATTGGGATGGATTTGGGAGGGGGCGAGGTTGCATCTTCCCAATACCTCATGTTTGTTGGACTATATCATAACCTTAGAGGGGGGTTGTAACACCCCGGTATTTCTTTAACAAAGAAATACCTAAATATACAATTTGGTATAAATCAGAGTATAAAAATTCCTGTTCAGATATACATCTTTACAAGAAACAGCGGAAACTATAAAAAAAATTATTTTACAACTTCGGGTCATAAGACCGAACAGAGACTACATCAGAAGAATCCAAATCATAGATGGAAGACTACATCTCCAACTTCTCCTCGGGTCCGACGACTAACCGTGCCGCCTGCCGTCCTTATAACCTGTTCTCTGTAAAAACAACAAATATGGATTGGGTGAGATAACATTATCTCAGTGAGCTCTACCGTGCCCCCTCACAACACTCGGTTCAATTTATTAAACCGTTACAACAAAAGCTGACATAACAATGTCTTATTTATTAATCGAATTGTCGACCGCACAACGACTGCTAATCCCGGCAATTCGTGTTCTTAATTATTATTCGAATGCCGACCGCACAACAACTGCTAATCCCGGCAATTCGTGAATTTTATTTATTAATCGAATGCCGACCGCACAACAACTGCTAATCCCGGCAATTCGTGAATTTAACTTAACATGATCCGGCCGCACAACAATCTGCTAATCCCGGTAACCATGTGTATAACTTAGCACAAACCGGCCGCACAACAACTGCTAATCCCGGTAACCCGTGAGTTGACCACGCCAAAACACATTCAGGGCCTAGGGTGAGGGCTCATGACTTCCCTTCCTAGTATGCTACTTGTCGGGTCGTCACCCAACGCAATACATATGACAATATGCATCAAATTCTCGAGAGTTAGATAATTTATATCGTTTCGATCACCAAATGGATCAATTACATAGTAATAGGATAAACAATATCCATATCGATCTATAACCCGTTTTGAGGAATTCCTAAGTTAGACCTCCGGCATTATAATCATTTTCATTTGACATATATAAACATATATATATTCAGTCAGTCCATCAGTCGGTGTACCCACACGTATACTAGGGTTTCGGTTTTTCAATCAATTATGCTTTCGAAGCCCTTTTCAAAAACATGAGTTGAACAAGTTCAAAATACGGTTGTCAGTAAGGCAATATCCTTAAAATTGGTTGGGAAGAAGATTAGAAGTGGTTTGGGATCGAAAGGAGCGACGAAATGAGAAATCGGAGTCCGGTAACAGCAGCTCACGCACGGTCCGTGCCCAGGGGTGCACGACCCGTGCGTGATTTACCAAAACCACACAGCCAATCCGAAGAGGGCGCACGGTCCGTGCCCAGGGGCGCACGACCCGTGCGGCCTGTTCGGTTACTGAATTCTAGTTTCTCATTCCGCTTTCCATTTCTCGCCCAAATCGAATTCCGATCGTTCTCCAACCTAAAAACGGATTTAATAAACAACATTCCAGACCATATTCCAGTGAAAGCGCTTAAAATCACAATTTCGTAAATTGTTCAACAATTCAATAAAAACCGTAAAAACGCGATATTGTTCAAAAACGGTTTTCGGTTTCGAAAATTGATAATTGCCTTATGACTCAACCCGATATAATTTCAAGACACGAAAAATATCCCTATCCGTGAGTAGAACTCACCCGGTTGACGATCTCGCGAGAAATCACGCCGGAGCACGGACGACCGGACCGTAACCACTCGAACAATCCTCGTAGTCACGTACCCGCTCCGAATGCCTCCGCAACTGAATTCCGCAACCAACACCCCTCTTGATACTGACTTCATCTCCGGTGGATAGAATTGACGTCTCGCGCGACTTGACAACTCGAATCCCAAATCCGAAGAATCACATTTCCAGCTTCTTCTTTTCTGTTTTCCAGAATCAATGCACACTTTTGTAACAGTCATAACTATGTCAATTCGCAACCAAACTCCTTCAAATCAGTGCCCATTCTGAAGAGGATTTTGTCTACTTTCAAATGGTCAAGGATTCACCTGCATGCATCCAGTGGTTTGGGAGATATCACCCAGACAAGGTGACTGGTCCAGGATAGTGCTTGATTCTAAAACCGTAACTTGGGGACATGATATCTCCTTCGTTTCTCCATGAAATCACACGGTTCTTGTTCCCAAAATGAAGAGCTTCGTGTCTAGTTTCCAGAGGGACAAGAATCACGATCATCGGAGTTGTGTACATTGAGATACGAAGAAAACAATGAAGGTATACCATACGGGTTTCACCCAGAATTCTTGATTGACTTGATCATCATCATCCTCAATCACTTGCTATCACGAATTTGAGTCCCATAGCCAACTCAAAACATCCACAACTGAACTAAGCTACACCCAATCTCCAGAAACTTCGAAATGTGATTGGAGGAAGTACTCTAGTATGACCATTGGGCTTAGGAAAGTGATTATGAAGCACCAATAGCACATAAAATGGCAAACTCACCAACTTGATCATATGAGCTTTGAGAATTCGAAAATGGCACCTTGAGGATGAGGGAGAATCAGGCCTTGATGCTGGTGTCATTGGATAGAGAATGAAAAACTGAAAGGAATGGAGGAAGAAAAGTACACATGCATCCATCTTTGAGTTTTCCCCCTCTTCCTCCTTCTTCTCCCTCATGGCCTCCCCCTCTCTCTTTACCCCTTTTTCCTTCCTTTCCTTTCTGTTTCAGCATAATGAAGAAGGACCAGGAAAAATATTGAGTCTAGTGAGGTAATGGGCTGAGGCTTACTTGAGTGGGAAAAGACATAAATACCCTTAAGTGATTTCCTTACTTTAATTCACTTCTAAATAATCACTAACCCATAATTTCCTTCCACAATCTTGGTTATGGATCTTTTAAATTGAGGAATGTGTTTGATGTTGGGAAGTTTGGGTTAGAGGTTTTAAAGGGTACGGAAATGACCAAAATGCCCTTGGTTCATTAATATCCATTTAGGTCCATTTTAATCTACCGATACTCATCAATCCCTATGACTTAGCAATTTAGATAACATCTCCATAACCTAGCACGATTAGAACCCAATCCGTTACTTCATCAATGATGCTTCTTCATTTTGAGACGGAAATGACGATTTTACCCTTCAGCTGAATTGTTCATTTAAATTATGACTAACCCACAATTAAATGTAGAGTACGATTTCTTTGGACTTTTCCTCGACTATTAATCCCCGAGACACGACCAATTATTCCCACAAATAATTACTCGGTCTTAGGCATCATAGTACGAGTCTTTAAAAATTAGGGATGTTACAATCACCCCAACTTTTAAAAAATTTGTCCTCAAAATTGACAAGACGAACCTCTAGCAAAAGATGTTGATATCGGTTCATCATGTCCTCTTCCAATTCCCGAGTATCCTCTTCGGCTGAGAAGCCTTCCCAGACTATCGTGACAATCGGAATAGTCTTTGACCTCAATGTCTTCACGCCACGCCCTAGGATATGACTAGGATAAGGTTGGAATGATAATTCCGATCGAAGATCGATCGTTTCAACGCTCAACGGCTGAAGTGGATCTGGAATACATTTTCTCAACTGAGACATGTGAAAGACATCATGAAGATACAGACTTTCTTCAGAAATTAACTATTCCTACCTCTTGAGAGCTGACACTAATTGTTATGGACAATGGAATGCCTACAATCTGTTGAGGATACGAACTCATAGTTATGGTATCCACAAATCCCGCACTATCGAAGTCAGGAACTCGGAAGGTTTCGACCTAGCCGTAGCTTAAATTGGAACGAAATGATGACTTTAAGAGAATTTCCTTGGAATCAAACCATACGGTATCCAGAAGAAAAGTTTTCTTCTCTTCCCGAGTTGCGCTCACATAAGCGCTTGACTTATTTCACTAAAAATCTCGACTGAAGCAAACAGAGTTATTTTATAAAACAGGTTGACTTTCAGTCCAAGGAATCTAGAAACGATTTTCCTTGCAACCGAATCCAGGAAAAACTCTAAAATAATAGTAAAATATTATTTCATTAAATCAGTGTCAAAACTTGAAAGTGCAATAGTTCCATTTGAATGAAAATTCTTTTCAATGGGGTTTCTAATGACGATAGTTGAAAATACGACTATCCCAAAAGGTTAATTCACCCCAACTTATAGATGACCTTACTCAATGCACGGCGCTCCAACAAAGCGGAATCTCATTCTCTGATATCTAAAAGTTACGAGTTTGAAAGTGAGGGTAGAAGTGTTACTTTGTTGGCACCAGCCATTTGTGCGATCAAAATCTCGCAAACTTTTATCGTGCTTGAGTTTGGTTCCGTTAAAACAAAATAATTAGGTTCGTTCGAGGAAGGGATCGGGAGGGACATTGAGCCGAAAAGAAAGCGGGTATTTGCTAAAAAAATTCTTCCCAAGCCGCTATTCCACTCGATTCAATTCACTTCCTTTCAATTCCTTTCTCGAATCGGTCCAAGACAAAATTTCGAGATTAAAAACAAGGTTCGTATTTCATGATGAAAAACAGACACGACTTGACCGTCTCAAGTGACTGCACAAAGGTTATAAAGTTCACTATCAAGGACTCATGTATCATACAGTCACTGCCCAATCATTTAGTCTCCGACCGACATACGGTTCATCCTCACTCACTCTACCATCAAACGGGTGTAGAAGGTGAAAAGGTAAAAACATTATATGTACTCAACTCATTGGATTCTTAGAAAAGCATCGTGTGCTGGACCACAATTGGACAATTCCGAATTCAGCACATACTTGATTTATCGACATTTAACCATAGGTCAATGGAATGGAGAATTAGCATTGACCCATCCGATGGATCAAAGTCACAACAACTTACTGTTGATCTTAACGAATTCAAGATAAACGATTGGAGTTTCACTTTAGTAACGGAAGCTTGAATGCTATAACATTCGAAGGGTGATTTCCCAAACATGGCTTTTTCGGAGTTTTCTAAGTCAACGACTAGTCCGATTCAGCGGTCTTCCTAAATCAACTAGGCTTGAACTTTGATACCTTTCTTTCATAGATTCTTGATCACTCAGATCCTAAGGAGATGCAATTTTCGATATTGGGAATCCTACTAGAACGACATACGGTCTTCTTTTGGAGATGAGATTTAGAGTCATTCTAGACAATCTTTGGTTTCTCGATTAACTTCGGCGCAGCAATTATTCTCGGATTAGTTGCGAAATTGGAATTGCGGTGGCACCAGGGAATTTTTTGAAAACAAAAGCTATTTTGGGAATTAAACGAGCACACCATAAGTGTCTTCGTATTGATTCGTTGAAATTGGAGTATTTATCATTTAGAATTTTCCCCGGTCCCGCTTCTTTCCGAACTTTCGCGACTATCCAGACATAATTATTACATTACATTAATCGATATAGTTTCAGGACGGGTTCTAGGAGTCTAAACTGACTGATTGGAGATCCTTTTACCAATTTCCCGTACAACACGGAGGTTCACATTCCACGAATGTTTAGAGTTTACGGTTCAGATTTAAAACAGAGGTACACTTCAAAATACAATTGAAGATACGGTTCGCAACCCATTCATCGGTGTAGATATTTCCGTTAGCTCTCCAACGCCTCTCGGAACATAAAAATCGGAGTTCCGGAGCAGAAGTTACGAACAAATGAGTCGGAAGACTAACGAGAATTTCTCACAGACCGTGATCGAAATGTTTCCAACAGCGGATTGAAATAAGGTCACTTCTACCGATTCCAAAAACTAGTCTGCTTTGAAGGATTTGATTCACGATTCCTGATCGGGACTTAACCTGATCGGCACATTATGACTCTGCTAGGCAATACTGGCAACAGAGTATCTTTACTCAGTTAGCTTTATCATCTGTCACATTGTGACTCGAAAGAAGAAGAATTGGAATCTATGCTTTAAATTAATCGATAAGGATTTTCCTTGACTGCTGTCCTAACTGGGAATGACTGACATCAGAAGGTAAGATTTATGATGAAAACGATATCTCTAAAACTGATACGCTGACTAAATAAAGGTCAGGGTTTCGGGTGTTAACTAATCTGACAGATTTCAGTACACTGACGTTACTATTGCCCAAAGGCTTCGCTTGACTCTTATTCCTCGATAAGATCTACGACGTTTCATGCCGCGACATTCTAGCCGCATCCGATTCACCTACTGAACAGTCGCCCACAGTTTCCTCAAACCATCGCGGATGCCCATCCTTGTTCCCAAATGTCACTTGTAGCCCTCTGCTGCAGCTGCGCACTCTGATGAAACGAGAAAGCTGAGAATCCTATGGTGTAGGGTTTCAGACATTTTCGGGGCTGAGGCAACTATCTGTCATAGTTTTTCAGTAACTTACATGAAACATTGAGTGGATCCTGACTCAATACGTCACATAATATACTAAAAAGGTCTGACATATAATTGTCTAAGTCCCTAGCTGACTCGATCCTATGTTCTCGACCCGAAGGTCACTACGTCCGACAAGGCCGAACCGCTCTGATACCAAATGTAACACCCCGGTATTTCTTTAACAAAGAAATACCTAAATATACAATTTGGTATAAATCAGAGTATAAAAATTCCTGTTCAGATATACATCTTTACAAGAAACAGCGGAAACTATAAAAAAAATTATTTTACAACTTCGGGTCATAAGACCGAACAGAGACTACATCAGAAGAATCCAAATCAAAGATGGAAGATTACATCTCCAACTTCTCCTCGGGTCCGACGACTAACTGTGCCGCCTGCCGTCCTTATAACCTGTTCTCTGTAAAAACAACAAATATGGATTGGGTGAGATAACATTATCTCAGTGAGCTCTACCGTGCCCCCTCACAACACTCGGTTCAATTTATTAAACCGTTACAACAAAAGCTGACATAACAATGTCTTATTTATTAATCGAATTACCGACCGCACAACGACTGCTAATCCCGGCAATTCGTGTTCTTAATTATTATTCGAATGCCGACCGCACAACAACTGCTAATCCCGGCAATTCGTGAATTTTATTTATTAATCGAATGCCGACCGCACAACAACTGCTAATCCCGGCAATTCGTGAATTTAACTTAACATGATCCGGCCGCACAACAATCTGCTAATCCCGGTAACCATGTGTATAACTTAGCACAAACCGGCCGCACAACAACTGCTAATCCCGGTAACCCGTGAGTTGACCACGCCAAAACACATTCAGGGCCTAGGGTGAGGCCTCATGACTTCCCTTCCTAGTATGCTACTTGTCGGGTCGTCACCCAACGCAATACATATGACAATATGCATCAAATTCTCGAGAGTTAGATAATTTATATCGTTTCGATCACCAAATGGATCAATTACATAGTAATCGGATAAACAATATCCATATCGATCTATAACCCGTTTTGAGGAATTCCTAAGTTAGACCTCCGGCATTATAATCATTTTCATTTGACATATATAAACATATATATATTCAGTCAGTCCATCAGTCGGTGTACCCACACGTATACTAGGGTTTCGGTTTTTCAATCAATTATGCTTTCGAAGCCCTTTTCAAAAACATGAGTTGAACAAGTTCAAAATACGGTTGTCAGTAAGGCAATATCCTTAAAATTGGTTGGGAAGAAGATTAGAAGTGGTTTGGGATCGAAAGGAGCGACGAAATGAGAAATCGGAGTCCGGTAACAGTAGCTCACGCACGGTCCGTGCCCAGGGGTGCACGACCCATGCGTGATTTACCAAAACCACACAGCCAATCCGAAGAGGGCGCACGACCCGTGCGGCCTGTTCTGTTACTGAATTCTAGTTTCTCATTCCGCTTTCCATTTCTCGCCCAAATCGAATTCCAATCGTTCTCCAACCTGAAAACGGATTTAATAAACAACATTCCAGACCATATTCCAGTGAAAGCGCTTAAAATCACAATTTCGTAAATTGTTCAACAATTCAATAAAAACCGTAAAAACGCGATATTGTTCAAAAACGGTTTTCGGTTCCAAAATCTTTCGAAAATTGATAATTGCCTTATGACTCAACCCGATATAATTTCAAGACACGAAAAATATCCCTATCCGTGAGTAGAACTCACCCGGTTGACGATCTCGCGAGAAATCACGCCGGAGCACGGACGACCGGACCGTAACCACTCGAACAATCCTCGTAGTCACGTACCCGCTCCGAATGCCTCCGCAACTGAATTCCGCAACCAACACCCCTCTTGATACTGACTTCATCTCCGGTGGATAGAATTGACGTTTCGCGCGACTTGACAACTCGAATCCCAAATCCGAAGAATCACATTTCCAGCTTCTTCTTTTATGTTTTCCAGAATCAATGCACACTTTTGTAACAGTCATAACTATGTCAATTCGCAACCAAACTCCTTCAAATCAGTGCCCATTCTGAAGAGGATTTTGTCTACTTTCAAATGGTCAAGGATTCACCCGCATGCATCCAGTGGTTTGGGAGATATCACCCAGACAAGGTGACTGGTCCAGGATGGTGCTTGATTCTAAAACCGTAACTTGGGGATATGATATCTCCTTCGTTTCTCCATTAAATCACACGGTTCTTGTTCCCAAAATGAAGAGCTTCGTGTCTAGTTTCCAGAGGGACAATAATCACGATCATCGGAGTTGTGTACATTGAGATACGAAGAAAACAATGAAGGTATACCATACGGGTTTCACCCAGAATTCTTGATTGACTTGATCATCATCATCCTCAAGCACTTGCTATCACGAATTTGAATCCCATAGCCAACTCAAAACATACACAACTGAACTAAGCTACACCCAATCTCCAGAAACTTCGAAATGTGATTGGAGGAAGTACTCTAGTATGACCATTGGGCTTAGGAAAGTGATTATGAAGCACCAATAGCACATAATATGGCAAACTCACCAACTTGATCATATGAGCTTTGAGAATTAGAAAATGGCACCTTGAGGATGAGGGAGAATCAGGCCTTGATGCTGGTGTCATTGGATAGAGAATGAAAAACTGAAAGGAACGGAGGAAGAAAAGTACACATGCATCCATCTTTGAGTTTTCCCCCTCTTCCTCCTTCTTCTCCCTCATGGCCTCCCCCTCTCTCTTTACCCCTTTTTCCTTCCTTTCCTTTCTGTTTCAGCATAATGAAGAAGGACCAGCAAAAATATTGAGTCTAGTGAGGTAATGGGCTGAGGCTTACTTGAGTGGGAAAAGACATAAATACCCTTAAGTGATTTCCTTACTTTAATTCACTTCTAAATAATCACTAACCCATAATTTCCTTCCACAATCTTGGTGATGGATCTTTTAAATTGAGGAATGTGTTTGATGTTGGGAAGTTTGGGTTAAAGGTTTTAAAGGGTACGGAAATGACCAAAATGCCCTTGGTTCATTAATATCCATTTAGGTCCATTTTAATCTACCGATACTCATCAATCCCTATGACTTAGCAATTTAGATAGCATCTCCATAACCTAGCACGATTAGAACCCAATCCGTTACTTCATCAATGATGCTTCTTCATTTTGAGACGGAAATGACGATTTTACCCTTCAGCTGAATTGTTCATTTAAATTATGACTAAGCCACAATTAAATGTAGAGTACGATTTCTTTGGACTTTTCCTCGACTATTAATCCCCGAGACACGACCAATTATTCCCACAAATAATTACTCGGTCTTAGGCATCATAGTACGAGTCTTTAAAAATTAGGGATGTTACAGGGGTGAATAAAGTTATGTGCAAAACTTGAATTCTTTTTGGTTTTCAAAACTTTTACAATGCTTGTTTAAAACAGATGCGGAAACTAAGATTTAAAGCATTAACAGTATTCGTTTAAATAAAATGCGGAAACTGAGATTTAAACTGTATGATGCACCTAATATGATGCACCTAAGCAAACAGATCAGGCACAGCGTAATATTATGCTATTATCAGAATTTAGGATAGACAGATATGCAGCACAATGATAATAATAGACAAATATAAACTGTAAAGAAAGTAAAGAGAGAGGGATAGAGATACACCAGGATTTTTACGAGGTTCGGGATAAAAGCCCTACGTCCTCGGCCTTAGGCTTCGCAACCTTTGGACTTGCTGACAACCACTATATGATGAAGAATGTTTTACAAACTAGCAACTTCAAATAGCAAATCTCAATTTACCCAAATTGAGAATCCGAGCTCCCCTCTAAGGATTTCACAACCGCTTCAATCTCCCTGATTGAGCGACCCAAGAATGCTTCCCATGATTTCACAATAACCGCTTCAATCTCCCCGATTGAACGACCAAAGATCACCTCCCAGGATTTCAAACCAACTCAATCTCCCAGATTGAGAGACCCAAGAACACGTCCCAGGATTTCTAAGCCACCACGAATACAGATCAATACAATATAGAAACTATGAACCAATCACTCCAGCAGAATAACAATATAGTAGAGAGAGAGATGATTGGTTTTGAAATGAAGAACTTTGAAAAATAGATTTGACAATGAAAGCTCTTTTTTCTCTTTTCTTGTGATTTGAAATTGTATTTCAGTGGTGTGTTTGATTTGTGAATCCAAGGTCCTTATTTATAGAACATGTAAAAAATTGACCGTTGGAATAAAACAAATCAAACAACAATCGATTATGTGCTCTGAAAGAGTAAATGGCATAATCGATTCTTCTCTTTAAAATGGAAACATATCATAATCGATTATGTGCTTAATACATTGGAGTATGTAATCGATTATTTGCTCTGAATTAACTGAGCATGTAATCGATTCCTTGCTCTGAAATGGCCAAGCATGTAATCGATTCCTTGCTCTGAAATTTGTGTCTCTTTCAAAAAAGGAAACCAAGTAATCGATTCTTTTCTTTTAAAACCAACTTGGAAATCGATTGTTCTCTTTCATTGGGAGTTAGAAATCGATTTTATACTCCAATGAGACAATATAAAATCGATTCTTTTGCTTTCAAAACATTTTCCCATGTTATGTGCCTTTCTCATGCATGCATGCATTTGAATAAAATATTTTTCTAGGCTTTAACACAGCAATTATATTTTTTAAAACATTTTTTTAAAACATCATCTCTCTTCTACTAAATGTCATAAAACTGAAGGGATAGGATCTTACATTTGAGTCCTATCAAAAGCAGATAAACAATTAGGTCTTCAACTTCATTGTTGCTTCTTCTGCAAGCCATTGCACTTTAGTCCCTGCTCTTTGATTTAATCCATGTTCTTTGATTTTGTCCCTGTACTTTCATTCAACTGCAACCATTAGTAGACAATATGTAATTTGTTATCATACAAAACAAAGAGCGTTTGTCCTTGGTTCAACACTGTTGAAGTGCAGTAACGGGAGGGTTGATTTTCATGTTCAAGACTGTCACCTCGTACATAACAAACTTTAAAGCTTGCACCCAAGTAGCGACGTGTTGGTCCTTTCCCCATACCATCCACGTTCCATATCTGGCCTCTTTTCCAAGAAATCCGGTTAACAACATGGCTCAGGTCATCTCCGTCCTTGTACAAAGATTTAACCTCCCTCAACGATTCTGATACCCAGGAATATTCCTGGGGTACACTTAAAGGCATCGTCAAAGGGACATCAACCGGCCCCATTCTGGTGCTGGAGTAGGCATCGGATTGGCCTTCTCTGTTTCCGGGATTTCCCCCATCATTTTCAGCTTCCCTGTCGTTGTTCCGGCTCTCAGCAAAGCCCTCCACTTCAACCTCTGTCTCAGCCTCGCTATCATCCGAGCTCCAACTCACACTTCCCTATTCTTCCGGATGTCGATTTGCATCAGACTCATGTGATTCGATAACCACTACATGTAACACCCGCAAAATAATTAGTAGAATTATTTTGGTGTTAACCCACTTAAACTAATTTAGTACTTAACTGGTAAATTTATTGAGTGCTAAAATTATTTATTGGTTATCATCGGATCGTTAACCGAATAATACGGGTCAAGGAAGTTTTGGAATCGAAATAAGAGATTTAGATCAATATGGTAATCGGACCACGTTACCGCGTATATATTAATAAATATATAAATGTGTGTGTGCGAATAAAATGAAAGAAAGAAAGAAAGAAGAAAAGGATACGAGAAACAGAAGAGAGAAAAGGAGAGAAAAGAGAAAGAAGAAAGAATGGGTGAGGAGGAAGAAGAGGAAAAAGGAAGGGTTTCGGTTCACCAAAACGACTTCCTTCCAACACGAAAAACGTTCAGCGTTACTTCCTCTTCAATTTGGTACAAACATCATCATCATCAACTCACTCTACACAAATCCACCATTTTCGTTTTCTTGAGGAGAAGTGGAGTCTTGGAGCTTGCTTCTTCTTTTGAGTGATTTGGAAGTGTGGGAAGTTCAAATGGAAGCTTGGGAGCTAACTTGGAGTGGAGGAAACAAGGATTGGGTGAGTTAGGGTTTTGAAAATCAAAAATTGGGTTTATGTGTGAATAGTAGTTTTGGAGGTTAGGGATGATGAATAGTGTCCGTGGAGGATTTCGGGGAATTTGATATTTCGGTCGAAAGAGGTTTCGTGATGAAGTGGGAAGCTTTGGAAGCGGATTGGGTGTCGCCGGAGCGGGGATCGTTCGTGTGGCTACTCGGTGATTTCGGCTCGATCGTGGATCACGCATCAAGGGTGAGTTCTACTCACGTTTAGGATTTTTGTTTTTTGAATTAATTGACTGATCGTTTTATCGCTTTCGCTGGTCTGGAATATTACTTGATATTGTCTATTTCGGTTAGGAATCGATCGGGGCGAGTCCCGAGTTGTGTCGTGTTGAAACGGAGTTTTTGGTGATTTGATTTCGAAAGATTTTGACTTAAAAATCGTTAATGGGAAAATATGTCGTTTTTGATAAAATCCGTTTTGATTGAGTTTTTGATTGGATTGATTGATTGTGTGGTATTGGTTTGGTTTGTTTTTATGGTTGTTTGAACTGTTTTTTAATCGGAACAAGAATCGGAGTTGAGCGGAATAGCGAATTTCGCAAGAAAACGGAAAACCTGCATTTTTCTGCCGAGGGTCGCGTTGCGACCCGTTACCATCGCGTCGCGACCTAGCCCAGTTTTGTCACGCAAAAAGTTTGTCACTTTTCGCGTCGCGACGGAAGCAGTTCGCGTCGCGACGCTTTGCAGATTTTCAGCAACTGTACACTGTTTTTGTTTTCGCGATAACTTTTGATCCGGGAACCCGATTGAGGTGTTCTAAGATGCGTTGGAAAGCTTATTCAGAGGCCTAACTGAATATTCTAGTTTTAAGGCGAAATAAACTGTTTTCGAAGTTGTAAATTGTGTCGAAAAGAGGTAAATTAAAGTGCGAGTGTGAACTTGGTTTTATAAAATTGTGGGTTAAGTGTTCAACTGGTTATTTGAGGTGATGGACCCTGAGTTCATATGATTGTAGATATATATATATATATTATATCGAGTTTGGGTGACGACCCATGTTGACATACTAGGCGGGGCAGTCATGATCCCTTACCCTAGTCTCCGTGCCATTAGGAAAAAATGCTATTGGTAAGGGGGTTCACCGGGAGTTAGCGGTTACGCAGTCGGTGTTATGTTAAATTGTTTGTTGTGCGGTTCACCGGGAGTTAGCAGTAATGCAGTCGGTGTCGTACTGAGTCATAGCAGATTCCCCGGGAGTTAGCGGTAACGCAGTCGGTGGAATGCTATGTGTAAAAATAATGCGGTTCATCGGGAGTTAGCGGTAACGCAGTCGGTGCCGTGTTGAGTTATAAATGTTTTTAAATTGAGCCGAGAGAGTTAGTAGGGGTCTCGGTAGAACTCACTGAGATTGTATCTCACTGTTTAAATGTTGTTGTTTTACAGAGACACAGGGACAGCGGAAATCCAAGAGGCACGAGTAGGTTGAGCTCGGATTGGTTGCTGATAGCCCAGCTTTATGTTTAAGCTTATTTCCCTTTTGTTGTCTGTATACTAAAACATTATGTATTTAGTGCGTATCTTTCTTCCGCTTTCTTGTATGATACTGAATACTATAGACGCTGATGGTATATGGTCTGAGAACCGTATTGTCTTGTTTGTAAAGAAGACTGTTGGTTTATATTCAGCGAAAATTTATAGTGATATTCAGTGTCTAAGCAGGAAATATATCTCTGATGTTCTAGGGATGGTACACTTGGGTATTTTTACTCGATAAAAATACCGGGGTGTTACAGTTGGTATCAGAGCAGTTCGACCTAGTCGGACTTAGTTTAGGGTTGAGTCGATTCCTTGTTAGTCCTTTTTGTAATTACACTTGTGATGCTAAGAGACATTGAGCCTGATCAACTTAATACTTAGTGCATCATAAGCGGAATTATGACTGGATGATCAAGACGCAGTCCTCGACCAAAACCGGAATCTTCAACCGGTGCATCCTCAGGAAAGGTGACATGACGGTGGAAGAATACACCGCTAAGTTTGAGAAGTTGTCTCAGTTTTACCAAGTGGTGAAGTAAGCTTCGGATGACGAACGGAGAATGCAGAAGTATAAGACGGGCATAAGTGCTTTTATGATTTATGGTCTCAGTTCTTATACTGCTACC
The DNA here is from genome assembly GCA_039519185.1 of Astragalus membranaceus. Lineage (NCBI taxonomy): Eukaryota > Viridiplantae > Streptophyta > Magnoliopsida > Fabales > Fabaceae > Astragalus > Astragalus membranaceus. Next base: position 19,793,975 of record CM076853.1, read on the forward strand.
AATTATGTTGCCTTGGTGCAATCATCTAATGTCACCGAGGATGATCTCATAGGAAATATGGGAAAGGAAAGAAGGTAGTTGAAATATCAATTCCGACTGCAAAGTCCTAAGATAATTTCATCAAAGGAAAAGCAGATGCAATTCTTTGATTCTTCAAAGGTCAGAAGATGTTCTAACTGTGGAAAGCCTCACAGCGGTGATTGCAAGTGAAGACCTAATTGGTGCTATTATATAAATGTAGAGGGTCACTATGGTAAAGAGTGCCCCGTAAGGAAGAGTTTCAAGGAGTTACAAGCGGCTCTAAGGCAAGGACGAGTCAACATTCTGGATGTTTAGGCAGTTACAACTGCAGACAATCTACTGAGGGGTATGGGATCAGTTTTCAGTAACTCGATCAGTATGTTATATGGTTCGGGTGCAACCTATTGCTGTATATCCCGATCGCGTGTGAATCGGTTGGGATTAGCCTTATCATCGCTATCCGAGCCGATAACTATTTTATTGCTGCTAAGGGTCGTGTCCAGACCTAATCTTTGTATAGAATTGTCTACTTGTCATAGGAGGCAGAAATTTCGTTGTAGAATTTATTGTTTGCCTATGAGAAGTGTGGACACCATTTTGGGTATGAATTGGATGACTGCAAATCATGTTGCAATCGACTGTGTCAATCGCTGCCAGCTTCGCTTCAGAAACAGTTGAATTGTCAAGGACAAATTCTGAAGCGGTTACCTAATTCACCTTAGACGGTCAATCTTCATTTCAAGGTGCGGAAGCACATGTTAGTATGTTATCTGCATCCACTGAAACTAGTTTAGATTTGGCGAATATTCAAGTTGTGAATGACTTTTTGGATGTTCTCTGGATGTTTTTCTGGATGAAGTTTCTTCCGTACATCCAGAGCGAGAGGTAGAGTTTTCTATAGAATTGATTCCGGTACAGGATCAGTATCTACTGTTTCTTATTGAAGGTTTCTTCCGAGTTAAAGGAAATGGAGTCTCAACTGGAAGAGTCGATGTTAAAGAAATTTATTCGACTGAGTGCTTTTCTAGGGAGTGCTCTGGTGTGGTTAGTCAAAAGGAAAAATGGTAGCATGAGATTGTGCAATGATTATCGACAACTCAACAAGTGACGATCAAGAATAAATATCCCTTACAAAGGATAGACGAATTGCTTGAACAATTTGAGGCGCTGCAGTGTTTCTAAAGTTGACCTGAGGTCAGGATATCATCAAATAAAAGTTAGAGCCTTAGAAATTCCGAAGACAGCTTTCTGTACTAGGTATGGACATTACGAGTTCGTAGTGATGCCCTTCGGTTTGACTAATGCTCCAGCGGTATTCGGGGATACGTGAACCGAGTTTTCCACACGTACCTAGATCAATTTGTAGTCGTTTCATTGATGGTATCTTGATGTACTCGAAGACCATTGAGGAGCATGTCCAACATCTCCGCATTGTTTTGAAAGTACCCCGAGAAAGTAAGTTGTACTTGAAACCTTCGGAGTGTGATTTTTGGGTGCCAGAGTAAAGTCTTTGGGACAGGTGATTTCCCAAGTCGGGAGATTCTGTAGATCCCAGTAAGAAGGAAGCGGTGTTGAATGGGAGTGACCAACGTCAGTCGCAGAGATCAGAAGTTTTTGGATCTAGCCGGTTACTATAAGAGATTTGTTAAAGGGTTCTCACGGTTAGTTGTCCACTTACTTGGTTAACTCGTAAGGGTCAACCTTTTACGCGGGATGCTGATTGTGAAGAGTGTTTTCAAGAGTTGAAGATTTTGACTTCTACTCCAATCCTGATTCTTCCGGATCCGTCATTGGAATTTCAAATTTCCAATGACGCTTCAGGAAAGGGTTTGGGATGTGTTCTCATGCAGAATCAACAGGTGGTAGCTTGTGCATCCAGGCAATTGAAGACTCGTGAAGGGAATTATCCAACTCATGAATTGGAGTAAACAGCTATTGTGTATGCGCTGAAGACTTGAAGACATTACTTGTATGGGTCTCGTTTCGAAGTCTTTAGTGGTCACAAGAGTTTAAGGAATCTGTTTGATCAAAAGACCTGAATAGCAGGCAGAGAAGTGTGTTGAGTTTCTGGAGGTACCGATTAGTGTTGAGTCATATGAGGATCTCTAGTTCCCTAAGGGATTCTATACGCTTAGCACAGGAAGTCGATGTGAAGCCACAATCACAAAAGGTATTTCCAGATTTCACCATGGATAGTGATAGAGTCAGTTGTTTCAACGGTAGAATCTATGCGCCCGATGATGAGAATAACAAAAGGCAAGTGTAGAGGAAGCACACCGAAGTTTATATTCTGTCCCAGGGTGTACAGAATATAAAGCAGAGGTATTAGTTTGTTAACCTCTCCTTTGTGAAGGTTAACAATGAGATAGTATTATGAGATTCCGTTTGACAAGTCGAACGTGAATACGAATATGTAAATGAGGTAACTGCTGACTGTTTTCACGTTGCGAATAACCATCAAAGGATTAATTGATGGATCTGCTTGCAAGTGACTGAAATTTCCGAAGTGAAGCTTGGCGTGCGGCGTGATAGTTTTGAAAAATCATTTTGTGAAAACCTGCATGCTAAAGTTAATTTTGGGAACGAATCGAGAGGTTAATAGGATCTGATTGAGGAAAATCATAGAATGATTACTTAGGTTGAGGGGAAGCTCTCAACGCTATTGACTAATTCGGAAAGGAGCTCTGAGTTCTGTTTGATAGTTGTTTGGAGAACAACTGAGGTGATTTTCATTACTTCCGAAATTAGTTGATGTTCCCACGGTTTACTTCTACGTTTAAGATAAACGTTTCTGGTAAATCCTCATTCTATCTTTTTGAAGAGTTCTATCTCGAAATCCCAATGGTGAGTCAAGAAGTTTCACGAGTGACTTTTTCGTCACATTGTCGGTGTGTACGAAAACTGTTATGAATTTTAGAGGTTTGTTGAGAACGTGTTTATTCCCTTCGAAGAAATTGTGTTTGTTTTTACCTTTGCCGAGGAGTACCAGTTTGTGGATCTCGTTTTCAACCTGTATGTCTATCAAGTGTCTTGTATTAAACCCTTTGATTTAGATTAATCAAAGTTGGGGAGTAAACGAGGATAATTGGAATGAAGTTCGGAAGTGTTTTCAAACGCGGTGTCGAGCCTATGTAGGCGAATGATGAGTTTCTCGTGTTGATTTGTAACCAGAGAGTTCGTATCAAGGTAATAGTGGATCATACTTAGAGATTGATGTGCCAACTTGGGAAGACTTTCTGCACTCATTTCGTTAATTCAGGAATGTTTTCCAGCAAAATTTGGACCTTTCTGAGAATGTCTGTTCTCGGTTAGTCAATCGTAAGACTTGACGAAATTTTGAGGACAAAATTCTTTCAAGTTGGGGAGAATGTAACACCCGCAAAATAATTAGTAGAATTATTTTGGTGTTAACCCACTTAAACTAAATTAGTACTTAACTGGTAAATTTATTGAGTGCTAAAATTATTTATTGGTTATCATCGGATCGTTAACCGAATAATACGGGTCAAGGAAGTTTTGGAATCGAAATAAGAGATTTAGATCAATATGGTAATCGGACCACATTACCGCGTATATATTAATAAATATATAAATGTGTGTGTGTGAATAAAATGAAAGAAAGAAAGAAAGAAGAAAAGGATACGAGAACAGAAGAGAGAAAAGGAGAGAAAAGAGAAAGAAGAAAGAATGGGTGAGGAGGAAGAAGAGGAAAAAGGAAGGGTTTCGGTTCACCAAAATGACTTCCTTCCAACACGAAAAACGTTCAGCGTTACTTCCTCTTCAATTTGGTACAAACATCATCATCATCAACTCACTCTACACAAATCCACCATTTTCGTTTTCTTGAGGAGAAGTGGAGTCTTGGAGCTTGCTTCTTCTTTTGAGTGAATTGGAAGTGTGGGAAGTTCAAATGGAAGCTTGGGAGCTAACTTGGAGTGGAGGAAACAAGGATTGGGTGAGTTAGGGTTTTGAAAATCAAAAATTGGGTTTATGTGTGAATAGTAGTTTTGGAGGTTAGGGATGATGAATAGTGTCCGTGGAGGATTTCGGGGAATTTGATATTTCGGTCGAAAGAGGTTTCGTGATCAAGTGGGAAGCTTTGGAAGCGGATTGGGTGTCACCGGAGCGGGGATCGTTCGTGTGGCTACTCGGTGATTTCGGCTCGATCGTGGATCACGCGTCAAGGGTGAGTTCTACTCACGTTTAGGATTTTTGTTTTTCGAAATAATTGACTGATCGTTTTATCGCTTTCGCTGGTCTGGAATATTACTTGATATTGTCTGTTTCGGTTAGGAATCGATCGGGGCGAGTCCCGAGTTGTGTCGTGTTGAAACGGAGTTTTTGGTGATTTGATTTCGAAAGATTTTGACTTAAAAACCGTTAATGGGAAAATATGTCGTTTTTGATAAAATCCGTTTTGATTGAGTTTTTGATTGGATTGATTGATTGTGTGGTATTGGTTGGGTTTGTTTTTATGGTTGTTTGAACTGTTTTTTAATCGGAACAAGAATCGGAGTTGAGCGGAATAGCGAATTTCGCAAGAAAACGGAAAACCTGCACTTTTCTGCAGAGGGTCGCGTCGCGACCCGTTACCATCGCGTCGCGACCTAGCCCAGTTTTGTCACGCAAAAAGTTTCTGTCACTTTTCGCGTCGCGACGGAAGCAGTTCGCGTCGCGACGCTTTGCAGATTTTCAGCAACTGTACACTGTTTTTGTTTTCGCGATAACTTTTGATCCGGGAACCCGATTGAGGTGTTCTAAGATGCGTTGGAAAGCTTATTCAGAGGCCTAACTGAATATTCTAGTTTTAAGGCGAAATAAACTGTGTTCGAAGTTGTAAATTGTGTCGAAAAGAGGTAAATTAAAGTGCGAGTGTGAACTTGGTTTTATAAAATTGTGGGTTAAGTGTTCAACTGGTTATTTGAGGTGATGGACCCTGAGTTCATATGATTGTAGATATATATATATATATATATTATATCGAGTTTGGGTGACGACCCATGTTGACATACTAGGCGGGGCAGTCATGATCCCTTACCCTAGGCTCCGTGCCATTAGGAAAAAATGCTATTGGTAAGGGGGTTCACCGGGAGTTAGCGGTTACGCAGTCGGTGTTATGTTAAATTGTTTGTTGTGCGGTTCACCGGGAGTTAGCAGTAATGCAGTCGGTGTCGTACTGAGTCATAGCAGATTCCCCGGGAGTTAGCGGTAACACAGTCGGTGGAATGCTATGTGTAAAAATAATGCGGTTCATCGGGAGTTAGCGGTAACGCAGTCGGTGCCGTGTTGAGTTAAAAATGTTTTTAAATTGAGCCGAGAGAGTTAGTAGGGGTCTCGGTAGAACTCACTGAGATTGTATCTCACTGTTTAAATGTTGTTGTTTTACAGAGACACAGGGACAGCGGAAATCCAAGAGGCCCGAGTAGGTTGAGCTCGGATTGGTTGCTGATAGCCCAGCTTTATGTTTAAGCTTATTTCCCTTTTGTTGTCTGTATACTAAAACATTATGTATTTAGTGCGTATCTTTCTTCCGCTTTCTTGTATGATACTGAATACTATAGACGCTGATGGTATATGGTCTGAGAACCGTATTGTCTTGTTTGTAAAGAAGACTGTTGGTTTATATTCAGCGAAAATTTATAGTGATATTCAGTGTCTAAGCAGGAAATATATCTCTGATGTTCTAGGGATGGTACACTTGGGTATTTTTACTCGATAAAAATACCGGGGTGTTACACTACATCCTCTGGGCGACCCTCGTTTGCCTCCTCAAGCAGCTCATTGCTGGGAACCGCAGGAGAGCGATCTCCCAATTGAAAGCTTTGGGGGCAGAATTTAGCCCCTCTTGGACTTCGGGACCGGGAGATCCGGCGTTGCCGGCGCGTACTTCATCCGGATTTGTAGGTTCGGAAGCCATCAGTTCGACTACTCTTGGACGTTTTGTGTTGACGACCTGTTTACCGCGATTTTCGGTAAACACCGCTAGTTACACGTGTGTGTTGCTTGCGAGACCAACTAGAAACATTTCAGAACATTTGTGGTAAAGTTTTTTACTAATGTTTGCGGTTTGTTATGAAAAAGGGTGATGATAGTCGTTTTTTAATGAAAGAAAACGATAATGAAATGAACAAGTGTTTAAGAAAAGAAATGCAGAAATATAATGAATGGCAGTAAAGTGCAGGAAGTGTAAATGAAGAAAAGAAGATTAAAAGCAGTAGATTGCAGGAATTCGTAAGGAAGAACAAGTAAACTGCAGAATTCTTTTAAAGGAATGGTAAATACATTGTTGAATTTAAAGGATTGGTACACAGATCACATACATTGTTCGTACTTGACTCGTTTTCTCTCACGCGGAAGTATATATGAGTGTTTTTCTGAACTTTGTATAAAATGAATTGCGACCCTTAACTCTACGAGAGAACTCCTATTTATAATAAAAGAGTAAAACAATAACCGCCCAGCGGTTTTCTAAATAAAATAACTGCTATTTCGACTAGACAACTGCTCCATCTTTCGACCATATTGCTATTGCTCCCTTCGACAGCGCTCTTTGACTTGGCTTGCTACCCGGCTAACATTCTTCTTTCTGTCGAAATATTGGCCTCAGCTTTCCAATTTTCGCTAAGTTATGTGCTACGCTGATTCTCCCTGTACACAGCTTCTCGTTGTCGAAATATTAGTCCTTCTTCCTGAATCCACCGAGTCAAACTTTGTTGACATGTAACTGCCTACGCTTTCGACAGCATCACTGCTCTGGTCTTCGACTAAACTCCTTGACGTCTTTCTCGTCGAAACTTTACCTTTAAACTCTCATTTTCATTAAGTCTTGGGCATAGTCGAAATTACTCTTCACAACGCCTTCTCAATGTCAAATATCAACATCTCTTCTTTACCATCATTACCAACTATCTCGGATCGGACCTGGTATCCAAGATCGAATACAAGGCGGGAGATGTCAAATCCCATGGGAAGTATACGATGGAATGATTGTCACCGCGGACAATCCGTCAAATTCATTACCAAACCGCTCAATTACATTTAAACTTCTCAAAACTGTTGAATTCATCCCCAACATGCCGCTACCATTCCTTCTCCCATGGCCTCAAACTCGCGGTAAAGACACCTTCTCGAAGGAAGTTATCGTATTTTCGTAGTAGAAGAAAAAGTGAAAGAGGATTAAAGCCGTGTCACAAAAATCAAAGGACAGATTCTGAAACGCTACAAGACGGCGTGTAAGTTTAAAATGTTTAGGCTTTATATATATATATACGATTTTTTTACTTCTTTTGTGTATGACCGTCAAAAGAATAAATTACTTGACAATATAAGAATAATGATGATTTTAATATTGTGTATTGATCATGATTTACTTCATCAAAGGAATTTCATCAATATGCTTCCAGAATCCAGTCTATATTTTTGCTTTAGAATCATATCATACATTTTTCAATTCCTTCACGAGATTCAAAATTCTTGTTTATATATGAATTTGGTTTTTGAAGTCATCTATTGATTAACACTGATATGTATACCCACCAAGTAGATGCATTCACCGAGACGAACTTGAAACAGATTGACAGTTTACCATATACGTACGTACATACATATTTAAATTTGTATGACATCCTTTTTCGGCCAACAGTAACTGACCGGGTCCATGCATAACCGCCAACAACTGTGTGACTTTCTTTTATACGGTTTTCAGCCGAGCAAAACTCTTCAAATTGCTATCAAAACTCTTCAAATTGCTATGTGTTACGGTAATAAGTAAAATGCCTCAGCAATATCTACACCCCCTGCATAGTGGTGGACTTGCCTTACATTCAGGAGGTTCAGTAGAACCCGCTGGAAAAAAAAATTGCATTTATCACCCTATATAAATAGCGCAAATCTCCTAAAATTTTAATTTTGACCCCCCTGAAAATTTTAAATTGTACTAGTAGACCAAGTTTTGCACCCAGTTGACACTGTCCTTAAAAAATTTGACACCCCTAACCCCGGGGTCCTGGGTCCGCCACTGCCCCTGCAAGGCCCAATGATCAACCAGCCCACATCCAAGAAAATCTAGCCCAATCAACCAACGGTTCAGATACCTCTGCAAGATCTAACGACCCAAGATCGTCATAACAAACATCACACAAACTTTATAAATACAACATTCAATGCTCATAAATGTAAGCAATTCCTAAGACTAAAACACTGATTCACTCAGACACTGACTTGAGCATCGGAGTATTCTTGCAGGTACAACACCGCCATCTCAAGATCGAACATCGCCATCTCAAGATCGAACATCGCTGATCAAGGACGACACCTACCAACTACTTCGGAAGTACGGTACAGAACATTGGCGACCACAGTGGGAGGATCTGTACTCAATTTCCTCTCCCATTACCTTGATCCACAAATGGCACCCAAACTCCGTTCAAAACCAGCCAGTCTTGTGGCAGACTCGGGGTAGGACTGGTTATACCCGAGCTCAACCACAACAAACCCCTCACAGTTCAAGCTCGGGCACAATTCCCCAATCCGAACCTCGCCTGTTCCCGTACGAACTCATACAATAATAGTTTATCACCTCCCCCCCTCCATCGCTTCCAGCCCTGGCCGATGCTGTTCAACAGTTCGTCCAGCTGCTAGCTCGACAGGAGGCCGTAAACCAAGAAAGAAACTGCTGCTTCACCGACCTTGAGGACGAGGTAGCAAATCTCCGGGCGCGAGACGTTCCGGACCAGGAATCACCCGGACCGGTTTCCCCTGAAAAGACAAACCAGTTTCGAAGGAGACATCGATCTCCACCCAAGAGAAGACACTATCATCGTTCTCCTCCTCGCCGACAACGAGGGAATGGTTCCCGTTCTCCTCCGACTCGACAATATGACGATCTTGATGAATATCATCGTTCTCCTCCTCACTGACAACGAGGGAATGATTCCCATTCACCTCCTGCTCGACAATATGACGATCTTGATGAATATCATCGTTCTCCTCCTCGCCGACAACGAGGGAATGGTTCCCGTTCTCCTCAGGCTCGACAATTCGATGGTCTTAATGAACTGGTTAACTCCCCCCAACCTCGCTCATTTTTAGCCTCTTCATCTCAAAGACGACGTTCCAGAAGTCGAGGGGATAACCCTGAAAAGGCACAACCTCAACACCACGTTTATCCCGATCCCCATCACCAGCGTCAGCCACGACCTCAGGCGCTATTAACCGAGTGAAAGGGCCCATTCACCGCGACTATTGATGGCTACCGAGTTCCGAGGTACCTCAAAAAACCGCCCGGAGGTCTGAAAACGTATGATGGAACGAGCGATCCAGACAGGCACCTCGATCAATTCAACACCACTATGCAATACTGGAACGTCCCCATGGAGATGAAATGTCGAATCTTCCCATTAACTCTTGACAATGTAGCATCGGAATGGTTTCGGACTTTGAAGACGAACTCCATATCCTCTTGGGACCAATTGGCAAAACTCTTTTCGGTTCACTTTTCCCATTCCAAAAGTAAACCCAAGAACAAAGCGGTGTTAATGTCCGTGGTCCAAAAGGAGGACGAGCCTCTCAAAGAATACATAGAGAGATTCAACAATGAGGCTTTTCAAGTTCGAGAACTAGACGACACTTTCCGCATTTTCTTCATGGCGCAGGGCCTACTCCCCGGAAGCCCTTTCAAAAAACATGTCAACACTTGGGAGCCTAATACTTTGCAAAATTTCCTCCAATTATCCCAATGTTTCATCAATGAAGAAGAAAGCGCCAAGATCGGAAATCCGTCAACACAGGCCGGACCATCAAAACCCCACTACGGAAGGGATAACCAAGGAAACGAAAACCGAGGTAACAGGGATCCCCGACCTCGGAACCGTCACCAAGTATACACTGAATTCAACGTCTCCAACGCCCAATTATATGAGGAATGTTGGAATGTCGAGTTCAGAGACGTTAAGACCCCCAAACCTCTACCTCCCCGATCTGGACAACGATCCAGCAAATACTGCAGGTATCATAGAAGTAATGGTCATGACACGAACCACTGCAATGCTTTGAAAGACGACATTGAAGGCTTGATCAAACGGGGAAAATTGTCCGGTTATGTGAAAAAGTCTGGAGTAAATACCAGCGAAGGTAAAAACGAAAGGAACGAGGAGCCCAGCAGAAGGGGTATGCCAAAGGTCTATTCCGACGAAGAAAATCATGATACTAGAACATCGAAAGGTCACTTAGTGATGATGATGATCGCAGGAGGTTTCGAGCATGAGGAGTCTGGAAAAACAATGAAACGAAAGTGGAAAGAATTGTTAAGTGTGGCCTCAACCTCAGCTACGCCATCCACGATAAACCGACCTCCACTTTCTTTTAGTGATGAAGATCTTATTGATGGGAAACCCAACAAACACGTACCCCTCATAATCTCGGTAGTCATTGCCAACAAAGAAGTGATGAGAATTTTGGTGGACCAAGGAAGCTCATCTGACATCATCTTTGTCGATCTCCTTGACAGAATGGGGATCGACAGAGAGGAGCTCACTCCATACAGAGGAACGGCCCTATCCGGATTTAACGGGTCTCGGACAAAACCACTAGGCCATTTGGAATTGATGGTTTCCTATAGAGCTGAGCCAATGGTGAGAACCATCAAAACCAAGTTCCTTATCCTACCTTGTGAATCCATCTACAACGTTATCATAGGAAGACCGACTTTAGGCAGGCCCGGAGCAGTAACGTCCACCACGCACTTAAAAATGAAATTCCACTCTCTCTGCAATAAAGTTATCACTTTAAACTCCGATCTGAAGTCTGCTTCAGATGCTTCTTCTTATCGACCAAGACCGAGCAAAAAGCTTTGGAGCAGGAAGGGGTTCCCCCTCCCGAAAAAGCTACTCCCAAAAGAAGTAAAGCTCGACCTACCGAGGTGAACGCAACAGACTTAGATGCAAGATACGATCCTGAGAGTACGGATGATGAAGATGATGACGGGCTGGCTAAAGAGCTCAAACGAAAAATGAAAAGACCCCAACCTAATGGGGAGTTCATCGACGTACAACTCGGCGAAAATGCCTCCCGAACCATTAAGATCGGAGTCGATTTATCAGAAGAGGTTAAAACTGATTTAACCCAATGTCTCAAAGACCATGCAGATATCTTTGCCCGGTCGGCAGAGGACATGCCCGGAATTCCTTCTGAAGTCGCTTGCCACCAGCTCGCAGTTAATCCAGGAGCCAAGTGGGTCGGCCAAAGAAAGCGAGCGCAGAGTAGCGAGAAAGCTACAGCCGCCGCAAAAGCCGTAGACGATCTCTTAAAAGCAAACTTCATTTCCGAAGTCAAATACACAACCTGGTTATCAAATCCGGTGCTGGTTAAAAAGAACAACAGATAATGGCACATGTGCTTCGACTACACCGATCTTAATAAAGCCTGCCCAAAAGACGCTTTCCCTGTCCCCGGCATAGACCGACTCGTAGACAACGCCTCAGGTTTTCGTTTGTTATCATTCATGGATGCATACTCCGGGTATAACCAGATTTCCATGTTCCCTCCTGACCAAGAAAAAACTGCGTTCATGACCGACCAAGGTAACTTCGCCTACCGCGTCATGCCTTTCGGTTTGAAAAACGTCGGAGCCACGTACCAAAGGATGATGAACAAAGTCTTCCGAAATCAAATCGGCAAAAGTGTTGAAGTCTACCTTGACGACATGATCGCCAAAAGCGAAGCTGATGACAAGCATGTCAACGACCTTAGATAGATCTTCTCCGAAGTCCGACAAAATAATATGAGACTAAATCCAGAAAAATGCACCTTTGGAGTCCGAACTGGGAAATTTTTAGGCTTCTACTTAACAGAAAGGGGAATCGAAGCAAATCCCGACAAATGTCGATCCGTAACAGAAATGCGAACTCCGACAACCAAAAAGGAAGTCCAAAAACTCAACGGCATGATCTCCGCCTTATATCGTTTCATATCAAACACGGCATTCAAATCGCTTCCCCTGTTCAAACTACTTAAAAAAGAGGAAGAGGATTTCAAATGGACCACCGAGCAAGATGAGACCTTAAACCTGCTCAAAAAGGTCCTCACCAAACCTCTGACCTTAACTAGACCAAGCAAAGGCGAAAACTTATACTTATATCTAGCTATCTCGGAGGAAGCCTTAGGGGCCGTTCTTGTGCGGGAGTTAAAAACCGGGCAGAGCCCAGTTTACTTTGCAAGTAAAGCTCTACACGGAGCGGAAAGTCGCTATCAGAAAATCGAAAAAATCGCTTTGGCTCTCATCACCGCAGCTCGACATTTTCGACCTTACTTCGTCGCTCACCAAGTGATCGTACCGACTAATTACCCCAACAGACAAATCCTGCATAGGCCCAATCTCGCGGGTAGAATGATCAAGTGGGCAGTAGAATTATCAGAGTTCGGAATTAGGTACGAAGGCTGAACGGCTATGAAAGCGCAAGTTCTGGCGGACTTCGTGGCCGAAATGACGCTAGCGAACATCGAAAACGATACTTGGATCATGCACGTCGATGGATCTTCCAACCCAAAAGGAAGCAGCGCTGGGATCATGTTAGAAAGTCCGAACGGCATCATCATCGAAGTTTCTTTAACCTTCGACTTTTTAACCTCGAACAACCAAGCAGAATACGAGGCTTGCATCGCTGGCCTACGCTTTGCAGTCGACCTCCAAGTCCCTCGGTTAAAACTGTTCACCGATTCTCTGTTAGTAGTCTCCCAAATCAACAACCAATACAAAACGAAAGAGCCGATCTTACAAAAATACCTGCTTCGAGTACGGGCATTATTAGCTCAAGTTGAAACATCAGAAGTGAAACACGTGCCGAGGGAGGAGAACCAAAGGGCTGATATCCTCACCAAACTCGCAAGCACGAAAGCTCCTGGAAATCACAGAACATTTATCCAGGAAATCCACCACAAACCCAGTGTATCTCCCGACCCTGTGTTTGCCTCGACCATTTGCATAATAGAAAAAACTCACAGTTGGATCGACCCGATCTTAGGATACATTATTGCAGGAGTGGAACCCCCGGACGAAAACGACGCTAAGCTCGTCAGGAGGAAGGCTTCTTCCTATTCAGTCATTGATGGAACGTTGTACAAAAGAAGCCTCTCCTCACCGTTGTTGAAATGCATCGAGGGAGAAGAAGCAGCTTATGTCCAGGCAGAAATACATGAGGGAATTTGCGGTCAACACCTCGAAGCTCGCTCTTTGGCTCGAAAAACTCTCCGTGCCGGATATTACTGGCCAACCATGGCAGCCGATGCCAGTGCTTATGTAAAGAAATGCAAAAAATGTCAGATTCACGCCAACGTCCACATTGCTCCTCCAACAGATCTAACAAGCTTGTCCTCCACATGGCCATTTGCATGGTGGGGGATAGACCTCCTGGGGCCATTCTCGACAGCTCCAGGCCAGATCAAATACTAAATCATCGCAGTCGATTACTTCAGCAAATGGATAGATGCAGAACCCTTTGCTACCATAACTGCAAGAAACTGCATCAAATTTTTTAAGAAAAACATCATGAGCAGGTTCAGCATCCCTGAGGTAGTGATAACGGACAATGGAACCCAATTTGCCGACAAGGGTTTCAGAAAGCTGATGTCCGACCTAAAAATCAAACACCACTTCACGTCAGCTGAACACCCTCAAACCAACGGACAAGTAGAAGCCGCGAACAAAATAATACTAAATGGCCTAAGGCGACGTCTAGACGACGCAAAAGGGAACTGGGTGAAGAGCTACCTTATGTCCTCTGGGGATATAGGACCACCCAACAAACCTCCACAGGAGAGACACCGTTTCGACTCTCTTACGGCAGCGAGGCGGTCATTCCTGTCGAGATTGGCGAACTCAGCTGGAGAACGGCAAACCCCAAAACCCAGAATGAGAATAGCCAAGCCTTAAGAGATGAGCTCGATCTGATCGATGAAATACGAGGTCGAGCCTCGCTCCGAGAAGCAATCATCAAACAAGGAGTAACGACCAGGTACAATGCCAAAGTCGTTCCCAGAGATTTTGAGCTAGGAGATCTGGTCCTTCGAAGGGCAGATATTGGTCTTAAAAATGCTTCCCAAGGAAAGCTCGCACCAAATTGGGAAGGACCTTACCGTGTCATTTCTAAAACCGGTAAGGGCGCCTTTAACTGGAGACCCTCCAAGGAAAAAAGATTCAAAGAACTTGGAATACAACGAAACTGAATAGTTATTACATTTAAAAACGGAAATTACATCAATCTCTCCAAAAGGGACACCACTCAGGACTGCTCCTATCATTGTAAATCGAGTTCCTCATTTAAATGATAAATCAATAAAACTATCCGACGTTCCACACTTTCTTGTTTTTGTCAAAACAATAACGCAAGGATCAAATTTACAGCTGTTGTGCGAAAAGGTGATGTGCAAGTATACACAATCGCAACAAGTAATATAATGATAAGTAAAGTTCGTTCCCACAGGGATTGGAATTAATCTAAGAAGTTTAAGTGATTAGAATCTTAGTGAAAAGAATTAAGTAACAAGTAAAGGTAAAGAGTTGTAAACATCATAAGTTGTGATAAAACAGTATTAAGTTTGAAGTAATTAAAGGTGAGTTGGATAGCTCAATAGTTATGTAAATTCCCAAGAGTAATGTTCAGATAATATTAGATGCTGTAGCGTTAAGCGCTGTAGCGCTTCAGAATCCATAGACGCTGTAGCGCCTTGGTGGCGTGCCTTTCAGTCACTTTCGTCAGGGCTATGTTACAAGACTCCTATGTCTAGGCTCTAAATAAGTTTTACCCCTGTATATTAAGTTCTTACAACATTTGCCTTATGAACTATTACTCCCCTATGTCTAGAGTTAAGTAGTGCTTCCTTTAAATGTCTTTAAAGGGTTTTCATTCATATCATTCCTTGAGTTCTCTTTGTGAACCATGTCTGTACCCACAAAGTTACCTTGTTTTAGTTGATCATTCCCAAACCAAGATTGAAAGTATTATGACACAAGGAATAAAACACAAACATCATAATATTATACAAAAGTTACTCAAGGTTCATTACATACCAAGAACAATCCAACTACAACAAAGTTAGCTCATCACAAGTTCCATCAACATAATACAACTAGAGAGTATGTATTACCGTATGAAGACAAGAGAAGAGTGGTTGCAAAAGATACACTCCAATGATCCCAAGTAGCATACAAGAGATGAAGTTGAGGCGTGAGCAAAACCTTGGATGATGACTAGAAAAACTATGCTAAGAAAATAAAAGCTTGAAGGTAGTGTATCAATGGAGAGTAGCTACCATGTATTCTGTAGTTCTCTCTTCAAGTTACAACTACTTGTCTACGTATGTTACCTCCTAGAGAAGCAATCTTAATTAATCTAATTATTAACTAAGTCTTAATAGAATAATAATATTACATGATGATCATAAGACTTAGATATTATCCTTAAAGTACTTTACAAAAAGTGCTAATGATGGAATACAACAACTATCACATGGGTTCCATTTAGGAGGCGCCAAGTGTAATTTAGCATCCACTTGAAAGTCAAAATATCCAGCTGAGAGGAAGAGATAAGGGTGGTGACTCATCATGTCCTCAAGTGGCCACATAAATATCTCAATGGTCAGCCGTCATATAACGCTGTAGCGTTTCCTTGATAGCATACCGCTGCAGCGCTAAAGCAAAGCATCAAACATATTCACAAAGGCATTGACTATGCCCAAGGTTCAGGGAATTAACTTATAACCTATATTTATTCTAATATTCATATATTCACATATTTAAGCACTAGAATTACTTGAGAAATGAGCTTTGACTTAAGTATTAGGAGCATAAATAACCTATATAAAATAAGGTTAACACACCCCCAAACTTAAACCATTGCTTGTCCCCAAGTAATGACACTTGAACAAAATAAAATGCTCATATAACTAGCTGCAGCTTTTAAATTAAACAGGATTTATACATAAGCTAATTCTTATTATTTTCACACACCATAGTGGTCCACAATTCAAATAGAATCATTACTGCTCAGTTGTGAGTGTGTGCTATCAAAGCTTAACTTAGTTCCTAGTTAATTTCAGAATTCCTCTAAGGTTTGGGTGTTGCGCCCGAAAAATCCGGTTTGGGACTTTTCGTTTGACAACGTGGAAAAAGTTTGGAGCCGCCACCAATATTTTAATTTTAAGACCAAAACATTGAAAAAAAGTCTTTTAAACAAGGCGGATGGTCTTTTGAAAGCTAGAGATGTAGGTTCGGGGGTCGGTTAGGTACGGGGAAGGGATTAGCACCCCGCACCTCCTTTCTACCGAAAGGGAGCCATTAACTTGATGTGTGGTTTGGACAAAAATTTGAGTTTGAAAGCGGTCTATTCTACTTCTTTTCTTTTCTTTCCTTTTCTTTTTATTTCACTTGAGAAATTGTTTTATTGAAAACGGGGGGAAGAAGAATATTTTTGGTATCTTTGAAAAGCGGAACAAAACAAAGATTTTTTAAAAGGGTGTGCTTGACGGGACAGGACCCCGCTCCTACGTATCTCCCGGTGCGATGGAGAATTCAAAGCTACGTAGTTCTCGGGTTTTCTTTTGAAAACGGCAAAAGAGGTTTTTCGCAATTGGGCGAGCGTTTGTGAAGACCGAACAACAGCGGTTAGAATGGCCTCACTACTAACTCTTTTGAAAATGAAATCATCATTAATGACCTAATCGGCAACGGCGCGATTGGTGTTTAATGACAATCGGTTTATTTTTGAGAAATGAAAAAGTTTTCGAAAATGGGATAGAGCTTTTACGAAGACCGAACAACAACGGTTAGAATGGTCTCGCTACTAACTCTTTCGAAAATGAAATCATCATTAATGACCTAATCGGCAATGGCGCGATTGGTGTTTAATGACGATTGATTTATTTTTGTTTTGAAAGTAAAAGTTTCTTTTTGTTTTGAAATGATTTTAGGAAATGGGTTTTAGAAAAGGAGTAGAACATTTCAAGTCAATTCTAAATCCATAACCAAATGCAAATGAATGAATAATACTCAAGCAAACATGAACATATCATTCCTTAACCAAGATTAAACATGCCCATACAATCAAAGGATTCAATTATTAAAGATGCAAACAAAGTTCTCAAAGTAATTGTGTGTGTGTGAGAATGATTGTATTTACCCTAATGGCTCTATGCTACAACATGCATGTAGACTTACGTCTCCATTAGGAGGTCATACAAGTGGAGAGGAGGGCACACAATCAAGTCAAGACATTTACACGGCATCAAGAACAAGTGAATACAATTGATTGTAAACATAGAGTATTCTAAGTTAAATGATTGAATATGTAAGCAAGGATGCATGATTAGGTAAGCATGTAAGTGCATGAATGTACAAGGAATGGATGCATAGCACTTTATTTATGAATGGATGGCATACAAGGATGCATAAGAGGATGCAAGAGATATAAGCATATGAGGATGCATGAGAGTGTCACATAAACTAAGTATGAATGAAGATGCATGAATGTGAAAATGTTTTGGGTATTTTTGCAAGTTGATAAGTTGTAAAACTTTAAGTAAAAAGTTAGTGAAAAGTAAAGTAAAAATGCATGAAGTAAATGGTAATTATTTAATGAGATGGTAAAGTAAACATGCATGAGGTAAATGGTAATTATTTAATGAGATGGTAAAGTAAAAATGCATGAGGTAAATGGGAAGTATTTAATGAGATGGTAAAGTAAAAATGCATGAGGTAAATGGGAAGTGGTAAAATCTTTTTAGGTTTTAGTAAAAAGTTAATGAAGTGGTAAAAACCAAAGTAGTAAAATATTTTTATGTTTTGGTAAAAAGTTAATGAATGGTAAAGTAAAATGGTAAAAAGTAAACAAACACAATTGCATAACTTGCACTTGCCCAAACACAATCAAAATGACAATTTTCAAGCAATCAAAGAGGGTAAAAATAGGCCTTATGGCCGAATGCATAGCAAGGAAAACTCAAGCACGAATTTCATCATGTTCTTGCAACCAAATCACATCAATGAGCATATGAACATAAACCCTAGGATCTACCCATACATTTGATGCTCAAACAATTGTCATTCCATCATTTATTTCAACTCAAAATCAAAGGAAATGCAAGAACAATAAAAACCCTAATTTCTACCTATGAACCTAAAGGCATAGTTGGCTAGATCCACTTTTTTATTTAACTTAAACACCATAAATGAACAAAGAAATGCATGAACCACTAAAAACACTACATGGCCGAAACCTTTTTTGAAAGAAAGTGATGTTTTATTTCATGAACTTTAGTGAAAAATGTGTAGAAATGCAAAGAAAATTATTCAAACCCAAGAATCTTCCCTTCAAGGCCAAGGACCCATCTCAAACACCCAAGGCTCCCAATGTCCTTGTCCAATAATATTTGAAATGAGTCCTCAAAGCTTCTTTCAAGAAGGAAAGAGGAGTAGAAGAGAGATTACATAATGAAAATTAAAGAAAATGCAAGGGTTTGTGAGCTTACCTCTAGATCTTGCTTGAAATAAAGAAGAAGATCAAAATAGAAACCAAGAACACTTGAACCTCCTCTTGAATCCCACGAAAATCACTTGATCTTGAAGGATTTGATGATGAACTTTGAAGATAATGCAAGATTAGAAGTGGATCTAGTGTAGGAATCAAGAATAATGAAGTTTGGATGGTTGAAAATTGAAGAATTGGTGGTGGAAATGGTGGGAGGTGGTCTTGGGTTTGAGAGGGGAGGAGGAGAGGAATTGTGGTCTGATTGTGTGCTAGGGTAAAATGAGGATGATCTCCCCTATGGTCTCTTATTTTGGGTTTTATATGAGGTGCAAAATTAAGGGTATATAGGACATTGTGCTTTTGCCAACCATTGAGATTTGAGATAGAATTTGAATCAAGGGCCAAGATTGCAATGCACATGGATTAGGGACAAAGAGAAAACACAAATGAGTGAGGAATGGCTGGTGTCATATGAAATTGAAGAGTTTTTTGTACACAAAAATTGTTGAGGGCAATTAGGTCAATTTGTACATAGTTGTAGCCTAGGATTTGATCTAGAATTTTAATCAATGGCTAGGAATACAACTCACATGGATTAAGGGCATGAAGAAACACAAAATGAGGGAAAAAGGAGGGCTGAAATTCGCAGCCATGAGGAGGGAAGGAGAGGGAAAAAATGCAAGTTGTCACAAAATAGTACATTTTGTCTTATTAAGGACACTACCTTATTTTGATTCTTTTTGATTTTTCTTTTTATGATCATTCTTTTATTCCATGAAGATTCTTTTTTTTTTATTTTGGGCTCATCCTAGGATTCAATCATTGGGCCCAAAATTCCATGACAACACCATTCCCAAAATTGATTTTGGGCCTCACTCTAGCGGAAATGACCATTTTGCCCTTTTCTTCGAAACTTGACTTTTTATGCAAAATTTAATCAATGATGCGCAAAAATTTATAACCCAACTCATTTTGACCCAAATGAATTCCTCCAAAGATGCCCAGTGATTTTTACTGAGAAATTATCTTTTAGGGTAAAATGACAAAAATGCCCTTTTTGACCCAAAAACCCTAATTTTGCCCGATAATGCATTTCCACTTCGAAAATGAATCTATAACCCTAGAAATGACCTCTAGAATCTTAGAATGCATGCTCAATGACCTTCATGAGGAATTATCATTTTTATTGTGAAATGACCAAAATACCCTTTTGGACTCAAAAAAACCTGATTTACCCAAAAAGTGCATTTCAACTCTAAAAATGATTTTAGAAACTTTGGAATGACTTTTAGGACTCAAAATGCAATGCATGATGCTTCTCACTCCTCAACTTATTTATTTTTGTGGAAAATTAAGGTTTTGATCTAAGCTGGACAAAATTGGGGTATGACAGCTGCCCCTCTTTATTTCGATTTTACCAAGAAATATGAATTGCGCGAGACATATTTCGAAGGTAAAATAGAAATAAAGAATTCAGAAATTATACCAATTTTGTCCATTTGGAGAAATCCGAATTTTCTTTCTTCTTTTTTGGAAAGATAGACACTTTCGTGTTGATGCGAAAACAGTAAATGAATACTGACGTGCAGACAGAAATGTAAAATGGGCACTTGGCGTGCAAACAGAAAAGTAAAATGGGCACTTGGCGTGCAGACAGAAAAGTAAAATGGGCACTTGGCGTGCAGAAAGCGGTAAATTGGGAATTCGGAGGCTGCCTAAAACCTTCTAACGGACTCTTGTCGAGTCCGAGCTCTGGGGTGGCCTTTTCGAGCGGCCGATCAACATCAGGTCCGGAACTGATTTGATCAATGGATTTACGCTATGCCTTAGGCCGACACAACTAATCCGAAGGACTTAACGAAGTCTGATGGATCCATCGCGCGCTCGTACACGATGTTGTGATCTGTGGAAGGAGTTCACTAACTCTGTGTTGATGGAGTTTACTAACTCTGTTGATGGAGTTTACTAACTCTGTGTTGTGGTGATTTTCTAAAAATGAGATTTTTGGGACTCTCTGGTCCGAAGTAACTTTTCTCTTGGATGGTGCATGAAATGCGTGCACTTGGATGTTTGGGGTGCACATGAATGCAATGATTGACTTTGGTGGGATGCCTTTTCTGTTTGATTTTTCTCTTCTTTTCCTTTTGTTATTCTTTCGCTCTTCTGAGATGCGAGTTTGAAGGCGTAATGTACTGTTTGATGCCATGGAGTGATGATTGGTATGGATGATATGAGAATGATGAATGATATGAAGATGTTGTGTTCTTTTATGTTCCATCTTCTGTGATTTTCTTCTCTCGTTCCTTATTTGCTCCTTTTTTTTTCTATGGGATGCAGATATCTATGTAAATGGAGTGTGAATGTATGTTATGCAAAGTGTATGTGATGTGACGATTTCAATGGAATGATGGATGCTATGAGATGCTATTTTTGATTTTCTTCCTTTTTATTTTGGTTAAGGATCAACACTTCAAGTGCCTACAAGGTAACATCCTAGTCCCCAAGGATTAAGGTGAGCACCAAAGCCCTACAAGATAACCACCTAATCCCTGAGGATTAAGGCGAGCACTAAAGCCCTACAAGCGGCCAACTTTAGGCGACCCCCTCATGTGCTGAGATAGCTGGTTAAAAAATTTTTCCTATTTGTCTTTTTGTTATGTGAGGATGCAAATGCAGTATTTTGATGCATGATATGACAAAATTTTTTGGGGTATTCAAATACTTTTTTGTGAATACTTTCATAATGATGAGATGCGAGACTTTGGATGCAAAAGTGGGATGATTATTGACCATTTTTGTTGAAAAATTGAATTTGATTCAAACTCCGGTGTTCTCAAGATTTTTATTTACAAACAAGCTCACTTGTTTTCTCTCCCTTCCAATGACGACTGAATCTTAGATATCGCATGACTAACGTGTGTTCTCTCTCTTTGAAGCATTGCTTAGTAAGCATACATAGGAGCGCAAATGTGAATGAGTGAGTCTGTTAACTTGGGATTGGTTTAGGATATGTATGACAATTGAAGGGATGACAAACATGATTATTACCGACGCTCATGAGGGACCAAGGGATGCAAGACTGCCCCGGTTCGGGCTTTTGATGAGTGAATAAGCTTGCCTTTGCCTGGTGGTGATAATGACTAGGGGTGTAGGAGATGATGAATTGGGAACACTTCGGCTCTTGGGATGAAAGGTGGAATGAAAAGGGTTTTGTTTCAACCCACAGAGTTTGGTGTTGCCCCAGTCAGGACGAAACAAAGTTGCCCCAATTAGAATGACGAGGCCTTATTTAGGATAGTGAGTTGAGAGATTGCCCCGGTGAGGTTCTTATGGGAATGAATGAGGTGAAGGAATGGGAATGCACTTGCCCCATTTTGGAATGAAATTTCAAACGGTTTCTTTGAGTGAGGTTGTGAAAAGGTGATAGAGTTATGGTGACGGTTATATACGGAGGGTGGTATGTGAACGGGATAGACGACGAACAAAATCTCCCCATGGTTGAGTGGAGTGAGAGGTGAAGGAAATGTCCCCTAGTACACATCTTTGATTCTTTTTAAGAAAAACTCAAATGCAATGAAAGTTTTGACTTTTAGTATGATAGAAGCCTCACTTGGTGATCACTAAACCTTGCTTTAATGCAACTTGAATGCGTTTGAAGTGCAAGTCTTCCTTTTTCCGTCAGCTTTCTTTTTTTTCGACTGTTTATTTTTGTTCCCTCATCTCTTTTTCCTAAGGGCTTGTTTTTCCTTGATCAGCTTTCTCTTTTCTGATCGTTTGTTTTTTCTTTTGAGCAAACATATTGTAGACAGATAAACTTAGTGGTCCTAAGATTTAAAATTTGAGAAAACAACAGCATTCGGTCATTGATCGGAAGGGACTTTTCGGGATTGTGGTGTTTTGTGGAGGAGGGATGATGGGGCTTAATGAAGAGCTTGGGGGCTAATGGTAGGATGATTTTCATTCGGCGTTGGCTGACGATCGATGATTTATGGTGGTTAATTGGCTTGATGAGGTGTTTGGAAATTTTATTCTTGGCTAAGGGTTCGTGGAGGGCGGGTTACCGAGGTCAAAGGGAAGTGTTTGCGGTTTATGGAAGGAGGGGTGTATGGGAATGATGAAGTGTTTGAAGGTTATTGAGACAAGGATCTCTTGTGTTTTGTGGTAACATGTACCAGCTCACCACTTACATTTCTTTTGTATTTTCTTTTGTTTTGGGATTTTCATTTTTGAATCCCTTTTTTTGATTTTCTCTCTCTTTTTTTGTGTTTTATGATTCTTTTCCTTCTTTGACTCGGGTGAGCTGATAGAAAGTGATGCACTTTTTTTGGATATTTGAGGTGATCCTTGTCTAGGGTGATTTTTGGATTTTGGTTTTTCTTGGGTTAAGGTGGGTAGGAAAGGGAACTTCTGGATGGCCAAACTTCATTTCAAATTCCGATTACTTATTTTTTCATAAAACTTGACAACAATTTATCTAGCTATATGTGTTTGCTCTTTTCTTTGCATTTTTTTTATGCCCTAATTTTTGCCTGGACCGCTCTTTGCGAGTTTTCAATCCACCGGGCGCTCCTTTTTGCCTAGGCTGCCCTTTGCGGGTTTTCAACCTAGCGAGCTTGTTCTTCTCATTTGTCTCTTCTTTTCTCTTTTTTTTTGGAAAGACTTGCACTAAAGGAATATAATGCCGATAAAGAAAGTTTGTGATCACAGAATTGCCCCAGCATGGAGGACTTAGAGTGTTAGTGAGAATGAACCAAAAAGTCAAGTATGCACTGATGGGAGAGAATATGCGCCTTATGGATGGACGGGGCGGGGTTAGACTGGGATGATGATGATGACAAGGAAGGAAACTGACTGACTCAAACAAGAGAAACTGCACGTGTCATGCACGTTCACTATAGGAATGCTTCACAGAAAGTCAACATTAGTTAGAACGATGAATTGATGAGCTGCTTCAGTTTTCTTTTTTTTTGTCATGGAATGGATGGGATGCAGTGCTTTTGAAAGACATGCAAATGAGCTATTGATTTGCAAAACTGAGTGCCTTGGAACACCTTGAGTTCGCAACAAAGTAAGGATAAACTTTTTCAAAAAAAGGATGATTGTTTTGCAAGGACGTCTCGCTTCTCATCACAACTTTTATTTATGCAATGAATGAATGAACAAATTATGATATGCAAGCATCATGCAAATGCGTGGAGAACGACTACTCGAAAAGTGTGGCTTATTCTAAATTATTTTGTTGCAAGACAAAATATGGAATACCAATGCGAATGATGCAAGAATGATGCCCCCCATTTTTTCCAAATGATTTTTGATTTTTTTTATTTTTTTAGAGGCGAGACAGGATGCGAAATGCCAATGCCCCTTTTTTGAATGATGAGAGATGCAAGACTGGTGATATGAGGCAACTGATTGTCGTTACCCTGAGTAACTTGCCTGAAACATTGAGTGGATCCTGACTCAATACTTCACACAATGTACTGAAACGTTTTGACAATTAGTTGACTCAATTTAATTTCCTACTCGAAATTAAAATACGTGCGACTGGGTCAAAGTGCTCTGACATCGTAAAGTAGCATCTCAAATTTGTAGTCGACAAACAAATTTGAGACATTACCCTTCGTCGTTCAAAGGTGCACTTCTATCCATTAAGCCATCACATGAGAAATTTTTCTTTGTTTCGAAAGGATGCATGCAGGGAGAAATGATGTATTCGGACAAAGTGATGAGGTTAATGAAATGATGCATGAGCGCCACATTGACGCGATGTCCGCATTATTTGATGATAGTTTTTGCATAATCAAGGATGAATGAAATGCGATATGGATGATAGATGCTTCTGGTTTTCATTTTTCTTATGCAATGAAATGAAATGCGTGATGCTTGCAATTACTTTCCCAATGCATGGGAGATATTGAATGAAGATGCATGCGAGATGAGACGTTAATGCTTATTTTTGATTTGCGACACAGGAAAGTATTAATGCGATGATGTGATATGGACGGACGACGGAATGAGTGGGTGAATGAATGAACGAATGTGCATTTTGAATGAGGATAACGTAAATTGCATCACTTGATGATTTTTTTATGATTATGAGCGAATGAAATACCATAGGGATGATAATTGTTTTTTTTTTTCAGAATTTTGTTTTATGTAATGCATGACGCCATGATGCAAAGTGCGGATGATGATTGCTTTTCGTTTTATTTTTGAACTATGAAGTGGAGTGCCTGATACTAACAATTATTTTTAGTGCGTGGAAAGATATGATTCTTATGAAAATGCATGCGAAATGAGATGTTTATTTGATTATTTTTTGTAGTGCAAAGAAAAAATGCATGTAGTATGTTTTCTAAGAAAGCTTGTGGAAAATAATAATTTTTGATTTTTCTTGATTTTTGGTTTTTTTTTGATAAAAGACGGTATGCACTAATACTTGTTTGAATGCAAGTGCAATGCAATATGTATGATTTCATGTTTGTCTTGGTACCGGGAATCACGGTGTACTATGTCTTGCCATAGGTTTAACGGTGGATTTTGATTATTTTTTCCTTTGAAACACAACAAGGTTAGAATCAATAAGCGAAACAAAGCACATTCCATGCATTCAAACTTAAACAAACTCACACCTAGGAGTATACGCTGTTTCACTTTTGATTCCACATCGTGCCTATGACAAGATTCTTTGTCACATTGGGATTCTCGGTAAACAAATTTTGATGAAATGCAAGGATACATGCATGAACTGTAAAAGTTTCTGTTGGATGCAATGCGAGGATGCATGCAAAATGATGATATTTTATGCATATGCAGATTAGGGCAAAACCCTTATTGGCATTAGTTCAAGTTTTTTTTGTTGTTTTTTTTTAAAAAATGCGAGCCGTACGTGGTTTCATATGGACCAAGTAAGAGAAAGGCTACAACGGCAGCTCGTTCTCTCTTTTTTTTTTTTGAAAAGAGTGGGTCATATGTCACTTCGTACGGACCAGCAAAAGAAAGGCTACAACGGCAGCTCTTTCTCTACTTTTTATTTGAAAAACCTCCTACTCTTTTTCGAAAACATGTCTATATTACCATGCAACACACAATTTGGTATGCCCCTTGTGTCCTACGAAGGTGGGGACCTAAGTTCTAGGACAACTCAAATGTTCCTCCCATGCGGGTTCTAGTCACTTCCTCACCAGGTTACCAGAGCTAATTCTCTTTCACAATAGCACCCACAACGATGGAACGCCATCTGGTGTGAGGCATCATGGAAGAGCATACTCTGGCTGAAACTTTCGTGAGAGTCGGAAGGACAACAGTCCAATTGCCAGTCACTACTCATTTCCACTCTCCTAGGTTTTGTCAGACCTTGGGTTTTAGGCCCCTCTCAAAGCATAGTAAGCATAAGGTGTGAGTGTGTGCAGCAAGGGCATACCGCCTAAAACTACCCACATATACCTCACCTGCAAAGGAAAACCCAGAACAGTCCAAATAATAGCAGGTAATAACATGTCGTCTACCCTAGGGTTCAATATCACAATACCAATAATCCAACCTAGGTTTCAGCAACAGTCATATGCACTGCTTACCTCAAGAAAGGGAGCGGAGAAGAAGGGATCATAATAGAATGGGAGGAAATGCATGTTTTTACCTTAAGATAGGGAGCAGAGAATAGGGGACATGGGAATTGAGGAATGCATGAACACGGCATTGTGAACAAATAGAAAAGGAGTAGAACAAAGCTTTCAACTCAATTAATTTTAAACCACACATCAAGTTAACTAGGCTTGACCCTCGTCTTTTTTTTTTAAAAAAAAAATGTCCCCAGTGGAGTCGCCAGCTGTTGCGCCCGAAAAATCCGGTTTGGGACTTTTCGTTTGACAACGTGGAAAAAGTTTGGAGCCGCCACCAATATTTTAATTTTAAGACCAAAACATTGAAAAAAAGTCTTTTAAACAAGGCGGATGGTCTTTTGAAAGCTAGAGATGTAGGTTCGGGGGTCGGTTAGGTACGGGGAAGGGATTAGCACCCCGCACCTCCTTTCTACCGAAAGGGAGCCATTAACTTGATGTGTGGTTTGGACAAAAATTTGAGTTTGAAAGCGGTCTATTCTACTTCTTTTCTTTTCTTTCCTTTTCTTTTTATTTCACTTGAGAAATTGTTTTATTGAAAACGGGGGGAAGAAGAATATTTTTGGTATCTTTGAAAAGCGGAACAAAACAAAGATTTTTTAAAAGGGTGTGCTTGACGGGACAGGACCCCGCTCCTACGTATCTCCCGGTGCGATGGAGAATTCAAAGCTACGTAGTTCTCGGGTTTTCTTTTGAAAACGGCAAAAGAGGTTTTTCGCAATTGGGCGAGCGTTTGTGAAGACCGAACAACAGCGGTTAGAATTTATTTTTGTTTTGAAAGTAAAAGTTTCTTTTTGTTTTGAAATGATTTTAGGAAATGGGTTTTAGAAAAGGAGTAGAACATTTCAAGTCAATTCTAAATCCATAACCAAATGCAAATGAATGAATAATACTCAAGCAAACATGAACATATCATTCCTTAACCAAGATTAAACATGCCCATACAATCAAAGGATTCAATTATTAAAGATGCAAACAAAGTTCTCAAAGTAATTGTGTGTGTGTGAGAATGATTGTATTTACCCTAATGGCTCTATGCTACAACATGCATGTAGACTTACGTCTCCATTAGGAGGTCATACAAGTGGAGAGGAGGGCACACAATCAAGTCAAGACATTTACACGGCATCAAGAACAAGTGAATACAATTGATTGTAAACATAGAGTATTCTAAGTTAAATGATTGAATATGTAAGCAAGGATGCATGATTAGGTAAGCATGTAAGTGCATGAATGTACAAGGAATGGATGCATAGCACTTTATTTATGAATGGATGGCATACAAGGATGCATAAGAGGATGCAAGAGATATAAGCATATGAGGATGCATGAGAGTGTCACATAAACTAAGTATGAATGAAGATGCATGAATGTGAAAATGTTTTGGGTATTTTTGCAAGTTGATAAGTTGTAAAACTTTAAGTAAAAAGTTAGTGAAAAGTAAAGTAAAAATGCATGAAGTAAATGGTAATTATTTAATGAGATGGTAAAGTAAACATGCATGAGGTAAATGGTAATTATTTAATGAGATGGTAAAGTAAAAATGCATGAGGTAAATGGGAAGTATTTAATGAGATGGTAAAGTAAAAATGCATGAGGTAAATGGGAAGTGGTAAAATCTTTTTAGGTTTTAGTAAAAAGTTAATGAAGTGGTAAAAACCAAAGTAGTAAAATATTTTTATGTTTTGGTAAAAAGTTAATGAATGGTAAAGTAAAATGGTAAAAAGTAAACAAACACAATTGCATAACTTGCACTTGCCCAAACACAATCAAAATGACAATTTTCAAGCAATCAAAGAGGGTAAAAATAGGCCTTATGGTCGAATGCATAGCAAGGAAAACTCAAGCACGAATTTCATCATGTTCTTGCAACCAAATCACATCAATGAGCATATGAACATAAACCCTAGGATCTACCCATACATTTGATGCTCAAACAATTGTCATTCCATCATTTATTTCAACTCAAAATCAAAGGAAATGCAAGAACAATAAAAACCCTAATTTCTACCTATGAACCTAAAGGCATAGTTGGCTAGATCCACTTTTTTATTTAACTTAAACACCATAAATGAACAAAGAAATGCATGAACCACTAAAAACACTACATGGCCGAAACCTTTTTTGAAAGAAAGTGATGTTTTATTTCATGAACTTTAGTGAAAAATGTGTAGAAATGCAAAGAAAATTATTCAAACCCAAGAATCTTCCCTTCAAGGCCAAGGACCCATCTCAAACACCCAAGGCTCCCAATGTCCTTGTCCAATAATATTTGAAATGAGTCCTCAAAGCTTCTTTCAAGAAGGAAAGAGGAGTAGAAGAGAGATTACATAATGAAAATTAAAGAAAATGCAAGGGTTTGTGAGCTTACCTCTAGATCTTGCTTGAAATAAAGAAGAAGATCAAAATAGAAACCAAGAACACTTGAACCTCCTCTTGAATCCCACGAAAATCACTTGATCTTGAAGGATTTGATGATGAACTTTGAAGATAATGCAAGATTAGAAGTGGATCTAGTGTAGGAATCAAGAATAATGAAGTTTGGATGGTTGAAAATTGAAGAATTGGTGGTGGAAATGGTGGGAGGTGGTCTTGGGTTTGAGAGGGGAGGAGGAGAGGAATTGTGGTCTGATTGTGTGCTAGGGTAAAATGAGGATGATCTCCCCTATGGTCTCTTATTTTGGGTTTTATATGAGGTGCAAAATTAAGGGTATATAGGACATTGTGCTTTTGCCAACCATTGAGATTTGAGATAGAATTTGAATCAAGGGCCAAGATTGCAATGCACATGGATTAGGGACAAAGAGAAAACACAAATGAGTGAGGAATGGCTGGTGTCATATGAAATTGAAGAGTTTTTTGTACACAAAAATTGTTGAGGGCAATTAGGTCAATTTGTACATAGTTGTAGCCTAGGATTTGATCTAGAATTTTAATCAATGGCTAGGAATACAACTCACATGGATTAAGGGCATGAAGAAACACAAAATGAGGGAAAAAGGAGGGCTGAAATTCGCAGCCATGAGGAGGGAAGGAGAGGGAAAAAATGCAAGTTGTCACAAAATAGTACATTTTGTCTTATTAAGGACACTACCTTATTTTGATTCTTTTTGATTTTTCTTTTTATGATCATTCTTTTATTCCATGAAGATTCTTTTTTTTTTATTTTGGGCTCATCCTAGGATTCAATCATTGGGCCCAAAATTCCATGACAACACCATTCCCAAAATTGATTTTGGGCCTCACTCTAGCGGAAATGACCATTTTGCCCTTTTCTTCGAAACTTGACTTTTTATGCAAAATTTAATCAATGATGCGCAAAAATTTATAACCCAACTCATTTTGACCCAAATGAATTCCTCCAAAGATGCCCAGTGATTTTTACTGAGAAATTATCTTTTAGGGTAAAATGACAAAAATGCCCTTTTTGACCCAAAAACCCTAATTTTGCCCGATAATGCATTTCCACTTCGAAAATGAATCTATAACCCTAGAAATGACCTCTAGAATCTTAGAATGCATGCTCAATGACCTTCATGAGGAATTATCATTTTTATTGTGAAATGACCAAAATACCCTTTTGGACTCAAAAAAACCTGATTTACCCAAAAAGTGCATTTCAACTCTAAAAATGATTTTAGAAACTTTGGAATGACTTTTAGGACTCAAAATGCAATGCATGATGCTTCTCACTCCTCAACTTATTTATTTTTGTGGAAAATTAAGGTTTTGATCTAAGCTGGACAAAATTGGGGTATGACATTGGGAAGAATGGATTTCTTTTGGGTTAGGCAAAGAATTTTTTCAAAAAGAAGAGTAGGATAACAATTTAACACAAGATCTGAGGGGCTTCAAAGCACAGCAAATGGCTTTAGTTAGGTATTTTTCAGAATATTGGTCAGTGCATAAACTTTTTGTCTGGTGATCAAACGCTATAGCGCTTCAAAGTCCTTAGACGCTGTAGCGCTAGATTTTAATAATCAAAACTAGATGCTATCTTCATTACTGAGCTCCTTATTTGCATTTTTCTTTTCATGCTTTTTGGAACAGCTCAGCAATTTATTTAAGATATTTTGCAACTTTTTACAAGACCACATTCATTTTTATTTCCTTTTGCAAAGACCAATTTTTCATGTTTTGTTCCTAGCCTTAACATAACCGATGCTCCCCCAAACTTAGCTTCAAAACAACTCTCAATTTTTAATGAAAACTTGACTAACCCTTGGTTATCAAAAACTTAACTTTATCCTTAGATTACTCCTAGCTAACTAGGTTCTTCACTAAGCTTGGATTTTGTGTAAAAGCAGCAATAAAATCATTTCATTGTTTACACAATGCTACCTTACTCAAAAATTCTTATTTATATTTGGCTATATGAATCAGCTTTTGCTTACTAAGAAATTTAAAACATGCAGCTAATCATACTTCTTATTCAAGCATACAAAATATTCAAAACATGCAACACATGCAAAACATGGCATAATTATACTTAATTATACTAAATATTTAAAAACATAATTGTACTTAATTTAAAACATTATTAACCATAAGGTCCTCCCCCAGAAATTAAATTTAGCAGTGTCCTCACTGCTTGCTTGACAAGAAAAGGGAGAGTCCTTAGAATAGCAACAAAACAAAGTTCAAAGTACATAACTGGCATAAGAAGCCAACAAATCTTGCCTTATTAGGCCTTCTTGAGCCTCTTACTGGCTCTTGAAGGTGCTGGGGCTCCTTTTGTTGCATTCTTCTTCTTTGGCTGAGGTGGAGCAGTCTTTTCAGGCGCTACAGCGGTTGGTGGCGCTGGAGCGCTTGCTTCCTGTACTGCTGCCGCTGCAGCGTCTGATTCCTGCACTTCTTCTTCCTCTTCTGTTTGCTCTTGCTCATGTTCTTTCAGCACTGGCTCTGTTTCATCCTGCATATTCACTAGCTCCTCAGCAGCCTCCTTCTCAGATTCCTCCTCTGTCAGAATTACCTCAGGCATTGGGTCACTAGGTACTGCAGACATAGTTGCTGCAGCACCTACTGGCTGAACACCTTCTTCTGGGTGCTCAGCCAGTTTGACACCTGGGTTTCTTCTTGCCTTGGTGTATGACTGATAAACTTTCTTGGGCTGTTCAGTTGGGTTTTCTTTTGTGGCTGGGTATTTTGGTTCAGGCTTCTTAGGTGTTACTTGCTTGGCAGGTGTTTTCTTGGGTGTTGGTTTGGTTGGTTCAGGGATGGAGGTGGGGGTTGATGGTGGATTAGATGATTTGGCAGGGGGGGTTTTTGGTTTCTTTGGGCTTGGGGTTGGGTCACACTGTATTTCTTCTGCTTGCTCATCTTCTTCACTTTCAGACTCTTCTTCAGTATCACTTTCTTCTTCTGATGATTCTTCATCATCCTGTTTTTCCATCTCTTTCATAACTGCAATTGTTTCTTCTTCATCTTCCTCACTTATGTTTTCAATATCATCAGAATCCAGACTTTCCTCCTCTACCACAGCTTTTTGCACTTTCTTTGCTGGACTAGGCTTTGTTTTCTTTGCTGGGCTAGTTACAGCTTTTTTCTTTTCTGTTTTAACTCCCTTTTTCTCTGGTTTTTCAACTGTTTCTTTCTCTAGTAGCCAGTCAGGGAATTGAGGAGGGGGAATGGATGTTTTTCCTTTGGATATCTGGGAATACAATGCTTTTTCCCAGTCAAATTTTTCCTTTACAAATTTGCAGAGGACCTGCAGCTTCAGCTCTAAGCGCTGTAGCGCTGCAGAGTCAGAAGACGCTGCAGCGGCAGGTCTCTGCTTAACTTTGAAAATTCAAGGAAATGCCCCAAAAGGGGATCTTCTTTCTTCTTTCATTTCAACCTCTACATCAGCTTCCAAACACAACTCAGTAATTAAACAAGGAAAATATAAATTACCTCCTTTTTTAACTCTGCACTTCTCTATCTCCCTTGCTATCAATCTTCCCACGTCTATCTTTTCTCCAGCCATTATTGCATCAATGACGATGAGTCTTTCTTTTTCCACAAATGTTGTGTGAGATGTAGGCAGCAGGGAGTGTTTGATGAAACTACACCACAGATTGGCTTCTTCACACAGATAGGCTTTTTTAATTTTGTATTCAGCCCCAAATTTATCCCATGTTGATCCTTCCACACAAATCCTTCTTCTAACAGCTTCCATTTCTTCGTCTCCCCAATTCAGCACTTTCGTTTCCAACGCCTTTCCATGATAGCCCAGATGGAACATATCATTGATTGTTCTGGAGTTGAAGTTTACAGTTTCACCTCTTACCAGTGAATGTGTTTGAGGCTTTCCCTCCTTAGGCTCTTCAATGCCAGAGTAGAATTCCCGTACCAAAGACGTCATGTAGTCCTTTCGATGCTTAATGAAGCTCTCCCATCCCAACGCTGTGACAGCGGCTGAGAACGCTTCAGGAGCACTGTCTGTCTTGAATCCCCTCTCAGCTATGAAGTCCATCTTCCAAAACCTCTGAGGATCTGGATTTGCCTTGGCCATGGTGGTTTTGCTAGGATTTGAGTGTTCTGGCTTCCTAGTGGCTCCCTTGCCAGATCGTTTTAGGGCAGCTTGTTTTTTAGTCATGGCTGGTTAAGAGCTTGCGTATTTGTTTCTGGGTGTTTTTGGAAATGTTGGTGTGTGTTGGGACGAAGGAAGAAGAAGGAATGAAGGTTATGAGTGGTGAGTGGTAACGGTTGAGAGGAGTTTCAGAGATCAAGGAAAGAGAAAGAAAAAAGAAAATGGTAGCGTGGGGAGTTGTGGATATTTAAGTGACGGTTTGTGAGTGAAGTGGGAGAGAGAAAAAGAAACTGTTGATTTGACAATTGCAGGTGAATAGGCGCACGTACTGGTCAGGCTAGGGATGAGGGTACAGTGCCAGCTCATCCTGAGGAAGATCTTTTTATTTTTTTGTTTGACCACACCCAGCCCTGATTTAAGACAAGCGCTACAGCGCTTTTGTGATAAGCAATCGCTACAGCGTTTATCCTAATTTCCTGCATAGAAAATAAACATAAAAATTTTGTTAGAATCCTTGGGGTGCCTCCCAAGAGCGCTTGCTTTTAAAGTCTGCAGCCAGACTTTTTAAATTAGAGATCTTTAAGCTCAATTGTGGTTTTGTCCCTTACCACATTTTCACCAAAATATTGTTTAACCCTTTGGCCATTCACTTTGAAGGTGGTATTGGTTGTTATATCATAGAGGTCCACAACCTCATGGCTGTATATTTTTATCAATTGAAAAGGGCCTGACCACCTAGATTTTAACTTTCCAGGAAACAATCTTAACCTGGAGTTGTAAAGCAATACCTGTCCTCCTTCAGTGAGATCTTTTCTTATCAGTTTTTGATCATGCCATACTTTGGTTTTTTCTTTATAGATTGCTGCATTCTCATAGGCAAAATGCCTAAGTTCTTCCAATTCATTTAGTTGCAGGAATCTAGCATCTCCTGCTTTCTTGTAGTCAAAATTGAGTTTTTTTAAAGCCCAATGGGCCTTGTGCTGAAGCTCAATTGGTAGGTGACAGGACTTCCCATAAACCAACCTATAGGGAGACATCCCCAAAGGTGTTTTATAAGCTGTTCTGTAGGCCCATAAAGCATCATCTAGATGTATTGACCATTCTTTCCTTGAAGGCCCTACCATCTTTTCCAACATCCTTTTTATTTCCCTATTTGACAATTCAGTTTGACCACTAGTTTGTGGATGATAAGCAGTTGCTATTTTATGTTTGACTCCATATTTAGCCAATAGGGTCTCAATTAATTTATTGCAAAAATGAGATCCATCATCACTTATGATGGCTCTAGGAGTTCCAAAACGAGTGAAAATGTTTTTCAATAAAAATTTGCTCACAGACCTTGCATCATTGTTGGGTAAAGCAACAGCTTCCACCCATTTTGAAACATAGTCTACAGCCACTAAAATGTATAGGTTTCCATGAGAAGGAGGAAAAGGTCCCATGAAATCCATTCCCCAAACATCAAAGAGTTCAACCTCTAGAATGTTTGTTAAAGGCATTTCATGTTTGTTTGAAATGTTCCCTGTTCTTTGGCACCTATCACATTTTTTTACAAAGTCTTGAGCATCTTTGAAAAGTGAAGGCCAAAAGTAGCCAGATTGCAATACCTTTGCAGCAGTTCTAACACCACCAAAATGCCCACCACATGGTGCAGAATGGCAGTGCTGTAGCACTTGAATTTGTTCTTCCTCTGCTAGGCATCTCCTCATTAACTGGTCTTGACACTTCTTGTATAGAAAAGGTTCATCCCAATAATATTGTTTCATTGTGTGGAAGAACCTTCTCCTTTGCTGATAAGTCATCTCAGCAGGTACCACCTTGCTAACCAAAAAATTAACTATGTCAGCGTACCAAGGTGTTGCAGGCTCAGCCGCTACAGCGTCAAGTGTTTTTACACTGGCCGTTACAGCGGTTGAAGATTCAGCATTTATTGTCAATAGGTGCTCATCTGGAAAGTATTCCTTGATCTCCCCACCTGCTATACCTGCAATGTCTCTTTCCAATCTAGAAAGATGATCAGCAACTTGGTTCTCCACTCCCTTTTTATCTCTTATTTCTAAATCAAATTCTTGGAGTAGGAGAACCCATCTAATTAGCCTAGGCTTTGCATCTTTCTTTGTTATCAAATATTTAATGGCTGAATGGTCTGTGAAGACAATTACCTTGGTGCCAACCAAATATGATCTAAATTTATCAAATGCAAAGACTACAGCTAATAGTTCTTTTTCAGTGACTGTGTAATTCAATTGAGCTTCTACAAGTGTTTTGCTAGCATAATATATAGAGTGGAAAATTTTATCATACCTTTGCCCAAGCACAGCTCCAATGGCAAAGTCACTAGCATCACACATAAGCTCAAAAGGCTTACTCCAGTCAGGAGCTATAATAACTGGTGTTGTTATTAAAGCTCTCTTTAATTTTTCAAAGGATAACATGCATGGCTCATCAAATATGAAGGGGTTATCATGCTGTAACAGTTGACACAAAGGTTTGGAGATTTTTGAAAAATCTTTTATAAATCTCCTATAGAATCCAGCATGCCCCAAAAAGCTTCTAATACCTTTGATGTTTGTTGGAGGAGATAGCTTCTCAATGATCTCTATTTTAGCCTTGTCCACTTCCAATCCTTTTTTGGATATCTTATGCCCCAAAACTATACCTTCTTGCACCATAAAATGGCATTTCTCCCAGTTCAGCACAAGGTTAGTTTCTTCACATCTAATCAAGATTTCTTCCAAGTTGGATAGGCATAGATGGAATGTTTCTCCAAACACAGAGAAATCATCCATGAAGACTTCCGTGGATCTTTCAATGTAATCAGAGAAAATTGCCATCATACACCTTTGAAAAGTGGCAGGTGCATTACACAGGCCAAATGACATCCTTCTAAAAGCAAAGGTGCCATATGGACAAGTGAATGTAGTCTTTTGCTGATCTTCAGGCAATATTGCAATCTGGTTATAACCTGAATAACCATCAAGAAAGCAATAAAATTCTTTACCTGCTAGCCTGTCCAGCATCTGGTCAATGAAAGGCAATGGAAAATGGTCCTTTCTTGTTGCCTTATTCAACCTCCTGTAATCCATGCATATTCTCCAGCCTGTTATTTTTCTGGTTGGAAGCAGCTCATTCATCTCATTAGTTATTACTGTTACCCCTCCCTTCTTTGGCACACACTACACAGGACTAACCCAAGCACTGTCAGAAATGGGGTATACAATACCTGCATCCAACCACTTAATGATTTCCTTCTTCACCACTTCTTTCATAATTGGATTCAACCTCCTCTGCCCTTCAATGCAATTTTTAGAGTCTTCTTCTAACACTATTCTGTGCATACAAATGGTTGGGCTGATACCCTTTATGTCTGACATTTGCCAACCAATTGCCTTTTTATGCCGCTGTAGCGTCTGAATCAGATCCTGTTCCTGCTTTTCAGAAAGGTCAGCAGCAATTATAACAGGCAAAGTACTATTGTTACCTAGATAAGCATATTTGAGGTGTGAAGGCAACTCTTTAAGTTCCAGAGTTGGTGGTTGTTCAATGGAGGGGAGATCCTTTCTCATGTCTGAATTCTCCTGCTCCAAAGATTCATATTTCTTAGCCCAAATTTCTTTGACTGTCTGTTCCTCCTCCTCTGCAGCTTCTGCATCAGACCATGTATCTTCACTGCTGTCCAGTAATTGCCTCAGATGATCTGTGCTTTTCTGGAAGTGTTCCTGAACTACTTTATCAATAGCAGAGACAAAAGAGCACTCTTCCATTTTAGGTCCTGGAAATTTCATAGCATTGAGAATGTTGAACTTGACTTCTTGGTCATTGACCCTCATGATCAATTCTCCTCTCTGCACATCTATCAAAGTTCTTCCAGTGGCTAAGAATGGTCTTCCCAGTATGATGGGTACTTCTTTATCTGCATCAAAGTCCAAGATTACAAAATCAACAGGAAATACAAATTTGTCTACCTTTATTAGAACATCTTCTAAGATTCCTTCTGGATATGCAAGAGTTCTATCAGCTAGCTGCAGTGTAAGTGAGGTAGGTCTGGCAGTTCCCACTCCTAGCTGTGTATATATGGACTTGGGCATAAGGTTTATGCTGGCTCCCAAATCACATAGAGCACGACCAGAGTAAAAATTTCCAATTGAGCATGGTATAGTAAAACTGCCAGGATCCTTTGATTTGGGTGGTAGCTTGTTCTGCATCAACATACTGCATTCCCCAGTCATTGCTACTGTTTCAAACTCCCCTAGTCTTCTTCTCTTAGTAAGGACATCCTTCATAAACTTTGCATAATTGGGCATTTGTTGGAGAGCTTCCACCAAAGGGACATTAATGTGCAACTGTTTAAGGACTTCTAGGAACTTATTAAATTGCTTGTCTTCATGAGCCTTTCGAAGTCTTTGAGGATATGGAGGATCTGGGTATGTTGGAATGATTTTGGGTAGTGGTGGTGTTTTCTCAACAACAGGCGCTGCAGCGGTAGGTTCAGGCGCTGTAGCGTTTGTTGTAGGTTCTTTTTGTTTTTCAGAATTTTTGTTTTTTTCATCATCTGAAATAGTTGATGATCCTATCAAATCTCTCCCACTCCTTAAAGTTATAGCTTTTACATGCTCCTTCCCTGTAGTACTTGAAGTTGAAGCTTCTGTAGTGGATGGTAATGATCCACTAATTCTTTGGGAAAGGACATTAGCCATCTGCCCCATCTGTACTTCTAGATTTTTAATGGAAGCTTCATGAGTTTTCAGGGCTGTCTTGCAATCACTCATAAAACCTTTCATCAATCCTTCTAATGAATTATCTATGATAGGGGCATTCTATCTTTGGTAGTTCTGAGCAGGGAATCCTGGTGGATTTGCTGGAGCACTATAATTAGGTGTTGTTGCATTGTTGGCTCCCCATCTGAAATTGGGGTGGTTCTTCCAACCAGGATTATATGTATTTTGTAACACCCCTTTTCTACCCGGTAATTTTGTTTAATAAAAATATCAGAGTTTT
The DNA here is from genome assembly GCA_039519185.1 of Astragalus membranaceus. NCBI lineage: Eukaryota > Viridiplantae > Streptophyta > Magnoliopsida > Fabales > Fabaceae > Astragalus > Astragalus membranaceus. Next base: position 19,831,642 of record CM076853.1, read on the forward strand.
CAAAATTTAATTACACCGCAAGGGATGTCACACTTACTTCGTTAAACGTCATACTTCAAATAACTCGCTTTTCGAAAACAGTCTTATAATAACTTCAAAACGTCATGATCAATTAAAATACAATTTCACATCGGAAATCCGACAATTTAATCATAAAAGGCATTACCACTATGCCAGGCTTACAATACTAAAAATCCAATAACCACAACAGTCATAAATGACTTAAACAACATTCAATTCCCCTCCCTAGTGTTACATATCAGAGCAGACGACCCGACTCAGCTAGTGAAGCTAAAGGCCTTCACTGGGAATCACCTGCACGTTACCAACATGGGGGCAACATTCAAACAGGAAAGGGTGAGCATCATTCAATCCATATAATAGAAAACATGACAGGTACTAAACATAGGCTACACACTAGAACAAATCAGCATCCAAAACACTAAATATCCACATCACAGTCATCATTCACATCACGTACAATAACTCATCTCGTGTCATGTAGGCTTATGAAATGCAACCCACTCGCGGGCATATGCATGAAGGTACCTTTTCACAAAACGTCGCTTAGCCACTCAGGCCTCATCATCACTTAGCCACTCAGGCCTCAAAACGTCACTGATTTTTATGCATATGGGCATGAGACACTATGACATGCACCATTCACAACACACAACCACACAATTACTCAGATCATAGTCAACAATGTGACCCGTCACTTACCGGTTTGCTCGCACGGAGCACAGCACCTGTCAAATTCATAATCATCACACAACGTCACTAGGCCATTTAGACCTTAACATCACTTAGCCCTTCGGGCCCCAAACGTCACTGGTTTTTCATCGACACTCACACATAAACATCAATCAACTCAAACTATAACCACCGAGGGCAAAAACGTCATTTGACTAACCACCAAGGGTATCCTCGTCATTTACACATCATTATCTACAACTTTGGCCACTAGGGGCAAAACAGTCTTTTACACGTCATAACTAATAATAAATAGCCACTAAGGGCAAAACAGTCATTTACACGTCATAATAATTAATAATAGCCACTAAGGGCAAAACAGTCTTTTACACGTCATAATAATTAATAATAGCCACTAAGGGCAAAACAGTCTTTTACACGTCATAATAATTAATAATAGCCACTAAGGGCAAAACAGTCTTTTACACGTCATAATAATTAATAATAGCCACTAAGGGCAAAACAGTCTTTTACACGTCATAACTAATAATAAATAGCCACTAAGGGCAAAACAGACATTAATCACCCATTTTGACACTAAAACGTTAAAAACAGTTAGTTATGCTCAAAGGAGATTTTCAAAGACACCAAAACATCCTTTCAATGTCACCGCAGTGACCACCGGGAACAACCACTTGGGCGCCCAGCAACATTCAGAAATTATGAGTTTTTATTTTTAAAAAAGGGACACATAGATAGACAACTGAAAATGCTTCACAACGCTTTTTGAATGGTTCAAAACGGACACCCGAGTCAAAAGTTATAGCGAAAACAGTTTTCGAAAACATTTGGGAACATCCTGAAACTGGCGTCATGGGCGCCCAGCGCCCAGGCACCTGGCGCCCAGCAAGGCGCAACACGCACACGCAACACACAAGGGCGCTCAGCGCCCAGCGCCTGGCGCCCAGCGCCTGGCGCCCAGCGCCCGGCGCCCAGCGCCTTGGCGCAACACACACGCACACGCAACGCACACGGGCGCTCAGCGCCCAGCGCCCTGGCGCCCAGCGCCTTGGCGCAACACACACACACGCGCATGGGCGCTCAGCGCCCAGCGCTGGCACCCAGCGCCCAGCGCCTAACCACACAGGAATTCTGGCAACACACAGCAACACACACAGGCCACAGGCGCCCAGCACAGGCACTTGGCGCCCAGAAAACAGCAACAACAAACCCAGAATTTTTCCAACAACTCTTCAACACTAAACACCAAAAATCACCATTTTTCCCACAATTTTCCAAAACACTAAAGACTGATTTTTAGCAATTTAACTCATCAAAATCCTATAATTTTCAACACTCAAAATGACTCTTAATTTAAATCAATCAACAAGATTCTTTTGGAGCACTAAAATCATCATCACTTTGGCGCCCTAGGCGCCCTTGCACACCCACACCCAAAATGCGAAGCATCAAGCTCCCCAACATACCAATCCATAATTCCATGAACTCGCAAATACCAACATCATCAAAACACATACATAGTTCGTATTATCCCAAGGTTAAAACACTAAAACAATTCGCATATGGCACACATATATGTATATACGAAGATCATCATCATAGGCAACCCAAAAACATTCAAGAACATTAAAGAACATCAAGAACACATCAATAATTCTTGGCATGCATCAATTCGCATATATATATATATATATATATATATATATGTAAAGATCGACATCAACAACCTATCAAGAACACCTCAATTCGTATATATATATATATATATTTATATATACATGTAAAGATCAACATCCACAACCTATAAGGGAAACACATCAATTCGCACAACAACAACAACATATCAAGATCGTCAAGAACGACATCAACATATCAAGAACGTCAAGAACTACATTAACATATCAAGAACATCAAGAATAGGTATGCATCAAGGATCTAGTCCAACAACCTAGATTAAGACCTATCATAGAATTCTATTTGATGGAAAGAAAGAGCTCCCCTAACCTCGAATTAGATGAATAGGATCTCTAGGGACGATCACGAACGGAACCATGGAAACCGGATCACACCTTCTCCTTTCTCCTTGGAGCTTGCGACTTGCTCTCCTCTTCTCCTCCTCCCTACGGCGCACTTCTTTCTCTCCTCCTCTCCATTCTCCATTTTTCGCAAATGATCCCCAATGAACCCTAACCCCTAGGCTCCACTTCGCATATGACTTGACTCATGGGCTTGGGCTTCTCACTTAAGCCCAAGTCCATCTAATTTGGCACCTCCATCTTCTAATACCCTCTACACATTTTAATATAATTTCTAATAATTAAATTATATCCACTTAATTAATTTAAATTCCTAAATACTTAATTAAATAAATTAATTAAATATTTTAGGGTGTTACATATTTGAATAGGGATTATTGTTTTTATTGAAACCCACAAAGTTCACAGAGACAGGATTACCAGGACATTCTTCATACAAATGCTCTCCTCCACAGTATACACAGCTTACTGACCCTGGAGAGGCTTGCTCAATAACAGCTACTGTAGGTTCATGTACCGCTGCAGCGGTAACCGCTACAGCGTTTGATGTGCTCATAGATTTTATCATGTTAGTAAGAGAGGCAACCTGCGCAGATAGAGCAGAAACTTCACTTACTTCATGCACACCAGCTACCTTCTTTTGCTGAGCTAACCTTTCTGTAGGCCATTGATAGCTATTTGTGGCAATATCATCAATCAGTTCACATGCCTCATTATAGGAGGTTTTCAACAACACACCCCCTGAAGAAGCATCTAACATTTGTCTGGTTGTTGGATCTAGTCCATTGTAGAAGGTTTCCATTTGGATAATCACAGGTATACCATGATGAGGGCACTTTCTCAACAGCTCCTTCCATAAAGAAGTTCTAAGTCTATACAAAACTCGATCAAAAAAGCATACACCCAGAACTTCTGCAAAAAATGCTGGAAACCATTAAGCGCCTGAGGTCGGAAAGACGACGATCTTCTTCTCCGTCACTGGGTCGACCTAGACAATACGTCTCCCATCGACCTCGTGATCAACATCAATAACCGTCGGGTCTAGTGGAAGAGAGGGATGAAGTAAAAGAATCTGCAGAAGGGCACCTTGAAAACCTTCTTTGTACATCTCAAGTTCCGCCTCAACAGCCTCCTTTGCGTCCCTCTTACTTTGTTGGAGGGCAGCCTGAAAATCGGCAATACGAGCTTCTGGGTAGGTACTAGATTCCGCCCTCACCTCCGAGCTTTTCATCAAGCTATCCTCCAGCTCGATGATTCATTCTTCCGAGACCCTTGCCTTTCTCTTTGCCTCGGCCTCAGACTCCTCTAGGACCTTGAGTTGATCTTCGAGCTGCTTCACACAAGCTTCGGCAGTCTCTGCACGATTCAAGGCAGTTTACCTTCAACACTGTAAGGTTCTCTGCGCCTTCCTTCGAAGCCCGAAGCTCGGACTTGGCTTGACCCAACTCGTTTGTCCACGCAGACAATTCCTCCAAAAGTTTAAAACGTTTTGTCTTCTCGGTCTCCAGCAACTCTACAGACGTATCAAGGAACATATCAAAACAAAGAGGAAAATCATAAACAAATCAACAAAACTGGCAAAATCAACAAAAAACCCACCTTCAGCTCGCTTTTCGTACTTCATTTTTTCGATTTTATAAACCTCGACAAGATTCAGGAAGATCTGGGCCGACGCTGCAATGGGATCCTCCCGCCACTGCTCGAAATTTTGTTCTAAAAACTTCTCGTCCAGGGGAAGAGCCTTGTATTTATGCTTGGACCTCTTCCCAGTCTTTGCTTTTTTGGCCGATCTAGACTCATCATCGACCCCAGCTCGCCCCCTTTTTACAGAGGTCCCAACATCGATTATTTTCCCCTTCTCAGCCTCGACGCGTGCCAGATCTCTCTGAGTAACGGTTGTAACCGGTTCGGCAACGATGGCGACCTCTTCAGCCTCAACAGCAGGTCTAGGTTGAGAAGATATTTACAACAGTACCCCTGCTTGCTCAACACCAGCCGATTGCATCGCCAGCTTTTTCAAAAATGCGAGCTTCTTAGGCGCCATCGTGTCTAAAAAACAAGAAAAAAAAGAGTTATGTAACTTACAAAAAATTCAAATACACAAAAATTCACTACAGAAAGACGATCTACCGAAAACCCTTTGAACTCGCGCCCGCTTCCTAGCCTGGGCTAAACGATCCGTAGGGATACCCCGGTATTTATGCTTTGAGAACGGAACCCTTTGGGAAATCAAAATCAAAATCGCCTTCGTGAGACGATCTTCAGCGCTCAACCGATCCTCACCGACGGAGTAGGAATGTGAAGACCGATTAAAATGACCATGACTCCAACCAATAGGGAACTTGGTGGACACCAAGGTCCGACCATCAGCTCCGAACTTCCCTACACAATCAATGGCCTTATCATTAACCGGTTCGACCCAATAAAAGAGCTGCTTCCAACTTCCCCTCAGTGAGTCCGCATAAGCTTTGAAGATCTTCGCTCCTCGCCTCAAGCGAAAACTGACATGCTCGCGACCAGACTTGTCCTCCCCACTATTCCGATTAAGCTCGAACAAATGGAAGAAAAGTGGGGACGACGTCGGTCTCTCTAGGTGAATACACATCAACTCAAAGGCTCGGAGGAAAGCCCATGCGTTTGGATGTAGCTGGGAGGGTGCTACGTCCAGCTCCGCCAGAACTGTCTGTTCAAGAGAAGTAAAAGGAGGCCGGATGTTCATATCATTTATCGTCACGTGGTACATTGTAAATTTAAGATCTCCTGCCCAGGAAGCCACGTGCTCTCCGTCATTCATACCTTCGACCCTCCAAATATTCCTCTGAGAACGCCTAGCAATTTTTCGACCTACCGACTCTAGGTTATGGCCCGAACGATACAACGATTCGATCTCCAAAACCTTGGCGGAAACCCAATCATAAAGGCGAACCTCCCGCACCGGCACGTCATGAGCCCTAGGACCGGTACTGGAATAACCATCGACTGAAACATCAGAAGCACGACTCGTGCTTGGCTGGTCCATGCCTTCGGCATCGTCCTGATCAGAATCATCTTCAAGCACTGAGCCCGTCCCAAAGTCAGCATCAGAGCTCTCCGATTCAATAGTATCCGAGCTCCCTTGTCTTTCCCCCGATCGAACCTCCTCATCAGAATCCGAAGAGAGAGCCACCACATCGATCTTTCGGACTTCCTCCATAGCTCCCACAACATCTGGAACGGACTCATTAACATCGTTTACCGGAGAAAAACTTTCAACATCGATATTTTCCTCCGCTTGCTCGCTGGTAGGAGCAGAGGGCGGATGATCTTGCTCGTCTGGAATACCAACCATTGACTAAGTTTCTCGACTTTCAGGGACGTCACCACCGGAGGCCATGATCTTTAAAAACTCGTTTCGATATTCGGTTATGTCCCTACGGGTTTGTTTGGTCCTCGCCAGATCTAAAAAGCTGCAGAAATTGGGGACGAAGTGTCAGGACAAAAAAAATCGCAAATGGGTCCGCGAACAAGTCGGAACCCGACCTGACTATCCCCACTCTGAGCGAACAAATAAAAAACTAGGAGGGGTCCAAAACGCAAATACAAAAGGAAAACATTAAAAACTAACCTCGAAATAAAGCAGATGAGTAGATCAGATCTAGAAGAACTCTTCTTGTCGATCTGAAGATAAGCTACTATCACCTTGACCGCCTTGCTCGAAGAAAAGCTCGACACCTCAAGACCGGAAGTCAAAGCAGAAGGAGTTAATCAATACCGGTAGTCAGAGCAGAAGAAGTTGTGCAGCAACAAAACAAGAGCAAGTGACCCCCTATTTATAGTGGGCCGAATATCATGGATTGGGCCTGGAAGTCGAATCAACGCGTCCAATCAAAACCCAAAGGTCAGGCACTAAAAACAAAACATCACCATTAGTAGTCGCCATCGTAATGCACACCGTGTCAGAAACATTTAATGCCTGCCACTGAATCCAAGGCACTGATCCCACTGCTCAAAAGAAAGCTCGGTACATCTCGAGATAGATTAAGTAAATCAAGCTCGACAAAAACCCATGACCAACATAAGTCGTCCCTTTTTGAGACCCTCAAAAAAGAAAGCTCGGTGCGTCCTATGATCGACAAAGGTAACATCAGCTTATCAAGCCAAGTTCGCCCCTCAGGCGACCAGGCTTGGGGGGCCACTGTTATGGTAATAAGTAAAAGGCATTAACAATATTTACACCCCCTGCAAGTCCCAATGATCAACCAGCCCACATCCAAGAAAATCTAGCCCAATCAACCAACGGTTCAGATACCTCTGCAAGATCTAACGACCCAAGATCATCATAACAAACATCACACAAACTCTATAAATACCACATTTAATGCTCATAAATGTAAGCAATTCCTAAGACTAAAACACTGATTCACTCAGACACTGACTTGAGCGTCGAAGTATTCTTGCAGGTACAACACCGCCATCTCAAGATCGAACACCGCTGATCAAGGATGACACCTACCAACTACTTCGAAAGTACGGTACAGAACACTATGAAAAATTGATCATTGATTGAAATGATATATATAATTTCCCCCATGTTTATGAAAATCTATGATGCCACATTCTCTTGCTCCCGCATGCATTAAACATATCTTTTTGAACATTTTGGCAGGTTTAAATATCATTTTATTTTTAAGTTACTAATAGTGATATCTCATTACGTTAAAGTCATCAAATATTTCACAAAATCTTATTTGCTTATCAAATCTGTGAAATCTCTTTGAAAACAAACCATATAACAGGGTTAAATCTCCATGAGATAAGTTTCGGTTTTGGAATTAATATAGTTTTAGTATGATGCAATTGAGTATTCAATCTTGACTAATTTATATTTGATGAGTGTTCTAACACATATTTTCATTTTTTATTACTTGACAATCATCAATAATTTCGAGCACTCAACGCTTTCTAAATGAACGAGCGCCATTGGCTTTGAGTCAGATTAAATCGGCCTTTCTGACAAAGAAAAGAAGAAGCATATAATTCAACTCCTCAAAGGATGAACTACCCAAAACCAAAAAAGTTCGTCACGAACGTCAATAACACCTTCCAGTTTAAGTCTCCCCGAGACACGACTATAACAAATTAAGGCCAAATCTCCATGGGATACCCCTTTTTTGGGCTCGACAGGACATTATCATAATGAAGGTTAAGTCTACAAACAATGAACATATACAGTTCACGCTAAACAAGAAGCAAAGGTTCACCAGCAAGCGTTTCTGAAAATATATTATTGCCTAATTCCAGGCGAGTGTACCGGCCGGTGGCGGAACCATGCAGAATGCAGTTGACCTTTTATCAAAGAAGACGCGTCTTCATCACATCAACTTTGGACATATATGTACTCTGATTATGGCAGTTGACCTAAATTAGTTATTAAGTTAATTTGACAGTTATCACCTTCAGAGTAGGCCTTCTCATAAAAAGGTTTTCACTTATGATTGTACTTATAATCATGATCCCGTTCTTCGTATCCAAAGTCAGGAAAAATATGATCCTGTCCAATATTTATTTTGTGAAAAGGAAAAATTATTTAATAGCATCTTGCTACTCTAGTTTATGACCCAAATCATTTCTATGGCAACAACTCATGTACTCAAATATATCAGTGATCTATTTTCAAGTTTCTTGAATGGTTAATTTTTATCACCCAGTGATCATGGTAGTTACCACTTTCACTATAACTACATTACATATTTACTCAAAACCGACTCATTACTTGGTTATTGTGTTCATTTGTTGAAAAATATGAATTCAACTCCTACTTAATGTTTTCTGTAACTATTCGGCCGCAGTGATAACACAGACACTCGCCCAAAAACTATCTATCCATAAAGCAAGCAAAGACTTGCACAAGTCTCTATGAGACAAGGGTTGGCTTCTCTTTTGAAGAGTACTCCCATTCACTTCTACCGCCATTGAAGTTAGTAAAAATTAACCACTCGATCAAAATAAGAACTGAGGTCTCCACAAAACGGTTCAAAACCAACAAAGGTCAGTGGTTACTCACCCAATTATAGGTCAAAGGAATGTTTACTCATAAACACAAAATCCTAGAACCTGGGGATAACGGGGTCATGCATGAACCTCTCAAAGCATATCGGTTAAAAAATTGAATCCGAGCTTATACAAATCGGCCAAAATCACAATTACTTCACCCTTGTAGAGCTCGCGCTTGGGGAGCTGTGGACTGTCATGAAGTTTTGGGCTCGGCACACTGCAAGGCAGACCATCTTTCAAGTTCACATAAAGACCTCGGCCCAATACAAGAAGAGGCCTGATGAACCGGACTAATTAGACAAGCCTTCAATACGTGACACGTGGAACTCGGCATGGAGGCCAACACATCGGATAAGGACAACAAAAACTGATGAGGTGTAAAGACCAACCATACACGTGGCAACGCCGGGAAGACTCCAAGGAAAACCGCCCAGAAAAGTTACACCAAAGCTCGGTTATAAAAGGACAAGGTCGGTGAATGGAAAAGGGGACACATTATTGTACACAAAACACATGTAAACTAGGTACGGCGACATAGCCAAAAAGCTATCCGACCTTCATTGTTACAATCGGATTTCATCAATGAAACTCTATTCAAGAACATTACTTAAATAAAAGGCTTAATTACAATTTTGATCCCCCTATTATGACCAACTCACGATTTTAGTCCCACAACTTTTTTTTCACGATTTTGGTCCCCCTATTTTCTCAATTTCTAAAATCAAGGTCGCCCCCACATTTGGTCAAACTTGAGGCTGATGTGGTCCTCACTCAGCTCACGTGTAGATTGCCACATAGGATTTTAAATTAAAAATATATATTATTTTCTTGTCTCTTAATCGCTCTCACTGAATCGCTCTCTCTCAGCTTCATCTCTTGTCTCTGTCTCTCGCGTTTCCTCTTCCTTTCCCTCTCATTCACTGTTCGCATCACACAGATGAAACCCAGATGAGTCAGAAACCCCCTGCAGCTGGAAGCTATGGTTCGCATCACAATCCCTCTTCTCTCACCCTCTGGTTCGTGATCTCCCTCCTCTCCCTCTCCCACCGACACAAATTCCCATTTTTTCCATAAGCCAGAAAGCTATGAAATTTCCCCAATTTGCATCAAATTGAACCAGAGGGGGGGGGGGGGGTTCTATGTTCTGAATCTCGCAGATGCAATGCAATCGCAGTGGATTTGGAGAGAGATAAGGAAGGGAAAACGAGGGGGGAGATGCGAAGAGAGAGAGAACGGCGAGCGACAGTCGGAGGCGGGGTGGTGGAGACGGTCGTGGGGGTGGTTTGTAGAGGGAGAGGGGTGGTTGTACGAGTTACGGTGCTAGGTCGTTGTGGGGTCGTGGCTGTGGGTAGATGGTGGGTGGTGATGGTTCTGGGGAGGCGGAGGGAGGTAGTGGTGAGGGAGGTGGTAGAGAGAAGAAGGTTACGGTTGTGAAATAGGGAGATAGAAGGGGGGTCACGGTGAGAGAGAAAGGAGAGAGAGAGGATGTGGTTGTTTTGTGATTTTGTTGGGTCATTTATGGTGGTCCACGGAGGGAGGGGTGGTGATGATGGGGATTGTGAGGTGGTCCTTGTTGGTCAGGTTTTGGGGTTGTGGCCGAGGGAAGGGAGGGAGGTGTTGTGGGCTGACAGAGGTGCTGGCCGTGTGGTGGTGTGCAACAGTAATAAAAATAATATTTTAAAATTAAAATTACCATGTGGCATTCCAATGTGGCTTGCCACATCATCTAAGAGAGGACAACTCACTAGTAGGTTTGACCAAATTAAGAGGGGGACTATGATTTTACAAATTGGGAAAATAAGGGGATCAAATTCGTGAAATTAAAACTTAGGGGATCAAAATCGTGAGTTGGTGAAACTAGGGGGACCAAAACTGTAATTAAGCCTAAATAAAATTAGATGATATATTTATGACCGAAAAAAATATATGACATAAAACATATTTATATATTTATGGCTAAATTGCTGTTTTGGCCCTTTAATTATCTTTAGGGTTGCTGTCACTTTGGCCCTGTATCTTTTTTTTTCTCGTTTTAGCCCCTCATGTTTTTTTTGTGTGTCATTTTGGTCCCTACTGTTAGTTTTTTCTAACGGACGCCACGCTGGCAGTTAACTGCTGACGTGGCGTCCGAATTGTCAAATCTGACCTGTCTTCATTAAATGACATGGCCAATGAGGGACCAAATTGAAACAAATTAAAAACATAGGGGACCATATTGACACAAACACAAAACATAATCAATCACTATTCACCTTCTTCCTCCATCTTCATCTCTTCTTCTCCGGCGATCCACCACCACCAGAAGCGGCGGAGATGACCTCCGGCACGGTGGTCGCCGGTGGAAGGTACTCCAATGACAAAAAAAATTTAGGGCTTTTTTGAGAGGATGACGCGACGATTTTGAATATCAAACTCGTTTTTTGATTGAAGGTCCATGGAAACACAGATCTGTCAAAAACGAAAAGGAACGAATTGCAACAAAGGAACGAAGGAAAGAAAATGAACGAATTGGTGGAGAGATTGCAACAAAGGAACGAAAACGAAAAAGAGCGAATTGCAACAAAGGAACGAAAACGAAAATGAATGAATTGCAACACAGATCTGAAACTTATTCTTCCAGATCTGTTTCTTTGGTGGAGAGATGCGCAGAGAGAAGGAAAGGAAAAGAAGGAAAAATGTGAGAGGGAGAGTGAGAGAGATGCGACGGTGATGCTGAGATGGTGGTCGTTTGGGGTTTTGGGAGTGGTTGCCGTTTGGTAGGAGGGTGGTGACGGTGGTGATGGTTGCTGTTACGGTGGTGCTAGTGAAGAAGAAGAAAGATCTGTTTTTTTTATTGTGATGTTTTTAAGTTTTTGTGTCAGTTTGGACCCCTATGTTTTTAATTTGTTTCAATTTGGTCCCTCAAAGACACGTCAGATTGGACAATTTGGACGCCACGTCAGCAATTAACTGCCAGCGTGGCGTCCGTTAGAAAAATCTAACGGCAGGGGCCAAAATGACACAAAAAAAACATGAAGGTCTAAAACGAGAAAATAAAAAGATAAAAGGCCAAAGTGACAGCAACCCCAAAGATAAAGGGCCAAAATAGCAATTTAGCCTTTATTTATAGATATTCTCTTAATTTAGGTTTTTTTCACCATCTTCGTTGAATGCCGCTGTCACACACTTTGTCTCTACTTTCCCATCCTTCTTCCGTTTTACTCAAATCAACTGTCGGTAGCTACAATTCAATCAATGTCGTCGTCACTTTTAGGGTTTAGATTTCTTTCAAAACCCTCTTTTCGTTCTCTATCTCATTCTCAATTCCACTCTGTGCCGCCTCCAGTTTCATTCACTCCCAGTGTTGATAATGATCTCGTTTCCAAGTTCAACAGCATGCTCTCTATGCATCCAACTCCACCCTTATTCAAATTTGGTAAGATTTTAGGTTCTCTTGCAATGTTAAAGCATTATTCCCTTGTTCTTTCCCTTCATCCGTTAATGGAACTAAATGGAATCAGGCCAAACGTGGTTACATTGAACATATTGATCAATTGTTATTGTCAACTCAGTCAAATGACTTCCGCATTTTCTGTACTGGCTAGGATTTTCAAAGGGGGTTATGAACCAGATATCTTTACCTTCACTACTCTTATTAAAGGGCTCTGTCTTAATGGTGAGGTTGGGGAAGCTCTTCACTTTCACGACAAAGTAGTAGCACAAGGATTTCAGTTAGATCGTGTTAGTTATGGGACATTGATCAAATGGGTTGTGTAAAGTGGGACAAACAGGATCTGCCCTACAATTGTTGAGACGTGTTGAAGGGAAATTTGTCGAGCCTGACGTGGTAATGTACAGCACAATCATTAATAGTCTTTGTAAAGATAAACTTGTAAATGAAGCATTTGATTTATATTTTAAAATGGTTTTCAAGAGAATTTCGCCTAATGTTGTCACTTACAGTACTCTAATCTATGGCTTTTGTATTGTTGGGCAATTGAAAGAAGCATTGGGATTGTTTAATGAAATGATATTGAAAAATATCAAGCCAAGTGTTTACACCTTTAATACATTGGTTGATGCTTTATGCAAGGAAGGGATGATGAAAGAAGCTAAAAGTGTGATGCACGTGATGATGAAAGAAAGTGTAGAACCCAATGTTGTTACTTATAGTACTTTAATGGATGGGTATTGTCTGGTCAATGATGTGAATAAGGCCAGAGATATATTCAAGACTATGGGTCCCAGAGGAGTGACTCCTGATATTCACACTTGTAATATCATGATTAACGGATTATGTAAGAATAAAATGTTGGATGAAGCGGTGAATCTCTTTGAAGAAATGCATTCCAAAAGTATGATTCCTAATACAGTAACTTACAATAGTCTTATTGATGGTTTGTGCAAATTAGGGAGACTAACCTGTGCTCAGAAGCTTTTTGAAGAGATGAATGATAGAGGTCAAGCAGTCGATGTAATTACTTACAATTCTTTGTTAGATGCGTTATGCAAAAGCCATCAACTTGACAAGGCAATTGGGTTACTAAAGAAAATGAAAGATCAAAGTATTCAACCTAATGTGTACACATACAATATATTTCTTAATGGACTTTGCAAAGTTGGAAGACTCAAGGATGCACTAAAGATTTTTCAAGTTCTTTTGGTTAAAGGCTACAAAATAGATGTCGCAACGTATAATGTTATGATCAATGGGCTTTGTAAAGAAAGTTTATTTGATGAAGCATTGTCCTTGTTTTTAGAAATGAAAGACAATGGTTGCATCCCTAATGTTGTGACTTATGAAACAATTATTCGAAATCTCTTTGAAAAAGGCGAGAAAGACAAGGCAGTGAAGCTTATCCGTGAAATGATTGCTAGAGGTCTACTATAAGATGACCAAATGTGATAGATACTGTTGCACACGAAAAAAGAAAATGGATGGTCCAATGGGATCACTGTCACTTCAGTTTTGTTTAACAGTCATGTTGCTATGTTTATTGTGATATTGTTACATAACAATGGCTGATTGTTTTCCTTGAAATAAATTTCCCTTTTCTTCCAGAACTATGATTATTTGAAATGCTATATCTTTTATACTTCACTCCATTTACGTCAAATATATAAACTAGAGCTGAATTTTACTATATGTTGTGCTGAATATTCCTTGTGGATTGTCTTTCTATAGAAGGGGAAAAGCTAAAACGACCTTCTTTTATGTTGTATCAAGTGTTAAGGTTACAAACTCGTTTTGACATTGGTGTAAACTGAGCTTGAGCTAGTCTTATGCGAAGAACAAACTGATATTGGAACAATGCTTTTATGTGAAGATTGCTGCTTGTTCTAGAATGTATATATGACAGGGCAATTCTGCCTATTTTTTGTGTTTTGCAGCTTATGCACAGTCTAACTGCATAATTGAACTCAGGATCTGAGGCTAGCGGCGGTTAACTAGCAGCTCCCGGCACTTGGAAGCTGATTTTCATTGTTTGGCGTATCTTTGCAAACTTAAAATTTGTGCCTAATCAGTTTTGCGCTTTTATACCATATTTTACTATAACCAATAAGTAAGAATAGTGAGGATTTTGCAGAAATATTTTGTCCTAATACACTAAAGAATATTTTGTCTAAGTTTCCAAGAGTTTAGAGCATTCTAGGTCCAAACAGAATGTGTTGTTAAAAGTTAGTAATTCTATATATTAGTTCTGGTCTTCTACACCCATATTTTACTGTGGGTCCAAATTAAGTAAGAGACTATAACTCACTATTAGACTTATCTTGCAGAAACAAAAGTGGTTTAGAATAGGCATGCCTTTCATATTTAGTATACTTCAACATATTTATAAGTTTATAAATATTCTCTTTAACTCACTTTTTGCTAGCAGATTTGTCTCCTTGTTCCTGGACATTGCCTGACTGGTTGTTTTTAGATACTAAATGAGCACACAAGTTGATGAGTTGGAATGATAGAATAATGAAATATGGAACCAGACACTATAGGTTCTAATGCTAGTACAATTGAAAGATTAAGCTTAACAAGCTTTTGTGCTTACTCATTACAGAGCAATGTCCATTCAACATTTTCTTGGGTTTATCACTTCTACTGTATTACTGTTGAGTATGGTATAACATACTAATCTGTTCTCATCTGATAGGATATTAAAATATTAAATAAATGTAGTGCGGCGGTTATTGTTTGTGTTGTAGTAACCGCCATAGGTTGTCTTGTGTTGTATTTATATTGTATTGTTCAGTCATTAGGGGAAGGAAGTTAGTATTTGGAAGTTATTTCCCTTGGGAGGCCTTGAGCACCTCGAATCGCTCGAGAACTTAGGAGAGATTAGGCCTCTCGAAGAGCCTATTATCATATTAATCTGTCGATGGATTCTGTTACCTATCATCATCCTTCCTAAAATTCATGATATAACCTTTTGATATTTGATGATCATTCAGTGGCAGGCAGTTCCAAAGGGAGTGTGGTTCGTTATTCCATTTCCACCTATGCCCCTATTAAAATATCAATCAAGTATGGATACTGTTATTCTTTCCATACAGTTAGTTTAGGATACTTAATTATTTTGTCCTATCATTTGCATAACTTGTCCTAATACACTTAAGAATACTTTATACCATATTTTACTATAACCATTAACCAATAAGTAAGAATAGTTAGGATTTTGCAGAAAATAAAGTGTTTTGGGATAGGCAAACCTTTCATCACTAATGAACTTACTTGGCTAGATTCACTTTTAGGATAGGCAGAAATTTGTCCTAATACACTCCCTTAGAGTTTCATCTCTAACTCTCAATTTTGTAAATTCATAATTTTATATGCACAAATGGAGTTTCTGTGTTTTGCAGGTTACATCCACAGCCAAAATGTAATAGAAATAACAAAAAGGAATATAGAAAGCCAATAAAAGTACATAATAATGTTCAGTGGTATATATATAATGTGCTTTGCATTCTCAGTTTTTCTCTTTACTTGATTTGTCACAAACCTAACATCTTCTCTTTCTTATCAATTATTCTTCCTTCATGATCATTGTACCATCCAGATGATTTGCAAAGCTAAGGCTAAAGAAAAGAAGGCTTGTGTGTGATGAAGCTACCTCACTCAACAATTGTTCTAGTCCTATTGAATTATATGCTTGGCTTTCCCTCTTCCCTTAGTGTATCCATGAATGTATAATTTGTCATTTTTCCAAACAAAGAAAATTCCCCTTCCATTACAGTATTTCCTATTGTTCCTGTGTTTGATCTAATTCAGATTGATATCTAGGGCCCTTTCCTGTCATGTGCTTGTTACGGCTTCCGGTGATCAATTTCTTTCCATTATTTTTTCTCATGATATGAATCAAATTTTTCCTAATATTACTTGGCTAGATTCACTTTTAGGATGTGCAGAAATTTGTCCTAATACACTCCCTTAGAGTTTCATCTCTAACTCTCAATTTTGTAAATTCATAATTTTATATGCACAAATGGAGTTTCAAGACAAACTTCTTGTTTAAAATATATAGTCAAATGCATCAAATTCTAAAATATTTTGTATTTCTTGAATGCAGGAGGTTCTTTAGGGATTACAGGACTTGTGGCGAACCCGCTGCTAGTATACTAGAAGTTATTACCATGCAGGTGTTGCTACATAAAACAGGGCAATTCTGCCTATAATGGCTTCTATATAAGGTAGCTGAGATGTTCAGTGCTGATTTCTATCGTCTTTTGCCATAAAATTAAGTAGACTATTATAATCTTTGGTTAGTTTTTCATTTTGTTAGTTATTATATAGATATGTTGGTTGCAAAGTAACTAACTTTCTCTTTCTTCTCTTGCATGCTGGCTATGCAACTCTATGTATCTTTCTTTACCCAATGGCCAGCATACTATAGCCAGATATAGAGACAGAAACTCTAATTGTCGTAACTATTTGAGGGAGTGAAACTGCAACCTATTTCAGTCATCTAGCGATGCTAAATCTTCAGGTATTTCCTATCACTTATCTTAATTTCTTAACTATCACAAATTGCATCATACCTATAAGACACATTTGTTCCTTATCTGTCATAACTCATAACTGAACCAATGAATTACAAGCTAGGAGTGCAGCATGATTGCTTGAGAATTGACAATGGATCAAGGTATTGTAGGTTTAAAAAGAATCGAACATTGATCCTCATTGAATTACCACATGGAAAGCAACCTATAGGTTGCAAGTGGATCTATAAAGTGAAAAAGAAATCAGATGGCAACATTGAAAGGTTCAAATCTAGGAATGTTGCCAAGGGTTTTAAACACAACAAGACAGTGACTACTTTGAAACCTTCTCACCAGTAGTTAAAATGACTACAATTCGAGTTATTCTGGCTTCTGAAAACCATGGCATTGAAAGGTTCAAATCTAGGCATGTTGATGACATAGTGCTTGCAAGCAGTGATATCATAGAAACTACTTTAGTCAAGTAATTCCTCGATTCTTAATCCAGGATTGAAGATTTTGGTCCTTTTAAATTATTCCTTGGCTTTGTGGTGGCATAGTCAAAAGAGAGAAATGTCCTAAACCAAAGGAAACATACTTTAGAATTGATAAAAGATGTAGGACTCCTAGCATGCAAGCCTTCCATTACACCTATGATTAACAACTTGAAATTCATCTAAGATGATGGCAAATGTTTGGAGTCCTACATTGAGTAGATAAGAAAGCTAAATGTGGTACTTAAGCCATGAGCCTCTCCCAGCTAATGGATTAGTCTTTTTTTTTGAATTAGCACATGGAAAGCAACCTTTAGGGATTAGACGACTTGTGCAAAAGCAGCTATGTACTAGAAGTTACCATGCAGCTTTTGCTATATATGACAGGGCAATTCAGCCTATTTTCTGTGTTTTGCAGCTTTTGATTAGTCTACCTGCAATGTGTGTACTGATATTGGAACACTGCTTTTATGAGAAGATTGCTACTTGTTATGTATACATGACAGGGCAATTCTGCCTATTTTCTGTGTTTTGCAGCTTATGCAGTCTACCTGAAGAATGGTGTTACTCAAGCATGGTCTTGAGGCTTGAAAATAAAATCCAAGCATGGAAGCTGATATTCATTGTTAGGGGGACTTTTCTGGTGTAATAAAACATGGCATGCCGGAATGTGGCACAAAGGTATGAAAATAATTAGCCTTACAGAAGTATTGATCACATCCACAATCAAAATGCAACAGAAATAACAAAAAGGAATATAGAAAATGATAGTTCAACTGGCTCTCTCCTTCTCTTTCTGTTTCAGGTCACCCGGTTCCGCTGAAACGGGTTTCCGCTGTAGCATCGCAGCGATGAATTCTTCCTTCATTCGATCGATTGATGCGTCAAATTGACGCTGATTGCACACCTCCAAATCTTGCATTCTTCGTTCCAATTCCTCGAAGCGTGGATCCATCGTACTCGAACTGGAATCGTTTTTCCGTCGCACCAAAAAAATTTCTGTCGGATCGAATTGCTTTGATACCAGTTGATAGTTCAAGTGGTAAGAAAAGGGGAATTGTATTGATGAACTGAGAATGGTACAGTGTACAATATCTCTGGCTACAAGTCCAGCAACTAAGCTGTTTCTGTTTACATATTCAACTGACTGTAACAGTATTCAGCATAGCATTATATACAATCTGTTATGCATGCAATTACAATAATACCCCCTTAATTGACCTCTTGAGGCCCATTATGACTAACATTCCTCCTAATAATCACCCTCTTCACTGTAGGTAGGCCTGCTATCAGAAAACCATTAAAAGTACTCCCTCTGGACTCATTTATAAGTAAAAAAAGTAACTCTAGCTGTAATAAAGTCCTTTCACGAGAGGACTAAACACATCGAGTTGGACGGTAATGGTATGTGCGAGAAGATACATTCCGAGATCATTCAGCTTCTATTGATTTCATCTTCTACTCAACTTGCTGATATTAACACCTCATGCCACTTTTTTTACTTTAGTTACTAAGATAAACATGTATAATATAATACAATTCAACTTGTCGGAGCTGTTATCTTAATTGAGTGAAACTGAAAAGTTTAGTTAAGTTTTTAGGTTTATAATTAAGTTAGTTGTTGTCAAAAAAATAAATAAATTAAGTTAGTTGCGGAATAACTATCTTGCCCTCTTTTTTCTTGTAATCTTGTTAAACAGCTGCATTTGTTCTGCTCCAATTTCCTATTGTGGGTTGTTGTTTTTCTATACTCATGCTTGTAATTTGCGGTTGATATAGATTTGCAAATGTAGTGGTTGGATTCTGTTGCACAAGTAGAGGTTGTTGTTAGAATAGGCAATATTTTATTGTATAGTTCACTTTGTATTATTTAGTCCGGTAGCTCACTTGGTATGAGTTAGTCCGTAGATGAGTTTTTATAGTTGCTAGTTTGTTAGACCTAGTAACTGGCTCAGCTTCCTTTAACTGATTCAGTTGTTTACATTGTTGTATATATAGGGATTGATCCCTCATTCAATAAACAAGTTCAGATTTACAATTCTAACATGGTATCAAATGAATTTTTTTTCTGAACTTCACACCCTCACTCGCGAGTCTCTCTCTGACACTCTTCCTTTTTCTCTCTCCCGAGCCTCTCTCTTGGCAGAAAACACAACTGTTTTTCCCCCCCTCTTCATCGCAATGTTGATGCGATGCATTCTCTATGAATCTTGATCCAGTTTCTTCTTCTTCTTCGAATTGCCGCTTTAGATCGCTGCATATATCGTTCTCATCTGGATCTCCATTTATTCCTTTTTTCTCAGATTCATTATTAGAATCGCTCTTGATTTCTCTCTCCTTTCGGTGGAGTAAGTTCTCCGCAACATTCCTCTGGATCTCTGATTCAGTTTCCTCTGATTTGCAATCGTTCTGTTTCGATTGGTTTTCTCTACTTCGCAATCAATCTGATTTGATGCAATTTGTTTCTTCCAATTTGCAATCGTTTCAGTTTTGGTTTCGTTTATTTTCTCCTTGATTTCGATTTCGTCTTTCACACTTTGCATCGATCTCTGTTTGGAGCTGTTCCTTCGTCTGCATCTGTTGCAGTTCTCTTTCTCTCTGAAAATCGATCACTGATTCCTCTCTGGATTGTGGTTCGTTTTTTTACTTCTCCTTTTTGACCTAAATCGAAATTTAATTTCTGTTCTCATCGTCTTTCCTTGATTCTGTTCAGTCATCTGATTCAGAAGTTCTTCCTTTGGATCGAATTCTTAATTCGTTTCCCTGGAATCTTGAATCGATTTCGAGTTTTCTGCCCCTCCTCCTTCAAATTGTTGCGTCTTCTTCATCGTGATACTCTCCATCTGAATTGTGATCTTCATTTGATTGCTGCTTCTTTGTCAAACTTCCTCTTCGAATACTTCGATTCTGGATCTTGATTCCGTTTTTTTCCTCAGATTCTGAATCGTGAGTTCATTGTCTCTCTTCACCGATTCTTCAATTTCTTTTGCGTATTCCTTTCTCAAGTCTTCCTCCTCATTTCGGAATTTCCAATTCTTTAACTTCTTGTTTCGCATCTAGTTTTCTGCAATTAGGTCACAAATTATCTGCTTCACGACTTCTTCTCAGATTCTCGTGTAATCGGTTGTTCTTCTCTCAGGTTTTGTTTTTCTACTTGTTCCTTGCTTCTGTTGCTGGTTGCCTCTGGATGATTGTTGCTGATTGCAGCATCGACCATTGATTGTTGACTGTTACTAGACTGTTGCTGATTGCTGCATCCTATATTGTTATTGGATATTTGGATTTCTTGATTGCTTGTTAGCATTTATGGCAACTTCAGTCTCTTGCCAGTCTCTTGCACACAAGACTTTGCCCGCACAGTTTTATCAAGGAATGTCGAGGCACAGAGAAAGAGTTCAAAAAAGATTCATTTACTTCATGCCACTTGCCTTCAACGATCAGTTGGCAGCTATTCACAACAAGAAGACTCTTCTCACATTTCCTAGTTTTTTTCTGCTTTTCTCTTCAAGCTGAACATGATTGTTACTCATGATCCAACTTGAGGGGGGCTGTTAGAATAGGCAATATTTTATTGTATAGTTCACTTTGTATTAGTTAGTCCGGTAGCTCACTTGGTATGAGTTAGTCCGTAGATGAGTTTGTATAGTTGCTAGTTTGTTAGACTTAGTAACTGGCTCAGCTTCCTTTAACTGATTCAGTTGTTTACATTGTTGTATATAGGATTGATCCCTCATTCAATAAACAAGTTCAGATTTACAATTCTAACAGTTGTCTACTCGTTTATTTTGTTGCTGTATACATTTTTGGACGATGGCTCTTAGTTTAGATTCTAGGGGTAAGGGAGATTTCCTTTTCTATGAATGATGGGTGACTCTGCTAGACTGCATTTGTTGGAGATCGTACTAAAGGTTATAAAACATATGCTTTCAAATATTGGGGATGTATTCGGGGAATTCTATGCCCTTGTTTTTTGTATAGGGATATTTTACTATGTTGTTCTTCTTTTTCTTTATCTTCCTCTAATATATTGAGTTGGAGTAACCTTTGTACTTCAAATTTAAGAGGATTTCTGATGTTTAAAAACATATAACAAGTAGATTAATTAATGATATAACCTTTTGATCATTCAGGGAAAAATCAGTGGCAGTTCCAAAGTGAGTGTGGTTGGTTAATAGATTTCCATCTTTAGAATTTTTCATTGTTGGTTCTAGCAATGACTTATTACCTGCTAGCTCACCATGCTACTTTTCCATATAGTTTGGATACTTAATTCTTTTGAGTTTGGGATTTTTTATGTTGCTTGTTTTGATCCTTATATTCCTTAATGCATTCTTTGGTGTAAATGTAATGCTTCGTTGACGTTTGGTCCCTATTGTGCCAAAGAAACAAAGTGGTATTTCGAATCTAAGGAAGTGGAATGGAATGAACTGTCCTACTTGATCAAACTGAGATTAAGATTTTTCTGGTGCTGGTTTTAGGCATTAATGACTTCTTTGGTGTAATAAAATATAGTAGGCTTGAATGGACTTACTGTGTAGTTAGTTTTATTAGTTCTTATTGCCCCAAGCTCCATGGTTGTGTATAGAATTTGGTGTTGTGAGGAGCTTTGCCTTCCGACATTGTATTGTTTTATTTAGCTCTTGTAGCACATTATGATGCTGGACTCCCACAAATTATTGAGAAAAAAAGTGGCTTGCAAAGCTCTTAAAGAAGCTGGTACGTTTGTAGTCTTAAGTAATGGAGAGATTTATAATGCAAAAAAAATTCTATACTCATATAGTATTGCTATTAGAAAAAAAGATAAACTGATTTTCTGTTGAAGGTAAGATAACAATATAATTGCTGTTTGATCAGATATTGGTATCAATTTGATCCTTACTTGCTAGGGTGTATGACTGTATGTTTGATCCTTTCTTATTAGATAAAATGCATGTATAATTGCGTGTTTTGAAAATTTTTGCTAGGCTGATGCGGAGAGCATTGAGAGTGGGTCTTGTGCAACAGCAATTGTTTTTCTCTTTAAACCCGCAGCTAGTATACTAGAAGTTACCATGCAGTTGTTGCTATGGCTTCTGCAAAACCATGGCATATTGGCATTTACATCAACTAGATTAAACACTGTCTTATTATGTGGGGATCTTAATGAAGAAGTCTACTTGACCATTCCACCCCAGTTCAAATTGTCTTATTATGGCCTTAAACAATCTAGTAGGAAATGGAATCATAAACATGTCCATACTAACATCTACGTACTTTTAGCGACATGCAAGCCTTCCATAACTCATATGATTCCCAGCTTGAAATTCACCCAAGATGATGACCCAAAAGCATACAAAAGAATGATTGACACTTGACAGATTACTTTACAAATTGCATGCTTTATCTCAAATATGTTGTTCACAAGTTGACTATTTAGCAACTCTATGAAAACACACTGAAGCTGCGATCGGACTAGGCTTATTCTTCCCTATTTAATGTGGCACATAAACAACATTTTACTGACTGTGACTAGGCTTATTATTCCGAGCCAAAAGATCCCGATTCAAGATAAATTCATGAGGAAGTGGGATCTCTTTGGGATCTACTCCAGCATTTAGAAATTGGTTAATCGGTAAAGATACATGTACTTGATATGTCCTGCCCAAGAAAGAGACCCAAGTCCTAGTAGCCCTGCCAAATGGTGATTCAACATAGATTCTACATCTTGGAACCAAGCCAATTTTGGAGCAGCTTTGTGATAATGAAACCAACCAGCAAAAAGCATTAAGGCTGCAAAGACCAATGCACCAATTGCAGTACAATAGAGTTGTAATTCACTAGTTTATTCCAGATGCTCGCCAAATCTGAAAAAACCAGAGGTTATTTGTATTCCTCGGAAACCTCCGCCTACATCACCATTCAATATTTCTTGGCCGACTATTGGCCAAACTACCTGGGCACTAGGTCCAATGTGAGTAGGATCATTTAGTCATGCTTCATAATTGGAAAAACGAGCACCATGGAAATACATGCCACTCAGTCAAAGAAAGATAATGGAGAGTTGCCCGAAATGGGCACTAAATACTTTTCGGGAAATCTCCTCTAAATCACTAGTATGGCTATCGAAATCATGAGCATCAGCATGTAGGTTCCAGATCCAAGTAGTAGTATCAGGTCCCTTAGCTATTGTTCTTGAGAAATGACCGGGTTTTGCCCATTGGTCGAAAGAAGTTTTTATGGGATCCCTATCTACCAAAATTTTGACTTCTGGTTTCCGCGAACGAATAATCACTGAGTCCTCCTCTTTAATCATTGAATCCTCCTCTTTCCAGACAACACATACAAAGAGATCCGCCAACATAAAAGATAATTAGTGAACTTCGGAGAGATGTTTATATTGAATTTCTTTCTCTTCTATCTCCCATCTATCTATTCTATATTTTCTTTAGTTATTCACTAGAACAATTATGATCCGGAAGTTAATCCGGGGCAAGTGTTCGGATCTATTATGACATAACAGTAAGGCACTCAACGGACCTTTTTAAAATCTTCAAAAACTTTTTCTGGACTTTGAATTTTATGACGTTAAATAATTTTTTTGTCCAACCTATTTTATTCAGATTTCACTTAGAGGTTGCTAGATGGAATTAATTTCATTTTTTGTCTTTGTTGCATATCTTACATAGAAGATATTCTTATGTAATTAGAATAAATAAATTTCAAATCACGTGAACAGTTATCGAAATTGGCATGTCTAGCTAGCTTCACAGGAGAGAAATTGAAAATTTAGGGACATGCTTTTATCAATATTGCTATTTTACCATGATCTGATATCATATGTGTTAGGAATATACACCAGAGAAAGCTGCAAAAGGAACAATTATGCAGCAGACCAATCAAATAGTAATGCGATAACACAGAAAGATCACTTCACGTGATTCGAATTACAGATGCAAGAAACCGATTTCAATCAATCACACAACAAAGAAAGAAGGTTAATCGAGTGCCAATTCAAAGTTAATTGGCCAATTAATCAGACAATTGATATAATCGCACCAAGAACCCTAACGAGAGAAAATTGGGAAAAATTGCAAGAAATCACAACACAGAGATTTGTTTACCCAGTTCGATTTCAAGATTGAAATCTACTCTGGGGGACGAAGCAATTGCTTGAGTCCAATATTATTGATCAATGGAATTCCAAATGAGTGTTACACTTTGTGACCAATGAACTTGTTCATCCCCAAGTGTTTAAACCCCCTCACTTCCCAATTCCCACGAATCCCAGTGTTTCACTCCACTCACCAGTGATCTTGCAATGTTCTCTCTTGTGATTACAATGAGGGTTCATAGCTATATATACTACTAACCGAAACTGGCGCCAAAAACAGACTTTAAAAATCTGTTACAACCGATAGCAGCAATAAGCTATCCACTGCTGATGTGGACAGAACTTTTCCACGTAGGATTAATGGATGAAGAGGACACACACATGGCAGTGCCACACGAGCAACAATATGATTTATCCTTGACTAGATATTTGATTTTTGTGTGTTTTACAATAAAAGCATCAGAAGTCAAAATCCTTCATCTAATTATCTATTTCAAGTAACCAAAAGTAAACCAGTGGTTCCTGTCATAGGAAATTTTCATGCAAGATGTTTGGAGGTTCAACATACTACTCACGATACCTTGGATTCAGATGGTGGCTTTGCACGAGTATTGGTGTTTTAACTCACTACTACTGCTTCTGATGATGGAAGGCGCGCGTGATCATGATGTTGGTGAAAGTTCCGGCGTGTGACATAAGAAGATAAAAATCAGTTTTTATTTAGAAGCAATCAAATGATATATCCTTTTCTCTTGCATGCTAGCTATGCAAATCTATATACCTTAACCCAATGGCCAACATGCTATAGCCAGATATAGAGGCACAATTTTCTTTACAGAAACTCTATTTCTTTATAATAATGTGCTTTGCATTCCCAAATTTTCTCTTAACTTGATTTATCACAAAGCTAACATCTTATCTTTCTTGTCAATTATTCTTCTTTTATGAACATTGTACCATTCAGAACCCCACTGCCTCATCAGGACCCTCCTTCTATCATGACCATTAATTAACTCAGTCAACAATCGTTCTATTGAATTATATACTTGACTTTCCCTATTCCCTCCTCTTCCCTTAGTATCCATGAATGTAAAATTTGTCATTTTTCCAAATAAAGAAAATTTCCATTCCATTACAGTATTTCCTTTTGTTCCAGTGTTTGATCTAATTCACATTTATTTAATGTTAACTATATGATTCCTCAAGTAATCTCTTTCTATTTAATGTTAACTATATGATTCCTCAAGTAAACTGACTATTTAGTTTGTTTTTCAATTTATTAGTTATATAGTTAAGTTAGTTGCAGATCTTGTAATCTTGCTATACAGCTCTATGTAGTTCTCATTGGATATAAGCTCTACTTAGGTTCAATAGTAATCATTTTGTCATTTCACATTAATCATAATATCTGTGTGTACTTATTATTTCATTTGTTTTTAATCGGGTGTTCATCAAACTAAATACCTATACTTGGTGCTGCCTTTTCAAGTTTAGGAGAGGCCTTAGTCAAACCCTTCAGAGGTTAGGAAAAGCCTTTCATGATCTCGGACCATTCCTTACTCAAACTCTTCAGATTTTGGGGAAGAACCTTCGTAATCTCGGACCCTTCCTTACATCAAGTTTGTGTTCTTCCTGTTGGGGATAAAGACGTGAAAATAGAGAAGGAAAGGAAGTGGCGGCGCTAAGGACAAGAGGAATAAGTAGGGCAATATAATATTAGGTAAAAGCTGCACTGAATTTCATAAAAGTAGTTTTTTCATTACATGCTACTGACATCACTATATATATACAATGAAACAGGCCCAGACCCATAATTTCGACTAGCACATTCGACTGGCCCATTTCGACTAGGTTTCTAACTACACCTACTATAATTACAAGCAATAGAATTACTAGGCATATCTCAATATTCCCTCCTAATTCATATTGCTGAGCGACATCATTCCAAGCATTGTTCTCAGTTCTTCGAATCTTCCCTTTTGCAATGGCTTGGTCATTGCATCAGCTACTTGAAGTTCCGAACAGCAATATTCCAGATTCAGCTTCTCATTGTTTACTTGATCACACCTTCCATGTGCGACAGGGTTCCTTGCGAGATCTATCGCAGACTTGTTGTCGATCAACAATTTCATTGCTTCGACCCTGTGCACTCCAATTTCGACCAGTAGCATGCTCAGCCATGATGCTTGACATGCTGCAAAGGAAGCAGCTATATACTCTGCTTCACAGGAGGACAACGCAACAATACTTTCCTTCTTCGAGCACCAAGAGATGGGTGTCGAACCGTACATAAAGACATACCCACTTGTGCTTTTTCGATCACTCCTGTCTCCACTCCAGTCGGAGTCAGTGTAGCCAAACACTTCATTACCACTCTTCGACACACTCTTGCTAGGGAACAGAATACCATAACTTTGTGTTCCCTTTACATACCTTAGTACTCTTTTTGCAGCTGCCATATGAGAGCTTTTCGGCTTCTCCATGAATCTGCTGATCATTCCGACACTAAACATAATGTCAGGTCGAGTGTTGCACAAGTACCTCAGGGAGCCCACAATCTGTTTGAACAAGGTGGCATCTACTTCAAACCCTTCGTCGTCTTTCGACAGCTTGCTGCTAGTGTCTGATGGTGTCGAAACTTCCTTGCAGTTGCTCATGTCGAATCTTTTCAGAATATCAGCTGCATACTTCGACTGGTGCAGGAGTATACCCTTACTTGTCTTGGTAAACTCCATCCCCAAGAAATATGATAGATGTCCCATATCACTCATTTCAAATTCTGACATCATCACTTTCTTGAAGGCTTCGACTTCGACTTCATTGCTGCCAGTTACAAGTAGATCATCTACGTACAGGCACAACAACAACTGAGTCGAGGTTCCATTCTTCTTCACATACACTCCATGTTCATTAGTGCATCTAATAAACTTCTGAGCCAAGAGAAATCCATCAATTCTCTTGTTCCACGCTCTTGGAGCTTGCTTGAGCCCATACAGGGCCTTCTCCAGCTTATAGACTTTGTCTTCTTTACCCTTCGACTCAAAACCAGGTGGTTGACGAACATAGACTTCCTCCTCCAGAGGTCCATTCAGAAATGCTGACTTTACATCCAGTTGATGCAGGGGCCAGCCTCTATGACTTGCCAATGCTACTACCAATCTTATGGTTTCGATCCTGGCTACTGGGGCAAAGACCTCATTGAAATCCAAACCGGGTTTCTGCAGAAACCCTTTGGCTACTAGTCTGGCCTTGTACTTGGCCACTTCTCCATTTGGCTTGACCTTGGTCTTGAAGACCCACTTCACCCCTATGGCTTTCTTTTCTTTTGGAAGTTCGACTAGCTTCCAAGTATCATTCTTTTCGATTGACTTCAACTCGTCAACCATTGCTTCCTTCCACTGCTTGTGACTAATGGCTTGCTCCAGGCTCACTGGTTCTGCTTCTGCCATTAGTGCAAAGTGTGTCAGGTCTCCCTCTGCTGTAATAGCAGAATCTGGGTAAGTGTCGAATCCTTCTAGTCTTACTGATCTCTGCCTTTCCCTTTGCGACCTCCTTAAAGGTTCGACAGCAATGGGTTCTTCTGGCTCTTCAGTTTCGACCTCTTCATTCTGATTATCTCGATCAGAGACTTCGTCGAAGTCCATCATTGTAGTTTTCTCACAGCCTTCTTCCCAGTTCCAATGTTTCGACTCATCTACTACGACATCTCTGCTTTTCACTATTTTCTTCTGCACAGGATCATACAGTTTGTATGCTCCTGTCGAATGATAGCCAACAAGGATCATCTGTTGTGCTCTATCATCCAGCTTGCTTCTTAGTTGCTCAGGGACATGTCTATAGCATACTGAGCCAATTATTCTGAGATGCTTGACACTTGGCTTTCTTCCTAGCCAAGCTTCTTCAGGTGTCTTTCCAGTCAATCTCTTTGTGGGACATTTGTTCAGAATGTACACTGCTGTGGCTACAAGTTCTCCCCATAAACTATGAGGTAGCTTCTTCTCCTTCAACATACTTCTTACCATGTTGAGGATGGTCCTGTTTTTCCTCTCAGCAGTACCATTATGCTGAGGCGTGTAAGGTGCAGTGACTTCATGCATAATTCCTTCTTTCTCACAGAATTCGACAAATCCATGAGAATTGTACTCACCACCTCCATCGCTTCTAAGGGTTTTGATTTTGCATTCACTCTGCTTTTCAATCATTACCTTAAACTTCTTGAATATTTCCAGTACTTCACTCTTCCTTTTGATCAAATACACCCAGGACATTCTAGTGTATTCGTCAATGAAGGTGACAAAGTACTTATTCCCTCCTAAGGAACATACTTCGAAAGGACCACAGACATCAGAAAATATCACCTCTAGCTTCTTCTCTGCTCTGCTAGGTACTTCTGATTTAAACGAGTTTCTTGGTTGCTTCGACTTGCAACAACTCTCGCAAACTTCGACAGGTACTTTTACTGCAGGCAACCCATGAACCATCTTCTTTTCATGTAGTTGACTCAAGCTCTTGAAGTTGAGGTGGCCAAATCTTCTGTGCCACTTCCAGTGCTCCTCTTCGACAGTACTCTTGAGGCAATGTTCTTCGACTACTTGCAATTTGATCTTGAAGGTTCTGTTACTCTGCATTAACACCTTCAGGATCAACTTCTTGGTCGAATCAAACAGGCTGAGACTGTTATCACCCATTTCGACGGTGATTTCTTCTCGATCATCTGCCCAATACTTAGCAGATTGCTCTTCATATCTGGTACATAAAATACCCCTTGGATGTAGCACCACTTACCATCTTTCGACAGGAACTTTATGGTACCTACTCCTTCAGCAGTAACTCTACTGTTATCTGCAAACCTTATCTTCTTGCTTATCTGCTCCAGTTCGACAAACCACTCCTTGTGACAACACATGTGATTTGAGCATCCTGTGTCGAGATACCATTCGACAGACTTCTCTTCAGTCGAATTTGTATCAGCCTTCAACAACAGTAATTCTGGGTCAGTAGCTGTCATGAATGACAATTCTTCATTATCATTGCTGGCAATGTTGGAGGCATTACCAGTGTTTCCACTGCCCTGCCACACACACATCGCACAAGTATTTTGAGCATCACAAGTGAATCCACTTATACAAGTGTTCCCACTATTTTGCTCGCTACTTTCAGCAATTCCTACATCGAGTCGAATCTCATCTTCGACAGCCATCAACATTAACTCCTCTGAGTCAGAGTCTGAGTCATCATCATTAGCAAACTTGGCTTCTGCATCTTTATCCCTAGGAACTTTCTTGTTTTTACACTTGTTCCTATAATGCCCAAATTGCTGACAGTTATAACACTGAACTTTCGACAGGTCTCCCTTCTTCTTGTCGAAAGATCCTTGTTCTTTCTTCTTACTGCTTGATCCCTTTTCTCTACCCTTCTCCTTGTTGCCTGCCTTCCAATTTCTCTTAGAGGAGTATGAAAGCAAGGCTTGTTCAGTTTCTTTCTCTGAACTTCTCTGCCTTATTCTCAATTCATGCGCCTCTAAGGAACCCTGAAGTTCATCTAACTTCAATGTATCTAGGTCCTTGGATTCTTCAATAGCAGTAACAACGTAGTCGAATTCCAGGGTTAAGGATCTGAGTACCTTTTCGACTTTCTTTACTTCAGTCACAGTTTCACCATTACCTTTCATTTGATTAGTTAATGCTACTAACCTCGTAATGAAATCTCCAATCGATTCTCCATCTGTCATCTTCAAGCCCTCGTACTGCTTCCTGAGCGACTGTAGACGTATCTTCTTCAGCCTATCTGCTCCTCCATACGAGTTCTTTAGGATGTCCCAAGCTGCCTTTGCTGAATCACAGTCGATGATCAGGTTCAGGATGTTGGAATCAACGCATTGGTGAATCAAAAACAGCCCTTTTCCATCTTTCTTCCTCAGCGAATGGTGGTTGTTCCTCACCACTTCAGTGGCGTTCGCTGCCAAGGGTGGAACACCATCATTCACGACATCAAGAACATCTTGATATCGAAACAGCACCTTCATCTGCGCACACCAGCGTTCATAATCCTTTCCGTCGAAGATTGGGAGGTTCCCCGGAATACCTCCACCAGAGTTGTCTCGCGCTGCCATGAATCTTGATAGATTTTGTAAGGATCTAACAAGCTCTTGACACCAGTTTGTTGGGGATAAAGACGTGAAAATAGAGAAGGAAAGGAAGTGGCGGCGCTAAGGACAAGAGGAATAAGTAGGGCAATATAATATTAGGTAAAAGCTGCACTGAATTTCATAAAAGTAGTTTTTTCATTACATGCTACTGACATCACTATATATATACAATGAAACAGGCCCAGACCCATAATTTCGACTAGCACATTCGACTGGCCCATTTCGACTAGGTTTCTAACTACACCTACTATAATTACAAGCAATAGAATTACTAGGCATATCTCAATACTTCCTCTATCCTTACATCAAGGGTCTACACTATAAGAACGCGAGACTCAGAGCAATGGAAAAATAGAAGAATGAATATTATTATGAATAGTGAGGTAATAGTTACATATATACCAAAAGACTAAACTGCCCTAATTGATTTACAGAAAGTTCCAAACCGTCCTAATTGATTTACAGCTAACAACAGTGTAACAGATTGATAACTAACTAAAAGAGATAATAACAAATAATAACTAAAAGAGATAATAACAAATAATAACAAATAATAACTAAAAGAGATTGTGTAACAAAGGCATATAATACACTGAATTTTCCAATACCCCCCCTCAAGCTGGAGGGTGAATGTTGTGAACCCCCTGTTTGGAAAGAAGTTGATTGAATTGGTGAGGTTCCAAAGCTTTTGTAAGCAGATCTGCTAGCTGAGAAGAGCTGGGAACTGGCAGTAAATGGAATAGCTTGGCCTGCAACTTCTCACGCACCACATGACAATCAATGTCAATGTGTTTGGTGCGTTCATGAAATGTAGAATTAGCAGCAATCTGCATAGCAGATTGGCTATCACAATACAGTAGAGCGGGTTGAGTAAAATCCAGCATTAGATCGCGAAGGAGGTAGGTCAGCCATTGAACTTCACACACAGTTGCAGCAAGGGCCCTGTATTCAGCTTCAGTGGACGATCTGGAAACAGTAGTTTGTTTCTTGGATCTCCATGAGATTAGAGAGTCACCAAGAAACACACAGTAGCCAGTTACTGACCTTCTTGTCAAGGTGCAAGTAGCCCAATCTGAATCACTAAAAGCCTTTAATTGAAGAGTGGAGCATGCTGGGAAGAACAAACCTTGCCCTGGGGCACCTTTAATGTACCTGAGAATACGATTGGCTGCTTGTAAATGTTGCTCTCTGGGGTGAGCCATAAACTGACTCAATTGTTGTACAGAGAAACTCAAGTCAGGTCTGGTGGTATTAAGATACAGAAGTCTTCCAATTAACCGACGATACCTAGAGGGATCAACTGGAGTTGAAGCTTCATCAGTGTCAAGATGGCAAGATTTTGTCATAGGGGTAGCAGCAGGTTTTGCACTTAGCAGCCCAGTTTCAGAAAGCAAATCCTAAGCATATTTTCTTTGACAAATGGAAATGCCATTAGTAGTTCTAGCTACCTCAATTCCTAGAAAATATCTCAAGTTTCCTAGGTCTTTGATCTTAAAGGCAGTGTGTAACTTGTTTTTGACAGAAAGAATCTCTTCCAAACAATTCCCAGCCACAATGAGATCATCAACATATATTAACAGTACTGTGAAAGTGTGATTGTGGCCTTTGGAGAACAGAGAGTGGTCTGACTGTGACTGCTTGTAGCCATGAGAGACAAGAAAGGTAGACAGTTTTGAAAACCACTGTCTACTTGCTTGTTTCAGGCCATACAAAGACTTTAGTAATTTGCAAACCATGTTAGGAGAATCAGAAGCATACCCTTGGGGAATATCCATGTAGACTTCCTCATCGAAGTCACCATGGAGGAACGCATTGTTCACATCCAACTGTTGGAGATGCCATGACTGGATGGCAACTATGGCAAGAAGCAATCTGACTGTTTTCATCTTGGCAACAGGGGAAAAAGTATCAAGGTAGTCTATGCCTTCAGTTTGTGTGTACCCCTTTGCCACTAGCCGAGCTTTGTGTCTTTCCAATGATCCATCAGCCTTGTACTTAGTCTTAAACACCCATCTGCATCCTATTGTACCCTTACCAGGAGGGAGAGGCACCAACTTCCAGGTCTGATTTTCTTCTAAGGCTTCCAGTTCAGTCTCCATAGCCTTCCTCCAACAATCATGTTTAGAGGCTTCATTGTAACTGTCAGGCTCAGTGTGGGACCCAATTGAAAGAGCAAATTTTTTGTAGGAGGGCATGAGCTTCTCATATCCTACCACAGATTGAATAGGGTACAGAGTTTTGGAGTCTGTGGCAATATTGCCACAAATGTAATCATTGTATTTTGTAGGAGGTTTAGTGATTCTGGTAGGTCTTTGATGTGTCTCTGTGACATTGTTTTCTGGTGCACTTGTATGGTTGGTGTCTTGTGAAGAGGTGATCATATCAGTGCCTTCATTTTCAGTAGAGTTTTCATCTGGGGCAGAAACATCAATGGCAGTGATATCTGCTGGAAGTTTAGTGGCAATTTGAGGACTATCAGGATCAAAGGTAGCAAAGTCATATGTATTTGGTGTAGGGGTAAATTTCTCAGTGTGTTTGTGAAAGGCTATGTAAGGGAAGGTGTGTAACGTCCCCTATTTTTCTATTTAATTATATTGGCGTAATATTATTTATTAGTGATTTATTTAGTTGATTGAAATTATTTAAATTGAAAATGACTTGTTTGATTTATTAAGTATAAGTTTTATGTGTGATTGATAATTAATTAAAGTTAAGTTAGAGTAATTAGAGTGGAAAGGAGTCATAGGGAATAGAGTTAGTAAGTGAAGGGCGAAATTGTCTTTTCCCTATATCCTATATACAACCCCTCTCAGCTCGACCAAGTGAGACACACACACACTTCATCTTTCATTTTTCAGAAAAACAAGAACCAAGAGGAGAGAAAGAGAGAGGGTGCGAATGGGAGAGGAAGGGAAGAGGTGAGGGTTTCCTCAAATCACCATGCATGCTCAATCTTTTAACATATTCAGAATCAGCTCCTCATCCCCTTTCTAATGATACCAAGACTACAACCATCCTCCTCCTCCTTTTAAAATCACCATGAATGACCACAAAAGCTCCACTTGAACAAATTCTGAAATCCACCCCTTGCATGTTCAACTAGAAGGTATTGGAACCAAATTCAGAAGCACTATCACGAATTAGAACAGCCTTAGAAGTCATCTCAGTGGCTGGGTTTCGGTGGGGAGTGTTTCGGAGCGATTCCGGAGATAGTTCGTGAGTTGGTGTCGTGATCGAGTCCGAGGAGAGTTCGTGGTTCTCGGGAACGGTCGAATCCTTGAAGTCTCGGCAAATAGGTGAGTTCTATACTCACTAGGATGTTATGGTCATGTGTGTTATGCTCTGAGTTTGGTCTCGCATGTTATGAAAACCGGTATTGAACCGTTTTATGAAAACACGGATGAATCGTTAAATTATGTGATTGGTTAAGTTTAACCGTTGATTGTTGTTATGATTGTTGATTTCTATGTGATGATTGATTGGTTTCCATAACTGTTTTGATGTATTATTAAGTTCGGATGTGAATCGGAATGGATACGGGAACGATCGGAATGGACAAGAGAATGCGAAAACTGGTTTTCTGAAATGCTGATGGCCACGCACGGACCGTGCGCCCCTGGGCACGGGTCGTGCGTGGGGTTCTGGCACTCAAGGTGGATTTTCTGAAAAATTGAGCACGGATCGTGCGACAAGGCACACGGATCGTGCGTCCCTTGCTGATGCCCAATTTTAAACTATGTCCTAAGTCATTCCGATTGGTCCTAAGTCTCTTCTAATCCACTCCTCAAGGTTTCCCAAGGATGGAAACATATTAGTTTCATGAAATCAAGTACGATCGAAGAAATTTTATGTTATGTTCATGTCTTTGCTTATGTGATGGCCCGATGTGGTATTTATGAGATCGATTATGACTAAGTTAGGTTATCATAATGTTGAGTATGGGCGATACATTATGATGTGGACTAGGTAATGGATAGTTATAAGCTAAGTTAGCCACGTTAGTAATTCCGTGTGAGATCACCTAATGACAAGATTATGCTAAGTATAAGATTAGGATAAGATTAAGATCATGTTAAGTATAAGCTCATTGTTATGTTCACAGATCATTGTTCACTGCTCATTGTTCAAGGTATATTAAAATATATACATCAGGTTAGGGTGACGACCCTATTTCAGTTTAGTGTGCTAGGGGAGGGGAAGTCATGAGCCCTATGAACCTAGGCCCCATGAGGTTTGCCCACTAGCGATTAGTGGATTGGGTTCACCGGGAGCTTATTTTGCCAAGTGACCGGTGACATGCTAAAAATCATTGTTCATGGTTCAGGTGTTGCCTCTTGTAACTGCTTATGAGGGTTATGAGGACAACGTTCATGTTAGCCACATAGTCAAATATTAAGACTATGAATTATGAATCAGGAATAACGAATCAAGCATAATTGAACCGAGAGAGTTAGTAAGGGGTCTCGATAGAACTCACTGAGACAAGTTGTCTCACCCAATCCATGTTGTTGTTTTTTCAGAATTGCAGGCTAAGTTGAAGATGATGAGGCGTGGTCATGGAGACGCTTGAGGAGTTGCCGACGCTGTTTATTTTGTTATGTCATGTATCTCTGTATTTTCATTCAATATCTTAGATGTACGATGGTACGACTTGTATATTAAGTTGTAAATCGCTTCCGCAAACTTTCTATTTTGATACTGAACACTAGTTGAGAGGTGTAAGGAACGATATTATGTACTTCTCATGTTAAGTTATGTAAGCGCACTTGATGGGTGTTAGCATCGAGTTTTAGTATGTGTTCAGTATTTAAAACAGGAGGTACTCTGATGTATGCCAGTAGTGCATTTCGATAGTTTCTACAAGATAGAAATTATCGGGGTGTTACAAGGTGTCTTCGTAAAAGATCACATTTCTTGAGATGAAAACCTCTCTAGACTTTAGGTCCATTTGGATGTATCCTTTTGTACCATGCTTGAAGCCAAGGAACACACACTTTCTGGCACGAGGATCAAGTTTGTGTCTCCTTTGCAGGAGAGTAGAGGCAAAGCTGAGGCATCCAAAAACCTTGAGGTGTTCTAGGTTAGGGA
Source organism: Astragalus membranaceus (assembly GCA_039519185.1). Lineage (NCBI taxonomy): Eukaryota > Viridiplantae > Streptophyta > Magnoliopsida > Fabales > Fabaceae > Astragalus > Astragalus membranaceus. Next base: position 19,867,198 of record CM076853.1, read on the forward strand.
CATGATGATATAATGCTTCATAGGGGGACTTGTTCCCATCCAAGACACTTGATGGCAGCCTGTTGATGAGGTGGACTGCATGTATGACTGCATAGCACCAAAACATCTTTGGTAGGTGAGACTGGAACATAAGTGCTCAAGCAACGTTGAGTATATGCCTGTGTTTCCTTTCTGCCACAGCATTTTGCTGAGGAGTTTCCACACAGGTCCTTTGGTGTAGGATCCCTCTTTCTTGGAAATATTCTGTCATGAGGAATTCCTGCCCATTATCTGTTCTGACTACTTTAACAGGTGATCCAAATTGAGTTTGGATCATAGCTATGAAGGCCTTTATCAACTCTCTAGTTTCAGATTTGCTCTTCATGAGAAAAACCCAAGTGTGCCTTGTAAAGTCATCTACAACAGTTAAAAAATAGAGATGACCATGGACAGATGGAGTAGAGAAAGGACCCCATATGTCCATGTGGATTAGATCAAAAGCATTCTTTGACTTAATATTGCTACCAGTAAAGGGCAACTTATGTTGCTTGGCAAGATGACATGAATCACAAATATGATCTGAAACATCCTTTACAAATGAGAATTTATTACAAACTTGTTTGATTACATGGTGTGAAGGATGCCCTAATCTAAAATGCCATAAAGGAAAGGTATCAGATGCAACATGATTACAGAGAGATTTATTCAAAGAATTGAATTTGCATGTTAGGACAAACTTATCACTATCTATACTAAAGGCAGACAAGCATTTAGATCCTTGATCAAGCACATAAAGTGATTGGAACGCTCTAGCGTGCCCAATCGTCCTCAATGTAGGCTTTTCCTGTATTGTACAGTCATCATCATCAATAACTATTTTGCACTTCAGATAATGTGACAATTTATAACCAGAAATCAAGTTAAAACCAAATTCAGGGATATATAGCACATTATGTAATATCAAATCAGAATTAAACATGATTGTTCCAGCATACTTAGCATAGGTTCTAGTTCCATTTGGTATTCTGATGCTAACAGGTCTAATTTCATGGTAAGAGTAAAACAAGGACAAATCATTGCATATATGATCAGTTGCACCCGTGTCAACTATCCAAATAGTATAAACGATTTTACCTGTGGAATCTTGTGTGGCACTGGCTGCTATAATGTGGTTGACTTGTCTTGCTGCTCCTTCTCCATTTTTGTTCAACAGACCCATCAATTTCTGGTACATCTCAGGTGTAATGCTGACTGAGGATTCGTTCTGTCCTGTGCCCCCAGTGTCTTCTTGGGTGTTGTTTATGTCAGCAACAGTGTTGTTAGCAGCAGCTTCCTTGTCTTTGAACTTGAACTCTGGTGGAAAGCCATGTTTGAAGTAACATGTATCCACTGTATGACCTAATTTTCCACATTAGTTGCAATCCTTCTCAGGATTGTTGCCAGAAGATCTACCAGGGAATCTTCCTCGTCCTCTTCCTCTTGAGCTGAAGTTCCCTCTTCCTTGCGAACTCTGTGTCGACCCAGTGTTGGCCATTAACGCGTTCCTAGGGTTCTCTCCCAAAGCACTCCCATTCAGTTGCCTTTCTTGTTGCAACGTGAGGGAGAACACCTTGTTAATCCCAGGTAGCGGTTCCATCATCATTATCTGCATCTTCACCGTGCTGTACTGCTCGTTAAGACCTTTCAAGAAACATATAACGTATTCTTCTTCACGCTGTTTCTTGATGTTGGCATCAATAACCCCACAAACGCATGCATTTATGGGTCTGAGGGTCTCAAGATCCTCCCAGATCACCTTCAAATCGGTGTAATAGGCGTTGATGCTCCTTTCGCCTTGTTTAATAGAATGGATCTTCTGCATCAGGTCGGATTTACGAAACGCATCGCCTTTTGAAAAGCGATTCTTCAGTTCGTTCCACAGATCGAACGCATTCTCCACGTTTTCGACGCTTTGCGCAATCTCTGGTGCGAGAGAACCGGCGATCCATGTAACGACGGTTCCATTACAACGTTCCCATGCCTCCTACAGATCATCGTCCTCATCGGGTGCGGTAATCTTTCCGTTGACGAACTTGATCTTGATTTTGGTAAGAAGGGCTCTCTTCATCTTCTTGCTCCAGGCATCGTAGTTGTTCCCGTTCATCGGAGCAGTAACAAGAACGGCGCCTGGGTTTTCTGCAGGATGAAGATAGTACGGAGAGGTAAGGTTATTTACACCTGAAAAAATTCTATTAAATAATATTTTGCACCCCTGAAATAATAACTTTATTACATTTAATTAAATCAATTAAATAAACTTGATACAAGTGATTGGTGTAAATTATTTTTTCAGGGGTGCAAAATATTATTTAATAGAATTTTTTTTTCAAGAGTATGATCTTGACCACCCTCAATAGAGGGTAGGTCTGCCCCCGCGTAAAAATTTCTTGCAACATCTTCGAGAATTGAGTTCATTTATATTTGAGTGAACTCACTCAAACATATATAAATGAACTTCATTCACGCACGTGAAATTTTCCCTACAACGGGTATGTGACATCAGTTAACGCATTAACTAAGTTTTGTAACATTTAGTTGTCATTTTAAAATTCAACCAAAACCACATTAACTATTTCTACATCAATTATACACTTGCCTACCAAAATGATATAACACTTTCTGTCAAAAAATATGGTATAACACAATGATATATATCTCAGGCAAGTGAATATAGAAAAATATCTAATGGGAGAGTTTAACTCTTTAAATGAATCTCAATAGCTTGAGAGATTAGTCTATTTTTTTTAGGCTTAAATATATGTTCAGGTCCTGTAAATATGGTCATAATCCATTTAAGCCCCTGTAAAAAAAAACCTTAAAATAAGCCTCTTACCACTAAGCCAACTAAATACTTGTGTATTACCCAAGTGTATGTATATATTATATGATTCTTTATTAATTTTAATAAAAAAAATAAAAAACGAATTTAATTCTCATATCTTTTTCTTCTTCCTAAGATTAACGTTGTTGTTGTTGAACTCAGAACCCGGTAACGAAGATGAAGATGAAGCATTTAACTTGAACCAAAACCTTCATTTTTTCAACTAACATTTAACGAAGAAGATGAAGTATTTTTCCAGATCTGTTCCGCATCTTCGAATTGTTCGTAACGTGAAACTGGAATTCGAAATTAAACCTAGAAACAAATGTGAGATAATGAAGAATCGAAATTAAACGTCAAACCTGAAATCGAAATTTGGAATTCGAAATTAAATGTGATACGAAGAGTGTAACACCCCGAAATTAACTAAATAGTTATTTAGTATTTATTTAATTAATTAAATAGGAGTTGGTGATAGTAATAATAATAATAATAATAATAATAATAATAATAATAATAATAATAATGGTGATAATAATAATAATAATATTGGGTGGTTTTAGTTATTAATATATTATTTTTATTTATCTGAATGGGGTGGTGTTGGTACTTCGGAGGTGTTATGATTGGCCCAGTGCGCCAAGCCCAAGCCCGTAGACTTGAGCTGTTAGGCGCTAGGTTAGTGAAGTGGCGCCTCATTTGTGAAAAAAGAAAAGAAAGCGTGAGTTGAGAGAAGAGAAAGGAGAGAGCGTGAGAAGAGAGAAAGAAAGGAGAAAAAACGGCACTAAGGGAGAAGAAAGAAGAAGAGAGGGGCGCGACTTCCATAGGAGAGGAGAGGAGCTCAGTTGCTGTGGTTACTCGGTGTGCTCGTGGAGGGGTCTCCGTCTTCGGTGAAACTAAGGTAAGGGTGGGTCTTGCCTTATAATAGGGAACATAATGGGATGTATGTAGGGGTTAGGATCTATGTCGTTTTTGTATTGATTTGATATTGATGAGTTGTATGTATGTATTGATCACTATATGGCTTGTTGATGTTTTGCGAATTGTTCATATAAGTGATGAATTTCGAATTGCGTACTAAGTGCTCGAATAAATGTATAAATGATGATGTTGGGCTGAATTCATTGAGTTTGGAATAATTTTGTGGTGTTTGAAATAGTTGATGATGATTGAGTACTTGGTACTCATGTGTTGTTGTTGGTGAATTTGATGTTTTGGGTGTTATAGGCGCATAAGGCGCCATTGTGGTATTTTTAGTGTTGCTGGAAATTGTTGTTTAGGTGTGGAATTAGGCGCCCTTGAGTGGGGTGCCCTGCGCCAAGTTTTGACGTTGTTGGAATATTGACCACGGAAGTAGGCGCCCTTGTGCTAGGCGCCCCGTGCCACATTATTGTGTTTTGGCTAAGTGTATTTTGTGTTGTGTTGGTATGCCATGTGCTAAGTGCAGCTTATGATATGTTTGTGTGTCAAGTGCCAAGTCAGTGTGTGTTGGTGATGCTTTGGTGTGGGTGTGTGTATAGGCGCAATGGTGATGGTGAAGATGGTTGTCCATATGGTTTTGGTGATTTCAAATAAAAATTGATTTTTGGGGTGAGTGAGGATTTTAGATGGTGAAAAAGAAATATAATTTTGATGTTTTAAAATTGAGAAAAATTGATGTTTGGGCTGAATTTGTGTAAAAATCTGGTTCTGGCAGTGTGCTGGGCGCCAGGTGCCTGTGCTGGGCGCCAAGGGCGCTGTGTGTGTGTGCTGGGCAAGTGTGGCGCGCGCCTGGGCGCTGGGCGCCTGTAGTGCGTGCGCTGTGTTGCGCGCTGGGCGCTGGGCGCCTGGTTGCGTGCGTGTGTGTGTGGCGCGCGCCTGGGCGCTGGGCGCCTGTGTTGCGCGCTGGGCGCTGCGTGTGTTGCCTGGGCGCTGGGCGCCTAAGGCGCCAGTTCCCAGCAGTGTTGCCTAATTTTTCCTAAATTTGTTTTTAACGTAACTTTTGACTCGGGTGTCCGTTTTAGGTGTTTCAAAGTGCGTTACGACGCTTATTTAATTGTCTATCTGTTTGTCCAGGCCAAAACCAAAAATTAATATTTTTCCCCAGTCGTTTTCTGAAAGTCCCAAGTGACTGTGTACTAGTTGTTGTTTGGATTGGAAATCACTGCTGTTCCTCTTAAATAAAATGTTGGTGTTCTTCATGAGACTAAGGTGCTGTTCTTTGTAATTTTAAATGGTGTTGTCACGGTGAAAATAATGTGCTGTGTAATAGGGTGGTATGCAAATATATATATATATATATATATATATATATATATATATATATATATATATATATATATATATATATATGGTGTATATTATTATTGGTGAATGGGGCCTGTAATCCTCTTTTGGGTGTTGGTGAATAAACAACTGTTGGTGAATATGCTATGGCATTATTTATTTGGTGATTCTGGTGTGTGATGCATTGTCATGGTGTCGCATAACCATATGCATGATCTCTGGTGAATAGGCTTCGGCCTCGGGCTTCGGCCTTATTATAAATTTTGGTGAATGCCCTCAAGGCTCATTTTGGTGAATGGATCCACATGCATATGCCCAGTGGAGTTTTGGGTTGCATCTCATACATTAAACATACAGCTGGTGAATGTTTTGGTGATTATTTATTTGGTGATTGTTTGGTGAATAATTAGTTGGTGCTGAATTGGTAATTAATGTCGATTGACTGAACTGGTGATTAAAGTGAATATTGCTGTGATTGATGTAGTCCTGTATCTGTATATACTACTCCTTATGTACTTTATTATAGGGTTTGAGACTCACCCCTTTTGTTGATTTTTACCTTACAGGTAACCGTACTTGAAGGCTTTGACCTTCATTCCCTTGAGTTCGAGTCGCTCTGATACGTAGCACCTGGGGGGCGTCTTATTAGATAGTGATTTTGTCTTGTACGACTTGTTGGATTTTGTTTTAACATTGTAACTGTATTTTTTGAGTAATGGCCGCCCATGATGCCACGTAATGTTTTTAATTTAAGTTAAACAAATGACGTGTTTTTGAAGTGATTGTAGCATTCCGTTTCAAGAAAAATAATTTGTGCACTCTGATAATTGTTATAAATGAAAGGGGTAGAAACGGGTGTTACAAGTTGGTATCAGAGCAGTTCGGTCTGTCCGGCCGGTGGTCGAGTCGTCGTGTTGAGTAACATTGAGTTTGTTACTCGTTTCTGAATTCTATTTTCTGTTGCAGTGCTAGAATGGCCAGACGGGACGATGCTGCACTTGCTGCCGCCTTGCAGGCTATAGCCGGGGCGATGGGTAATATACCCGGTGTTGTTAATGACGGGACGTGCAATTTGGCTACATTCCAGAGAGAGAACCCACCCACCTTTAAGGGTCGGTACAACCCGGATGGAGCGTTGTCATGGCTAAAGGAGATAGAGCGGGTCTTTCGTGTCATGGAGTGTACTCCAGCTCAGAAAGTGAAGTTTGGGACTCATATGCTAGCAGAGGAAGCTGACGACTGGTGGTTGGGGATGCTGCGAAGATTGGAAAATGCTGGTGAGGAAGTGACTTGGGAGGTTTTCACAAGAGAGTTCAAGAGAAAGTATTACCCTGAGGATGTGCGAGCCAAGAAAGAAGTGGAGTTTTTAGAGCTGAAGCAGGGAGACAAGACTGTGGCCGATTATGCCGCCAAGTTTGAGGAGCTGGCTCAATTTTGTCCTTATTATGCTAACGATGCCAATTCTGAGTTTTCAAAATGTGTCAAGTTCGAGAGTGGTCTACGTCCTGATATAAAGAAAGCAATTGGATATCAAGAGGTTCGGGTTTTCGCTAGATTGGTTGATAAGTGTAGGATCTATGAGGAAGACAGTTCTGCTGCTTACAAGGCTGTGAAGGAGAAGAGAAATTCTCAGTTTAGGGGGAAGCCCTATGATGTTTCAGGTGGTAAAGGAAAGGGAGAGGAGAGTTCGGGCAGGAAGCCAAGTGGGGGAGACACTACTGCGGGCATTGTGTGTCACAAGTGTGGAAAGCCGGGACATAAGGGTCCCGATTGCATGACCTTCAAGTGTTTCAAGTGTGGCAAGGAAGGCCACGTAGCTGCTAAGTGCGAGAAGAGAGACGTTGTTTGCTACAACTGTGGGGAGATGGGACATATTAGTACTAAGTGTTCCAAGCCGAAGAAAGAGAAGTCTAGTGGGAGGGTGTTTGCCTTGGTGGGCACTGAGTCTTCTGAAGAATGATGATCATTTCGGAGGTATGTGTTTCGTTAAAGTTTTTCCGCTAAACCTATTGTCGATACCGATGCCGCTCACTGTTTTAATACTGCTGAATGTTGTGAATGCTTAAGTCTTGTGTTGTTTTCTCTGATTGGTCTTATGTTGCCTGGTGTGTTCTTTGTGTCCCTTGTCGATCTTCGACAGAGACCTTGTTGCGAGTTTTGTTGTTTGTTGTTGGGTGAATTAATTGTAATCGTGGGTACGGACTAGTTAGAGCATAACCGTGAGGATGTCAATTGTCGTAGCCAGCCGGTGAGTTAGGGAGATGTTGATGCGAATTTTTCGAGGACGAAAATAATCTAAGTGGGGGAGAGTTGTAACACCCCGAAATTAACTAAATAGTTATTTAGTATTTATTTAATTAATTAAATAGGAGTTGGTGATAGTAATAATAATAATAATAATAATAATAATAATAATAATAATAATAATAATGGTGATAATAATAATAATAATAATATTGGGTGGTTTTAGTTATTAATATATTATTTTTATTTATCTGAATGGGGTGGTGTTGGTACTTCGGAGGTGTTATGATTGGCCCAGTGCGCCAAGCCCAAGCCCGTAGACTTGAGCTGTTAGGCGCTAGGTTAGTGAAGTGGCGCCTCATTTGTGAAAAAAGAAAAGAAAGCGTGAGTTGAGAGAAGAGAAAGGAGAGAGCGTGAGAGGAGAGAAAGAAAGGAGAAAAAACGGCACTAAGGGAGAAGAAAGAAGAAAAGAGGGGCGCGACTTCCATAGGAGAGGAGAGGAGCTCAGTTGCTGTGGTTACTCGGTGTGCTCGTGGAGGGGTCTCCGTCTTCGGTGAAACTAAGGTAAGGGTGGGTCTTGCCTTATAATAGGGAACATAATGGGATGTATGTAGGGGTTAGGATCTATGTCGTTTTTGTATTGATTTGATATTGATGAGTTGTATGTATGTATTGATCACTATATGGCTTGTTGATGTTTTGCGAATTGTTCATATAAGTGATGAATTTCGAATTGCGTACTAAGTGCTCGAATAAATGTATAAATGATGATGTTGGGCTGAATTCATTGAGTTTGGAATAATTTTGTGGTGTTTGAAATAGTTGATGATGATTGAGTACTTGGTACTCATGTGTTGTTGTTGGTGAATTTGATGCTTTGGGTGTTATAGGCGCATAAGGCGCCATTGTGGTATTTTTAGTGTTGCTGGAAATTGTTGTTTAGGTGTGGAATTAGGCGCCCTTGAGTGGGGTGCCCTGCGCCAAGTTTTGACGTTGTTGGAATATTGACCACGGAAGTAGGCGCCCTTGTGCTAGGCGCCCCGTGCCACATTATTGTGTTTTGGCTAAGTGTATTTTGTGTTGTGTTGGTGTGCCATGTGCTAAGTGCAGCTTATGATATGTTTGTGTGTCAAGTGCCAAGTCAGTGTGTGTTGGTGATGCTTTGGTGTGGGTGTGTGTATAGGCGCAATGGTGATGGTGAAGATGGTTGTCCATATGGTTTTGGTGATTTCAAATAAAAATTGATTTTTGGGGTGAGTGAGGATTTTAGATGGTGAAAAAGAAATATAATTTTGATGTTTTAAAATTGAGAAAAATTGATGTTTGGGCTGAATTTGTGTAAAAATCTGGTTCTGGCAGTGTGCTGGGCGCCAGGTGCCTGTGCTGGGCGCCAAGGGCGCTGTGTGTGTGTGCTGGGCAAGTGTGGCGCGCGCCTGGGCGCTGGGCGCCTGTTGTGCGTGCGCTGTGTTGCGCGCTGGGCGCTGGGCGCCTGCTTGCGTGCGTGTGTGTGTGGCGCGCGCCTGGGCGCTGGGCGCCTGTGTTGCGCGCTGGGCGCTGCGTGTGTTGCCTGGGCGCTGGGCGCCTAAGGCGCCAGTTCCCAGCAGTGTTGCCTAATTTTTCCTAAATTTGTTTTTAACGTAACTTTTGACTCGGGTGTCCGTTTTAGGTGTTTCAAAGTGCGTTACGACGCTTATTTAATTGTCTATTTGTTTGTCCAGGCCAAAACCAAAAATTAATATTTTTCCCCAGTCGTTTTCTGAAAGTCCCAAGTGACTGTGTACTAGTTGTTGTTTGGATTGGAAATCACTGCTGTTCCTCTTAAATAAAATGTTGGTGTTCTTCATGAGACTAAGGTGCTGTTCTTTGTAATTTTAAATGGTGTTGTCACGGTGAAAAGAATGTGCTGTGTAATAGGGTGGTATGCAAATATATATATATATATATATATGGTGTATATTATTATTGGTGAATGGGGCCTGTAATCCTCTTTTGGGTGTTGGTGAATAAACAACTGTTGGTGAATATGCTATGGCATTATTTATTTGGTGATTCTGGTGTGTGATGCATTGTCATGGTGTCGCATAACCATATGCATGATCTCTGGTGAATAGGCTTCGGCCTCGGGCTTCGGCCTTATTATAAATTTTGGTGAATGCCCTCAAGGCTCATTTTGGTGAATGGATCCACATGCATATGCCCAGTGGAGTTTTGGGTTGCATCTCATACATTAAACATACAGCTGGTGAATGTTTTGGTGATTATTTATTTGGTGATTGTTTGGTGAATAATTAGTTGGTGCTGAATTGGTGATTAATGTCGATTGACTGAACTGGTGATTAAAGTGAATATTGCTGTGATTGATGTAGTCCTGTATCTGTATATACTACTCCTTATGTACTTTATTATAGGGTTTGAGACTCACCCCTTTTGTTGATTTTTACCTTACAGGTAACCGTACTTGAAGGCTTTGACCTTCATTCCCTTGAGTTCGAGTCGCTCTGATACGTAGCACCTGGGGGGCGTCTTATTAGATAGTGATTTTGTCTTGTACGACTTGTTGGATTTTGTTTTAACATTGTAACTGTATTTTTTGAGTAATGGCCGCCCATGATGCCACGTAATGTTTTTAATTTAAGTTAAACAAATGACGTGTTTTTGAAGTGATTGTAGCATTCCGTTTCAAGAAAAATAATTTGTGCACTCTGATAATTGTTATAAATGAAAGGGGTAGAAACGGGTGTTACAAAGAGGAAGGAATCTGAAAATATAAAGAAGAGGAAACCTTCCAATACCAATACCATTTCAATCCCATTTCGTTTTATGAAGAAGATGAATCTGACAAGAAGAAACCTTCCAAGCCCATTTCGTTTCAGGTTTTTGCGTTTCCAATCTAACAAATCTGATGAATCCATTTCGTTTCGTTTTCTTCGTAACAAATCTAACAATCAGAAGGCATCAAATTTTTTTCATTTCGTTTTACGGATCTGATGAACTTTCTGCAAATTCCCTATGAAGATGATGAGGATATGAAGAAGATGAAGATAGCAATTACGTATTATATATCTTTAGTTGGCTCAAATTACAAAAGCTAAGATGGAGCTTAGTTGTTAGGGCGATTGTACTCCACCTTGTGGTCACGGGTTCAACTCTCTCCTTCACCAAAATTTCTCTTTTTTTAGTGACATTGAGCCTCCACTTTGCCATGTGAGTGCTATGGGGTAGTGGGGACATGGGGTCCGGAGTGTGGACCTGGAGTTGGAATAAAGACATTATTGTATTTATATACTTCATATGTGAATGAGTGCATGTGAGTATTCAATAAGTATAAAAGATGACATGTAACCTCACCTATTAGCAGAATTGAACCATCTTTACCTTTCTCATGTTCTTGAAGACATACAACATAATTATCTGAAATTGCACTTCTCCCCTCTCTAGTGGATCTTCTTACTGGCACCTCTTGAGGTTGTTGAGTTTGAACTTCTGGTGGTGCTTGAGGAGGAAACTCAGTGTTGTCTTCTTTTTGAGCAATGTTAGGAATAACATTCTCATTTATTGCTGGATCTGTTGCTTGTTGAACAATGACAGGCACTGATGCTTGACCATGGTCAGTAACAGTTTTTTCATTGAAAGCAACACTCCTTATATTTCCTTCCACTCCAAACTCAACTTCCTCAAGAAATCTTGCATTTCCCGTTTCAAAAAATGTTCTTGTAGTGGAGTTGTAAAACTTATACTCGTGAGAGCGTTCTGCGTACCCAACAAAATAACAACTAATTGTCTTAGGGTCCAACTTACCTTCATGCGGCCTGTAAGGCCTGGCTTCGGCTGGACACCCCCAAATGTGTATGTCCTAATGTTGGGCTTTTTCCCAGTCCATAGCTCATAAGGGGTCTTACCGACTACTTTGCTTGGTACTCTGTTGAGGATATAAACTGCAGTTTTCAATGCTTCTCCCCAAAGTGACTCTGGTAATGAAGAATGACTAATCATACTCCTCACCATATCCTTAAGAGTCCGGTTTCGTCGTTCTGCAACTCCGTTCATGCTAGGTTTACCCAGTATTGTGTATTGCAGAACGATTCCACACTCATTGAGGAAAGGACCACAAATATCTGTATGTATTAGTTCTAAGACGTCTTTAGCTGTTTCAGCACCTAAATTTCTTTTGTTTGCCCTTAATACACTCTACGCAGACTTGAAAGTCAGACAAATCTAAGGGTTCTAGAATATCCTCCTACACAAGCCTCTGAATTCTCTCATTTAATTTTTGTTTTGTACCGTGTGAACTTATTTGCAATACTTGGTTATAGCAATGCTTAACATCAAGCATATAAAGATTATCAATTAAAGACCCGTAACTAATAATATTCGGACCATAAGAGAGACTAGCTTTGACATCTTTACGCGCCATGTGGCGTACTTAGGACAAATCTTCTTCATGTGTCCTGCCTTCTTGCAGAAAAAACAAGCCAAGCCTTTATCCTGGTTTTTCTGCAGCTCTTCCTCTTCTTGTGTTGAGAATTTGAAGCCAAATGAGCATTTTCAGTCCTAACACTCCCGGTCTCTCTTCCTCTTGCACACAATGAGACATAAGCTCATTGAGGAACCATTTGTCCTTCTGAGTGTTATATGTCACCACAAATTGTCCAAATTGTGCAGAAAGAGACGATCAAAATTTCTCTGATGACAATCAGAATTTTCTTAAATTCAGAAGAGACTATGTAGATGGCCAAATTGTGCAGGAAGGGACAATCAGAATTTTAGAAAATCTTGGTACAACTCAAGGCATTTTGCAACTGGACCTTGCCTATATAGCACATAGATCAATGCACATATTGTATATTAAATATCAACGAAACTGTTTAATCAGATTCTAAAAGGTGAGACTAAACTGATGGATATTATTATTACTTGACTTTTGCAAGCTAAATAATTAGCACAGGCATTTGCACCTAGAGCCGTCGATTTGGCCCCAAGCCCAGCTCTATTGGCCCCCAATCAAGCCCCATAAAATTGAAGCCCCCTATTAATTGGGTTGTTTTAGCCCCAGCCCACACTTTTAAATTTTTTAGTGGGTTAGGGCCAGGGCTTTGTGGACTGGCCCCCAAATTTTTTTTCTAATTTTTTTCCCACTTTTACACCTCCACTTTCATTCTTTCACCCCCTTCCTCTTCTCCCTCCCTCTCACCACCACCTTCTTCTCCCTCTCACCACAACCACCACTACCACCATCACCATCTCCCACTCACCGCCACCACCACCTCTTTTCCCACGATTTATACCTCCACTTTCATTCTTTCACCCCCTTCCTCTTCTCCCTCACTCCCACCACCATCACCATCTTCCACTCACCACCACCACCTCCTCCTTCTCCCACCCACCACCACCACCAGTCCACCATCACCACCTCCCACTCACCACAACCACCACAACCTCATTTTCTTCTCACAACTATCGCCACCCCCATCACCCACTATCACCACCAACCTCATTTTTTCTCATTCTTTTCCCACCCCCACTTCCATTCTTTCACCGCCTCTCCCTCTTTACCTTCACTATCACCACCACCTCCTTCTCTCTCTCACCACCAGTAACAAATTTTTAGGTTTTCAAGACTAACGAATGACAACGGGAGGACTTGTAATTTCTAGTTTTTTTAAGAAAGTAAATAAATTTTTAGGGCTCATGGGCTGGCCTATATTTCAAAAGCCCACATAGGTCCGTTGGTAATTTTCAGTTTCGTTGGAAAAACATAAAATTAAGGGTCTTGGGCTGGCCCTGGCCCACTGGGGCTTGGGGCCTCTGTGGGCTTTTGAAATGTGGGCTTTTGGGCCCATGGGCCATGTGGGGCTGGGGCTGGGCTGGCCCACATGGGCCAAATTGACGGCTCTAGTTGCACCTCACCAGAAGCCAAAAAGGAGTTTAGGCCATCTACATATTGGTCGAACAAAACACACTCAAGGTTGAAACTGTATAATCTAAAACAACAAATAAACACATAAATTAAGGATGAAATAAAGAATACAAAACTTAAGTAACTTACATCAGTACACAAAGATTAAAAAAGATTAATGGATACCCATCGATTCCAATTCAATGACATTCATCTTGGTAACTATGCCATTTCTCTCATACTACCTTTCAGTGCCAACGCCACTACAAACACCCATTACATATGAAAAATGAACGTAAATTAGTTGACCAATATTATAAAAGTATAAAACATAAAATGAATGAATCAAACAAACAATCAACAATAGAAAAGGGTAAATAGAAAACCATACCAACTAAAAAGTCTGTGTTGTAAGACTGATTAATGTCGCCAAAGGGAACCAATGAGAACGGGGAAGCCGCAACCAAATTCCTATCAATCCAAGTAATCCTCTTGTCATGCCAAAAGTAATTAAGTTTGAACTGGGGGCTTCGTAGTTCTGAAATTCCCAACATTACATCTAACACCAAAGTAATTCATAGAATAAATAAAACCTTCAACTAGATCCCTCTCATATCCGTAAATTAGGAATTTCCTGATAGAAGCATGAATCTTATCACCCTACAGTAAAAGAAAATAAGAACCAATTTAGAAGATTAGTAATCGAAATTTTAGACGTTTAGAAAATGGATGTAAATGATATTGAAGAGATACCCGCATTTTCATCCATTAATAGCATCTCCAAAGGGTACCCAGTTTTATGAACGGGCAAGCACGCACTCTAACTGACCACCACACGCGCGCCGCCGCCGCCGCCGTCCGACTGGGCTGTGAGGTGTAAAGTATTTTTTGAAATTAAGCGGATTGCGCTCCAAGCTAGCTCGAAATTCGCGCAACAACTTGCGCATGAAGGCTCCGTTCCCATCTGAATTGCGCTCCAAGTCAGTTGTTAGTGGAGCCTAAAATCGTGCCTTGACTTGCGCACAAAGCAGTTGCTGAAGCCTATAAAAAGGCTCTTCCCTCACTTGACGAAAACAGATCGAAAAAACGCAAACTCTCCTCCGAAAATTCTCTTCTCTCTAAAATTCGTGACTGGCCTACGCGCCATCTTCTTCTTCTTCTTCTTCTTCTTTTCTGAGAGTGGCCTACGAGCTATATTCCCGACTGGTTATAAACCATATTCAGAGGTGTTAGTGGAGCCTAAAATCGTGACTTGACTTGCGCACAAAGCAGTTGCTGAAGCCTATAAAAAGGCTCTTCCCTCACTTGACGAAAACAGATCGAAAAAACGCAAACTCTCCTCCGAAAATTCTCTTCTCTCTAAAATTCGTGACTGGCCTACGAGCCATCTTCTTCTTCTTCTTCTTTTCTGAGAGTGGCCTACGAGCCATATTCCCGACTGGTTATAAACCATATTCAGAGGTGTATATCTCGAGCGATTACTGACTGTGCAGTCATAATCGTAACTGGGCTGTTTTATCCTGGGGGCGTCGTGGTTGATAGTCTGCTTGCACCATCGAGCAGTGCCACGAAACGTCTTAAAGAGAGCGACCTAGTCCGCGACTCATCCCAGTAATTTCTTCGGTATAATTTCGAAAACACTGAAACAACAATTTTAAGACGCTTCTTTTCAACCATGACTACCGAAGAGATTACTGGTCCCACTGTTTCCGACTTCAACAAACCATTTCGGTTTGAGGGATCCCACTTCAAGCGTTGGCAACAAAAGATGCAATTTTTCTTAACTATGAAAAAAGTTGCTAATGTCTTGACCGATGAGATTCCAGTAGTCGACGAAACAACCGAACAGGAAGATCAGACTAAAACAGCCAAAGAGATATTGCTTTGGAACGACAATGACTACCTCTGTAAGAACTTCATTCTTAATGGACTGAGTGATGATCTTTATGATTATTACAGCTCTTGCAAGTCCGCTAAAGAGGTCTGGAATGCTCTGAAAAAGAAGTATGACACTGAGGAAGCAGGCACTAAAAAATATGCTGTGAGCCGCTACCTCAACTTCAAGATGACAGATGATAAATCTGTAGAGACTCAGTCACATGAGATACAGAAAATAGCTCATGAAATTGTCTCTGAAGGCATGGCCTTAGATGAACAATTTCAAGTAGCTGTTATTATTGACAAGCTTCCTCCTGCCTGGAAGGATTTCAAAAATTCTCTCAGGCACAAGACCAAAGAGTTCTCTTTGGAAAGTTTGATTACCCGACTCCGGATTGAGGAGGAATCTCGGAAACAAGATCAGAATGATGAAATCTTGTTTGTTTCAAACAAGAAACCAGGAGCGGTTCTGAAGCCAACTGGCAAACATTTCAAGAATCAGAACCGTAATCAGATTCAAAAGAACCGCAACCACAAGAATGGGAACACTCCAAAGTCCCCAAATGCCAAACCTCAGTCACCACCACAACCAAAGAATGAAGCTGCTCTTCCATTCCTTTGTTACAAGTGTGGAAGACCAGGTCATATGGCACGCAAGTGTAGGAACGGGCCCAATCCTGCTCCGCAGGCTAACCTGACTGAAGAGCAGCACTTTACTGCTATGATTACTGAAATCAACATGGTTGGTGGATCTGATGACTGGTGGAATGATACTGGCTCCTCTCGCCATGTATGCAATAACTGTGCTATGTTTAAAACATACAAGGCGGTTGATGATAAGAAAGTGTTGTTGGGCGACGCTCACACCACTACTGTTGCAGGTATTGGAGATGTTGAGCTGAAGTTCACTTCTGGAAAGACTCTAATCTTGAAGGACGTGATGCACACTCCAGAGACAAGGAAGAATCTAGTTTCTGGCTTCCTTCTGAATAAGGCAGGGTTTACTCGGACTATTGAGGGAGATTTGTATACTTTGACCAAAAATGGTACTTTTGTAGGGAAAGGGTACGCCACTGATGGCATGTTCAAACTGAATGTTGAAGTTAATAAAGTTTTTCCTTCTGCGTATATGTTGTGTGATTTTAATATTTGGCACTCTCGTTTATGTCATGTCAATAAGCGCATTATTTCGAATATGAGCAATTTAGGGATAATTCCCAAACTATCGTTAACCGATTTTCATAAATGCGAATTTTGTACTCAAGCCAAAATTACAAAGTCATCTCACAAATCCGTCATTAGAGAATCAGAGCCATTAGACTTAATACACTCTGATATTTGCGAACTAGACGGAACTTTGACCAGAAATGGTAAACGCTATTTTATCACATTTATTGACGATTGCTCAGACTACACTTTTGTGTACCTTATGAAAAATAAAAGTGACGCGCTTGACATGTTCAAAATTTTTGTAAAGGAAATTGAAAATCAATTTGAAAAAAAGATAAAGCGTTTTCGAAGCGATAGAGGAACTGAGTATGATTCCCAGTTGTTTAATGACTTTTATAAGTTGAATGGAATCATACATGAAACGACTGCACCATATTCACCTGAAATGAATGGTAAAGCAGAAAGGAAAAATAGAACCCTTACCGAATTGACTGTTGCGATTATGCTTAATTCGGGCGCTGCATCACACTGGTGGGGTGAAATTTTAATAACAGTATGCTATGTACTGAACAGAGTTCCTAAATCTAGGAATAAAATTTCTCCTTATGAATTGATAAAGAAAAGACAACCAAATGTGTCTTATTTCCAAACTTGGGGCTGTCTGGCCTATGAAAGGATGCCAGACCCAAAAAGAGTCAAACTTGCCAGTAGAGCCTATGAATGTGTATTCATTGGTTATGCAGTAAACAGCAAAGCATACAGATTCTATGACCTGAATGCAAAAGTAACCATCGAGTCAAACGATGTTGACTTCTATGAAAGTAAATTTCCCTTTAAATCAAGAAATAGTGGGGGCTCTGGAACTAGTAAGGTTTCTGTGCCTAGGAGCGTTGAAAACAACGTAGAAAGGGAAATAGAACCTAGAAGAAGTAAGAGAGCACGTGTTGCTAAAGACTATGGACCCGACTACACGGTTTATACACTAGAGGAGGATCCTACTAGCATTCACGAAGCTCTGTCTTCATTGGATGCTGACTTGTGGCAAGAAGCCATAAATGATGAGATGGATTCTCTAGAGTCTAACAAGACATGGCACTTAGTGGACTTGCCTCCTGGTTGCAAAACCATTGGTTGTAAATGGATTCTGAAAAGGAAGCTAAAACCTGATGGCACTGTTGATAAGTACAAGGCTCGCCTTGTAGCCAAAGGTTTTAGACAAAGAGAGAACATAGATTTCTTCGATACATATTCGCCTGTTACCAGAATTACATCCATAAGGGTACTAATTGCTCTGGCTTCTATTTATAACTTCGAAGTACACCAAATGGATGTAAAGACCGCCTTTTTAAATGGCGAATTAGAAGAAGAAATCTATATGGAGCAACCTGAAGGTTTTGTAGTCCATGGGCAAGAACACAAGGTCTGTAGGTTGGACAAGTCTCTGTATGGTCTCAAACAAGCTCACAAACAATGGCATGAGAAGTTCGATAATTTGATTATATCGAATGAGTTCAAAGTGAATGAAAGTGACAAATGCATTTATTACAAAACTGAGAATGACATTTGCACTATCATATGTCTCTATGTAGACGATCTGCTCATATTTGGATCAAACATTCATGCCATAAATAAAGTGAAATCATTGTTGTGCAACAACTTTGATATGAAAGACCTCGGAGAAGCTAATGTAATCCTCGGGATCAAGATCACTAGGTTCGAGAAAGGAATTTCCTTGGATCAATCTCATTATATTGAGAAGATCTTAAAGAAATACAATTATTTTGACTGTAAACCTGCATGTTCCCCCTATGATCCAAGTGTCAAACTTTTTTAGAACATTGGTGACAGTATTAGACAAACGGAATATGTGAGCATCATTGGCAGCCTGAGGTATGCTACTGATTGTACTAGACCCGACATAGCCTATGTTGTGGGATTGCTATGCAGGTTTACTAGTCGACCTAGTATCGAGCATTGGCATGCTATTGAAAGAGTCATGAGATATCTTAAAAGAACCATGAATCTAGGATTACACTATCAGAGATTTCCAGCTGTACTTGAAGGGTACAGTGACGCTGATTGGAACACTCTGTCAGATGATTCCAAAGCAACCAGTGGCTACATATTCAGTATAGCCGGTGGTGCCGTTTCCTGGAAATCTAAGAAACAGACCATTTTGGCTCAGTCCACTATGGAGTCTGAAATGATAGCACTAGCGACAGCCAGTGAAGAAGCTAGCTGGTTAAGATGCCTACTAGCAGAGATTCCCTTATGGGAAAAACCGATGCCAGCTGTGTTGATCCACTGTGATAGTACCGCGGCTATTGCAAAAATAGAGAACCGTTATTACAACGGTAAGAAAAGACAAATCCATCGTAAGCACAGCACAGTTAGAGAGCTACTAACAAAAGGAGAAGAGAAATTTATTGTAACAGCCCAGGTCCACCGCAGCGGCCACCCCGGTCCCACTGTTACCTCACGGTCTTCTCTACCCCTCTTGTAGAGTTTTTGCCTTCCGTGGGAATCGAACCTTGCACCTGAGGCATAAGTGCAAGTTAAACCCCCTTCCCACTACCAATTGAGCGCGCGCTCAATTGGTAGTGGGAAGGGGGTTTAACTTGCACTTATGCCTCAGGTGCAAGGTTCGATTCCCACGGAAGGCAAAAACTCTACAAGAGGGGTAGAGAAGACCGTGAGGTAACAGTGGGACCGGGGTGGCCGCTGCGGTGGACCTGGGCTGTTACAGATCACGTACGCACTGATCAGAACTTAGCCGATCCTTTGACGAAAGGATTAGCCAGAGAGAAAGTCCAAAGTACATCTCAAAAGATGGGACTACTGCCTTTAGAACCATGAGTCACTCACAATGGCAACCCGACCTAAAAGACTGGAGATCCCAAGAATTAGGTTCAATGGGTAATAACAAGTTGTGAAGTGACAGGAGATGAACATGCTATTAAAAGTAAATAAGCATGATTCCTTAAGCGATGTAAGGTTGAGATAATAGAAACTCTTAATGAGATCTATACTCCATGTGGAGTAGAGTACCTACCTACAGGAGTACTCTTGATAGACTCACCTTTGTGAATGCGGAAGTGGGGCCGCTTCCTATGGCATTTTGGGCAGAAATTCCTAGAGCGTTCACTAAACTGGGATAGACGTGCAGGGCCATAAACGCACGGGCATATGAGAATACACCTATGGAAAAGGCTGTGTGTGGTTTCGACGATTAGAGATAGAGTTCAAGACTACGAGTCACTCTTGTTGAATCTAAATCTTAACCGCTACGCAAGGTTCAAGTCATGCGACACCTCTGCTTATGCACAATCTTATGGAGGCGCTTGACGCTATTTCTGGAACTGTTTAAATTCAAGTGGGGGATTGTTGGAACATTGGTGTGAATTTAAAAATTTACAAAGTCCCACAGTGCTTGGACTAAGCACTTGAAGAGTGCTTATAAGTGGGAAGTTCACACCTTTGGGTTGGGGCCCAAAGGGTACCCAGTTTTGTGAACGGGCAAGCACGCACTCTAACTGACCACCACACACGCGCGCGCCGCCGCCGCCGCCGTCCGTCCGACCAGCCGGGCCGGGCCGGGCTTGGGCTGTAAAGTATTTTTTGAAATTAATTAAACTTATATTTTATTTTTTTTGGAACGTGCTTGTCCAGATTCATTGAACCGACCAGATACGACGAACGCTATCTGATAGAGCTGTTGCGGATTGCGCTCCAAGCTAGCTCGAAATTCGCGGAACAACTTGCGCATGAAGGCTCCGTTCCCATCTGAATTGCGCTCCAAGTCAGTTGTTAGTGGAGCCTAAAATCGTGCCTTGACTTGCGCACAAAGCAGTTGCTGAAGTCTATAAAAAGGCTCTTCCCTCACTTGACGAAAACAGATCGAAAAAACGCAAACTCTCCTCCGAAAATTCTCTTCTCTCTAAAATTCGTGATTGGCCTACGAGCCATCTTCTTCTTCTTCTTCTTTTCTGAGAGTGGCCTACGAGCCATATTCTCGACTGGTTATAAACCATATTCAGAGGTGTATATCTCGAGCGATTACTGACTGTGCAGTCATAATCGTAACTGGGCTGTTTTATCCTGGGGGCGTCGTGGTTGATAGTCTGCTTGCACCATCGAGCAGTGCCACGAAACGTCTTAAAGAGAGCGACCTAGTCCGCGACTCATCCCAGTAATTTCTTCGGTATAATTTCGAAAACACTGAAACAACAATTTTAAGACGCTTCTTTTCAACCATGACTACCGAAGAGATTACTGGTCCCACTGTTTCCGACTTCAACAAACCATTTCGGTTTGAGGGATCCCACTTCAAGCGTTGGCAACAAAAGATGCAATTTTTCTTAACTATGAAAAAAGTTGCTAATGTCTTGACCGATGAGATTCCAGTAGTCGACGAAACAGCCGAACAGGAAGATCAGACTAAAACAGCCAAAGAGATATTGCTTTGGAACGACAATGACTACCTCTGTAAGAACTTCATTCTTAATGGACTGAGTGATGATCTTTATGATTATTACAGCTCTTGCAAGTCCGCTAAAGAGGTCTGGAATGCTCTGAAACAACAATTTATAGGAGATATACCCATAGATGAAAGGACTTCAAATTTATTACTTCTCATCCACATATTCATGATTTTCCGATTACAAATGTTGATTTTATTGGGAGAATTACAAAATTCAATGAAAAATCATAGGGAAGAGTAAAGGTAGTAAATAGGAAGAGAATAGAATTATTCAGCAGTCAAATGATTCATGGGGAAGAAAATATCATGCAATCAAATGACTTAAAATGATTTCATGGGAAAGAGAATGCAATTATTCAGCACTTATAATCCTTCTAAATTCATGTGAAAAACAATTACCAAACAACCATTTAAATTGATGTGAGAAAGAGAATGCAATTATTGAGAAGCTAAATTCCTTCTAAATTTAGATATTAAAGTGTTTTTGGAATTTGATTGGAGGGAAGAGAAATGCAATAATTTTCATTGATAAATATTGGAAAGAGGAGAACAGATAGATCCTCTCCATTACCTTAAATTAGTGGCAATCTCCATTGTTTTTAATAACAGCTTGCCACATGGCTTTAAATACATTGAACGGATGAGATGGAATATTGTAATAACTGTTTGATTTTTAAAGGAATTAATTAAAAAGTAAAAATACAAAAATTTCTGATAATTACTCAAAGAAAATACAAGATCGGCGGACGTGGTTGATTTCGCTCCACCGCGACCGCGACCGCCACAACCCATTGTTGCTCAAACCTTGCCTGGTGCGTCTCTTCTCCGACATTGAAGGTACCGGACTCGAATATGCTATAAATCGCTTTGATTCACATATTTGCAGTTTAGTCTATTTCTTTGTATCTTCATGGTTACAAATTTAAAGTTGTTCATGTGTCCATTTGTCTCTTCTCCACCATTGAAGGTATCAGAAACTTCTGCTGAAGTTTGAAGAATTGAAGGCATCTTAAAGATATAAACCCTTGCGGGTCTCCTACTCAGATTGCGCGCCATTTCTCCAGCCACCCCGCGCCCACCTGCACCAATCGAACGCCGCCGTGTGTGCCGCGTTGGATGCCACAAGCTTCTCCTTGTCACCCTGGTTGTTGTCAGTTCTGCGTTTGTTTGATTTCTTCAGATCCATCAACTTTCTGCCACGTGTATCGTTTTTGCTGTGTTTTCTCCGCCACCCCGCGCCCACCTGCACCAATCAAACGCCACCGTGTGTGCCGCGTTGGGTGCCAGAAGCTTCTCCTTGTCACCCTGGTTGTTGTCAGTTCTGGGTTTTTTTTTATTTCTTCAGATTGCATCAACTTTCTGCCACGTGTATCGTTTTCGCTGTGTTTTCTCCCACGCTTATTCTTCATTCACTGATTTTGGCCTCAGTTTCGCCGCCTTATCCTCCCTTCCTGCTCCAAACCCACTCCCCGCCAATCAATTGTACTCATTGTTTCCTTTTCCCCATTGTTTTTGCTTCGTTTCTCACAATCTATCTCTATTTTCCAATTGATTCGAATTGATTCTCATCATTGCTTTGTATTCTACAGTTGTATTTTCCTCTAATCTCGCTTGCTTTCTGGTTCTATAAATTGCAGCAATCCCCCTCATGGATGGCACCATTTGGATTTCCCATCGTTTCCTGCATTCCGAAAAGGCTCTTGGATTAACAAAGGTTGTTATGCATTTTTTGTTTATTCATTTTGGTATTTGATATTTATCCTCTTGCTCCCCATGTGCTTCTTTAGTTGATTGTGTGCCATGAATTCTGATATAGCTAATGATATCTGTTTGTCTTTTATTAGATGGATTTGGGAACTTTACTTGAGATTGGCTCATTTGTGACAAATCTTGATATGAGATTTAAGTCTTTCATTCTCAATTTCGACCCAGATATGGTAGCCTATGATTTTCCTTTAGAATTAGTTTGATTTGAGTTTGGAATTTACTTTGCGCTCCTTCTGATTTTGTGTTTCTTATTTTTGCTTCATCACTTTTTGTTTTGAAGGAATGTGGTGTTATGCCAACACTTTTTTGTGCCCTTTATTATGATGATGTGAAAAAAAACGTTTGGCTTATTGATCCCCTGGAAAACAAGTTTGAGGTCCAGGTTAACAAGACAAAGGGTTCCATTTGTTTGGGCAGTGGTTGGGACAGGGTTGGAAAATTGTATGGTCTTGAATTTGGGGGTTGGGTCGTTGTGACATTTCATGCTGCTGATACATTGTCAATTCGTGTTTACGATCGTTTTTTCACCCAAGTTAAATACCCTACTCCTCCTCAAGTTTTTTCGGTTGATCCTTCCAATGTTCCATTCCATCATATTGTAGGTTCAAATGTAAGCAACCATTGTATCTTTAATTGTATCATTTTTATTCCTTTATCAGAGATTCTCTTCCTATATTTGTTAGTCAGGCTATTCCTCTTTAATTTTACCCTTTATAAGCCCTTTTTTACAATAGATGGATTCTGGTTTTGCCATTCGGTGTTCTTATGTTTTTTTCTAGATGGAACTTCATCCCCTCCTTGATGATGGCCGTTCTATTGAGGAGTCTCGCCTGAGATATCGTACCTACCATTTTGAATATGTTTCTGGCTTTGTGAGTAGAACCACTCTTCAAACATGCTAACATGTTTCTACTGGTTTTATGGATTGTTTCCTTTTTTATTTATGCTTCTTTTATTTGGGTGCAGACCAAGCAGCTGCTGCCTGTTCTCTTTTATGTTGACTGTTATGAAAATGTACCTACTGTCTTCCATCTTCTCGATCCTGTTGGGAATGTTTTCATTGTTGCTGTCAAACAGCGTAGGCATAGGCTCTTGCTACACCAAGGTTGTAATCGCATTGGTGAGGTTTACAATCTCTTTGATGGTGGTTGGATTAGCATTACCTCTCTGCGTGGTTCTGCTTACTCTATGCGAGTACGTGATAGGATGTTGAATCAAGTCCCTTACCCATCACCTGCCCGAAGATATGGACTTGGAGAGCAGGGCATTCCAATTGTTGTCCATAGTGATGATGATTATGCCTTTGCTTTTGTTGAGTCTATTCATTTTCGTCGCTCATGTGTTAAAAATCTTACCACAGAGGATGTTGACTCCACTGTTCTGGTATCCACTCACATCTGATTCTTTCATGTTGCCATTTTTCTACTCTTTCGTTTTCTCTTTTGGTTTAATCTATCTCTGTTTCCTCTTCATAGTATCTTGATGTTGATTTCTGCCGTGCTGCTTTTGCTCCTACATGCACTTCAATTACTCTGGTGAACTCACGTGGGAGACAATGGAGGTGCAACTTTCAATGGATTAGTGAGAAGCCACTCCACTGCTGTATTACTGATGGATGGTCCTCCTTTCGTGGGTTGAATGGTCTCATTGAAGGAACTCCAGTGAAGTTTGGTGTAGCTGGGTGCAATCAGAAATTTCTATTTGTCAGGGTTCTTTAAGTCTTGGAGTTTGGGGGCCTTTTAATAAGTTAGTTGGGTTGGCTACTTTTGTTGTGTGGTTTCTGGGGTCATCTTATTTGCCTTGCAATGTCCACACTATGTTTCAATTGTTGTGTTAGCTTTGTAGGTGGACATCTTTCTATTGTGTTTTGTTGGCTGTGTAAGGGTTGTTGGTCTAAGTATGTTCCCTTAAAGTTGCTGTAACACCTTTTGCATTATCAATGGAATAAACTGTTATCTTGGTCTGTTTTCAGTTTCTGTCATTTTGCTTTAGTTTCTTTTTTGGATGGTTTTTCATTGCCTTCTTCTTATGTTTACTGTCTACATTGTTGCCCAGTAAGCTCATGCATTGGTACTCTAAAAGTGTGTGCCACCTCTATTGAGAATCACTTGACTGGTATGCAAAACTATTATCTTCATGTTTTTTCAGTTTCTGTGCATTATTGGTCAATAAACTCATGTATAGTATGTTCCCTTAAAGTTGCTGTAACACCTTTTGCATTATCAATGGACTAAACTGTTATCTTACTTTGTTTTCAGTTTCTGTCATTTTTCTTTAGTTTCTTTTTTGGATGGTTTTTCATTGCCTTCTTCTTATTTTTACTGTCTACATTGTTGCCCAGTAAGCTCATGCATTGGTACTCTAAAAGTGTGTGCCACCTCTATTGAGAATCACTTGACTGGTATGCAAAACTATTATCTTCATGTTTTTTCAGTTTCTGTGCATTATTGGTCAATAAACTCATGTATAGTATGTTCCCTTAAAGTTGCTGTAACACCTTTTGCATTATAAATGGACTAAACTGTTATCTTACTTTGTTTTCAGTTTCTGTCATTTTGCTTTAGTTTCTTTTTTTGATGGTTTTTCATTGCCTTCTTCTTATTTTTACTGTCTACATTGTTGCCCAGTAAGCTCATGCATTGGTACTCTAAAAGTGTGTGCCACCTCTATTGAGAATCACTTGACTGGTATGCAAAACTATTATCTTCATGTTTTTTCAGTTTCTGTGCATTATTGGTCAATAAACTCATGTATCTGCAACCTAAAAAATGTGTGATACCTCTATTGAGAATCATTTGCCTGATTATCTTCTTATTTTCAAGTTGTTGGCTTAATTTAATTTTTCATTTTATCGTTTTTCACAGATGAACCGTAATGGAGGTAGCTGTTTTTGTGAACTAGAGATAAAGTTTGATAGATACTATGTGGAATTCCTCCCTGAGAATGTTGGTGACAGCTCTATGGTTGATTTTTTTAAATGCTTTTTTCCCATTCTTTGCATTTGTCTCCATTTCTTTAGGCTCTCCTAACTATTTCTTTTGTCTGTGTATCTAGCTACGTGTCAGGCTCCCTGAGTTATTCAATCAAGAGCATGTTAATGATGTTTCTTTCCTGGTCATGTTGTCTGATCCTGTTGGTAATGAGTTCCAAGTTATTGTTAGAAAATTTGATGGGAAAGCATATTTCACAACCGGGTGGCGTGAAATGGGTCTTTATTATTGTATGTATAGGGGTGGCATTATAAGGCTGGTGTATGTTAGGAGCAACAAGTTTTTTATCAAGGCTAAGGATAGGTTTGGTCATGAGGTTCAATACCCAACCCCACCCAAAATATTTAGGTTGGGCCATCAACCAGCTCCAAATGACTCATTTGATTTCCTTATTGGTGAAAGATTCCTGCAACAATTGGCTCGGGTTCCTATTCTTTGCCATGCAATTTACAAAACATTAACTAGGGCTGATGTTCTCACAGGAAAATTGGTGTGTGCATCTAGATTATTTATTTGTTTGCTTTCTATTTTGCTTCCTTTTCCTGTTGATATTGTTACATTGCTGAAGTACTAAAATTCTTTGTTCCAGTCCATCTCTGCTTATTTGTGCAAAGGTATCATGCCGGTTGGTAGATTTGAAGTCACTCTGGTTGATGATTGTGGCAGCAAGTGGACCTGTATTATGAACAATGACCAGGAAAATCGTTCCTTGTGTGGTTTGGAAGATGGTTGGCCTGTGATCTGTCGTGTGAAGCATTTTGGTGAAGGACAAACTGTTAAGCTTAGCATCTCTTCTCATGATTGTACCCTCATCCTGTTCCAAAGGCTGTTCATTTAATTTCAAAGCTTTCTAATAAGTTAGTTGGGTTGGCTTCTTTTGTTATGTGGTTACTAAGGTCAATTTTTCCTTTTTTTTCAATGTCCACATTGTGTTTCAGTTGTTCTGTTTGTTTTGGAAGTAGGCACCTTTTAATTGTCCTTTGTCTGTGTTGTCTTGGTTATGGTTAACTGTGTAAGGGTTATTAGTCTAAGTGTGTTTCTTTGAAGTTGTTGTAACTCCTTTTGCACTATCAATGAAATGAACTATATTTTCCTACTTTGCCTTTAGTTCCCCTCATTTGATTTCATTCATTTGTTGCAAATTTGTATTATGGATACAAATGGTATACTAACTGTATTCAATTGTCTCCACACTGTGTTTCAGTTGTTCTGTTTGTTTTGGAAGTGGACACCTTTCAATTGTCCTTTGTCTGTGTTGTCTTGGTTATGGTTAACTGTGTAAGGGTTATTAGTCTAAGTGTGTTTCTTTAAAGTTGTTGTCACTCCTTTTGCACTATCAATGAAATGAACTATATTTTCTTTCTTTGCTTTTAGTTCCCCTCATTTGATTACATTCATTTGTTGCAAATTTGTATTATGGATACAAATGGTATGCTAACTGTATGCGATTTTGTAGCCTGAATGAACTTGAAACAGATTATATTGACATTAATAAATATATGTTGATACATCAGTCCCACATTGCTCATAGCAAGTAATTTGTTTTGATGCTCTCACTCAAACTTACTTTCTGCAATTTTAGCTCTTTCATTTTGGTCATTTTTTTTGTTATATATAGTCTGCTTCTCATGGTCAGTACCAAGTGGATACGTGGTTAGCATCTTTTGATAATTAGTGACTGAATCAATAATCAATAATCAAAATAATAATAATAATAATATCTATTAATAATCCTTCTGAAATCTACATCTTCCTCATAGCATACTGCATACGAATTTATTTTACACCTACAATAATTTATTGCTTCTAACTATAATAAAAAAATTAACTTGAAACAGATTATATGTTGACATTAATAAATATATAAACTAGAGATCAACTTGGAACAGGTAATATGTTGACATTAATAAATATATGTTCATACATCAGTCCCACACTGCTCATAGCAAGTAATTAGTTTTGATGCTCTCACTCATAACTTACTTTCTGCAATTTTAGCTCTTTCATTTTAGTCATTTTTTTTGTTATATATAGTCTGCTTCTCATGGTCAGTACCAAGTGGGTAGGTGGTTAGCATCTTTTGATAATTAGTGACTGTATCAATAATCAATAATCAAAATAATAATAATAATATCTATTAATAATCCTTTTGAAATCTACATCTTCCTCATAGCATACTGCATACGAATTTATTTTACACCTACAATAATTTATTGCTTCTAACTATAATAAAAAAATTATAAATAAATTTAATCTCAACATCTCTCTCATGCCATCTATCTACTTTGTGGTGTTTTTGCCCTTTCATTTCCAGGGTATTTAGGATGCTTACTGCTGATGCCTACTTTTAATTATGGCTTTCTCTCAAATTGTCTTTCAACCTCATTGGAAATCAACACTTCTACTTTAATCTGCACTATCCCTCTGTTGATTGTTATAATTGCTGTTAATAAATAACTCTGTCTCATATTAATCATCTGTGTGTGCCATATTAATTATGCCTTTCTCTCAATTTGTCTTTCAGCCTCATTGGAAATCAACACTTCTACTTTAATCTGCACACAGTAATCATGTTTTCCTGGCAGGTTATTTGTTTTGATATTCCCACTCATCATTTTCTTTCTGCAATTTTAGATCTTTCGTTTTTTTCAATGTAGCCTTTCTGTCTTGATTTTGCCCTTTCATATCCAGCCTTGCTGCTAATACCTGTTATCATTGCTGTTAATAAATAACTGTGTCCCATATTAATCATACCTTTTCCCAAATTGTGTTTTAACCTCATTGGAAATCAGCATTTCTACTTTAATCTCTTCTTACATTTCCTGCTGATGCCACACCTACTGCACACACCAATCCACATCCTTCGTGTGTGATGATTATTTGAAACAAATCTTCTGGTGTAAATTTTCCTGTTTCACAGATTTCTTTTATTTTCTAAAAATAACTAAATCTCATTGGCCATGCCTTTTCGTTTCCTATCCCTCTCTCTTCACCCTTTCTACTACACTCCCCTTCAAACTTCTATTTAAGTCAATTCTTTCCTTGCATTCGTATCATACACACTTGCTAATACAGATTGTGTTATTTCTCTAAAGTATGACTTACAGTTTGTGCTTTAGTATATTCAACAAAAGTCTTTATATTTTTTACATGCCTTTTTAGTCATCCTGCAATGTTTCTTCTATTCCATTGTTAACACTTTCTTTTTCTTTACTGTGATTCTATCACCAGACTTCCTTTTCAGAACATTCCAATACATTCATTCTAACCTGCATCTTTCACTTCCCTCTTTTCTTCTACTGTAGGACAAAAATGGCTGCTCCAATTCACTTGATTTCTGACATGGTACCTGGAAAGGTTAACTGGAGATTGGAAGTACGCGTGCTACGTTTGTGGACACTTCCAGAGTTTAACAATCCTCTTGGCATCAATACTATTGAGATGATTTTGCTTGATGAAAATGTAATTCTACATTCCTCACTTGGAATAAAGTTTTCCAGTCCTTTAAAGTTGTCTTCTTAAAATGTGATATTTGCTTTCACCTTGGAAGGAACCATTGTTCTCTGAAAAAATCACTTCCAGAGTTTAACAATGGACACTTCCAGAGTTTAACAATCCTCTTGGCATCAATACTATTGAGATGATTTTCCTTGATGAAAATGTAATTCTACAGCCCTTTAAAGTTTTCTTCTTAAAATGTGATATTTGCTTTCAGTTTGGAAGGATCCATTGTTCTGTGAAAAAATCACTTATTGCAGCATTTCAAGCCGTTTTGAAAGAGGGGACATGCTTAAGGATTGAAAAGCTGAATGTGTCACAGAATGATCCAAAGTACCAGACCACTAAACACAGATATAAGCTACAGTTCATGAATGTCACAAGCTGCTATACTATTGAGTCTGATCGCATTCCCCTGAACCATTTTGTATTCATGCCTTTCTCTGAGATACTATCTGCTCCAAGAGAGGGCCTAATTCTTGGTATGTATCCTTTTTTTTGGGTATTCATCTTTATTGTACCCCACATTTTGCCACATTGTTGTTTTTCTTTCTATGCAGATGTCATTGGCCACGTGGTTGAGAAGGGTGACATTAAAGAGAACCGAAGGGATGGAAACATTACAAAACTAATTAACTTGGTCCTCGAGGATCTTGAGTACTTCTCTTTTATCTATGTTTCATCTGTCTGAATTTAATTTGGTGTGTTAATGTTACTTGGTATGTTACACCCTTTTTGTCTTCTACTTTGTAGATTCAATAGAGTTCAATGTACTTTGTGGGGCGAATTTGCTGAACAGATGAATGCCAACCTCAATGGAGTTGGCTCCTCATCTCCACCTGTCATTGTTTTGCAGCTGTGCAAGATGAAAAGATACCATGGTATAACACCACTTTTTATTTTCTTTCATTTGCACACTTTTTCCTATCCTGTGTTTTTCCTTAAATTGCACCTGTTTTTCTTTTTAAAATGCCAGGGATCATGGGCATCTCAAATGCTTTTTATGGCACTAGGCTTTTTATCAATTCTGATCTTCAGGCAATCACTGATTACAAAACTAAGTATGTATTCTATATGGTCCTGATTATAGTCCATTCATTAGTTCAAATTCTTTTCACTCACATTTGTTTTCCATTCTCTTTTTATTATGATGGAGTCTTCTGCTCTTTCATTGACTCAATCCATAAGTCAAATCAGTGTCCCTCCCATTGTATCTCTTGAGGATGACTTTATGCAAACTCCATATAAGACTATATCTGAGATTTTGGAGGCGACGGATGTGAGTACTTCGTATATGGTGTTATTTTTGGTAATTGAATTATTAAAACTCTCATTGAATTTAAACTTGCTTTGTTTCTTGGTTAGGTGGGCTCTGCTGCAGTCCTTGCTCAAGTGATTGAGATTGAAACTGCTCGTGGGTGGTACTATGAGTCCTGTCATAAGTGCTACAAAAAGGTTACCCAAGTAGGCACTAAATACTTCTGTAGGGAATGTAAGAGAAAGGTTACTGTTGTCCCAAGGTACCTATGTTACTTTTAAAATGCATGTTATCACCTTGATTAGTTTCGCATAAATTGTTCATTCATCATTCAGTTCCAGACACCCATTCCTATTTGTGCATATTTTCCTTTCATTTCCATGTCATTTTTTAAATAAATGTTATCACCTTGATTAGTTGTGCATAAGTTGCTTTAATTTTCTTTCTTTCATTTCCTGTTTTCCTTTTCTGTGTCTAACTTTTTATTTTATATAGGTTCAAGGTGGAGCTGACAGTCATTGACAGCACTGGCTCAACAAACTTTATGCTGTTTGATCGTGTTGTGTCTCATTTTTTGGGGGTCTCAGCACAGGACTTGCTTGCACCCACTGCTGAATTGGTGGATCCTACCAGAACTCCTGATGAGTTTCGTTCCTTCTTTGAGAAAACTCTTCTCTTCAAAGTTGAGATATCTTCCTCTAACATTACTCAAGAATGGAACAATTACACTGTTAGGAGGCTGGCTACTGAACCTGCTGTTATTAAAAAATTCAGAGACATTAATGGGATCCAGGTTTTTATCTTATCTTTCATGCATGTGTTATGTTGGATTATTTTAAGCCTCCTTTCAAATTTTTGTCTCTAATTTTCTGATATTTAGGCTGGTAATAATGAAGAGGAACTTGACTACAAGGAGTTTTCTGACCAACTAGCCAATGATAATCCGCTGGTACATTGTTCATTCATCATTAAATTCTACTCACTTTATTTCTACAAACAAGTGTCTCATACATTCCTCTTTTTGTATGTTTGCCTTTCATTTGTAGGTCAATGTGGATGAAGTTGGTTCTAACAATATTGCTGATGGTTATGTCCTGCAACTAACTGGGACACCCACCAACAAACCTACTTCCAACATGGGTTCTGCCTCAACTGATCCATCTCCCTTTGGTGTTGTGGAAGAAGCAAATCGTCTTGCAAATGTTTCTGAAGTAGAGATAATTGAGGCTCCTACCACCTGTGGCTCCAAAAGATCATCATCTTCTCTTGATGTCTCCTTAGCTCCTCCCCATGCTTCTACTGAGACTTCAATCAAGAAACTGTCAAAGGCTCTATTCATCAAGACTGAGCTAGACAAGAAGCTCAACTGATTAGATGAAGTCATTAGCCCCACCCTTTTGCTGGATGTCCTATGTTTCCTGTTGGTTTCTGTCCACATTGTTCTCAATGATGACTAAAATAAAAGTAATTAGGATGAATGTTTAACTACTTTAGCTCTATTTGAGTGTTGTGTATGTGCCTGTCCACATTGTTCTCAATGATGGCTTAGATAAAAGTGATTAGGATCTGTGTAATGGTGGCTTAAATCAGAGTAATTAGGATCTATGTAATGATTCTGCGCCCTTCCTGATGTAGCTGTCTCTTTTCTATTATAATAATGAAACAACTTAACTATCTTTTTGTTATTCCTTTCTGTTATCTCTATTGCCTTAGATTATTTGTTTGCTTTCACTGCCCAATTGCATTTTGATAAAATATATGAAAAATACAAAGTAATTACTTGCCTTACTTATACATAAGTTTGCTTTAATTTTCAAACTAATCTCAAAAATTGTGATACCTGTTGATTTCCATGTCTGTTTACTAACATAATCTTTGCAGTCTTTAATGAGATTCTTAGATATATATTGCATTGTTTTACCAAAACATCTGCAACTCTGTGACTTCCCCAAGTGAACAGTTACATCGAACTTGGCATGGCTAATCATTCTATCTACCATATTTTTAGACATCTTTGTTCTACTTCTCATTTCTTACTTATTTATATTTAGTTTTCTTCTTTGTGTTTTCTTTGAGTTTCTGCTTTCTTAAAATCACTCTTCCATTCATATTGTTTGTTCTGCTTTCATTCCTGCCTTATTCCTGCTACCTATCCTCATTCTGGGTTTACACATGTTTTAATGGAACCTCTAAAAAAACGAAAAAACAGTTCTCTTTATATTGTTGATACTATCAATAGAGATAACCCAAGTTCATCAGTCAGCCAGAAGAGTTGGCTGCCTATCCTTCAAAGCAGTAAGATAACTTATCTTTATTTTCTTATTGCTCTCAACTTTGGTTTTTTCTTTTTAAATAACTTACTTGCATCTTTGTGATTTCGTACACATATATGCTATAGGTTACCTTCCATCTAACAATCTGGTGAAGCCCTCCTTAGAGTCCCTTTCTCCCGGGAAGTTTATCCTTAAACCAAGTACACTATTGAATGACACTACTCTTTTAAATGTGAATCTACATGGTAAGCAAATCATTCATCTTCTGAAATCATTATAAGTTTTCCTGTTTGACTATCTGTTTTTAATTTCTTTCGTTTACCTGAGTCTTCATTTTTAGAGGTATGTAAGTTCTTTTATAACCTTATTTACTGGTTTATTTGATTTTTGCTTACATATGGTCCATATTATCAGCCGCTAATCAAAATTTTAATCGAATGGATGGAAGAGATGTTGTTCTCTATTCTGTCAATCCCACTACTCCTATAGACATAATCTCTAATCCTACACCTGATGATCCTCCTTTGACTACTTCCACAACAGGTAACCCACTTATTCTCATATCTTGCTTAAAACAGGATTTGATCTTTGTTAGGGACAAAACTTCTAATCAGCTTTTTGTGATCTACTTATCTTTCTTATGTAAGGCTATTAAATGGTTTAACTAATCTTCTCCTTGCATATGGTTAATATTATTATCAGTTAATGATTCTACTTTGTATGGATTGGATACTCAAAACACAGACCCTGATCCTCCAGCAAACACTTCTTCAGTTTTTTGCACAATAGGTACCTACTATATTATTAATTAACAGTGTGGTTCCCTTATTTTGTCTCCTGTGTTTTACCATTAACTGGTGCTAATAAAACCATTAACTGGTCGTAATAAAATATAAAGTATCTGCTCAATCTTTTGCAGATGTCAATTCTAACTATTGGGATATTGGAGATCCTCTTAATAATATAATTCTTAGGGAGTCTCCCACTCTACTTTCCCTCCAAAACTCCCCTCCCTCCTCTCTTTTTCATATTTTTATTTTTATTTAGAAAAAAAATTAGATCTATAATTTAATGAAGATGGAAATTAACTTTGTGATAAATTACGCAAGGTGTGATGCAAGCCAGTGTGTTTTGGGGGTACTTTAAAGGCTGGAAAAAAATTTAGCTGTTCAAATATGCAAAAGTTTGTTCCTCAATAACCAATTTTGTTAAAAGTAGTTGATTTTGTAACAAAATATGTAAAATGTAACCTTAAACGGTGTGTTTTGAGGTACTTTAGAATTCAAATAAAAGTTTTAGTGATTCCACCACTTTTAAAAATCAATTTCTTTTTATACTTCTTCTCTTTATATTTTATAGGACAATATTTTTCTAAATCTTTAAAAAAGTATTTTATTTTTATACTTCTTCTCCTTATTTTTCTGAACTCGAAATACTTATTAAATTCATTTAGTTCGGTCACTACCAATTCATTTATTGAATTCTGTTCTTCTTAGTATCTATGGATAATCAGTTTCAATTTTATAATATTCTTATTTATTTTATAATTATAATTTAATCCTTATTCATAGATATATATTAGACTATATATTTTATAAACCAGTACCGTTACTATAGATTATGTGTATGGAACAATTTGTGTAACATCCCTAATTTTTAAAGATTCGATTTACGGAAATAATGAATGAGTTAATCATTTGAACGAGATAATTAGCCGCGACTCGAATGTGGGGTAGTCGAGAAAGCTATGCCGAGTGGGAAAACCGTAGGATTAAAACGGGTTTCAACACCAAAACCATGAATTAATGAGCCAAGGGAATTTTAGTCTTTTTCAACCAATTAAAACCCTCAGCCCATTTAAAACTTATTAACCCTCCATTCCTTTCATTCCCAGGTGAGCCATTTTATCACTTTCAACTACACAGAAAACTTGAGAAAAAAAAAGAGGGAGAGAAAGAGAGAGTGGGGAGAAGGGGAGTGAGGAGAAGGAGTCATCATCATCATCATCTAACCTTCATGCATGTGAGTTCCCAATAGCCCACCTTCTTCCATTTTTGTTTTCCTTCCTATTGATACTAAATTCTGAAGCTAACTCCTCTTCCTTTCCTCTTTGCCATGTTCGACCATAGAAGCTCCAAGTGAAAAGAAATGGAGTTTTGAGCTCTAGGCTGCCTTGCATGTTCAGTAGGAGCTAAGGAGAGGGGGATTCAGAACCTACATTGTGGATTGGAAGCTGTTTTTGAGGTGGAACTGTTGCTGGTTCGAATTGGGCTGAGTTGTGACTTCATGTAGGAGCGGTTTGAACTCCCCTCTCTCTATGTTGTAGACAAGGAAGAATTGTATTGCCTCCTTCTCCATGTCCTCCTCAAAAACTGCATGATTTATTTCATAAAAATGACAGGAGGGGTAAATTTTTTTTAACAAACATTCGGTCATTCAATAATATGTTCGCTTTCACTTCAATGGGAGGAAAAACCCACACAGGCATTAACAATGGAAATGCACCACCAGTTTTTGTCCTAAATGGTGAGAACTACCACCAAATTGGTAGTTTGCTTCCACTTCCAAATGATGGACCCAAATTTGCTCAACTATACATATATGACACAGAAAATGAAGTATCCAATCGAATGGCAGTTGTTGGGTATGTTCTCAAATTCCTTATTTAATTACCAGACTTATATTTTGAACAAATTTCTCTTCTAGCTAACATGTTTTCTATATAGGATGAAGAGTGATGATATGAACTTAAGAGCTCAAATTGTTGCTGATATTAAGGAATGCCTTGATACATTTAATCCATTTGTTAAGTCATATAGGATGGTAAAAGAGCATTTAGCAGGTCAAGAGATTCCAACAATGAAACTCCGAATTTTGGGTAAAAGAAATTGTGATGGCAGACAATATAACTTACCTACTGCTTCAGAAGTTGCAGCTTTGATTGTTGGTGACTTTGATCCGGCTGGATTTGATAGAGATGTAATTGTACACACTCATTCTGGATTGCTGCAGAGAATTCCAATACTTAGTGCTGCTTATTTACCCTTGCAATATCCTTTGTTATTCCCATTTGGTGAAGCTGGCTTTTACGAAGGCATTGAATTTCGGCCACATAACACTGCATGAAAAATTAAACGACATCGTGTCACTATTAGAGATTGGCTAGCCTACCGTATTCAACACCGCCAAAACGACCAGGGCTCGCTATTGTTTGGTTGTCGGTTATTTCAACAATTTGTGGTTGATGGCTACACCATGATAGAATCTGGTAGATTAAGGTGGATTCGAGATAATCAAAAGGACTTAAGGGCAGAAATGTATAAAGGGCTTCAGGAGTCCATACTGAGGGGTGAGACTAACACATCAACAACTGGTAGAAGAATTGTTTTGCCATCCACTTTTATTGGAGGACCCAGGTATATGTTCCAAAATTATCAAGATGCTATGACAATTTGTGGTTGGGCTGGCTATCCTGATTTGTTTGTGACTTTTACTTGCAACCACAAATGGCCTAAACTAACAAGATACTTCACAAAATTCAACTTTAAGTCAGAAGATCGTGCTGATATGATCTGCCGTATTTTCAAAATCAAACTCGATCGGTTAGTTAAAGATATAAAGAAAGGAAACATCTTTGGTCGTGTGAAAGCAGGTCTGTTTTGTATATTGCGTTCAATTTTCTCTTGGTCTTTTGTCAAGTTTACTAAAAACACTTATTTAATATTTGCAGTTATTTACACCATCGAGTTTCAAAAACGTGGTCTACCCCATGCTCATATATTGGTGTTTCTTCATGCTGGTTCTAAGTATAAAACTGGTGCTGATATTGACAAGGTGATATGTGCTGAAATTCCAGACAAATCTTTGGATCCAGAATTGTATGAGATTGTTTCTACATCTGCTTCATGGACCATGTGGGCCCCAAAATCCAAATTCCACCTGCATGCAAAATGATAAATGCACAAAGTATTTTCCAAAGAAATTTAATGATGAGACTTCAATTGATTTAGATGGTTATCCTGTTTATAGGAGACGAGACAGCGGTGTTTTTGTACAAAAAGGAGAGTCCTTTTTGGACAACAGATTTGTTGTTCCCTATAATAGATCTCTACTCCTTAAATACAATGCTCATATCAATGTAGAGTGGTGTAACCAGTCTAGATCTATCAAGTATCTATTCAAGTATGTGAACAAGGGTCATGATAGAGTTACAACCTCTTTTTATGGTGCTGATCAATCCAGTCCTGATGCGCCGCCTGATGAAATAAAGATGTACTATGATTGCAGATATCTTTCAGCATCTGAAGCAGCATGGAGAATATTTTCTTTTGATATCCACTACAGAGAACCATCAGTAGAAAGACTACAATTCCATTTACCAGGTGAGCACTATGTTATTTATGGAGATAATCGACCCATTGATTCAGTGCTTTCCAGACCAAATATTGGGGCTTCTAAATTTTTAGCATGGATGGATGCAAATAAGGAATATCCAGAAGCAAAGAGCCTTACATATGCTGAATTCCCTTTAAAATTTGTTTGGCATGAAGATAAAAGAAAATGGCTTCCCCGTAAATCAGGATTTTCTATTGGAAGGCTTAATTATATACCTCCTGGAACTGGTGAGCTATATTATTTGAGAATGTTGCTCAATCATGTTAGGGGAGCCGAGTCTTTTGAAGATATTAGAAAAATTAATGGTAAGACAGAACTAAATTTCAAAGATGCTTGCGAAGCCATGGGATTAGTTGCTGATGACAAGGAATATATAAATGCTATAACTGAGGCAAGTCATTGGGGTACAGGTAACTATCTTCGCAGATTGTTTGCCACATTATTATTATCCGGTCAAATCTCAAGACCAGAAGTTGTTTGGAATGCCACATGGACCAACCTTAGTGATGATATTTTGCATAGGAAGAGATTAATTCTACAATTCCCAGGTTCGACTATTCATCTCATACAAATAAATTATTTTTATATTTATTAATTACTTATACTTATTTTTTTCCCCATCGATTGTTGTAGAATTGGTGCTGTCTCCGGATGAGTTAAAGAGTTTTGCTTTGATTGAAATTGAGAAAATATTGCAAAGCAACAATAGCATGTTGTCTGATTTCCCTGAGTTGCCTCAACCAGACTCGGAATTGATTTCAATCAGCCAAAATCGGCTACTTTATGATGAATTACATTATGATAGAAAATCTCTTGAAGAGGAACACTCGCAAATAATGTCAACCATGACAAATGAGCAAAAGGGCATATATCAAACTATTATGTCAAGGGTTGTTGATAAGAAGCCTGGTTTCTTTTTTTTAAATGGATATGGAGGAACAGGGAAGACTTATATTTGGAGGGGACTGACTGCAGGTTTGAGATCAAAAGGAAGGATTGTTCTGGCAGTTGCATCGAGCGGTATTGCCTCTCTTTTAATACCTGGAGGTAGGACCGCTCATTCTCGATTTGCAATTCCAATAAATTTTGATGAGAA
The DNA here is from genome assembly GCA_039519185.1 of Astragalus membranaceus. Lineage (NCBI taxonomy): Eukaryota > Viridiplantae > Streptophyta > Magnoliopsida > Fabales > Fabaceae > Astragalus > Astragalus membranaceus. The sequence goes on from CM076853.1 coordinate 19,905,247, forward strand.
CCCAACTTGCAATATAAAACAAGGGAGTCCATTAGCGGATTTGATTCGTAGGGCTGATTTGATTATATGGGACGAAGCACCAATGACCCATAGACATTGTTTTGAAGCTCTTGATCGATCATTGCGAGACATTTTGAGGTTTTCCAATAATGGCAATTTAGATATTCCTTTTGGAGGTAAGGTGGTTGTTTTGGGAGGTGATTTTAGACAAATCCTACCAGTTATTCCAAAGGGAACAAGGCAACAGATTGGGCATGCTACTATTAATTCTTCTTATCTTTGGGATTGTTGTGAGGTCTTGACTCTAACAAGAAATATGAGGCTTTTCCATGGGAACTCAGGTGCTAATATTGAAGAGACAGCAGAATTTTCTAAATGGGTTTTGGGAATTGGAGATGGGAGTATTGGAGATATCAATGATTCAAATATTAATGTGGAGATTCCAGATGATTTCCTCATTAAAGATTCAGATGAACCAGTCCAGACCATTGTTGATGCAACATATCCCTCTTTTGTTGAAAAGATTCACGATTCTTCTTTCTTTCAAGATAGGGCTATCCTAGCTCCAAAAAATGAAGACATAGATATCATTAATGAGCATATGATGTCTTTGGTTTCGGGTGATGAGAAAATATACCTTAGCTTGGATACACCATGTCCCACAAGTTCTAACTCCAATGTTATGGATGATATACACACACCAGAATTTTTAAATACCATTGTTGCATCTGGCCTTCCATCTCATCGGTTGAAACTCAAAGTTGGTATTCCAATCATGTTATTAAGGAATATCGATCATTCATCTGGATTATGCAATGGAACTCGACTCATTCTCACAAGAATGGGTAAATATGTTCTTGAAGCTACTGTATTATCTGGAAGTAAGAGGGGTTTGAAAGTCTATATTCCAAGATTGTCATTGACTCCGTCTGATCCACGGATTCCCTTCAAATTTCAAAGAAGACAATTTCCTTTGGTGGTTAGTTTTGCAATGACAATTAACAAGAGCCAGGGTCAATCTTTAAAACATGTAGGTGTCTATCTTCCACATCCTGTTTTCTCGCATGGTCAGCTATATGTAGCAGTTTCAAGGGTCACTTCGAAAAAAGGTTTGAAGATATTAATCATTGATACTAATGGAAATTCTACTAACATTACTTCAAATGTTGTGTACAAAGAAGTTTTCCAACGGTTGCTTTAGGTAAGTTTCTCAACCAAACCTGATGTCTGTTTATTTTCACATTTTCCTCAGAGAGTCATATATTTGTTTCTCAATTGGTTTGTCAGTCCATTACTCCGTCCTTCTACTTTATTGTCATTTTCTTTGATTTGTGTGCTCATGCCCTTATATATACTCTTTCTTACATGTTTTATATGTTAACTTTGTTATGCTTTTCATGTAGATGGATCACCATTCTATTGGAGGCAGCTGCTGGTTCCAAATTTGAGGCTATAATTGTTGATTAAAATCATGGTCACTCTTCGGAACATTGTGGCATCGCATAAGCTAGATGATGAAACAAGTCATGTTGCACTTATGTTTTGTTCTCTTCAATTTATGGAATTTATGTCTAAAATTTATAGAACATGTGTATCCAATTTATGGAGACCTACTGGCTTTTGCAGTTTAATAACAAACAAAAATTAATGTAGTAGAAATTCTGTATTTAATGAAGTTGCCGCCCCGTGCATCGCACGGGTGAACGCACTAGTTTAATATAGTTTTGTGTTTATGTATATATTGCTTAACTTAAAGAGATGAGTGGTAGCTTCATTGGTTTTTGTTCGGTACCTTGTGTTGTGAATTCTGACCTGAAACAGCGATCGAGTGACCTTAAAGAACAACGAACAGTACCGGTAAAACAAAGATTAAGAAAAAACAACCGGGGGTCTGACGACGCACCCTTAAGTATTTATCTGCTTCTACAGTGCAAATCCCCTGAGGTACAACCGGTCTCGTCTCAGATGACAATAGCCACTGAGGAATCAGAACTAGCAAGAATTACTGTGTTTAGATATCAAGAGATGAACCCAGGAAAAAGAGAAAAGGAAGTGTATTTTGTTGTTTTTTTGCGTTAACTGACTTGCTCTAAGTTAGGAAGTCAGTCAAAAAAGAACCTATATGCACTCAGTTTGTTACGCTACAATTGTGGAATGTTGAGAGTGCTCCCCAAGTAATGTACATAGGCGCTTTTAATTAAAATGAATTTAGACAATACTTGGAGCTCAAGTAAATAGTTATTAGGAAAATATTAAACAGTAATATTAAATAAAAATAATTTTGATTAATCAAATTTGCTTAAAATAGACATTCTAGGATAGGCTTATGTGAGTCCAAAAATATACATATATATATATATATATATATATATATATATATATATATATATATATAAAATATATCAGTAAATAACGAATTTGGTATGTCCAAAGCTAAGCAAGGGACTTCCCAACTTTTGAAATATCTCTTAAAATCAGTAAAGTCACAACAATCCCCCACATATTTCAAAAGTTGGAAAAAGAAATAAAGAAAAGAAGTTTCCTGGGTTAACATCGTAGATGTAATGCATCAGAACTGTATAGCAAGCTATGGAACCAGTCCTAGACAGATAAAACGTAACATACAGTGAATTGGTTTAACAAGTTATGGAACCAAAACACATGTTATATGTTAGAGGTTTTACCATCACATTACACCCCCACAATTCTTGCTGTTTCCGCCGTTTTGCGCTACTAGGCCATGCACGTGCTCGGTATTTATGAGTGCTCTAGAGACCTCGCCAAAATCTCATGCAATTGGCCCCACTTGACACTCATATAGGTGATTTCATCAAGTGTATGCTGCAAGTCATACACCACCCATAAGGGCTATGATAATCATTAAAAGCTTTAAGTTTAACCTCTTAACCCTGCAGTCTAGCACTATCACAATAACACCATAACACCATAGGAAGGGACAAGAATAAATTAATTACTTGAATTAATTTTAGTGCTAGCAGTATCAAGAAGTGACTTGTTTTTACCACATTAAACCTTCTTCATGGGATCTCCAATCACAAAGGTTGGGTTACTATCACTTCTTAATTTCAATTGGCTAAAGTCCCATTCCCCTCGATGTTTCACAGATTAATCTCTTCCCTAGGGGTTTTGTCAGAGGATCGGCCAAATCCACTTCTGACTTCTCATAATCGATCGATATTATTCCATATTTTTGCAATTGTTTGACAATATTATGTCTCAGTTGCACATGTCTATTTTTGTCATTATAGGTCTTATTCTTTGCAACGGCTATTGCCGACTGACTATCACAGTGTATTGACACCGATGGTGTCGGTTTTATTCCCAAAGGAATTCCAATTACAAGGTTTTTCACCCATTCAGCTTCAGTACCAGCCAATTTTAGAGCTACAAATTCGGACTCCATAGTCGATCTAGCTATTATGGATTGTTTGGCTGACCTCCAAGTTTCCGCACCACCAAGTGTAAAGAAATAACCACTATATAGTGGATTTTGTCTCATCTGAATCAATTATCCAGTTAGCATCGCGGTATCCTTCTAATACTGCGGGAAACCCACTATACACAATACCATAATTCATGGTACCTCTTAAGTATCACATGATGTGAGCAAGTGCCTTCCAATGATCCTGACCAGGATTGTGAGTATACCTACTCAGACGACCAACTGCGAACGCAATGTCTGATCGAGAAAAATTCATTTAATGCAGTAGGCTCTCAATTACTTGGGCATACTGAGGTTTGGTCAACAAGATCACCTCTATGTTTCTTTAACTGTGAGTTAGCTTCATAAGGGGTACTCAATGGGGTCGAGTTATAGTGACCAAACTTCCTAAGAAGTTTCTCAACATAATGTTCCTGTGATAGTATAATACTATCACCTTCCCTAATGACTCTAACTCCTAATATTACACTTGCCTCACTCATATCTTTCATATCAAAATTAGATGAAAGAAAAGACAATCAGAGGTTTTGCAACCAAGTTTTTGTTTTCTTAGGATTAGTCAACATAACTTTAGAAAAACACCCCACACTTTTAAATATTTCGAGTTATAGAGAATCAATTTTTTTCATTCTCTAAACAATTTTAATAATCTCATATGGTAATGAGGTATACCTTACCTCCATGCTCAAGTAGAGGAGTTCTTTATTAAACAAACTCAAATTGTCCGAGCCCATCAAAAAGAGAATTACATATTGCGTTCTGCGGCTTGGAGAAGGCCTTCTCACCCACCCTCATTTATAGTAAAAGGACCATTTAAAACTATAAATAGCAATTACAAAGGCTGAAGATTCAGATTCTTGAATTTCAATGGGATAAAAGGTATTGGAAGTGAGGAGCTGGATGGTGATTAATTAATTATGTCAACAAGACGGTAACAAAAATCTACTACCACAAGATTAGAATAAACCAGACGGAAATCAAGAGTCTAAGACCTTTTATAACATAAAAGAGGCTCAATGACACTTTGACATAGCTTCAAAAGCATTGGAGTCCACGATTTTAGTAAAAGGAGGCATTCCTTTTGATTTTGAGCAACTAATTTTGCAGAACTAACACCCGACATACTCAACACAGAAAACAGATCGGAGAGACCAATTCAATTCAGAAACAAATGAGATGGTGCTGACATTCTTCAGTAATTAAATTTCTTCATATAGTATATCCTAAGGCAAAATAAACTCTTGGAAGAACTGTGTCATGTGCTATCAAATCAATCAATGATTTACTGAGCATAGATATTAGATTGACAAGTATTCTTAAGGCTCTCTTCTCAGTATGTTATGCACAAAATCTAACAAAAAGGAAAATTCCAATCCCGACGTTTGTATTTTCAGAAAACCAGACAATACTCAAAGTGATCATAAACATCAGCCAAAAGAAATATATTTCCTCAATTCAACAAATAACAAGGAAGAACAAGATGAAATTACCCAGAATTCACTCAAAACACCAAAGAAACTAATTTTGCGAAACAATGTCAGGATCAACAAAGGGTTTCTTCACAACTCAAATCCAATAATCCAAAACCAAGACGAAACAAAAATCATCGAGATAATAACTACAAAAATTAGAGTATGAAAATTAAATAGCCAAACGTATCAATTGAAAAAGTAAGTCGACTTCGGTAGCAAAATTGCAATCGAGTGAAGAAAAGGGAAGACTAACCACTATCCTTACTTACATATTTAGCATCAAAACTGTATTTGATTATCGAACATGTACCCTAACCACTGCTATGCCTCTGTCCATCTTCTCTCTTAACTCCAATCGATGCAACCGAACAACCGTCGAGCTTACACCGAATCCAATTTAATATAGAAAACCAAAAATAATGGTAAATCAAAATCTATCAAGTTTGTATGAGGTATCGCCGTTTTTGTTGGTCTCATCAGCCATGACGATAAATCCCTAAGATTCTTGTGAATTCTGACCTAAAACAGCGATCGAGCGACCTTAAAGAACAACGAACACTACCTGTAAAACAAAGAAGGTTAGGAAAAAACAACCGGAGGGGTCTGACGACGCGTCTTAAGGATTTATCCGCCTCTACAGCGCAAATGTACAACCAGTCTCGTCTCAGATGACAATAGCCACTGAGGAATCAGAGCTAGCAAGAATTACTGTGTTTAGATATTAGGAGATGAACCCAGGAAAAAGAGAAAAGGAAGCGTATTTTGTTGTTGTTGTTTTTTTGCGTTAACTGACTTGCTCTAAGTTAGGAAGTCAGTCAAAGAAGAACCTATATCCACTCAGTTTGTTACGCTAAAATTGTGGAATGTTGAGAGTGCTTCCCAAGTAATGTACCTAGACGCTAAAATTATGGAATGTTGAGAGTGCTTCCCAAGTAAATATTAAACAATAATATTAAATAAAAATAATTTTGATTAATCAAACTTGCTTAAAATAGGCATTTTAGGATAGGCTTATGTGAGTCCAAAAATATACATATATATAAAATATATCAGTAAATAAAGACTTTGTATGCCCAAGGCCAAGCAAGGGACTTCCCAAATTTTGAAATATCTCTTAAAATCAATAAAGTCACAACACCTTGCAGTATTGGATGAACTGCAGTTGGTAGATCTCTTGCTCTCTGGCCGGAGGTTAGTACGAGCCCGAGAGGGGTACCTGCGAAGCCACTCCGACGCAAGTCAGTATTTAAAACAGAAGAGTGATTTAGCTAGGAATAAGAATCTACCTCTTTATGGCAATGTGTGTCTGTATTTATAGGGAATTGTATCCGTGGTGAGCCGTAGGATCGGTAGGATGGATCTGAGCCATCCAAGTGCGATGGAGTTGAGTAGTTGGGATTTTCTTTGAGTAATTAGTGGAAACTCTTTTGAGTAATTAGTGGAAGAATTTCGTGATTTTACTTTTTTAATTCTTTTAAAAATCAATAAGACAACACAATATTTCATCTCACTCCTCTGGTATATTAAAAGCCACGTGGCAATCTGTTATTAAAAATAACGGAAATTGCTAATAATCTATATATATATATATATATATATATATATATATATATATATATATATATATATATGTATATGTAAAGGAGACCCCCAATGGAGCCTCCACAATGAATCTCAATAATTTTGTGTATTAAAATATTTATTTATAATTTATACATGAAGAGGAATTTAATTTTAATGAAAGCTAATAATTGCCACTAACTTATTAAATGATTATCTTAGTGGAATATCAAATAAATATTTTATATTTACATTAAAATGATGATATTTTCAAATTAAAATAAAAGTTAATAATAACAACTAAAAATAGTTTAAGTATAATATAATATAATATAATATAATATAATATAATATAATATAATATAATATAATATAATATAATATAATATAATATAATATAATATAATATAATATATCTATATCTATATATATATATATATATATATTTGATCAAATATATTATCATTTTTTATCAGGTTATTATTAGTGTTTAATTTTATTATATATTTAATTGATTTATTTGTATTGCATATACATCATATTAATGGTATAATATAATTGTAAATTTTTAATTTAACCGTAATTGATAATATTAATTTTTTAAAAATATTATTACTGTAGAACTTATTAGTTTTAATATATTAAAAATAATTATTACATTTTTAACGGAACTAATATTATTATTTATATTATAAACATGTTGCAACATTAATATTAATTTTTATAAAAGAAGCTTGACTCTTGAATTGTGAGTTTTCCTCCTTTTTTTTTAATTTTACAAAACTTCCTCTCATATTGATTACTCTTAATTCATTACTTGATGTTTTGATTTTGGTTGTCTTTTAGTGTCTCTAAATTATTATTATAATTAGTCCTAATTATTATAGTTGGTTTTTAATAGAGATATAGTTACAATCTTTTCATTTTCCTTCACTTTAGGTCTTCTTTAAGAAATACTATAAATACTTAAGAAGGGTGGTCTAAAAATTATTAAAAAATTAATAACAATATATATATATATATATATATATATATATATATATATATATACTCCATAGAGTAGGAAGAAAATAAGATGTTATTATTTTATATCAATTTTTTTAACGAAAATTAATTTTATAGGTGTCAATAAAACTTAAAAAAAAAAACAAAATTAAGACTTATTATTGTCTAAACATGCATCTTTTCATATCCATTTAATTATGAACCATAAAGTAGCCACAATGAATAATAGTAAGACAAAAAGGCAAACACATTGAAAAATAAAATGAATGTTACATTTTTTAAATGGTAAAAAGGTGTTACATTGATCATTTAAGTAAATAGTGGCTATATAAACAACAAAGTCTTGAACAATGTTGTCAATTGGACTCATTAGCACATCAGCTACAATGGGTTGTGATTTGTATTTCCATAAGCAAATGATGCATGGAAAGTATTTGGTGCATGAGGCTTATGAGATTTGGAGGTTTTAATTTGTAGAATATTGGGGTATGTATGGAATTGGAGATTAGAGCTATTACATGTAGTAGCTTGAAGTTTGATTAGTAAATAGGTGAAAATTTAGGATATAATTTTGAGGTTGTCACTCATATGGTCTGGTTGTTGTAATTGTAACATATATGAAAAGATTAATGATGTAACTTAGATTATAGGATGTTCAAATTCTTCTTCGGTTCTCTTTCTATATTTTATTTAGCCTAGCTGTGTGTAATGATTGGCATAAAATATTACCATGTCATTTTTTTTTCTTTTGTGTAGGAACCCCTCCATCTAATGCTATTTTCCTTTATTTCTTTGGTTACCTTAAGGTGATTTAATATATATATATATATATAATACTTATGATTACCTTTCATGTAATCTAATAGTTCGTTTATAATTTACACATAAAGAAGATTTTGGTTATAACACTCCTCATTATTTTTACCTATATTGTAATTTTTATATAAATGAAGCTTCCATTTTTATTCAAAATATAAAATTATATATATATATATAAGAAAAAGTTTTTATTTATAGTAAATTCATGAGGCTTATGAGATAACGTTTTTATTTATTGTTTTCATTCCATTTTTAAAAGCATATATATATATATAAACTTTAACGTATTTTTGAAATTATGTCTTTATTTACAAATAAATTATATTATTATGAAAATTTGTAAAAATATAAATTAGTTGAATAAAAATATTTACCAATTATAATAGTATAGATGAATAAAAATATTTCAATACACATGTATTTATTTATTTAATCAAAATTAATATAAGTTGTTCTTGAAATAAGAAATAATTAGTTGACTTTAAAATTTACCATAAAATTTTTCTTTCAATTGACACAAGACTTATGAGATGATACTTTTATTTATTGATTTCTTTTATATATATTCAAAACACACACACACACATATATATATATATATATATATATATATAGAGAGAGAGAGAGAGAGAGAGAGAGAGAGAGAGAGAGAGAGAGAGAGAGAGAGAGAGAGAGAAAGAGGGAGGGGGGAGGGAGGGAGAGAGAGATAAATCTCAATACAGTTTTTGAAGTTATATATTTTTTTTGAGATTCAAAGTTATATATTTATTCACAAAGAAATTATAATGTTATTAAAATTTATAAAAATCTAATTAATTATTTGAAAAAATATATTTATATATTATAATTATTTAGATGAAATAAAAATATTACAATACCATGTATTTCTCTTTTTCATCAAAATTCATATAAGTTGTTTTTGAAATAACAACTAATTAGTTGGCCTTTAAAATTAATTTTTATGTAACAATTATGCATTGAAAGCGAGGGGTTTCACTTTCATATGAATTATTTCTTTAGTTTACAATATTATCACGAGTTAGTAGAATATGAGAGGAAGAGGTAGAGTTTTAGTCAATTATAGCAAGAAATAACTATTTAAGAGAGACAATTTTGGATGGTCATGGAAGAGATTTTGCCAAACAAATATTCATAATGAAAAATAAGAAGTAGGAGACAGGAGCGAGTTTCGCGAAAAAATGTAGAATACACAAAAAGATAAAGAGTTTCATGTTCTTGACAGCTTTGAAGTGGACAAAAAGAGGCAGAAAAATAAATTTGGATCACTTAGTGATTCATGCAACAATTTATGTGTAAAGTTATAGGCATTGAGAAATTATGTAATTTTAATATTGTTCGTTAAAGTTATGAGCATAAAGAAGTCATGATTTCGTTTTCATATCATTATAAAGAGTAAAAATAAAGAATAGATTTTTATTTTGATTATTTTCTTCTTATAAATTAAAATTAAAATAAATTTATTTAAACTTTTATTTTAATTTTTTTATTGTTTTACTTTCAATTTATGATTTATTAATTGGTGCTAAAAATCAAAGAAAGAAAATAATAAAGATCAATATATTTTTGTTTACTATGATATATGTTTTGTCATACTCATCTGCCTTTCTATTAAAATTTGTGCACATAAACTTACATATAAAATAGAATTACAATTACTATTTCTAAGTCTAATGAAGTTTAATAAAATTCTTTTTCAAAAATTAAGCTCATAAAAATATTGCCAGTTATTTATATTTATAAAAATAATACACTATATAAGATGTTTACTCAAAATAAATGATTTTTTTATATAAAAATCAACAATATATTTAGGAAATACTATATTTTTAAAATACATCATTTATATCAACAACTTATATATCTTTATATAAAGGCTTTATAAATTTTAAAAAAAATTAATATATCAACCCGTGCAACGCACGGGCATTCCCCTAGTAATTTGTAAAGGAGAGTACATGTTATTACTTGTTTGATGTAATGGAGAGGACCCATTCTCTCGAAATATTAGTGCAATTAGCGCGTGGACCCGTGCGTCGCACGGGGCAAAAACTTCTGTTAATACGAAATTTCTGTCTTGTTAAAATTTGTTTTCAAAATTACAATATGAAAAAGTCTCATTTTGTTGATCATTTGAATGCTAAAGTACATCAAAACACGCTACTTAGCATCACACTATGTATTTTGTCACGAAATTATATATTTTTTCACCAAACTGGTTTTTGAGTCACAAATTTTGCATATTTGAATCATTGGATTTTTTCGCAAACACTAAAGCATCAAAAAAATTGCGATCACTAAAGCATCCAAACACACACTACTTGAGAAAATATTGTTTAAATTGAAGGTAAGTATGAATTAAACAAAATATGTAATAAAAAAGGCGATTGCAAACTTTAAAACTAAAATAGAGTGTGTACATATTTGTCACGAATTTTTTTTTACCAAATCAGTTATTGAGGAATGAACTCTGAGTATTTGAACGGTTAAATTTTTTTTCGCCCACTATAGTACCCCCAAAACATGCTGCTTAACATCACGCTTTACGTATTTTGTCACGAAATTATATATATTTTTTTCACCAAATCGGTTATTGAGACACAAACTTTGCATATTTGAATAGTTGAATTTTTTTACGAACACAAAAGCATCAAAAAACACTACTTAGTATCGTACTTTACCCATTTCGTTTTGAAATGATTTTTTTCACCAAACCGATCACTGAGGAACAAACTCTGCGTATTCGAATAGTTAAAAAAATTTGATATTGAGGAATGAACTTTGAGTATTTACGGTTAATTTTTTTCAAACACTAAAGTAGCTCAAAACGCAATGCTTAGCATCACACTTTATGTATTTTGTCACGAAATTATTATTATTTTGTCACCAAACTGGTTTTTGAGGCACAAAATTTGCATATTTGAATACTTGGATATTTTTGCGAACACTAAAGCATCGAAAAACATACTACTGCGATCACTAAAGCATCAAAAACCACACTACTTAGCATCGTAGTTTACATAAATATGTTATGAAATTTTTTCTTCACCAAACGGGTTATTGAGGAACAAACTATGTCTATTTGAACAGTTAATTTTTTTTCCGACTACTTAAGTACCCCAAAATACAGTGTTTTGCATTGCTATTTCCTTTCTACAAACTTTGCGTATCTAAACAACTAAATTTCTTTTCAGACTCTTAAGTAGTTCAAAACACACTGGCTAACATCACACTCTACATAATTTATCACAAAATTAATTTTTATTTGTCACCAATCCAACTATCGAGAAATAAACTACACAAATTTATAGATCCTATTGTTTTCCCTAAATTTTAGTTTACTCTTAAATATTAAAAAAAAGAGATATAAAAAAATGAGGAGAAGGGGAAGGGGGATATAAAAAAATAGAGGGTAGGGGGTGGGGGTAGGAGGAGGGGAAGGGGGGGTAGGGGGTAGGGGGGAGGGGGGGTGGGAGTCTTGGTGCCAAATGGAGCTCAAGACTCTACAAGATTTATATATAAGACTAGTGCCTTGACCCGTGTGTTGCACGGGGTAAAAGCTTTATTAAATACAAAATTGTGGAAGTAGGAATATTAAGTGCAGCTAATTTGAAAAGCTTTATTAAATACAATATGAAAAAACCTTGTTTAAATTAAAAAAAAGACAATTGCAAGCTAAATTAAAGTGTACATACATAATCCAAGAAAATTGTTCCACACACATAATCTACAGTCATAATTTTAAGTAGAAAGCTAAATGACATAAGATGCATAATCAAAAGATAGCAAAACATAACTTCAACATCATCTTTCACCTAATTATCTAAATTAATGAAAATATGATGAGAAACGGACTTCGTATATTTGTACATTCTAAATTATTTCCTAAATCCTAAGACACCCCAAAACACACTGCTTAGCACCACACTTTACATATTTTGGCATGAAATTAATTTTTGGTTTGACCAAACCAATTACTAGGAAACGAAAAGTCCGTGTATTTGTACATCTCTTTTTTTTGAATCATAAGGCACCCCAAAACACACTGTTTAGCGTCACACTTTACTTATTTTGTTACAAAATTCATTTTTTTAAAACAAAATTGGTTATCAAGGAACAAACTTCGCATATTTGAACAATTAATTTTTTTTTCGGAACCTAAAGTACCCTAAAACACAGTGCCTAGTGTCACACTTTACGTAATTTGTTTTGAAATTAATTTTGTTTCCACTAATTCGGTTACGGAGGAACAAACTTCGCCTATTTGAACAATTAATTTTTTTACTGGACCGTAAAGTACATCTAAAATATAAAACAAAATGAAAAAAAAAGATGGAAGAAAAAGGGAAAAAATAGAAGGGAAGGAGAGAGTTTTGGGGAAGGGAAAAAAAGAGAGGGAAGGAGGGAGAATTTGGAGCCAAAAGAGGGGGGAGGGCCTGTAACACCCCGGTATTTTTATTTATTAAAAATACCCAAGTGCACATTAATAACACATCAGAGATATTATTTCTAGCTCAGACACTGAATACCACTATAAATTTTTCGCTGAATAAAAACAAAACCGTCTTATTTACCAACAAGATCATACGGCACTCAGACCATAAACTGTCAGCAACTATAGTATTCAGCATCATACAAGAAAGCAGAAGAAAGACATAACACTAAAGTCATAGTGTCGTAGTATATAGACAACATAAAGAAATATAAACTTAAGCATAAAGCTAAGTCATCAGCAACCAGTCCGAGCTCAACCTACTCGTGCCTCTGTGGTCCTCTCTTTCCCTGTTTCTCTGTAAAACAACAACATATAAACAATGAGATACAATCTCAGTGAGTTCTACTGAGACCCCTACTAACACTCTCGGTCCAATTATGAATTTGTTTTAACTTAGCACGGCACCGACTGCATTACTGCTAAACCCCTGGTGAACCACGTGCAATTACATTCAACACCACACCGACTGCATTACTGTTAAACCCCGGTGAACGTGTTATAACTCTGTACGACACCGACTGCATGACTGCTAAACCCCGGTGAATCGCACAACAAACTTTTTAACATAACACCGACTGCATTACTCTGCTATATCCCCGGTGAACCCCCTTACCAATAGCATTTTTTCCTATTGGCACGGAGCCTAAGGTAAGAGTGCATGACTACCCGCCTTAGTATGTTAACATCATGGGTCGTCACCCAAACTCGATATATAAATAATATATATATATACAATCATATGAACCCGTAGTTCATTTGCATCATACATCACCACGTAGGACTCATAGTCCGCTTTGTTATTAATAAAACATATCCGCACACGTGTACTATCATTCGGTTTTTCTAAACGATTTCAACTACAAAAGTATTTTATAAAACCCTTTTGAAATTTACCCAAAATCATGGCATTATAAGCCTAATATCATTATAGAAGGGTCAGGAAAGGATTAAAAGAGGATTGGAATCGAAACGGAATCATTTCGGGCACTTTGTAAAATTTTGACAAAACCATGCGCACGGATCGTGCCCCTGGGACGCACGGATCGTGCCCCTGGGACGCACGGATCGTGCGCCCTATTGAGCACTTGGAAAAACAGCAACCGAACCAGGCGCACGGATCGTGCCCCTGGGACGCACTGGTCGTGCGCATTTGACAGTATTGGAAAAATGGCCTTTTTCATAAAAATTCGCTTTCCGATCGATTCCGATACTCGTTCCGATCGATTCCTAACTTAACCACAACTCTAAAACAGTCCCAAAACATGTCCAATAACATCACTCAATAAATCAATCGAATCAAAAACTCAATCTAAACGAATGTTATCAAGTTACGATATATTTCGAAATAACGGTTTTCGACTCAATCTTTCGAAACCAAATCACGAAAAATTCATTTCAAAACAGAACAATCCTAAACGTGAGTAAAACTCACCCTTGACACGAGAGTCGATACCGAGCCAAAATCACCGAGACTTCAAAATCCCCAATCGAACCCTAGAATCTCCAAGAATCGAGCTTCAATCCGCGTTCAACCCACCTTAGGCTTGCTTCAAATCATGAATAACCAATCAAAATCATCATCAATCCCCCAAATCATCTCAAATTCGAAAATCAAATTAAAGGGAAAGGAGGAAAATAAGCTCACCAAATATATGAGGAAAGGAAGCTAATAGGAAGATGATGATGATGGTGAAAAACTTGGAGCTTGGGTGATGATGAAAACCCTTCTTCTCCTTTTTCTCTTCTTTCTTCTTTCTCTTCTTTTCTCCTCTTCTCTTCTTTTCTTTTCTCCTCTGCGTTTCCTTTCTTTCTTCTCTTTCTTTCTTTAATTCTTTTCTTTCTTTTATTCTAATTAAGTGGTAATATGGTCAAATGACCATATTGCCCTTAATCTATTATTTCTTCTCTAAATCACCCTTATTCCGCTTTATCGATTTAGCGTTCCTGAGACAACCAAATAGTTAACTTTAGCACTCGAGGAGTATACTAATCAAGTACTAAAATAATTCATCTGGGTTTACATCCTAATAATTCGATTAATAATTTTGAGGATGTTACAGGGCTCACTTAGAGACTACCATAGGATTTAAATATAATGATAAAGATATCAATAGAATTATGAAAGTGGTTGATCTTTGGTGGGTTGATTAAAAAATATGGGCTGATATTAATTTCTTATTTTATTTTATTAAAATAAAAACCTTCTAAAAGAAAGCCATAGGATAGATGGCATGTGTGTTATCTTTGATTCTGTTCTGGGCTTTTTAGCCGATTCTGTAACCTCTGATTGTTATGGACCTGCTGGTCCTTCTAGTGTGAATTAATCCCATTGGGCCTCTGGCCCTATTGCTCACCAAAAAAAATAAAAACCTTCCAAAAATAGAAACTTGAAAGAAGAGTGTTGGAGACGAGATTCAAGGAGAATTTGACACGTGTAAAACTTGCCCATATTGTATCCTTCAATATATATTGTTTTTTTACAATAAGAAACTTAGATCATTTCATTAATAATAATAGTTTCAATACAGGGTGGAATCAAATCATGAACTTTGGAGCTAGCGAAAAATCGTGACGCCCTTGCAAGGGTGTGAGCGACACAATTAGCTTGTCTCCTAACAAAGCTAACCTTAAAGCTTTCAAAAGAAACTAAAAACTGTTTACAATAAGAGATAAGCACACCAAACTCGGTATTAGTATTAGGATTTTCCTTCACTCCATTAACCACTGGTAAGCAGTCCAGCTCTATAGAGATTGGCGGTAATCCCAAGTCCCTCTACCAAAGCAAAGCTTGCCAAAGTCCCATTGCTTCAGCCTCTTGTGGTGATGGTAGACCATTGAACCACATTGTCCGCGGAGAAACTCTCCCATGTCCGTACGAATCACCATACCAACATCAAACTTGTTCTCAGAATTGAAGATAGCCACGCCCACATTGCATTTATAGGAACTGGGTGCAGGTTTTTACCAGCGTGTTGCTGCTGGTTGCGAGGAGTTTGTTGAAGCCGTATTTGGATTAGCCCGCCGTCGCACTGATTTCCAATCATGAAGAAGGTCCATCGCGCTACAGATAGAAGCCGCCACGGGTTGGACTGTTCCTTCCCAAACTCTATCGTTCCTCCGCTTCCAAATTGGCCAGCGCATCATAGCTAATGTATTCCTAGTTGTCTCGTCCAAAACCTGCAACAAACTAAACAGGCATTCACGAAAACTTTCAGCACCATCCATAACTGGCCGAATCCGTTGGAGAAGGCCACAAGCATTCCAAATTTCCTCCGCATGCTCACAGGCCAAACAAATATGCCATTCATTCTCCGGACTGCCATCGCACATAGGACATTGACCTTCACACGGCACATGCTTCCGTTGCAAATTACCCCTAGTTGGTAAACACCCTCTCCCAGCTCGCCAAAAAAGCAATTTTACTCTTTGTGGGATTTTAAGCTTCCAAATAGACATCCAATTACCTTGGATCCGAAGATGAGTGCTATCCATTAGCTCATTCATAATGGTAAAATATGCCGACTTCACAGAATAAGAGCCACATCAGTTTCTCCACCAAACCAGTTTATCTTCCTCCTCATCACTTAAACTTGGCATTGCTTAAATTCTAGTTTCCTCTTGAGCCGAAAACAAATGCTCCACCATATTCATGTTCCATTCCTTAGTATTTGGTAGCCACAAATGTTTTACTTTAAAATGTTCCACTACAAGAAAAACAGGATTTACCGACGGATTTTTTTCCGCCGGTAACGTACCAAATCCGTAGGTAATGTCACAGTACCGACGGAAAAATTCCGCCGAAAAAACGTCCGTAGGTAATATTTCCGACGGAATTTCCGCCGGATATTACCGACGGAAATTCCGCCGGAAACTACGATAAATCCGCCGGTAAAGATTTGATTAATTTAATATGTTTTATTCGAAAACCGCCGGTAACACAGAAAAACCGCCGGAAACGTTTTTTCGTTTATTAAAAAAAACCGCCGGTAATTACGAAAAACCGCCGGTAAAGATATTATTTTTTATTAAAAAAACCGCCGGTAAAAGACAAAACCGCCGGAAATAAATTTTGGAATTCAAAATCCGCCGGCAATAACAAATCCGCCGGTAAATATATTACTATTTTTTTTCTAAAAAAACGCCGGTAAATAGTAATATCCGTCGGAAATAATATAATAAATTTTTAAAAAAAAATTCAAATAATCAAAAAATGTTTTTTTTTTAAAAACAGTGAAAATTAAATATTTAAATTATTAAATAAAAACATATAACTAATGTTAAATTAAGTACATATAGGGTATTACTATAAAATAAAACATATAACTAATATTTGTTTAAAAACATACCGTGAAAAATTTGCAAACACGTAAAGATGAGCGAAATTTTGGAATGGAAGAAAAGAATATGAGAGTTAATAAGTGTATGGAAGAGAAAATGAGAGTATGTAAGGAGAATGAATGAGAGAAGAAAAAAATGAAAGATGAGTGAATTGGGATGAAGAAATTCGGAATTGGTGAGAAGAAGGAATGGGGAAGATGAAAGATGAGTGAATGGAGATGAAGAAATTCGGAATTGATGAGATGAAGGAATGGGGAAGATGAAAGATGAGTGAATGGGGATGAAGTAATTTGAAATGGGTGAGATGAAGGAATGGGGAAGATGAAGGAATGGGGAAGATGAAAGATGAGTAAATGAAGAAATTCGGAATGGGGAAGATGAATGAATGGGGAAGAGAGGGTCTTATTTATAATTCGGTTAAAGGAAACATTTCCGGCGGTTTTAAACCATCTCCGGCGGAATCTGTTTGAAATTTAAAATTTTCCCACCAACGGCTAGAAATTTCCGGCGGAATTGGGCAGTTTCCGGCGGAAATTATTTTTTTACTGAATTTTAAAAAACCGCCGGTAATCACGTTTCCGGCGGATTATTTTGAAATTCAAAATTTGGCCAACGGCTACACGTTTCTGGCGGATTTATTTGTTTCCGGCGGAAATTAATTTGATATTCGAATTTTGAAAACCGCCAGTAATTACACGTTTCCGGCGGTTTTTTTGGTCTGTCATTTCCGGCGGTTTTCTCCACGTTTCCGGCGGAAATTTCAAATTTCAAATTTCCCTCCCCTCCAAAAAACTGCCGGTAATATTCGTTACCGTCGATTTTAAGTTTTCTTTTTTTGAAAGTCCTTTGCGACGAAATATTCCGCCAGTATCTCACTCATCACCGCCGGAAAGATACCGGGGGAAATTAAACCGCCGGAAAATCTACACATTCCGCCGAAAATCTTTCATGGGAAAAAATCCGCCACTAACTACTTAAAATCCGCCGGAACCGTAGGATAATATTTAGCTTTGAAGACTCTACAAACTATAGTATCTGCATGTGTTACAAGATTCCATGCTTGCTTCCCTAGCATTGCAAAATTGAAGTCATGAAAGTGACGGAAACCCATACCTCCATATTCCTTCCTCATAGTAAGTTTGTCCCAGCTCAGCCACCGTATACCCTTACGATTCATTCTATTTGTACCCCACCAGAAGGAGTTCATCATCCTCTCAAGCTCTTCCCCTAGAGAAGTTGGGAGCAAGAACGTACTCATACAGTATGTTGGAAAAGCTTGAGCCACGGACTTCACAAGAACCTCTCTTCCCGCTTTTGATAAGTGCTTCCTAGACCAACTTTGAATTTTCTTCCACATCCGATCTCTAAGGTACCCCAAACATCTGTTTCTTATTCCGACCAATCATAGACGGTGGTCCCAAGTATCTTCTGGTCCGAAGAAGTGAGATGAGGCTCCACCTTGGAGGAGTGAGATGAGTTGAAATCTTTGGTTGTATAATGATTTTGAAGCTTCCTAGATGATTAGGAGCAAACCCAAGATAGATTGAGCAAGGATTGAAGTTCGATTTGGTGTTTGGAAGCTAGTTGGTGACTTAGGGTTCGATTTGGGTTTTTAGGGGATTGTCAACTTTCACTTTCAATCGTATTGATTCCGATGTTGAGGTGAGTTCTTCGCGAATATTGAGTGTTACGTGATGTCCTAGTCGTACATATGTTTCCAAAACCGTTATTTTGAATTTTTCGGGATTTGATTTGATTCTATATGTTGAGGTTTATGTTAAATTGGTGATTGATGGCTTGAAATTGATTGTTGAAGTGGTTATTGTGACTGTTTTGGACTGTGTTTAGGAATGGAGCGGAATGAGTAACGGAAATGGTATCCGGACCTCAAATCGATCTTAGAAATTAAATACCGTGGATCCTCGAAGTTGATCTAACAGATCGTCAATCCTTGGCAACGAATACTTGTTCTTGATGGTAATCTTGTTCAATTGCAGGTAGTCAATACATAATCTCATGCTCCCATCTTTCTTTTTAACAAGCAACACAGGAGCACCCCATGGTGAAGCACTAGGTCGAATAAACTCTTTGGAAATCAGTTCTTCAAATTGGGTTTTCAGTTCCTTTAGTTCCAAAGAAGACATTCTACAAGGAGCAATGGAAATTGGTCCAGTGCCCGGAACCAATTCTATTGAGAATTCTACCTCACGATCCGGAGGTAGAGAAGTCACTTCATCAGGAAAAATATCAAGAAATTCATTAACTACTTGAATAGAGGTTAAATCTAAACCTGTGTTAGTAGTCGATGACAACATCATAACATAAGCCTCGGCTCCTTGGAACAAGCACTGACTTGCAGAATTAAAAGAGATAACAACTTCAGAGGTGGTCTGCAGTAGCTCCACTGACTCGATAGAAATATTAAACAATGAGCACCAAAATCCTGCCGGTCTGTTACAGCCATTGAACATACCTGAATGGAAGTGGGAAGGTATTTCTATGGATTTTGTAATGGGACTTCCACAGTCCCAAGCCGGTAACGATTCCATATGCGTAGTTGTGGATCGTTTGACCAAGTCTGCTCATTTCATTCCAGTTCGTTCAAATAGCATGATTGCGACGTTAGCAGATGAGTATCTCAAGAACATAGTGAAGCTTCATGGAATTCCAACTAATATCATATCCGATCGTGATCCCAAGTTCACTTCACGATTTTGGAGAGCATTGAACATTGCACTGGGAACTAAGGTTTATGTTAGCACCGCTTATCATCCACAGACGAATGGTCAGACGGAGAGAACAATACAGACTCTAGAAGATATGCTCCGAGCTGTGTGCTCGATAGTGGGGGTAAATGGGAGGATCACCTTCCATTAGTGGAGTTCGCCTACAATAATAATTACCATTCTAGCATTGGAATGGCTCCGTATGAGGCACTCTACGGTAGAAAATGTAGGACTCCATTATGTTGGTGGGATGTTGGCGAGCAACGCTTATTAGGACCTGATTTATTTCGGGAGACTTCAGAGAAGATACGTCAGATCAGGGAAAGAATGAAGTTCGCTCAGAGTCGACTAAAGAGTTATGCCGACAAAAGGAGAAGACCTTTGGAGTTTGATGAAAGTGACCATGTGTTTCTCGCCAAGATTCCATTCTTCGTTGACAAGGTATGCCCGGACGATATCCTGAATAGACGGAACTGCACTCGGGTTGCCTAGACCCAGACAGTTCCAACCAGTGTTTTAAAACCCAGCTCGGCTCGACTGGTCTATGCATGTGACTCGGTTTGACTCGTTGAAAACCGGTCGGATTTCGTGACAATTCGGCTCCGAGTCAACCGGATGGTGTGCACATTTATTTTATTATCGTACATTAGTATTGATAGAAATATATGTTTTGCTGGGAATCGAACCTTGTTTGGGCTGGTAACCTGTTTCATTCCTTGCCATTGCGCCAACACATTTGCTTGTGATATCATCCGTTGGTTTCATATATATTGTATTATGTAACTGATTATAATAAATGTTAAATATATATCTATATACTTATGTGGTGAATTTTTTTTGGACTTTTTTAGGTATGGTGTGTAATTTTAGCAAATTAAGTTTTACAGGTATGAAATTTATAAGTCTTAAAAATTCAGAATTTTTTAATCGGGGTCGGGTTTTGGTCATGCAGTTCAACTGTCGACCCCTCGGTCCGACCCTTGACCCAGTGACCCAATACCTTCACCGAGTCGATCACCGATCTGAGTTTTAAAATATTGGTTCCAACTGATGAAACTCATTGTTCCCGGCAGGCCTGATTGCCGGGACCTGCCCATAAAAAGTATGTTTGTTTTGGTCTTTATTACTGCGACCCCCCTCTTTACTAGACACACCCTCCTGCCGGTTTGAAAAGTCAACGCTTGATTTAATATTATTAGCTACATGATTTGGAGTTACCTCATTAGAAATTGTTTCATTCCGACGTTGACGTTTTCTTTCCAATTCAATAACCATCGCATCACAATCCGTCAATTCCGTGTCATTATTAACTGTTGCCTTTATTTCGGGATCCGTGTGTGCTACCTTAACTGGAAAAAAACCTGCAGGCTATGAAAAAGCGCTGCAAACTTACTGCTTTGACCGTTCCAACTGTCCCTTTTGACTACCCCTCCACGCCCCACCATTAACATCATTAGAATTTTGAAATTCCTGCTGTTTTGAAACTCCATTATTTGTGGTGCGGTTACTCCCAAAATGTCGCTCAGCACTAATTGCCGGATTCTTCCACTCGACCTTGCTCTCATCTCGTAGCCACTTGGATCTGCCGCCACTGCCGGACCGCCGGTTTTCTACTCTGAGCTCCGGTCCCCATCCGCGAGTAAGATCATCTACACCCATGGTAAAACGCAGATCGCACTCGTTCTCCGCATGGCCCAGCTTTCCACATAAGTAACAAAAAATCTCCAATCTTTCATATATTGTTATAGATGTAATAAGTTTGATTACATATATAATCGATGCAAGTTATTAATGAAAATTAAAAAATATTATTTATCAAATGCTAAATTAATTATTTACTAGCTTTGCCGATGATTAATCTACGACATTTGCCGCTCATTGTGGTCCTACCCGGCTCAAGCTAGGGATTAGTATATATAATTGTGCGTAGAGGATACCCAATTTATACAGAAGAAAAAAAAGCTAAATTAACTATAGCTTATAATTAAAGTTTAAAAACGTTTTATACCATCACTCCGTGTAATGACTCATTAGAAACATTGGATCTCATCACTCCGACCATCAAATTAAAAGTTCTTATTACGTAGATTAAAAAAAAACCCACAAATTCTCATAAAATTTGAAAATTCTGTGTAATGACTCATTAGAAAAATTGAATCTCATCACTTCAACCATCAAATTAAAAGTTCTTATTACGTAGATTAAAATACCCACAAATTCTCAAAATTTGAAAACTACATATTTGATACTTCATCAAATAACTTCAAAGGGAGGTGGTTCTGTACTGGATGCAGGTCTCAGTCGGGTGATAGGCCGAGATGCTCACCAAGCTGAGAAGCTAGAGTATTCAAAGTGTCGTGTCGATATGCTCATATTTGCATTGATCCGGCGAAGGGCGTGGTACCTGCACACACTTTGATGCTTAAGTCAGCATAAGAAATTGTGATAATAAATGTGTACATGTGACATTAATGTATGCGCATATTTATAGACAAGACCGCCTAAAGGTAGGGCATGTCTTGGACCGTTGGATAGGCAAAGATAGATCTCCAGTGTTTATTTAATGTTCTAGGGAGTCATCTTGGAGGCCCAGTAATCGTCGTTTGCCAAATAGAATTAATCTCTTGATGGGCCTTTGTCCAATCCGGAACAATTACCCCCCAAGTCGAGGGGGTCATCTTGAGGACGACTTCGACTTGAAACGTCGTAATCTTGGTGAACAATGATTACTGCAGACCTTATTTCTGACTTTATCAGTTGAAGTGGAGATTGATCGAAAAGGTCAGCATGTGCTTTTGGCGAACGAGGCTGTGAAGCTTGATTCATGTTTTTGACTTCTAATAGGTGTCAGTTGGAGAGTCGTGAATGCCACCTAGATCTCGGTGTTATAGTCATTAATGTGCAGGTAAAGTACATGACAGCTATCACTTCAGTTGGTTCCCTATAAATAGAGGAGGCTTTCTTTCATTTGTACTTTCGCTAGATTCATACTTGGGAGTAGTTGCTTTGCGTGCTCTGATGTCCGACGAGGTTGAACCGAAACTAACAACTCGCCAAGATTCCATTCTTCGTTGACAAGGTATGCTCCTTTCCCCCCAATATATTCTTTCTTCTAATCTCCCCAGACATGGGCTCCCTCTGTGTAGGTTTTAGATGGTTGGGACGATTGACAACTCAGACGAATTGGAACTCCACTTCGTCCGACGATTCCCCGTCTTCAAGTCGAGAAGTCAGTTCTTCCATCGTGAGTGGAGGTTTCGGATCTGTCTATGACGTGTAGGACCCTCAATCTCAGGTTTCCTTGGAGATTACTACTTGGAGTCGTTTTTTACAATAAGGTGACTGGATCCGAGGGAGACCTCAGAAGGGGAAGTAGGTTGTTGACCTTCAGCCCTCTGCTCAAAGTGCCCCCGTTGCGGGGGTGAAACGATATATGTAACGCCCCAAATAATTTAATTATTTATTTAATTAAGTTATTTAAGGCTTACAATATTTATTTAATTTAATTAAAAAATTCAAGGTTTAATTATTTTATTTTATTTTATTAGGGGGTGTTGTCACTAATTAAGTGGTGCGAGCAAGGGCCCGTGATCCACAATTAGGCCCGTGGCCCATTGGCTTGTCATGGAATTCGACTCATTAGGGGTCTTGTGACTTAGTTGCATTTTTGACTCAATTGTGAAAAGAAAGAAAAGAAACGTAAAGAGAGGAGAAGTGAGAAGAGAAGTCGCAACTTGCAAGAGGAAAGGGGGAGGAGCTTCGCGAATCACTCAAGGAGGAGGGAGAGCTTGTTGGTGCCTTGCAATTCTTTGGAGCCTTGCTTAGCAATTTCGACTTCTAAGAGGTTAGGGGGTCCTCTTTTTGTTCTTAATAATTATGCGAATTGTGATTGCCTAGGGTTAGGGCTCTAGGTTAGTTCTATGAATGATTTGTGATGTGAATAATTAATTCATAATAGGGTGATGCTTGATGATTGAATTGCTATGTTGAAAATCTCATGATTTATGTTGAATTGTTGCTAAATGCGAATTGGAGACCATATGTTTGAGTATATGATTATTCGGTGATTATTTGGTGAAATTGAGAATCATGGGACACTTTAGTAATATACATGTAATTGAGTGTTTTGGTGAATGTAATTTGGTGAATGATCATGAAAAAATTCTGTTTGGGAGCCCCTAGGCGCCTTGGGCGCCATATGCATGTGCTGAAAAAATTCTGTGTTGCGCCTTAGTCATGGGCGCCAAGTGCCCAGCAGTGTGCTGTGCCAGTTTCCAAAATTCTGTTGCCTGTGTTGCCATTCTGTGTCACTGTGTGGCTGTGCCTGTTGCCTGTGTTGCCATTCTGTGCCACTGTGCTGCCAGTTTTGGCGCTTGTTGCTTGAGTCATGGGCGCCAAGGGCCCCAATGTCTTGGTGATAGTTTTGTAAAAATTGTTTTCAGGTTTTCATATTCAGGTAAAATGGCTCATGAAAAATGATTTTGGGCAACAAAAGAGTTGAGTTGCGTATTTTCACTAGGTGCCTAGTGCATGGGCGCCAAAAATGATGTTCAGTTTTGATGAAATTTTAACTTGGTTTTCATGTTCTGAGCATTTGGCTCGTGTAAAATCAATTTCGAAGGAAAATAATTTTTGTTGCATGTTGGCCTTAGGCGCCTAGTGCCTGGGCGCCATGTTGCTGTGCTGGGCGCCTAGCGCCTGTGCGCTGTTGTTCCCCTGGGCGCCTAGCGCCTGTGCGTGTTGTTCCCCTGGGCGCCTAGCGCCTGTGCGTGTTGTTCCCCTGGGCGCCAAGCGCCCATGCGCCTGTGCGCGTGTTGTTCCTGGGCGCCAAGCGCCCATGCGCCTGTGCGTGTTGTCTCTCCTGGGCGCCAAGCGCCCATGCGCCAAGCGCTGTGTTGCCCCTGGGCGCCCAGCGCCCATGCGCCAGTTCCAGGATGTCTAAGTATTTTTCCGGTTTTATTTTTAATGTAACTTTTGACTCGGTTATCCAAATTTGACGGTTCAAAATGCGTTTTGAAGCTAATTTCAGTGTCTATCCAAATGTTCCAATTTTATGCAAAAATAAATTATTTTTACTGGTGTTTCTGGCTGATGGTGTTCAAGTGTCCAAATGGCTATTTTTACCCACTTTCCCTATGTCGTGTCAATGTCCTAAGTTGGTCTATTTGAATTGGTGTTGGTGTGGGTGGTGAGCTGATTTGGTGAGTGATGATGAGGTGAGATTGGTGAGCAGAGGCTTCGGCCTAATTTTAATTTGGTGAGTTAATTAATGCACTATGGTGAGATTAGAATTTAAAATGTGAATTGATTGATTTGTGGTGTGTTGTGATGCATTCTCCATAACACCTCATGAAGCATGTGCATTATTGGTGAGCAGAGGCTACGGCCTAATTTTATTTGGTGAGCAGAGGCTACGGCCTATTTGTATTTGGTGACGGATCCGACATGCATGTACCCGTGGAGTTTGGGTTGCATTACATGCATAATCATATATTGTGTATTGCTGTCGGAAATAGAATGTTGATGTGATTGTTCCATTGTTGTGAATTGGTGTGCCTGGTTTCCTTTTTCCTATGCATTGCTTAATTCCCATATGTTATTAATTATGAAAAGAGACTCACCCTACTGCTTTTATGTTGCTTCTTATGTCGGCAACGTGCAGGTAGTAACGAGTGAAGGATTTCTTTATGCCTTCGTCTGGTAGGAAGTGTCACGCTCTGATATGTAGCACCAGGGGGGGGGGTGTCCTATGTTTATGCATTATTTTTCCTAAACTGTTAGATTTGATTGGTGATGTATTGGTTTTAAATTTTAGAACTCATATTTATTCCGCTGCTGATGGTGATTGGATTTAGTTGATGCGAACTAAACATTTTTCTCATGGTGTTATGTATCTTGATATTTATGGAGTAAATGTAGCACTCGCTTGAATTGTTTTCAAAAAAAAAAAAGACTCTGATTTTTATTTAAAAGTAAAGTTATTAGAAAAGGGGTGTTACATTAGTGGTATTAAAGCAGTTCGGTCTGTCCGGCCGGTAGTCGAGTCGTCGTGTTGAGTAACATTGAGTTTGTTACTCGTTTCTGAATTCTGTTTTCTGTTGCAGTGCTAGAATGGCCAGACGGGACGATGCTGCACTTGCTGCTACCTTGCAGGCTATAGCCGGGGCGATGGGTAATATACCCGGTGCTGTTAATGACGGGACGCGCAATTTGGCTACGTTCCAGAGAGAGAATCCACCTGTCTTTAAGGGCAAGTATAATCCAGATGGTGCTCTGGCATGGCTGAAAGAGATTGAAAGAATATTCCGGGTCATGGATTGTGATGATGCGCAGAAGGTCAGGTATGGTACCCATACGCTGGCAGAGGAAGCTGATGATTGGTGGATGGAGGTGAGGCAGAGATTAGGCACTGCTAATGAAGAGATAACTTGGGCTGTTTTCCGTAGAGAGTTCTTGCGGAAGTATTTTCCTGAAGATGTGAGAGGTAAGAAAGAAATAGAATTCCTTGAGCTGAAGCAAGGAAGCATGTCAGTGACAGAGTATGCTGCCAAGTTCACTGAATTGGCTAAGTTTTATCCCCATTATGCTGATGCTGATTCTGAGTTCTCAAAGTGTATTAAGTTTGAGAATGGACTGAGGGCTGATATCAAGAAAGCTGTAGGGTACCAGAAGATTCGGGTATTCGCTGATTTGATCGACAGTTGCAGGATATATGAGGATGATAGTAATGCTCACTCCAAGGTCATGAGAGATTTGAGGGGTAAATTTCAGAATCGGGGTAAACCATATGAAGTTCCAGCTGGTAAGGGTAAGCAGAGGTATGCTGATAATAAGAAAACAAGTGGGGGAGATGCCCCTGCGAAGGTTGTGTGCTACAGGTGTGGCAAGCCGGGTCACAAGAGTTTTGACTGCTCGGATAATAAATGTTTCAAGTGCGGTAAAGAAGGTCATGTGGCTGCGAAATGTGAGAAAAGGGATGTGGTGTGCTACAATTGCGGGGAATCAGGTCATATTAGTACTAAGTGTACTAAACCGAAGAAAGAGAAGTCCCATGGAAAAGTGTTTGCTCTCGCAGGATCAGAAGATACTAATGAGATTAGAGGTACATGTTTTATTAATGGTATTCCTTTGATTGCTATTATTGATACTGGTGCTACGCATTCATTTATTGCTGCTTTGTGTGCTGAGAAATTGGACCTTGTTTTATCTTCTATGATGAGGGAGATGGTTATTGACACTCCAGCTAAGGGTTCAGTAACTACCTCTCTTGTGTGTGCTAAGTGCCCTCTGTCAATCTTCGGCAGAGATTTTCTTGTTGATCTTATTTGTTTGCCGTTAGGAGGGTTGGATGTCATTCTTGGTATGGACTGGTTAGTATTTAACCATGTGCATATTAATTGTTTCCGGAGATCTGTGAGTTTCTTTCCTCCCGAAGAGGAAGAATCAGTTTTGTTGCCTGCTGGTCATTTGCATAAGGTAATGAAAGAGGGAGTTCATCTGTTTGCTTTGATGGCGTCATTGTCTGCTGAGAATCAGGCAATCATTGAAAGGGTTCAAGTAGTGTGTGAGTTCCCTGAAGTGTTCCCGGATGAAATTCCAAGTGTTCCGCCTGAGAGGGAGGTTGAGTTTGCCATTGATCTTATACCTGGTACTAGGCCTGTGTCTATGGCACCGTACCGAATGTCAGCCTCAGAGTTGTCTGAATTGAAAAAGCAATTAGAAGATCTGCTTGAGAAGAAATTTGTAAGACCAAGTGTGTCACCGTGGGGTGCTCCGGTATTGTTAGTGAAAAAGAAGGACGGGAGTATGAGACTT
This sequence comes from Astragalus membranaceus, assembly GCA_039519185.1. Lineage (NCBI taxonomy): Eukaryota > Viridiplantae > Streptophyta > Magnoliopsida > Fabales > Fabaceae > Astragalus > Astragalus membranaceus. The sequence goes on from CM076853.1 coordinate 19,932,958, forward strand.
TGTGTCGATTATAGGCAATTGAACAAAGTGACAATAAAGAACAGGTATCCGCTTCCCAGAATTGATGATCTGATGGCCAGTTGGTAGGTGCTAAGGTGTTTAGTAAAATCGATTTGAGGTCGGGTTATCACCAGATCAAGGTAAAGGATGAAGACATTCAGAAAACCGCTTTCAGAACGAGATATGGGCACTATGAGTATTCTGTTATGCCGTTTGGTGTTACCAATGCGCCGGGTGTGTTTATGGAGTACATGAATCGTACCTTCCATAGTTACTTGGATCGGTTTGTAGTTGTGTTTATTGACGACATTCTGGTGTACTCTAAGACAGACGAGGAGCACGCAGAACATTTGAGGTTAGTGCTAGAAGTGTTGAAAGAAAAGAAATTGTATGCAAAATTGTCTAAGTGTGAGTTCTGGCTGAATGAAGTAGGTTTCCTTGGTCATATTATCTCTTGTAATGGTATAGCTGTGGACCCAGCCAAGGTTGATGCTGTGTCCCAATGGGAGAGCCCGAAGTCAGTTACAGAGATTAGAAGCTTCTTGGGATTAGCTGGTTATTACAGGAGATTTATTGAAGGTTTCTCGAAATTGGCACTTCCGTTGACTCAATTGACATGTAAGGGAAAAGCTTTTGTGTGGGATGCCCGCTGTGAGGAGAGCTTCACTGAGTTGAAGAAGAGGTTGACTACGTCGCCCGTTTTGACTTTGCCTGTTCCTGATCGACCGTTTGTGGTATATTGCGATGCTTCCAAGATGGGTTTGGGAGGTGTATTGATGCAAGAGGGTAAGGTAGTAGCTTATGCGTCCAGACAGTTGAGGACCCATGAGAAGAACTACCCTACTCATGATTTAGAGCTGGCTGCGATTGTGTTTGTGCTGAAAATTTGGAGGCACTATCTGTATGGTACCAGATTCGAAGTGTTTAGTGACCATAAGAGTCTGAAATACTTGTTTGATCAGAAGGAGCTAAATATGAGGCAGAGACGTTGGCTAGAATTGCTGAAGGATTATGATTTCGGCTTGAACTATCACCCCGGCAAAGCTAATGTCGTGGCTGATGCTTTAAGTCGGAAGAGTTTGCATATGTCGGCTATGATGGTGAAAGAGTTAGAGTTGATTGAGCAGTTTCGGGACATGAGTCTGGTTTGTGAAGTGACACCGCAGAGTGTCAGATTGGGGATGTTGAAGATCGGCAATGAATTTTTGGTTAGTGTTCGAGAAGCCCAGAAGTCAGATGTGAAGTTGGTAGACCTGATAGTTGTGAATGATCAAGATGTGGATGGAGATTTCAAGTTAGATTCCCAAGGTGTGTTGAGATTCAGAGATAGGATCTGCATTCCTGACGATGCCGAGATGAAGAGAATGATTCTTGAGGAGAGCCATAGGAGCAAGTTGAGTATTCATCCCGGGGCTACGAAAATGTACCAAGATTTGAAGAAAATGTTCTGGTGGCCTGGTATGAAGAAGGATGTGGCACAGTTTGTGTATTGTTGTCTGACTTGTCAGAAATCTAAGATTGAGCATCAGAAGCCCGCGGGGTTGATGCAACCATTGGAGATTCCGGAATGGAAATGGGATAGCATTTCCATGGATTTTGTAACTGGTTTGCCAAATACAGTGAGAGGGTTCGATGCTATATGGGTGGTTGTGGACAGGTTGTCTAAGTCTGCTCATTTCTTGCCAATTAATATGACTTATCCAGTTCCAAAGTTGGCAGAAATCTACATCAAGACAATTGTGAAGTTGCATGGCGTTCCACTTAGTATTGTATCTGATAGAGATCCAAGATTCACATCTGAATTTTGGAAAAGTTTGCAGGAAGCTTTGGGTTCTAAGTTGAGGTTGAGCTCCGCTTACCATCCGCAGACAGATGGTCAGACGGAGAGGACTATTCAGGCGTTAGAGGACTTGTTGAGAGCGTGTGTTCTTGAGCAGGGAGGTTCATGGGATTCTCATCTTTCGTTGATAGAATTCACCTATAACAACAGTTTTCACTCTAGTATTGGTATGGCACCGTTTGAGGCGTTGTATGGTCGGAGGTGTAGGACTCCGTTGTGTTGGTATGAATCTGGGGAGAGTGCAGTGTTGGGGCCTGAGATTGTGCGAGAAACAACTGAGAAGGTAAAATTAATCCGTGAGAAGATGAAAGCGTCGCAGAGTCGACAAAAGAGCTATCATGATAAGAGAAGGAAGGATCTAGAGTTTCAAGCAGGTGATCATGTGTTTCTGAGGGTCACTCCGGTGACTGGTGTTGGGCGTGCCTTGAAATCTAAAAAGTTAACTCCCCGTTTCATTGGTCCGTATCAGATTACGGAGAGGGTGGGAAGTGTTGCCTATAGGGTGGCTTTGCCGCCTAATCTTTCGAACTTGCATGACGTGTTTCACGTGTCACAACTTCGAAAGTATGTTCCGGACCCGTCTCATGTGATTCAGATGGATGAAGTAGAGGTGCGGGATAATCTCACCGTGGAGACTATGCCTGTGCGGATTGAAGATAGAGAAGTGAAGACTCTGAGAGGGAAAGAAATTCTTTTGGTGAAAGTGGTTTGGTTAGGAGCTGCTGGTGAGAGTATGACTTGGGAGCTGGAGAGCAAGATGCGGGAGGCATATCCGGAGTTGTTTGATTCAGGTAATTTCGAGGACGAAATATCCTAAGTGGGGGAGAGTTGTAACGCCCCAAATAATTTAATTATTTATTTAATTAAGTTATTTAAGGCTTACAATATTTATTTAATTTAATTAAAAAATTCAAGGTTTAATTATTTTATTTTATTTTATTAGGGGGTGTTGTCACTAATTAAGTGGTGCGAGCAAGGGCCCGTGATCCACAATTAGGCCCGTGGCCCATTGGCTTGTCATGGAATTCGACTCATTAGGGGTCTTGTGACTTAGTTGCATTTTTGACTCAATTGTGAAAAGAAAGAAAAGAAACGTAAAGAGAGGAGAAGTGAGAAGAGAAGTCGCAACTTGCAAGAGGAAAGGGGGAGGAGCTTCGCGAATCACTCAAGGAGGAGGGAGAGCTTGTTGGTGCCTTGCAATTCTTTGGAGCCTTGCTTAGCAATTTCGACTTCTAAGAGGTTAGGGGGTCCTCTTTTTGTTCTTAATAATTATGCGAATTGTGATTGCCTAGGGTTAGGGCTCTAGGTTAGTTCTATGAATGATTTGTGATGTGAATAATTAATTCATAATAGGGTGATGCTTGATGATTGAATTGCTATGTTGAAAATCTCATGATTTATGTTGAATTGTTGCTAAATGCGAATTGGAGACCATATGTTTGAGTATATGATTATTCGGTGATTATTTGGTGAAATTGAGAATCATGGGACACTTTAGTAATATACATGTAATTGAGTGTTTTGGTGAATGTAATTTGGTGAATGATCATGAAAAAATTCTGTTTGGGAGCCCCTAGGCGCCTTGGGCGCCATATGCATGTGCTGAAAAAATTCTGTGTTGCGCCTTAGTCATGGGCGCCAAGTGCCCAGCAGTGTGCTGTGCCAGTTTCCAAAATTCTGTTGCCTGTGTTGCCATTCTGTGTCACTGTGTGGCTGTGCCTGTTGCCTGTGTTGCCATTCTGTGCCACTGTGCTGCCAGTTTTGGCGCTTGTTGCTTGAGTCATAGGCGCCAAGGGCCCCAATGTCTTGGTGATAGTTTTGTAAAAATTGTTTTCAGGTTTTCATATTCAGGTAAAATGGCTCATGAAAAATGATTTTGGGCAACAAAAGAGTTGAGTTGCGTATTTTCACTAGGTGCCTAGTGCATGGGCGCCAAAAATGATGTTCAGTTTTGATGAAATTTTAACTTGGTTTTCATGTTCTGAGCATTTGGCTCGTGTAAAATCAATTTCGAAGGAAAATAATTTTTGTTGCATGTTGGCCTTAGGCGCCTAGTGCCTGGGCGCCATGTTGCTGTGCTGGGCGCCTAGCGCCTGTGCGCTGTTGTTCCCCTGGGCGCCTAGCGCCTGTGCGTGTTGTTCCCCTGGGCGCCTAGCGCCTGTGCGTGTTGTTCCCCTGGGCGCCAAGCGCCCATGCGCCTGTGCGCGTGTTGTTCCTGGGCGCCAAGCGCCCATGCGCCTGTGCGTGTTGTCTCTCCTGGGCGCCAAGCGCCCGTGCGCCAAGCGCTGTGTTGCCCCTGGGCGCCCAGCGCCCATGCGCCAGTTCCAGGATGTCTAAGTATTTTTCCGGTTTTATTTTTAATGTAACTTTTGACTCGGTTATCCAAATTTGACGGTTCAAAATGCGTTTTGAAGCTAATTTCAGTGTCTATCCAAATGTTCCAATTTTATGCAAAAATAAATTATTTTTACTGGTGTTTCTGGCTGATGGTGTTCAAGTGTCCAAATGGCTATTTTTACCCACTTTCCCTATGTCGTGTCAATGTCCTAAGTTGGTCTATTTGAATTGGTGTTGGTGTGGGTGGTGAGCTGATTTGGTGAGTGATGATGAGGTGAGATTGGTGAGCAGAGGCTTCGGCCTAATTTTAATTTGGTGAGTTAATTAATGCACTATGGTGAGATTAGAATTTAAAATGTGAATTGATTGATTTGTGGTGTGTTGTGATGCATTCTCCATAACACCTCATGAAGCATGTGCATTATTGGTGAGCAGAGGCTACGGCCTAATTTTATTTGGTGAGCAGAGGCTACGGCCTATTTGTATTTGGTGACGGATCCGACATGCATGTACCCGTGGAGTTTGGGTTGCATTACATGCATAATCATATATTGTGTATTGCTGTCGGAAATAGAGTGTTGATGTGATTGTTCCATTGTTGTGAATTGGTGTGCCTGGTTTCCTTTTTCCTATGCATTGCTTAATTCCCATATGTTATTAATTATGAAAAGAGACTCACCCTACTGCTTTTATGTTGCTTCTTATGTCGGCAACGTGCAGGTAGTAACGAGTGAAGGATTTCTTTATGCCTTCGTCTGGTAGGAAGTGTCACGCTCTGATATGTAGCACCAGGGGGGGGGTGTCCTATGTTTATGCATTATTTTTCCTAAACTGTTAGATTTGATTGGTGATGTATTGGTTTTAAATTTTAGAACTCATATTTATTCCGCTGCTGATGGTGATTGGATTTAGTTGATGCGAACTAAACATTTTTCTCATGGTGTTATGTATCTTGATATTTATGGAGTAAATGTAGCACTCGCTTGAATTGTTTTCAAAAAAAAAAGACTCTGATTTTTATTTAAAAGTAAAGTTATTAGAAAATGGGTGTTACAATATACACCTGTGATGAATGATGATGCGGGCAAGTGGAGTTCTAAGGGCTCTCCTGTGAAGATTCAGATGACGCCAAGATCTTTTAGAGGACACTTGTCTACCTGCGAATGGAGAAGTACACTTGGTTGGTGGGAATGTCACTTCTTACTTTTTGGAGACACAATGGATAAAAGAAAAGGAGAGCCTTCTTCCTCACACACTCGACCTCACTCCATCTTCTCCACAAGTTATTTTTGCTAGTCTAAAACAGAGAGAGTTCTTGACACCACCTCTTCTCCATTTTTATCACAAAAATACGCTCTAACTCCATAGACTTCCTGCACACTAATGTTGTGAAGCGATGCTGCAACATTTTTGGGCTGATTCATGCGAAGGGGTCTAAATAGTATATCTTATATTCTATTTTACTTCTTTTTCGTTTTCAGTATTATGAACATGGTTTTTATCATTGTTTGTATTTTCTTGTTAATGCTCATCATGAGCTAAACACTTTGTAGTCGGGATGCAAAAGCTTTGTAATGATTTTTTAATAGTTAATTTTATATATTGATGTACGCATTTAATCCTTGTTTTATACTTCTTTCAAACTTGTTTTGGGAATGACCAACTAAAATGAGTACATTTGTAAATACAGACATGGTTTATGATTCGAACTCAAGGGTTAATATGGGTGAGTGTTTGTCAAAGGAAACTTTGGCAAACCATGCTTAAACCTAGACATAGGAAAGCATAGTCCATAGGATGAAACTGTAGGTACTTAATATACAGGGGTGAACCTATTTCGAGCTTAGACATAAGACCTTGTTGTGAAACCCTGACGGTAGTGACTAAAAGGCACACATCTAATTCTATAGCATCGAATTCTACGACATCGTATGTAGCATTATGCTGTTCTGAAGGATTTACTTAGTGGAAGCATCTCAACTATTTTCACTTGAACTTTTCACAACACCTTACTAGTTTTATTTACTTTGCTGTTACTCTAGACTACCATGGTTACAAAATATTTGTTACTTGGTTACCCTTCACTAGTTAACCATCATATTAAATTTTAAAATTAACATCAATTCCTGTGGGTACGATCATTACATTTCACTATATTACTTGTTGCGAATGGATCTTTGTTCGAACCCTTTTGCCATTGTCCGTAGGATAGCCGACTAGGGCACTAAACTTTTGGAGGCTGGTCGTGAATTCGTCGGGGGAGGTAACGTCTGACCGTCTTTTTCCGATCTTTGGCTCGTACTTTTAATCCTTCTATTTTGACTCAAACTTGGTTTATTTTCAGCAGGGAAGCTCCAGCTCTTAAAAGAGCGTGACTAAACCCATAGGAACTTTGAGTCTGCCAAGCAGGCCTTCAAGGTTGCGATGAAGCCTCAAAAGAAGGAGGCAGTGGCTCGACGGGTGGCAGAGGAAGAGAGGATATCGCCGTCAATAAAATATGTCAGCTTTCCAAGTCTTTGGAAGAAGCTGAGAAGAATTTTGCTGAAGCCACTGAAGCTGTAGCACAAGTTGGGCCTCTTCGGGCTAAGATTGCAAAGTTGGAGGAGGAGGTAACTCGACTACAGGCAGATAGAGATGACGCGGTGAGGGAAAGGGACAAGGAGATAGTGGCTCGTCAGGAGACTGCTTCAAAGGCTTTGGCTTTTGGTGGTGAGGCTTTCACGAACACCCTGAAGCAGGTGGCTGTTTTGAACCTGGGAGTTCCGCTTCGGACTGTCGGTGCCAACATTGCTTTTAATGCGCTAGGCGGTGTCTTAGTAGAGTATAACTCCGATAAGTCTCATCATGAGGTTCATGTTGTTCTTGAGGCCATTGGTGTTCCCGAGATCTAATTTCATCTTGTCCTCTGTATTATGTAATTTAGTATCATGCGTCCGGGTTGTCCGGGTTTTTCTGTCATAAATTGATCTCATTTTGGGTTTGTGGCTTTATTTATCCCCGTAGGTTATTGTTCAGAGGTTCATGCCGGCCCTCGAGAGCCTGGAAAGGCTAGAGGCTCCTTTAGTCCATTTTTGAGAGCTCAACTCAAATTTAGATGGAGCCACAGAGATTGCATCGGCCTTAATGAGCCTAAAAAGGCTAGAGGCGAGTTCGGCGTCCTTTGGTCCATTTCCGAGAGCTCGGCTCGGATTTAGATGGAGCCGAAGAGATCGTGTAGGCCTTATTGAGCGTGGAAAGGCTAGAAGAGAGTCCAACCTCCTTTGATCCATTTTCGAGAACTCGGCTCAGATTTAGATGGAGACAGAGATCACGCTGGCCTTAGTGAGCCTGGAAAGGCTAGAGGCGAGTCCGACCTTCTTTGATCCATTTTTGAGAGCTGGGATTAGATTTAGATGGAGCCAAATAAATCACGTTGTCCTTATGAGCCTGGAAAGGCTAAAGGCGAGTTTGACTTTCTTTGGTCCATTTTCGAGAACTCGGCTTAGTTTTAGATGGAGCCAAAGAGACCGCGTTGTCCTCAATGAGCCTGGAAAGGCTAGAGGCGAGTCTGAACTCCTTTGGTCCATTTCAGAGAGCTTGACTCAGATTTAGATGGAGCCAAAGAGATCGCGTTGGCCTTAGTGCTTTCACCGATTCCGATGTCATATCTGGTGATAGTCTGAAACATCTAGAAATTTGTCGAAGCATGGGCTAGGATCACCTTTTAGCATTGCTTGATACTTTTGGATTACAAGACTTTAGGTATAGTATTTCTTAAGCTTTGTGGCGTTCCACATTCTTGGGACAACTTCTCCTTTTAAAGTTTCAAGCACTTATGCGCGGTTGCCGGTTTTTGCCCCTTCCCAGAATATGTGTCCACGAACAAAAGGAGTTGGAATCTGGACGAGTTGTCGACTAGCTTGTCCACACTTGGAAGGGGGAAGGCATCCTTTGGGCAAGCTTTATTAAGGTTTGTGTAATCTACACACATCCTCCACTTTCCATTGGCCTTTTTAACGAGCACCACGTTTGAGAGCCGCGTGGTATACTTGACTTCTTTGATGAAATTTGCTTTAACGAGGTCTTCAGCAGCTTTTGCCGCAACGTTGTCTTTCTCATCAGACTGTGATCTCCTACATTGTGCTACCCAATGCTTTTGGATCGACAGTGAGATGATGACAAGCGATGCCCGGAGAAATGTCTGGCATGTCGGCAGCACTCCAAACAAACAGGTCAGCATATTCTTGCAAGCATTGGATATGCGCTCCTTTCACCTCTTCCGAGAGGTCTGAGTCGATCATGATGTCCTTGTCGGGGACTTCTCCGAGCTGTATTGGTGTGAACTCCCCATCGGGCTCGGGCCTTATAATTTTCTCTTTCAATTCTCGGGCTAACACACCGTTTTCTTCATCATCTGAACGGTTCGGTTCATAGTGCGCATCTAGGTCGACAAGATTAACCTTAGCGTAATCGCAGTATCCTGAAGTCACGACGGGAGTAAGTTGTTTGGCGATCTTTGTTTTCGAATAGCATGCTTGTGTCGTCCTTCTATTAACGTCCAAAACTATAACTTCCTTGTTGCGAGAGTAAAAGTTCAGAACTATAACGACGGGTGTAAAAGTTCATCTTCAGATGGATTGGGAAAGTGAGTGCTTCCAGTTGCCCCAAGGTCGACCTCACCACGATACAATCGTAGACTGAGAGACGCAGTAATACCAGGAAGAGGGTGTCAACGATTCTGGCAAACAGTTGCTTTCCATAAGTTACTGATAAATGATACACCCAATGGGAGTTGTATTGGTTCCATTAAAGCTAATGGGATCGTCACCCGAGTAGGGGTCGAGGTCTCTTTCTGAGATCCCCAGAGAACTGAGTGAATGAAGGAATATGATGTCTTCTGAACTTCCTTGATCAACCAAGATTTTATGCACTTCGTGGTTAGGCAATAGTGATGCATGTGGTAATAAATGCGTACCTGTACCATTATTGTAGGTGCATATTTATATTCAGAAGCGCCTAAAGGTAGGGCATGTCTTGGACCACTGGATAGGCAAAAATAGATCTCCAACGTTTATTGAATGTTGTGGGAGAGCCATCTTGGAGGCCCAATAGACCCAATAATCGTCGTTTGTCAAGTAGAGTTATTCTCTTGATCGGGCTTTGTCCAATTTGGAACGGAGGCATAATACGCGAAGTTTTATAAAAATAATAGTAAATATCGATTGTCAGATTACATGAGCTACAAATTTCTTATTTTTATTATATTTTTGTGCGGTTTTAGTTATACATGACAAAGTTTATTAGAATCAACTAAAACTTGATCATATATAATAAATGGTCAGACTGGTGAAATTCAATATTTATAAAGAGTTGTTAAGCAAAGTAATTCTTTTTAGAATTACTTGATCTCTCCTCATATGTTATAGTAAGTGTGATACCTTAATCCGCAATAGCTAATTGGGATTACACGCGATATTCATATCACACATAAATACGTGGAATAAAAAACATAGGTGATTCTAATAAACTTTGTCAAGTTTTAGTTATACATGACAATAGTGGCGGATCCAGGATTTAAAAATAGGGTGCTCATTTTACTTCAATGATTTAACAATTGTACGATTTTACAAAAAAAAAACAACGATAAAGTAATGTTTCAAAAAAAGTCAACGATAAAGTAATGTTCCAAAATAAAGTACCTTTTAATCCAAGTCTAATTGCATTTTCCTCTTTCTCATAGCTTGGAAGCGTTTGATGATATCTAAATCATCAACTATGCTAAAATCTTCCTTCTCCACAAATGTCACCAAACAATCATTAAACCAAGGGTTGGACATCCTGTTTCTCAACTCATCCTTCACATACTTCATTCCTGAAAATACTCGCTCAACAGTTGCGGTTGCAACCGGTAAAGATAAAGCTAATTTCAAAACCTATACACGAATCTATAGGTCTTGTTCTTCTTTGTTTGCACAAGAGTCTTAGAAAGATCCGAGAGCCCCTTCAAACTGGAAAATCTATCATCATCATTAACACTCCTAATATAATTATCAAGTTGGCTAGACAACTCCACATCATCAACTTAACTTAAAAAGTCACAATGAGCCAAAAATTGGACATATGTCCATACGGGTTTGGGGAAGCACCCAACCATATCCGATATAAATCCAATTTCTACAACTTCCGCTTAACCAAACAATCAACAACTCAATATAGACACAATATAAACCTCAAATAACATATACAAAAATACAAACATTTTGAGCATAAAAGTGCATCAAGCATAGATCAATTTCAACATGCAATCATTTATTTCAAAATTTGCCAACATTGACAACAAGGGTTTCATGCAAGTTTCAAATCAATTCAAGAGGTGAAAACAAATCAGTATTCGACATAAGAATCATTCAATTTCAACATGAAATCGGAACATAGATATATGCATAATGACGGTCTTAACATGCCCTACTTTAGTTCCCTAGGTTGAGAACTCACCTTGGGTTTTTGAAGCTCTATAAATGGTGGTTGTGTAAGGTTGAAGATGAAGAGGACTTGTGGCCATGGCACACGAAAATTGAACCTTTAAGGTTTCAAGGTTGAGTCCTTTTGCTTCAGACCTTGTAACAACTTGCTTTCCTTCCCTTCCTCGTTCCTTATTCTCACATTCTCTCCTCTCTACATCTCATTCTATTTTTGTTCTTTTACTCTTTTGTTTTCCTTTGTTGAAGGGCATTCATTGCTTAGTTGAACTAAAAGTGAGAGAGAAAAGTGTATGAGTTCCTATTGGTTGGGGTTGTCTAGGTGTCAAGAGTCCGCTTGATTTGCAAACGGGTAAGTGCTAGATAGTAGTATAGTACTGGATAGAACAATACTAGAAAACTTTTTGTCCTGCACACTGTTTGGTGCACAACTGACAGCACAAGCACAAAAATGTAACATTTACTATAATTCATTTTCTAATGTTTATAATGGTTTTATATAACATATATTATAATATAATTAGAAAATTAAAGCAAAATGTGTGAGGGAGAGAGAGAGCGAGAGAGAGAGAGATCGAGAGAGAGAGAGAGAGAGATCGAGAGAGAGAAGGAGGAAGAAAGAGAGAAACGAGGAAGAGAAGTCATGAAATGAGAAAATATAAGGTAGAGAGAGAGAGAGGGAGAGAGGTCATGAGATGAGAAGTTATAATGGAGGTGAGAGAAGAGGGGTAGAGAAAGTAGAGAGAAGAATGAGATAGGAGAGAAAGAAAGAAAAGAAGAGAGAAAAAAAAATTGAACGAGAAATAAATATATTATTTTGGTATTTTGGCTGAACAGAAATATGTAATGTGAGACAGAAAGTTGTATTATGGCTTTGTGGGGTACAAAAATTTGGCTTTTTGTCTAGTTGATTGCCCCCATTTGTGTCCATTACCATAGATAATTTCAAGGGTCACGTTTTTTATATATACCCCCACTACTATACACCTTACCTCCACAACCCTAGTGAAAAACCAAAAAAAAACCTCCAGTCTTAGTGAAAAATAAATACAAAACGGATTTATCTATCAAAATGATAAATCCGTTTTACATTTTTTTTATGAAAAACCAAAAAAAAAACCTCCAGTCTTAGTGAAAAATAAATACAAAATGGAATTATCTATCAAAATGATAAATCCGTTTTGCATTTTTTTAAAAAAAAAATGCAAAACAAATTTATCATTTTAATAGATAAATCCGTTTTTTATTTTTTAAAACCAAATTTATCTATTAAAAGGAAAAATCCGTTGTGCAGGATTTATCATTTTAATAGATAAATCCGTTTTGTATTTTCTAAAACTGGATTTATCTATTAAAATGATAAATTCGTTTTGTATTAAAAATAAAATTTACTCTATTTGAATTTTTTAAAAAAAGGTTATAAAAACACCACTAAAACTCTATTAAACCATCAAAACTAATCCAAAAATTATAAAAACACCATTAAAAGTCTAATAAAATCAAAAGAAGATTATGCAAATTTTTTTAGATTTTTCGGAGATTATGAAAAATTAAAAAAATTGTTAAAAATTAGTAAACGATGGAATTTGGGATTTTGAGCCCCGTAATCCAAAAAATGGGAGTCATGATCCCTGATTTTTTTTTCAGATTTAATGGATGTGGTTTCGTGACAATCGAAGTAGGTAGCCCGAGAACCAATTTTTTAGCCTAGATTATCTAGCTGGTGTATAATATCGTCACGTGTTAACGAAAATCTACACACTGAACAAAACCGAAATATCACTGATATCCATATCTATTTTTTTAAAATGTTAATTATAATTTTTTTAGTTTATCTATTTTATTTTGAAAAACAGATTTATCTATTTAATAGATAAATCCGATTTTCAAAATTGTAAAATGGATTTATCTATTTTTTGCAAAACCAGATTTATCTATTAAATAGATAAATCTGGTTTTGTAATATTGCAAAAAAGATTCATCTTTTAAAAAGATAAATCTGTTTGTACCCCCACCACTATAAAAAAATGCAAAACAGATTTATCATTTTAATAGATAAATCCATTTTGTATTTTTTAAATTTGGATTTATCTATCTATTAAATTGATAAATCCGTAATGCATTTTTTAAGAAACAATGCAAAACGAATTTATCATTTTAATAGATAAATCCATTTAGTAATTTTTAAAACCGAATTTATCTATTAAAATGATAAATCCGTTTTGCATTTTTTAAATTTAATAAATTGCATAGGGGCAATATGGGGATAAAAAAATGGTGGGGGTACAAAAAACGCAACCCTAATTTCAAGTCAAACAGAGTAAATTGAAGTTGTCTAATCCAGTCCCTTAATTTTTACAAATCAGACGTACCTAAGTGGAATGGAGGAATAAGGTTCTAATTTTGTTTTCTTTGTTGCAAAAAGATCCCTCTATACCTTAGCTTACTAGCTCATAACCCGTGTGATGCACGGGGTTGACTAAATTCCTTCGTGTAAATGAGTAATAAATTTTTTAGGCATTTATTTGCAAACCTCCTTATAAACATTCATGCTCGGTTTCTTTTTTTTAACTCTACAGAGATTGTCCACTGTGGAAAACGAACTCGGGAGCACTAAGTCGACCCCATGTCCCAAAGTAGCTTATGCTAGTGGACCAATAGTGTTGGTTTGTAAAATATATAGTCAAATAACTGTGAATAAAAATTAAATTGTAACTATAAATTAAATAAGAAGATTATAAAATTAAAAAGATTGAAAAAGACGTTGAAATTGAACATCCATAGATAATAGGAAGAAAATGTCTAAAAAGTTTAATAACTTAGAAAGTGAAACATGTGGGTATCATTTAGGGTTGGATGAAAATCACCCGATAAAATAGATGCAACTATACAAAGTTGAAAGAAGATGATGTGAGTTGAAAGAGTAACAAACTTTGTGTATTTGAAGAATTAAAATTTATTCTAAACCATAAAGTACACAAAATCACACTGTTTACCAAAAATATAAAAAAAGGCAGAACCTTAAAATATAATAGAAAAAATGGAAAAAAGAAAAAAAAACTTTTAAAAATGGAAAAGAAAAAAAAACCAAAAAAGAAAACAGACAAAAGCGGCATTTTGGCGCTAACAATGCCAACCCGTATATGATTTACTAGACCATTGCCCATGCGATGCACGGGGAAAAAGTTTTGAACAGTAAAATTATTCTTTTTTTAAAAAATTATATGATGTTTGTCAAGAGAGTTATAGTTTTGGTGCTTTCAGAAAATTGTATATAACATGATTCATCAACAAACGATCATAGGAGAATTAGACAATAATCTCATAAGAATACAAATATATATAATTGTTGCTTCTTTTATTTTTATATAAGATACAATTGTATAAAATAAATAACAATTGTTATAGCTACCAATGGTTGTCACATAGTTATACGTTAAAAAGTTGTTTTACATGTATTAACGGCGGGGAGTACTCCCCCTCCCCGTCCCATCACTCGATTTTTTTTCGTCATGTGGAGTTTTTGATAACTCTATTTTATATAGAGTTATTTATGCATCTAAATCTAAATAATTGCTCAAATTCAAGTAAAATAAGGGTTAAATATAGTTCTATAAATAAAATAACAACATTCAGAGTTTTTAAGGGATAAAAGTATGACTTAGCATTTTGCATATATATATTGGTATGTTTGATGTGTTTGTTCAGTGCAGCTGCAGTTGACGCACCTGGACCAGAATACAACAGTGCACCTGCACTGGATGCATCTGCACTGGAAACAAACTACAATGCTCGAAGATATCTTAGACCATCAAAATGCTCCAGCACTCAATGCACCAGCAATCGTGGCAGACTGATGCACCAACATTACATTTACGAGTGAGAAATTACTCCAACCTTAGGAAACTCATCCATGAAGTAACCTCACTCAAAGGAGCCACCTTTTGAGGACATGTGTCAAATCTCTATAGGACCTCTTTACTTTAATAAAGCAATTGTCCAATCTACTTTTGGAGGCACGTGGATTCAAAAGAGGTCAAAGTTTTCTCCAAAGAAATCTAACCATGAAGAAAACTCACTTAGGGACACATGTTAATCCATTATTGGACCTCCCTTCATGGTTGAGTGATTGATTTGAATCGCTTTATGGGCTGGAAGGATAAAGGCAACCCTAACTTCATCATCAAACAAACCCTCACATGAAGGAAAGCTCAACTTGAAGCCTATATAAAGACCTTCATTCTTCATTTGGAAAAATCATCTAAGATCTTCTTAGATCATCTCATACACTTCAATTTACATTTCAAGAATTTAGTTTTAGTTAGTTTTTAGATTGTAAGAAGGTAAGGGAGGAATTGACAACTTCTTTCTTCACTTCTACATAGAGGTGGCTTAGTGCAGTGGAGTAGTGCACCTGCATCACTTGGCAATTCCATGCAAAGGGAACTCCAACCGTGTAACTCTTATCTTATTGTTTCCTTTTGTTATTTCAATTATATGAATATGACTTCTTCTATTTATATAAGTCTTGTGATGACTAGCATGAACTAAACTCTTTTAGTTGGATGTTTTAATCTTATAAGGATCTTTTAAGTAAGTTATTGTGTTCATATGTGATGATTGCATTTTAGTTCTTGCATGATAACTCTTTCATATTCATCCTTAGAATTGGCCAACTAAAAGTGAATGCAAATCATAAATACAAACATGGTTTATGATTAGAACTCAATAACTAATATGGATAAGTGTTTAATAAAGGAAACTTTTTTAATTTCATGCTAAGACCTAGACATAGGATAGCATAGTCCTTAAGATGATACACTGGGTACTTAAAATACAGGAGTGAACTTATTTAGCATCCTACACAAGAATTGTAAGAAGGCGAGAAAGGAATTTACAACTTCTCTCTTTACTTCAAGACAAGGTTTTAAGAGCTTGTAATGAAACTCTGAAGACAGTGACTGAAAAGCACAATTCTAATGCAACTGCATCCAGTGCACCTGCACCACATATAACACAAAACTCTTAAAAGTGACTTATTTGATAAAAAACATCCCAACTATCATTTTCCACTGATTTCATACATCTTTTACTTGCTTGTTTATTTTATGTTTGCTTACATTCTTGCACTCCTACCATATTGTTTATTGGTTACCTTTCACTAGTAAACTATTGATCTTAAACTTGTAAATTAATCCAATCCCTGTGGGAACGATACTCTAGTTTCACTTTATTACTTGTTGTCGACTGTGTATACTTGCACATTACCTTTTCGCACACCAAGTTTTTGGCGCCGTTGCCGGGGATTGCCATTAATTTTATTGTTTAGATTAATAGTTAATTAGTGAACCTTTTACTTTTTTTATTTTCTTGTGTTTAGAATTTTTATGCACAGGTCCCAGTTAGACCCTGAGATAGAGAGGAGATTTAGGAGCTTGCAAAGACAACAAAGAACCAAAGGCAGAGGTTGTAGCATGACTTCACCACAACAATTCATCAACAAGGGAGAAATAGGTATGTTAAATGACAGAGATAGGCCAATGAGAAATTATACTATGTTTGAATTCAAAGCTATAATGTTCCAAATGCTTCAAACAGTAGGCCAATTTAGTGGTTCTCCTCTCGAGGACCCTTATTTGCACTTAAAACAATTTTTAGAAGTGTGTAGCAATTTTATCATTCCTGGTGTTAGTGAAGATGCTTCTAGATTGAAATTATTTCAATATTCCTTGAAGGATAGAGCTAAGGCTTGGTTGAACTCTCTAGAGCCTAACTCTATCACTACTTGGAATGAGATGGCTAAAAAAAATTAGCAAAATATTTTCCACCTATCAAAAATGCCAAAATGATAAATGATATTACTTATTTTAAACAAAAAGAATTTGAGTCACTGTTTGAAGCATGAGAAAGATGGAAAGAATTGTTGAGAAAATGTCCTTACCATGGAATTCCTGTTATTATTCAAATGGAAACATTTTATAATGGTTTGGAACCACAAACCAGACTCATGCTTGATGCCTCATCTGGTGGGGTGTTATTTAATTTATCTTATAATGAAGCTTGTGAGCTTATAGAAAATATTGCAACCAACAGCTAGCAATGGCCCACAGAAAGGGTAAATGCTCAAAAGAAAATAGCTAAGGTTCATGAAATTAGTGAATTATCAGCACTATCAGCTTAAGTAGCCTCACTTACCCACCTGATCAAAAATCTCAACCCTACCAATGCACCTGCATTCAATGCAGCTGCATCAACAGAAACCAGAGCAAATGGATTTGAACAAGCGCCTCCAGGAACAATTAGTTGTGCATATTGTGGAGGAGGGCACTTGTATGAAGAATGTCCCAGCAACCCTATTTCTGTTAACTATGCAGGGTACAACCAAAATAACAACCCTTACCCAAATACCTACAATCCAGATTGGAACAATCACTCAGATTTCTGGTGGGGGAGTAATAATGCTGCTGCACCCAATGTAGCATCTACTCCACCAGGATTCCTTTCTCAACACGTCCAAAGACGATCTGCACCAGAAATGGACAACTCCATGAAAGCCTTATTGAAATCATTTATGGGTAAAACAGATGCATTTATGGATAGGACAGAAGCATTTATGAGTGATACAAAAGTTCAAATTCCAACTCATAATGCCTCCATCAAAAACTTGGAGATTCAAGTTGGACAATTAGCCACAACCCTTTCCCAAAGACCAAATGGATCATTACAATCCACCACAGAAGCTTTAACTTCACAAACCCCTAGGAAAGAGCATGTCAATGCTATATATTTGAGAAGTGGAAAAGATTTGAATGAGCAATATGATACAGAAGGTGAGGGTAAGGAAGAAAATGAAAAAAGCAGAAAAGAAAAAATTTCTAGCAATGCAGGAGAATCCATTGCTCCAGCATCCAATGCTCTTGCATCTAATACTACTTCTGTGGCACCACCAAAAGCCACCAAATTCACCCAAAGTACTGTTGAGAACCACAAACCAAAAACCATCCAGCAACCACCTCAACCAGAACCACAAGTTAAAGGGAGACAAGTTTTTTTGTCCAACTCAAAGCTTAAAGTACTCACTGAAAAGCTCAAATGTGAGAGTGTATCCTAATGGGGCAGTGGAATTGTTTGATGAAGCCACTAGTTGCACATTCAAAGTCAATGGCAAAAAGGTGAAGCAGTATTATGGAGCACGTGTGGAGAGGGACAAAGTCACCACAGAGTTACCAAAACTCTAACATGAGGCTTAGTCTAGCTAAAGACTATAAATTAAGCGCTACTGGGCGGCATCCCAGATTTTTAGGACTAATTGTATTTTCTGTGTTTTTGTTTTTCTTTTGCAGGTGTGAATGAATGGTCTTGTGCAGATGCTGTCAATCATGCAGAATTTTGATGCAGTAGCACTGTGTGCACCTGCATTAGTGGCTGAAGATATCTACCACAAGACTTAGTCAGGCTGAAGACTCTTAAATCAAGCGTTTATGGGAGGCAACCCAAGACTTTGAAGTATTAATTATGTTAGTTTTAATTTATATTTTGAAGTGTTTAGTATGAAAACAGGTTAAGAGAATTCCCAGTGCAGCTGCACTGCTTGTACCTGCACTATCAAAATTCCAGTTCTCCTGCATCAAACTCCACAACACACTTGGGTGAAAATTTAAATGCTGAGAAGAATGTTTCAGAGCACCCTGATGCAGGTGCACATCCACCACTGATGTACCTGATGCAAGAGCAACTGGTGCAAGTGCATCCAAACCTGAGGAGCCCAAATAGAAAAGACAGTAGGTGAAGCATTTTGCAGAGGTCTAGCTCAAGGCTAAGAAGTGGGGCATCAAAACAGTAATTATATTTGAATGTTGTTAAAGATTATGTTTAATTATGCTTTTGGATAAATATATCTTGCACTTTGTTATTTTGTGAACTAATCCTCCTCCCATTGTTTTTATTTTTAAAGAGCAGTGAGGACACTGTTCAACTTTAAGTTGGGGGGAGAAGTTAACTTATTATATTATGCATGTGTGTTTAACTATAGTATGTGTGTTTGCTTTGATATATGTTTGTGTTTATGTGTGTTTGTTTTGATATATGTTTGTTTTTTTGTGTGTCTACATGTTTTAATATGTGTTAGGATTTGATAGATTTGAAGCATGATCAGCTTAAAAATCTTTTTCACAAACATAGACAAATGCACCTCTTTGAACTGATTTTTAATGATAAAAAGAAGAAAAAGAAAAGAAGCATTGTTTTCCTCAAATGACCAATTTTATTATTATTTTGACACATCAAAGCTGAGTTTTGAAAAGAACCTTGCTATTTGAAAAACTATCTGATGCAAGAGGGATTTTTAGAAAGCTAAGGTCAAGGCTAAATTTTTTACTAAAAATATAGAAGAGCATAAAGAATTAAGTTTGGGGGAGTTTCCATGAATACTAAGGCTGAGTATGAGAAACTTAGAGTAGTCAATACCATAGGTTATCAAAAGAGATTACAAAGTGTCAAATTGAATGTAAATAGCTATATGGGCCTCAATCATAAAATTGTACCCATTCCAAAGTGTATGAGAAAAGAAAGAAAAATACAAAAAAAAAAGAAGAAAAGAAAAGAAAAACAAAGAAAAAAGTATGCATAAGGGGGTTAGTGAGGAGGGCAGTATATGCTACAAAGTCTTGAAAGTAGTCTCAGTGCAGCTGCACTCAAAGCTACTGCACCATCAAAATATAGTCCACCTGCACTTCAGAAATGTGATGCACCTGCACCCACGGCATCTGCATCAAGAAAAAGCCACCAGAAATAGGAATAGTGCATTAACTCTAACAGTTTTGAAGTGCTCAATCAAAGCTCTTTGTTGTGCTTAGAGCCCCCCAATGCTTGAGGAAGTTGTTAGTCTAATCTATATTTTAAAAAATCTTTAACTTGACCAAACGTGATCTAAATTTTTCAAAGGCTAAGAGAAACTTTTTACTTAGTTTTGGAACTGATTGGATCAGTGGGGCACACACTCACACAAATGAGTTTTAATAACTTTGGATGTTTTGGAATTCAAAGGCACAAAGACAAAATTCCTGAAAAATGAATTTCATAGAGTACATCATTTGAAAAATCATTTTTTGAAAAGATATGAGCTGACCCGTTCTTCTTAATTATGAAAAACCTTATTTGTGTTTTTCTTTTTGTCATTATTTGAGGACAAGCAATGGTTTAAGTTTGGGGTGTGATAACTCTATTTTATATAGAGTTATTTATGCATCTAAATCTAAATAATTACTCAAATTCAAGTAAAATAAGTGTTAAATATAGTTCTATAAATAAAATAACAACATTCAAAGTTTTTAAGGGTTAAAAGTATGACTTAGAATTTTGCATATATATTGGTATGTTTGATGTGGTTGTTCAGTGCAGCTGCAGTTGACGCACCAGCACCAGAATACAACAGTGCACCTGCACTGGATGCATCTGCACTGGAAACAAACTACAATGCTCGAAGATATCTTAGACCATCAAAATGCTCCAGCACTCAATGCACCAGCATTCATGGCAGACTGATGCACCAGCATTACATTTACGAGTGAGAAATTACTCCAACCTTAGGAAACCCATCCATGAAGTAACCTCACTCAAAGGAACCACCTTTTGAGGACATGTGTCAAATCTCTATAGGACCTCTTTACTTTAATAAAGCAATTGTCCATTCTAATTTTGGAGGCACGTGGATTCAAAAGAGGTAAAGTTTTCTCCAAAGAAATCCAACCATGAAGAAAACTCACTTAGGGACACATGTTAATCCATTATTGGACCTCCCTTCATGGTTGAGTGATTGATTTGAATCGCTTTATGAGCTGGAAGGATAAAGGCAACCCTAACTTCATCATCAAGAAAACCCTCACATGAAGGAAAGCTCAACTTGAAGCCTATATAAAGACCTTCATTCTTCATTTGGAAAAATCATCTAAGATCTTCTTAGATCATCTCATACATTTCAATTTACATTTCAAGAATTTAGTTTTAGTTAGTTTTTAGATTGTAAGAAGGTAAAGGAGGAATTGACAACTTATTTCTTCACTTCTACATAGAGGTAGCTTAGTGCACTGGAGTAGTGCACCTGCATCACTTGGGAATTCCATGCAAAGGGAATTCCAACCGTGTAACTCTTATCTTGTTGTTTCCTTTTGTTATTTCAATTATATGAATATGACTTCTTCTATTTATATAAGCCTTGTGATGACTAGCATGAACTAAACTCTTTTAGTTGGATGTTTTAATCTTATAATGATCTTTTAAGTAAGTTATTGTGTTCATATGTGATGTATGCATTTTAGTTCTTGCATGATAACTCTTTGAAATTCATCTTTAGAATTGGCCAACTAAAAGTGAATGCAAATCATAAATACAGACATGGTTTATGATTAGAACTCAAGAACTAATATGGATAAGTGTTCAATGCTTTAAATTCATGAATTAATCAATCTTAATGGTACATGCTTACTAATATTCCCCAAGGTTTAATGCTGAGATTTTCGAATTTGACGTCATCAATTGAATGCGAATGGATGCCTTTGAAACCAATGACGAAATTTAAATGTCCAATGTGAAAGAAGTTGAATAGTTGTTGCAACTAAAGACTGCAATGGGAAGCGAAATGATCAAAATTAAAGCTTGCATTGGAAATCATATAGGGCGGTTCGGCAATAAATGCAATGTGGCAGACAATTATATTGACAAAATTTTAATTGACCAAATTTTAAAAGATGATATAAATATTAGTAAATACGGTCCTCGCTAACAATTATTGTTATTAAAGATTGCAATGGGAAGCAAAAGGACCACAATTAAAGCTTGTATTGAAAATTGTCTAGGGTTTTTTGGTTTAAACCAGGGTATCCACCGCTGAACGCGGTGACTGATCTCCTCGCTGGATTTGAAGCACCTCGAAGGGTGGGGCAGCTGGCCCAGGGATTTAAAGCTGCTCCATACCCAAGGCGATGATCGAACCCTCGACACTTGGTTAATGGAGGATGAGCCCCAACCGCTCAACCACACCCCCTGGTTAATGTGAAAATTGTATAGGGTTGTTCTACAATTAATGCAGTTGTGTCTTTTTAGTTTTTCAATAATGCGTAATGAGAGGAAATAAATGGAATGCAGTCTGGAAGTATAGCCGCAATAAAAACTTGTTTGGGAAGTAGAAAGTGAAATTGTTGCACTTCAATTTTGCAATGGGAAGCAAGATGTAAACAATTAAAGCGTACATTGGGAATAGTTGCAATTTTGCATATAAAAAAAAGTTAAAGCGTGCATTGGGAATGACAAAAAAGTGGAATCGTTGCAATTTAATTTGTAATGAGAACCGAGTGTAAATAATTAAAGTGTGCATTGGGAGTGGTATATGGTAGTTCAGCAATAAGTGCAATGTTACACACTATTATTATGGATACAATTAAAATGACCAAAGTACCCCTCATTTTGACGGACTTTTTCCACCTAAATGTCTACTTTTTTGCGGACTATGTATTCTAGTTTTATATATAAAAGAAAAAGAATTTTTTTTAATTGTTTCTGACCTGTTGTACGTATCTCTTCTCAACAAAAGCAGAGTATTATCCTACACATCTC
This sequence comes from Astragalus membranaceus, assembly GCA_039519185.1. NCBI lineage: Eukaryota > Viridiplantae > Streptophyta > Magnoliopsida > Fabales > Fabaceae > Astragalus > Astragalus membranaceus. The sequence continues at coordinate 19,955,203 of CM076853.1, forward strand.
ACGCCTCACATTAAAATAATCCCGTTTGTGCATTGTTTAATGTACTATATATTATACTTTATTTTTAATTATTTTTGTATTGAAAAATACATAATTTATTAAATTATAATATAATTAACTTTTGAGGAATATGTTTTTAACAACTTATAAAATTTTTTCTTTGACAAAATCAACTAATAAAAAGAATTAGCTTTTGATAATATTTTTTAAATAAGGGTAAAATAGGAATAAAAAAGATTGCCCAAATGACGGGTTTTGTTCGGGTGATTCTAGGGTGAGGGAGCAAATCCAATCTCTCACCGGTGAATCATTAAATATGATCGTAGGATGTAATATAAAAATTCGTCAACGGTTGAGATTTAATACTGGTTGATTCAATCGTAGCCACACATAGCATTTTACACAATATCTTACGGTCAATTTTAATGGTTCATCGGTGAGAGATTTGATTTGCTCCCTCACCCTAGAAGCACCCGTTTTATTTTATTCCCTCTTAAAATTTCCAAACAAAGGAATGAAAATTTTATTCCATTCTGTTCCGCTCTGTTTTATCCCGCTCTGTTTCGTTCATTTTAAACTATCCAAACTTACCCTAAGTCATCCATATTAAGTGAGCCATTATGATGCCACGCCTGTTGACTAAATGTCCGATGATCAGTATTTAATGATTAGATGGTTGCTTAGACGGTTTGGCACAACATTTTAAAGCTTAGATGGTTGCTCCTTTTGAAAGAAAAAATACACAGTCCGAGGGACACAAACTGTTAGCAATTGTACCAATATTACATGATATGACTTTTCAATATCCAATGCATAGCATGATGGGCTTAAATGGTGCATGCCAATTCCTTCCCAATAAGCATAATTTATTGTGTAGACAATCATACTATTAGAGAAACGCAAATCCCGGAAACTAACATTCCTCCACCTCACTAACATTTGCTTATAAAAAAAAGATCGTTAGGAGCGCATGTAGTTCATAACTAATAGAGATAAGGGTAATATAGTCAATTGTATAGTCAAAATAGATTGCCAATTGTATAACTAATTCAATTGTGGAAATGCCACATCAGCAGCTGAGTAAGCTTTGACTTATCAGCTTTCACTTGACTGTATAAAAGCCAATTCACTGTACAGATTCAATGAAATGAAAATGATGGAAAATTCTCTCAATCACTCTCTGTTACAATTCTGTTTGATTAGCTGAAATCAGTTAGTTTCTATCATGGTATCATTCGCTTCAACGATCCGTGGCCTTATCTTCGACGATTCTTCCGCTCAATCTCTCTGAACTTGCTTGCATCGTTTTTCATGGCGACGGTTCCTACTCCTGAGCAATCATCGGTGGTGTTCAGTACCGTGCTTCCGATCTTGAGGATCGATATTATGCAGTTGGTAGATATTTTGTCCTTGATTCTATCTTTGTCTTCAGGCTTTGAGAGGAAGGTTTTGTTCGACCTTGAGAGGCGATGTTGAGGTGTTCGATCTTGAGGGGCGACGTTGTACCTGCAATGATACTCCGACGCTCAAGTTAGTATTTGAGAGAATGAGTGTTTTGTTAGAAAAGTCCTTGGCGTTTTTGGGCCGTCCGATCTTGTGGGCTGATCTTGACCATTGAAGATTGGACTCTCTTGAATTTGATTGGGCTTCTCATCAATTGGGCTTTTGGAGAGGGGGTGTAAATAGAGAACAGTATAATCTCCATAACAGTGGTCCCCAAAGTCTGGTCGCTATGAGGAGCGATCTTGACTTTGATGGGCAACGTAGCTTTTATATTTTTGTTTTTGTTTGAGTGGAGATTTTATTCGGTCTCGAGCTTATGTCGAGGCTGGGGTTCTCGAGCGATGTTAACTGTCCGTCGAGCTTTCGAGCGAGGTGGATGGTTTTTCCGAACTCAGTGCTGCTTTGGAATCAGTGTAATCTTGGAATCAGTGCCATTTTTACTGTTTCTGACAAGGTGTCTCTTCGTAGTGGCGGCGCATGATGGTGACGTTTATTCTTTAGCGTGTGGATTTTAATGGACCATGGTTTGGACGTGACGCTTCGACTTCCAGGCCCAGGCCCATTAGATTCGCCTTGCTATAAATAAAGGGTCTCACCTCCTCATTCGTTGCTTGTTGTTCATTTGTTTTTGATTTGCCGATCTTCGAGAGCTCCCGAGCTTCTTTTAAGTGAACGAGCTTGAAGAAATTTCGAAGTACTTTTAAGGTCGGTTTCTGAGGATCGACAATCGTTTATTTCCAGATATAATCAACTTGCGACATAGTTCCGAGGTTAGTCTACTTTTGTTTTTTCTTTACTTTTCTTTTCATTTGTGCCTAGACCTCCCCCCGTCCCCTTTGATCTCAGAATGGGGGTCGTCAGGTCGGGTTCCGACTTGCTCGCGAACCCATTTTCGATCTTTAATCCTGACATTTCGTCCCCCATTCCTGTAGATTCGATCTGGCGAGGACGAAACAAACTCGGAGAGACGTCACTCAGTACCGGAAAGAGTTTACGAACGCGATGGCTTCTGGTGGTGAAGTCCCTGAGGTTCGTACCGAGCCTCTTGAAGTCGCCGCCCCGGACGTGCAAGAGCATTCTGCTTCCGCCCCTATGAGTGATAAGGCGGAAGATAATTTTGAGAGTGAAAGTTCTTCTCCTGCGACCGATGCTAATGAGCCGAATGACGATACTCCCGAAGATACGGAGGAGGATTGCTTGGTGGATGTGATGGCCATCACTTCCGAGTCCGATGAGGAAATCCCAGTGGAGGAATCAGAGGATTCCGAGGTCGATCTTGGGACAGGCTCCGAGGTCGATCTTGGGTCGAGTTCCGAGTCTGCCGATGAGTCCGATAGAGAGGGTGTTGGAAAACAAGTCGAATCTCGCCCTTCGAGTCAACCGGGTTCCAGCCGAGCTTCTGCTGCTTCTCTGGATGGGTACTCTAGTACTGGTTGTGGGGACCTTGACGTACCGGTGCGAGAGGTCTCTCAATATGATTGGGTTTCCAGAAATATTTTGGAGATCGAATCGTTGTACCAGCACGGGTTTAATTTGGAGAGGGTCGGGAGGAAAGCTTCGGGTCGCTCGAAGCGAATTTGGAGAGTTGAGGGAATGAAAAAGGGAGAGCATGTGGCTTTGTGACCTGGAGAGCTCAAGTTCACTTTGTATCATATGTTGATAAACGAGATGAATATCCGGCCTCCTTTCACTTGGTTCGAGCAGGCGGTTTTGGCGACTTTGGATGTTGCTCCTTCTCAGTTGCATCCAAACGCGTGGGCTTTTGTTCGAGCCTACGAACTAATGTGTCTTCACCTGGAGAGGCCGGTCTCGCCGTTTCTCTTTTTCCATTTGTTTGAGATCAATCGGAACAGCAGTGAAAATAAGTCCAGTCGTGAGCATGTCAGTCTTCGCTCGAGGCGAGGGGCCAAGATTTTCAAAGCCTATGCGGACTCATTGAAGGGGAATTGGAAGGAGTTATTTTACTGGGTCGAACCGGTGACCGACGAAGCGATCGAGAGAGTGGGAAAGTTTTCAGAGGATGGTCGGACTTTGGTGTCCACCAAGTTTCCCATTGGTTGGAGTCAGGCCCATTTTGAACGATCCACCAATTCCTTTTCTGTTAGTCAGAATCGATTGAACGCTGCCGATCTTCTTACCAAGAGGATCCTGATGTTTATTTCTGAGAACATTCCGTTTTCAAAACATAAGTATCGGGGTATCCCTGCGTCTAAGATAGTTCAGGCTGGGAAGCGAAGATGAGTGCAACTTGTCTTAGGTAGTTCGTTTTTCTTGCTTTTGATTTTTGCACATCTTTGACTGTAGTTTGTATGACCAATTTTTGTTTCTTTTCCAGATACCATGGCCCCAAAGAAACTCGCTGTAATGAAGGCGCTGGCGATGAGGAGTGTCGACATATCTGGAGATGCTGAGGAGGTGGGTGTTCCGCTTCCGACGTCTCCCCAGGTTGAGACTGTTGTTGGGACGGTTACTGCTGCTTCCCCGATCAATACTGTTACCCAGGAGGACCTTGCCTATGAGGCTCTGGTCGATCTTGTTTCCAGTTCTCCTCCCCCGGCTGCTCCCGACGTTGGTGCAGGGACCTCGGCGAAAAGGGTGCGCACCGAGGCAAGTGGCGAGCAAAGGCCGGAAAAAAGGAGTAAGACCTCGAGGAGACCGAAGCATAAGAACAAGGCTGTACCTTTAGAGGAGGGCTTTTTGGAGCAAAACTATGCCCAATGGCGGGAGGATCCTGTCGGGGCGTCTGTTAAATTGTTGGCGAATTTGGCCGACGTTCATAGGATCGAAAAAGAGAAATACGAGCAACGGGCTAAGGGTAAATAACATCACTTTCTTACATTCATAAAAACATCTCTTTCTTCATAACCTGATTTTTCTTATTTTCGTGCTTGCAGTTTTGTTGGAGCTCGAGAAGTCAAAAAGAGTGAAGCTTGTGGAAGATGTGGCTTCGAAATCGAAAGAGCTCGCTCGAACAAAGCAAGAACTTCAGGCTCTGAAGGAAAGCCAAGGGGAGGTTGTACGTCGGGCGGAGTTCGCGGAGAATCGCGTAAAGGAGCTGGAAGAAAAGGAAAAAGTTTTGGAGGGGCAACTGGTCGAGGCTAATGAGAAGATTAAAGGTTTGGAGTTTCGTGTAGTTGGTTTGGAAGATGATTTGAAGAAAGCATCCGAAGCAAGGGTCGGTACAAGCGGCGATGCGGAGGCTCGAATTGCAGAGCTTGAAGCAGCCCTTCAGCAGAGCAGAAAAAATGCTAAAGAGGCTACGAAGCTTGCAAACGAGGCTAGGAGGGAGGCTCGTGAAGCTGCTAACTCTGCAATTGAGCTGTATAAGGAGGGTTTTGAGTGTGCCCAGGAGCAAATTGCTTTGGTCAATCCTTCTGTGAATTTGGATCGGTCGTTTATTGATGCCGACCACGAGGTTGAAGGGAGTAAGATCGTTAAGATCGATGCTCAGACGGAGAAGAAAACTGTGATTTTTCCGACCTCCACTGCCTGATGTTTTAACAGCGTTTCTTTTGCAGAAGTTCCTGGTGTATGCTTTTACTTATGTAGTTTTTCGTATAGATCCGGAACTTCTGTCGGTCTAGCTGGAGATATTTGTAATCTTTTTTGGGATATGTCTATCAGGCCTTTACGAGCATTAATGAATGTTTTTTGAATTTCGCATGTCATGTATGTCGTTTTTTGCGAGTTTTAACGAGTGCTTTTTTAATTCTGCACGTTGCGTATGATGTAAGAACGTCGGTAAACGAGGAACTCGATTTATCGGTTCAAACCTATAGGACAGTTTACTAGGACTCGGCCCAGATTTAACTCGCCCTATAGAGGTATCGGCAGCTGTGGCCGATGGTCGTTCTTAGGACGTTTCGATCCTTGAAGACCCGGTCTCTTTGAGATAGTTTGCCAAGACTCGGCTCGGATTTAACTGTTTTCTCAAAGAGTTTGCGACCTTGGGTGGTCGCTTTTTTTGGGGAGATCATTTAAGATCGGTCCCAGTTGATTCCCGGTGGGGGGAATTGGGTCCCTTCATTCTGTTTGATGAAAATCAAGAATGTGTGGAGACTTTGGTAAAAACTTTTGAGAAGCATCGAAAGCGTTTGAAAGAAAATGTCAAGTTTCTTTTTTGATTAATAACTTGTTTTCGAGTTTACATAAGATCGGTGTAAATGATTTCTTTCTAAGGATAATAACTTTTCAGTTTTGTTGCGTTCCAAGTCCTCTCGATCTTTCTTCCTTGGAGGGTCTCCAATTTAAAGGCTCCCGTACCGGTTTTAGATAAAATTCGGTAGGGGCCTTCCCAGTTTGGGGCGAGCTTTCCTTGGGAGGCGTTTTTCTGACCGACGTCAGCTCTTCTGAGTACCAGATCGTCAGGATCGAAATCTCTGTGAACGACCTTGGTGTTGTATCTGGTTGCAACCTTTTGTTTGATGATCGCTTCTCGGAGCGAGGCCCGACCTCGGATTTCATCGATGAGGTCGAGTTCTTCTCTTAAGGCTTGATCGTTATTGCTTTGTGTTTTGGGATTTGCCGTTCTCCAACTAAGTTCGCCGATCTCAACGGGGATGACCGCCTCGCTGCCGTAGGAGAGCCTAAAAGGTGTTTCCCCAGTGGAGCTTTGGGGGGTCGTCCGGTATCCCCAGAGGACGTAAGGCAATTCTTCTACCCAATTTCCTTTAGCATCGTCCAAACGTCGTTTCAGCCCGTTCAGTATTACTTTGTTTGCAGCCTCTGCTTGATCGTTGGTTTGAGGGTGGTCTACTGAAGTGAAATGGTGCTTAATTTTAAGCTCGAACATTAGTTTGCGAAATCCCGTGTCTGTGAATTGTGTCCCGTTGTCCGTTACTACTACCTCGGGGATCCCGAACCTGCTCAAAATGCTTTTTTTGAAGAATTTTATGCAGTTTTTTGCAGTGATGGTCGCCAGGGGTTCCGCTTCTATCCATTTGCTGAAGTAGTCTACGGCGACGATCAAGAATTTGACTTGTCCTGGTGCCTTTGCGAAAGGTCCGAGTAAGTCCATTCCCCACCATGCGAAGGGCCACGTGGAGGATAAACTCGTGAGGTCTGTGGGGGGAGCTATGTGCACATTGGCGTGGATTTGAGATTTTTTGCACTTCTTCACATGATTACTAGCATCGCCGATCATGCTCGGCCAGTAGTAGCTGGCTCAAAGGGTTTTACGTGCTAAAGATCGAGCTCCCATGTGCTGGCCACAGATTCCCTCATGAATTTCTGTTAATACATAGGCCGCTTCCTCTCCTTCGATGCATTTTATTAACGGGGAAGAGAGGCTTCTTTTATAGAGCGTTCCGTTGATGGCTGAAAAAGCCGAGGCTCTTCTCCTGATATATTTGGCGTCGTTTCTGTCTGGGGGTTCCGTTCCTGAGACGATGTACTCTAAAATTGGGGTTATCCAGCTGTCTGTTTCTTCGAGCATGCAGATGGTCGGGTTAAACAGAGGCTCGAGAGATACACTGGGTTTGTGTAGTGTTTCTTGAATGGTCGTCCTCTGGTTACCTGGGGTTTTTGTGCTTGCGAGTTTGGCGAGGATATCAGCTCGTTGGTTTTCCGTTCTTGGGACATGAACTATCTCGCTTGCTTCAAATTTAGCTATTAGTGACTGTACTTGAAGTAGGTATTTTTGCAGGATCAGTTCTTTGGTCTCGTATTTGCTTCCGATCTGGGAGACCACCAAGAGAGAGTCGGTATGGAGTTTAATTTTTTGGACTTGGAGGTCAATTGCCAGGCGAAGTCCGGCGATGCAAGCCTCGTACTCTGCTTGGTTGTTCGAGGTGGGAAAACCGAATGTAAGGGAAACTTCGATGATAACCCCAGTCGGGCTTTCTAGCATAATCCCAGCGCCACTCCCTTTTGGATTCGAGGACCCATCGACGTATAGGATCCATATGTCAGATTCGGTGTTAGCAGGTGTCATCTCGGCGATGAAGTCCACCAAAACTTGCGCTTTAAGTGTAGTTCGAGCTTCATATTTGATACCGAACTCTGAGAGTTCCACGGCCCATTTGATCATTCTTCCAGCTAGATCGGGTCTGTGGAGTATCTGTCTGATTGGGTAGTTAGTTCGGACGACTACCTGGTGGGCGACAAAATAGGCTCGAAAACGTCGAGCTGCGATAATGAGAGCTAGGGCGATTTTCTCGATTTTCTGATAACGACTTTCAGCCCCGTGCAGAGCCTTGCTTGCGAAGTAGATGGGACTTTGCCCGGTTTCGAGCTCGCGTACTAGAACGGCAGCTAACGCCTCTTCCGAGACCGCTAGATATAAGTATAATGTTTCCCCTTCATTTGGTCGAGTTAAAATTGGAGGCTCGGAGAGAGATTTTTTCAGTTTTTTCAAAGCTTCGTCTTGCTCGGGCGTCCATTCGAAATCTCTTTCTTCTTTTTTGAGGATTTTGAAAAGTGGAAGAGATTTGAATGCTGCATTCGATATGAAACGAGATAGAGCAGCTATCATTCCATTGAGTTTTTGCACTTCTCTCTTGGACGTCGGAGTTCGCATTTCTGTGACGGATCGACATTTATCCGGGTTCGCCTCGATTCCTCGTTCTGTTAAGAAGAAACCTAAGAATTTCCCGGCTCGAACTCCGAAAGTGCATTTCTCTGGGTTTAACCTCATTCTATTCTTTCGTACCTCAGAAAAAATCGCTCTTAGATCGCTTATATGGTCGTCATCACTTCTGCTTTTGGCGATCATATCGTCGAGGTAAACCTCTACGCTTTTACCGATCTGGTTTTGGAAAATTTGTTCATCATTCTTTGATAAGTTGCTCCAGCGTTTTTTAAACCAAAGGGCATAACACGGTACGCGAAGTTTCCTTGGTCAGTGATGAAGGCAGTTTTTGCTTGATCTGGGGGAAACATGGCGATTTGGTTGTATCCGGAGTATGCGTCCATGAAAGATAACAACCGGAAACCGGAAGCGCTGTCGACCAAACGATCGATGCTGGGGACCGGAAAATGGTCTTTTGGGCAAGCTTTATTAAGATCGGTGTAGTCGACACACATATGCCATTTTCCGTTAGATTTCTTCACCAGGACTGGGTTTGACAACCAAGTTGTGTATTTAACCTCAGAGATAAAGTTGGCTCGGATGAGGTCGTCTACTGCTAAGGCGGCAGCAATGGCTTTCTCTTTGCTTTGGGCCCGCTTTCTTTGGGCGATCCATTTTGCTTCTGGGTTTATTGCGAGTCGATGGCAGGCAACCTCTGGCGGGATCCCAGGCATGTCTTCGGCCGACCAAGCGAAGATGTCTTTAAAATCTTTAAGACATTGGGTTAAATCGATCTTGATCTTTTCAGGAAGGTCGATCCCTATTTTGACCTTTTGGGAGTTGTCTGAACCGAGCTGTATTTCGACGAACTTTCCATCAGGCTCTGGTCTTTCGATTTTTCGTTTGAGCTCTTTGGTTAGCTCGTCGACGTCTATCTGTTTTTCGACCTTCGGATCGCAGTTGGTTTCTACGTTAGTGGCGGTGTTAACTTCAGTTGATCTTCCTTTTGGCATTTTGGGAGTCGACAGTTCTTCCGAAGGGGGAACCCCTTCATGCTCCGAAGCTTTTCGTTCGTTCTTAGTCCATAGGAAAAAACACCTGGAGGCCGACTCTAAGTCAGAGTTTAAAGTGATAACTCTGTCGCAAAGAGAGTGGAACTTCATCTTTAAGTGCGTGGTGGATGTAACCGCCCCGAGCCTGCCGAGGGTCGGTCTTCCTATAATGCCGTTGTATATGGATTCACAAGGTAAGACGAGGAATTTTGTTCTGACGGTTCGAACCATTGGTTCGGTTCTGTAGGTAACCATTAGCTCTAGATGCCCAAGGGGTTTCGTTCGAGATCCGTTAAAGCCGGACAAAGCCGTCCCTCTATAAGGGGTGAGTTCCTCTTTATCGATCCCCATTTTGTTCAGAAGATCGATAAAGATGATGTCTGATGAGCTCCCCTGATCGACCAGGATTCTACGTACCTCCTTGTTGGCTATGATTGCCGATATCAAGAGAGGTACGTGTTTGTTAGCTTTTCCGTCAATAAGGTCGTTGTCACTAAAAGATAATGGAGGTCGATTAGTCTTGACCGGGGTTGTTGACGTTGAAGCCACGCACAACAATTCCTTCCATTTTCTCTTCATGGATTTTCCCGATCCTTCATGATCGAATCCCCCAGTTATCATCATGATAACCGAGCGTTTTTTATCCAGCTCTTCGCGGTCTGGGTCGATCACTTCTTTTCCTTTTGCCCTGAGATTTTCATTTCTTTCTCTTCCGACGTTGTCAGATCGTTCTCCCTCCCTTTTGACATAAGAAGATAGTTTTCCCCGTTTTATTAAATCTTCTATGTCATCCTTTAGGGCGTTGCAATGGTTTGTGTCATGGCCATTGCTTCTGTGGTATCGGCAGTATTTGTTGGCCTTCTGCCCAGGTCGGATAGGTAAGGACCTGGGAGGCTTGACGTCCCTGAATTCGACATTCCAACATTCCCCTAGTAACTGGGCGTTGGAGACGTTGAGTTCGGTGTATACCTGGTGACGATTTTTCTTACCGATGTTCCACGAGTTTTTACGAGGGTCGATCTCGATGTGGCGTTTCGACGGTTCTGCATGTGACGACGTTTTGTCGACCTTGGAATTTTCTTCTTCGTTAATAAAGCACTGGGATAGTTCGAGGAATTCTTGAAGGGTGTTAGGTTCCCAGGTGTTGATGTGCTTTCGGAACGAGCTTCCAGGGAGCAGACCTTGGGCCATGAAGAAAATTTGAAAAGCGTCGTCTAACTGCCGAACCTGAAGAGCTTCGATGTTGAATCGCTCTATATATTCCCTCAGGGGTTCATTTACTTTCTGGATAATAGATGCTAGAACATTTTTGTTTTTGGGTTTGCTCTTGGAATGGGCAAAGTGCACCGAGAAGTGTTTTGCTAACTGGTCCCATGAGGAAATGGTATTCGACCTTAACGTCTGAAACCATTCGGAAGCCATTTTGTCTAGGGTCAAAGGGAATATTCGGCATTTCATTTCCATGGGTACATTTCGATACTGCATGGTCGTGTCAAATTGGTCTAGATGCCTGTCGGGGTCGCTCGTCCCGTCGTAAGTCTTCAATCCTCCAGGTGGTTTCTCGAGATACCGGGGGACCCGGAAGTTGTCGATTGATTTTGTGAAAGGACCTTTTCGCCCAGGTCGATTTGCCCGTGACAGTGGTTGGCGTCTGTGATGGGGATCAGGATGTCCGTATCGTCGTGCTTGATTGTTTTGAATGCTGTCATGGCTTCTCGATCGTCTCCTTGACGAGGTCGAGCCTTCAATTTGGCGAGCCAGAGGAGAAGGGAACCATTCCCTCGGTGGCGGCGCGGAGGAGAATGAGGATCATCAAGATCGTCGTATTGTCGAGCTGATGGAGAACGGGAATCACTCCCTTGGTGATGGTATGGGGAAAGGTGAAGATCATTGAGACCATCATGTTGTCGAGCCAGAGGAGAACGAGAACCATTCCCTCGTTGACGGCGTGCGGGGGAGCGATGAGTGAGCTTTCTCCGAGGGGGTGATCGATGAAAAAGTCTTCTTCGAATTGGGCGTCGTTCCTCCAGTGAGCTCTGCCCGGATGATTGTTGGTCCAGGACGTTCCGACCTTGCAGTCTCGCTACTTCGGATTCGAGGTTGGCGAAACGGTTGTTTCTTTCTTCATTTACCGCTTCTTGCCGAGCCAATAGCTGAACGAGCTGTTGAACCGCGTCCGTCAAGGCCGGGAGTAATTGAGGGGGAGATGGTAAGCTCGTCTCATCTGCGCCCAATTGTGCTCGGGAAGGTCCCGTGTTGGGATGTCGGCTTCGTGTTTCCGACGAATTCGTGAGTTTCTGGACGTGGCCTTCAGGGGTTTGCTGAGGGCCGAGGTCAGGTTCGGTCGTGAGACTAGTCGGTATTGAGCGCTGTGTTGGTGCCATTCAATAAGTCCAAGGAGATGGTGAGAAAAATCGGGTATTGGTTTCTCCCACTGTGGTCGCCAATGTTCAGTACCGTGCTTCCGATCTTGAGGATCGATATTATGCAGTTGGTAGATATTTTGTCCTTGATTCTATCTTTGTCTTCAGGCTTTGAGAGGAAGGTTTTGTTCGACCTTGAGAGGCGATGTTGAGGTGTTCGATCTTGAGGAGCGACGTTGTACCTGCAATGATACTCCGACGCTCAAGTCAGTATTTGAGAGAATGAGTGTTTTGTTAGAAAAGTCCTTGGCGTTTTTGGGCCGTCCGATCTTGTGGGCTGATCTTGGCCATTGAAGATTGGACTCTCTTGATTATGATTGGGCTTCTCATAAATTGGGCTTTTGGAGAGGGGGTGTAAATAGAGAACAGTATAATCTCCATAACAGGTGGTGACTCCCACTTCTTCACAAACTCCTTTGCTTTTCAGCACCGCCACTGCAACCACTTCGCATTTCGTCACCGATCCCAAACTCTCCATCAAACTTGATGACAAGAACTTCTTGATTTGGATTCAAAAAGTAGAAGGTGTCATCGCAACGCACACGCTTCACCATTTCCCTGTCAACCCTGTGATCCCGCAACATTATGATTCGACGGAAGATCAACAAGACGGCAAGGTCTCTGAAGCTTACGACCGCTGGTTTGTTCAAGATCAAGCACTATACACATGGCTTCTCTCTACATTCTCTGATTCAGTGCTTCCTCGAGTCCTCAACTGTCGTCACGCTCATCAAGTTTGGGACACAATCCACAAGCACTTCTACGCGCATCTGAAGGCGAAGATGCGTCAACTTCGTGCTGAATTGAAAACGACAAAGAAAGGTACTCGTAGCATCACTAAATTTCTTGCTCGAATTCGTGCCCTAGCTAATTCCCTCACTGCAATTGGTGACACTGTATCTGATTAAGATCTGGTTGATATTGTGCTTGTGATTGCCTGAAGATTATTACCCGTTTGTGATGCTTGTGTTCACCAAACTTGATTCAATTGACCTAACTGATCTGGAATCAATGTCGTTGGTCCAAGAAGCTCAGTTAGAAAAGTTTCGTCAGGAATTAGCTTCACCAGCAGTGTCTTCTAATCTGGTTCATATGAACTCTCAGCATAATTCGCAATCAAGCACAAGCCGTGACACCAATTACTCTAGTTATCAAGGCTCTGCCTATTATCGTGGCCGTGGACGCAATTCGCGTGGTCGTGGTCGTGGCCGTGCTCGCAGCGCACCAGCCAACAAGCCACAGTGCCAAGTCTGCTCTCGCTATGGCCACACTGCTCTGGATTGCTGGTTTAGGTTTGATGAAAACTACACACCTTTAGCTACCATTGCATCTGCTCAACCAACCAATTCTCAGCAACCACAGGATACCAATGGAGCCTCCACTTTTGGTACTGCTAATCCACAAGCTCTTGCAGCATACACATCATTTGATGCATCTGCACCTGAGCTCTTCACAGCAGCTGTTCACCTTATCAACAGATTGCCTACCTCAGCTTTATCTTCTTATATCTCTACTTTTCAAGCCGTATACAATAGCTCACCTGATTATAATTCCTTTAGGTCTTTTGGATGCACATGCTTCCCTCTCCTTACACCATACAACAAAAATAAGCTTCAACCACATATAGTCAACCGTGTGTCAACCTTGGTCCTTCCCCTCACCACAAGGGTTTCAAATGTTTAAGTGCAACTGGTCGTATCTACATCTCCAAAGATGTTGTATTTCATGAAAATTCTTTCCCCTATCCTACTTTGTTTCCTGAGTCTCCTTCTACACTATCTAACACAATCACAGAGTCCACACTTGTCTTACCATCACTACAAAACTCACCCACCACACCTGCTCCAAACACTGCCTTAGCACAATCTACTACTCAAACTGTACCACCCTCAAACACTGCACAATGTCTTACTCAATCTGACTCTCTTCCACACACTGAGCCTACTGTCACTACAACCACTGAGCCCACTGTCATTACAGAGCCTGCCCCTATCCCTAACCCACCTCTACCAACAAACAATCACCCCATGACAACCAGATCCAAAACTGGGAGCCTGAAACCTCGATTGTTTGTTGCTCTTGTTACACCTAACACTGTGAAACAGGCTTTATCTCAGCCACATTGGCTTGAGGCAATGAAATGTGAATATGAGGCTCTTATGAAGAACCAGACCTGGTCTCTTGATAAACTCTAATTTAGCGCATTTTGATAATTAAAAAAACAGTAGCCGCGTGAGAGGAGAACCAACAGTAGCGCCGCTATAGTGGAGGAGGGGGTTTTGGGTACCCGTTCTTGACACCGTGAGAGAGCTCTGGAGCAGAAAAAGGAGACTAAATTTTCAGGATCAGAAATTTCTCTATTCCGGGTTGTTTTTATCTCTGTAACTTATGACTCCTAATTTTATTTTATTGTTCTCGAACACTATGGATAGCTAAATCCTCTTCTAGGGTCTAGGTGGATCTTGCTTGATTAGAGACCTTTTTATGTTCTAATTTCTGGTTTGAATTCCTGTTTTTATTTTAATTAATATTGTCCTATTGTTTTTATCACATGATTAGGATTAGCTACCCTTTGCATGTTTATAATCAATTAGTTGATCAGCGACCGTACTGCAATTAGTTTGTGGACCTATAGGATAATTGGGGCTATAATTAGGGCATGACCAAACCATAATTTAGTCTTCCAATCATTCAACCTTTTTGCTCTTTATGCTTTTCCTGAATTTAAATTCTTGCATGACCAAACGAGGGTTAATTTAGGAAAAAGAATATTAATTGCGAATGACCAAACAGATTAATAGTTTTAGTAAAGGGATTGGTAATTAAGTAAAATAAGGGAATTCAGGTAGGATTAGACATAGGGGGAATCGAAGCTTGTAAGTGAAACCGTGATCCTAGGCCTCTCTCCATTGAATTAATTCTTGCATTTTATTATTGTTATTTATTTCTTTTTTTATTTGTTCCATTACAATTCAAATATTTGTTCGTCTAAATAATAAATAATCTCGATTAGTTTGGTACTTGCTAATTAATCCCTGTGGACACGATAATCATTTATACTACTTCTGCGGTAGAGTACACTTGCTCTAAGTGTGTTTTTAACGCAACAAGTTTTTGGTGCCGTTGCCGGGGATTAATTTAGCAATATTAAACGAAAAAAGATTTTTATTGCTTTAGACTTTTTTTATGCACTAGTTTTAATTTTTTTTATTTATCTTATTGAAAAAAAATACAAAAAAAAGCTACTAATACTTTCCCAAGAGACCGCTGCAATTCACTTTTTTTTTGCAGATAAAAGTTTAAATCATGGTTAAAACTCTTGGAGACTACATTAGAGAGGCAGAGGCACAAAGAAATTTAGAGAAGTCATATTGGTATATGTCTCAATGCCAGATTCAAATTTCTCCTCCTCCTTATGAACCTTATTCAAACTATTGGGATGACTATGAGCCACCTCCTTATTCCTCCCACTGGGATAATTTTATGAGTCACTACAAGTGCAAAGGCAAGAGGAGGAAAAGTCGGATGTCAATGAGGTCTTGGCCAAATTTATGCAGCAGACAAATGAAAAATTTGAAAGCTTGGAAGGAGCCATGAACAACAAATTTGAAAGCTTGGAGGGTCAAATCTCAACTCTCATTGCTTTGTTATCTCAAGAGGCCCAAGAAACTCCTTCACAAACTAAGTCTACCCAAAATGAAGAAGCTGAGCAATACAAAGAAAGTATTCCTTCGAGAGATGAATGTGTCTCTATGGAATATAATCTGGAGGAAGAAGCTCTCAAGAAAGATGAGGAGACTCCTACTGAAGGGAGTCATATTGAAACAAAAGATCCTACTAAAGGGAGCATTTGTGAGGACAGTGAGAAAGATCCCATGGTTCTAGATTTGGAGAAAGAGGAGAAAGCGCCCATTTTTGGGCAAATTGTTTTAACCATTGGTGATGCTGTGATTGAGGTTCACCGGGGAAAGATGCAGGACCCTTTGGAAAAAAGTCTTATTTTGCAAGATCCTAGCATAATGGTGGATGGAGATAAAATAAAAATTTCACCATCCTTTGAAGTTTATCCACCACGTGGAAAAAGAAAGAACAATGTGAACCACATGGTTAGAAAGCTAAGAAGGTGCACAACATTAGATATTAAATTGCTCTCGGAGAGCCCCCTGATTAAGCACCAACTATAGTCAGGCTCACGACGTTAAACAAGAGCTTCGCAGGAGGCAACCTGTGTTTTATTTTCAGTTATTTTTACTTTTAATTTGTTTCATTTTTTTAGGAATAAGCTCAGACTGCAAGCTCTCTCACGGGGTCAAACAGGTACCCAAAACTTCACTCTCTCCCTCGTGTCTCCGTCACTGTACGTGTTCCTCTCCTCGTACGCGTCGGCCTTTGTTACTTTGAAGTTTGAAGTGCCGCCTCTCTCATCTAATTGTGGCTTCTTCCTTTTTATAGCCTAGGTTAGGGTTATGTGCCACACCTTTCTTTCCATCCTCACGTGATGATCCTTTGCTATTGCTTACCAAAATGAACTTTCCTTTCGATTAAAGTATGGGACTTTTGTTGTTGGGCTTGGACTTCAATAAATATATATATATATATATATATATATATATAATTTTTATCTTTTATTTCTTTCTGCAAAATAAAGAGCAAACTACGTCAAAGATTTATATAATTAGCAATATTTACTCTAAAAAGTAATCCAAAATTATCTCTAAAAATGCGCTAAATTAGAGTTTATCATCTCTCACTACACTGCCACCCAACAGAAAATCAATTGGGTGCAAATGGATGTTTAGGGTCAAAGAAAACCCTGATGGATCAATAAACAAATACAAGGCACGCTTGGTAGCAAAGGGCTACAATCAACTCCCTGGCCAAGATTTTGGTGAGACTTTTTCACCTGTTATTAAACCAACTACAATCAGAATTGTGCTTACTCTTGCTCTCACTTACAAATGGGAGATTCAACAAATTGACATCAACAATGCCTTTATCAATGGGCATCTAACTGAGGAGATTTACATGGATCAGCCCCCAGGCCTCAAATCCAATGATCCTTCACTTGTTTGCAAACTGCACCGTTCTCTCTATGGCCTTAAACAGACGCCTAGAGCCTGGTATGACACTCTGCATGCTGCTCTGCTGAAGTTTGGCTTCACACACAGCCAATGTGACCACTCACTTTTCATTTATAAGGCTTCTGGAGTTCAACTATATGCTCTGGTTTACTTAGACGATATTCTGCTTACTGGTTCTTCCTCTGTTCTGGTGCACAAACTTATTCAAAAGTTGCAAGATCCTTCACGGTATAGGTCTCTGGTTGGGGCACTGCAGTACATCACTTTGACAAGGCCTGAGCTTGATTATAGTGTAAACAAGGTTTGCCAATTCTTATCTCAGCCTCTAGACTCTCATTGGAAGGCTGTAAAACGCATCCTACGCTATCTAAATGGCACCAGCAGCTATGGTTTACTGCTGCAACCTGCTAGCAGAGATACTCCTTTTTCTCTTCGTGTGTATTTAGACTCTGACTGGGCTAGTGACATTGATGATAGGCGCTCTACCTCTGGCTCATGTCTATTCTTAATTTGGTCCTAATCTTGTGTCTTGGAGCTCCAAGAAACAAACACCTGTAGCACGCTCCAGTGTTGAAGCAGAATATCGTGGCATGGCTAATGCTACAGCAGACCTTATGTGGGTTCAATCCTTGCTTAGTGAACTCAAGATCACCACTCAGGCACCAATTCTCCTCTGTGACAACCTAAGTGCTGTGATGTTGTCTCATAATCCTATTTTACATGCAAGAACCAACCACTTGGAGGTAGACATTCACTTTGTTCGTGAGAAGGTTGCTGCCAAGAAACTTGTCATCCAACACGTTCCTGGTTCCTTGCAACTAGCTGATGCATTGACCAAACCTCTCCAACTTTGATTTTGAAGGGGGAGTAATAGAGATAAGGATAATATAGTCAATTGTATAGTCAAAATAGATTGCCAATTGTATAACTAATTTAGTTGTGGAAATGCCACATCAGCAGCTGAGTAAGCTTTGACTTATCAGCCTGCACTTGACTGTATAAAAGCCAATTCACGCAGCATCCTCTGTGAGTTCCGGCCTTGAATTGCATTCATTTGCGCTATTTGGTCTCGGGCAAAACATGTTGCGGTTTGTTGCTTTCAAATGGTGGCTTTTGAAGTTTGTCATGCTTAGCAGCGCGAACAAGGCTCCATCGGATTATTCCATATCCTTGCTATGACTTTGGCAGTGGGGGTACGGTTTGTTCGTTGTTGTTTAGTCTTAGCAATCGCGTGGGCGTGTGAGTGGTATTTGGGTTGTTTAATTTGTGCTGGCTGGCTCCATGCTTGTGCATCAAACGGTTTGCATGCAACCCTCTCCAGTACTCACCTTATGCATTGTGCTTTGGTGTTTGCTTCGGTTCCTGTGTTGGCTACCTATTGAAGGCACTTGTTTGGCTTGTACAAATTCAATGAAATGAAAATGATGGAAATTTCTCTCAGTCTCTCTCTGTTACAATTCTGTTTGATTAGCTGAAATCAGTTAGATTCTATCAATAACAACTATATGCAACAACCTCTAGATGATATCAAATGGAGGCTCTAGAGGAACAAAACTATTTCAAGATTGTGTAGATAAGCAATATGCCCCTAGTCTTCTTATCAATGACATAACCATAAAATGAATGCTCATGTTTATATGCCGTTCTCAACAATCAAAACACTTGTGAACACAAATCATTTGCAAAACAGTTAATTTGGGTCTCATCAAATCTTAACATACATAAAAACATGATATGCTATCAAACTTTTTTTTTCAATAAAAACATAAAGGTTATGCCATCCAGGATTAATAACTGCAATGCCAGTTGTTGTTAAAGGTTGCTCTTGGAATAAAAAGCAAAATTTCTAGCTTATCGCTTCTAAAGTATTTAATCTTCACTACCAACAAAAATAAAAGAAATGGGAAAGACCTGTCTGTGACGTAGTTGGAGGTGTCTTAGGCTCTTTCTCTTTTAAAGTTTTACCAGCATCACTGCTACCCATGCTTTCATATAGATGATACCTTCCAAATATTTACATTATACCATTTTGCACCAATTATCGCATACCATGCTTTGAAACATGCAACAATAAATAAAAACAATAATCGACCATATAAAACATAAATCAATAAGATAGGAGGAAAGAAAGTAAGGAGCCTGAAACCTCGAAGATGAAATGATTACAAATGTGGGGAAAAGATGAGTTTCTATGAAAGATGAAAGGATATGTGGTTGTAGGTTTTTTATGGAAAAAATGAATAAATGAATTGAGAAATTAATAGAAAGGCCTGGGTATACAAAAGGACACATAGAGAATACAATGTATTAATTTAAAAAAAATTAAAATTTACATATTACAATAATTGGTGCCTATTTCGAGGCATAGGAAAAAAACTATTGACTATTTTCTTTCAATTTTTGGCCACCGGCCATCAAATTAATTATCCTTTAAAGTGTGACTTCTCGTTTACGGTGTATAGTTATTGTGTGGTGGGTGACTTTTCGTTTATGGTGCATAGTTATTGCTACCAATTTTGATATGACCAAAGTACCCTCCATTTTAGCAGAATTTTTCTCACTTAAATGATTATGGTTTGGCAGACTCTGTATTCTACTTTTATATATAAAAGAAAAGATAAAAGATAGATCCTAATGCTGCTAAATTTTTATTTAGTCACTCACCACAATCCTATTCTCCTAATCACATGTTAACAGTAACGCAGTCGTGACTTTTCGAAGACTCAAAGTTCAATTTGGTTTCTTCTCTCTTTTAAATGCATAGTATTAATTATATAATAATCTATGTATGTGTCACAAAAAATTCAAACTTTTCCTCAGCAAAGGGATCTCGGTTAGGCTGCCATGCTGATCATTAATCGGTTGCCTTTTGAATTCTGTTTTAGATTCTCATGAAACCACAAAAGAAGGAAAAAAATGCCAAAACTTTTCAACAGAATATTTTTGTTAAAAAGAGAAAAAAGAGTATGAAAACAAAAACAAAGAAACTACATCCTCAAAACTAGATTACGGCTAGCATCCGCAATGAGAGTTAATTCTATCCCAGAGGGGGATTGTAGCGACCGAAAAATTCGGAGGAAGAATTCTTCGAAGTTCTTGAAATGAAGCCGCCACCAAAGTTTAGTTTAAGGGCAAACATTGAAAAATCCCTATTGAGTGAATAAGGAGGTTTTGCGGACCAGGTTTAGGCTCGGAAGTCGTTTATGCGTAGCGAATGTATTAGCACCCTACGACATCCTTCATAAGGAATGTTACCTTTTAACTAAATGTGTAAACGCTTATTAATTCAAAAATAATGATTTTACCCTTATAATAATAATAATAATAATAATAATAATAATAATAATAATAATAAAAAGACTCGATAAACGGTTAGTTATTTTGTGTTCTTTTGAAAAATAGGAGATAAATGGATTAAAAGAAAAAAGGTTTTTTATTAATGCAATTGACAGAGGTCGGCCGCCCTCTGCTCCTACAAATCTCCTGGTAGAGAATCAAATCACATGTAGTTCTTGGGTAGAAAAAAATTTGTGTGTTTGGTGTTTTTAATTATTTTTGAAATTGGAAGAGGTATTTGTAATTATCAAACAAGTAAAACTCGGAGTGGTCATCACTCACAGCTCGTTTGAAAACTAAAGCTGTTATTAACGGTCAAACAAGCTAAGCTTAGAGTGACCATTAGTAACAAGCAATTTTTTGTGGATAATTGTTGAGAAAACTGGTTTGGAAGCATTATGATGTAAAAAAAAACTAAGTGAGTTGTAATAGAACAGGAAGTGTAATCGACATGGGTGTTACGTTATTAAAAAAGGGGGGTATGAATAGCAACAGGGGCTGTATTTTTAGAACTGGGGGTGTAAATATTAAACATCTCAGTTCCACGTGTTTTGTAGACTGGGCTTAGGTGAGGGGTTGTATCAATAAAATGAGTGGTGTATTTGTAAACAGAGGTTGTATCATTAAAAAAGAGTGTGTTTAGAAACAGGGGTTGTGTAATTTGAAAAGATGGGGCGCGAAGAGCCACAGCCCAATTTACCTTCTGTATCCAGCAACCCATGAATCCTGGGCTTCCAGGGGGATGTATGGAGTAAAACGCAGGGTGAAATTAGAAATTAGATTTAATAAAAAAAATTTAATAAAACTGGGCCATATAAAACGAACCCAAGCAATCCAAAACCCTAATCCTAATCCTCTCCCTCTCAGCGCCGTGTCTTCCCTCACCCCTTACAACCCTAGTTTCGTTTCATCCCTCTCAACGCCATTTCTCGCCTCACCAAGCCGCAGCCTCTCTCTCTCTCACATACCCTTATCTCATTTCTTTCTCTCCACTGCCAGACTAGCTTCCCTCTCCTACTTACCGCCGCTTTGCTCTCTCTCTCTCTCTCCCTCAAGCTTTGTTTTGTCCCCCTTACTTCCTATAACCACCGATCCTCCTACTCCTCTCACCGGACCGATCTTCTTCTTCTCACATACCCTGATCTCGCTCTCTATCACTTCACTGCCGTCGATGACCAAAACGGGGAGAGAGGGTGATGAACGAAGGAGAAAGGAGGGGAACAGTGGTGATGCGGTTCGTAGTAGCGGTGCGGTGGTTGATGGTGGTTTGGGGTTGCGGTGGTGACGTTGACGGTTGACGGTGACTTTGATTGGCTACGGTGATGGGTGGTTTCGGTGACAGAGGTAACCACCGTACGGTGGCCGGAGCTTTGGGGTGAGTTCAGGTTCGTTTTCATGGCCGACGACGAGGGAAGGGACAGCGACGGCTTTTTGGAGCTAACGATGATGTTCTTGTGTTTTTTTGGGGACGAACGGCGATGGTTTGTGTACGGTGTTTTGGGGCGGACGGCCACCGTCTACGGTGGCCGGGGCTAACAGGCCTGGTTCCTTTCCTTTTGCTTTTTTTTCTTCTTCTCTTCCTAGTTCTTACTCTCATTTTTCACGCTTTATTGTTGTTTTTTTAATTTCTGAAAGGGTATTGTGTTTGGTTGTTGGTGATTTTATGGTGTGTAGGTGGTGATGGTTAGTCACGGCTGTGGTTTTTGCGTTTTTAGTGGTGGTGGTTGTTGGATGGGGGCATAGAGGCAGTGGTGGTTAACGGTGGTGACCTACCACATGGTGGCCGGAGGTTCACTTTTTTTTTTCTTCTTGCATATCTGTGTGTGTTTTGCTGTGTATGTTTCAGTGTGTGTGTGTTTTTGTGTCACTGTGTATATCCGTGTGTCTCTTGATTGTGCTACTGTTGCTGTTTTTATAGGTGGATTGGGGTGCTGAGGACAGTCAGCAATTAGGGTAAAAAAATGGCATTCAAAAGGACAGCATCTTTGAGGGGAATAAAAAGGACAATAGCTGGAGCAATTTTGGGGTGTCAAGGACAGTCAAGGGGATAGTCAAGGGAAGGACAAGGGCAAGAAAAATGAGATCAAAAGGACAGCTCTAGGGCAAGCAGCCAGCTTGCTGCGCCCTTCTCTTCTTTTTTTATTTTGTATTTTTCGATTTTTTTGTAATTTTTGTATTATTTTTGTACTATTTTTTGCTGTTTATTTTGTTGGCTCATATTTGTAAAATCTGTATTATATAACAAAAGGTTTTTGACTATTCAGCTTTCTATTTATCATTTTATTATTTTTGCATCAATAACAATGGACTAAAATAATAACAACAACGAAATAAAATAAAATGAGCGTCGAACAATCGTTGTACGAGAGTGCTGGAGACGCGCTTAAAACGATACGTGACACAACGAGAACAAAAACTTTTTTTGATTTTTTTTTCAGTTTTCCAGACAAAATTAGGGTATGACAATTGCCCCTCTTTATTTATATTTTACTATGAAACATGAAGGGTTCCCAAATTTCTCCAGTAAAATAGAAATAAAGATAAAAAAGACACTAATTTTGTCAAGACCATGGTTTTTTAGAAACTCTTGAAAAAAATGAATTGACATAGAACGAAAGTAAATAATGATTACTGGGGATCTGAAGGAGCACTGGGGCTCTGATGGTCTAATTCGCAGTAGAAAATGACTCATGCATGGATGACTGTTGCGTTTGAGGCGGTTTGGAATAAAGAACTTTTATTTTTCCTTATTTTTTATGATGCATGAAGAGGAGTAATGCGTTTGAATGAAATAATGAATGAATGTAAATTTTTTTTTTTAATATCAAGGTGATATTATTTTCTCTTTTTGGCGTATGGCTACGCAAGATGAAGTAATTTAAAAAGTATGATATTTTGTTATTTTATAGATGATGAGATGCATGTTGGTACCCTGATAATGGGATGAAAATAATGTCTGTATTCTGTTATGAATGCATGATGATTTTTTTTATTTTCCAGTTGAAAGACTAACTATGCTCACGCAACAAGAATAATCAAGTTAAACGCCCCCTTGTGTCCTAATGCTTGAAGGAACACATGGTGATAAATGACGAAAATGCAAAATACGTATCTATGAATGATGCGAAAATGATGGCATAATTTTTGAAATGATGCATGTTGAAACAATATATAAATGATGCGTGGATGAAATGGCTTATGGATGATTTAATGAGACAACGGTTTTTTTGGATGAGTGAAAAGATGCGTAAATGCTATGTTTTTTTACATGCATTTCATGATGTTACAAATGATGAAATGTGTAACACCCCTTTTCTACCCGGTAAACTTTTGACAAAAATTAGAGTTTCAAAAACATTTTTCACTCCACCCACAAGGGATGCCACATTTACACCAATAAAACATCACACGCCAATAATAAAATTCACCATTAAAATAGTACGATACATAGCACGTCATAAATGGGACGAACCCCCAAAACACCTGTTCACTCTACATGACAGTAACTCCATCACCACGCAGCGGAATAAGAATAAAGGTTTCAATGAATAATCATAACGTCACCATAAAACTTCAGAAATTAAATAATAGAGACAACTAATAAAGACTAGCGTTCATCCCCCAGAGTGCTACGTATCAGAGCGACGACACCGACTCGACTAGCGAAGGTAGACATGCCTTCACTCGTAATCACCTGCACGTTACCAGCATAGGGGTAACATTCAAACAGAAGGGGTGAGATATCTAACATTATAATAGCATATATGATAGGAAATATGCTAGAGTTATGACAACTATATCTACCGCTTCACAACAACATCAGATTGCAATCACCAAGAATCATCACCAATGTCATGAGTAAATGAATGAGATGCAACCCACACCAACGGGTATATGCATGTGGTACCAATCATCACCAATAAAATAGCCAATAAGGGCATCATCACCTATATCATCACCAAGTTTTTGAGCATCATCATCATCACCTATAGCTCCAAGGCCGAAGCCTTCATCAACAAAGTAATGCATATGAAATGTATGCGACACCATGAACAATGCACCAGAGACAATCAACAACAATAGACATCTAAGTAACACAACAACACCAATATCAACAATGGTCATAGACCCATCACCTAACACCTTAGCCAATAAAATAGGCACATCACTTGTTATACCATCACCAATAACACCAATCATCACCAATAACACCAACACCTATGGGACAGTCTAACAACTCGACCGTAACATCAACAACCACCGACACCAACGATACCAATAGATTTACAACGTCAATGATAACAACAATTTTACAACACTGAGAACAACGACAATTTACAACACCTAGAACAACAACAGTTTTACAACACCGAGAACAACGACAATTTACAACACCTGGAACAACAACAATTTTACAACACCGAGAACAACGACAATTTACAACACCTGAAACAACAATAATTTTACAACGCCAATGCCAACAACAATTATACGACACTAATGACAACGACCATCGGGACAGCCACCCAGGCGCCCAGTCACCAACAACCACAAACAGCAGCCAATCATGGCGCCTACGGTGCCCACTGCGCCAAACACCACGGGACAGCCACATGAGGCGCCCCAAACCATCAGAAAATGGCGCCCTTGATGGCGCCCAGCATGCCAACAACACAGGAAATGGCGCCCAGGAGGGCGCCCAGGAAGCCAACAACAGAGAACGGCGCCTAGGGAGGCGCCCAGAGGCAACACATCAACACGGCAGCCAGGATTCGGCGCCCTTGGTGCCCAGGCACCCGCAACACAAAAACACAACACGGAACACAACACTGAACACGACGCCCATGGCGCCCAGTGCGCCAGCGCCAGAACAAAACGGCAGCACGGCGCCTATGGCGCCCAGTGCGCCAGCGCCAGAACAAAACGGCCGCACGGCGCCTATGGCGCCCAGTGCGCCTACGCCACAGAACACAAACGGCAGCACGGCGCCTATGGCGCCCAGTGCGCCTACGCCACAGAACACCCATCACCAGATAGGCGCCCATGGCGCCCAGAACCAGGACAACAGCAACAACATATGCGACACACACATCAATGGCGCCCATGGCGCCTAGGGACCTATTTTTTTGCAATTTTTCACCATGACCAATCATCAAACACCAAACTGCAATCATCATGAATACATTCAAACATCACCAAATAAACACCAAACAAAATCAAAGAGACAACATAGAGCCTATCTCCCACATAACACCCATCATACACCCTATTATAAAGGTAGAACCCACCCTTACCTTAGATTTGCTGAATACGAGATCCCCTTGCACGAAAACTCCAAAGAACCACAGCAACAGGAGCTCCTCTCCTCTTTCTCCTTGGTTGCGCCGCCACCTTCTCTTCTCTCTTCGCAAACTCTCTTTTTTTTTTCTTTTTCTCAAAAATGTGCAAGTGATCCAAACCCTAGCTAATGCTCTCACTCATGCACCTATGCCATTGGGCTCGTGGATCACGGGCCTCCTTCCACTACTCAACTTAATTACTAAACACCACTCCCTGATTTAAATAAAACATCATATTATTATTTTAATATGACTATACCAATAAAATACCTAAATATTTTAATTAAATAAATAATTAAATTATTTGGGCGTTACAACTCTCCCCCACTTAGAATATTTCGTCCTCGAAATTTACCTGATTCAAACAGCTCGGGATAGGATTCCCGCATCTTGCTCTCCAGCTCCCACGTCATGCTCTCTCCAGCAGCTCCTAGCCAGACTACTTTCACCAACGCAATCTCCTTGCCTCTTAGAATTTTCACCTCATGATCTTCGATTCGTACAGGCATCGTATCCACCGTGAGATTATCCCGTACCTCCACATCATCCATGCGGATTACATGAGATGGATCTGAAATGTACTTTCGAAGTTGCGACACATGAAACATGTAACACCCCTTTTCTACCCATTAATTTATTTGCATAAAAATCAGAGTTTTCAAATTTTAAATACACCACAAGGGATGTCACACTTACTTCGTTAAACATCACGCGCCAAATTACTCGCTTTTCGAAAACAGTCTTATAATACTTACAAAACGTCATTGTAAATTAAAATATAACCTCACAACGGAAAATCCAACAAATTTAATCGTAATAGGCATTGCAACCAGGCAAGGCTGACAGCACTAAAAATCCAACAACAACAACAACCATAAGTAACTTAAACAACATCATTTCCCCCTAGTGTTACATAATCAGAGCAGACGACCCGACTCAGCTAGTGAAGATACCTAAGCCTTCACTCGAGATCACCTGCACGTTACCGCATAGGGGTAACATTCAAACAGAAGGGGTGAGTTCATCTAGCAATATAATAAAGCTTATGATAAGCATTAGGCTAGGGTTATGACACTATATCAACCGCATCACGAATTATCAAATCAATCATCAATATTAATCACTACAACAACTTATCGCAACGCCAGCTATATGGACCACATCACAAACATCAATTCAATCACTACCGAAGCTCATCACAATGTTATGTAAGTATATGAAGTGCAACCCACTCGCGGCCATATGCATGATGGTACCATATTCATCACAATTAAGAGGCCGAGCCTATTCTTCACAGGAGGCCGAAGCCTATTCTTCACAAGAGGCCGAAGCCTATTCTTCACATTATGCACATGGGATGCATGGGACACTACGACATGCATCACACACAAACACACACAAACACAGTCAACGATGTGACCCGTCACTTACCAATTTGCCAAAAAGGGCACAACACCTGTCAATTCATAACTACACACAACATCGTCGCTATAATTCATCGTTGCTTATACATAAATATCATCAGCTCAAACAATAGCCACTAAGGGCAAAAACGTCATTTACTAGCCACCAAGGGCATCATCGTCATTTACACGTCATTATAATTAATAATAGCCACTAAGGCAGAAACGTTCTTTAGAACATCGTCATTGACGCCAAAAAGGTTTTAGACACCGAAAAACAGTTTTGCAACGCAACAACAACTACCATCGGGGCAGCCACTCGGGCGCCCAGAACCATCAGAAAATAATAAGTTTTCGCTTTTAAAATAGGACACACTGATAGACAACGAGATGGGCTTCACAACACTTTTCGAAACGTTTAAAACGGACACCCGAGTCAAAAGTTATAGCGAAAACAGTTTGTATTAAAAATCGGGAACGTCCTGAAAATGGCGCCCACTGGGCGCCTAAGACACAACTTAGACATCCGGAAGCAACACGACGCACGCACACTGACACGCACACACAGCAAGCACAATTCAGCACAACAGCAAGCACAATTCAGCAACACAACTTCATCAAATCACATACAACTCATACAAACAACTTCAAATCGCATATCAACCGTAAAAATAATATCACATCACAAATCAATCATGAACACATAAAGAGTCATCGAAAATCATCCACCGAATCATTATCAATCACAATACCATTAAGGAGTATCCAAGCATTTAACACGCAAACCACAATTTCTCAACAACAAGTTGTCATATGCCTAGGGTTCATCAATAATCACTAGAAATACATAAAATGGCATACATAGAGCCTACCCCTACTTAGTCCCCATCATAAACCCTATTATAGAGAAGATGAGACCCACCCTTACCTGATATCCAATTGCAATAGTTCCTTTGGCACAACAAAAGAGTGTCACCGGTTCTCGAGCGCGATCTAACTCCAACGAGACTATATGTGCCACTCGAACGCGTACAATTATGCAACAACAACGATGACAGTACAAAAGTCATATACCAAACATATTAAATATAATTAATCGCTTGTTTAACGAATTAAATGTGTTTCGGTACCTATGGAACGGTTCAAGGCGGTGACAACGGATTGAAATCATGACTCGAAGAATTTGAAATTTTTAGATAGGAACCCAATGCACAACTAAGGATATTTGGAAATATAGTTATTGACTATTAGCTATTTAGAAATCAGTTGCAGGATTATTTCTTACCTAGCAGCTAAAGCTATTTGGTTATTATTGACAAGTAAAATAAATTAATGAACATTAGAGTTTTGACTTAATTCAATCGTCTAATTACTCTTTAATCCTCTGCCAAATTTATCCATACTATCAGTACAACTCTTGCCAGAAATACTCTTCAACTAGAACATGCTATTAAGTGCGTCTCTTCCAAAAATATCCCAACACCTTAAAGAAATATGCATCAATGTGTACAGAATCAATGTGTACTGAAACATTAAAGATAGACTTAATTTGGCAGTAACCTATAGTCTACGTTACTTCGTTGGTCCTTAGAAAAAGATGTTATCCATTAATGGTGGTCTTTTGGAACTTATTAAATGGCTACCTGAATTAGCAAGCTTAAACATGATCAGAATCATAAGTTATCACTTCATGCAAAAATATGAGGAAATGTATTACTCACAGGAAACTCAGGTGGATAAATGGGACGCATACGGTGCTTCTAATCGATCGGATTCAAAACAGCAGCAAGAACTTGGATAAGTAGTTGGTTATGTAGAGGAGATGGATTGTGACAGAGCAGCCAAGTTGTGGCGGTAGAGGCTCCATGATTAGCGATTTGGGGTTGCTATCACGAATTAGGAAGGCACGGGATAACATCCAAATCAGTCCCAAGTTTGAATAAGGAAGAGGTCATCTTGCACATGGCTATCCTTTCCGCAACTCGCATCTGAGATGCTATTCGAATCACTGCAGTTGCGAAGGGCGAGTCGCGGCGGAGAGGAAGGGATCGTGAAGATGGGACGCGGTTTCTGGTGCGACTTTTGTTAACAAACGAAGCCATAATCGATAAAACTAAGGTCATAAACAGAATCAATGGCAGAATTCGAGTGGAAAGGTGAAATTTGAGGGTCAGTCGTGAAGAGAGGAGGGAGAACGCGTTGGAGAGCTGTTGGGTAGGTTTCCACTGCAGCTGCGCGAGAAGGAAGAAGAGGAAAGAAACGGACCGGGTCGGATCTGGGCGGGTCGTGCGTTGGGCTTCTGTGGCTGGCTGCGAACTGATTTGGGTTTAGTGGCTGGGGTGCGCCTAACAAGGAAGTGGGGGGGGTGCGCGTGAGTAAAGCATAAAAAAAACAGATTTTTGTCTACTTTTAAAACCCATTTCAAATATACACGCTATTTTAACACCTTGATACCCAAATAATTCTTATAACTAAATTATACTTTAAACACTAATATTTTATAAAAATAAAATAAATATATAATAACAATTATATGTTACCAATAGCATATAAAGTACATTTAAATATGTTTTCAACCAATTTTAATAACTCAAATAACTTAAAATAATTTAGTCTTATCAATCTAAAATACTTAATACAATAAAAATATTTTAAAAGAGCCACAACGCACGAAAATTGGGGTGTTACAACTCAACCCCCCTTAAAAGAAATTTCGTCCTCGAAATTTTTACCCGCCAAGGCTAACTCTCTCCCACCAACGACTAAGCTATCTAGGCAACTAGTTCTATCTACCATGCTGATTACCATTTCTCTGATTACCGGCGGTAAGTGATTGGGCGGCCGTCCCTCCTACTTATTCAGCCAGGTAGCTTTGAGAAATAACAACCAGACACATCCTCTCCCTAAGGATCTCCGATAGGGATTTAAGCGTAATCACGTTGGTACCACGTGATCACCCCCTAGGCTCTATTAAAGTTCCTTCCCAATATGACATGCTAAGACTCCGCTGCGCTACTCTGATAAACTAGCTCGCATTCTACCTCACTCATCTACCCTTAAGGATAACGAAATTCATCAATCATCACAGCATCACAATGAAGTTCACAGAGTGCATAACAGTTGTACAACAAGCCACATAATTTAACAACACGACAACAACATCAACAAACGACTTTGCCACTCAGGCGACATCAACACTAAATCACAACATCGGCCATAGGCCTACAACACAAAATTCATCAAGACGTTTTGGGCCATTCAGCGGTACCCTCGGCAAAACCACGTGGGCCATATCGGCGGTACCCACTACAAAACACTGTGGGCCATTCGGCGTTACCCACAACACAACCACCAACAACATCAAAGAAAAATCATTATCATCAACAAGGCAACCACAAAGCACCGCAAAGCAACAATGCGGAGACAACTCCGGGACCAAAAATCCCATAACCAACAACAACAGCAACTAGGGCACTAGGCCACCGACAACACAACAACAATTACGGGCACTACGGCACCGACAATGCCACAACAACTTAAATCAACCGGCACGCCTAAAAAAAAAAAATCAACAACACCAGAACCAGTCAATTTTGCCTTGAAATTAGAATATTCAGTTAGGCCTCTGAATAAGCTTTCCGAAACGTTTTAGTTTACTCAAATCGGACTCCTGGTTCAAAAGATATTGCAAAAACATTTTTCCGTTACAATGACAGCATAGCAGCCACAAATTCAGCCATCAAGCATAGTTCAAACTTCCCAATAATCATATACCAACCAATTAAAAATACATCAATCATTTCAACACACTCGCTATGTAAATTACAAGCAATACATATTCCATATAAATCAAACAATACATAGAGCACGCCAAATTTCTTAACCCATTTAAACATCATAGAGCACACAAGGTTTCATACATACCAATACATTTTTGCTCCCAAAGAAACCGAATACTAGTTTCAAAATCGTCATCAAATCATTTTTGACAAGGTTTTTAAAATCGACACAACAACGAAACATTACTCTTTTTCAAATAAATCCAACTAGAAAAATCATTTTCCAATCCAACCAAAACTTCACCTCTATACTTCCTCATTTAAAATCCTAAGTCAAAAATAAATTTTATTCCCCTTCGATTTCCATAACAACAACATCTAATCGCAATAGTAGAACAGCGACAGTTTTTCGGAAACAATTTTCGAAAACAGCAACCTTAATTTGTTACGGCAACAGTGACAATAATTTCGGTTTACAGCAATTAAATAGTAACAGCAGTTACGGTTTTAAATCAAAACATCAACACTTAATTGTCAATGATAGAACACCACAGTAATTAATTTCCAGCGCAACAGTAACTTAATTTACAACAACAAACAAACAATTTCTCAGTAACACACCAAGCAGCATTAATTAAACGGCACAGCAGTTAAATAGTGACTACAAAACAGCAACAGTGATTTTAAATCAAACAGCACAGCAAAACTTAGCAGCAACAATAGTCTACGGCAACAGCACGACAGCAATAATAAAACGGCATCCGCGTTTAAATAATAACAGTACACAATGTCAGCAGGGGCATCCCCCCCCAAGAGTCCACTTACCATCAGCAGCTTCCGATTACTTGTACCTGCAGGAACATCACTACAACACAAACCAATGGTCAAGACTAAAAGACAACAGTTGGTCGTTAACCGACACAATGACTCTACGACTTGGCCGGACGGACCAACCATTGCTCTGATACCACTAATGTAACACCCCTTTTCTACCCATTAATTTATTTGCATAAAAATCAGAGTTTTCAAATTTTAAATACACCACAAGGGATGTCACACTTACTTCGTTAAACATCACGCGCCAAATTACTCGCTTTTCGAAAACAGTCTTATAATACTTACAAAACGTCATTGTAAATTAAAATATAACCTCACAACGGAAAATCCAACAAATTTAATCGTAATAGGCATTGCAACCAGGCAAGGCTGACAGCACTAAAAATCCAACAACAACAACAACCATAAGTAACTTAAACAACATCATTTCCCCATAGTGTTACATAATCAGAGCAGACGACCCGACTCAGCTAGTGAAGATACCTAAGCCTTCACTCGAGATCACCTGCACGTTACCGCATAGGGGTAACATTCAAACAGAAGGGGTGAGTTCATCTAGCAATATAATAAAGCTTATGATAAGCATTAGGCTAGGGTTATGACACTATATCAACCGCATCACGAATTATCAAATCAATCATCAATATTAATCACTACAACAACTTATCGCAACGCCAGCTATATGGACCACATCACAAACATCAATTCAATCACTACCGAAGCTCATCACAATGTTATGTAAGTATATGAAGTGCAACCCACTCGCGGCCATATGCATGATGGTACCATATTCATCACAATTAAGAGGCCGAGCCTATTCTTCACAGGAGGCCGAAGCCTATTCTTCACAAGAGGCCGAAGCCTATTCTTCACATTATGCACATGGGATGCATGGGACACTACGACATGCATCACACACAAACACACACAAACACAGTCAACGATGTGACCCGTCACTTACCAATTTGCCAAAAAGGGCACAGCACCTGTCAATTCATAACTACACACAACATCGTCGCTATAATTCATCGTTGCTTATACATAAATATCATCAGCTCAAACAATAGCCACTAAGGGCAAAAACGTCATTTACTAGCCACCAAGGGCATCATCGTCATTTACACGTCATTATAATTAATAATAGCCACTAAGGCAGAAACGTTCTTTAGAACATCGTCATTGACGCCAAAAAGGTTTTAGACACCGAAAAACAGTTTTGCAACGCAACAACAACTACCATCGGGGCAGCCACTCGGGCGCCCAGAACCATCAGAAAATAATAAGTTTTCGCTTTTAAAATAGGACACACTGATAGACAACGAGATGGGCTTCACAACACTTTTCGAAACGTTTAAAACGGACACCCGAGTCAAAAGTTATAGCGAAAACAGTTTGTATTAAAAATCGGGAACGTCCTGAAAATGGCGCCCACTGGGCGCCTAAGACACAACTTAGACATCCGGAAGCAACACGACGCACGCACACTGACACGCACACACAGCAAGCACAATTCAGCACAACAGCAAGCACAATTCAGCAACACAACTTCATCAAATCACATACAACTCATACAAACAACTTCAAATCGCATATCAACCGTAAAAATAATATCACATCACAAATCAATCATGAACACATAAAGAGTCATCGAAAATCATCCACCGAATCATTATCAATCACAATACCATTAAGGAGTATCCAAGCATTTAGCACGCAAACCACAATTTCTCAACAACAAGTTGTCATATGCCTAGGGTTCATCAATAATCACTAGAAATACATAAAATGGCATACATAGAGCCTACCCTTACTTAGTCCCCATCATAAACCCTATTATAGAGAAGATGAGACCCACCCTTACCTGATATCCAATTGCAATAGTTCCTTTGGCACAACAAAAGAGTGTCACCGGTTCTCGAGCGCGATCTAACTCCAACGAGACTATATGTGCCACTAGAACGCGTACAATTATGCAACAACAACGATGACAGTACAAAAGTCATATACCAAACATATTAAATATAATTAATCGCTTGTTTAACGAATTAAATGTGTTTCGGTACCTATGGAACGGTTCAAGGCGGTGACAACGGATTGAAATCATGACTCGAAGAATTTGAAATTTTTAGATAGGAACCCAACTAATGTAACACCCCTTTTCTACCCATTAATTTATTTGCATAAAAATCAGAGTTTTCAAATTTTAAATACACCACAAGGGATGTCACACTTACTTCGTTAAACATCACGCGCCAAATTACTCGCTTTTCGAAAACAGTCTTATAATACTTACAAAACGTCATTGTAAATTAAAATATAACCTCACAACGGAAAATCCAACAAATTTAATCGTAATAGGCATTGCAACCAGGCAAGGCTGACAGCACTAAAAATCCAACAACAACAACAACCATAAGTAACTTAAACAACATCATTTCCCCCTAGTGTTACATAATCAGAGCAGACGACCCGACTCAGCTAGTGAAGATACCTAAGCCTTCACTCGAGATCACCTGCACGTTACCGCATAGGGGTAACATTCAAACAGAAGGGGTGAGTTCATCTAGCAATATAATAAAGCTTATGATAAGCATTAGGCTAGGGTTATGACACTATATCAACCGCATCACGAATTATCAAATCAATCATTAATATTAATCACTACAACAACTTATCGCAACGCCAGCTATATGGACCACATCACAAACATCAATTCAATCACTACCGAAGCTCATCACAATGTTATGTAAGTATATGAAGTGCAACCCACTCGCGGCCATATGCATGATGGTACCATATTCATCACAATTAAGAGGCCGAGCCTATTCTTCACAGGAGGCCGAAGCCTATTCTTCACAAGAGGCCGAAGCCTATTCTTCACATTATGCACATGGGATGCATGGGACACTACGACATGCATCACACACAAACACACACAAACACAGTCAACGATGTGACCCGTCACTTACCAATTTGCCAAAAAGGGCACAGCACCTGTCAATTCATAACTACACACAACATCGTCGCTATAATTCATCGTTGCTTATACATAAATATCATCAGCTCAAACAATAGCCACTAAGGGCAAAAACGTCATTTACTAGCCACCAAGGGCATCATCGTCATTTACACGTCATTATAATTAATAATAGCCACTAAGGCAGAAACGTTCTTTAGAACATCGTCATTGACGCCAAAAAGGTTTTAGACACCGAAAAACAGTTTTGCAACGCAACAACAACTACCATCGGGGCAGCCACTCGGGCGCCCAGAACCATCAGAAAATAATAAGTTTTCGCTTTTAAAATAGGACACACTGATAGACAACGAGATGGGCTTCACAACACTTTTCGAAACGTTTAAAACGGACACCCGAGTCAAAAGTTATAGCGAAAACAGTTTGTATTAAAAATCGGGAACGTCCTGAAAATGGCGCCCACTGGGCGCCTAAGACACAACTTAGACATCCGGAAGCAACACGACGCACGCACACTGACACGCACACACAGCAAGCACAATTCAGCACAACAGCAAGCACAATTCAGCAACACAACTTCATCAAATCACATACAACTCATACAAACAACTTCAAATCGCATATCAACCGTAAAAATAATATCACATCACAAATCAATCATGAACACATAAAGAGTCATCGAAAATCATCCACCGAATCATTATCAATCACAATACCATTAAGGAGTATCCAAGCATTTAGCACGCAAACCACAATTTCTCAACAACAAGTTGTCATATGCCTAGGGTTCATCAATAATCACTAGAAATACATAAAATGGCATACATAGAGCCTACCCCTACTTAGTCCCCATCATAAACCCTATTATAGAGAAGATGAGACCCACCCTTACCTGATATCCAATTGCAATAGTTCCTTTGGCACAACAAAAGAGTGTCACCGGTTCTCGAGCGCGATCTAACTCCAACGAGACTATATGTGCCACTAGAACGCGTACAATTATGCAACAACAACGATGACAGTACAAAAGTCATATACCAAACATATTAAATATAATTAATCGCTTGTTTAACGAATTAAATGTGTTTCGGTACCTATGGAACGGTTCAAGGCGGTGACAACGGATTGAAATCATGACTCGAAGAATTTGAAATTTTTAGATAGGAACCCAACTAATGTAACACCCCTTTTCTACCCATTAATTTATTTGCATAAAAATCAGAGTTTTCAAATTTTAAATACACCACAAGGGATGTCACACTTACTTCGTTAAACATCACGCGCCAAATTACTCGCTTTTCGAAAACAGTCTTATAATACTTACAAAACGTCATTGTAAATTAAAATATAACCTCACAACGGAAAATCCAACAAATTTAATCGTAATAGGCATTGCAACCAGGCAAGGCTGACAGCACTAAAAATCCAACAACAACAACAACCATAAGTAACTTAAACAACATCATTTCCCCCTAGTGTTACATAATCAGAGCAGACGACCCGACTCAGCTAGTGAAGATACCTAAGCCTTCACTCGAGATCACCTGCACGTTACCGCATAGGGGTAACATTCAAACAGAAGGGGTGAGTTCATCTAGCAATATAATAAAGCTTATGATAAGCATTAGGCTAGGGTTATGACACTATATCAACCGCATCACGAATTATCAAATCAATCATTAATATTAATCACTACAACAACTTATCGCAACGCCAGCTATATGGACCACATCACAAACATCAATTCAATCACTACCGAAGCTCATCACAATGTTATGTAAGTATATGAAGTGCAACCCACTCGCGGCCATATGCATGATGGTACCATATTCATCACAATTAAGAGGCCGAGCCTATTCTTCACAGGAGGCCGAAGCCTATTCTTCACAAGAGGCCGAAGCCTATTCTTCACATTATGCACATGGGATGCATGGGACACTACGACATGCATCACACACAAACACACACAAACACAGTCAACGATGTGACCCGTCACTTACCAATTTGCCAAAAAGGGCACAGCACCTGTCAATTCATAACTACACACAACATCGTCGCTATAATTCATCGTTGCTTATACATAAATATCATCAGCTCAAACAATAGCCACTAAGGGCAAAAACGTCATTTACTAGCCACCAAGGGCATCATCGTCATTTACACGTCATTATAATTAATAATAGCCACTAAGGCAGAAACGTTCTTTAGAACATCGTCATTGACGCCAAAAAGGTTTTAGACACCGAAAAACAGTTTTGCAACGCAACAACAACTACCATCGGGGCAGCCACTCGGGCGCCCAGAACCATCAGAAAATAATAAGTTTTCGCTTTTAAAATAGGACACACTGATAGACAACGAGATGGGCTTCACAACACTTTTCGAAACGTTTAAAACGGACACCCGAGTCAAAAGTTATAGCGAAAACAGTTTGTATTAAAAATCGGGAACGTCCTGAAAATGGCGCCCACTGGGCGCCTAAGACACAACTTAGACATCCGGAAGCAACACGACGCACGCACACTGACACGCACACACAGCAAGCACAATTCAGCACAACAGCAAGCACAATTCAGCAACACAACTTCATCAAATCACATACAACTCATACAAACAACTTCAAATCGCATATCAACCGTAAAAATAATATCACATCACAAATCAATCATGAACACATAAAGAGTCATCGAAAATCATCCACCGAATCATTATCAATCACAATACCATTAAGGAGTATCCAAGCATTTAGCACGCAAACCACAATTTCTCAACAACAAGTTGTCATATGCCTAGGGTTCATCAATAATCACTAGAAATACATAAAATGGCATACATAGAGCCTACCCTTACTTAGTCCCCATCATAAACCCTATTATAGAGAAGATGAGACCCACCCTTACCTGATATCCAATTGCAATAGTTCCTTTGGCACAACAAAAGAGTGTCACCGGTTCTCGAGCGCGATCTAACTCCAACGAGACTATATGTGCCACTAGAACGCGTACAATTATGCAACAACAACGATGACAGTACAAAAGTCATATACCAAACATATTAAATATAATTAATCGCTTGTTTAACGAATTAAATGTGTTTCGGTACCTATGGAACGGTTCAAGGCGGTGACAACGGATTGAAATCATGACTCGAAGAATTTGAAATTTTTAGATAGGAACCCAACTAATGTAACACCCCTTTTCTACCCATTAATTTATTTGCATAAAAATCAGAGTTTTCAAATTTTAAATACACCACAAGGGATGTCACACTTACTTCGTTAAACATCACGCGCCAAATTACTCGCTTTTCGAAAACAGTCTTATAATACTTACAAAACGTCATTGTAAATTAAAATATAACCTCACAACGGAAAATCCAACAAATTTAATCGTAATAGGCATTGCAACCAGGCAAGGCTGACAGCACTAAAAATCCAACAACAACAACAACCATAAGTAACTTAAACAACATCATTTCCCCCTAGTGTTACATAATCAGAGCAGACGACCCGACTCAGCTAGTGAAGATACCTAAGCCTTCACTCGAGATCACCTGCACGTTACCGCATAGGGGTAACATTCAAACAGAAGGGGTGAGTTCATCTAGCAATATAATAAAGCTTATGATAAGCATTAGGCTAGGGTTATGACACTATATCAACCGCATCACGAATTATCAAATCAATCATTAATATTAATCACTACAACAACTTATCGCAACGCCAGCTATATGGACCACATCACAAACATCAATTCAATCACTACCGAAGCTCATCACAATGTTATGTAAGTATATGAAGTGCAACCCACTCGCGGCCATATGCATGATGGTACCATATTCATCACAATTAAGAGGCCGAGCCTATTCTTCACAGGAGGCCGAAGCCTATTCTTCACAAGAGGCCGAAGCCTATTCTTCACATTATGCACATGGGATGCATGGGACACTACGACATGCATCACACACAAACACACACAAACACAGTCAACGATGTGACCCGTCACTTACCAATTTGCCAAAAAGGGCACAGCACCTGTCAATTCATAACTACACACAACATCGTCGCTATAATTCATCGTTGCTTATACATAAATATCATCAGCTCAAACAATAGCCACTAAGGGCAAAAACGTCATTTACTAGCCACCAAGGGCATCATCGTCATTTACACGTCATTATAATTAATAATAGCCACTAAGGCAGAAACGTTCTTTAGAACATCGTCATTGACGCCAAAAAGGTTTTAGACACCGAAAAACAGTTTTGCAACGCAACAACAACTACCATCGGGGCAGCCACTCGGGCGCCCAGAACCATCAGAAAATAATAAGTTTTCGCTTTTAAAATAGGACACACTGATAGACAACGAGATGGGCTTCACAACACTTTTCGAAACGTTTAAAACGGACACCCGAGTCAAAAGTTATAGCGAAAACAGTTTGTATTAAAAATCGGGAACGTCCTGAAAATGGCGCCCACTGGGCGCCTAAGACACAACTTAGACATCCGGAAGCAACACGACGCACGCACACTGACACGCACACACAGCAAGCACAATTCAGCACAACAGCAAGCACAATTCAGCAACACAACTTCATCAAATCACATACAACTCATACAAACAACTTCAAATCGCATATCAACCGTAAAAATAATATCACATCACAAATCAATCATGAACACATAAAGAGTCATCGAAAATCATCCACCGAATCATTATCAATCACAATACCATTAAGGAGTATCCAAGCATTTAGCACGCAAACCACAATTTCTCAACAACAAGTTGTCATATGCCTAGGGTTCATCAATAATCACTAGAAATACATAAAATGGCATACATAGAGCCTACCCTTACTTAGTCCCCATCATAAACCCTATTATAGAGAAGATGAGACCCACCCTTACCTGATATCCAATTGCAATAGTTCCTTTGGCACAACAAAAGAGTGTCACCGGTTCTCGAGCGCGATCTAACTCCAACGAGACTATATGTGCCACTAGAACGCGTACAATTATGCAACAACAACGATGACAGTACAAAAGTCATATACCAAACATATTAAATATAATTAATCGCTTGTTTAACGAATTAAATGTGTTTCGGTACCTATGGAACGGTTCAAGGCGGTGACAACGGATTGAAATCATGACTCGAAGAATTTGAAATTTTTAGATAGGAACCCAACTAATGTAACACCCCTTTTCTACCCATTAATTTATTTGCATAAAAATCAGAGTTTTCAAATTTTAAATACACCACAAGGGATGTCACACTTACTTCGTTAAACATCACGCGCCAAATTACTCGCTTTTCGAAAACAGTCTTATAATACTTACAAAACGTCATTGTAAATTAAAATATAACTTCCCAACGGAAAATCCAACAAATTTAATCGTAATAGGCATTGCAACCAGGCAAGGCTGACAGCACTAAAAATCCAACAACAACAACAACCATAAGTAACTTAAACAACATCATTTCCCCCTAGTGTTACATAATCAGAGCAGACGACCCGACTCAGCTAGTGAAGATACCTAAGCCTTCACTCGAGATCACCTGCACGTTACCGCATAGGGGTAACATTCAAACAGAAGGGGTGAGTTCATCTAGCAATATAATAAAGCTTATGATAAGCATTAGGCTAGGGTTATGACACTATATCAACCGCATCACGAATTATCAAATCAATCATCAATATTAATCACTACAACAACTTATCGCAACGCCAGCTATATGGACCACATCACAAACATCAATTCAATCACTACCGAAGCTCATCACAATGTTATGTAAGTATATGAAGTGCAACCCACTCGCGGCCATATGCATGATGGTACCATATTCATCACAATTAAGAGGCCGAGCCTATTCTTCACAGGAGGCCGAAGCCTATTCTTCACAAGAGGCCGAAGCCTATTCTTCACATTATGCACATGGGATGCATGGGACACTACGACATGCATCACACACAAACACAGTCAACGATGTGACCCGTCACTTACCAATTTGCCAAAAAGGGCACAGCACCTGTCAATTCATAACTACACACAACATCGTCGCTATAATTCATCGTTGCTTATACATAAATATCATCAGCTCAAACAATAGCCACTAAGGGCAAAAACGTCATTTACTAGCCACCAAGGGCATCATCGTCATTTACACGTCATTATAATTAATAATAGCCACTAAGGCAGAAACGTTCTTTAGAACATCGTCATTGACGCCAAAAAGGTTTTAGACACCGAAAAACAGTTTTGCAACGCAACAACAACTACCATCGGGGCAGCCACTCGGGCGCCCAGAACCATCAGAAAATAATAAGTTTTCGCTTTTAAAATAGGACACACTGATAGACAACGAGATGGGCTTCACAACACTTTTCGAAACGTTTAAAACGGACACCCGAGTCAAAAGTTATAGCGAAAACAGTTTGTATTAAAAATCGGGAACGTCCTGAAAATGGCGCCCACTGGGCGCCTAAGACACAACTTAGACATCCGGAAGCAACACGACGCACGCACACTGACACGCACACACAGCAAGCACAATTCAGCACAACAGCAAGCACAATTCAGCAACACAACTTCATCAAATCACATACAACTCATACAAACAACTTCAAATCGCATATCAACCGTAAAAATAATATCACATCACAAATCAATCATGAACACATAAAGAGTCATCGAAAATCATCCACCGAATCATTATCAATCACAATACCATTAAGGAGTATCCAAGCATTTAGCACGCAAACCACAATTTCTCAACAACAAGTTGTCATATGCCTAGGGTTCATCAATAATCACTAGAAATACATAAAATGGCATACATAGAGCCTACCCCTACTTAGTCCCCATCATAAACCCTATTATAGAGAAGATGAGACCCACCCTTACCTGATATCCAATTGCAATAGTTCCTTTGGCACAACAAAAGAGTGTCACCGGTTCTCGAGCGCGATCTAACTCCAACGAGACTATATGTGCCACTAGAACGCGTACAATTATGCAACAACAACGATGACAGTACAAAAGTCATATACCAAACATATTAAATATAATTAATCGCTTGTTTAACGAATTAAATGTGTTTCGGTACCTATGGAACGGTTCAAGGCGGTGACAACGGATTGAAATCATGACTCGAAGAATTTGAAATTTTTAGATAGGAACCCAATGCACAACTAAGGATATTTGGAAATATAGTTATTGACTATTAGCTATTTAGAAATCAGTTGCAGGATTATTTCTTACCTAGCAGCTAGAGCTATTTGGTTATTATTGACAAGTAAAATAAATTAATGAACATTAGAGTTTTGACTTAATTCAATCGTCTAATTACTCTTTAATCCTCTGCCAAATTTATCCATACTATCAGTACAACTCTTGCCAGAAATACTCTTCAACTAGAACATGCTATTAAGTGCGTCTCTTCCAAAAATATCCCAACACCTTAAAGAAATATGCATCAATGTGTACAGAATCAATGTGTACTGAAACATTAAAGATAGACTTAATTTGGCAGTAACCTATAGTCTACGTTACTTCGTTGGTCCTTAGAAAAAGATGTTATCCATTAATGGTGGTCTTTTGGAACTTATTAAATGGCTACCTGAATTAGCAAGCTTAAACATGATCAGAATCATAAGTTATCACTTCATGCAAAAATATGAGGAAATGTATTACTCACAGGAAACTCAGGTGGATAAATGGGACGCATACGGTGCTTCTAATCGATCGGATTCAAAACAGCAGCAAGAACTTGGATAAGTAGTTGGTTATGTAGAGGAGATGGATTGTGACAGAGCAGCCAAGTTGTGGCGGTAGAGGCTCCATGATTAGCGATTTGGGGTTGCTATCACGAATTAGGAAGGCACGGGATAACATCCAAATCAGTCCCAAGTTTGAATAAGGAAGAGGTCATCTTGCACATGGCTATCCTTTCCGCAACTCGCATCTGAGATGCTATTCGAACCACTGCAGTTGCGAAGGGCGAGTCGCGGCGGAGAGGAAGGGATCGTGAAGATGGGACGCGGTTTCTGGTGCGACTTTTGTTAAGAAACGAAGCCATAATCGATAAAACTAAGGTCATAAACAGAATCAATGGCAGAATTCGAGTGGAAAGGTGAAATTTGAGGGTCAGTCGTGAAGAGAGGAGGGAGAACGCGTTGGAGAGCTGTTGGGTAGGTTTCCACTGCAGCTGCGCGAGAAGGAAGAAGAGGAAAGAAACGGACCGGGTCGGATCTGGGCGGGTCGCGCGTTGGGCTTCTGTGGATGGCTGCGAACTGATTTGGGTTTAGTGGCTGGGGTGCGCCTAACAAGGAAGTGGGGGGGGTGCGCGTGAGTAAAGCATAAAAAAAACAGATTTTTGTCTACTTTTAAAACCCATTTCAAATATACACGCTATTTTAACACCTTGATACCCAAATAATTCTTATAACTAAATTATACTTTAAACACTAATATTTTATAAAAATAAAATAAATATATAATAACAATTATATGTTACCAATAGCATATAAAGTACATTTAAATATGTTTTCAACCAATTTTAATAACTCAAATAACTTAAAATAATTTAGTCTTATCAATCTAAAATACTTAATACAATAAAAATATTTTAAAAGAGCCACAACGCACGAAAATTGGGGTGTTACAAAACACGTCATGCAAATTCGAAAGGTTAGGCGGTAAAGCCACTCTGTATGCAACATTCCCGACCCTCTCCGAAATCTGATAAGGACCAATGAAACGAGGAGTGAGCTTCTTCGACTTCAAAGTGCGTCCAACACCGGTCACCGGAGTGACTCTCAAAAATACATGCTCACCCGCTTGAAACTCTAAATCTTTCCTCCGCTTGTCGTGATAACTCTTCTGTCGACTCTGTGAAGCCTTCATCTTCTCACGAATCAACTTCACTTTTTCAGTTGTCTCTCGAACAATCTCCGGTACAAGCACCACACTCTCTCCAGACTCATACCAACACAACGGGGTTCTACACTTCCGACCATATAATGCTTCAAAAGGTGCCATCCCAATACTAGAATGGTAACTGTTGTTATACATGAACTCTATCAGTGGAAGGTAGGAATCCCACGAACCTCCTTGTTCCAAAACACAAGCCCTCAAAAAATCTTCTAATGGCTGAATTGTCCTCTCTGACTGACCATCTGTCTGAGGATGATATGCCGAACTCAACCTCAACTTAGACCCCAACTTCTCTTGCAAACTCTTCCAGAAATCTGAAGTGAACCTCGGATCTCTATCCGAAACAATACTCTTAGGAACTCCATGAAGCTTCACAATCTCCCGGATATAAATCTCCGCCAACCTCGACACCGGATACGTGATGTTGATAGGAACAAAATGAGACGATTTCGTTAACCTGTCAACAATCACCCAAATTGCATCATACCCTCTCGCAGTATTAGGCAATCCCGTCACAAAGTCCATCGAAATGCTATCCCATTTCCACTCTGGAATTTCTAACGGTTGCATTAGTCTAGCAGGCTTCTGATGCTCAACCTTTGACTTCTGGCAAGTCAAACATGCATAAGCGAACTGCGTCACATCTCGCTTCATACCAGGCCACCAAAACAACTTCTTCGGGTCTTGATACATCTTTGTAGCTCCCGGATGAATACTTAACTTACTTCTGTGACTCTCTTCAAGAATGGCTCCCTTCATGTCTGCATCATCAGGAATACAAATCCTACCACGGAACCTCAACACACCTTGGGAATCCAACCTGAAGTCCTCATTCTCAGATCGATCAATCCCGACCATCAAGTCTACCAGTTTAACATCTGATTTCTGGGCCTCTCTGATGCTGTTCAGAAAATCATTACCAATCTTCAACATCCCTAACTTAACACTCTGAGGTGTCACTTCATAAACCAGACTTATATCTCTGAACTCCTCAATCAGTTCTAACTCCTTAACCATCATTACCGACATATGCAAAGTCTTTCGGCTCAAAGCATCAGCCACGAAATTAGCTTTGCCTGGGTGATAGTTCAAACCGAAATCATAGTCCTTCAACAACTCCAACCATCGTCGCTGTCTCATATTCAACTCCTTCTGGTCAAACAAATATTTCAAGCTCTTATGGTCACTAAATACCTCAAATCTAGAACCATAGAGATAGTGCCTCCAAATCTTCAGTACAAAGACCACTGCAGCTAGTTTTAAGTCATGCGTAGGATAATTCTTCTCATGAACCCTTAACTGCCTCGACGCATACGCAATAACCTTCCCATCTTGCATAAGCACACCACCTAGACCCATCTCTGAAGCATCACAATATACCACAAACGACTCTTCCGGATTGGGCAACGTCAAGATAGGAGACGTCGTCAACCTCTTCTTCAATTCCAAGAAACTTTCTTCACAACGGGCATCCCAAAAAAAAGCCTTTCCTTTGCAGGTTAACTGAGTTAACGGAAGTGCTAACTTAGAAAAACCTTCAATGAATCTTCTATAATAGCCGTCCAATCCCAAAAAGCTTCTAATTTCAGTAGCCGACTTCGGAGCTTCCCAATTCAACACTACTTCTACTTTCGACGGATCCACCGCAATACCACTACCAGAAATGACATGACCGAGAAAA
Organism: Astragalus membranaceus; assembly: GCA_039519185.1. Classification (NCBI taxonomy): domain Eukaryota; kingdom Viridiplantae; phylum Streptophyta; class Magnoliopsida; order Fabales; family Fabaceae; genus Astragalus; species Astragalus membranaceus. The sequence goes on from CM076853.1 coordinate 20,000,059, forward strand.
CTCACTTCCTTCAACCAGAACTCACACTTTGACAACTTCGCATACAGCTTCTTTTCCTTTAGTACCTCCAATACTAACCTCAGATGCTCTGCATGCTCTTCCTCCGATTTAGAGTAAATCAGAATGTCATCGATGAATACCACCACAAACCGATCTAAGTAAGTATGAAAAATACGATTCATATATTCCATAAATACTCCTGGTGCGTTGGTAACACCGAACGGCATCACCGAATACTCATAATGACTATAACGGGTTCTGAAGCCGATTTCTGAATATCTTCGTCCTTCACCTTGATCTGATGATAACCCGACCTCAAATCAATCTTACTGAATACTTGAGCACCCACCAACTGATCCATCAAATCGTCTATCCTCGGAAGTGGATACTTGTTCTTAATTGTCACCTTATCCAACTGCTGATAATCCACACAGAGTCTCATACTACCATCCTTCTTCTTAACTAACAACACAAGAGCTCCCCACAGCGATACACTCGGCCTCACAAACTTCTTCTCGAGCAGATCCTCAAGTTGCTTCTTCAACTCAGACGATTCGGATGCGGACATCCTGTACGGTGCCATAGAAACAGGTCTGGTACCAGGTACAAGATCAATAGAGAATCCAACTTCCCTCTCTGGCGGTACACTTGGAATCTCATCAGGGAAAACATCAGGAAACTCGCGCACCACCTGCAACTCTTCAATGATAGCTTGATTCTCAACAGACAACGATGCCATCAGCGAGAATAACTAAACTCCTTCCTTCATCAACTTCCGCAACTGACTAGCGGATAACAGACCAGACTCTTCTCCTCCAAAACTCACCGACTTGCTACGACAATTAATATGGACATGGTTATGCTCTAACCAGTTCACACCCAAGATTACATTCAATCTGCTCAACGGAAAACAAACAAAATCCACAACAAAGTCTCTGTCGATGATCGACAAGGGACACTGAGAACACACCAGAGAAGTAGTTACCGACCCCTTAGCTGGAGTGTCGACAACCATCTCTCCATTCATAGCAGACAATACAAGACTCAATCTCTTACAACAATCAGCAGCAATAAAGCAATGAGTAGCACCAGTATCAACAATAGATTTTAGAGGAGTACCATTAATGAAGCACGTACCTTTAATAAGTCCATCATCTTCAGTAGGCTCTTCACCTGCCAAAGCGAACACTTTTCCACTGGACCTTTCCTTCTTCGGCTTTGGACACTGAGTACTAATGTGCCCTCCTTCACCACAGCTGTAGCAGACCACCTCCTTACGCTCACATTCAGCCACCACATGACCCTCCTTACCACAACGGTAACACCTCTTCACTTCAGCTTTGCACACGTTACTCTTGTGACCAGCTCTGCCACATTTGTAACATACAATGCTAGCAGGAGCATCTCCCCCACTAGTCTTCTTGCCAACAGCAGCTTTCTGTTTACCCTTACCAGCAGGGACATCATACGGCTTACCACGACTCTGAAATTTGCTCCTCTTCTCATTCATAATCTTGTAGTGAGCATTGTTGTCTTCCTCATAAATTCTGCAGCTATCAATCAAGTCGGAGAAAACACGGATCTTCTGGTAACCAATCGCCCTCTTAATCTCAGGCCGCAGCCCATTCTCAAACTTAATGCACTTGGAAAACTCAGCAGTAGCCTCGCTGTAAAACTTTGCTAATTCCACGAACTTAGCAGCATACTCAGTCACGGACATATCCCCTTGTTTCAGCTCAAGGAACTCAATCTCTTTCTTACCTCAGACATCCTCCGGATAATATTTTCTCATAAACTCTCTGCGGAACACAGCCCAAGTGATCTCTTCATTTGCAGTCTCTAATCTCTGCCTAGCCTCTAACCACCAGTCATCGGCCTCCTCTGCCAGCATATGCGTACCATAACGGACCTTCTGCGCTGGAGTGCAGTCCATCACGCGAAAGATCCTCTCCATCTCTTTCAACCAAGCTAAAGCCCCATCGGGATCATACTTACCCTTAAAGGTAGGCGGATTCTCTCTATGAAATGTAGCCAAACTACGAGACCCAGCATTCTGCTGACCCTCCACGGCCTGAGCCATAGCAGCCAACGCAGCAGCAATAGTAGGATCGTTCCTTCCAGCCATCTCAACTAATCACTACAATCATAAGCAACAGTTAGGACTAATTGACAATACTTGATCGTAAATGACACAATAACTTGACAACTTGGCCGGACAGACCAAAACTGCTCTGATACCACTAATGTAACACCCCTTTTCTACCCGGTAAACTTTTGACAAAAATCAGAGTTTCAAAAACATTTTTCACTACACCCACAAGGGATGCCACATTTACACCAATAAAACATCACATGCCAATAATAAAATTCACCATTAAAATAGTACGATACATAGCACGTCATAAATGGGACGAACCCCCAAAACACCTGTTCAGTCTACATGACAGTAACTCCATCACCACGCAGCGGAATAAAAATAAAGGTTTCAATGAATAATCATAACGTCACAATAAAACTTCAGAAATTAAATAATAGAGACAACTAATAAAGACTAGCGTTCATCCCCCCGAGTGCTACGTATCAGAGCGACGACACCGACTCGACTAGCGAAGGTAGACATGCCTTCACTCGTAATCACCTGCACGTTACCAGCATAGGGGTAACATTCAAACAGAAGGGGTGAGATATCTAACATTATAATAGCATATATGATATGCAATATGCTAGAGTTATGACAACTATATCTACCGCTTCACAACAACATCAGATTGCAATCACCAAGAATCATCACCAATGTCATGAGCAAATGAATGAGATGCAACCCACACCAACGGGTATATGCATGTGGTACCAATCATCACCAATAAAATAGCCAATAAGGGCATCATCACCTATATCATCACCAAGTTTTTGAGCATCATCATCATCACCTATAGCTCCAAGGCCGAAGCCTTCATCAACAAAGTAATGCATATGAAATGTATGCGACACCATGAACAATGCACCAGAGACAATCAACAACAATAGTCATCTAAGTAACACAACAACACCAATATCAACAAATGGTCATAGACCCATCACCTAACACCTTAGCCAATAAAATAGGCACATCACCTGTTATATCATCACCAATAACACCAACACCTATGGGACAGTCTAACAACTCGACCGTAACATCAATAACCACCGACACCAATGATACCAATAGATTTACAACGTCAATGATAACAACAATTTTACAACACTTAGAACAACGACAATTTACAAAACCTAGAACAACAACAGTTTTACAACACTGAGAACAACAAAAATTTACAACACCTGGAAGAACAACAATTTTACAACACCGAGAACAACGACAATTTACAACACCTGGAACAACAACAATTTTACAACACCGAGAACAGCGACAATTTACAACACCTGAAACAACAACAATTTTACAACGCCAATGCCAACAACAATTATACGACACCAATGACAACGACCACCGGGACAGCCACCCAGGCGCCCAGTCACAAACAACCACAGATAGGCAGCCAATCATGGCGCCTACGGCGCCCACTGCACCAAACACCACGGGACAGCCACCTGAGGCGTCCCAAACCATCAGAAAATGGCGCCCTTGATGGCGCCCAGCAAGCCAACAACACAGGAAATGGCACCCAGGAGGGCGCCCAGCCGGCCAAACAACACAGAAAATGGCGCCCATGAGGGCGCCCAGCAGGCCAACTGTAACAGCCCAAAATAATTAGCTAATTTATTTAATTAATTATCTAGGGTTTGTGTTTGAGAAAAATAAAATAAAATGATAGGAATAATTATTTAGGGATTTTATGTGATAGAATATTAGAAATAATTAGTTGTTAGTATATGTGGATAGGTGGTGGCGAATTAGAGGTGTTAGTGGAGGCCCATGATTAAGTCATAAACTAAGAAAGCCCATGATTGGTTAAGTGAGCCTATAAATAAGGAGTTTTAAGTTAGGGTTTCATTAGTTGAGAAAATTAGATTTTTGTGAGAGAGTGAGATCTAAGGAGTGGCGGCCAAGGCAAGGAAAAAGAGAGGAATTTCGTGGCTTCCATAGAGAAAAAGAAAGAGAGGAGTTCGTGACCAAGAAAGAAAAGAGGAGAGAGAAGAAAAGCTAGGTTTTTCAAGGTTTCTAAGCCTAAGGATTCGAGTTCTTCAATAAGGTAAGGGGGCTCTCGTTCATAGTTAATAATTTATAAACCACGAAATCATGGGGACTAGGTGTTAGGAGTAGTTGTTTAAATTGGTTCATGAAATATTTGAGTGATTGGGTGATCGTTTGATATATATGTGGCTGAAGTGTGATGGTTGTTTGTGTTGTTGAATTCACTGTTTTGAGATGTTCTGACATAGGTTTAGTATTTCAGTGACTGAGAACGTTTTACTAATTGAAAAATTATGTGGTTTGTCATTTCGAAAACTTGAATGAATGCTTGTTAATTTGACGCTGGTTTGGTTGCGTTTAGAGCTGTGAAGATCGAGTTATGAATTCCACAAGTTAGGGTAATATTCTGGAAGCATTCTGGACATAGGTTCGGTATTTTTAAAACTGGGAACTTTCTGTTCGTCAAAAAATTATGGGACATTTTTTGTTAGAAAACAGACTTAATTTTGGTCACTTTGGCACTGGTTTGGTTAAATTTGGAGTAGTGTAGCTCGAGTTATGAGCGTCCCAAGTCAGGTCAAATTTCTGGACTTAAACTAGGTATAGGTTCAGTGTTTCAGGTCTTGTGTCTTCAATTGAACTCTGATTTGAACGATTCTTTTTCCATTAGAAACTATACTCAAATTGCTTTTGTTAAGGCTAAGGTTTTGTTCCATTTGGTCAAGTGTAAGTCAGTTTAGAGTGATTTGAAGTGGAAGGACAGAATCTGTCCAGTCTGGGAACCATTCGGGTTGTTTCTAAAAACTGTACTAACTGGCTAATAATGTAAAGGTGATGTTTATGACGATGTCGTGATGTGATTGTGATGTTTATGATGCATATTAATGGTGAATATATCTTGGTGATTGGTGAGTATATAAATTATTGGTGAGCAATATAAATACATCATTTGGTGTTTTGGTGTCATGGTGCATAGTCATGGTGTCGCATATTCATATGCATTTCTGGTGAATAGGCCTCGGCCTCCTAAAATATTTTGGTGTTTGGTGAATGCCCTCAAGGCAATTTTGGTGAATGGATCCACATGCATATGCCCAGTGGAGTTTTGGGTTGCATTTCATACATTGCATACACGTCCTGTGTTTGATTGCGTCTTCTTGAACTAATGGTGTAACTGTATTCTGGGTGTAACTGTATTTGGTGTGACAGTACTCGGTGTAACAGTATTCGGCGTAACTGGATTTGGTGTAACTGTATTGATGGTGTAGTTAAATTGATGGTATCCCTGGTGTGCCTATTATACTGTGTTTCTTGTTTTATCTATTATTATCTATGTATTGAGACTCACCCTACTGCGTCGTGTTGCCTCGTATGTCGGCAACCTGCAGGTGACGGTGACTGAAGGTGGCTAGAGATTCTTCTTCTAGTATGGTCGAGTCGGCTCTAATACGTAGCACTCGGGAGGGTTGTCCTTGTGTCTTTCCTTATGTGTTATGTATACGCTGCATGTTTTTGAAAAGAAGTTAGTTATAATTAAAGTACTCTGTTTGCGAAGTGGTTTTCCGGTTCGAAAAATGTGACACTCTTTTGGCGCGAAAAACTCTGATATTTTTTTTTAATAAACCGTTGGGTAGAAAAAGGGGTGTTACATTAGTGGTAACAGAGCAGTGGTTGGTCCGTCCGGCCGAGTCATCGAGTCGTTGTGTCGGTTAGCGACCAACTGTTGTCTTTTATTCTGACTGTGGTTTGTGTTGCAGAGATGATCCTGATCGTGAAGGTAATGGTAAGAGAACTAGTGGGGGAGATGCTCCTACTAGTATTGTATTGCTTGTTATGTTTTTTTCTTCTTATGTGAACTCTGTGCTTTGCTTGTGTGTTGTATTTGTTGTTGTTTAGCTTATGAATTTCGTGGACGAAATTCTTTTAAGTGGGGGAGAGTTGTAACAGCCCAAAATAATTAGCTAATTTATTTAATTAATTATCTAGGGTTTGTGTTTGAGAAAAATAAAATAAAATGATAGGAATAATTATTTAGGGATTTTATGTGATAGAATATTAGAAATAATTAGTTGTTAGTATATGTGGATAGGTGGTGGCGAATTAGAGGTGTTAGTGGAGGCCCATGATTAAGTCATAAACTAAGAAAGCCCATGATTGGTTAAGTGAGCCTATAAATAAGGAGTTTTAAGTTAGGGTTTCATTAGTTGAGAAAATTAGATTTTTGTGAGAGAGTGAGATCTAAGGAGTGGCGGCCAAGGCAAGGAAAAAGAGAGGAATTTCGTGGCTTCCATAGAGAAAAAGAAAGAGAGGAGTTCGTGACCAAGAAAGAAAAGAGGAGAGAGAAGAAAAGCTAGATTTTTCAAGGTTTCTAAGCCTAAGGATTCGAGTTCTTCAATAAGGTAAGGGGGACTCTCGTTCATAGTTAATAATTTATAAACCACGAAATCATGGGGACTAGGTGTTAGGAGTAGTTGTTTAAATTGGTTCATGAAATATTTGAGTGATTGGGTGATCGTTTGATATATATGTGGCTGAAGTGTGATGGTTGTTTGTGTTGTTGAATTCACTGTTTTGAGATGTTCTGACATAGGTTTAGTATTTCAGTGACTGAGAACGTTTTACTAATTGAAAAATTATGTGGTTTGTCATTTCGAAAACTTGAATGAATGCTTGTTAATTTGACGCTGGTTTGGTTGCGTTTAGAGCTGTGAAGATCGAGTTATGAATTCCACAAGTTAGGGTAATATTCTGGAAGCATTCTGGACATAGGTTCGGTATTTTTAAAACTGGGAACTTTCTGTTCGTCAAAAAATTATGGGACATTTTTTGTTAGAAAACAGACTTAATTTTGGTCACTTTGGCACTGGTTTGGTTAAATTTGGAGTAGTGTAGCTCGAGTTATGAGCGTCCCAAGTCAGGTCAAATTTCTGGACTTAAACTAGGTATAGGTTCAGTGTTTCAGGTCTTGTGTCTTCAATTGAACTCTGATTTGAACGATTCTTTTTCCATTAGAAACTATACTCAAATTGCTTTTGTTAAGGCTAAGGTTTTGTTCCATTTGGTCAAGTGTAAGTCAGTTTAGAGTGATTTGAAGTGGAAGGACAGAATCTGTCCAGTCTGGGAACCATTCGGGTTGTTTCTAAAAACTGTACTAACTGGCTAATAATGTAAAGGTGATGTTTATGACGATGTCGTGATGTGATTGTGATGTTTATGATGCATATTAATGGTGAATATATCTTGGTGATTGGTGAGTATATAAATTATTGGTGAGCAATATAAATACATCATTTGGTGTTTTGGTGTCATGGTGCATAGTCATGGTGTCGCATATTCATATGCATTTCTGGTGAATAGGCCTCGGCCTCCTAAAATATTTTGGTGTTTGGTGAATGCCCTCAAGGCAATTTTGGTGAATGGATCCACATGCATATGCCCAGTGGAGTTTTGGGTTGCATTTCATACATTGCATACACGTCCTGTGTTTGATTGCGTCTTCTTGAACTAATGGTGTAACTGTATTCTGGGTGTAACTGTATTTGGTGTGACGGTACTCGGTGTAACAGTATTCGGCGTAACTGGATTTGGTGTAACTGTATTGATGGTGTAGTTAAATTGATGGTATCCCTGGTGTGCCTATTATACTGTGTTTCTTGTTTTATCTATTATTATCTATGTATTGAGACTCACCCTACTGCGTCGTGTTGCCTCGTATGTCGGCAACCTGCAGGTGACGGTGACTGAAGGTGGCTAGAGATTCTTCTTCTAGTATGGTCGAGTCGGCTCTGATACGTAGCACTCGGGAGGGTTGCCCTTGTGTCTTTCCTTATGTGTTATGTATATGCCTTTCTAAGTTGTAAACCTTTTGAAGTATGATTGCCAAGTTAAACCTTTTTATTTCCGCTGCATGTTTTTGAAAAGAAGTTAGTTATAATTAAAGTACTCTGTTTGCGAAGTGGTTTTCCGGTTCGAAAAATGTGACACTCTTTTGGCGCAAAAAACTCTGATATTTTTTTTTAATAAACCGTTGGGTAGAAAAAGGGGTGTTACATTAGTGGTAACAGAGCAGTGGTTGGTCCGTCCGGCCGAGTCATCGAGTCGTTGTGTCGGTTAGCGACCAACTGTTGTCTTTTATTCTGACTGTGGTTTGTGTTGCAGAGATGATCCTGATCGTGAAGGTAATGGTAAGAGAACTAGTGGGGGAGATGCTCCTACTAGTATTGTATTGCTTGTTATGTTTTTTTCTTCTTATGTGAACTCTGTGCTTTGCTTGTGTGTTGTATTTGTTGTTGTTTAGCTTATGAATTTCGAGGACGAAATTCTTTTAAGTGGGGGAGAGTTGTAGCAGCCCAAAATAATTAGCTAATTTATTTAATTAATTATCTAGGGTTTGTGTTTGAGAAAAATAAAATAAAATGATAGGAATAATTATTTAGGGATTTTATGTGATAGAATATTAGAAATAATTAGTTGTTAGTATATGTGGATAGGTGGTGGCGAATTAGAGGTGTTAGTGGAGGCCCATGATTAAGTCATAAACTAAGAAAGCCCATGATTGGTTAAGTGAGCCTATAAATAAGGAGTTTTAAGTTAGGGTTTCATTAGTTGAGAAAATTAGATTTTTGTGAGAGAGTGAGATCTAAGGAGTGGCGGCCAAGGCAAGGAAAAAGAGAGGAATTTCGTGGCTTCCATAGAGAAAAAGAAAGAGAGGAGTTCGTGACCAAGAAAGAAAAGAGGAGAGAGAAGAAAAGCTAGGTTTTTCAAGGTTTCTAAGCCTAAGGATTCGAGTTCTTCAATAAGGTAAGGGGGCTCTCGTTCATAGTTAATAATTTATAAACCACGAAATCATGGGGACTAGGTGTTAGGAGTAGTTGTTTAAATTGGTTCATGAAATATTTGAGTGATTGGGTGATCGTTTGATATATATGTGGCTGAAGTGTGATGGTTGTTTGTGTTGTTGAATTCACTGTTTTGAGATGTTCTGACATAGGTTTAGTATTTCAGTGACTGAGAACGTTTTACTAATTGAAAAATTATGTGGTTTGTCATTTCGAAAACTTGAATGAATGCTTGTTAATTTGACGCTGGTTTGGTTGCGTTTAGAGCTGTGAAGATCGAGTTATGAATTCCACAAGTTAGGGTAATATTCTGGAAGCATTCTGGACATAGGTTCGGTATTTTTAAAACTGGGAACTTTCTGTTCGTCAAAAAATTATGGGACATTTTTTGTTAGAAAACAGACTTAATTTTGGTCACTTTGGCACTGGTTTGGTTAAATTTGGAGTAGTGTAGCTCGAGTTATGAGCGTCCCAAGTCAGGTCAAATTTCTGGACTTAAACTAGGTATAGGTTCAGTGTTTCAGGTCTTGTGTCTTCAATTGAACTCTGATTTGAACGATTCTTTTTCCATTAGAAACTATACTCAAATTGCTTTTGTTAAGGCTAAGGTTTTGTTCCATTTGGTCAAGTGTAAGTCAGTTTAGAGTGATTTGAAGTGGAAGGACAGAATCTGTCCAGTCTGGGAACCATTCGGGTTGTTTCTAAAAACTGTACTAACTGGCTAATAATGTAAAGGTGATGTTTATGACGATGTCGTGATGTGATTGTGATGTTTATGATGCATATTAATGGTGAATATATCTTGGTGATTGGTGAGTATATAAATTATTGGTGAGCAATATAAATACATCATTTGGTGTTTTGGTGTCATGGTGCATAGTCATGGTGTCGCATATTCATATGCATTTCTGGTGAATAGGCCTCGGCCTCCTAAAATATTTTGGTGTTTGGTGAATGCCCTCAAGGCAATTTTGGTGAATGGATCCACATGCATATGCCCAGTGGAGTTTTGGGTTGCATTTCATACATTGCATACACGTCCTGTGTTTGATTGCGTCTTCTTGAACTAATGGTGTAACTGTATTCTGGGTGTAACTGTATTTGGTGTGACGGTACTCGGTGTAACAGTATTCGGCGTAACTGGATTTGGTGTAACTGTATTGATGGTGTAGTTAAATTGATGGTATCCCTGGTGTGCCTATTATACTGTGTTTCTTGTTTTATCTATTATTATCTATGTATTGAGACTCACCCTACTGCGTCGTGTTGCCTCGTATGTCGGCAACCTGCAGGTGACGGTGACTGAAGGTGGCTAGAGATTCTTCTTCTAGTATGGTCGAGTCGGCTCTGATACGTAGCACTCGGGAGGGTTGTCCTTGTGTCTTTCCTTATGTGTTATGTATATGCCTTTCTAAGTTGTAAACCTTTTGAAGTATGATTGCCAAGTTAAACCTTTTTATTTCCGCTGCATGTTTTTGAAAAGAAGTTAGTTATAATTAAAGTACTCTGTTTGCGAAGTGGTTTTCCGGTTCGAAAAATGTGACACTCTTTTGGCGCGAAAAACTCTGATATTTTTTTTAATAACCGTTGGGTAGAAAAAGGGGTGTTACACCAACAACAGAGAACGGCGCCCAGGGAGGCGCCCAGAGGCAACACATCAACACGGCAGCCAGGATTCGGCGCCCTTGGCGCCCAGGCACCCGCAACACAAAAACGCAACACGGAACGCAACACTGAACACGGCGCCCATGGCGCCCAGTGCGCCAGCGCCAGAACAAAACGGCAGCACGACGCCTATGACGCCCAGTGCGCCAGCACCAGAGCAAAACGGCAGGACGGCGCCTATGGCGCCCAGTGCGCCTACGCCACCGAACACAAACGGCAGCACGGCGCCTATGGCGCCCAGTGCGCCTACGCCACAGAACACCCATCACCATACAAGCGCCCATGTCGCCCAGAACCAAGACAACAGCAACAACATATGCGACACACACATCAATGGCGCCCATGGCGCCTAGGGACAAATTTTTTTCGATTTTTCACCATGACTAATCATCAAAAACCAAATTGCAATCATCATGAATACATTCAAACATCACCAAATAAACACCAAACAAAATCAAAGAGACAACATAGAGCCTATCTCCCACATAACACCCATCATACACCCTATTATAAAGGTAGAACTCACCCTTACCTTAGATTTGCCGAATACGAGATCCCCTTGCACGAAAACTCCAAAGAACCACAGCAACAAGAGCTCCTCTCCTCTTTCTCCTTGGTTGCGCCGCCCCCTTCTCTTCTCTCTTCGCAATCTCTTTTTTTTTTCTTTTTCTCAAAAATGTGCAAGTGATCCAAACCCTAGCTAATGCTCTCATTCATACGCCTATGCCATTGGGCTCTTGGATCACGGGCCTCCTTCTACTACTCAACTTAATTACTAAACATCACTCCCTGATTTAAATAAAACATCATATTTGATGTTTTATTTACTCAACTTATTTGATGATGATTTTTGTGAATGATTATGAATGAATGGAAATGCATGATAAATGAGATATTCAATGCCCATGATGACAGATATGTATGAAAAATGCGGATGCATGTATGCATGAAGAAATAAATGTTTGATCCTAATGCAATTATTTTTATTTTTCCAAGAGGTAGTGCAACATGTATGCAAACTCTCATTTTTATTTATGGGATGACAAGTGATACAATTATTTATGTATGCAAACTCTCATTTGTGAATGATGTATGAATTTTACGTTCTTTTTTGAAATGTAATTCAAGACTTTACAAATGATGTGATGCCTACAATGTGTGATCATAATTTTGAATGATTATGAATGAATGTCGGTGCATATGATTCTATTGCCTTTTTTTGTGTGCGAGGAAACAAAATGCATGACACTCGCAGCGATTTTTTTTTATAATGCATGAAGAGGGGATCATGAAATGATGAATGAATATATAATATCACGGTGATTTTTTTAGTGGAGATATGATGGACAAATAAATAAATGATATTTCTAGGATGATGGAATGCATGGTAGCGCAATGATAATGGGATGCGTGTGAAAAGAATGATATTATTTTGTTATGGATGCAGGATGTTTTTTTTTGGGTATGATGATGTCACCTCATGTGCATGCAAATGAAGGAAAAAAGCATGAAAATGTTTTTTTTGGTGGTTTTATTTTTGGAGAAACGCTAACCAGATTAATAGAGAGGGTAAGTATAATGCCCCTGTGTCCTAGGTGGGTCATGTCTAAATTGGGATTTTCAACATGGTCTAGGGTCACTTATGTGATCAATCTCTCAGGTGGCTCTATTCACTTCCTCACAAAGGTCTCCAGAGCTAAAATCCCCTCCATAATATGATCCACAACGATAGCGAGCTACCTGGTGTTAGATACCATGAAAGAGCGTACTCTGGTTGAGACTTTCATGAGAGTCAGACAGATAAAATCCAGAATGACTGTCACTAATAATCTCCACTCGTCCTAGGTTATTTGCAGACCCGGGTATAGGACCCCACTCAAAAGTGTGTGCAAAAGGTGTAGTGTGTAAGACCCCCTTTCTACCCTTTTATGTTAATTAAGAAAATCAGAGTTCAAAAAAAATTTCGTTCATAGGGAATGTTACACATACTCCAATAAAACGTCGCTTATCAATTTAAAACAGTTCAACTCAGTGATCACGCATTCACGTAGCACGTCACAAATAAAAGAATCTCAAGCCTCCAGTTAACGTCGCTTATAAAACTCAACTTAACAAAACCAACTACGCAGCGGAAAATAATAAAACATAACAGAAGAGTCCACATGGACATAACAACCAAAAATCATGAATAAATGTCGAGTTCGTTTCCCCCCCGAGTGCTACGTATCAGAGCATGACGACTCGACTCAAGAAGTGAAGCTAAGGCATTCACTGGGAATCACCTGCACGTTACCAACACGGGGGTAACATTCAAACAGGAAAGGGTGAGCATCATTTCAGTCCATATAATAGAAAATATGATAAGTACTAATCGTAGGCTACGCACTAGAACAATCAACATCCAACGCATTAAATATCCACATCACAGTTATCATTCACATCACTTACAATAACTCATCTCATATCATGTAGGCTTATGAAATGCAACCCACTCGCGGGCATATGCATGAGGTACCTTTTCATAAAACATCGCTTAGCCCTTAAGGCCTCATCGTCACTTAGCCACTCAGGCCTCAAAACGTCACTGGGTTTATGCATATGGGCATGAGACACTATGACATGCACCACTCACAACACACAAACACACAATTACTCAAATCATAGTCAACTATGTGACCCGTCACTTACCGGTTTTGCTCGCAAAGAGCACAGCACCTGTCAAATTCACAATCAGCACACAACGTCACTTGGCCATTTAGACCTTAACATCACTTAGCCCTTCGGGCCTCGAACGTCACTGGGTTTTCATCGTCACTTACACATAAATATCAATCAACTCAAACAATAGCCACTAAGGGCAAAAACGTCATTTGACTAACCACCAAGGGCATCCTCGTCATTTACAAATCATTATCTACAACTTTGGCCACTAGGGGCAAAACAGTCATTTGACTAGCCACCAAGGGCATCCTCGTCAAAATCATCATTTTGACACTACCACGTTAAAACTGTTGTTTATACACCAAAAAGGATTTTTAAAGAGCTTCATATAATTTTTCAATGTCACTGGGACGATCATCGGGGAAGGCCACTTGGGCGCCCACAAACAATCGGAAAATAACAATTTTTCATTTTAAAAATTGGACCCACAGATAGACAACGTAAAAAGCTTCACGACACTTTTCGAATCGTTCAAAACGGACGTCTGAGTCAAAAGTTATGTTAAAAATAAGTTTGGGAAAAATCAAGCAACAGTCTGAAATTGGCGCCTTAGGCGCCCAGGCAACCAGGCAACACGCGCACTGGCGCCCAGCGCCCAGGCGCGCAACATAGGCACACACGCACACGCCACAGGCGCCCAGCGCCCAGGCGCGCAACACACGCACACACGCACCCACACGGGCGCTCAGCGCCCAGCGCCTCAGCGCAACACGCAGGCAACACACACGGGCGCTCAGCGCCCAGCGCCTTGGCGCAACACACACACACGCGCATGGGCGCTCAGCGCCCAGCGCTGGCACCCAGCGCCCAGCAACACGCACAGACACAAGGCACAGCGCCCTTGGCGCCCAGCACAGGGCGCCTGGCGCCCAGAAACAGCAGCAACACAACCCAGAATTTTTCCAACAACTTTTCAACACTAAAATTGATTCCTAACAATTTAAAAGTGTAAAAATTCATATTTTTCCAGCAACCAAAAATGCACTCATTTTATTCAAGATCACCAAAACTCAATTTACCAAAACTCAATTGAAAAACATCACCAACATCATCATGGCGCCCTAGGCGCCCAAACACCTACAACCCCTATGCGACCTCATCTCCAACAAGCCAAACACATAGATCAAAATTATGGTTCACAACACATGCGCATATCACCATCAATAAGGCAAATTCATAGATCATACCCAAGCAATGAATCAAATTCGCATATACTCATAATGAACATATATAAAAGTTAACATCAAGAACATCAAGAAACGCAAAAGAACATCAAGAACATCATGGATCTAGTATAAACCTTAGATCTAGGACCTATCATGAGATCTATTAGATGGAAGGATAGAGCTCCCCTAACCTTTTCAAGAAGAAGAATTCGATGCCTTAGTATGCAATCACCAACAGAACCTCAGCTACGATGGAGATCTCTTCTCTCCTTGCTCTTCGAATTTCCTCTTCTCCTCCTCCTGTTGGCCGCCTCTTCCTCTCTCTTTCTCACGCTCCTCTCTTTCTTTTCTCTCTTGTCTCCAAAATTTCGTAAATGGCCACAAAACCCTAGCCCCCAACAACCTAACCACTTCGCATACTTGTGGGTCATGGGCTTGGGCTTTTCACTTAAGCCCAAGTCATGCAAGTGGCGCCTCCACTCCCTCCTAATACCACCAAAGTTAATTAAAACACTTCTAACAAATAATTAAAACTCAATTAAATAAAAGAAATACCTAAATACTTAATTACATGAATTAATTAAATATTTAGGGTGTTACAACTCTCCCCCACTTAGAATATTTCGTCCTCGAAATTTACCTGATCAAACAACTCTGGGTAGGATTCTCGCATCTTGCTCTCTAGCTCCCAAGTCATACTCTCGCCGGCAGCTCCTAGCCAGACCACTTTCACTAATGCAATCTCTTTGCCTCTAAGCGCTTTCACTTCACGATCCTCAATCCGTACTGGCATCGTCTCCACAGTGAGATTGTCCCGCACCTCCACATCATCCATATGGATCACATGAGATGGATCCGAAACATACTTCCGAAGTTGCGACACGTGAAACACGTCGTGCAAGTTCGAAAGATTTGGCGGTAAAGCCACTCTATAAGCCACATTTCCGATTCTTTCAGAAATCTGATAAGGACCAACAAATCGAGGAGTGAGCTTCTTCGATTTCAACGCTCGACCAACACCGGTAATAGGAGAAACCCTCAAGAACACATGCTCACCCTCCTGAAATTCAAAATCCTTCCTCCGCTTGTCATGATAACTCTTCTGACGACTCTGCGAAGCTTTCATCTTTTCACGGATCATCTTGATCTTCTCTGTAGTCTCCCGGACAATCTCCGGTCCCAACACTACGCTCTCTCCCGACTCATACCAACACAATGGCGTTCTACACCTTCGACCATATAATGCTTCAAACGGTGCCATCCCGATACTGGAATGGTGACTGTTGTTATAGGTAAACTCAATCAACGCAAGGTAGGAATCCCATGAACCCCGCTGTTCCAATACACAAGCCCTCAACAAATCCTCTAACGACTGAATTGTTCTTTCCGACTGACCATCCGTCTGAGGGTGATACGCCGAACTCATTTTCAACTTTGAACCCAATTCCTTTTGCAAACTCTTCCAAAACTCAGAAGTGAACCTCGGATCCCTATCTGACACAATACTCTTCGGAACACCGTGCAGCTTCACGATTTCTTTGACATAGACCTCTGCCAACCTCGACACCGGATAAGTGATATTAATAGGAATAAAATGAGCAGACTTCGTTAACCTATCAATGATCACCCAAATAGCGTCATGACCCTTAACTGTATTCGGTAATCCCGTCACAAAATCCATCGCTATGCTATCCCATTTCCACTCTGGAACTTCCAACGGTTGCATTAGCCCTGCAGGCTTCTGATGCTCAACCTTTGATTTCTGACAGGTCAAACAGGCATACACAAACTGTGCCACATCTCTCTTCATACCATACCACCAAAACATCTTTTTCAGGTCTTGATACATTTTCGTCGCTCCAGGATGGATACTCAACTTGCTACGGTGACCCTCCTCTAAAATTGCCTTTCTCATCTCTTCATCGTCCGGAACACAGATCCTACCCCGGAACCTCAACACACCACTGGAATCTAATTTGAAATCTTCATCTTCAGACTGACCGACCCCATTAATTAAATCCACTAACTTGACATCTGTCTTCTGAGCTTCCCTGATGCTGCCCAGGAAATCATTATCGATCCTTAACATCCCCAGCTTGACACTGCGAGGTGTCATTTTACAAACCAAACTCAAATCCCTGAATTCCTCGATCAGCTCTAATTCTTTCACCATCATTGCCGACATATGCAAAGACTTTCTGCTTAAAGCATCAGCCACGACATTAGCTTTGCCGGGATGATAATTCAAACCAAAGTCATAATCCTTCAAGAGCTCCAACCACCGACGCTGTCTCATATTCAACTCTTTCTGATCGAACAGATACTTTAGACTCTTATGATCACTGAACACTTCGAACCTCGAACCATAAAGGTAGTGCCTCCAAATCTTGAGCACAAATACCACAGCAGCCAATTCCAAATCATGCGTAGGGTAATTTTTCTCATGAACCCGCAACTGCCTCGACGCATACGCAACGACTTTCCCATCTTGCATCAACACACCACCGAGACCCATCTTCGAAGCGTCACAATATACAACGAACGGTTCCTCTGGATTAGGCAACGTCAAAACAGGCGACGTCGTCAATCTCTTTTTCAGTTCCATAAAACTTTCCTCACACCGGGCATCCCAAACAAAAACTTTACCCTTGCAAGTCAACTGAGTCAACGGAAGGGCCAACTTGGAAAAACCCTCGATGAACCTCCTGTAGTACCCAACCAAACCCAAAAAGCTTCTAATCTCTGTTACGGACTTCGGAGACTCCCACTCCAACACTGCTTCTACTTTTGCCGGATCAACCGCAATACCATTACCAGAAATCACGTGCCCAAGGAAACTCACCTCTTTCAGCCAGAACTCACACTTCGATAACTTAGCGTACAACTTTTTCTCTTTTAAAACCTCCAACACTGACTTCAGGTGCTCAGCATGCTCTTCCTCTGACTTAGAATAAATTAGAATGTCATCTATGAAGATCACCACAAACCGATCTAGGTAATTATGGAAAATACGGTTCATATATTCCATAAATACACCAGGAGCATTGGTCACGCCGAACGGCATCACTGAATATTCATAATGCCCATACCTTGTCCTGAACGCTGTTTTCTGAACATCCTCATCCTTTACTTTAATCTGATGATATCCGGACCTCAAATCAATTTTGCTGAAAACACGGGCACCCACTAACTGATCCATCAGATCGTCGATCCTCGGAAGCGGATACTTATTCTTGATAGTTACCTTGTTCAACTGACGATAGTCCACACATAACCTCATGCTCCCATCTTTCTTCTTCACTAACAATACCGGAGCTCCCCACGGTGATACACTCGGTCTCACAAACTTTTTCTCAAGCAATTCTTCAAGTTGCGTCTTCAACTCAGACAATTCCGACGCCGACATTCTGTACGGTGCCATAGACACAGGCCTCGTACCAGGTACAAGATCAATCGAAAACTCAACTTCTCTTTCCGGTGGCACACTCGGAATTTCATCAGGAAAAACTTCAGGAAACTCGCGCACCACCTTCAGTCCTTCAATAACAGCCTGACTCTCAGTAGACAACGAAGCCATCAACGCAAATAACTGGACTCCTTCTTTCTTCAACTTCTTCAACTGACCAGCAGATACCAAAACAGAACTTTCTTCACCGAAACTAACCGACTTGCTACGACAGTTGATATGAACGTGATTATTCTCTAACCAGTCCATGCCTAAGATTACATCCAGACCTCTCAACGGCAAGCAGACAAAATTCACAATAAAGTCCCTGCCGAAGATCGACACGGGACACTGAGAACACACCTGGGACGTAATCACCGACCCCTTCGCAGGAGTATCGACAACTGTTGCGCCCGAAAAAGTCCCCGAGGGAGAACCTTCCTCGTTCACAACTTTTCCTAAGACAATGAAGCCGCCACCAATATTTATTAAGGAAAATATTAGGAAAACCTTTTTGGAAAGCGATTGGCCTTTGAAAACTGAGAGCTTTGGGTTCGGGGGTCGGTTACGCGCGGGGAAGGTATTAGCACCTCACACGTCCTCTCTACTGAGAGGGAACCTTTAATTAAATGTGTGGTTTTAAGTGTTGATTTGAAAAATACCTAATTTGCCTCTTTATTTCTTATTGAAAAATGAATTAAAGAACTTAATAAAAATTTTTATTTTTTGGAGAGAAAGGGGAAAAAAGGGTTTTGAGAAAGAAGTGCTTGACGGGACATGGCCCGCTCCTACGTATCTCCCGGTGCGATGGAGAATTCAAAGCTACGTAGTTCTTGTAGAAAATGTTCGTGTGTTTGGTGTTTTTTAATATAGGGGTTTTAGGATTGTGTGATCTGTGTTGAGGGACCACTGGGGGTCTGAAGGGCCGCTGGGGGCTGAAGGAGCGCTGGGGCTCTGAAGGACCACAGTTCACTTATCCTAAAACAATGATTAACCCGGCCGTACGACCGACTTAATCCCCTACTTTGAAAACAAGATTTTTGATTTTTGAAAGAGATGTGTTTGTATTTTTTATTTAGAAATTATTTGTTTTTGCGCTTGACAGGGGCGTGGCCCTGCTCCTACGTATCTCCGGGTGGAGAATCAAAGGCGACGTAGTTCTAGGTTCTTTTGAAAATAATTGTTGAAAACTTATTGTGAAAATGATTTTTATTTGTTATGCTTGACGGGATGTGACCCGCTCCTACGTATCTCCGGGTGGAGAATCAAAGCTACGTAGTTCTTCTTTTTTTCTAGAAAAAGATTTTAATTATTTTATTATTTATTTATTTTTTATCTTGTTCAATTGTGAAAATTAGGCATTTATGATGGTCAATTGAGCAAAGGCTCCAAGTGATCACCACTAGTACCTCATTGTTAATAATCATGCAAGCAAAGGCTTCACAAGACTATTAACAAAGTTTTTGATTTATGAGAAAATACTTTGTCTTGAAGATAATTAAATTAAATTAAAAAAAAACGAGAAAGGGGGGTGAAATGGTAAAATAGGGTGTTATTAGCAGCAAGGGGTTGTATAATTAATAGGTGGTGTAAAAAGAAGCCCAGTTCGCATCTGAGGGCCCAGTATGCGAAACTGGGCTTAAGTGAGGGAGGGGTGTGTGTGTTAATCCGTGGGGTGTAACTAGTATTCTGATAAAAAAACTTAAAATAAAATGATTATTGGAGATTGCTATAAAAGGGGAAGCCATAAATTAAAAACCCTAAAAATCAATTCAATCTTCCCCCCCCCCCTTTTATGTGGCGCCGCGGCTGGAGAGAGAGAGAAACGAAATTTGCCTAAAATGGTGGGAAGGAGAGAGAGTTGGGCGGAGAGTGAGAGAAAGGGCGAAACTTTCGCCATTAGTGAAGGAAGGAAGCTGCGATTGAGAGAGAAAGGAGAAGGAGGACGCGAAGCTCAGAGGAGGAGAGGGAGACAACGAGGACGGCTCCGTCGGAGACGAGTGGCCGGCGGTATCGAGGAGTGATTCGCTGGTGGGTTAACAGAAACGGGAAGGGCTCGGCTTCGGTTTGGTGGCTCGTCGGAGCTTCGCCGGAGAAGACGAAGTCTCAGGCGAGACTTCGAAGGTTAGTTTTTTTATTTTTTCCATTTTTTAGTTTCGGTTTGGTGTCGTTTTTCACGGCTGTTGGGGTGATTTGGAAAAACTCGCCGGAGAGTGGTCGGGGAAGACGACCGGAGGGTCGCCGGCGTCGGTCTGATATTTTCTTTCCTTCTCGTTTTTGCTCCTATTCTGTCAATCTAGATTACTCTTCTTTTTCTCTTATTTTTAATTTCTATGGACCGGTCTGATTGTGATGCTTTAACTTGATCTCTATGACTTAGCAAAATAACAAACAGAAACAAAGTTTCTTAAAAACCAATCTGTTTCCATTTTTAACTTACCAACCTTTTTAGTTTGTTTCAAGATAAAGGTCCGTGTGCAGTTCATGATAATACTAAATCAATAACCTAGTTAGTTCTAAAAATCTTTAACCGTAAAATATTTACAGAGCTGTTGATTTCCTTTTAAAAGGACCTAATCTACTTTATAATTTTTATTCTAATCTATTTATATTACAGACTCAAAATTTATTCTTTAGTTTTGGTATTACATTCATATATGTACATTTCAGATTTAATAACCCAGAAACAAACCTGAATTCCAGCTTCTTAATTATATGTATCCTTTTGCTTTGTTGTCACTGCGGACCTGAGTTACTGGTACTGTTGCTTGTGACTGCTCTACCTGCGTACCTGCTTCTTTGGATTCTTGACTGCTGCTGCTTCTACCTCAACCTCTTCTCAGATCTCAGATTTTAAAAAAACCGCGTTTTTGTGATTAGGGTTTCGATGCCATACCCTAATCGTTTTTCCGGTGGTTTTTTTGGGATCTGTCCCCGTTTGTTGACTGTGGAGATTGTCTTATTTATAGTTAAGAATTAGGTTTAGAATTAATGACCATTGACCGGGCTTTGATTGGTTTGCAGATTGGGCTCGCTGGAGAGACTTGGAGAGCAAGGACAGGCCCAAGGATTGCTGATGCTGCTTATTATTATTTGCATTTTCGGATTTGTATTTTTGGTATTTTTAATATTATCATTTTTTGTATTTTTGGACTTTTGGACATCTTGGACACTATTAAATTGTAAATAAACAATAAATAGAATTTTTTGCCATTTTTTGATATTATATTGCTTAAATAAATTATATAAACAAAATAAGATTAATAACAAGAAAAAAGCAGTCGGGCCAAATACAAAGACGAGAACGGGCCAGACTAAACAAATACGCTAAAACGAGGCCCAAAAATAGAAAAATGGGCCTGTTAACTAAATACGCTACAAATTAACTTGGAATTGCATTCTCAAGCCCAAATTGAAACGACAAGCCCAATCGCGAGAAAAATGGCTTTAGTAGTCCCAATTAGGTTCGACTAAATCCAAATACAAAGGTTAAATTGAAGAACGCACGAAACGACCGATCATTCGCGTGCATGCCTAATTTAAAACAACGGTATTTCGATTTAGTTGAACAGGGTAATTGAAATTGGCCAGGGCTAATAACTGAGACACGCTACTGAGAATTCTCGTAATCACACGACTTAAAAACACGATTTAAGTAAAATAAACGACTAAAACTAGAAGACGGACAAAATTGGGGTATAACAGCTGCCCCTCTTTATTTGGATTTTGACAAGGAATATGAATTGGCCGAAACATATTCCGAGGCAAAATAGAAATAAAGAATTCAGAAATTATACCAATTTTGTCTACCTAGAGAAACCTGAGGCAAAAAATGGTAAAATAGGCACTTGGCGTGCAGAAAGCGGTAAACGGGCACTTGGCGTGCAGAAAGCGGTAAATGGGCACTTGGCGTGCAGAAAGCGGTAAATGGGCACTTGGCGTGCAGAAAGCGATAAATGGGCACTTGGCGTGCAGAAAGCGGTAAATTGCCCAGGCTGCCTAAAACCTGTAATCCTTAAACGGACTCTTGGTGAATCCGAATTTGCACGTGGCTTTGAGGAGCACGCTTCCTGTTGGCCTTTTCGAGCGACCGGGGGATCGTTATCAGCTCCGGAACTGATATACTGATCAATGCACGGCGTCCACTGTATCTTAGGCTGATACAACTATTCCGTTGAACCTCACATGGGGCTGCGGTCCATCGCGTTGCTCGTACGCGACGTGAGACCTGGGCAGAAGGGAGCGATGATCTCTGTGCTCCAATCCGCAATGCGCGCTTGAGCGCTCTCTTTTCTTTTCTCTCTTTCTTTTCTATTTCTCTCTCTTTTTTTCTTTCTGAACTCCCAACTTGGGGAACATTTTCTGGAATCTGGGGGCGAGGGCTAACACCGAAGTGCTCACCCTCTCTTTATACCTGTAGCTGAAAATGAACAAATGCATGCAATGCAAATGCCATGATTGCGGTTTTCTTTTTTCTTATGATGAATGATGAGTTTCTTATTTCCTTTGTCTATGTCGGATGAATGGATGATCTTCTACTGTTCCTATATGCTTGATGAATGCAATGGTTTTCCTTTTCTTCTCTTGTCTGTACGCAATGCATGATTTTTCTTTTTCTTTCGCTTATGAATGCATGATTTTCTACTGTTCTTATATGCCTTTTCTCTTTCTCTAGCTTCTCTTCTTTCTTTTTCTTTCTTTTCTTTTCTTTTTGTTGCTCTCTTGGCTCTTTTCTTTTCTCTCTTTTGGCTTCTCTTTTTGCTCTCTTAAGAATCATGGATATGCGAATGCAAAGCTTTGGTATTTGATGACATGGAATGCTCATGTATTTTAATGACATGCAAAGGAAAACTCTTTTTTTTTTTTTTTATGAAATGGGGATATTGCTGTAAAATGATGAATGAAATGATGAATGACATGAGATGTTCTAGCTTTCTATGAGATGCCAGTATTGATGTGATGCAGCTGTATTGCTTTGATGTTTGAATGCAAATGTATGCGGTGATTGATGCTTTGATGAATGAAATGCTCCTGTTCTAACTTCTGTTTGTTTCTTTTTGCTTGCTTCTATGAAATGCAGACATTAATATGATGCAATGCTCTGATGTTTGATGCAATGATTCTTGTTCTTTTTTTTTTATGGAAATGCTAACGTTAATATGATGCATATGCACTACTTTAATGTTTGATGGTTGAATGGCAAAGGAATGCTTGTGAAATGATGAATGATATGGAATGCTGGATGACAGGGAATGTTTTTGTGTTGCTTTTGTGGTTTCTTTTCTTTGTTTTTTTTGCTTTCTTTGCTTTTTCTGTGAAATATCTGATGCAAAATGTAATGCTCTAGTGATGAATGACATGCAATGATTTTGTTCTTTTCTTTTTATGAAGTGCGAACATTAATATGATGCCAATGCAATGAAAAGGTTTCTGCTTTTCTTCTTTACTATTTTCTTCTATGAAATGCAAGTATTAATATCGTGCGACTGATGTGGAACGTTTTCTTTCTTTTTACTATGTGATGAATGCACAAAATGTGAAGATGCAAATATAATGCTTTGATGCATATGCTATAATGCCTAGATGCATGAGGTAAACATTTCTGTGATGATGAGATGCGAGACTTCGAATGCAAGGAATTGAGATGATTATTGACCATTCTGTTGAAAAATTGAATTTGATTCAAACTCTGGTGTTCTCAAGGTTTTTATTTATAAACAACCTCATTTGTTTTCTCCTTCTTTCCATGATGACTGAATTTTAGATATCACGTAAACAACTTGTGTTCTCTCCTTTGAAGCATTATCTAGTAAACATGCATAAGAATGCAAATGTGAATGAATGAGTCAGTTAACTTGGAATTGGTTTAGGGCATGGACTTTTATGGCAAGTGAAGGAATGACCGACATGGCTATTGCCGAAGCTTGTGAGGGATCAAGAGATACAAGATTGCCCCAATTCAGGTCTTTGATGAGTGAGTGGTTTGCCCCTGTCAGGTGGTGACAACAACTAGGGGTGTAGAAGATGATGAATTGGGAACGCTTCGGCTTTTGAAAGGGAAGGTGGATCAAAAGAGATTTTGTCTCAACCCATAAAGTTTGATGTTGCCCCAGTCATAACAGGGACAAAGCTGCCCCAATTAGAATGACAAGGCCTTGTTTAGGATAGTGAGTTGAGAGATTGCCCCGGTGAGGTTTTTATGGGAATGAATGAGGTGAAGGAATGGGAATGCACTTGCCCCACTTTGGAATGACATTGACAACTGGAGTGACATGGGATGGGCATTGAACAGACTTTCCCAAGACTAGGGTGTGTGGGTGGTGAAGAGAATGCCCCAACTTTTGGGTCTGAGTGGTATTCTCAGTGCAAATCTTTG
Organism: Astragalus membranaceus; assembly: GCA_039519185.1. Lineage (NCBI taxonomy): Eukaryota > Viridiplantae > Streptophyta > Magnoliopsida > Fabales > Fabaceae > Astragalus > Astragalus membranaceus. Next base: position 20,024,405 of record CM076853.1, read on the forward strand.
ATTCTCTACTGATGTCTTGACTTTTGGTCGCGAAAGAATCCTTACCTGGTGATCACTAAACCTTGTTTTAATGCATCTTGAATGTGTTTTGGAGTGCAAGTCCCTCTTTTTTTATTTTGTCAGCTTTCTTTTTTCTGACTGTTTCGTTTTTGTTTCCTCAGTTCTCTTTTTCTGAGGGCTTATTCTTTCTTGATCAGCTTTCTTTTTTCTGGTCGTTTGTTTTTCTTTTGAGCAAACACATTGTACATAGATAAACTTGTTTGTCCTAAGATTAGAATTTGAGTGAACAAAAAGCAATCGGTCTTTGATCGGAATGGACTTTTCGGGATTGTGGTGTTTTGTGGAGGAAGGAGGGTTAGGCTTGGTGAAGTGTTTGAGGCTAATGGGAGGATGAGTTTTGTTCGGCATTGATTGACGGTTAATGGTCTATGAGGAAGATGGTTATTGGACTTGTTTGGGCTCTGTTAAAGCAAATTCGTGTCTCATGGTAGAATGACTAAGGGGTTTGATGTTGAGGCCAAAGGAAGTGTTTGAAGGTTTATGGAATCAGGTGTTGGGATGATGAAGTGTTTGAAGGTTTATTTAGACAAGGATCTCTTGTATTTTGTGGTAACATGTACCAGCTCACCACTTACATTTCTTTTGTATTTTCTTTTTGTTTCGGGATTTTCATTTTTGAATCCCCTTTTTTTGATTTTCTCTTTTCCTTTCTTTTTTTTTCGACTCGGGTGAGCTGATAAAAAGTGATGCACTGTTTTTTTTATTTGGGGTGATCCTTGTCTAGGGTGATTTATGGATTTTGGTTTTTCTTGGCTCAAGGTGGGTAGGAAAGGGACTTTCTGGGTTGGTTTTTGAGGAGATGGCCAAACTTCATTTCAAATCCCGATTGCTTATTTCTATAAGACTTAACTTTAGAACAATAATTTATCTATCTTCATGTGTTTGCTCTTTTTTCCTTTTTTGTGCCCTAATTTTTGCCTGGACCGCTCTTTGTGAGTTTTCAGTCCACCGGGCGCTCCTTTTTGCCTAGGCCGCCCTTTGGGGGTTTTCAACCTAGCGAGCTTGTTTTCTTGTTTATTATATTATTATTATTATTATTTTGAGAGACTTGCACTGAAGGAATATGATATTAATCAAGGGGAATTAATGATCACAGACTTGCCCCAGCATGGAGGACATGAACCAAAAGTCAAATACGCACTGATGGGGAGAATATGCACTTTATGGGTGGACGGGGCGGGACTAGACTTGGACGGGAAACGGTGGTAAGGGAGGAAAACCAACGGACTCAAACAAGAGAATGTACTCATAGCATGCACGCTCATTAGAAGAATGCTTCACAGAGAGTTAACATCAGTTAAAAATTTGTTTTTTCTTTGATACACTATTTCAGTCTTTTGTCATGGAATGGATGGGATGCAGTGTTTTGAAAGAGATGCAAATGAGCTATTGATTTGAAAAAACTGAGTGCCTTGGAACACCTTGAGTTTGCAACCGAGTAAGGATAAACTTTTTCAAAAAGGATGATTGTTTCGCAAGAACGTCTCGCTTCTCATCACAACTCTTATTTTATGCAATGAATGAATGAACAAATTATGATATGCAAGTATGATGCAAATGCGTGGAGAATGACCACTCGAAGAGTGTGGCTTATTCTAAATAATTTTGTTATTTTTAATGCAAGACAAAATATGAAATGCCAATGCGAATGATGCCAGAATGATGCCCCTTTTTTTTCAAAATGATTTTTGATTTTGTTTTTTTTTTTTTTTTTTTAGAGGCGAGACAAGGTACGAAATACCAATGCCCCCTTTTTCTTTTGAATGATGAAAGATGCAGGAATGATGCTTTTTTCTAAATGATGATTTTTTATTATTTTTTTTTTATTTTATATTTTTTTTTTAGAGGCAAGGCGAAGTATGAAATGCCAACGCCCCTTCCTTTTTTGAAAGATGCATGTATGGAGGAATGATGTATTTGAACTAGAGTGATGAGGTTAATGAAATGATGCATGAATGCTACATTTGATGATGATTTTTATTCATGATTATGAATGAGATGCTTTCTTGTTTTCATTTTTTTTTGTGCAGTGAAATGCATGATACTCACAATGATTTTCTTTTGTTCTTTAGTTTTGGAACATGATTTTGAAAATTATTTGGAGATGCAAATGATTTATTGAAAAAGGGTTTTAGAAAAATGTGCTTTACGGGTATGACCCGCTCCTACGTATCCCCATTGAAAATGAGGAATCAAAGCTTGCGTAGTTCTACTGTGTCTTTTTTGAAATAATGCTTATGCATGAATGTCTCATCTTGGATGAACTTGACGAGGATTTTTTTGCATGATTATAAATGAAATGCTTATGCTATGCAGATGATAATTATTTTTTTGTTTTATCTTTATGTAATGAAAGAGAATGCAAGATGAATTTTTTTTTTTTCAAACTTTTGTTAGATGCAAATGCAATGGTGCGAAACGATGTGAATGCGAAATGATGTGGATGCAAAATGATGTGTCATTTACATAAAAAGAGGGTAAGAAAATAAGGATATTATTTTCTACGATTTTGAAATAGAGTTTAAGAAAAAGGAATGCCTAAACTAATGCAACAAACAAAGGCGTGCCCCCGTGCCCTACAAAGGGTGGGAATCCTAGGGTCTAAAGTCGACGAAAGGGGTAATCCTCCCATGTAGGTTCTAATCACTTCCTTGCAATGGCAACCAAGAGCTAAAGTCTCTCTCATGATGGCACCCACAATCGTAGAAAGCTACCGAGTGTGAGGCATCATGACAAAGCGCACTCTTGGGCGGAACTTTCATGAGAGCCATACAGACAAAGGTCTACGAATGGCAGTCACTAATCGTTCCCACTCTCCTAGGTTTTTGTTCAGACCTTGGGTTTTAGGCCCCACTCAATGCTCACAAGTATAGGATGTGAAGTGTGTGTCGAGGGCACAACACCTAGGAATAACTACCCTTCCCCACCTGCAAATGAAAATCCAGAGCAGTCCAGACAAATAGCATGTTGTTTATCCTAGGGTTCAATATCGATCCAATATAAACTAATCTAGGGTGCCAATAACAATGCACTACTTACCTCAAGAAAGGGAGCAAAGAAGAAGGGGACATGATAAGAAAGGGGAGGTATGCATGTGCTTATCATAGGAAAGGGAGCAGAGAAGAAGGGGACATGATAAGAAAGGGGAAGAAATGCATGAGGGAACTAAGCAAAAAAGTAACTATCTATTGCAAAAGCAAACATAGAATAAGAATGCACATGGACGTAACATGCTTATGAAAAAGGAAGAAGAAAGATAGGCAAAGCAAGATATTCAAATCAATCATATAAACCACACATTTAATTAATTAGGCTTGACCCACTTTTGAAAAAATGTTTTTTAGTGTCCCCAGTGGAGTCGCCAGCTGTTGCGCCCGAAAAAAGCCCCTGAGGGAAAACCTTCCTCGTTCACAACTTTTCTAAAAAACAATGAAGCTGCCACCAATATTTATTAAGGAAAATATTAGGAAAACCTTTTTGGAAAGCGATTGGCCTTTGAAAACTGAGAGCTTTGGGTTCGGGGGTCGGTTACGCGCGGGGAAGGTATTAGCACCTCACACGTCCTCTCTACTGAGAGGGAACCTTTAATTAAATGTGTGGTTTTAAGTGTTGATTTGAAAAATACCTAATTTGCCTCTTTATTTCTTATTGAAAAATGAATTAAAGAACTTAATAAAAATTTTTATTTTTTGGAGAGAAAGGGGAAAAAAGGGTTTTGAGAAAGAAGTGCTTGACGGGACATGGCCCGCTCCTACGTATCTCCCGGTGCGATGGAGAATTCAAAGCTACATAGTTCTTGTAGAAAATGTTCGTGTGTTTGGTGTTTTTTAATATAGGGGTTTTAGGATTGTGTGATCTGTGTTGAGGGACCACTGGGGGTCTGAAGGGCCGCTGGGGGCTGAAGGAGCGCTGGGGCTCTGAAGGACCACAGTTCACTTATCCTAAAACAATGATTAACCCGGCCGTACGACCGACTTAATCCCCTACTTTGAAAACAAGATTTTTGATTTTTGAAAGAGATGTGTTTGTATTTTTTATTTAGAAATTATTTGTTTTTGCGCTTGACAGGGGCGTGGCCCTGCTCCTACGTATCTCCGGGTGGAGAATCAAAGGCGACGTAGTTCTAGGTTCTTTTGAAAATAATTGTTGAAAACTTATTGTGAAAATGATTTTTATTTGTTATGCTTGACGGGATGTGACCCGCTCCTACGTATCTCCGGGTGGAGAATCAAAGCTACGTAGTTCTTCTTTTTTTCTAGAAAAAGATTTTAATTATTTTATTATTTATTTATTTTTTATCTTGTTCAATTGTGAAAATTAGGCATTTATGATGGTCAATTGAGCAAAGGCTCCAAGTGATCACCACTAGTACCTCATTGTTAATAATCATGCAAGCAAAGGCTTCACAAGACTATTAACAAAGTTTTTGATTTATGAGAAAATACTTTGTCTTGAAGATAATTAAATTAAATTAAAAAAAACGAGAAAGGGGGGTGAAATGGTAAAATAGGGTGTTATTAGCAGCAAGGGGTTGTATAATTAATAGGTGGTGTAAAAAGAAGCCCAGTTCGCATCTGAGGGCCCAGTATGCGAAACTGGGCTTAAGTGAGGGAGGGGTGTGTGTGTTAATCCGTGGGGTGTAACTAGTATTCTGATAAAAAAACTTAAAATAAAATGATTATTGGAGATTGCTATAAAAGGGGAAGCCATAAATTAAAAACCCTAAAAATCAATTCAATCTCCCCCCCCCCCTTTTATGTGGCGCCGCGGCTGGAGAGAGAGAAACGAAATTTGCCTAAAATGGTGGGAAGGAGAGAGAGTTGGGCGGAGAGTGAGAGAAAGGGCGAAACTTTCGCCATTAGTGAAGGAAGGAAGCTGCGATTGAGAGAGAAAGGAGAAGGAGGACGCGAAGCTCAGAGGAGGAGAGGGAGACAACGAGGACGGCTCCGTCGGAGACGAGTGGCCGGCGGTATCGAGGAGTGCTTCGCTGGTGGGTTAACAGAAACGGGAAGGGCTCGGCTTCGGTTTGGTGGCTCGCCGGAGCTTCGCCGGAGAAGACGAAGTCTCAGGCGAGACTTCGAAGGTTAGTTTTTTTTAATTTTTTACTTTTACTCTTAGTTTCGGTTTGGTGTCGTTTTTCATGGCTGTTGGGGTGGTTTGGAAAAACTCGCCGGAGAGTGGTCGGGGAAGACGACCGGAGGGTTGCCGGCGTCGGTCTGATATTTTCTTTCCTTCTCGTTTTTGCTCCTATTCTGTCAATCTAGATTACTCTTCTTTTTCTCTTATTTTTAATTTCTATGGACTGGTCTGATTGTGATGCTTTAACTTGATCTCTATGACTTAGCAAAATAACAAACAGAAACAAAGTTTCTTAAAAACCAATCTGTTTCCATTTTTAACTTACCAACCTTTTTAGCTTGTTTCAAGATAAAGGTCCGTGTGCAGTTCATGATAATACTAAATCAATAACCTAGTTAGCTCTAAAAATCTTTAACCGTAAAATATTTACAGAGCTGTTGATTTCCTAATCTACTTTATAATTTTTATTCTAATCTATTTATATTACAGACTCAAAATTTATTCTTTAGTTTTGGTATTACATTCATATATGTACATTTCAGATTTAATAACCCAGAAACAAACCTGAATTCCAGCTTCTTATATGTATCCTTTTGCTTTGTTGTCACTGCGGACCTGAGTTACTGGTACTGTTGCTTGTGACTGCTCTACCTGCGTACCTGCTTCTTTGGATCCTTGACTGCTGCTGCTTCTACCTCAACCTCTTCTCAGATCTCAGATTTTTTAAAAAACCGTGTTTTTGTGATTAGGGTTTCGATGCCAGACCCTAATCGTTTTTCCGGTGGTTTTTTTGGGATCTATCTCTGTTTGTTGACTGTGGAGATTGTCTTATTTATAGTTAAGAATTAGGTTTAGAATTAATGACCATTGACCGGGCTTTGATTGGTTTGCAGATTGGGCTCGCTGGAGAGACTTGGAGAGCAAGGACAGGCCCAAGGATTGCTGATGCTGCTTATTATTATTTGCATTTTCGGATTTGTATTTTTGGTATTTTTAGTATTATTATTTTTTTGTATTTTTGGACTTTTGGACATCTTGGACACTATTAAATTGTAAATAAAAATAAATAGAATTTCTTTGACATTTTGGACTATATATTGCTTAAATAAATTATAAACAAAATAAGATTAATAACAAGAAAAAGGAGTCGGGCCAAATACAAAGACGAGAACGGGCCAGACTAAACAAATACGCTAAAACGAGGCCCAAGAATAGAAAAATTGGCCTGTTAACTAAAAACGCTAAAAATTAACTTGGAATCGCGTTCTTAAGCCCAAATTGAAACGACAAGCCCAATCGCGAGAAAAATGACTTTGGCAGTCCCAATTAGGTTCGACTAAATTCAAATACGAAGATTAAATTGAAGAACGCACGAAAAGATCGATCATTCGCGTGCATGCCTAATTTAAAACAACGGTATTTCGATTTAGTTGAACAGGGTAATTGAAATTGGCTAGGATTAGTAACTGAGACGTCATACTGATAATTCTCGTAATCACGCCACTTCAAAACACGGTTTAAGTAAAATAAACGACTAAAACTAGAAAACGGACAAAATTGGGGTATAACAACAACCATATCCCCACACATAGCAGATAAAACAAGACCCAATCTCTTACAACAATCAACAGATATAAAACAATGGGTAGCACCAGTATCAATAAGAGATTTCAGAGAAGTACCATTAATAAAACACGTACCTCTAATCAGACCATCATCATCATCAGGCTCCTCTCCTGCCAATGCAAATACCTTCCCGGTAGACCTTTCCTTCTTCGGCTTTGTACACTTTGTACTGATATGCCCAGACTCACCACAGTTGAAACACACCACATCCTTGACCTTACACTCGGCTGCCATATGACCCTTTTTACCACAACGGTAGCAATTCCTTTCATCAGACCTGCATGTAGTACTCTTGTGGCCAGGTTTGCCACACTTATAACAGACAATGCTAGCAGGGGCATCTCCCCCACTAGGACCCTTACCTCCAGCAGCCCTCTGATAACCCTTACCCGCAGGAACCTCATACGGCTTGCTTCGACTCTGAAACTTGCCCTTTTTCTCAGAAGTAGCTTTGTAATGAGCAGTACTGTCTTCTTCAAAGATTCTGCAACTGTCAACCAGATCTGCGAACACACGAATCTTCTGATAACCAATGGCCTTTTTAATATCAGGCCTCAACCCATTCTCAAATTTGATGCATTTCGAAAATTCAGCTGTAGCCTCACTGTAGTGTGGATAAAATTTTGCTAATTCCACAAATTTTGCCGCATAGGCAGTCACAGACATACCACCCTGCTTCAGCTCCAAAAACTCTATCTCTTTCTTCCCTCGGACGTCTTCAGGAAAATATTTTCTCAGAAATTCCCTGCTGAATACCTCCCAAGTAATCTCTTCCTGCACAGCCTCTAACCTCTGCCTAGTAGCCAACCACCAGTCGTCGGCCTCCTCGGCTAACATGTGGGTACCAAAACGGACCTTCTGCTCAACAGTACAGTCCATCACCCTGAAAATCCTCTCGATCTCCTTCAACCAAGCCATGGCACCATCTGGATCATATTTGCCCTTAAAGGTGGGCAGATTCTCTCTCTGGAAGGTAGTCAGACTCCGAAAACCAGAATTATCTCCAGCATTCTGCTGACCCTGCACAGCCTGAGCCATAGCTTGCAATGCAGCAGCAAGAGCAGCGTCGTTCCTCCCAGCCATTATGAACTATCACTGCAGCACAAACCAAAGATTCAGAACTAATCTATTGTCATAAGACACTATGACAGGACAAACATTGGCCGGACAGACCGAACTGCTCTGATACCACTATGTAAGACCCCCTTTCTACCCTTTTATGTTAATTAAGAAAATCAGAGTTCAAAAAAAATTTCGTTCATAGGGAATGTTACACCTACTCCAATAAAACGTCGCTTATCAATTTAAAACAGTTCAACTCAGTGATCACGCATTCACGTAGCACGTCACAAATAAAAGAATCTCAAGGCTCAAGTTAACGTCGCTTATAAAACTCAACTTAACAAAACCAACTACGCAGCGGAAAATAATAAAACATAACAGAAGAGTCCACATGGACATAACAACCAAAAATCATGAATAAATGTCGAGTTCGTTTCCCCCCCTGAGTGCTACGTATCAGAGCATGACGACTCGACTCAAGAAGTGAAGCTAAGGCATTCACTGGGAATCACCTGCACGTTACCAACACGGGGGTAACATTCAAACAGGAAAGGGTGAGCATCATTTCAGTCCATATAATAGAAAATATGATAAGTACTAATCGTAGGCTACGCACTAGAACAATCAACATCCAACGCATTAAATATCCACATCACAGTCATCATTCACATCACTTACAATAACTCATCTCATATCATGTAGGCTTATGAAATGCAACCCACTCGCGGGCATATGCATGAGGTACCTTTTCATAAAACGTCGCTTAGCCCTTAAGGCCTCATCGTCACTTAGCCACTCAGGCCTCAAAACGTCACTGGGTTTATGCATATGGGCATGAGACACTATGACATGCACCACTCACAACACACAAACACACAATTACTCAAATCATAGTCAACTATGTGACCCGTCACTTACCGGTTTTGCTCGCAAAGAGCACAGCACCTGTCAAATTCACAATCAGCACACAACGTCACTTGGCCATTTAGACCTTAACATCACTTAGCCCTTCGGGCCTCGAACGTCACTGGGTTTTCATCGTCACTTACACATAAATATCAATCAACTCAAACAATAGCCACTAAGGGCAAAAACGTCATTTGACTAACCACCAAGGGCATCCTCGTCATTTACAAATCATTATCTACAACTTTGGCCACTAGGGGCAAAACAGTCATTTGACTAGCCACCAAGGGCATCCTCGTCAAAATCATCATTTTGACACTACCACGTTAAAACTGTTGTTTATACACCAAAAAGGATTTTTAAAGAGCTTCATATAATTTTTCAATGTCACTGGGACGATCACCGGGGAAGGCCACTTGGGCGCCCACAAACAATCAGAAAATAACAATTTTTCATTTTAAAAATTGGACCCACAGATAGACAACGTAAAAAGCTTCACGACACTTTTCGAATCGTTCAAAACGGACGTCTGAGTCAAAAGTTATGTTAAAAATAAGTTTGGGAAAAATCAAGCAACAGTCTGAAATTGGCGCCTTAGGCGCCCAGGCAACCAGGCAACACGCGCACTGGCGCCCAGCACCCAGGCGCGCAACATAGGCACACACGCACACGCCACAGGCGCCCAGCGCCCAGGCGCGCAACACACGCACACACGCACGCACACGGGCGCTCTGCGCCCAGCGCTGGCACCCAGCGCCTCAGCGCAACACGCAGGCAACACACACGGGCGCTCAGCGCCCAGCGCCTGGCGCCCAGCGCCTTGGCGCAACACACACACACGCGCATGGGCGCTCAGCGCCCAGCGCTGGCACCCAGCGCCCAGCAACACGCACAGACACAAGGCACAGCGCCCTTGGCGCCCAGCACAGGGCGCCTGGCGCCCAGAAACAGCAGCAACACAACCCAGAATTTTTCCAACAACTTTTCAACACTAAAATTGATTCCTAACAATTTAAAAGTGTAAAAATTCATATTTTTCCAGCAACCAAATGCACTCATTTTATTCAAGATCACCAAAACTCAATTTACCAAAACTCAATTGAAAAACATCACCAACATCATCATGGCGCCCTAGGCGCCCAAACACCTACAACCCCTATGCGACCTCATCTCCAACAAGCCAAACACATAGATCAAAATTATGGTTCACAACACATGCGCATATCACCATCAATAAGGCAAATTCATAGATCATACCCAAGCAATGAATCAAATTCGCATATACTCATAATGAACATATATAAAAGTTAACATCAAGAACATCAAGAAACGCAAAAGAACATCAAGAACATCATGGATCTAGTATAAACCTTAGATCTAGGACCTATCATGAGATCTATTAGATGGAAGGATAGAGCTCCCCTAACCTTTTCAAGAAGAAGAATTCGATGCCTTAGTATGCAATCACCAACAGAACCTCAGCTACGATGGAGATCTCTTCTCTCCTTGCTCTTCGAATATCCTCTTCTCCTCCTCCTCTTGGCCGCCTCTTCCTCTCTCTTTCTCACGCTCCTCTCTTTCTTTTCTCTCTTGTCTCCAAAATTTCGTAAATGGCCACAAAACCCTAGCCCCCAACAACCTAACCACTTCGCATACTTGTGGGTCATGGGCTTGGGCTTTTCACTTAAGCCCAAGTCATGCAAGTGGCGCCTCCACTCCCTCCTAATACCACCAAAGTTAATTAAAACACTTCTAACAAATAATTAAAACTCAATTAAATAAAAGAAATACCTAAATACTTAATTACATGAATTAATTAAATATTTAGGGTGTTACATAGTGAGGTGTCTGATGAGGGCAAAATACCTAAACTAACCAAGCTGGAAAAGATATACAACAATAATAACAAAATAGTCGTCTACCCTAAGGTTCAATAATATAATAAAATGCTAATAAATAAGTGACATAAGCATAAGGGCAAAAACAAAATATAAAGCTAATAAAACTTACACATTTAGTTAATTAGGCTTGACTCTCTTAATGGATCCCCAGTGAAGCCGCCAGCTGTAGTGACCGAAAAATCCGGAGGAGGGATTCTTCGAAGTTCTTGAAATGAAGCCGCCACCAAAGTTTAGTTTAAGGGCAAACATTGGAGAATCCCTATTGAGTGGATAAGGAGGTTTTGCGGACCAGGTTTAGGCTCGGGAGTCGTTTATGCGTAGGGAAGGTATTAGCACTCTACGACATCCTTCCTAAGAAAGGTTACCTTTTAACTAAATGTGTAAATGCTTATAAATTCAAAAATAATGATTTTACCCTTATAATAATAATAAATAAAAAAAGACTCGATAAACGGTTAGTTATTTTGTGTTTCTTTGAAAAATAGGAGAGAAATGGATTAAAAGAAAAAAAGGTTTTTTATTAATGCAATTGACAGAGGTCGGCCGCCCTCTGCTCCTACGTATCTTCTGGTAGAGAATCAAATCACACGTGGTCATTCGTAATGATCAAACAAGTAAAACTCAGAGTGGTCATCACTCACAGCTCATTTGAAAACTAAAGCTGTTATTAGCGGCCAAACAAGCTAAGCTTAGAGTGACCATTAGTAACAAGCAATATTTTGTGGATAATTGTTGAGAAAACTGGTTTGGAAGCATTATGATGTAAAAAAAAACTAAGTGAGTTGTAATAGAACAGGAAGTGTAATTGACATGGGTGTTACGTTATTAAAAAAGGGGGGTATGAATAGCAATAGGGGCTGTATTTTTAGAAATGGGGTGTAAATATTAAACATCTCAGTTCCACGTGTTTTGTAGACTGGGCTTAGGTGAGGGGTTGTGTCAATAAAATGAGTGGTGTATTTGTAAACCGAGGCTGTATCATTAAAAAAGGGGTGTGTTTAGAAACAGGGGTTGTGTAATTTGAAAAGAAGGGGTGCGAAGAGCCACAGCCCAATTTACCATCTAGATCCAGCAACCCATGAATCCTGGGCTTCTAGGGGGATGTATGGAGTAAAACGCAGGGTGGAATTAGAAATCAGATTTAATAAAAAAAATTTAATAAAACTGGGCCATATAAAACGAACCCAAGCAATCCAAAACCCTAATCCTAATCCTCTCCCTCTCAGCGCCGTGTCTTCCCTCACCCCTTACAACCCTAGTTTCGTTTCATCCCTCTCAACGCCATTTCTCTCCTCACCAAGCCGTAGCCTCTCTCTCTCTCTCTCTCTCTCTCTCACATACCCTTATCTCGTTTCTTTCTCTCCACTGCCAGACTCGCTTCACTCTCCAACTTACCGCCGCTTTGCTCTCTCTCTCCCTCAAGCTTCGTTTTTGCCCCCCTTACTTCCTATAACCACCGATCCTCCCTACTCCTCTCACCGGACCGATCTTCTTCTTCTCACATACCCTGATCTTGCTCTCTATCACTTCACTGTCGTCGATGACCAAAACGGGGAGAGAGGGTGAAGAACGAAGGAGAAAGGAGGGGAACGGTGGTGATGCGGTTTGTGGTAGCGGTGCGGTGGTTGATGGTTGTTTGGGGTTGCGGTGGTGACGTTGACAGTTAACGGTGACTTTGGTTGGCTACGGTGAGGGTAGTTTCGTTCGCGAAGTGAGAGAGGGAGAGAACGGAGATGAGGGAGAAGGAGCGATTTTGATGGCGAGGGTGAGAAAGGGAGCGAACTGAGTGAGGAGAGAAACAGAGTTGTGGTGAGGGAGAGGAGAGAGTGATAGTGGCGATGGGGGAGACGACGCCGGGGGGAGGCCTTGGTGGGCTCCGGCGATGTTGTGGAGGGGGTCACGGTGAGAGAGAACAAAGGAGAAAAGGAGATACAGAGAGAGGGAGAAGAAAGGGGAAGGGGGCTAGTGGATGGTGTTGATGGGTGGTTTCGGTAACAGAGGTAACCACCGTACGGTGGCCGGAGCTTTGGGGTGAGTTCAGGTTCGTTTTCATGGCCGGCGACGGGGAAGGGACAGCCGCGGCTTTTTGAAGCTAACGATGATGTTCTTGTGTTTTTTTGGGGACGAACGGTGATGGTTTGTGTACGGTGTTTTGGGGCGGACGGCCACCGTCTACGGTGGCCGGGGCTAACAGGTCTGGTTCCTTTCCTTTTGCTTTTTTTTCTTCTTCTCTTCCTTGTTCTGACTCTCATTTTTCACGCTTTATTGTTGTTGTTTTTTTATTTCTGAAAGGGTATTGTGTTTGGTTGTTGGTGGTTTTATGGTGTGTAGGTGGTGATGGTTAGTCACGGCTGTGGTTTTTGCGTTTTTAGTGGTGGTGGTTGTTGGATGGAGGTAGTGGTGGTTAACGGTGGTGACCTACCACATGGTGGCCGGAGCTTCACTGTTTTTTTTCCTTGCATATCTGTGTGTGTATTGCTGTGTATGTTTCAGTGTGTGTGTTTTTTTGCCACTGTGTATATCCGTGTGTCTCTTGATTGTGCTACTGTTGCTGTTTTTATAGGGGGATTGGGGTGCTGAGAACAGTCAGCAATTAGGGCAAAAAAATGGCATCCAAAAGGACAGCATCTTTGAGGGGAATAAAAAGGACAATAGCTGGAGCAATTTTGGGGTGTCAAGGACAGTCAAGGTGATAGTCAAGGGAAGGACAAGGGCAAGAAAAAGGAGATCAAAAGGACAGCTCTAGGGCAAGCAGCCAGCTTGCTGCGCCCTTCTCTTCTTTTTTTTATTTTGTATTTTTCGATTTTTTTTTTGTAATTTTTGTATTATTTTTGTACTATTTTTTGCTGTTTATTTTGTTGGCTCATATATGTAAAAACTGTATTATATAACAAAAGGTTTTTGACTATTCAGCTTTCTATTTATCATTTTATTATTTTTGCATCAACAACAATAGACCAAAATAATAACAACAACGAAACAAAATAAAATGAGCGTCGAACAATCGTTGTACGAGAGTGCTGGAGACACGCGCTTAAAACGATACGTGACACAACGTAAATAAAAAAATCTTTTGATTTTTTTTTTCAATTAGCCGGACAAAATTAGGGCATGACAGGGATTTTCAAAAGCACTCCAAGGGCAGTGAGATTGCGCTCCAAGTTTAGCGATGAAATCGGCTGCCGAATTTCCTTCTCTAAGATAGTGAACCAGCTGAACGTTCCAATGTCACCGAAGAGCATCTCTGATATTCTGGATGATTGTTGCATAATGGTGAAAACCATTTGTTTGCTTGTTGATGAGACAAATAGAATTTAAAGAATCCGAGTAGCATATGAGCCTTCACACACCAATCTCCCAAGCAAGACATAAACCTTTAATAAAAAAATCTAGTAGGAAAAAATTTTAGTGAAGGAAAAAGAGTACAATATCATTTGTGTGAGAGCTGTCTTGCTAAAAATCTTATCAGGAAAACCCATTGGGACAAAACTGTGGTGAAAGAATAAAAGAGTGCACGACATGCTTTTTTCTTCCCTTCATGCATGTAATCACCTCTAAGACAACAAAGGTTGATCCTTTGTATTAACTGTTCAAAAGTTTTTATTGGCAGTGACTTTGTTAGAAGATCTACTAAGTTTTAACAAGAACAAATGTGTTGAATGCTAATATCCCCACTCTTTTGAAGATCATAAGTGATGAAGAGCTTTGGTAAAATTTGTTTTGTTTCTATCTCCTTTAATATACTCTTCTTTCAACTAAGAAATGTATGCAGTGTTATCTTCATAACTAGTTGCAATCATTTTGCCAAAAGATCGACCGTGGGTTTCTCGTATATGTTGAGTTACAGACTTCAACCAAATGCATTCTCGACTTGCCTCATGTAGTGCTAATTTTTTGCATCTACATAACTAAATAAATTTGACTTGTATATGCTTGACTTTATTCCAATGTCTCTGTATAGGTGAAGATCTGTACACTACAAAAAAACACCTATTAGCGACGGATTTTAGCGAAGGATTCATGGTTCATCACTAAAAATATCATTAGTGACGGATTTTGGCAGCTTTAGTGACAGAAAAGACTTTGGTTGTTTACGATGTCTTTAGCGACGGATTTTGGCACCTTTAGCGACGGATTTGACAAGGCGGGAAATTTGAAATTTTCGTTTTAAATTAGCGATGGATTTCCGTCGCTAATTAGCGACGGATTTCCCTCGCTAATCATGGGAAAATGTGCCACTCTGACCGTTGCAGATTATTGAAGACTGGGCCACTTTTAGCGACGGATTTCCCTCACTAAATCCGATTAGCGACGAATTTCCGTCACTAAATCCAATTAGCGACGAATTTCCCTCACTAAATCAGATTAGCGACGGATTTCCCTCTCTAATCATGGGTAAATGTGCCACTCTGACCATTGCAGATTATTGAAGACTGGGCCACTTTTAGCGACGGATTTCCCTCACTAAATCCATCGCTAAATGTTAAGTTATTTTTTATAAACCCGAATTATTTCTTTCCTCTTTCATTTCTTCCTCTTCCTCTTTCATTTCTTCTTCTTCTCCATTTTCATTTCCTCTTACCTCACGAAAATCTCTCCCTTTTCACCATCACCACCACCACCATCATCTTCTCCCTTTTTTCATAACAAATAATATAGTGTCAAACAATTTACCCTAATGTGTTTGAATGAGTGTACATGATATATTCACGAACACGTCAATAGAAGAGATGTGTGTACTTATATTTAAGATCACGCCAACAGAAGACATCCATTCTTTCAGGTTATCCCAAAAGCGTCTAAAGCACAAGTCAAGTTGAAGTTCATCATCTTGTAGGATAAAGTCAATGAATGGTGTCAAAATTTGACTACATCGAAAAAGCCCAAAGCATCGGTTTCACATAAGCATGAAGCTCGAAGCATCTAATCAAGAAGGATCATCTAATCAAGTTGTATCAATAAGCATCCGGTCGACCAGAAGATCTGCTACTGAACAAACGTCTACCCGAAAAAAAAATGACATCTGAAAACCCACAGTCTAGTAGATATCAGACATTCAATCACATATTAGGATGTGAGTGTAAGTCGACAACAATGTTACACATATTTAGTTTTTCATTCCCGTATTAGTAAGTGCATATTATGAGGAGTTTTAACACGACACTCATTATTCTCTTACCAATATTCACCGTATGATTTGATAAAATTTAGGCTAAATTATAGTTTTGGTCCCCCTATTTTCAAAAATTCAGACATTTGGTCCCCCTATTTTAAAACTTAGACATTTGGTCCCCCAATTTTAGAAAATCAAATACATTTAGTCCAAAGAGGGACCAAATGTCTTTGATTTTTAAAATTGGGGGAACAAATGTCTTTGATTTTTTAAAATTGAGGGACCAAATGTCTTTGATTATTAGCCATAAGAAACTGAAAATTCCTCTTCAGACTAAATGTCTTTGATTTTTTAAAATTGAGGGACCAAATGTCTGAGTTTTAAAATAGGGAGACCAAATGTCTGATTTTTTGAAAATAGGGGGACCAAAACTATAATTTAGCCTAAAATTTATGTGTGTTCAATTCTGTTAAAGGAAAAATGTCAAACGAGAGTGTTTTTTTATAAACCGGATATCCTCCACAATGAGTAGCAAAATTCTTTCTCAAGAGATTTAACACCGATACATACCAATACGGAGTTCGACTGCTGCATGACCAATACTATATTTGAACCTAGCACTTTGGAAGAGACCCGCAAGTGACCTTTGGGTGTTACTAGTTCGAATTAGGGGTGGACAGCGGTCGGGTCCGGTCGGGTACGGGCCCATTGACACCAATCCGGCCCAAACCGCGGATGCAATATGGAGGCCCAAATGTAACCAATAAAATAATCGGTTTGGGCGATTTCGGGTTGGGCGGTTTTGGGCGGGTAGATGATGGATAAGAACGGTTTGGGCCTTCGTTGGCCCAATTCGTTTTTTTGTCTAATTTCAGAAGAAAAAAAAAACAATTTTTTTAAAAAATGTTTACATTTTGGGCCTTCTGCGGCCCAGTACTTTTTGTGGTAGATTTTAAGATAAAAAACTTTTTTTTTAATTTTTTTTAAACATGTTAAACCTGATATTTTTTTAACAGAATAACAAAGTAAAAAGCATACATTTAACACACTATCATACTAAAACAGATTTGAAACTCAATCAACAACAGATTTTAAAGCATTATAGGTAATTATTTCCCTGTTCTTTCCCAGATAAAAGACACTATAACACTTTTTTCCTGTTCAAATAGATTGATTATCAGTTCAAATCATACATTTAAGTTAATGCTGCTGTCAAAGCACACAGTTAACACAATATCACATTAGAATCATAGGCCATACAACACAAACCCAATTGAAACTAAAACATTTAAAGTTTACTGCTGCTCATTTAAGTTTAAACAAACAAGCAGTAACTAATTTAACATCACAGGCTCTACATCAATCAATTTCACAGACACCTAATTAAAGCAACCAACAGTTAATAAGTCTAGAAGTGTTCCAACTTCCAACTAGTAAATTAGTCTAATTTACAATTTACACCCATGCAAGGGGAATTTCAAGCTTCTTCAAGAAGCAAAGAAACTCAAGAGTGGCATCCATTTGAACCTGCAAAATAAAATAAGATACAATTTCAGATAGCAGATTTCCAACTAGTATGTATGCATGTTATGAAGAACTCATTCAAATGTGTGTTGAAAGCAACAACTTTGTTCACACTTGAAATATCAATTACCCCAAATGTGTGTTGGAATAGTATCTCATACCCTCCATATGCATCAGTTGGACTAGCAATCATTCACACTGTACATAAACAACGGATTCCACTAAATTCAGTATGACTAATTCAAAAAAAGTGTATAGATTATTACTACCAGCAAAGATTTGTACTAGTATGCATTGAGGAAAGATCCCTAAATTTTGAAATGAAGTAAAGAAAGGCTTCATTAAATTGCATGCAAATATCACAACATCATACAGGATTAAGAAACTAACTTCCAAATTCCAATTATAAAAGGAAAGAATAATCATAAATCTGTTTTTTTAACATATACAGCAAGAAATTCAGTATGAGTAATATCAGTTTTAATATATTACCAGCAGCAGATTCAGTATGACTAATATCAGTATGACTAATATCAGTTTTAATATATTACCAGCAGCAGATTCAGTATGACTAATATCAGTATGACTAATATCAGTTTTAATATATTACCAGCAGCAGATTCAATATACTTGAATGGAGCCCTCTTTTTTAACTTCACCAAGGTCTTAAGTTCCGGTCTTAAGTTCCAGTGGCGGACCGACTTCAACTGAACTTCATTTCTGAAACAGAAACAACCACAGACAGTAATTAATATATAAAACAGAATGCAAAACAATATTAGAGAGTATTTAGGAAACCATTACCTTCATCCATACCCAACACAAAAGTTCCCTTGCATGAAGATGGATCATTGGACACCGTAGTGAGTCATTAAAGACTCCAAAAGACCAAAAGGTGTTGCCATTTAGTTGAGATGTGAGCCATGTGACCCCAAAATTTCAAAAAATATCAAAATACCAGAATTTCTTATCAGCCACTGCCAATATTAATTGGCTGTGACTGAGATGATGAGCTTACTCCAGCAGCTCCGTCACCCACAAATACCCCTCCTTGAAATTCTGTACAACATTAAAAAAAACATATTAGCTTATATAGAATTAGAAATCTAACATTATCAAAAGACCAGAAATCATTTAATTTATACCTGCCACAATGTTATCAAAATCTTCAAACTCTTCATCTAGGTTGATGTGTTTAAATTGGAAGAAAGAAGGCTTCAACCAGTTTTGAGTACATATAAGAGCTTCTGCCATTTCTGGGCTTAAGGAGCTTCTATATGTATCTAAAACCCTCCCTCCAGTGCTAAATGCACTCTCAGATGCCACAGTTGAAACCGGTGTAGCAAAAAGTTGATAGCAGTGCCTAGCAATAGTTCTCCTAGATGGGACAGTAAATTGGGGTTGCATTTGACTCATCATGTACCTAAACCCATCACCCTCTACCACCTTGAATGGTTGCTCATCAACTATTACAAAAATAGCAACCGCCTTTTTACAGTTATCAGCATCAAATCTAGTGCTAGTGCTGACTAAACTAGACTTTTCCCCAGGTTTAAAGTTAAGAGTAGTTTGATTGGGGTCATTAATAAGAGAATACAGATATTCAGAACAACGTGTGATGTGTGCTTTCATGTTAGACGTACCGTGAATCTGGGAGTCGCATCGGAACTTTATGTGGCAGTGTTTGCAAGCTGCTATAGGTTCTTCCTCGTCCGGTAATCTAACGAAATGATCCCACGCTATAGACCTTTCCCTCTTTTTGTTTGCATTTGGCTTCCTCTTCTTTCCAAGCGGCGGTTTCGCAGTAGCTACAGCTGCAGCAGCTGCTGGTTGCCCAGTGGTAGCTTGGCCAGTGGCAGCTTGAGGGGGGTTTTGAGCTTCCATTCCTGAAACTCAGATCATACAATACAAAAATTGTTAAACGCAATACTTACAAACAGATTTAGCAATTAAACCAGCAACTTAAAGACAAGAATCAAGAAACTACAAACAAACATAACAAATTTACCAATTAAACCAGCAACTTATAGACCGTTAAACCAGCAACTTACAAACAGATTTACCCAATTCAATTTCTTTTTACAAACAGAAACTAACAAGCATCAAGAAACTACTAACAAACATCACATATAAATAGCATATATGACATGTATGACTAATATAAACAGGATATAAACACCCATTTGAAACAAAATATCCCTAAAATTTTCGAAACCCTAAAACAGAGAAGATAAAGGAACTTAGAAACCATTTTAAGCCAACAATTTTGAAACCCTAAAAATTTTTAAACACCACAAAAACGAAAATAGAGTGAATCCATTTGAAACTCAGAAACAAGAGAATGGAAAGAACAAACAGATAATGGAAAGAAGAAAATCTGAGAATGAAAGCTTACCACTTGGAAAACGAACGAAATGATGGATCTACAGAAACAAGAGAACGAAGCTCCTTTGCTGCTACACAAACAAGAGAAACGAAGCTCCTTTGCTGCTACACTTGAAATGAAAATAAATGAAACCCTAAAATCGAAGATGATGAGAAGAATAACTACGAGATGATGAAACCCTAAATAAATGAAAATAAATGAAACACTTGAAATCAAAATAACTACGAGATGATGAGAAGAATAAAATCGAAGAAAGAAAGCTTACCACTTGCAAGAGAACCAAATGAAGCC
Organism: Astragalus membranaceus; assembly: GCA_039519185.1. NCBI lineage: Eukaryota > Viridiplantae > Streptophyta > Magnoliopsida > Fabales > Fabaceae > Astragalus > Astragalus membranaceus. Next base: position 20,044,353 of record CM076853.1, read on the forward strand.
AACGAAAATAGAGACTGAGAACCCTCCTGTACACTGTGAGTGAGTTGCAGTGATGGCTTCGTTGTAGTTACGGTGATGGTTTCGTGGGAGAGGGGAGCTTCACTGCTAGGGTTTCGTGGGAGAGGGAGACGTTGAGTTGCGGCGTGGAGAGGGTTCGCACTTCGCAGTTCGCATTCGCAGTGTCGCTAGGGTTTCATTTGGCGTGTTTCTGTTTGAGTGTTTGTGAAATTGTGATATATGCGAGCGTGTGACTGTCACCTTGGGTCGGTCGGGTTCGGTTTGGGCCGGATCCCCTTGAGCCCACCGCCTCCGACCAAATTAATCCATCCTTAACCATTTTGGGCCTCCAAATACCCGATAATGGCCCAAAACCGACCGACCTTCTTTTTTTTGTCCCAGTTAACTATCGGATGGGCCGGTTTCTCTATTGTTGTCCACCCCTAGTTCGAATGTTATTGAGAAGAAAAAAAAAGAAAAAAAGTGTACAAACCCCAAAATAGACTCAGCCGACTAGCTTACTACGTGCCAAACTCATGGCACTTCATTCCCCAGATGCCACCTTAATCCACGTCCCTATAATATCTGTATCTGTATACTATAATAACACGATTCGCCTTCGCCACTCACACTTTCATTTCATCACCGAAAATCCCTTCACTTCATCCATAAAAAAACATGGAAACCCCTACAACTCTCACCGGGTTACTCCATTCCATCGCCGGAAAATTCCCTTCCCGGCTAGCCATCTCCGTTTCCGGAAAGCTCGACCTCACCCACTCCCGCCTCCATCAATTAATCGAATCCGCTGCAGCTCAATTAATCTCCGCCGGAATCAAACCGCATGACGTCGTCGCTCTCACCTTCACCAAAACCATCGAGGTTCGTTTCTCAAATCCCTATTTTCTCACTCAGAAAATCAACAAGTAAACGAAAGAAAATTTTAATTCCTTTTTTATTTTATTTGTTTCAGTATGTTATAATGTTTTTAGCGGTTATTCGAGCACGAGCCACAGCAGCGCCATTAAACTCCGCTTACACAACCGAAGAGTTCGAGTTTTATTTATCAGATTCCGAATCAAAGCTTCTGTTAACGCCGTTAGAAGGAAACGAACCTGCACAAGCTGCAGCTTCAAAGCTCAATATCCCTCTCGGCTCGGCTTCATTAACTGGAACAACAGAAGCCGAAGCCGAACTGAAACTCTCGCTAAACTCCGTTAACCCCGTAAACTCGGTCGGCTCGGTTTCACAACTCACTAACGACTCATCCGACGTGGCAATATTTCTCCACACATCAGGAACAACGAGTCGACCAAAAGGAGTTCCACTGAGTCAACACAACTTGCTTTCCTCAGTGAACAACATTAAATCGGTTTACAAACTCACTGAGTCAGACTCAACAATAATCGTTCTACCACTTTTCCACGTGCACGGGTTAATCGCTGGGTTACTGAGTTCACTCGGAGCGGGTGGAGCAGTTACGTTACCATTATCAGGAAGATTCTCCGCCTCAACGTTTTGGAAAGATATGAATAAATACAATGCCACGTGGTACACTGCAGTTCCTACGATACATCAGATTATACTAGATCGTCATTTAAATAACCCTGAACCGGTTTACCCGAAGCTTCGGTTTATTAGAAGTTGTAGTGCGTCATTGGCACCGGTTATAATGGGTAGATTAGAGGAAGCATTTGGTGCACCAGTTTTGGAAGCGTATGCGATGACTGAGGCTTCGCATTTAATGGCTTCGAATCCGTTACCAGAAGATGGGCCCCACAAAGCTGGGTCGGTGGGGAAATCCGTGGGTCAAGAAATGGTTATATTGGATGAAACGGGTCGGGTTCTTGAGGTTGAAGTTAAAGGAGAGGTTTGTATACGTGGAGATAATGTAACGAAAGGGTATAAGAATAATTTGGAAGCTAATAGGGTTGGGTTTTTGTATGGTTGGTTTCATACGGGTGATATTGGGTACTTTGATTCTGATGGGTATTTGCATCTCGTGGGGAGGATCAAGGAGCTCATCAATAGAGGAGGTATTTTTAATTTGATTTATTTTATTTTATTTAATTTGTTAGAGACTAAAAAGGTGCTATTATTGTTAAATTAAGAAAATTAGGGACCAAAATAGCTAAAAATGAAATAGAGGGACAAAAATTGCCAAATTGAAAAATTGAGGACTAAAATTGCAATTAGCATCTCATATTATTTTGCTACTTTACTGTCTTTTAATATTTTGTGACAGTAATAATATTAGTATTTACCTTTTACCTAGTAGGTTTAATTCTAGCATTTTTATGCTTTTGTCTTGTTATGTGACTCACCATGATCTAGAATATTCCTAGGGAATGACTCACCTAGTTTCTAGAAGCTAGTATAACATTTAGGTTAGAATATTCCTAGCATTTAGCATTGAGTGGTTAATCATGTGTAGCCTCCTTTGCCTATATATTAGGACAAGCATGTATTGAAGGAATCAACCAATCAAATATCAATTAATATAAACTCCTCTCTATGAATTCATCTTTTATTCCTCTTCAACTCATCTCCTTCGAAGGGTATTCTAATTTATTACCTTTCCTAGCTTGAGTTAGGATATTACCGGAGATCATTCTCCCTAGTATCCGTTTATCCGGTTACAATTGGTATCAAAGCATCGACCTGGTGCTTCCCTATGGATCCTGTTAGTGCTGCCCGTGTTCGTCAATCATGTTTTGAAAGAATTTTTGCAATCTTAGATGATATGCAAAATCAGTTGAAATCAGTTCAAACCCAACCCGTGACACCTCACCTTCAACCCAACACCACAATCCCAAATTCCGAATCACAGAAAGCAAATCAGCAAGCCCAGATTCCGATTCACCAGCCTTACAAAACGTGTGACCTTTGCAACCACCGTGAAATCTCCCAGGGTGAGCTTGCGGATGACTCAGCGCGTGATGTTGTTGAAGAACAAAAAGAAATGGACTTGCAGATCGTCCAGTCAGACCATGCTTCTACCCACGATCATGACTTCTCCAACCACTATCAAGCCATCAAAAATGAACCTATCTCCATCCCAATTCATGAAATCCATGACGAACAGGTTGAGAAACACGTGACTTTGGCTACGGCGGTCGTTCAGGCAACACCCAATTTTCGCTCTTGTTCCACACCCCGTCAGTTGGTCGCTGCGGCACTCTTTGGTTCGCGAATTGGTTTCAATTTCATCTTCCTTGAGTTCGATTCTGTTTGCCCTTCAATTTTAGTGTCGGCGTCGTCACGGAGGTTCGTTTTGCCACCGAAACCTCCTGATAAGGTTGTTGTTCCAACACCATTCCCAAATCTGTCCCTTCCAGTGAGTTTCATAGCAGCTCAGTACCCAAGTATTTCTTCTTATATGCTAATCCCATCTGCCCTCCAACTGTTTGATAAAATGCCATCAAGACTCCTACTTACAACAGAAGGGAGGAACTCATCTCCATATTGCTTATCTATAGTGGCAACAATACGCACCACCCCATTTGATCCAGGTCCACTATTTCTAACTCCTCTCAGTAATTCTATTTCAAAATACTGCTACCCCACATATGCACACCAGCTGTTTGATAAGTTGCAAACTCCTCTCATCAATTTTAATCCAAAATACTGCTACCCCACTTATACACACCATGTGTTTGATAAAATGCCAAACGACCATCTAGCTTCTAAGGTTGTGGGTTCACCACACGAGACTTCAGCAGGGTCTTATCTTTTGGTTTTGGACAAGGGAATTGATGGAGTTGTTACTTGGAGGTATGATTCACAAGCATATTTGTGGCTTAAAGGGACCTATATGATCAATCCAAGGTATCTCTATGCATCATCTACTTGTGGTAATTTTGCTTTTGTTGTTGGTGCTCTTGATATGTTCAAAGATATGAATGAGATGTCTAGTGTGCCTAGTAATTACACGCCAGTCAGCTATATGAATTGTTGCCCTTTCAGATTCTTGAGTTTTGAAAATTCCACTAATTGTGAGAGTTGGCACAAAAACAAAAATAGGCATGGAATAGTTATTGGACTTGGTGATACTCAATCCTACAACTTTTTCAGCAATTGTGTTTTTCTGGTTGTTGTTTGGCACAGGAAGATGATTAATAGGGGAAATCTTCTTGTGATTAAAACTATGCTCAAATGGTGGGAATTGCCTCCTAATGTTGTTATCTTTGAGGCAACTGATGCTTTGATTTACCACCATCAAATTACTTGGTATTTAAAATTTCATTTGCATCCAATTTTAGAATTGCTAGTTGATTTGGTGTGTTGGAATTGCATCCTTGAACATAATAAGCATCACGATTTCATTGTCCAGTTGACCAATGATGGTTGGAAGAATGACTTTAAGAATTGGTTTGTGTTGTGTTGTGGTTGTGAGAACAAAATGTGTGAACTTGCCGATCCAAGATTTAAGAAAGACTATGTGGTGCAACCCCAGGTTACAACTATTTGTCTTTCCTCAGAATGTTTCTGTAAATGGATCATGGGGCTTGGAACTCAACTCCATGGTTTTGCTAATTGTTGGGATTCAAAATTTGATCACTTGTCAGTACAAGGGAACAATATTGATAAGGTTGTTGCACATTCATCAACAAAGCGCTCGCAGCTAGTTCTTAATCGGGCTGTTTTGGTGGCTATTGTTCACAGAAAAACAATTGACCGGGGTCAAATTTATGTTCCTCCACGACTACTCAAGTGGAAGACCTTACTTCTTAAGCATGGCACATGGAAATATTCATCCTTGAAGACAAGGATGTTTGAAGGGGCCGGTATTGTGACAGTAATAATATTAGTATTTACCTTTTACCTAGTAGGTTTAATTCTAGCATTCTTATGCTTTTGTCTTGTTATGTGACTCACCATGATCTAGAATATTCCTAGGGAATGACTCACCTAGTTTCTAGAAGCTAGTATAACATTTAGGTTAGAATATTCCTAGCATCTAGCATTGAGTGGTTAATCATGTGTAGCCTCATTTGCCTATATATTAGGACAAGCATATATTGAAGGAATCAACCAATCAAATATCAATTAATATAAACTCCTCTCTATGAATTCATCTTTTATTCCTCTTCAACTCATCTCCTTCGAAGGGTATTCTAATTTATTACCTTTCCTAGCTTGAGTTAGGATATTACCGGAGATCATTCTCCTTAGTATCCGTTTATCCGGTTACATATTTGCAATAGCATCTTAATTTTTTCTATTGGTTTTTTAGTTTTAGATAAATACGTGAGTTCTTAAGTGATGTGGCAGGACTAAAGAAAACAGTGTTTTTAAAATTTGTTTTTTTTTATAAACAATAATTTCAATGAAAGGGAGCACAGGCGTGCCCAACCCTTACAATGGGGAAAAAGAAAAGGGGAGGGCCTCCTCAAAACCTCCCTGAGCCAAAACCCATTGGGAAAAAAACTCAAGGAGGAAAAAGAGTAACTCGTACAATCTGCACTACAGTGAGGACAACCAACCTAACCCACTATTTCTCCCCCTACTAGATTACATATTGTTCAGACATTGTAGTGGATTAGACCACCACATTGAAATTGAAAAATAGGAGCAACAATTCTAACGATAAACACACCAACTCCAAATTAAGCTTTTGATCGGGTTATTACTGCTTCGACACTTGGTTCCTCATTCTTAAAGATAGCGCTATTGCCTTTTTACCATTGCATAAACGACCACAATCTAGAAAGAGATCAACAATATCCGAAGACAAATCAAAATAAAATCCGAGCCAATTCCCCATCTGCTGCCAAACTTCTTGCGCGAACCTGCAAGAAAAAAACAAATGGTTGACCGATTCTGAGTTGTTGCTGCAAAGAGAGCAAGACTCCTCCTGCTCAGAGTAAAGAACATTCCTGCGCAAAAGAGCGTCACGCACAGGCAAAGAGTTGAGCAACAAGCACCAGCCAAAAACCACAACCTTTGACGGCACAATTGATTTCCACAATTCTCCCAAAAAATGCTGCGGGGCCGAATCATTAGAAGAAGCATCTGTGCAGATCAGCTTTTGATAAAAAGACTTCACTGTAAAACACTTTGATTTATCGTGTGGCCACAGCCAATTATCTTGCTTCCCTCTAGTTGGCTGGATTGCTTGCAATATACTGTCTAAAATCATCCATTCAGATTTGCAAACTCGATCTTGATATTGATTCCATGTATTGAGCCATTGCCACGCCTCTTCAGTCCAATTACCGAATTCAGCAACAGTAAGTTGTTGCCGAACAACTTCAGCAAATAACAACGGAAACACCTTGAACAAAGGCTCAATGCCTAGCCATTGGTCCTTCCAAAAAGGATCGATGCTCCATCACCCAAACCTCTTTTTGCACACCAAGCAAACCTCCTCTGCTCCTCTAAATTAACATCCAAGCCAATCAAATCTCTCCACCAAATCGAACCAACATTCCGGCGAGAAATTCCTTCCAGCGAGTCGTGAATGAAACAAGAAGCAAAGTCCCCATATCTATACCGCAACAACCCACTCCAGCTCGCATCACAATCCGTCAATGCCCTCCATTTCCACTTGGTTAACAGAGGTATGTTAAATAGTTCAAGATTTTTAATACCGATGCCACCCTCATTTTTTGGCTTGCACACTCTATCCCAAGCCACCCAACACATTCCATTATCACCCTCTTTAATGCCCCAAAGGAAGTCCCGCTGAATTTTAACCATCTTCTTTATAACCACTTTCGAAGCTTTGTAAAAGGAAAACATGTAAAGAGGAATACTATTCAAGACGGAGTTGATGAGGGTTACCCGGCCACCGATGGATAGAAGACGACCCTTCCAAGAAGCCAATCTCTTACGCATACCCCCTAAAATCGAACTCCACGTAGCTTCACGCCTTGGATTAGCGCCTATTGGGATTCCCAAGAACTTGAACGGTATTGCTTCCGTTCTACAAAAGAGGAAGACGCTAGCCCTATCCATAAACCCATCCGGGACGTTAATACCAATCAACTTGCTCTTGTGGAAATTTACTTTCAAGCCGGACACAAGCTCGAAGGCTCTCAACAACGACTTTATACACCAAACATTTTCCCAAGTGGCCTTGCCCAACAACATTGTGTCATCCGCAAATTGCAACATAGAAAAACAGATGTCTTGGCTAATGAAGAAGTCATGATATAAACCTTCGGCGACAATGAGAAATAAAAACGGTGACAAAGGATCCCCTTGTCGCAAACTCCTACAAGCATTGAAGTCTTGCGTTGGGCTACCATTTACAAAAACTGACATGGAACTAGTGCACACACAAGTCTAACTTACCAAACACCTCTTTGTTCCACACTTTGATGCTCCCCTTCAGCAATTTCATATTTTCTTTTAAAATTTGGTGTATTCGACTATTTTAAAGAAGGTTGTATTGGATAGAGTTGTATACTAAGGCAATTTTTTATTCATGTGCCAAATTTTATTGCATTATTACGGATTTGATAATTTAATATCCCTGTCAAAAAAAATTCATCTATATCTATAAAGAGAATAATTTTATATTATCAAATTGTATTTGTATTTATATTGAAAAATCAATGTAACTAATTCGAATATTTTACACACCCATGCAACGCATGGGAGAATAAACCAAGCATATCTTCTTAAATGTATTCACCAAAAAAAGCATATCTTCTTAAATGTCGATCAGGCATCATCAACGTGGGTTTCATTAGTTTAATCTGCCAAGTAACTTCTTAATTAACATTGTTAGGTACGTAAGTTACGAATAATTAATAAAAATAATTAGTAGTTTGAAACGGCTTTGATGCTGACGTTACATTAGCTGACTGTGTATCCAATATCTTCAAAAGCTTTTGATTTCATTTTCTTAGTATTAAAAACTAGGCTTAAATATCATTTACCCCCTGCAAATATCACCATAATTCATTTACCCCCTGCAAAAAAAAACTCTCAAAACAAACCTTGCAAATATTAAGCGTTTCTAGTTACCCCCTACTGTTAGTTTTAGCTTAAAACGTTAAGTCTATGCTGACTTTGCAGGGAGGTAACTAGAAACACTTAATATTTGCGGGGGTAACTAGATCCCACTTAATATTTGCAGGGGGTAAATGGATAAACTGATATGATGTGATAATGATGTTAATTAGGTTTTGATTTGGCAGACACAATAGGAAGGAAGTGTAGATAACATTTTATATAACAGCACATAACAATTTAACCGGGTTTTGATTTGGCATCACAATAAAAAAGTAGAAAATTTTAATTTTCATTCTTATTTAAAATAGCTTCAAGTTTATGTCATAAATATTTTCAGGAGAGAAAATATCACCAATTGAAGTGGATGCTGTCCTTCTAACTCATCCAGAAGTTGCTCAGGCAGTTGCTTTTGGAGTGCCAGCACTAGTGGAAAAAAGGCTTTTAACATCACAATTTAACATCGGTTAAAATTGAACTGATGTTAAAAATAGACACGGTGGCAAACTAGTAAATAAATGGCACACATAATACGCTTTTAACATCTGTTACTAAATGACCGATGCCAAAAGTGAAGATACGGTGGCAAACTTGTAAATAAATGGGTATAAAACACATTTTTAACATCAGTTGCTAAATGACCGATGCCAAAAGTGAAGACACGGTGGCAAACTTGTAAATAAATGGTGTTTAGAACAGACTTTTAACATCAGGTACTTTACAACCGATATCAAAAGTGTAAAATGAGATTAAACCATCGTGCCCTCTCTTCTCTCTAGCGTCGCCTAACCCTTTTCTCTTGCTTTCAGTTCTCTTCTCAGTCCATAATCGCGCCGCATCCATCTCCACTCCTCCAACAGGTCGCGGCACCACCACCCATCCAGGCCTCCACCAAGCTAGCGACCAGCAGCCACCAACGAAGAAGGGAGCTACGGTGGTTCACTCATCCTCTCCTTTGATGAATTCGGCATCTTCGTCTCCGATGTCTCTCGCACCTCTTTTCATGAATCTGAGGTACTTCATCTTCATGCTCCCCTCTCTTCTACCATTTGTTTTTTTCTCACACCACCGCTCGATCTTCAACGCCGTCCCAGCCCTTTGCCCTAACTGTTGCCGCTGTCTCAAGCATCGTTTTCACTGGGATTAAACTCAAACCCAACCTCAGAGGAAAGTTCATCCCCTTCTCTAGATGCATGGTTGATTTGATGTTTCATCTCCCTGTTGAGTTACCCTAACATTCATATGATTCAAATCTTTCAGGGTTCCATTTTGTTTCCTTCAAGTCTCAATCACAGAGGATGATGTACCTGTTTACTCTTTGGGCAATCTCATGGTTCAACATCGATGACAAACAAGGTATGAGTTTTTAATAAAAGGTATCTATTTGGATTTTTTATGCCTATAATCTATTTGGTTTTTTTTTTATTGAAGATAATGTGTATTTTTACCCCAACTAAAGTATGCCAGATGATCTGTCACTGCTTATTTCATGATTAGGAACTAGCTCTCTTGCAATTTTTGTTAACTACCAATTAACCTGCAGAAAACTAGGAGATCAATGTGAAGTGGCATAAATTTGCTCATTGGGAGGAAGTTTTATGATTTATTGTATTGATGAGTTTAGTAAATTTATAGTTTCTTCATATGTACCATTTTCTTGCCAACTCTGCTCATATATTTTGTAATCTTGAGTTAATTTTCACAGGCCTACAAAGATGGGAAAAGAGTTGCACATTAGTATTAATGGATAAAATAGGTATCTGTTGCCACTTCCATTTGTTTATGCTTTCTTACAACTCATCTTACTTGCTATTTGTGCCTCCCATATTGTAGATTTTTTGTTGATATTTGTTGTCTTCCTTTTTAACATATGGATAGATGGGTTGGTAAAAGAATCTTTACATGCTTAGAGCTTATAAATATTAGTTGTCGGTGTAATCCATATACTCAATGAAAGGAAGAAGTATAATCACTGAAAGATTTTTCGTTCTGTTATTTGACAATGTTAGCTTCACGAATCAGTTCCATGTATTAGCTCCGTAGTTAGTTGACCTTGGAACTCAGAGAATTAGCTTCATAATTTCTTGAATTCCAACATCAAGCAATTAACTTAAACTTTTTTTATATTAGTTGAGACCTTTTTTTATGAAATTTAACTCAAAACACTTTTTTTTAGAGATTCTACACAATAGGTTTTTTGTTTTAGCACATTTTTAACATTTCTTATAATAGCACATAATGTAATCGGTTCTTCTTACCATTTGTTTTATAAGCTTGCTGAAAATAGATTTGTTGAAAAGTCTACTTACCACATAGACATTAAAGAATGGACCAACTTATGCATGAATGTTGGGAGTGTATTAAGAAGACAAGTTTTGGCTATTAAACTGCAAGTTCTAATGACTTTGCAATTGACGGGCAGATAAAGAATGGAAATTAGCTTTAACTCATGTCCAGTATAGGTTTTACTGATGTAGCATATGCTATTTATTAGCTAATGATGATGTGCCCAAGTCAGGCTGTTTATATTTTGATTTCACTGGTGTAGTGTATGCTATTTATTATCTATTGATGATGTGCTCTTAGCACTCACAAAAAGAAGTGTGAAGTTGATAAGTTAATATTATGTTTTCCACATCAATAAAATCTATGACCTTATTGATATAAGTTTTTGATTTGGCAGACATTGAATTCTATTCAATTTGGTGACAAATATGTGAAGAATATTGGCAGACATTGAATTCTATTCAATTTGGTGATATCAAATAGGCATATGCTAGCAAGAAATAGAGACCCAAATTATATTTTTCTCTTCTGATAAATTTTTTGAACTCTACCTATCTCATTTAAATATTTATTATGTGTTTCAGGCTTGCTTTATACTGTTCTTTAGATGGTTAAAATTTATTTAGTAATTTGTGCATAAGCCTAACTCAGCCTATTTGTGAAAATGTATGTAACTGCTTGCTTATCCTTCTATAATTCTTGCCTGTCATGTCTTCCCAGCATATATGTTGAAACTCTTTTATTAAACATTATTAAGACAGAAACAGAGTTGTGGATGTTATGAATGGCTCAATCAAAATTTCTGCAATTGTAATATCTGATGTTTTCTTTTATATTCAGGCTTATCAAGTATGGATATAATAGTTTTCTGCCCTTTATTTTGATTCCAGGCTGAATGGTATTTTGATGATTCCAATGAAGAGAAGTCAGATGGTAATGGGGCTTTGCTTAGCAATGGAGATCCTGAGGAAGAAACTGACAATGATTCAATGATGGTGAGCGTATAAAAACTCAATACTAAACTGTTTTCTCTTTGATGTCGGACATATGGCCTCATTGGACAGGAAGAAACTGACAATGATTCAATAATGGGGCTGTCCCGATCTCTCGCGTCCACGCCGTTCTCTCCGCGTCGTCCACGCCGTCGCTGTCCCGATCTCTCGCATCGCCGCCTCTTCAAGTAAGTTCCATTTTGTTTTTCTCTACTGGGCTTTCCTAGACAATTAGTATAATTTTAGTTTTCTATATAGCTATCTGTATTTTGTATAAAGTACAATTACTTGGGCATAATTCTAATTTTCTATAATGATAATAGTGAGTTAAACATTGTGCATAATAATATTGAATGTCCCTTTTCAAGCCGTGTCTGGATTTGCAGGTTGTTACTTCAATTCTTAGTAAGGTCTCAACTCAGTAGAAAAGGAAGATTGTTCTGTGAAAGTTCTTGATGTTTTGCCATCTTCCTCGGCTAAAAGAGCAAAATCTGCACAGCAATCTTCTCAGCCTCATAAGAAGAGGAAAACAAACCCAAAAGATCAGATAGAAAGCCACCTTAGCAAACTACAATTTTCTCAGCATCAACATCATAAGAAGAAGAAGAAGACTAGAAATGGGAAGGAGAAAGCTGAAGCACACTCAAGCTTTGATAATGCTAAGCTTCTGAGTAGTGGTTCATTTTCTTCTTTTATCTTGCATGCTCACTTTTTATCTTTTGTCTTATTTTTGAAGCATTGTTACTTTTATGTTATCCAAATAAATTACTCCAAATTCGTTGAAGCATTGTAATGTTTACTGTTAGATATAAAGTGAAATTACTTGATCTTTGGTATAGTACCACTGCCAGATTTTAGATATAAAGTGAATTTTTTTTTTTAAAAAAAATGTTAGTTTTAACATCGGTTCCCATTAGGACCTAATGCGAAAAGTACTTTTCGCATCAGGTGGTTCTGAAAATCCGATGCCAAAAATGTGCTAAAATCTAATTAAAAAGGACTTTTGGCATCGGGTGGTAATACAACCGATGCGAAAAATACTTTTCGCATCAGGTCCGTACCTGATGCAAAATGTGCGTACTTTTAACATCGCCTGAATCTATAACGGACACGGAACCGATGCGAAAAGTCATTTTTAACCGATGCGAAAAGCCTAAATTGTAGTAGTGCAGATGAGAAATATGGAGAAGAGGTATGCATGTCTTTTTCTCATTTACTTATTTTTCTCATAATAGTTAACACTGTAGACTTTCTTGTGTCTTTTCCCTTAGCAAAACTATAATTGAACTATAGATTTTTGTCACATCACTGTTATATCAGTGCATATAATAATTAGTCACTTTTCTTACTTCCCGTATAATACTCAATTTAACTAACATACAACTGCATAAACTATATTGGGACACACAGGTGGACTTGGTGCTGCCACGTTCAATTCTCGCATTGACAAATTCGGTGTTGTCAAGTGCGAAATTTACTCCTAAATATGAGTTGAGTTTAGTTTTTTCATTAAGAGCATGGGGACATGTAAAGTGATAAAGCAGAGAGAAAGTGAAACTGATTTTCATTACACCGTTGCTTAGTAATACATTGTTTATATACATAGTTGGGCTGTAACTAAATGCTAACAGAATTCTAACAGAGTAGCTGAATCCTAACTGACTGCACAGTCAGCAATCCTAGTCAGCAATCCACTAATCTAGCTGTACTGCTTATTCCCTAACACTCCCCCCTCAAGCTGAAGGTTGGGAAGCTGCACAATCTTGAGCTTGCTCTTGAGTTCCTGAAACTGAGGTGCTGCTAGAGGCTTAGTGAGGATGTCTGCAAGCTGATTGCTGGCAAGAACATGCAGGACTTTCAGAGTTTTTGCTAGAACTCTCTCACGGACAAAGTGAATGTCTAACTCCAAATGCTTGGTTCTTGAGTGCAAAACTGGGTTGTGTGCAATAGCAACAACACTTTGATTGTCACATAGGAGGACTGGAATCTGATGTGGCACTTTGAGCTCACGAAGAATGGATTGAATCCAAGATAATTCAGCTGTGGAGTTTGCTAACCCTCTATATTCTGCCTCTGCACTTGACCGTGCCACAAGAGTTTGCTTTTTGGAGCTCCAAAAGATCAGATTAGGTCCTAGAAATATGCAGGAACCAGAAGTAGATCGTCTGTCATCAGGGTCACTGCCCCAGTCAGAGTCACTGTACGCCCTGAGGCTGAGAGGACAGGCACCAGCAGATGGTTGTAACAGCAGACCATGATCAGAAGTGCTGCTGAGATATCCGAGGATGCGTTTGACAGCCCTCCAATGTGATTCAAGAGGTTCTGCTAAGAACTGACACACCTTGTTCACAGAGTATGCTATTTCAGGTCTTGTTAGAGTAATGTATTGTAGAGCTCCTACTAGGGACCTGTACAGATGTGGCTGGGTCACTTTGTCTGCACCAAATTTGCTTAACTTGGTGGTGGAGGCCCTTGGAGTACTGATGCCATTACAGTCCAGCATAGAGGCCTTGTGCAGTAGATCCCTCACATACTTGGCTTGAGTCAGTATCATAGAACCATCTGGTTGATACTTAACTTCAATTCCTAGAAAGTAGTCAGGCTTGCCCAATTGCTTAAGAGCAAATGTTGCATTCAGTTTGTGAATTAAGTCATGGATCAGAGAGGTAGCAGAACCTGTGATGAGGATGTCATCCACATAAACCAATGCAAACAGTTGTACACCTAATGAGGAGTAAATGAACAGAGAAGGGTCACACTTGCTGGAGAGCTTGTTTGAGTCTTTCATGCCAGGCTCTGGGGGGCCTGTTTAAGTCCATATAGGGACTTGTGAAGCTTGCATACTTGAGTTTTGTCACTTGTGGTGAACCCTGGGAGCTGTACCATATAGATTTCTTCATCAAGATTGCCATTGATGAAGGCATTGTTAATGTCTATCTGCTGTATGTCCCACTTGTTAGAGACTGCCAGAGACAATAAGATTCTGATGGTTGTGGGCTTGATGACTGGAGAGTAGGTTTCTCCAAAGTCTTTTCCAGGAACCTGACTATAGCCTTTGGCTACCAATCGTGCCTTGTATTTGTTAACAGATCCATCAGGATTTTCCTTGATCCTATATACCCACTTGCAGCCTATGGCTTTCCTATTTGGAGGAAGTGAGGTTAGAGACCAGGTTTTGTTGTTAACTAAGGCTTGATATTCTGATTGCATTGCTTGCTGCCACTGAGGATCAGTAAGGGCCTGTTTGACAGTGGTAGGAGTGAGCTGTGTCAAGAGAACCTTAGGTTTGAGAGAGCCTGTTTGGAGACGAGTAACCATGTGGTGCGTTTTGGTGACTGGTGGAGGGGAGGCTAGTGGAGGAGAGGAGGCTGCAGAGACAGGGTCAGTAGGTGCAGGGGAGTTATTTGTTGAGTGGATAGAGAGTGATGCAGTAGTATCAAGTGAAGGACTGACTGGTGAGGCAGTGGCAGTGTAGTTGAGAGGTGACTGAGCAGGTAATGTGGCTGAAGAGCTGGACTCCTGAGGTGCTTCTGTTGAATATGTGGGAATGAGGAGATTGCTGGAGGCACAATTGGTGGTGTCAGTGAGTTTGAGGGATGAGGAAGGGGGATTGGAAAAGAGAGTTGAGTAAGGGAAGCATTCCTCATTGAACTTGACATCTTTGGTTATGATGATCTTTCCCTCTGAGGTTAGACATTTGTATCCTTTGTGAATGGGAGAGAGACCAAGGTTGACACATTGGGTGCTTTTGAACTCAAATTTATGTTTGTTATATGGTCTGAGGTGGGGAAAACATGCACAACCGAATACTTTGAGCTGTTTGTAGTTGGGGGCAGCATGATATAGGGCTTGAAATGCAGGTAATGTGGCTGAAGAGCTGGACTCCTGAGGTGCTTCTGTTGAATATGTGGGAATGAGGAGATTGCTGGAGGCACAATTGGTGGTGTCAGTGAGTTTGAGGGATGAGGAAGGGGGATTGGAAAAGAGAGTTGAGTAAGGGAAGCATTCCTCATTGAACTTGACATCTTTGGTTATGATGATCTTTCCCTCTGAGGTTAGACATTTGTATCCTTTGTGAATGGGAGAGAGACCAAGGTTGACACATTGGGTGCTTTTGAACTCAAATTTATGTTTGTTATATGGTCTGAGGTGGGGAAAACATGCACAACCGAATACTTTGAGCTGTTTGTAGTTGGGGGCAGCATGATATAGGGCTTGAAATGGAGATATAAAGGAAGCTAAACCTTGAGTAGGTAACCTATTGATGACGTGCACAGCTGAGGTGAAGGCATGATCCCAATAAGTAAGAGGGATGGAGGCATGCGACAGTAGAGTGAGTCCCATCTCTGTGATATGCCTATGCTTTCTCTCAACTGTGCCGTTTTGATGAGACGTATAAGGGCAAGAGAACCTGTGGACAATACCCAAGTTAGCAAGAAATTTAGTGAATGGTAAATACTCCCCACCCCCATCAGACTGCACAGTTTTGATATTTGCAGAGAATTGAGTTTGAACAAACTTATGGAATAGAGTAAAGGCAGCTAATGCATCAGATTTTTGCTTTAGAAAGTAAATCCAGGTAAACTTGGTGCATGCATCAACAAAGGCAACATAATAGTAATAACCAGTGCTAGAGACTATAGGTGCAGGACCCCAAAGGTCTGTGTAAATTAATTCAAAGGGTGTGTGACAGTGTGTAGTGGAAGCAGGTGCAAAGATCCTATGTGATTTCCCTATGTTACAGGCATTCCAGAAGTTAAATGAAGTTTTATTGGATGAATTCATGTTACAATGCTTCATAATATGAGCTACAACTTGGAAATTTGCATGACCTAGTCTAGCATGCCACAAAGAATGAGGTGTAATTGACATTGAAGCAGTAACAGAACATATAGTAGATGGAATAGTATTATTGACAGATGAATCAGATTTAACAATAGCTGTACTGGTGGATTTCACTATGGGCAAGCCTTTGAAAATGTATAGACCGTCATTGCCTAGCTTGCCTTGAAGAACAACTTGATTAGAGCCCTGTGATTTCACCAAACAGTAAGGATTATGAAATTCAAAATAAACATTGTTGTCTTTAACAAACTGTGAGACTGACAGCAGATTTTTAGTTATGTGAGGCACGTGAAGTAACTTATTAAGTGCTAGGTTGATGTGTGGATGAATAGGTGAAGTGAATTGTGAGGAGCCAATGGCATGGATAGTAGAGCTGTTCCCATTACCCATGGTGACCCTGGAGTTGCCTGTATAAGCTTTGCTTTGTTGCAAATTGCCTTGGTTGGAAGTGACATGATGAGAGGCACAGATGTCACCATGCCAATCCTCATATTCAGCATTGCAAGGAAAGGAAGAGTTAGGGTTAATACCTGTTGCATCTAGAGGCAAAGCCTCAGCAAGGTTAACTGTGGGAGTGGAGTCATTGGTCTCGTTATTGGCAAGTTGTGGAGTCGTTGCTGCATTGGCATCATTGGTGTTGTTGACAGCATTAGGCGGAGGGACGAATGTCTCATCAAACCGGAACCAACAATCGAGCACAGAGTGACCATAACGCCCGCAAAGCTGGCAAGTAGGTCTGGTTCCTGAAGAGGAGGCCCCTCGTGTGCGCCCACGACCACGGCCTTGGCGTCCACGGCCACAATTGTTGAAGTGCACTCCAGCATTTTGTCGAGCACCTTGTGTGCGATCAGCATTGTGAGCAACTCCAGAGACTTGTGCAACATTTGCTGTTGCGTTTGCTATAACAAGCTCTTGTCTGAATTTGTCCAACTGAGCTTCTTGAACAAGGAGGAGAGATTCGATTTCAGAGAGGGAAGGAGTTTCCGATTTGCTGAAAATCATCATCACGAAGGAGTTGTACTCCTCCGGTAAGCCATCAAGGAGAACGTCAATGAGATACGAGTCAGAGACTATTTCACCAGCAGAGATCAGCGAATCTGCGAGCGAGTGCACCTTGGTGACGAACTCAGAGATCGATTTAGCTCCTTTCTTCGTGCTCTTGATCTCGCTGCGTAGTTGGCGAACTTTCGCCTTCAAGTGTGCGAAGTAGTGTTGCTGTACCTTCTCCCAGATTTGCCACGAGTGGTGGCAAGTGAGAACTCGTGTCAACGCCGATTCAGAGAGCGTGGAGAGCAACCACGTGAACAGAGTCTGATCTTGAACTAGCCACTTCTCAAATTCCTCAGAAACATTATCAGCAATCCGATCTGCTTCAGATGCGTATTTTGGTGGTATGGTTGGGTTGACAAGGAGGCGATGTAGTTTGTGCATTTTTACAACACCTTCTACCTGTTGATTCCACAGGAGAAAATTCTTGTCATCTAGCTTGATTGATAGCTTAGGACCAGATGCGAACTGAGTGGTTGTGGAGGAATGTGTGGCTCCCTGAAAGATCGATGCATTCGCAGAAGGTGAGGCACCTTCGCTTTGCGGTGGAGTGGCGGCCATTGACAACGGAGGTGATGAATCGTAGGAGGCGAAAAGCGCGTGGCTCAGGAGCGGTGCTGAGCGTTTGATACCATGTAAAGTGATAAAGCAGAGAGAAAGTGAAACTGATTTTCATTACACTGTTGCTTAGTAATACATTGTTTATATACATAGTTGGGCTGTAACTAAATGCTAACAGAATTCTAACAGAGTAGCTGAATCCTAACTGACTGCACAGTCAGCAATCCTAGTCAGCAATCCACTAATCTAGCTGTACTGCTTATTCCCTAACAGGACACTCCATGAGTAGCAACAATGTTCTGAACCAAAAAATAATAAGTCCGAGGAATAAACACGCCAACTTGGTTACACTAACATTTACACATTTTTATTGCATATAAAGACAACACAGTTCTATTTTTGTGTTGGTTGGTATTCTATGTCATGACTCATGAGTGATGCCCTACCATTTTGATAACATCTACGTAAAAGCCAAACTGAACCGAGGATTCTTGTGGTAACATCTATGCAATACATTTTCATCCCCCAAATGTAAAGTGACTAAATGGCCTACTTTTTTCTTCATAAAGTCTATGAAAAGAAGTCAGAAATTTGTGGATGGCTATATGTTTGAAGAATGCATGTGTTAATTCATTGAAAATTGTCTTGTTAATATCTTCTTACCTTTGAACAGATACATTGTGCGATCATCCCAAGAGAAGGATCAAACATTGATGAGGCAGAGGTGCTAAGATTTAGCAAGAAGAATCTTGCATCTTTTAAAGTCCCCAAAAAGGTTTTCATTACTGATTCTTTGCCCAAGACCGCCACTGGCAAGATTTTGCGTCGTCTCGTGGCAGAACACTATGTCAACTCAAATTTGAGCTGAAGACCCCAGCTTTGGAATCTCAGATAAGTGGCTAATAAAGAGTTGGAGGGAAACTTTAGTATTTAAGAGGAAGATATTTCTGCAACTGGTCCTTCCTACATGATAAAAATATATTGCAGATTTTCATGATTCTTGTGAAGTGTTTCGCAATGCAATGTTTTATATGTAAATCCAATAAAGAATTTGTAAATCTTTTTTTACTGACAATTGTATTTTCAAGAATCTGAGATTCAGGAAAGTACATATTTATCTTTTGTGACAACAAACTGTGTAAAAGGTCTACAATTATCAAACCTTTTCTTTCTCTTTCACCCTATTTCAAACATTCAAAGGAGCATAATAAAACATAGAATAATAGTGTATTGCTACATGCCTACATTCAGTGATGGATGCCTAAAGCTATGAATTTGTAAGTCTTTTTTTTACTGAGTATTTTCAAGAATCCTTTATTTTATGTTGTCATATATAGGGATTGTGGTACTAAATAGATACGCTTCTATAGTGTAAAGTAAATACAAAATTACCCTAAATGCTGAAATTATATTATAACTTTATTTCCCACATCATATAAAATGGTAATGCTACAATACAGATCTTCATTCACCAACATTACTGTTTTATTTTTGTTTGTATTTTTTTGGGTAAACCCGGGTATCCTCCACTGGAGACTAATCCCTCGAGGTACTGGAGTTCATTTAAGGGCTGACCTCTTCCAAAAGATGTCTCTTCATACACGGCCAGGAATCGAACCCCTGACCAAATACTTAAGGGGCCCAAGCAACTTACCACTTGTGTCACACCCACTTAGTTTTTTTTTTTTTTTTTATAGTTGTTTTGAATTGTTAAATTATTGTTTTATAATAACTATTTATTATTTATGAAGGATGTGGGTTAGTATCTAAGTATTAAAAAAAAATATTAAATAGATATCACCTCATCAGCAGCGATGAGGTTAGTTATTATATAACTAAAAAAAATAATATAGTTTTTTTTTTTGGTCAAAAAATAATATAGTTTTAGTTGCCTTTGAAATACGTGGGTGAAAGTGGGTTCGTTTTCTTTTGGGTTTTTAAGTTAAGAAAAAACAAAACCTTGGAGCCCAATTCTTATTTTATCGTCAACCTAGGCTTGTTCATCATTCTTTCTTTCTTTTCCTAATGACGGTAAATACCAATACTGCAGCCATAACAGTTTACGTGTCAAAGCTTCTATTTCTCTCAACTCGTTCTCTCTCTCCCTATGCCATAGTTTGGTTCCAAATTTCATCACCCAACTCAAAATCGTCCACAGAATCTGATTATAACCTCTATTTTGTTAAACAAAGCTTTGTTCATCACGTTTCAAAGCTCCAGGCGGACTGTTATTTGCAGTTTTCGGTCACCACAATTTCCGGTTAGAAAAACGGACGTCGTTTTCGGATTCTACGCGTCGAAACCTTCGGGAAGCACGGGTCCCTTTTTCGTTTCGGTGAATTTGACGTTGGACCCATCGTAACCCCCGCTATCTCGGTGAGACGTTTTCCAATCACTCTTTTTACTCCGTTTTAATTTTGTTTTAGTTGTAATAATCTCCATAAACTATTTAGAACTAGTTTTATATTTTTTTCAGCTGTTTTCCGCTTCCGAGTGATCCGTAAATTTTTCGTGTATGCGTTTGGTGCTAAATTCATTGTTGTGGACAAGTTGGTTCTGCATTCAGTGATACTACAATTTTCATTTATCCAGGTACGGGGGGAAAGGGTTTCTATTCTATATGGGGAATAGGGGATAGGACTAAGATAGTTTTGATTATCACTATCCATATTTTGCCTGTATTCATTATTAATTATTTATTTATTACTTATGTTATTTATTCAATTTGGATGACTGTAATTATTCTGGAGTGGACCAAGGGGTCCCATTAGCAAAACCAGGAGGTGCGCTTAGCAAGTAATATGGATCAGCCCAACCGATCCAACCCATATCCACCTCATGCGAGCCCAACATGCTTGGACGGTCAAGATCGACTCTACCCATCCAACGATCCACGAGAGGGCACGATTTCCTATAAATACAACCAAACTTTGCCCTAAAAAAGGTTCAATCTCTAATCCTTAGTACCTTCACTCATATATTCGATATACTGACTTGAGCGTCGGAGTGGCTAGCAGGTACCCCCCTGGGCTCTCACTGACCTCCTGCCAGGACAGCAAGAGACCTACCAACAGCAGCCGACCAAAAAGCTGCTCGGTACAGAATAGTCTGTAAATTATTTGATTATTTGATTTTGATGACTGTAACCAAATGATCTGGATGACTGTAACTAAATTATTTGGATGACTGTAATTTTATTATTTGGATGGTTGTAGTCAATAGGTCGAGTTTATTGGATGATTCTAATATGAGTAGATTGGTAAATCACTTAATTATAAAAGTGGTAGGATGAGCTAGTGTCTAATGTGTTAATAGACTAGAATGACAGGTAATTCAAAATAATAAGAAGTTCTTGTTGTTTGAGACTTAGACAAAAATCTTAGCATTGATTGATGTAGCCAGGACCAACTTGGAATCGCTAAGGTTATTAAATAACTTGACATTCGTGTTCGTGGTGATTGCTTGGCTTTATGGGTATTGTTATCGAAGACTTGTCGCACAATGGGCAAGTTATCATTCGTCGATGATTAACAAGCTGGTTCGTGTTGAAGAATCCTTCCGCAGCATGGGCAAGAAATCGTTGCAATATGGCGAGCCGTACCTTAATAGTTGAAATTGTATAGGAGGAACCTTGTCGCAGTATGGGCGAGTCGTACCTCAAAGGATGGTGATGATGTTAGGTATTGTTGTTGTTGTTGTTGTTGTTGTTGTTGTTGTTGTTGTTTTTGTTGTTGTCATCATCGTTCTCGTTGTCGTCGTTGTTGCCGTTGTTGTTGTGCGATATCGCGTCTGATTAGGTCTATTGTGTGTCCATCTTGTTGCTGTTGTGGTCGTCGTCGTTTTTGTTGTTAGTAGGGCATTATCGGGCAAGGTATCCTGTCCGAGCAAGGTATCTCGGTCCTCATAGTCCTCTCTTGGGTGTTCTTCAGGGCATTATCGGGCAAGGTATCCCGGTCCTATTGTTGTTGTTGATGATGATTGTGAGGCAGTATCTGCCAAGGTATCCCGATCCCGTTCTTGTTGTTGATGATGATTGTGAGGCAGTATCTGCCAAGGTATCCCGATCCTGTTGTTGTTGTTGTTGTTGTTGTTGTTGTCCTAGGACCGTACGTGAGGTCGCGACAATAGTATTAGCTGAAGATTAGTTTAGGATTGTTTTTGCATGCATGTTATGAAAGTGGTAACCACTATTGCGATTGTTTCCTTGCTATGTGATAGTCTTTGCCGTTTTAGTTTCGGTCTTATGTTCCTTATATGGTTTCGACGCTCTTTCTCACCCGTGCACCATTTTTTTAGATTGAGTTCCAGGTGTCGTTGATGTGAGCTTCTACGATTGTGCAATGGTGGAAAAGTGATCACTACGTATCACCCAGCAACTTGCGGTTTCCTACTATACATTGATGTTACTTTCTTTTTAGTTTATTGGATTAAAAGTTAATTGCTCTGATTATGTGACATCGGGATTTGGGTTGTACCCTTATTGTTATAATTAAAATCATTATTGTTATTATATTGGAAGAAATGTTTTATCGATTAGTATTTGATATTATTATTAAACTTGTTTATATGATTTAAGGAGTTAGATGACATCTTTTACTTGCAAAAACTTTTTCAGAAAATGAGTTGCAATTTTTTTAGTTTTAAAAACAATTCACTCATTTTTCGTACTCTTTCTTTTATAATTACTTTCGAGGTAAAGGGTGTCACATTTAGTGGTATCAGAGCAGTTCGGTCCTAACCGGACTGTTTGTGTTGTTTATTGTGCTTTCCGATGTGTGAACTCTTAGTAGAGTTGCATGCATTGCTTATTTTATTCTTGATAGTCGGGAAGTTGACCAAATTAGTTGGTTAAGTCATCTAGGGACTGAGATGAGCGATAGGTATTCCTTAGAAGAGTCATCAAGGTTATAGCATAGAGAAAAAAGTTAGAATCTAAGCGAGAACCGAAACAACTCTTATCCTTGGAGAGAATTTTTCAAAGAGCTCGTTCTACTCCTTAGGCCGTGCATTGTGTGTCTATTATGTTTTATCTATGTGAACCTTGTATTGTTGTCGTTTGTTTTGTTACTTACTTGTTTTTGAGACTCTGAATTCATTTAAGCTGAATTTCTATGATTTGACTCTGTAGTTGTTATAATATAGCTTGTATTATGCGATTTGCTGATTAAAAAAAATAATTATGTAGAATTCTTGTGAACCACTATCTTACTATTGGTTTTTTTAAATGAATACACACACTAGCTTATCGTCCGTTAGTTTGTTTTGTGTAATGCTAATTGCTGTAATTTGTTTTATCCGAATATTGATGCTCTAAATTAATTCATATGGTTTTGATATTTTTAGTTCTGTGTGAAAGTATGAACTGTTTGTCTACGCAATTGTATCAATGAATCGGCCATATCATTGTTCACTATTCATTGATTTGTTTTAGAATTATATTAAATTTATATCTAGCTGCATACCTCTTCACATACTCATATCGTATTTTGGTGGAACAACATTTACATATTATCTCGAAAATCCTTTCGTCATTTTTTCTTTCTTTCATGTTTTCCACAAACAAAATTCACATGTTAGTATTTATGATTTTATTTATTCTGCATCCCTTAAACTAATGCTCCGTTAGATGTTTTTGACATTGGTCCATATGTTTTTATTCCTTTTTAGTGTTGTACTCTTGTACATATATTAGGAATATATTATTTTCACGGGAAGCCCCTTGTAGTCTTAGAAAACCAAGCTAATTTGCTTTGGGAATTTTCTTTTGTCGTAGTTCAAAGTGACAAATTGTTCATGATAATTTATTGTAGCACATGTAACGACCATAGTTATTATAAAAAAAAAATTCGGTAAGTTGTTGTTCACTTGTACTTCTACTTTTTGAAGAATTCATCAATAATTTGTTTATTTTGATTCATGCTCTTTAGATGTGCCAATTGCATAATTTTTGTGTTGCATTTTGTTGGTAGAGTTACATGTTCTCTAGGTATCAAAGAAAAATGTTATTGAGGTAGTTTTGATTTTAATTCTCTTAACTTGTTTATTTTATTACTTCATGCCCATGTGTATCTTTACTTAACTTAATCAATTATCAATAAGGATTGTGTAAGGCCACTTGCATGACTTCTACCTTCTTGTTATTTTATTTTTATTATCACTGTATTGGGTTTGTGTGAGCTCTATATTGATTGACCCTTACTTTTTATGTTTACGTTATAATGTAATTATACTTCACTACTAGAAAAACTATTTTTAGAGAGGGATTTTTGAGATGGATAAATATCCCTCACTATTAGTGAAGGATTTAGCTACGAAAATAAATAAATTCGTCACTGCACCTATGAGTTACATTTGTGACGAACATAGAGACGAAACAATATCCCTCGCTAAAAATTTCATAGCTAAATTCGTCACAAAATATGAAAAAGATGTTTAGAGACGGATTTTAAGAGGAAAAAGTATCCCTCACTAATAGTGAAGTATGGTGAATCCGTCACTGACCTAAATAACCTTCACTTTATCTTTTCTTTTTGTTTCCTATTCTCGAAACTTCTCACTCTCACTCGTCGTTACTCACGATTTGTTCTCACATTTATTTTCAGATATCTCCTTCATTGCCTCTCTCTCAAAACCTTCATTGCCCAAACCCACAACGACATCTCCTTCTTTGCCCACTTCAGTCCGCCTACGTCCTCCCTCGTCGCCGATGTCAGTCCGCCGACGATCTCCCTCGTCGGCGACCTCAATCCGACGATTCTCTTCGATCTCCTAGCTCTCGTATCAACACGTCCGCTCACGGTGTCCAGTTGCCTCTGCTGGAACGACCCCTCTCCTCTGGTATTGGTGAGTTTTCTCTTGTCTCCACCACACATTTACATTACCGATTTGATTTTCCTCTCTAAAACCCTTATTTTGATTTCCTCCTCTAAAACCCTAACTTTAATTTTTTCCACTCTTTCATCTGTTCTTCCAGATTTGGTTACAACAATTGCAAAACCATGACCATTTCTAGGTTAGATCTGAATTGTTAGATGATTAAGTTCAAAGGAGTTAGTGATTCAGTTGTTATGTCTTCGTTGTTCCCTTCGATTATTCATTGTTCCCTTCGATTTCATCATCTCTACATCATATCTGTAACTAATTAGGATTTATTTTATTGTTTGCTTGTTCTTCCAACAGATTAGGGTGTGGAGCAGGAAACTAAAGTAGCTGCTCAATCCAGGTATAATCCTTGCTCGATTTCATCATCTTTTCATGTGTATCTTTATTATTTACTAGTTATTCTCTTCATCATAGCTTGAGCTTACTGTTGTTTTATAACTAAGCAGTGTTTTACTCTGTGTATTGTGTGGCTAACGTGACTAGTATTTTACTATGTTTATTATTTTTCCAAGTTTATTTACCATGTTTGAATGGAAGGTTGTAGAGGTTTTACTCTGAGAAAATAGGACTTGAAGCTAAAAACATTGAACTTGAGTTCACCAAGAAGATACTGTCTATTGACGCCATACATTATCATGCATGGTCTCATAGGCAGGTTTGTTTCTCCCATCGTCTCCATGAATCTAAATTTCTCACCATTTTGCCATTGTAATTTTTTTGTCTTGTAGTTGTAGATAATATTTGTACAACAGTCTGTGCACTATATTTTAGTGTACTTATTGAGCCTAAATAAAATTTGCCTCTTTTATTGTGTGGACAGTGGGTTATTCAAACACTTGGAGGATTTGAAGATGAACTCAATTATTGTAGTGAACTGCTTGAAGAAGACATATTTAACAATTCTGCTTGGAATCAGGTATGCAACTGTGTGGTGCATATTAAAAATATGATGATTTGTATCATTTCTATGTCTGTTTTTGTTATAGTGATTTAGGTCTCTTTTTAATTTAGGAACTGAAATAAGTAGTTTTATTGATACTGATAATGTTAGTATGTGGTTTTGGTTTGGTTTATGATTAGTAGTTACATTTCTTGAGTGTTCAAGATCATGATTAGTTGTTTAATTGGCTATGCATTGTAGGAAAGTTGATATCACCAAAAAATTTGCAGTGGAAGAAGCTTCAAGGAAGAGCTCTATGGATCTTCCTTGACTTCATGGAGTTGCTGTAAGAACACTCTTTGTTTGGTAGGTGGGAATATAGATTTTGTCATGGAAGCTTTGGAGTCACAGAGCAAATGTACTATGAAGAAATTGAAACTCTTGATTCATTAGAGCTTGATGATATTGCAAGAGCTATGAGAAATACAAAGCACCATAAAACAAACTGATGGTGAAAGACTCTTTGTCTGTCAAATTATTATGAAGCCATTCTTTCCCTCTTTTATTTTCACAACTGATAATGATATTTTTGAATGCAGAACAAAACAATTCAATTGATTTTCTTTAGTTGAAATGTTGGATTTTGTTTTGCAACTCTGCCAAATTTTGATATACACATGTACCATCAATCAGTTAGTATGATATGCATGCCTAAGTAATTAAGTTTTTATGGGACAAATTGCTTATTTCTTACTGAATATCAATCTTAATGAATTGATTACAATCACTATCACTTAATACATTACTCCACTTTACAATTAAATCTTAAACACTATACAATTAGATCCTAATGTGTATTTGTGCAGCTCTGTCTATTTCTGTTTGTACAGATCTTAGGTGCTACAAATTCATGATGCATGTGTAGTCCTTGGTCATGCCTTTATAAGTTTCTTTGTCTTTGAGAAACTCTTTCTCTTTTGCTTCTAGCAGGGCCTCCACTTCCCCTATATGTTTGGCCTCTGTTTGCAGCTTGATAAGGTGAATCTCATGTTTGGCTAAGAATATAGCAGTAAGCTTGGAGTTTAATTGTGGGTTTTGAACTTTTAACAAAAAGGTTTGCTTTTTATTCACCTTTCTTTGTTTTCTTTGTTCAGTTTGTTGGAAAAAACCAGTTTCTGCGTACCATTGCGGAGTTAAATTTTATGCGGAAGCATTTCACATAGATTAAGTCGAATTGTAGATGGGAGATAGTTAAGCATGTTTAGTTAGAGTGTGTTTCTCTAGTTATGAGTAGTTGCAAAATGGGTAGTTATGTTCCATTGGTTTTCCCCTCTTATACTTTTTTCAGGATATGCTAGTGCCGAAGAAGTTGCACTTTTAGATACATATGCATATGTGCGGTCAAACCTTGTGAGTATGATTTGTTTGATGATCAAAATTTATCTCATGCTGCAGTGTTATCAAATTTTATCCAACCTTAATGAAGTTTTAGGCAAAAAATTAACTAGCACTAATTGTTTTGACCAGTTGTTGACTTGTAACATATATCTCCTCTATGTCACACGCAAGTTATATTATTTTGTGATCTTCTATCAGTGTTTAATTTTGTTTGTTGTTATATCAAGGGTTTACTTATTTAAGATTTATACAATTTGATGTGAGTGAGAGATGTTTATCTATTGAGAAAGTCCAAAATCTTTATAGTGATATGGCTTTTCACAGTTTCATTTCAATGTTGCTATTTTACATTTGTACTATATATTATTGATATTATTATTCTCTATTGCCATTTTATTTGTAGTTTATTGTTTTTCTATTTGTTTGAATATCTTGAAATCTCTATGTCAATAAAGTTAATTGCTTGTTAATGTCCTCTTTTGATAAATTATTATTGTCCCCTTTACAGACTGCCCGTGATTGAAGGACCAAGAATTGGCAATTATTTTGAGCGTGAGGGTCATGATGAAGAAGGCACAATCATAGAAGATCCTAATCTAGAAGCACAACAAGTCTTTGAAATGTTGAAGTCAGCAAAATCACATTTATAGGATGGTTGTTACAAACATTGTATATTATCTACATTTTTAGCCACATTAAATTTGAAAATAAACTATGGTTTGTAAAATACTAGGTTTATCAACATATACCGGTTGTTTTTTTTATGGATTAACATTAGTTATGCTTTGTATGGATTATATTTATAAACCTTGTTAATTATTTAAGATATTTGTGTGCTATTCAAAAAAATTCTAATTTTTATTCTTAGATTTAGTAGAATGTTTTATTTTAAAGAGTGTATAAAATCTTTAACAAATATGCTCGTATATTAAATTCTAATGAGTCCCTAATTAAAAATGAATATTAGATGGATAAAATCCCTCACTAATAGAGAGGGATTTAGTCTCCCTCTCTATTAGCGACGGATTTAGTCTCCCTCTCTATTAGCGACGGAATTAGTCTCCCTCTCTATTAGCGACGGAAATACACTTTTCATATTCAATTTCAAACTGTTTTTTAGTGACGGATTTTATATGTTTGTGAGAGAATTTTCCGTCGCTATTAGCGACGGATTTCAAAATCCCTCGCTAAAAATTTAGTGACGCCAAAATTAGTTACGAATCTGGGTTCGTCACAAATTCCGTCACTAAAATCGTTAGTGACGGATTTTTGATGGTTTAGTGACGGATTTGCTCCCTCTCTAATTTTGATTTTTCTAGTAGTGATCGGTTTGGATTGGATCGTGGGTTGGTTTGGATTTGCCCGAACCACTGAACACCCCTATGTTGAGGAAAAGAAACATTAATCATGTGTATGTCTATATCTTGTTTGTGAGTGTTTGACATACCTAGCAAAATGTTATGGCTTCTTGTTAAGTCCAAACCATTTTGATCAAATAGGCCTGCAGATTGACAAATCAACAAACCACGCATAAACATATTGCCAAAACATTGCAGCACTTAAACTATTCGACATCACAATTAAATCCAAAACACACGCACCTTGGTATTAATGTTTAAAGGGTCGTTCTCTATCACGAGATCCTTTTCATTTTCAATGATCTTCATATTCTATTAAGGAGCAATTATAGGTAGAAGACTTGTTGTAACAGAAATCTTCTGTGGCTGCAAATCAAAAGAACATAAAAATTAGCAAATCAA
The DNA here is from genome assembly GCA_039519185.1 of Astragalus membranaceus. Taxonomy (NCBI): domain Eukaryota; kingdom Viridiplantae; phylum Streptophyta; class Magnoliopsida; order Fabales; family Fabaceae; genus Astragalus; species Astragalus membranaceus. Next base: position 20,072,963 of record CM076853.1, read on the forward strand.
AATTGAATTCAGCCAGAATAAAAACATGTATGAAATAGAATGTTTGATGAGATTAAGAGAGGGAGGCTAGGTCGATGTCTATGAGAGAGAGAATGTGTGTGTGTTTGTGTGTTTGTGCTAGTAGTGGGGTGGTTTTTTTTTATGGAAACTAGTAGTGGGATGGTAACTTTTCAGTTTTAGCTCCTAAAGTTAGCGCTAAAAATCAGTTTGTTAAGGTGCCATCTATATAATTTAAGGTGCCATCAATATAATTTAAATAAATATAATTTTCAGTTTGGGAATGAAAAAGAGATGCTTGTTCCTAATAACGAGAGAAGAAATGAATGTGCAACAATTGAGCATAAATGAATTTCAAAGCAATTAGCGTTCAAACCTGAAGTGAGATAATTTAGGATAAAAATAATGAATATTTTCAATTTTAAAAAATAAAAACTATTAAATGATTTGACAATATTGAATACACATAGATGCTTATATGACTGACAACTCACTTGGGTAAGATTAGCCAACTTTTTCAAGTGGGTATATAAGAATTAACCTAATACATGATCATCTAGAATGATTTAGTGGTTAGATAGGATTGGAGTTAGCGATTGTGTGTCGTTATTGATCCTACAAAGGCGTGAACCTGTGCAGATGTTTCAGAGTGCTAGATTGTTTAGTTTGGATTTTATGTTGTTCCTGCATGTAACTACCTCAGTTCACCTGTACAAAGGTTTTTGTGTTCCTTAAAACACACCATATATACTATTCTTTGCCGTTTAAAAAAAATGTAAACATATCCTATAAGCTTGAGACATGTCATCTTATGTCTTATGCCTACTAATATTTAGACTTCAGTGGATAAAAACCCCTCTTAATTACTATATAGTGGGGATCAACTAGTTGCTTCATTGGATTCATCAATTAAATCATGTCGTTTCAATCAAAAGACTTATGCTCCCTCTATACAGAATGAAAATGCACTATCACAAGTTAAATCTGAAGAAACTTGATCATGCTTTTCTTCCATTTTACTAACTTTATTAATCAATCACGTTTTTTCATGACAATATATGTAATAACACAGCAATTATATGATTCTTTATATTCCCTCAAATGATGATTTGCCTCATAAACAAAGTTCATAGTCAAACTGCTTTTCCCTACATGTAGTATTATAGGCCCAACTCTTTTTTGTATTTTGATTTCACTATTATACACTCCTCTGAAATGAATTATAAGCAAATTTTAGTATGTTGGTTTTTGTTGGTTTTTAAAGATAGTTTGATGAAGTTGCCCTTCATTTAATTTGATTTTCATTTTCAATAAACCAATTTATTGCATTGAAACAAGTTTCAAAAATGAAAAATTATAAAAATCTTAATAAAAACTGTGATTAAACAAATTTTTAGTCTATCTTGCCTTATATAAAATTACCTAAGTTCACATATATTAAGAAGTTAGTTAAGTTCGTTTAATTGTCTAAATTTTATATAAAAATGAGTTATAATTACTAAAAGGACTTTTTTGTCTTAAGACTATGCACTCATCTCTGGAATTAGGAGGAGAATTAATAAAGGGCATTTATGGGACAATGATATTTAAAAGAGTTGAATTTGGTGATTTTTTCTTATATTTGAGGTCATTAGGAGCCCTTTGTTATAATTTTTGAAAAAAAAAATATTATTTCTTCTTTTATAAAAAAATTAGCTCCGAACGTTTTTCATCTAATTGTTCTAGCTTTTTAAAAAAAGAGAATCCAAAAATAATTTAAAAACCGCCTCAAATAATAATCTATTTTGAGTAGCTTCTCATAAAAATCAGTTTTAATAAAATGATTTTTTAAAAAGAGTAACATTCATTATGTGACACAAACACAAAACAACTTATGCTTTTCTCAAAATATTTAAACATTAATCTATAAATTATTTAGCAACAAAATCACCTATTTTTTTAATCTATAACAAACGAGTCCTAGATTATGGTTCTTTTCTACTTATAATTAAGGCTGGCGGCGGGGCTTATAAAAAAAAGGAGAGCAGGAGTACAACAAAAGGTGAATTAATTTGGAGTCAAGTGGTACTCGAATCCATTACATTATAAGAGAGTAGAGGAAGGGAGAATAGTGAGATCATAAAATTTTAAAAATACTTTATATTAGATCATATAAGTAACGTATCTTTTTTTTGAAAAATATAAGTAAAATATAGATTACAAGATTTTATAGCTACAAATATTCAATTACTATAATTTTTTGTATGCATGATCATTAATAAAATATAAAACTACTCAATGGTTGGATCAGTAAAATTTAATGTCAATAAAGAGATATTAAGTGAGTAAGTTGATCCCCACTTTATGTGTGTTATCTAACAACTCATATTTACTCATCTTTTAAATGTCATATCAGCCGTCGAAATATAGTAGTGCGATGAAGTGTAAACTAGTTTTTGATTTGTATAAATTTGATTTGATATACATAATCAGAAGGATAATATCACATTATTCAACAGTCTTGCTAAATTTTATTTTCTATATATAGTTATAATTGGTGTACGTCGCTAAGTTTGAAACCTGGTGTCAATATATCCCGACTCTCTCATGTATATATAGATATGTTCTGGAGTGGGCGGATGGCTCAATCCTCGAGGAGGGCCCAACCCAATCCAGGAGACTGTAGCGCGCAGCGCGCCTAAACGGTGTCATACCCTAATTTTGTCCGCCCAAGTCAAAACCTTTTTTTTTAAACAAAAATGGAAACAATAAGGGTAATTCATAATTTGTGTAGGTTAATGGACTTTCGCATTTATGTGTATTTGTCCCCTATCTCGCATTTTTATTTGAATTACGCGCACGCGCCAGTCGTAACTGCGTGAGCTTCCCTTTTGCCCTTGCCATTTGGCATGCATTTTAATCTTCAAAAAGGCCATTTATTGATCGTTATTAATTTTTGGCACCCAAAAAAAACATTTTTGTTAATTTTTGAGAATTTTAGGGAATAAAATAGTGCATGTTTCAATATTTGTGGGCATTCAAATGAGAGCAAGTTAATTATTTTTGAACTAAACCAAGTCAAGGATGAAAAATACAATTTATTCTATCAAGGATAATTTTCGTATAATTTTTTGGAAGAAAATCCTAGTTCAAAATAATTAAAAGGCATTTTTCCCATTTTTATTGCACAAGAAAGCTGAAAAAGGACCATTAAATATTCCCCGATTATTAAATGACAACTTTTATTGTCATGAATAATTAGAGGGATATTTTTATGGTGCCCAAAAATATGTGACACATTTTCAATAGGTGCACTATCATTTGCATGCCCAAAAATTCAAAATTCAAATAGAAAGTACAAAGTGTCCTCAATAAGACAAAAGACCAAAAAGGAGAAGCAATTTTCCCTCCCCATTTTTTGTCATGGCCGAATTCTCTCTCTCTCTCTCTCTCCACAATTTCTTCCACACTCTTCTATTGTACAATTATTCCCTAAGAATATTCTTGTACTATCCTTAATCCTACCCATTTCATACACATCCCTAATTCCCACACACTCTCATGTAGATTGATACCCTTTTTTGTAAATGACACCATCCTCTCACACTCACTCCTTCATAAGAAATTGCAAACTTACTTAAAATAGAACATCCCATTCCTATTCTACCCTTGACCCTAATTTCACCCAAGACTATATATAAGCCTACTCTCCCAAAATACAAGAACAAGTTCATTTTTTGCACAAAAACCTCTACTTCCTCCTCTCCTTGCGAATACCTCCTCCTCTCCCTCACCTCATTTTCTTCAATTTCTTCACTCAATCATCCATTAAAACACCTTTCCTACACTAAATCTTCCATCCTTCTTGCATTCTTCTCAAAGATTCACCTTAAAACTCAAGGATCAAGTTCAAAGTTGAAGATTGAAGAGTAGATTAAAGGGGTTTTACATTCATTCATCTCATTTCCTTCCTTATTCTAGCTTGGAGTTGAGGTATACTTTGAAACCTAGCATCATCTTCCAATTTTGGCATCAAAGATGTAAATCATCACTTCATTTTGGCATCCCATTGCATTTTAATGTCATAATGTTAGCATAGTTGTTGTTGGTGAGTGAGAGATGTATTTCAAGTATCTTGACAAGCACTTTGGGAGGCTTGGGTGCTTGGAATGCTTCTCTCCTTTAGAATAAATTGTGTGTTGTTGTTATTTCACTCATTTCTTGTTGTTTTCATGAATAAAATGATGATTTGAAGCTTATTTCATTTCGCATATTAGAGGAAAATTAGGGTTTGTGTGATTGTTATGCATTTCTTTGCTTGTGAATCCTTGCCAAAAGTTTAATCTATGTTGTTCTCTTGCATTATCTTGTGTTTCCATGAATAAAATGAGATTTAGGGTTTATGTTAGTTTCGCATGTTTCAAAGAAATTAGGGTTTAAGAGATTTTTGATGAGTTGGTTCTCTAATCTTGCAATTACTTGGAATTGAACCTTGATTATGATGTTTGTTTGCTTAAAACTTGTTGTTCTCATGAATTTTCTTGCAAATCATGCCCTATGTTGATGATTGGCAAGAGGACTCTCACTTGTGCTTTGATGCACACTTTAAGTGTTGAGGATTGCCTAAGAGGATTCAATTTCTTTTGTGATTCCTAGTGAACAAGAATGCAAATTTAGGTTTCCTTTCCTTACCAATTGCTTTGATTACCAAAAACAACTTATAAATCATTTTGAAATGCTCTTGGTTCATCCCATTGCCTAGCATCTTCAATAAGATGTGCAACTTAGGTTCATTTTCTTGCCTATTCATGCATTTTTGCCAAAATGTTCAACTTGGGTTCATTCCTTGCCTATCTATGTATCGTGTCATAATGTGTGTAGTCTAGGTCCACTTTCAATCAAAAGCTTTTTCAAGCATCAAAATCATTCCTTAAACAAGAATCAATCCAATTGCGAAAACTCTTCAAAATCAAACTTTGTTAGTAGTCTTGCGAAGCCTTTGCTTGCATGATTATTAACAATGAGGTACTAGTGGCGATCACTTGGAGCCTTTGCTCAATTGATCATCATGAATGCCTAATTTTCCTAAAGATTTTCACCAAATCAAAAACTTTGTTAGTAGTCTTGCGAAGCCTTTGCTTGCATGATTATTAACAATGGAGTGCTAATTGTGGTCACTTGGAGGCGCTGCTCAATTGATCATCATGAAAGCTCAATTTTCACAATTAAACAAGGTGAAAAACAAAAACCTTTTTCTAGACAACCCAGAACTACGTAGCTTTGAATTTTCCATCGCACCGGGAGATACGTAGGAGCGGATACTCTCCGTCAAGCACAACAAACCCAAAACATTTTTCATTTCAAAAACCAAACACTTTTCCAAAATAAAACATTTTTCAAAAACAAGAACTACGTTGCTTTGAATTCTCCATCGCACCGGGAGATACGTAGGAGCGGATACTCTCCGTCAAGCGCGAAAACTAAAGATTTTTCATTAAATCATTCGTCAACAAAAGAGGTAAAAACAAAGAATTTTTCCGAATCAACTTTGCAAATCACATATTTAATTAAGGTAACCCTTCTTTGAAGGGACGTTATGGGGTGCTAATACCTTCCCCATACGTAATTAGACCCCCGAACCCAAATCTAATGGTTCCAAAGACCATCGCTTTCCAAAAAAAGGTTTTTCCGATGTTTTACCTTTAACAAATATTGGTGGCGACTCTAAAATCCCGTTGTGCGAAGAAAAATCCCTCCAAGGATTTTTCGGGGTGCGACAGCTGGCAACTCCGCTGGGGACTCTTTTTCTTAAGTGGGTCAAGCCGATTAATTGAATGTGTGATTTGCTTTGCTGATTTAACATGCTTTGTTTTACCTCCCTTCTTCCTACTTTTGTTCTATTTTCCATGCCATTTGTTTGCTAGATTTTAGAACATTCCTTCTTCTTCTCCTTTCTCTCATGTCTACTTGATTGCATCTTGGCAATTCCATTGCATTCTCACATTATCATGTTGCATTCATGTGTATTTATCCCTTCTTCTTCTGTGTTCGCTTCTTGCTTAAAGTGGTAGATAGTCTCTCCTCTTATCCTCTTTGCTTATATGCTTCTTTCTTTCATGCATTCCCCCAATCTTATCATGTTCCCTCTTCTTTGCTCCCTTTCTTTGAGGTAAGTTCATGCATATTCCCCAATTCTATTATGTCCCCTCTTCTCGGCTCCTTTTCTTTGAGGTAAGCAATGCGTGTAATTATTGTTGACTTCTTAGGATGGTTTGTATATTGAAATGATGTATGCATGTTAAACCCTAGGGTAGACGACCTTTTTTCTGGATTGTTCATGGTTTTTCTTGCAGGTGGGGAAGGGTAGTTATTTCTAGGTGTTGTGCCCTCAACACACACTTCACACCCTATACTTGTGAGCATTGAGTGGGGCCTAAAACCCAAGGTCTGAACAAAAACCTAGGAGAGTGGGAACGATTAGTGACTGCCATTCGTAGACCTTTGTCTGTATGGCTCTCATGAAAGTTTCGCCCAAGAGTGCGCTTTGTCATGATGCCTCACACTCGGTAGCTTTCTACGATTGTGGGTGTCATCATGAGAGAGACTTTAGCTCTTGGTTGCCATTGTGAGGAAGTGATTAGAACCTACATGGGAGGATTACCCTTTTCGTCGACTCTAGACCCTAGGATTTCCACCCTTTGTAGGACACGGGGGCACGCCTTTGTTTGTTGCATTAGCTTAGGCATTCCTTTTTCTCAAACTCTATTTCAAAATTGTAGAAAGTAATTTTATTTTCCCCTCATAAACACCTACATGAGGTGGCATGTAGCGTGTATCTTTGAAAATGTTCAAAGTACCACCAATAACCTCATTTTCTTACCCTTTTTCCATGTAAATAACACATCATTTCGCATTCACATCATTTTGCACCATTGCATTTGCACCTGACAAAATTTTGAAAAAAAACTTTCATCATTTGCATTCTTCATGCATTAAAGTTTGTTTGCCGGAAATCGCAACATAACACCGAACCTTGTCACTGGGGTGTAAGAAGCAATATGGAATCAAAAGGCAAAACCGCATTCAATTCGAGGTTCCCCATTGTAAAGAAGATTGATGTAACTAGTTTGAAGGAGTATGCTTCCCTATTAGGTCCTATTGAGCTCCGGTCCTTCGACAAGACTTATGGGAACATCCGCAAGTTAGACAGTTAAAAGTACAAGAGAGTGCCATCGCCGCCCTATGTTGGTTCTATGATTCAGAGGTTAGGCGCTTTCTTTTCAAGAACTTCCAAATGGCGCCTACCCTAGAGGAGTATGAGAAGATTCTGGGTTTTGATCGCTCAGAGGTTAGACCTTACCAGTATCAGGGGCAGCATTATTCAGATGAGAATTTTGCTTCCCTGTTACAAATCAGTGTAGGAGAGGTGCGGTCCCACAAAGTTGAGCGTAACAAGATATTTGGGTTTCCTCAGGAGTACTTTGAGAGTTTGATGACTAGTTATGTAGTATCAGATGATTGGGTTTCTTTCAAGCAAGTACTAGCCTTGACCATCTTCGACATTGTTCTTTTCCCTCAGATTGAGAAACATATAGATGAAACCGCTATTGGTGTGCTAATACCAATACGTAATTAGATGAAACCGCTTTGAAGGGACGTTATGGGGTGCTAATACCTTCCCCATACGTAATTAGACCCCCGAACCCAAATCTAATGGTTCCAAAGACCATCGCTTTCCAAAAAAAGGTTTTTCCGATGTTCTACCTTTAAAAAATATTGGTGGTGACTCTAAAATCCCATTGTGCGAAGAAAAATCCCTCCAAGGATTTTTCGGGGTGTGACAAACGGCTCATGAGGCTTCAGTGGCTGAGATCGAGCCGCGTGATCTAACGGCTAGGGAGCGCCGCCGAACTCTATAAATAGAGGCCTACCCCTCCCGAAAAGGTACACACATTCTATCCCATCTCATATTCCCTGCTCTAACTAATTTCCCCCTGACTTGGGCGTTAGAGTGTCTTTGCAGGTACACCTGTCGGCTCTGCTCGCGACCTCATAGTCCCATCAGAGCGATCCACATCAACCCCTTTTAATCCTTGGGCGACCAAGGTACAGGTCATTGGCGACCACAGTGGGATCCCAAGCGCTATCCCACCTCTTCATTTAGCATCTCGTCTCCTGAAATGGCCCCTCGAGGCAGACCGCCCAGTAGGGTGGCCCCGCGCTTGCAGAGCGTGGCCGAGATCCCAACTCAGCGACAACCTACACCAGAAGGCATCGCAGTAACGGCGGAGGCGACCACTCCCATCGTCCATCCCGATATCATTCCTCAGGCGAACATCACTCTACCCGCAGTCGCTGTACAGTAACTATTGGACTTACTTAACGGCCGAGACCAAACGCTAGCGCAACAAGAAGAGCGGTTAACACGTACAGATGGAAATAGAAGTGGCTTTGGCCTGAGAAGTGGCCTCGGCCCGGGTAGTGGCTACTCCTGTACCCCACCAGAATGAAACTCAATCCCCGCTCAGAAGAAGAACGCTCTCAAGGCGACATCGATCCCCGTCCAGGAGGAAACTTGTCCACCGCTCCCCGCCCAGGAGAAGGGGGCGGAGAAGATCAAGGTCACCCCCTCAGACACCTCCATCCTCCTAGGACTCGACCTACTGGTTAGAAGGGTCCCCAGTCACAGTTCGTCATTCGCTTCCTCAGACTCACCTCGAAGGTCAAAATGTCACTCGCCCGCCAGAAGGCACCGCCGCTCTCCTAGTCGCCGGCGGAGGCCTCGAAGTCGGTCTCCGCGGCGAAGGGGTGGTGGTCGCATCCGCATAGGCTCATTCACGAGAGAAATTGATGAGTTTCCTATCCCGACTTCCCTGGAGAAACCCCCAGTCCTAAACATGTATGACGGGATCGGCGACCCCGACAATCACTTGGACTATTTCGATCTAATGATACAGTACAGAGGTGCAAGGGACCCCGTAAAGTGTAAGATCTTCCCTTTGACCCTCGAGAAGTCGACCCTTGCATGGTTCAGGGACCTGAAGCCGAACTAGATGACGACTTGGAGACAGCTAGTGCGACTCTTCTCTGCCCGGTTCACCACGTCGAGGATAAAACCTAAAGCAGTAGAAGTGCTCAAGACAGTCAGACAGGGTGAGAAGGAAACCATCCGGGAATATGTAGAACGGTTCAATAAGGAAGCCGCTAATGTCAGGAATTTAGAAGACAAAATGCGACTGTACTTCCTCTCCGACGGTCTCAGGCACGAGAGTTTGTTTGAGGTTGAGATCGGCCTCAACAAACCGCGAAGCCTGGGCGACTTCCTCAGAAGATCACAGAAGTACATGGATTACGAAGAGGCTGATATTGCAAACGTGGCGACTGCAAAGAGGGCACCCGAAAAAGAACAAAAGGGGTATGACTATATCACTTCCCGGGCCTGAAGCAACAAAGAGCGACCGAGTTGAAGAAATAATCTGGAGACATATCGCTTAGTGGCCTCCAAGTCAATGTGGTCGACCTAGTTGCCCGATCTGGCTCTGACATGAGCAAAAACTACCCTAGTTCAAATCGAGCTTGTAATTTTTAATCAACTTCGTGTAACAAACGGGTTGCGAGAGCGAGACATGTTCTATGTTTAAAATGTCCCCTTTGAGTTTATTCGAGAACTTGGACCCAATGAGCGGGCTGAACGTGCGAACCTGTTGGACGAGTTAAGTCTGGGCCGAGCCTCGGAAAACTGCCTACTAGGTCGAGCATGCTTGGACGACCCAAGCTACGCATCGAAGCGGCCACAATAGAAGGTCGCACCCTCCTTCGAGCGAGTTCGATCCGGACCGCGATCCTGTAAACTGCTCCAAGGGGTGGGCTACGAATGATCCCCGAACGAACCTGTGAGACGAGTTAAGTCCGGGCCGACCCTCGGAAAATTTCCTACTAGGTCGAACATGCTTGGACGACCCAAGCTACACGTCGAAGCGGCCACAATAGAAGGTCGCATCCCCCCTTTGAGCGAGTTCAACCTAGACCGAGATCCGGTGAACTGTTCGTAGCGGACAAACGAAAAACGATATTGATTGTATCTCACTAGTGGAAATTTGACATTAAAAAGCACTATTTAGCATCGGGTAGCATCATTTATTTGAACACCCGATGCTAAATGTGTAACCGGTGGCATTTTTGAAATTACGAGCAAAAGTTTAAGCTCACGTTAGACTTTTAGCATCGGGTCTTCTAACACCCGATGCTAAATGTACATGATTTGAACATTTAACATCAGTTGTTAAAAATTTAACAACCGATGCTCAATGTCTAAATCATGTACATTTAGCATCGGGTGTTAGAAGACCCGATGGTAAATGTCAAAACCCAGTTTAAATTTCTCGCACAAACACAACCCTTCTACGTTGCGAACCTCTTCTCTTCCTCGCACAAACCCACTCAACGCTTCCTTCCTTCGCACAAACCCTTCCTCCTCTCAAAATCCGTCTTCAAGCATCTGTCACAATATTCGCTCCAAAATCCGTCCTTCGCACAAACCCTTCCTTCGCACAAACCCTCTCAAACCCTTCCTTCGCAGAAACCCACTGTAACAATATTCGCTCCAGAATCTGTCTTCAGGCACTTGTCACGCACTGTTCAGAAATCTTCCTCAATAAATCTTCAAAACATTGTTCAAAATCCATCTTCGTTTTCGTGAAATCTTCAAGCATCTGTCCAGAAATCACTATGAGAGTGGTAAGCATCTTCGCTCTCTCTTCCTCTCCCTTCATTTTCGTTTTCTCCGCTATCGCTTGAAACCCTAATCCTCTCCCTTCGTTTTCATTTTCTCTGCTCTCGCTTGAAACCCTAAGTTTTGCGGCTCTGTCTAGAGCTTCTTGGCCTTGAGGTGCGTTTTTGGCTCTGTTCAGAGTTTCTAACCTAAAGTGCGTTTTCATGTGACAACTATATGATTGGGAAGCGCTTTGTTGGCAGGCTATCTTAAGCCCTTTGTTGGTTCTGAGAGGTGAGCATCTCTTTGTTGGTGATTTCTGTTTATGATTTCTACTTCTAAAGTTGCTTCCTCTTCTTTTCTAGTTTATGTTGTCACAAAGAGAGCAACCTTTACAAACTTATCAGAAGTGTGGTCTAAGGAATTGGAACTCTATTCAACTAATCAGGATTGCGTGAAGATACCCATTGTAGATAAAGTCGAAAGAGTAAGTTTTGTGCTTTAGTATCATCTAACAAGTATTGGACTTGAATGGTTGAAATGAATATTGTTCTGCTCTGGACCTTCGGCCCAATCCGATGCTGAACCGGCCAGGACCGGCCCATTACCAAAATGGAGAAGTAATGACTGGGCCTTCGATCTATTGAGATCAACGGTTCAGATCTACCCTCGTGGAGGCTCGCTTGATCAAACGGTCGAGATCGACCATACTAATCCGATGGCTAGCACTGCCCCTCTTGTACTATATAAAGAGTGATTGCTCTCACTAAACAGGTAGACATAATCTCAACCCATACTGTTACTCTGCTTAAACTCTTACTCCACTGACATGGGCGTCGGAGTGTCATTGCAGGTACAACTAGGACAGAACTCTGCGAGTGACCAGATATCGCTCACCCCATCAACTCACACAGCTGGACTCCGGACTCGACTACTCGTACCCGCTTCAGGTCGGGCACCTCAGTTCATTGGCGACCACAGTGGGAGTGCCAATCCTGGCGTTATCCCGACCTCGTTCCTATAGCTCCGTGAAGCATACCACCCCGCCAGAGGAACCCGCTCTTGCAAAGCATGGTTGGTACCCCTGACCATCCACAACCGACCCCGGAGGGTGTTCCGATTACCACAGAGAACACTGTTCAAAGCAGGCCCTCTGGACCGGCCACTCAGGCAAACATCGTACTACCGCCCAACGCCGTACAACAGATTCTGGAAACACTGACTCAAGTGAATTCAGGGCAGGCGAACGTCACACCCGAAAGAAGGATTCCACATAGGCTACATAGATCACCTCCAAGAAGGCATCTCGTCCATCGGTCCCCACCTCGACGAAGGAATCAAGGAGGGACTCAGACGCCACATAGAACAACACCCTCCTCGACCGATCATACTTATTTTCTAGAAGAGTCCTCTTACCAAGAATCTTCATTCGACTCCTCTGGGTCACCCGCCTGGTCGAGAAGCAGGTCATCTGACCGGTATGCCCGTTCTCATTACGAGAGTCGGTCACCAGAATGATGGAACCGCTACGGAATCTCTCCAGAGCGACGTGGTCATTGAGGCCGAAGCTTCGAGGACCGGCCACCTCGCAGAGAAAGGATTGGTATGTGGATGAGACCTTTTACCCGAGACATTGACGAGTATCCCGTCCCTCGTGCCCTTGAAAAAACCCCTGTCGGACTTAAGAATGTACGACGGCGTCAAAGATCCAGATGCCCACCTGAGATACTTTGATTTGATGATGCAATACCGGGGAGCATACGTGCCAGTTAAGTGCAAGATATTTCCTCTAACCTTGGAGGGGCCGGCCTTGGAATGGTTCACGGAACTGAGGCCGAACACCATCTCATCTTGGGAATAGCTCACTAGGGTTTTTTCCGCCGGTTTTACATATTCGAGGGTGAAACCCAAGTCACACGCAATCCTGAAAGCAATCAGACAGGAACCTGGTGAAACACTCCGCGACTATGTAGAGCAGTTTAATAAAGAGGTAGCCAACGTAAGAGGACTGGAGGACGACATGAGACTGTGGTTCCTCCGGGACGGACTTCGTACAGGCACTTTGTTCGAAATTGAAGTGGGCATAAACGAACCGCCCGATTTGGAAACTTTCCTCTGCATATCTCAGAGATTCACGAATTATGAAGAGAAGGCAATGGCAACGCAAGCCCTCGCGGGGGGAACGATTAAAGAAAACCAAGGGGATCAGATTTGATCGGCTTCAATGGGACGTCCACAACACCACTCGGGCGCATCGAGTTAATGGTCACCTTTGGGGACGACATTGAAGAAAAACCATTGTGCAGAACAGTAAAAACTGACTTCCTAGTGCTCCCGATAAGATCGGTTTATCAATGTATAACTGGTCGACCAACCTTGGGACGACTTGAAGCAGTCCCCTCTACCGTCCACCTTAAGATGAAGTTCTACTCCGATAAAGGAGAAGTGGTCACCCTCCAAGCCGACCTCCTCTGCAAAGAGGACGTTCTATATGAGTTTGAATGAGCAGGGGGAACGAGAAACGAAAGGAGCCAATAAACCTAGAGAAGAAGGAAACGAAGTCAACATGACCGACCTGGATGCTCGTTACGATCCTGATAGCGAGGTAAAGGAGGAAGATGACCTCCTGACCAGAGAGCTGAAGAAGCGAATTAAGAGGCCAGAGCCTGATGGATAATTCACTCAAATCCAGCTGGGGAACGATCCCTAGAAAACAATAAAGATCGGGAACGATCTCCCGGAAGAAGTACGAACACAACTCGTCCAATGTTTGAGGAACCATTCCGACTTGTTCGCCTGGAGTGCGGCCTATATGCCGGGGATCCCGCCCGAGGTAGCCCGCCACCACTTGGCTGTCGACCCTTCAGTCAGGTTTCAGTCAGGTGGGTTGCTCAAGAGAGGTGCGTTCAGAAAGAGGAAACGGCACAAGCTGCTGTAAAGGCCGTCGAAGACTTGATCGAGGCAGGCTTCATCAAAGAGATTAAATATACCACATGGTTATCAAACGTGCTTCTAGTCAAGAAAGCCAATGGGAATTGGCGCATGTGTGTAGATTACACCGACCTCAATCGCGCATGTCCTAAAGATGCCTTCCCAGTCCCAAGTGTGGATCGATTGGTAGACAATGCCACCGGGTTCTGACTACTATCATTTTTAGATGCATACTCGGGATATACATCATTTGATTTTGGCATGCTCGTTCTTGCTCCAGCATGAAAGTTCCATTTCAGGGATGAGCGATTGGACCGCCTATAGGACAGTTACTGGACAGATGCAACCCTTACCTGTTGACAGATGATCTGTAGTATATATATATAGTTTCTAGAAGCGGAATGCCAATCTACACAGGTTCCATAAAAACTCTTCATTATAACAATGAATGGGAAGGTTTGGAACCCGAACCCAAATTGTAGTCTTGCCTTGGAATGGCATCAGTCTTCTTAGTCCCAATCCCTGCGCATTCAAGAACAAGCCCATCTAGGAATATATAATCTGTTGGGTACGTTGACTGGACAAGACTGTATTGGCAATACCGGAACATGCCATATATTTGTTTGTAACCGTGCTCTTCTCCCCCCCCCCCTAAAAAGAGAGACTTGTGTGCAATCAACTACGTCGAACCTCTCTGACTAGCACCCGTAATAGGCCTACTTATAGGAATGGATAGCCTCTTTACCTTCTTTCATGATGTAGTTGCTTATGTCGTGAGACTTGTAGCTCGAAAGTCCACCGGGTGGGTTTGTTTATCCTTCCAGTTTCGAGGGAACTTGAAGTCTTGCTCGTCTGTCATTGACCAGGAAAGGATTCTCAGTGATAGGAGGACCTTATAATTGTGTTGATAAGGAAGTTGTTGTTGCTAACTCCTTCTGCTTTCCCCGAAAGATTGCAGGGGCACGTAAGCGCCCTTCCTTGTGATCCTCTTTGCCCCCTACTTAAGAATCCAAAGGTCACGTCTTCCAATTGGAGTCAATTTCCACCCTCTGATGATACATTCCGCCCTTCCGTATAGAAGTGGTAGAATTATTCCAAGTATTTCAGCTGCCTTTTATGGATAGACTTGTTGATTTCGTCTTCACTCGAAATTCACCCAGTAAGGTCGACACTTTCGGTCAGGAAGATGCTTTGCCACCCAATCGACCGAAGCATTGGCTAACCTGTTCACCCTTTATACCAACCAGCTGTGGTGGGACGAACGGGAACCCGAACCGCTTGACAGACCCCTTCATACAAAAAGACCATCCAGATTTCAACCTTGGACTGATCGTGACTCCCAATCACAAGGAAGAAATGCTGGCTCAAACACTGGTTGGACCTATGCCTACTATGTCTGTGAGGAAGTTGGGCTTCTACATCTTGATTAACCGGGGCTGGTCAAGATCAATAGGCCAAGTTACTTTGTCCTTTAGTAAGTTCCAGAAAGAGCGGGTCCCACTATGAATCAGAGAAGCACTGAACTCGCACAGAACAAACAAAGAAAAAGCGGGTGAAGATGCAATACCATTCTCTCATCGATTACTGCAAACTCTACCCTTCTCAGTAAACTTATAGAAGTCTGCATTTCTTGCTAGTTCTTCTCCCAGTCTCGCAATCGATATTTCACGATCAAGAATATAGTATTCTTTGTAGTAGTGATCCTTATATATTGTGATCAAATAGAACTGCAACACCCCCGAGGTTCAAAAAATAACATAAGTTCCCCTTGGATTCGAGAAGAAGGAAATGAAGAACGGGGGGTTCGGTTCCCTGCGGGGCAGTTACAGTCCGGCTCTGAAGAGCTAGAACATCCGGGATGGATGACAAAAAGCATTTAGACGAAAACAAGCTTTTTAAAAAGTTAAATTGACTTGAAGCCAAAAATGTCGGGTTTTTCGAGAAAAGGTCCCATCCTTCAATATCATGATTGGGTCGACGAGAAAGAAAGGATTTTTCGGAGACTTCGTTCTAGACCCAGGAGTCAACTTTCCCGTATGAGCATTCGGTACATGTATCAGTCTGTGGGAGCGATCCTGGTCAGGGAAGGCTAAGATGGTGCAACACCTGTAGTAGGACAGAGGACTTATCGCGATCCCCGCAGACCAATTTACGATGTCTCCGTCGCTGACGTTTGGAAATCAAATAAGCCGGGGACCTTTTACCTTATATTCGAATTAGAGATTAAGAAACTACGTCCTACCAAGCCCCTCGATCCACCTACCTAGTACCAGTTCCATCACAACCGCAGCCCTTTGTTCTCACCATTCCAAGCGCATCATATTTCCAACTACTCGTACTCCCATACCGGTAACACCAGTCAAGAAGGTAAGGCAGATTCTATAGCTGCTGATTATAGCACACCGGAAACCCTCACAGTAAGAGTGGATAGGCTTACACCGGTTAATTGAAGAGCTTGAATCAGAATATCCTTCAGTCACTCCTGGTGAGAGAAGTTCGTCTAAGCCGGAAAGATAGATCGAGTTTAGTCTCTTTATTGACTTGAGGACTGTTTATTAGAAGTGGACAATAGAGTGGTTGTAACAGCCAAAACTCATTTACGTATTATTGTAACACCTGCTGGGGAAAGGGAAAGAATACAAATTTATTAATGTAATAGGTTCTTCTTTGATAGCTTTATTGCTGGCTCTAAGCCTACCTCCTTGCTACACGATTAGTCAAGCTAAAAAAGATGAATTCTCCGAAAGGGACCTATCTTAGTTTCAAGCCCAAGGGGCTGCTTCACCTTCTCCTAGCCCACTGGGAACGGGTGAAATATATGTCTTCCTCCGTATTTAAGTTATTGTTGCTGCTTGGGAACTTGGTGTTAGAATTTAGTGTAACCTTAGAGGGGGGTGAATAAGGTTACTTGTAGATCTTGGATTATTTTCGGTTTTCAAAAACTTTTGCAATGACTTGTTTAAATCAAATGCGGAAACTGAGATTTAAACTTTATATGGTGTATGCAAGCAGGCAGAATTAGGCACAATGAGAAGTTATACTATTTTCAATATTCACATTAAGATTATTTATAAGGAGTGTAGTGATATTGAATATAGTAGTAAGTAGATCAATTGCAGTGATATGGAAGATGATAGATAAGCACAAGAGAAAGATCCACAGTAGTGATAGAGAAGATGATAGATAAACAGATCAGAATAGTATAGTTGTAAACGGATCTTTAGATAATATGAAAAGTATGATTAAAAACAGATCTAAATGATATTCAATATAGCAATAAGCAAGGGTATAGATAGTAAAGCAAAGTAAAGAGAGAGGGATAGAGAGACACTGAGATTTAGCGAGGTTCGGTGTAACATCCCCTATTTTGCTATTTAATTATAATGGCATAATATTAATTATTAGTGATTTATTAATTTATTGAAATTATTTAAATTGAAAGTGATTTGCTTGATTGATTTATTTTGCAAATGATGTGCTTAATTGAATTGATTGCATCACATTAGATTAATTAGGAGTGAAGGAGTCATTAGGAAAGAAATGTTTAAGTGAGGGGCTTAGTGGTATTTTTACCTAGCCTATATAAGTAACCCATTCAGCTGGAACAAGAGAACCACACTTCATTATTTCACAAAATTCTGAAAACAGAAAGTAGAGAGGGAGGAGGGATACATGAGAGTGAGAGAGGAGAAGAGATGAGGAGATTCCTCAAACTACCATGCATGTTCAATCCAATGACACAACCATGATCAGTTCACCTTCCTCTTTCTAGTGATATCAATTTCGAAGTCATCCCTTCCTCCAAACCAAAATCTCCAGTGATGAGTACCTTAAGCCCAAGTAGAAATCCTGTACAGAATCCGTTTTGGCAACCTTCAGTGTTTCATTCGTAACTCCCTGTACTGACCTCCAATTTAGTTAATTTTTATTTATTTGGAAACTAGACACGAAATGCTCCAGTTTTGACCCAAAAACCATCTGGTTTCACTGAGAATCGAAGGAGATATATTGTTCTTAAGTTTTGATTCAGAACCAGTGTCTGTTTGGACCCAGCTTCATTGTTTCGGTTATAACTCTCTGGATATTGGATGCATGTGTTTGAAACCTCCATCTTCAGAAACTACAGAGAATTCCCTTCACCGTAGACCCTCGTTTTGCTAAGTTTGGTTAAGATTTGAGTGAGTTACGCTCGTTGCAAATTGGCGGTTTGTTGCTGGAAGTAGCTGGAGCGGATTCGTGGGATCGCCGTTCGTCTGAGTTCGCGAAGCTTCGGCGTTGGGAGCGATTGTCATCGCCAAAAGGTGAGTTCTATACTCACTAGGGAATAAAATTGATGTGTCATGTATTATGAAACGAGTCACGCGTTTTATGAAAAAATTGGTGTCTAATCGATTTCGAAATATCGTTCTAAGTCATGGAGTCGTTTGATCGTTGGACTGAAATTGTGATTAAAATTGCATGATTGATATGTGGATTGTGATGATTGAATTTTGTCTGGAATTATGTGTATAAATTCTGTTTGAAGGTTGGAAGTTGATCGGGTTACGGATTAGACACGATCGGAAAGCGAAATGGAACGAAAGAGGAAATTATTCTGAGTTCACAGGACGCACGGACCGTGCGCCCCTGGGCACGGATCGTTTGCCCC
This sequence comes from Astragalus membranaceus, assembly GCA_039519185.1. Classification (NCBI taxonomy): domain Eukaryota; kingdom Viridiplantae; phylum Streptophyta; class Magnoliopsida; order Fabales; family Fabaceae; genus Astragalus; species Astragalus membranaceus. The sequence continues at coordinate 20,091,229 of CM076853.1, forward strand.
CTTCGGGTTGCCAATTTGAGAAAAGTAACAGGACGCACGGATCGTGCGCCCCCTTCTGGTACCGTACTCCTAAATTCCGTTTCGTCGCTCCTTTCGGTTCCAAACCTCTTCCGATCTCCTTCTCAACCAACTGTGATGATGTGATCCTATTAATACCATTGTTTGATTGATTCTAACTCGCTCTTGAGGATATGACCCTGATTATGAGATTGTTATGCCTAAGCTAAGTTCATGTTATGAGACCGATTATTATGTTATGATTATGCTAAGTGTGATTGCTGTATTATGTTTGGACTAGCTGGATAATTAGTGTAAGCTAAGTTAAGAACCTTAGTAATCCATGTGAGATCATTTAATAATTAGACTAAGTTAGTAATTAGATCACTTTAGTAATAAGTTTATGTTGAGTTCAGTTCATTGTTAAGTTAAGTTATTGTTACGGTTAAGTTCATTGTTCAGTTCAGTTCAGTTCAGGTATATTAAAATAAAACATCAGTTCAGTTAGGGTGACGACCCTATTTCAGTTTAGTGTGCTAGGGGAGGGGAAGTCATGAGCCCTATGAACCTAGGCCCCATCAGGGACCCAGCCGATTAGTGGGGACGGGTTCACCGGAAGCTTATTATGCCAAGTGACCGGTGACACGCTAAAATATCAGTTCAGTTTATGTGTTGTTTCTTGTAACCGGCTTAAGGGTTATGAGGACAACGTTTAGTTCAGTTTATGAGTTGCGTCTTGTAACCGGCTTAAGGGTTATAAGGACAACTTCAGTTAGTTAGCCACATAGTCAATTTAGAGAACTATGAGTTAGAATCAGAATAATGAATCAAGCATAATTGAACCGAGAGGATTAGTAAGGGGTCGCGATAGAACTCACTGAGACAAGTTGTCTCACCCAATCCATTGTTGTTGTTTTTCAGTTAAGCAGGGAAAGTTGAAGACCGTGAGGCACGGCTATGGAGACGCTTGAGGAGCTGCCGTTATCTTTATTTCATTATGTCTTGTATTTCAATTTCCTTTGTATTTCTGTATTTCTATTCAGTATCTTAAGACTACACGATTGTACGACTTATGTCTTTCAAGTTGTAAATCGCTTCCGCAGACTTTCGGTTTTGGTACTCAACACTAGTTGAGTGGTGTAAGGACCGATTTTATGTATTTTATGTTAAGTTATGTAAGCGAACTTGATGGGTTTTTAGCATCGAGTATTAGTATGTGTTCAGTATTTAAAAAGGAAGTCACTCTGATGTATGCCAGTAGTGCGCTTCGGTAGTTTCTACAAGATAGAAATTAACAGGGTGTTACAATTGGTATCAGAGCAGTTCGACCTAGTCGGACTTAGAATCATGAGTCTCTTAAGTCCTCTAAGTGTGATTCCTCTTAGTATGCTATTAGACGTTTAGCCTGATCAACTAAACACTTTGTGCGTATTTTGCAGAATCATGGCTGGTGGAAGTAGGAGAAGCGTCCCTGTTGATCCAAATACCGAATGGATGCATAATGTCATCGAGACGCAACAGAAGATGATGAATGACATGATGCAAATGCAGCAGCAGAATATGGCTCAAATGGCCCAGATGCATCATGAAAGGATGAATCAGCAACAACCGAATGTTCAACAACCCCCTCTGGAAGATCCGAATAGGGCGTACTTTCGTTTCCAGAAGATGAATCCCCAAAGTTTCAAAGGAGGACCTGAGGTGTAATATCCGCAAAATAATTAATAGAATTATTTGGATATTAACCCAATTAAATTAATTTAGTACTCGACTGGTAAATTTATTGAGTGCTAAAATTATTTATTGGTGGTCATCGGATCGTTAACCGGATAATACGAACCAAGAAAGTTTTGGAATCGAAATAGGAGATTTCGATCAATATGGTAATTTGACCGCGTTACAACAAATATATTAAATAAATATATTTGTGTATACGTGTGTGCATGTGAGAGGAAAGAAAGAAATTAAAAGAAAGAAAGGAATTGAAAGAAAGAAAGAAACTGAGAAACAGAGAGAAGAAAAGAGAGAAAGAAGAGAAAAAGAGAGAGATGGCGTGAGGGAGAAGAGAAGAGGGAGTGAGAGACTTCGCCGAAACGACTTCCGTCCAACACGAAAAATGTTCATCGCTACTTCCTCTTCGTTTTGGTACCAATTTCGTGACGATCAGCTCACTCTCTCTCACTTGGCCATTTTCGTTTTTTTTGGAGCTTTTGTGGGAAATCCGATTTTGGGTTGGTTTTGAAGGTTTAGGTTCGGTTAGGAGCGAACCCAAGGATGATGGATCGTTGATTGAGGTTCGATTGAAAGATTGGAGGCGAGTTGGGTGATTTGGGGTTTTGGTGAATAGTGTCATGGAGGTTAGGGGAGGAAGATGATGAATAGTGTCCGTGGAGAATTTTGGGGAAATCGGTATTTCGGTCAAAAGCGGTTTCGTGATCGAGTGGAAAGCTTTGGAAGCGGATTGGGTGTCGCCGGAGCGGGGAATGTTCGTGTGGTTACTCGGTGATTTCGGCTCGATCGTGGATCACGCGTCAAAGGTGAGTTTTACTCACGTTTAGGATTTTTGTTTTTCGAATTAATTGATAAACTGTTTTATCGCTTTCGCTGGACTGGAATATTATGTGATACTGTCTGATTCGGGTTAGGAATCGATTGGGGCGAGTCTCGGGTTGCGTCGTGTTAAAAATGGAATTTTTGGTGATTTGATTCGAGGGATTTTGATTTAAAACCGTTATTTGGAAAATATGTCGCATTTTGATAAAATCCGTTTTGAATGAGTTTTTGATTGACTTGAATGATTGTGTGATTTTGATTGGAACTGTTTTTATGGTTGTTAAATCTGTTTTTAATCGGAACAAGAATCGGAATTGAGCGGAATCGCGGTTTTCGTGCGAAATCGTCAAAATCTGCATTAACAGACCCCCCTTTCTGCCTGTTCGCGCCTCACCCGCGCTCCAGCGCGACTTCAGCGCAGTTTGGCAGAAACTTTCTGCCAGTTCGCGCGCAACTCGCGCGCCAGCGCGACTTCAGCGCAGTTTGGCAGAATTTCAGCAACAAAACACTGTTTTTCGTTTTGTGATAACTTTTGATCCGGGAACCCGATTGAGGTGTTCTAAGATGCGTTGGAAAGCTTATTCAGAGGCCTAACTGAATATTCTATTTTTAAGGCAAAATGAACTGTTTTTAATATTGAAAATTGTGTCGAAAAGTGGTCAAATAGAGTGCGAGTGTGAACTTGGATTTTATAAAACTTGGAATTAAAGTGTTTGACTGATTGTCTGATTTGATGGACCGTGGGTTCATAGTACTGTAGATATATATATTATATCGAGTTTGGGTGACGACCCATGTAGACATACTAGGTGGGGTAGTCATGCACCCTTACCCTAGGCCTCTTACAATAGGGAAAGTACTATTGGTAAGGTGGTTCACCGGGTATGTAGCGTTCGCGCAGTCGGTGGTGTGTTGAATTGTTTGTTGTGCGTATACCGGGTATGTAGCGTTCGCGCAGTCGGTATCGTACTTGATTGTAACAGGTTCATCGGGTATGTAGCGTTCGCGCAGTCGATGACCTGTCAAAGATTAAATAATGCGGTTCATCGGGTTTGGAGCGTTCGCGCAGTCGATGCCGTATACAGTAAAAACGATTTCATAATTGGACCGAGAGCGTTAGTAGGGGTCACGGTAGAACTCACTGAGATTGTATCTCATTGTTTATATGTTGTTGTTTTACAGAGAAACAGGGACAGCGGAAATCCAAGAGGCACGAGTAGGTGGTACTCGGATGGTGGCTGAAGACTTAGCGTTATGCTAAAGTTTATATTTCCTTTTGTTGTCTGTGTACTACATCTCTATGTATTAATGTTATGACTTTATTCCGCTTTCTTGTACGATATTGAGCACTATAGTTTGCTGAAGATTATGGTCAGAGAACCTGTTCGGTCTTATTTGTATTTAAGACTGTTTTGTTGTTATTCAGCGAGAACTATATTGTAGTGTTCAGTATCTATGCAGGAATTTTATATCTCTGATTATTTTATGATGGTACACTTGGGTATTTTTACTCGATAAAATACCGGGGTGTTACAGTTGGTATCAGAGCAGTTCGACCTAGTCGGACTTAGCTTAGGGTTGAGTCGATTCCTTGCTAGTCCTTTTTGTAATTACACTTGTGATGCTAAGAGACATTGAGCCTGATCAACTTAATACTTAGTGCATCATAAGCGGAATTATGACTGGATGATCAAGATGCAATCCTCGACCACAATCGGAATCTTCAACCGGTGCAGCCTCGGGAAAGGTGACATGACGGTGGAACAATACACCGCTAGGTTTGAGGAGTTGTCTCAGTTTTACCAAGTGGTAAAGTAAGCTTCGGATGACGAACGGAGAATGCAGAAGTATAAGACGGGCATAAGTGCTTTTATGATTTATGGTCTCAGTTCTTATACTGCTACAAATTATGTTGCCTTAATGCAACCAGCCTATGTCGCCGAGGATTATCTCATAGGGAGTATGGGAAAATAAGGAAGGTAGTTGAATTATCAACTCCGAATGCAAAGTCCTAAGATAAGTTCATTAAAGGAAAAGCAGATGCAATTCTTTGATTCTTCAAAGGTCAGAAGATGTTCTAACTGTGGAAAGCCTCACAGCGGTGATTGCAAGCGAAGATCTAATCGGTGTTATTATAGAAATGTAGAGGGTCACTATGGTATAGAGTGCCCTGTAAGGACGAGCTCCAAGGGGTTACAAGCAGCTCCAAGACGAGGACGAGTCAACACTCGGGATGTTTAGACAGTTACGACTGCAGACAATCTACTGAGGGGTATGGGATCAGTTTTCAATAACTCTGTCAGTATATTAAATGATACGGGTGCAACCTATTGTTGTATATCCCGATCGCATGTGAATCGGTTGGGATTAGCCTTATCATCGCTATCCGAGCCGATGACTATCTTAACTGCGGCTAAGGGTCGTGTCCAGACCCAATCCTTGTGTCGGAATTGTCTACTTGTCATAGGAGGCAGAAATTTAGTTGTAGAATTTATTGTTTGCCTATGAGAAGTGTGGACACCATTTTGGGTATGAATTGGATGACTGCAAATCATGTTGCAAACATCGGTATTAATCAAACTATCAGCTTCGCTTCAGAATCAGTTGAATTGTCTAGGACAAATTCTGAAGCGGTTACCTAGTTCACCTTAGACGGTCAATCTTCATTCCAAGGTGCGGGAGCACACGTTAGTATGTTATCTGCATCCGCTGAAACTAGTTTAGATTTGGCGAACGTTCAGGTCGTGAATGACTTTCTGGATGTCTTCACGATGAAGTTTCTTCTGAACCTCCAGAGCGAGAAGTAGAGTTTACTGTAGAATTGATTCCTGGCACGGGATCAATGTCTATTGTTTCTTATTGAAGGTTTCTTGAGAATTAAAGGAAATAGAGTCTCAACTTGAAGAGTCGATGTTAAAGAAATTCTGTCGACCGAGTGCTTCTCTAAGGAGTGCTCTGGTGTGGTTAATCGAAAGGAAAAATGGTAGCATGAGATCGTGCATTGATTATCGACAACTCAACAAAGTGACGATCAGGAATAAATATCCCTTACCAAGGATAGACGATTTGCTTGAGCAATTTGAGGTGCTGCAGTGTTTCTAAAATTGATCTGAGGTCAGGACATCATCAAATAAAAGTTAGAGCCTTAGATATTCCGAAGACAGCCTTCCGTACTTGGTATGGACATTACGAGTTTGCAGTGATGCCCTTCGGTTTGACTAATGCTCCAGCGGTATTCATGGATTACATGAACAGGGTTTCCCACCCTTACTTGGATCGGTTTGTGGTAGTTTTCATTTATGATATCTTGGTGTACTCTAAGACTATTGGGGAGCATGCCCAACATCTCCGCGTTATTCTGAACGTACTCCAAGAGAAGAAATTGTATTCTAAGCCGTCGAAGAGTGACTTCTGGATGTCGGAAGTGAAGTTTTTGGAATGCGTGATTTCCCAATTGGGAGTTGCGGTGGATCCCAGTAAGGAGGGAGCTGTGTTGAACTGGGAACGGCCAACGTCAGTCACTGAAATCAGAAGTTTTCTAAGTCTAGCCGGTTACTATAAGAGATTTGTTCAAGGGTTCTCACAATTAGTTTTCCACTTACACGGTTAACTCGTAAGGGTCAACCGTTTACGCAGGGTGCTGATTGTGAAGAATGTTTTCAAGAATTGAAGGTTTGGTTGACTTCTGCTCCAATCCTGATTCTTCCAGATCCGTCTTTGAGATTCCAAATTTACAGCGATGCTTCTGGGAAGGATTTAGGATGTGTTCTTGTGCAGAACCAACAAGTTGTAGCTTATGCCTCCAGACAGTTGAAGACTCATGAAGAGAATTATCCGACTCATGATCTAGAGCTGGCAGCTATTGTGTACGCACTAAAGATTTGGAGACATTACCTGTACGGGTCTCGTTTCGAAGTCTTTAGTGATCATAAAAGTTTAAAGTATCTGTTTGATCAGAAAGAACTGAATAACAGGCAGAGAAGGTGGGTGGAATTTCTGAAGGATTATGACTTCGAATTGAAGTATCATCCGGGAAAGGCTAATGTTGTAGCTGAAGCACTAAGTAGGAAATCCATCCACATAGCAGAGTTGATGCTGCAAGAAATGGGATTGTTAGAGTCTTTTAGATCTAAGTTGGAGTACATCCGTAAGTTTCCACTTTGGTAGCGAGGTATTAGTTTGTTAACCTCTCCTTGGTGAAGGTTGACAACGAGATTGTCTTACGAGATTCCGTTTGACAAAATGAACGTGAATACGAATATGTAAGTGAGGTAACTGCTGACTGTTTTCACATTGCGAAAAAGCACCAAAGGATTAATTGATGGATCTGCTGCAAGGGACTGGAATTTCCGAAGTGAAGCTTGGCGTGCGGTGTAATAATTTTAAAAAAAAAAATCGTTTTTGTGAAAACCCGCATGCTAAAGTTAATTTTTGGAGCGAATTAAGAGGCTAATAGAATATGATTAACGAGGAGAAATCCTAGGAGGATTACTTAGGTTGAGGGGAAGCTCTCAACGCCATTGACTAATTCGGAAAGGAGCTCTGAGTTCTGTTTGATAGTTGTTTTGAGAACAACAGAGGTGATTTTCATTGTTTTCAAGTTTATTTGATGTCCCCGCGGTTTACTTCTACGTTTAAGATAAACGTTTCTGGTAAATCCTCATTCCATCTTTTTGAAGAGTTCTATCTCGAAATCCCAAGGGTGAGTCAGGAAGTTTCACAGAGGACCTTTCCGTCACGCTTTTTCTATGTGTGTGGGAACTGTTATGGATTTTTAGAGAATTTGCGGAGAACGTGTTTACACCCTTCGAGAAAAATCATGTTTGTACTTATCTCTACCGTGGAGTACCAATTTGTGGATCTCATCTTCGACCTGTATCTCTATCAAGTGTCTTGTATTAAACCCTTTGATTTAAATTAATCAAAGTTGGGGAGCAAGTGAGGAATGAAGCTTCAGAAGTGTTTTCAAATGCGGTGCCGAGCCTATGTAGGCGAATGATGAGTTTCTCGTGTTGATTTGTAACCAGAGAGTTCGTATCAAGGTAATAGTGGATCATGCTTAGAGATTGATGTGCCAACTTGGGAAGACTTTCTGCACTCATTTCGTTAATTCAGGAATGTTTTCCAGCAAAATTTGGACCTTTCTGAGAATGTCTGTTCTCGGTTAGTCAATCGTAAGACTTGACGAAATTTTGAGGACAAAATTCTTTTAAGTTGGGGAGAATGTAATATCCGCAAAATAATTAATAGAATTATTTGGATATTAACCCAATTAAATTAATTTAGTACTCGACTGGTAAATTTATTGAGTGCTAAAATTATTTATTGGTGGTCATCGGATCGTTAACCGGATAATACGAACCAAGAAAGTTTTGGAATCGAAATAGGAGATTTCGATCAATATGGTAATTTGACCGCGTTACAACAAATATATTAAATAAATATATTTGTGTATACGTGTGTGCATGTGAGAGGAAAGAAAGAAATTAAAAGAAAGAAAGGAATTGAAAGAAAGAAAGAAACTGAGAAACAGAGAGAAGAAAAGAGAGAAAGAAGAGAAAAAGAGAGAGATGGCGTGAGGGAGAAGAGAAGAGGGAGTGAGAGACTTCGCCGAAACGACTTCCGTCCAACACGAAAAATGTTCATCGCTACTTCCTCTTCGTTTTGGTACCAATTTCGTGACGATCAGCTCACTCTCTCTCACTTGGCCATTTTCGTTTTTTTTGGAGCTTTTGTGGGAAATCCGATTTTGGGTTGGTTTTGAAGGTTTAGGTTCGGTTAGGAGCGAACCCAAGGATGATGGATCGTTGATTGAGGTTCGATTGAAAGATTGGAGGCGAGTTGGGTGATTTGGGGTTTTGGTGAATAGTGTCATGGAGGTTAGGGGAGGAAGATGATGAATAGTGTCCGTGGAGAATTTTGGGGAAATCGGTATTTCGGTCAAAAGCGGTTTCGTGATCGAGTGGAAAGCTTTGGAAGCGGATTGGGTGTCGCCGGAGCGGGGAATGTTCGTGTGGTTACTCGGTGATTTCGGCTCGATCGTGGATCACGCGTCAAAGGTGAGTTTTACTCACGTTTAGGATTTTTGTTTTTCGAATTAATTGATAAACTGTTTTATCGCTTTCGCTGGACTGGAATATTATGTGATACTGTCTGATTCGGGTTAGGAATCGATTGGGGCGAGTCTCGGGTTGCGTCGTGTTAAAAATGGAATTTTTGGTGATTTGATTCGAGGGATTTTGATTTAAAACCGTTATTTGGAAAATATGTCGCATTTTGATAAAATCCGTTTTGAATGAGTTTTTGATTGACTTGAATGATTGTGTGATTTTGATTGGAACTGTTTTTATGGTTGTTAAATCTGTTTTTAATCGGAACAAGAATCGGAATTGAGCGGAATCGCGGTTTTCGTGCGAAATCGTCAAAATCTGCATTAACAGACCCCCCTTTCTGCCTGTTCGCGCCTCACCCGCGCTCCAGCGCGACTTCAGCGCAGTTTGGCAGAAACTTTCTGCCAGTTCGCGCGCAACTCGCGCGCCAGCGCGACTTCAGCGCAGTTTGGCAGAATTTCAGCAACAAAACATTGTTTTTCGTTTTGCGATAACTTTTGATCCGGGAACCCGATTGAGGTGTTCTAAGATGCGTTGGAAAGCTTATTCAGAGGCCTAACTGAATATTCTATTTTTAAGGCAAAATGAACTGTTTTTAATATTGAAAATTGTGTCGAAAAGTGGTCAAATAGAGTGCGAGTGTGAACTTGGATTTTATAAAACTTGGAATTAAAGTGTTTGACTGATTGTCTGATTTGATGGACCGTGGGTTCATAGTACTGTAGATATATATATTATATCGAGTTTGGGTGACGACCCATGTAGACATACTAGGTGGGGTAGTCATGCACCCTTACCCTAGGCCTCTTACAATAGGGAAAGTACTATTGGTAAGGTGGTTCACCGGGTATGTAGCGTTCGCGCAGTCGGTGGTGTGTTGAATTGTTTGTTGTGCGTATACCGGGTATGTAGCGTTCGCGCAGTCGGTATCGTACTTGATTGTAACAGGTTCATCGGGTATGTAGCGTTCGCGCAGTCGATGACCTGTCAAAGATTAAATAATGCGGTTCATCGGGTTTGGAGCGTTCGCGCAGTCGATGCCGTATACAGTAAAAACGATTTCATAATTGGACCGAGAGCGTTAGTAGGGGTCACGGTAGAACTCACTGAGATTGTATCTCATTGTTTATATGTTGTTGTTTTACAGAGAAACAGGGACAGCGGAAATCCAAGAGGCACGAGTAGGTGGTACTCGGATGGTGGCTGAAGACTTAGCGTTATGCTAAAGTTTATATTTCCTTTTGTTGTCTGTGTACTACATCTCTATGTATTAATGTTATGACTTTATTCCGCTTTCTTGTACGATATTGAGCACTATAGTTTGCTGAAGATTATGGTCAGAGAACCTGTTCGGTCTTATTTGTATTTAAGACTGTTTTGTTGTTATTCAGCGAGAACTATATTGTAGTGTTCAGTATCTATGCAGGAATTTTATATCTCTGATTATTTTATGATGGTACACTTGGGTATTTTTACTCGATAAAATACCGGGGTGTTACATGAGGTGATGGTATCACATTTCTGGTTGGATTCGATGGAGAAGATTTTTAGGACTCTTCAATGCAGCGAAGAAAAGAAGGTTCTCTTTGCCGCCCATATGCTCGAGGAAGATGCTCAAACCTGGTGGACCAATGCTCATGATTTGATGGTGAACCAGGGAACTCCTATTACCTGGGTTAACTTCAAGGAGATGTTTATTGGTCACTTTTTCCCTCCGGTGATGAAGTTAAGCAAGCAAGCCGAGTTTATCAATCTGAGGCAAGGAGAGATGTCGGTGGGTGAGTTCACCGCCAAGTTCGAAAGGTTGTCGCAGTTTTATCAGTTGGCAAAACATGCTCCGAATGATGAGTGGAAGATGCAGATGTACAAGGCAGGCCTTCGTGCGGATGTGGCCCAAGGTCTTAGCTCATATGCTATGACCAGTTATGCTGGATTGGTGCAGCAAGCTTATGTTGCAGAGGCAGATCTCAACAGGATGTATGAGGAAAGGAAAGCGTATCGAAAAGAGAAGAAGAAAGCATTGGGATTGTCAACCCCAAGTGATGAATCGAAGAATTTTTACAACAGAGGGAAGAAACCTACATCATCCGAACTATTAAGGTCCGGTAAGTCTCCGAAATGCGGAAGGCCTCACACTGGAGAGTGTCGTCTGGGATCCACTGTGTGTTACTACTGCAAGGAAGAAGGGCATTATGCTAAAGAATGCCCGTTCAAGAAGAGGAATCGAGAAGGGAATTCTAACTCTGAAAGCGGAAAGGTCTTTGTAATGGACGCTCAGGAAGGCGAAGTTGGTGTCGTCTCGAAGAAAGGTATATTGTGTGTTGTTTGTTTGATTGGTCCAATTTTGAGGACAAAATTTTTAAAAGTTGGGGTGAATGTAACATCCCCTATTTTGCTATTTAATTATAATGGCATAATATTAATTATTAGTGATTTATTAATTTATTGAAATTATTTAAATTGAAAGTGATTTGCTTGATTGATTTATTTTGCAAATGATGTGCTTAATTGAATTGATTGCATCACATTAGATTAATTAGGAGTGAAGGAGTCATTAGGAAAGAAATGTTTAAGTGAGGGGCTTAGTGGTATTTTTACCTAGCCTATATAAGTAACCCATTCAGCTGGAACAAGAGAACCACACTTCATTATTTCACAAAATTCTGAAAACAGAAAGTAGAGAGGGAGGAGGGATACGAGAGAGTGAGAGGAGAGAAGAGATGAGGAGATTCCTCAAACTACCATGCATGTTCAATCCAATGACACAACCATGATCAGTTCACCTTCCTCTTTCTAGTGATATCAATTTCGAAGTCATCCCTTCCTGCAAACCAAAATCTCCATTGATGAGTACCTCAAGCCCAAGTAGAAATCCTGTACAGAATCCGTTTTGGCAACCTTCAGTGTTTCATTCGTAACTCCCTGTACTGACCTCCGATTTAGTTAATTTTTATTTATTTGGAAACTAGACACGAAATGCTCCAGTTTTGACCCAACAACCATCTGGTTTCACTGAGAATCGAAGGAGATATCTTGTTTTTAAGTTTCGATTCAGAATCAGTGTCTGTTTGGACCCAACTTCATTGTTTCGGTTATAACTCTCTGGATATTGGATGCATGTGTTTGAAACCTCCACCTTCAGAAACTAGAGAGAATTCCCTTCACCGTAGACCCTCGTTTTGCTAAGTTTGGTTGAGATTTGAGTGAATTACGCTCGTTGCAAATTGGCGGTTTGTTGCTGGAAGTAGCTGGAGCGGATTCGTGGGATCGCCGTTCGTCCGAGTTCGCGAAGCTTCGGCGTTGGGAGCGATTGTCATCGCCAAAAGGTGAGTTCTATATTCACTAGGGAATAAAACTGATGTGTCATGTATTATGAAACGAGTCATGCGTTTTATGAAAAAACCGGTGTCGAATCGATTTCGAAATATCGTTCTAAGTCATGGAGTCGTTTGATCGTTGGACTGAAATTGTGATTAAAATTGCATGATTGATATGTGGATTGTGATGATTGAATTGTGTCTGGAATTATGTGTATAAATTCTATTTGAAGGTTGGAAGTTGATCGGGTTACGGATTAGAAACGATCGGAAAGCGAAATGGAACGAAAGAGGAAATTATTCTGAGTTCACAGGACGCACGGACCGTGCGCCCCCTTTGGGTTGCCATTTTGAGAAAAGTAACAGGACGCACGGATCGTGCGCCCCCTTCTGGTACCGTACTCCTAAATTCCGTTTCGTCGCTCCTTTCGGTTCCAAACCTCTTCCGATCTCCTTCTCAACCAACTGTGATGATGTGATCCTATTAATACCATTGTTTGATTGATTCTAACTCTCTCTTGAGGATATGACCCTGATTATGAGATTGTTATGCCTAAGCTAAGTTCATGTTATGAGACCGATTATTATGTTATGATTATGCTAAGTGTGATTGATGTATTATGTTTGGACTAGCTGGATAATTAGTGTAAGCTAAGTTAAGAACCTTAGTAATCCATGTGAGATCATTTAATAATTAGACTAAGTTAGTAATTAGATCACTTTAGTAATAAGTTTATGTTGAGTTCAGTTCATTGTTAAGTTAAGTTATTGTTACGGTTAAGTTCATTGTTCAGTTCAGTTCAGGTATATTAAAATAAAACATCAGTTCAGTTAGGGTGACGACCCTATTTCAGTTTAGTGTGCTAGGGGAGGGGAAGTCATGAGCCCTATGAACCTAGGCCCCATCAGGGACCCAGCCGATTAGTGGGGACGGGTTCACCGGAAGCTTATTATGCCAAGTGACCGGTGACACGCTAAAATATCAGTTCAGTTTATGTGTTGTTTCTTGTAACCGGCTTAAGGGTTATGAGGACAACGTATAGTTCAGTTTATGAGTTGCGTCTTGTAACCGGCTTAAGGGTTATAAGGACAACTTCAGTTAGTTAGCCACATAGTCAATTTAGAGAACTATGAGTTAGAATCAGAATAATGAATCAAGCATAATTGAACCGAGAGGATTAGTAAGGGGTCGCGATAGAACTCACTGAGACAAGTTGTCTCACCCAATCCACTGTTGTTGTTTTTCAGTTAAGCAGGGAAAGTTGAAGACCGTGAGGCACGGCTATGGAGACGCTTGAGGAGCTGCCGTTATCTTTATTTCATTATGTCTTGTATTTCAGTTTCCTTTGTATTTCTGTATTTCTATTCAGTATCTTAAGACTACACGATTGTACGACTTATGTCTTTCAAGTTGTAAATCGCTTCCGCAGACTTTCGGTTTTGGTACTGAACACTAGTTGAGTGGTGTAAGGACCGATTTTATGTATTTTATGTTAAGTTATGTAAGCGAACTTGATGGGCTTTTAGCATCGAGTATTAGTATGTGTTCAGTATTTAAAAAGGAAGTCACTCTGATGTATGCCAGTAGTGCGCTTCGGTAGTTTCTACAAGATAGAAATTAACGGGATAAAAGCCCTACGTCCTCGGCCTCAGGCTTTGCAACCCTTGGACTTATGGTAACCACTATATTGAAGAGAGTTATACAAACAATCGACTTCAAAATTGCACTATCTCAATTCCCCTGAATTGAGAACCCAAGCACCCTGCTAAGGATTTCAACCGCTTCAATCACCCTGATTGAATGACCCAAGAGAACCTCCCAGGATTTCAAAATAACAACTTTAAGAAATGAAGAGTACAATGTTTGAGATCTATGATCCAATCACTTCTTGTAGTATGTCAGTTTAAAGACTGAGAGAGATGAGTGATCTTAGGAAAATAGAATGCGCTAAAGATGATATGAAGATGAAATCTTGTTTTGCAAAAGGCTTAAAGATATGACAATGGAAGCTAGCTTTGCAAAAGTATAAAAACTTTTAGAAATGATATATCAGTTTCGAAATTGAAAAGCTTTTAACAAGATAAAACTATGAAGCACAATATCTTAGATCTAGATTTTTAAAAACATAAAAGCTTTTAGAAAGAATATTATAATTTCAAAATCAAAAGCTTTTAGCAAGATAAAAACAATGAAGCACAATATTATAGATCTAGATTTCGTATAAGAAGAGTAGAGAGAATTGTGAGAAGGTGTGTTTTGAGAAATGAAATCACACTCCTATTTATAGTGTTAGGAGAGGTTAGAAAAAATGGAAACTCATTTAATACATAGTATAATCGATTATGTGAGAATCAAAAGGAATGTGATAATCGATTAATTTGATGGATATGGAAAGTTGGATTGCTTGATAATCGATTATCACATGTAGTTATATTGAGCATGTAATCGATTATTGTTGTCAAGAAATTCACAAGATGTCTTGATAATCGATTACATGATGTAGTTGTATGCATAGGTAATCGATTAGAGTTGTCAAGAAAGGAAGGAAGCCAATACCTTAATCGATTATGTGTTTTGGTGAAAATGAAGGCATAATCGATTATGTTTATAAAAAAGGAAACTTTGAAGAGTTGATAATCGATTATGTAGGTAGTGATAATCGATTATGCTTTATAAAAAAGGTAGGAATTGGTTTCAAGCTTTTCACAAAATTGGTTTTAGGGTTTTTGTTTCCACCTTATGCATGCATGCAACTTTATGAAATATTTTTCAAAACTATTTTGATGCATCATGCATGTTTTAAAAAGTCATCTCTCTCAACTACTAAAGTGCCATATACCTTAGGTGATAGGACCTTACAAGGTGTCCTAAAGAAGGCACATAATCAATTTAGGTCTTGAGTTTGCTTCTTCTCCAAGCTACTCCACTTTAGTGTCTTCTCCTCTTTAATTTTTGTCCTGCACTTTATTCAACTTGAACCATTAGTAGATAAGATGTAATTTGTTATCATACAAAACAAGGAGTGTTTTCCCTTGGTTCAACACTTGGTTGAACCGGTACCTCAACAGCACTTGTCTTTGCCTCTCTCTGAGCACTTCTCTTATGATAAAAGGTTATCGTCACCGTCACCACCTAGGATGAAAGGTATTCGGGCCTTACTCAAGGGATTACTGATTAGGCTTTAGGCTCCTCGAAGGAGTGGGCTTACTAAGTAAAGTACCAGATCGCCATGTACCCACCTGACCAAGAGAAAACAGCATTTATGATGGGAAAAGGAAACTACTGCTATCAAGTTATGCCCTTTGGGCTGAAAAATGCAGGAGCGACCTATCAACGAATGATAAATAGAGTTTTCCAAGCGCAGATAGGCAGGGTAGTGGAAGTCTACCTAGATGGCATGATCGTCAAGAGTAAAGTAGATACTGACCATGTGGCCGACTTGGAAGAAGTATTTGCGGAAGCCCGTAAGAACTCGCTTAGGCTAAACCCTGAGAAATGCACGTTTGGAGTAAGGGCGGGCAAATTTTTAGGCTTCTACCTAACAGAAAGAGGAATTGAGGCAAACCAGGATAAATGCCGAGCTATGACTGAAATGAGGCCGCTACCAAAAAAGAAATACAGAAATTAAACGGGATGGTGGCCGCCCTTTCACGATTCATTGCCCAAGCAGCAAACAAGTCTCTCCCACTTTTTAAACTGCTCAAGAAGGAGACAGAGTTTGAATGGTTGCCCGCGTGCGATGAGGCTCTAGATCAGCTGAAGGCCGCTCTACTGCAACCTCCTGTACTGACAACACCAGAGCCAGGAGAAACTTTGTACCTCTACCCAGTGATCACCGACGAGGCACTGGCCGCAGTGTTGATACGGGAAGGCGACTCCAAGCAAAATCCTATTTATTTTATCAGTAAAGCACTTCAAGGTCCTGAGCTAAGGTACCAGAAAATTGAAAAGTTGGCCCTGGCATTGGTTGTGGCCGCTCGAAAATTAAGGGCATACTTTGTGGCCCATCATATCGTCTTGAGGATGGACCAACCCATACGGAAAATCCTCCACAGGCCGGACCTAGCAGGAAGAGTGATAAAGTGGGCGATTGAGCTATCAGAGTTTGGCCCCAAATATGAACCCAGGTCGGCCACTAAAGCTCAAGCATTGGCCGAGTTTCTGGCTGAGATGACCCCGATCCCTACAACAGTAATGCCAGTTTGGACCTTACATGTGGACGGCTCGTCAAACAGCAGAGGCAGTGGGGCGGGCTTGATTCTTGAGAACACTGAGGGAACGACTATCGAAGTGGCTTTGACTCTCTCTTTTTCAACGTCCAACAACCAGGCGGAGTACAAAGCATGTATTGCTGGACTTTTGCTTGCCCGCGAGTTCAACGTAAAGAGAGTAGAGCTGCACTCAGACTCACTCCTGGCTATATCCCAAATCAAAGAAGTGTTCGATGCCAAGGACGTAATCTTGCAAAGGTATCTGGCAAGAGTGAGAGAACTACTCGGACACTTTGAATACGCAACAGTGAAACACGTCCCTCAATCAGAAAAACGTTAGGGTGGACATATTATCAAAGTTGGCCAGCACGAAAAACCCTGGGAACCATAGAAGCGTCATTCTGAAAGTCCTACTTCAACCCAGTGTACGACTAGACACCGCTTTGCCTTCGGATATTTGCATGGTCGATCTATAAAATTGCTGGATCGACCCCATCATCAGATACATTAGAGATGGAGAAGAACCAGGCGATCGTAAAAATGCTACCTTGATACGTAGGCAATCAGCATCGTACTCGGTGATTGAGGGGAAGCTGTTTCGAAGAGGATTCTCCATATCCCTCTTGAAATGTCTCCCCCTAGAAGAGGCTAGTTATGTCTTAAGGGAGATACATGAGGGGATTTGTGGAAACCACCTTGGAGCTCGAGCTTTAGCAAAAAAGGCATTAAGAGCGGGATACTACTGGCCCACAATGGAGGATGACGCAAAAAAGCTAGTAAAGAAATGTGATAAGTGCCAGTGACACGCAGACATTCATGTCGCTCCCCCGGTCGAACTCAACAGCATGACCGCGCCATGGCCGTTTGCATGGTGGGGGATCGATCTCTTGGGTCTGTTTGCAGTCACTCCTGGGCAATTCAAATACTTGATTGTTGCGGTGGATTATTTCACCAAGTGGGTGGAAGCCGAACCTCTGGCTACCATCACGTCCAGGAACTGTCTGAAGTTTTTCAAGAAAAACATCCACACCCGTTTCGGGATTCCTGAAGTACTGGTCTCGGATAACGGTACCCAGTTTACGGATAAAAATTTTCAAGAGTACGTGACCGATCTAGGAGTGAAGCAGCGCTTCACCTCAATTGAGCACCCCCAGACCAACGATTAGACGGAGGCCGCCAACAGAGTGATCTTGCGCGGGCTGAGGAGGCGGTTAGATGCGGCAAAAGGAAAATGGGCAGAAGAACTCCCACACGTATTATGGGCATACAGAACAACCCCCCATTCTACCACAGGCGAGTCTCCTTTCAAATTAGTATATGGCACGGACGCAGTTATCCCAGTCGAGATCGGGGAACTGAGCTGGAGAACAACAAACCCCAAGCCGCTCCAAGAAAATGAGGAGGCAATCAAAGAAGAACTAGATTTAATCGAAGAACTCCGTTCACAGGCCTCCCTAAGAGAAACGCTGATCAAGCAAGCGATGGCCACTAGGCACAACGCCAAGGTCATCCCAAGAGATTTTGCACTAGGACAGCTCGTCCTCCGAAGAGCCAGCATCGGTCAGAAGAAGGCTTCTCAAGGGAAGCTCTCCCCCAATTGGGTGGGCCCTTATAGGGTCGTCTAGAAGACGGGGAAGGGAGCCTACCAACTAGAAACGATGAATGGAGGGCCTATTCCAAGAACTTGGAACGCGATGAACTTGAGAAGATACTTCATATAATTGGAAACAATGAAAGAATGTCACATTGAGAAATGAATCATGTAAACCGGCCGAAACGATCTTAATCATGGTCATAAATAAAACGAGACTTTTCTCTATTTTTTATGTTGAAGTATATTTTCCCGCCCTAGGTTTGATTAAACCTAAATCGATTTGGGCCGGCTACAACAGCGACTTACATGGCAAGATAAAACTAAACCGAGTTTGGTAAATTGCCCGTTCGGAATATTATACTTGGTCGAACCGAGCTACAAACGAGGCGGCCTAAAAGATGGTCGCACCTCCAGGGACCAAGTTCAATCCGGATAGAAGTTTGGTAAACTGCCCGTGGATGACACCGAGTGTCCTCGATGGATATCCGCACCCCTAAGGATGGGTTGAACCCGGATAGAAATCCGGTAAAACCACCCAAGGGCGACTACCCGCCCTTACGAATAACACGATTTAAAGAGAAACAAAACAACGAATCGATGATAAAATAAAGATAAAGCAAACGGGGATCAAATAGAAGTACTTATTACAACGAAAAGAACGACCACGAGGTCGCCCAAATACAGAAAAAGTAAACCAAGATTACAAAATTACAAGGTTTGTTCATACACCACATACTCCTCCCTTATGATCTTCCCCTGCTCGTCCCTCTCCGCGGGATATACTATGCGACCATCGTTGAGAGAGTGGGCATGATTGATTATATTGGGGTTGATCTCGAGGTCGGGATAGACGTACTGCACTTGGGCCAAAGCTTCATCAAATTGCTCTTTGTAGATGGCCAGTGTAGGCTCAACCACCCGGTCACAGTCCTCCAAAGCCTCATCCCGATCTTTCTCTAGAACATTAATGTTCTTCTTCAGGCAGGCTACTTCATTCCCCAGCTCCTTGACCTGGTTCGACAACTCGTCAACCTTGGTCGTCTCTGACTGCGCCTTCCTTTCTGCTTCAGCTTGGGCGGCCAGGGCCTCATCCTGCTCTTTGGTCATGGTGGAGAGCGACTTCTTTGTCTCCGTAAGAGCATCAGCAGTAGGCTTGAGAGTGGGCTCAGATTATTGATACTTTTTCTTTAGGGATTCCAACTCCCCCCGCAACTCTGAGATATAGTCATAAGCACGATTTAGCTTATCGGTTTTATCGAAATTATCACCCTCCAACCACAAATTTTGAGCGAGAAGACGTTTACCTGCAGTCCGATCCGCTTCTCCTTGTTTGAGTTTTGCGATCAGGCGTGAACCAGCCTTGGCCACCTCATCCATGAAGAAGAGAGGGTCTTGACGAAAGTGGTCGAAATCCGCCTCAGAGATCTCGTCCAAGTCTAAGTCAGAGGTCGACCTCCTCTGAACCTCCTTCGCCCCCTTGGTCTTCTTGTGCGGGGGGTCAATCTCAGCGTCTTTTCCACTGGTCCCAACAGCGTGCTGATGGCGATCCCTCTTCTTCCCAGAGTCAGGCACGGAGGAAAGCGAGTCACCTTCTCGATCTGCACCTGTGGCCGTTTTCCCGTCGCCCGGGGAAGGAACGTCAACAGTCGCTAGAGGGGCGGTTGGGGATTTCTTTCCCCTCTTGGATTTCCTCATAAGTTCCTCATATCCCATACCTGCCATGTCACCTACAAGCAAAAATAAGAACGGTCGGAAACAATTTGAATTCATCCCCGCCAAGAGCGCAAAGGTAAAAACAAGAAAAAATGAGAACGACTCGCACCAAGACTTTGAATTCGTCGTCACCCCGAGCCCGAGTCAACTGGTAGCACTTAATCAATTCCTCATCCATCCAGGAGGCCATATTCTCAAGCAATCTTAGGGTTTCCAGATCGTCCTCACCAAGTCGACATTTGGTCCTGTAAGTAATTGGGGTACGACGATAATGCGCGTACGTCCATGCAATAGGGAATTTATGACCGGTCACTCGACCCCGGGTATCAAGAGATCCGACCGTTTTACGAGCCTTTTCACAAACAGGCACGACCCACATAAAAGAATGCTTCTAGGGCTTTAAGGAGTCAGAGTAAGGCTTGAAGATTTTGAAGTCTTGCTGACCTTTGATGCTTAGATGCTCCCACCGATTCCTGTTGCTCCCAGGTTTGGGCCGTCTACTCATCTCGAAGATCTTAAAAAAAGTGAGCGAGAGCAATCACGCCCCATCACGCCCATGAGTTGCTCAAACACTTTGATGAACGCCCAGGTATTTGGATGCAACTGGGACGGGACGACCCCAAGATAGCGAAGAACGGAGCGTTGAGAAGGGGTAAATGGTGGACGAACCCTCATGTCTCGTAGGACGTTCGAATACATGATAAATTTTAAGGACGACAGAACAATCGCTACATGCTCGTCCGCGGAAGGACCTTTAATCGCCCATATCTGACCCGGGTCGCCTACCATTTCTGCATAGTACTGCAGCAAATCATCCCCAGGACGGAGTATCCAGGGCACTTTGTCAATCACACCCAGCGAAACCCAAGAGCGATCTTCACCAATCACGCCGCCCCAATCCGGTTCCTCAACTTCGTCAACTTGGTCGTTTCCCTGCCCAGAATGGGCGGCCTCGTCGCCAGAAGTCTCAATGTTGTATTCCGTTAATCGAGAGGGTGACCGTTCGGTGAAAGTGGCGGAGTCAGACGCCCTCATGAGGGAAGGATGAATAGAAGTATCGATGGAAGGAGTACTTTCGAAACTAGACAGGTCTGTAGAGGATGTAGGCAGACGGTCTTCAGATTGAGAATCACGAGAATCACTCATAACTCCACTCTCGACTGGACGATCACGATATTTGTACCAAAATAAAGTTACCCTGTAAGGAGGGGGCAAGGGAGTCAGGGCCGTCTAGAATTTGCAGAACGGGGCGACAAGGTCGACCCCGGGCCTGACACCCCCTCCTCACAAAAGTAAAGATAACAATTAAACTAAAGAATAGTGAAGAGCTGATTACCTAGAGTGGGAGATAGGTTGGTCGCCCCAGCAATCACGTGGACGAGACGGTCCTGAGTAGAGTCACGCCGGAGTATTAAGTCGCTCACCAGGGAGCACCTCGCCAGAATATCCCCGAAGTAGTGGTCGCTCACCGGAGAATACAAGTCGTTCTCAGAGCAATTGATGCGAAGGTAAAGCACCAAATGAAGGAATGAGAGCCCTATATATAAGGGGACCAGCCAAAAAATCGAAGCGACACGACCCTCCTTCTTCAGCATTAATTGCGTTTCTTGGAAATTGAGCCAACATCATTACACCCCCCTTTGGAAAACGCGAAACGTTTTGTCCATGACATCAAAAGAAAAATGTCATATCCATCAAAGCTTGACTGCCACGTCATCACATGGACGACTTCAGCTTGATTCCAGCATAGAAAGTATAATCGAGTAACCTCAGCACAGGTGACCGCCCAGAAAATAAGCCACTGCACTGGGGGAAATCGATCTCCATTTTGAACTTCAGATTGATATTTATGCAAAGTTTATATGCTTCTCAGATGACATGCAATTAAAAAGGTCCCTAGCATGATCTGAGTTGGATGACAAAATATATCAAAAAACAGTTCAGAGCTATTCAGTGGTGAAAGACCTCAAGTCATTTCGCTATATGATCACCTCATTGAAATAGGTGAAAAGGATTTAATTTAAGTGGATGTCAAAAGAAACGAACTCAACTTCCAGGTGCTTTTCTACATGATTTGCTTGATAGGTGAAAAGGGTTCAAACAATAATTTTTTATGTATCCCGTAATTGATATTTGTGATCTTGCCTACTAAATTTCTTTTGTATTGTATGCTTGATTCCAAGCTGAGTGTTGATTTTTGGATTATCACAATGGAATTGGTCTTTAGGAAATGATGCGTGGGATGTGTAGTTTGGCAGTGAAATTAGCACGGCCTTTGCTACCAGTTTATTACCCTTTTAATACTGCCTCAGATAACTTGCCTCAGATTTTTGGATTATCACAATGTTTATCTATGTCATTTTTGCAGGGAAACCTTAAGCACATTGATCTTGGCTGTGAGTTGATTCAAATTATGGAAGGTTCCATTCCTCTCTTTTGATTTGTGAGTTTGGTTTGGTTTTGGTTGATTTGGTTTGGTTTTTCTCATAACCCCATAATGGTTCTGTTTTTCATATAGACTAAGCTGTATGTATGAGTAGAAAGCAATTTATCCCTTTGTGTGTACTTCAGTGAATGAAATGAAATTTTTTCGCTGGTGAATTGTAACAAAGACAAGCTGAGTTTAGTGAGGACAACAAGCTGGTTTTGCATGATCAAGTTACCGCAACTTCTCATCCTGATGTGCTCACTTTCAATTAGGTGATGATCACAAGCATACTCCTTTTCCTTCTTTGTAATTACCATAGTTCTTGTTCAGTTTGTGTTTTCAGTTTTCATATATGGCTATACTTGTTCTCTTCTTGAATATTATTCTAATTGTTGTAGACTGGTAGTACCTATAATTGAAATATGATTACTAGTTGCAACTTGAAAATTGTTGTTGGAATTATTGTCTTGTACAGGTTGAATAAGTGTTTGTTTTACATTTGAATTTATTTTAAGAAAATTCTCTTTAACCATTTGACTTTTGAAGACTAAACATGAGTTGAGTTTTCCCCCATTCCCCTTCCTATGTTTCTGTGTGTTTTTTTCATTTTAAAAGGAAAATTTGGGTATGATTGTGTGTGATAAAATGAGAAAAGTCAGAATTTAACTGAATCTGGACTAGGATGCAGGATGTAGCTTCCACTAAAAGCCTTTCATTTGATGGATGGTTCATAACATTATATACTTTCAACTTAGAGAAGCATTCCTTGTTTATTTAGTGAATTATGATAGATCAACTTGATTTATTATGGGTAGCATTGATGATATATCAGAAACCATATTTGCACTCACTCACTCTCACATTGATACTTCCTTTCCTTGCAGTGACAATGAAGGAAGCATGTTGTCGGTCCTTGAGTTTTGAGGCTTCGAGCATCGCAATTTACAAATTCAATTTTTCGGTAGGTGAATCTCTTCAATTCATTAATTTAATCTCTATATTTTTTATTGAGTATGGCAAATGTATTTGTTTCAATTTAATTTTGTTCCTCTGAATGGTGATTAATTTAATCACTTCATTTTCTCATTTTGGGAAAATGGTGACTATAAGTAGGAGGGTTAACAGAATGGAGGGTAGGAAATTATTAGGGAAGAGTTCATCTCCTATTTTCTGGTTTACAGTTTCTGCAGTTTTTTCTATTTTATTATCTTTTAGAATTAGAATTCTGTTTTTGTGATTGTAAGGAGCATGGTTGTCAAACTCGAGATCTTACCAAAGATCGTTTGGGTATAGAAAAAGCGTAAATCGTGGGATCGTAACACGGATCGTAAGATCCTACCAATTACTTCATTATTCACTAGTGCAAAAATGGGATTAGAATTAGACATTTAAAGTCAGGCACTTAGATGCCTGACTACATAAGTAGACACGATGGCAAACTTGTAATTAAGAGGCAAAACTCGCGAGTTTTAAAGTCAAGCGGATACACGCCTGACTTCTATAGGGAAAAAATAGGAAAAAAATTAGACTTTAGAAGTTAGGCGTGTATTCGCCTGACTACATAAGTAGACACGGTGGCAAACTTGTAATTAAGGGTGAAATTCTTTTTTTCTATTTTAGTACTATAGAAGTCAGGCGTGTATTCGCTTGACTTCTAAAGTACCAAAATAAAAATAAAAAATTCACTTACGCGTACGCTCTCCACTCTCGATACCCTAGCTCTCCACTCTCACAACCTTCACTCTCCGCCTCTACCTCTTAGATGTACGAAGCCTCACTCTCAGAACCTTCACTCTCCGCCTCTCACTCTCAGATCGCAATCCCACGATTTCTCCGCCTTCACTGTTCCTTCAGAATTCAACGATGTCTTCTCTCTCTTCTCTTCACTTCGTCTTTCTTCTTCCTTTTGATCTCTCTGCTAGGGTTCAAAGCTTCCACTGATTTCACGAAACTGATGCTGAAATCTTCAGCAATGGAGGTTCAAAACACCACGAACAGGTATATAAACGAAAACCCCTTTGTTTCTTTCTTTGATTCTTTCTGTTCGTAAAAACCCTAGAATGTTGAATCGTTGTTTTTCAATGATTGAAGGTTGCAATCACTTCGACCTTGTTGCTGTTACGATTATCAACATGTAATACACAGAAACCCTTTGCTGTCTTTCTTTGATTTACTGTTTTAGAAACCCTAAGTTTCATAAACACTGATTCTGTGTATTTCTAGGTTAATATGAACGAGATACAACTGATGAGTTCTCAAAACTTCACCACGACGAGGTTTCAAGCCACAGTTTCAACAACAAAGGTAGATCCCTTGCTTTCTCTATTTTGATCTTCACTGTTTCAGTTCTGGTTTCTTTTTCTTCACATACGAACCTTAACCCCTAATCTCTCTTTCACGGTTTCCATTTGTAACCGTTAACTGGTTTTTTTTTGTTCTGAAAATCTGTTGTCTTTCGCTTCTGTTTATATATCTGTTAAGTTTACTATTTAGTTTCCATTGATTTAAGTTTGCATTGATTTCAGTTTCCATTTGTAAGGGTTAACTGGTTTTTTTGTTCTGAAAATCTGTTGTCTTTAGCTTCTCTTTATATATCTGTTAAGTTTGCTGTTTAGTTTCCATTGATTTAAGTTTCCATTTGTAAGGGTTAACTGGTTTAGTTCCCATATTTTAAGTTGTTGTTATGACTCTTTTAAATCTACATCAAATGTCTTAAGTTTTCCATATCTCTCATTAATCCCATTCTCAAACTGTGTTTAAATCTGTTGAGTTGTTATTACTGTTCGAATGTGTTAACTCCTTATTACGATTCTTTAAAATTACATTAATGCACTATACTTCTTTCTCTATTCATATCTCTCATATGTTTTACTTTTAGGGGCTGACTACTATAGGGAAATGGCAAGAAATTTTGATACTGTAGCAAAAATCGATCGGGAAAAAGATATTTGGAGAGCCATTGTAATCTAACATATGTTGTTTGTTATTTCTGATGCAGAATTCATTTCAATATGATAAAGGCAAATCTGCCATCAGCGGTGATTTAGGCACTGATATTGTAAGTTACATACATTGAGCCGAGACAGCAACAATTTTTTTGAAGAAATTTTCAACTCATTTTATGCTGATTATTTTTAAGTATCACGAGTTTCTCAGTTATAGCAATCCAAGTTTCCAATGGTATGAGTCATTTACTTTTGATTGTAACTACAATGTGGATAACAAGTTCTACAATGAGGATAAGAAGTTTGTGTTGAGATCTTAGTGTGGCTTAATAATAACTGCAGTTTAAATATCAATAAGAAATATTTATTTTAAATATTAATCAGTAGTTTATAAATAGTCATTAAGTCTGATATATATATATATATATATATATATATATATATATATATATATATATATATATATATATATATATATATATATATATATATATATATAAACACGGGATAACTACACCAATATTTAATGACTATTTAAACACAGGACTTTAAGTCATAATTTCCGAAGCAAATGTAATGGGTAATGGCTAGATGATGATAAAATCCTGCTACGCGCTACTTTTAGTTGCCCTCTCTAAAAGAGGCATCATTACTTGAATGAATGGTCCAAATGATCAAATTATATCAGTATGTATTTCTTTTTTATATGATTATATTACTATATATTTTACTTTCATTGTTGTGTGCACTATTATCAGTTTTATTATGTAAGCCTAAATGGTTGAAATGTTTTATTAAATTTCTCTTCTTTATGCAGTTACTAACTGAATTTATATAGTATTTCATCATTGGTTCAAAGTGGACATATAGTTCAAAAGTGTTATGTGGTTCGGCATAGCTGCTAACTTGCAATATATAGTCTTATCCGGCGTACATCTTCTTTATATACTATTTCCTCTTTTTTCTTCTCCTGTATACATCTTATTGTTTATTTTTTGCTTCAGGAATTTATATTACCCAAGGCTGCATTGATGGAAATCAAAAACCAGAGTGGGTATATAAGTATACGAGCAAACAACTTCTTCCACTAAAAAGATATGTATTATGTGCACAAGTAGACCCTTTCCCTATAGGCAAGATAGCTTGGAAATAGCATTGAATCTTTGATCATAATTTTGTGTTAGATATTGGATAATAGCATTGTAGTTCTGCATAATTTTGTGTAGTTCTTGAGACCTTTAATACTCTAATGTCTGTCTTCCTTCTATTACTTGATGCTTTCAGGACTAAACTCTCGAATCCCTCTTTTGCTATAGCAGCTAAATTAATATTAATTTATGAGAAACAAAATTAGTTTTACCTCTTATTGTTGTAGGACAAATTTTTGTGTTTCACATTAGCTGATTATTTAATAACACATACTAGCTGTTAAGAATTGTGAGAATTTCTTCAATACTTATGGATCTGTTGTTTTTTTCCTTATTGGGTTCACCTCTTACATTTAAGTTGAATTGTCACAACATATCAATTCTTTGATGAAGTTCCTTGGGTAAAACATACAGCTCCAAATACCTTTTACTGTTTTTGTGCAGGAGTTGCATATTGGAGTGATTTGCTATAGCAGCTCCAAATACCTTATGGAAAAATAATTTTGATTATCTTTGGTTCTTCTACAAGTTGGGTTCTCTTTATTTTTGTCATATTTTCTATTTGTTTGATGATATATTATTTATTATTTCAGGAAAAGCTCTCTGTTCATGATTTTGTTGATAAGGAGCCCGGGGATGTTGTACCAAAGCCTCCCTCCTTAGAGAGCACCCCTTTCAAGCTTGTAGAAGAAGTCAAGGACTTGAAGGAGTTGGCTGCTAAACTGCGTTCTGTTAATGAATTTGCGGTAAATTTTGATAACTATTTTGAGATTTTACTCAAGAATTTCCTTCATAAGAAATTATACAACTAGCTTCTTTTCTCTAATATGGGTAAAAACCCCGTGGTACTTAATAAAGTATTGAAATTTTCTCAGCCACTGGGTACCCGGGCGCTTACTAGCGTTTAAAGACTCTAATTACGGTGGTTTAGAAAAAATTGGAAAGACTTGTAACTTAAGATTGTGTATTCTGATATTGACGATTCTGAATTCATCCATATCCAGAATTTTCAGCTTGGAGAGACAGTGAGAAGCTTACCTCATTGTCATCACATGTTTCATGTACCTTGCATAGATATGTGGCTTTTAAGGCATGGTTCTTGCCCATTATGCAGAAGGGAGTGAGTGTGGGGGTAGTCCCAGCACTTGCTGTAACTACTTACTGGTATGATTACTACTCTTTCTTATGTGAATCTGATGCTTTTTTGGATGTCTCTTAGAATTGTATTGCGAGTTAGAGCAAAGAGGCCCCCCTGGTATCTTTCTGTTGTTGGAGGGGCACTCTATGTAGAATTGCATTGCGAGTTAGACAAAAAAAACAGAAGATAAGTACTGTTATGAAAATGGTTTCCTGATATTTGATAGGATGACTGCAATGATCATATAACTCAAGTTATCTATTCTCTATAGACTATTATGGTCATATAAATTACAACCACTCTTGTTAAATTTTTTGCTGATAAAACCTCTTTTGAGTCATGCTCTTAGGTTGTGAATTGTATTGTTCACAGAAAGAATTGAGAAGCCTTTGAACATCAATTAATATCAAATGTGTTTTTTTTTTCTTTTTATATGCTATGAAACTGCATCTTGAAATTTCATCTTCAACTCACTGGCACATTCTCTTTGATTTTGCAAATAGCTTAAAACGCTGACATGCCTATACTTTCTTAGTTATTTTATCTAGTCTTATCTAGTAGTAAACCAAATTTGTTACAAAGTGGATTGATAGTGAATTTATGATCATTTGTTACATGTAAATATTCTGATAATTGTTTCAATAGGGCTGAAGTTAGAAGACATGTGATTGGAGACCGTGAGTGTGAAGTATATAGAATCTTGCTTGATGAAGGGGAAGACTTATTAATTCCAAGGAACAAGATTGAGAAAGGAGTTTGGAAAATGTTGATGGGTTGGTAGTGTGATTCAGGTTGGTGGCATTGTTCCTTTTGGATGATCATGTGCCCATGTACATATAACTTAGTTATTATATAGTTGCTAGATGTATATATGAGATCTATACTGTGTCAAAAATATCTGCCACATTTTAATTTTTAGAGCCGTTGTAATTCTAACTTGATCCCAAAGGTTGTGTTATGATTGTAAGGATTTAATACTTAATAATTGTTGGCAGAAATTTGTTCATGTATATGTTGGTAGTTGTACTAATTTTTTCATTAATTTTGGCTATCGTAAGGATTTAATGCTTAATAATTGATGGCAGAAATTTGTTAATTAAGGCTACCAAATAATTTTTTTTTAAAAAAATGGACTTTTAAAGTCGTGCGCAAATAAAGCCTGACTTTAAAACAAACTTACGAAGTCAGGCAATAATAAATGCTTGACTTTAAATCATACTTACGAAGTCAGGCAATAATAAATGCTTGACTTTAAATCATACTTACGAAGTCAGGCAATAATAAATGCTTGACTTTAAAACTGACTTAAGAAGTCAGGCGAAGTAAATGCTTGACTTTAAAACTGACTTAAGAAGTCAGGCGAAATAAATGCTTGACTTTAAATCAGACTTACGAAGTCAGGTTATCGCTTGACTTTAAAACTCATTACATACAAAGTCGACTTAATAAAAGTCAAGCGGGCGCCTGACTTTAAATCCCCTTTTCGCCTGACTTTAAATCCCTTTTTTGCACTAGTGATTGTTAGCCTTTTTAATGGATGGTAGACCTTTTTAGTAACATTTGTAGAATTTTGTGTAAGAAATTTGTAGAACTTATAAGATTTAGCATCGGTTGTTTCAAATAACCGATGCTAAATGTCATTTTCAGACATCAAAAGCAGTGATGAAATAGACATTTAGCATCGGCTATGTACCCAATGCTAATTGTCACTATTTAAACACCCGATGCTAAATGTGACATTTAGCATCGGTTATTTAACCGATGCTAAATATCTAACTATTAGCATCGCGACATTTAGCATCGGCAAATAACCGATGCTAAATGTCCAAAATAACCCATGTTAAATGTCTTCTCTGCACTAGTGGCTCCCATATGCAAATTCCTAATGATGATCATAGGGAAAAAGAGAGTGATGGACATGGAATTAACTGGTTATTCGTCACTATGGCATTGAGATTTATTATGGGATTTTGGGGAGTAGTTGCTCCTTTGTTCAATTCTAGATCATGGAGAGAAAACTATTATCATTTCCTTGACGATATGTGGTACAAAATGCAGTCGTGTTGGTGAATGAAGATATGTAATGTAGCATTGACATATCATGTAAGGAACTAAACATTTTTTTACTAATCAAAGTGCACTAATTGCCATTTTACAACGGTCTCTAAGGAGTTTTAAACTTAGCACCTTGAGGATATAAGACTAAGTTCTTACCACTGAACTAGCATCTCAAGTGTTGTTACTTTTGTTTTACACTCATAAAGATTAAGGAGTAAGCTTTTAAGCTTTAAATTACTTAAAAGAATAGAAATATAAAATTCCCACCAATCAGGAAGAGATACACACACAAACTATTATTAGCATTTAGTTATCACATGGAGGAATTATAACAGACCCTCACTGCACTTCATGTGTGTTATTGAAAGCACCTCTTTGTCAATTTTTTCTATGGATTATGAAGATTTGGGAAGAAATCACTTGCTGGCTAGGAATCACATCGACACCCGTGAGTGAAGTGCCGGATGTTAAGGTCTCACGTAGAATCTGATATGGCCTGAAAAAAGTATCTAAGTGGGAGGCATCCCTCACCTTATAAGTCGCTTTTGTAGGGTTGAGTTAGACCCGATCTAAATTTAATTTTTGAGCAAAGAAAATTTAGGATAAGGGGATGACGCCCCAGTCCAAACCAGGGAAGACCTTCGGGCTCTTTAAGCACTTACAAAGGTAATTATATTTACCTCACCGCAAGAGAACTAGTGGGGAGTTGAGTCCGGGACCTCTCAGAAAACCTGTCATGCTCCACTAGGCCAACCCCGAGTTAGACCCGATCTAAATTTAAAGATTGGAGCAGTGTCTTTCCCATTGCGACGCGGTGAAAGGAAAGTTGTGTCGTGGTGTCAGCCGATTATTCTGGCTCACAACCACATGGATGCAAAATCTTTTGGATGCTAAATTGCAATTTTGTTATATTAAGTTCCACTCAAACAAAATGAAAACACCGTATACATCTTTCGCAAGCATCCCAAATCACAAACACTTGCTCTATGTAAGCGGGGCTTTGGTGATGGAAGATGGCGCATGGTTCCTTAGTAGGAAAGATATGTATTTATTGTCTCTACAACGACGAGGTTTAAACATGATCTGATATTATATATGTTACTGGTTTTAATAACTATTATTATTATTGATAATACATAAAGATATGTATCTCTCCCACTTCAAAATCACATAATAAGTTGATAAATTTTGTTTAGAAATTTTAACACTCAACTGAGATTACAAATGACAATCACGACGGACATATAATGTTTTCTTTGAAGTAGTGTCATTATTGATCCTTGCATAGCATGGATTGTCTAGTTATGTTATTATTATGGAAAGAGTGAGAGAAAGAAATGTGGAGAGAGAAATGCAAAAAGTATATTATTTTGGAAATTACAATTATGTTTTTATAAAAATGATGGGGTGTCAAAATTCAACATGTCTAATTTTGTAATCGAATGATCCCATTTTTTAATTATATTGATATTGATGGATGAAATGATGTGAAAGTGTAGTTAAATAAAATTAGATGATATATTTTTGACAGAAAAAAATATATGACATAAAACATATTTATATACTAGCGCCTTGACCCATGCGTTGCAACATGAAAAAACCTAAAACATATTAATATAAAATTGTTGTTGGATAATATTTGTTTCTTAAATTGCAACATGAAAAAACCTTGTTTAAATTGAAAGTAAGTATGAATTAAAAAAATGTGTAATAAAAAAAGGTAACTTTGTGAACTTAAAACCTAAAATAGAGTGTGTATAGATATAATCCAGACAAATTGTTCTATACACATAATCTATAGTAACAGTATTGGTTTATAAAATATATAGTCTAATATATGTGAATAAAAATGAAATTATAACTATAAGTCAAATAAGAAGATTATATATAAAATTGAAATTGACTATCCATAGATACTAAGAAGAAAGGAATTCAATAAATGAATTGGTAGTGACCGAATTAAATGAATTTAATAAATATTTCGGTTTCAGAAAGATAAGGAGAAGAAGTATAAAATAAATTAAATTTTTAAAGACTCAAAAAAATATGGTCATAAAAATATAAAGAGAAGAAGTATAAAAAGAAATTGATTTTCTAAAGTGGTGGAATCACTAATAGGGTAAGTCGCATGGGTTTGTGTCACGAAATTATTTTTTTTCACCAAACCGGTTATTGAGGCAATGAACTTTGAGTTTATTAAAAGTTAAAAATTTTATCAATGATAAAGTAGCCCAAAACACAATGCTTAGCACCACACTTTACATATTTGTCACAAAACTATTATTTGTTTCTACAAATCGGTTATGTAGAAATGAACTTTGAGTATTTGACGGTTAAATTTTTTTTCGAACACTAAAGTACTCCAAAACACGATACTTAGCATCACACTTTACGTATTTTTTCACGAAATTATATTTTTTCCCCACCAAACCGGCTATTGAGGCACAAACTTTGCATATTTGAATATTTAAATTTTTTTGCGAACACTAAAGCATCCGAAAACACACACTACTTAGCATGATACTTTACATATTTTGTCATGAAATTCTTTTTTCCACCAAACCGGTTACTAAGGAACAAACTTTGCGTATTTGAAAACAGTTCAATTTTTTTTTCGACCGATGAAAGTAACAAAACGACACTGCTTAGTATTAAACTTTACGTATTTTATTACAAAATTTTTATTTTCTTTCAACAAACCGGTTATTGAGGAACAAACTTTGCGTATTTGAACATTTCAAAAGATTTTGAGCCCTAAAGTACCCAAAAACATACTGCTTAAAACATGAAAGAGGAAAAAAAAGGAAAATACCCCAAAACACACTGCTTAATGTTTCACTTTACGTATTTTGCCATGAAATTAATTTTTAGATTGACAACGATCTTCATGTATTTGTACATATAATTTTTTTTTGAAATCTAAACTACCCCAAAACACACTGTTTAGCGTCACACTTTACAAATTTTGTTACAAAGTCAATTATTTTTAACGAAATTGGTTATCGAGTAACAAACTTTGCGTATTTGAACAGTTATTTTTTTTCAATATCTAAAGTACCCAAAAACACACCAATTAGCATCACATTTTACATAATTTATCACAAAATTAATTTTCATCTTCATTGATTTATATTTCTATTTTTTAAAATAAAAACATGGAAAAAAAGAGAGGGGGAGGGGGTGTAGGGAGAAGGGGACGAGAGTTTTGGAGGAAAAGTGGAGTAGTGAGAGACTCCCTGAGATTTATATTCTTAAGATTTATATATATTCTCTTTATTTTAGTAGATTATTTTACAAATATATGTATTTATAATTAGTTTAGGTTTTTTTTCAAAAAAAAAATTAGTTTAGGTTTTTTTTCTTGTCAAAATATAAAAAAATTGGTTTAGGTTTTTTTCACAATCATGGTTGAATGCCGCTGTCACACGCTTTGTCTCTACTTTCCCATCCTTCTTCCGTTTTACTCAAATCAACTCTCGGTAGCTACAATTCAATCAATGTCGTCTTCACTTTTAGGGTTTAGGTTTCCTTCAAAACCCTCTTTTCGTTCTCTATCTCATTCTCAACTCCACTCTGTGCCGCCTACAGTTTCATTCACTCCCAATGTTGATGATGATCTCGTTTCCAAGTTCAGCAGCATGCTCTCAATGCATCCAACTCCACCCTTATTGGAATTTGGTAAGATTTTAGGTTCTCTTGCAAAGTTAAAGCATTATTCCCTTGTTCTTTCCCTTCATCCGTTAATGGAACTAAATGGAATCAGGCCAAACGTGGTTACATTGAACATATTGATCAATTGTTATTGTCAACTCAGTCAAATGACTTCCGCATTTTCTGTACTGGCCAAAATTCTCAAATGGGGTTATCAGCCAAATATCTTTACATTCACTACTCTTATTAAAGGGCTATGTCTTAATGGTGAGGTTGGGGAAGCTCTTCACTTTCATGATAAAGTCGTAGCACAAGGATTCCAATTGAATCAGGTTAGTTATGGGACATTGATCAATGGGTTGTGTAGATTGGGACAAACAGGATCTGCCCTACAATTGTTGAGACGTGTCGAAGGGAAATTTGTCGAGCCTAACGTGGTAATGTACAGCACAATCATTGATAGTCTTTGCAAAGATAAACTTATAAATGATGCATTTGATTTATATTCTGAAATGATTTTCAAGGGAATTTTGCCTAATGTTGTCACTTACAATGCTCTAATTTATGGCTTCTGCATCGTAGGTCAATTGAAAGAAGCATTTGAATTGTTCAATGAATTGGTGTTGAAAAACATCAACCCGAATGTTTATACCTTTAGTATATTGGTTGATGCTTTATGCAAGGAAGGAATCGTGAGAGAAGCTAAAAGTGTGTTAGCTGTAATGATGAAAGGAGGTGTAGAGCCCGATGTTGTTACTTATAATACTTTAATGGATGGGTATTGTCTAGTCAATGATGTGAATAAGGCCAGAGATATATTCAACACTATGGGTCCAAGAGGAGTTACTCCTAATGTCCGCGGCTATAATATCATGATTAACGGATTATGTAAGATTAAAATGTTGGATGAAGCGATGAATCTCTTTGAAGAAATGCATTCCAAAAGTATGGTTCCTAGTACAGTAACTTACAATAGTCTTATTGATGGTTTGTGCAAATTAGGGAAACTAACCTGTGCTTGGAAGCTTTTTGAAGAGATGAACGATAGAGGTCAAACAGTCGATGTAATTACTTACAATTCTTTGTTAGATGCGTTATGCAAAAGCCATCAACTTGACAAGGCATTTGGATTACTAAAGAAAATGAAAGATCAAAGTATTCAACCTGATGTGTACACATACAATATATTTCTTAATGGACTTTGCAAAGTTGGAAGACTCAAGGATGCACTGGAGGTTTTTCAAGATCTTTTGGTTAAAGGCTACAAACTAGATGTCGCAACGTATACTGTTATGATCAATGGACTTTGTAAAGAAAATTTACTGGATGAAGCATTATCCTTGTTTTTAGAAATGAAAGACAATGGTTGCATCCCTAATGCTGTGACTTATGAATCAATTATTCGTGCTCTCTTTAAAAAAGGCGAGAATGACAAGGCAGTGAAGCTTATCCGTGAAATGATTGCTAGAGGTCTACTATAAGACAACCAATTGATAGATAGTTGCACACGAAAAAAGAAAATGGATGGTCCAATGGGATCGCTGTCACTTCAGTTTTGTTTAACAGTCATGTTGCTATGTTTATTGTGATATTGTTACATAACAATGGCTGATTGTTTTCCTTGAAATAAATTTCCTTTTTCTACCAGAACTGTTATGATTAATTGAAATGCTATATCTTTTATACTTCACTCCATTTACGTCAAATATATAAACTAGAGCTGAATTTTACTATATGTTGTGCTGAATATTCCTTGTGGATTGTCTTTCTATAGAAGGGGAAAAGCTAAAACGACCTTCTTTTATGTTGTATCAAGTGTTAAGGTTACAAACTCGTTTTGACATTGGTGTAAACTGAGATTGAGCTAGGCTGATGCGGAGAACAAACTGATATTGGAACAATGCTTTTATGTGAAGATTGCTGCTTGTTCTAGAATGTATATATGACAGGGGAATTCTGCCTATTTTCTGTGTTTTGCAGCTTATGCACAGTCTACCTGCATAATTGAACTCAGGATCTGAGGCTAGCGGCGGTTAACTAGCAGCTCCCGGCACTTGGAAGCTGATTTTCATTGTTTGGCGTATCTTTGCAAACTTAAAATTTGTGCCAAATCAGTTGTGCGCTTTTATACCATATTTTACTAAAACCAATAAGTAAGAATAGTGAGGATTTTGCAGAAATATTTTGTCCTAATACACTTAAGAATATTTTGTCTAAGTTTCCAAGAGTATAGAGCATTCTTGGTCCAAACAGAATGTGTTGTCAAAAGTTAGTAATTCTATATATTAGTCCTGGTCTTCTACACCCATATTTTACTGTGGGTCCAAATTAAGTTTATAAATATTCTCTTTAACTCACTTTTTGCTAGCAGATTTGTCTCCTTGTTCCTGGACATTGCCTGGCTGGTTGTTTTTAGATACTAAATGAGCACACAAGTTGATGAGTTGGAATGATAGAATAATGAAACATGGAACCAGACACTATAGGTTCTAATGCTAGTACAATTGAAAGATTAAGCATAACAAGCCTTTGTGCTTACTCATTACAGAGCAAAGTCCATTCGACCTTTTCTTGGGTTATCACTTCTACTGTGTTACTGTTGAGTATGGTATAACATACTAATTTGTTCTCATCTGATAGGATATTAAAATATTAAATAAATGTAGTGGGGCGGTTATTATTATCTTGTGGGCGGTTATTGTTTGTGTTGTAGTAACCGCCATAGGTTGTCTTGTGTTGTATTTATATTGTATTGTTCAGTTATTAGGGGAAGGAAGTTAGTATTTGGAAGTTATTTCCCTTGGGCGGTTATTTGACCATTACATTATTCCATAAGTACATAACAAGATTTGATGCTTTTGGTTCTTCAGGCATGTTTGTTCCTGATGCTATGCCCTTTACATATCTATTTTCCTCTTGATTACTCCACATGATCGGATTTTATATATGGGGACTGAAAATACCTTTTGATCATTTAATGATCATTCAAAGAGGAATCAGTGGCACTTCCAAAGGTAGTGTGGTTTGTTATTTAATTGGCTTTGTTGAGATGCGGTGTAAATAGTAGATTTATTTATATGTGTATTCGGCCCAGGCCCGTTAGGTTTTCATATAGTATAGTCTATTTAAACTCATTAGTGATTGTACTCTTTACATAACAACATATACAGTTAATAAGATAGAACTACAGTTGCTCTGTAGTCGCAGACGTATGCAAACATTGGCCGAACTGCGTGACCAATATCGCCTCTCTATTCTTCGTCTCTATTTAACCTGGTATCAAAAGCCTATGATCACTAGGTCTGAAAACCTAGCCGTCGCGCCGTCACGCTATTGAACCCTAGCTGTCCCGTTGATTGTTCATCCTCAACGGCCCTAGGTGCTACGAAAGTCACTGTTCATCCGTACGACACAACTGTTCAGCCCGTACGGAAGCCACAGTTCATTCCGTACGCGCGTCACTGTTCATTCCATACGGTGTCACTGTTCATTCCGTGCGGAAACAACTGTTCATTCCGTACGACGGCATGTTCATCCGTACGTCGTTACTGTTCATTCACGCGCCAGTCACTATCCGTACGGCGTTACTGTTCATTCCGTACGACGCCTTTCTACTGCTCCTCTCTGATTGTGGTTAGTCTTCCCATTATTGTCCAAGATGAGTTCAATTTTAGAAAAGGACAAAAACAAATCTGAATCGACAGGTAAGAGTCTCGTGTCTTATGCTTTCTCTAGCAATTCCTCTATAACAACGGAGAAACTCAATGGTGATAATTATTTGAATTGGTCTGCCTCTGTCAAAATGTGGTTTATGGGACAAAGGCTTTTAGATCACCTTACTAAGAATTCTACAGATATTGGTAATGATTTGCGTGAAGATTGGGAACAAACAGATTGTCAATTGGTCTCTCGTTTGTGGCAATCCATTGAACCCTCCTTGCTGGTCCATTATCGTTCATACACCACTTGTTATGATATTTGGCAGAAGGCTAAGAATGTTTATTCTAATGATATCCAGCGTCTCTATGGTGTTATTCATAATTTAGCCACCCTTCAGATGACAGAAGATAACATCATGACATATGCTAATAAAGCTCAGTCAGCAGCAAATGAGTTCAAGCTCCTTGTGACCGACAATGACTCGAAGAAGGTGCTTGAAAAACTAGATAATGTGTGTATGATCTATGTTCTTCGTGGTCTCCATCAAAAGTATGAGTCAGTACGGAGCAACATTCTTTCTGCATCAGACATTCCCTCAACAGAGGATCTTATCAGGCGTCTCATACGTCTTCCTGGATTGGAAGGAACTGGAGGGAATGGATCTCAGACTAACATAGAATCTTCTGCTCTTGTTTCTAATTTTGCAGGTCGTGGGGGACGCGGTCGTGGTAATGGGGGTTGTCGAGGAGGTCGTATCGGAGGACGTCCTCAGTGCACTTATTGTAAGAAACTTGGTCATACTGAAGACAAGTGTTATTCCCTTCATGGCTTTCCAGAAAAACCAGTAAATGTGACTCAGGTTAATGATTCTGAACAGAGAAGCACTAAACAAAATGTTCTTTTTCTGATGAGGAGTATAAGGCATTCCTGCAGTATAAGACTTCCCAGGCTTTATCATCAGCAACAGTTGCTCATTCTGGTAATTCTACAGTCTGTTTCTCTCAATCATCACCTGTTGACTCCTGGATTATGGACACTGGAGCTTCCGATTGCGTGGTTGGTAATCCATCTCTTTTATCCAAAATATCCCAACCTAGCACCCCACATTATATTACCGTTGCCGACGGATCAAAAGTTAAACTAGTGGCATTGGTAAAGCCACTTCTCTTCCATCCTTACCCCTTGACAATGTTCTTCTTGTTCCCAATTGCCCTTTTAATTCAATTTCAGTTAGTCGTCTGACTCGAAGCCTAAAATGTTCTGTAACTTTTGATGATGATTATTTTGTTATACAGGACCAGAGTACGAAGCGGACGATTGGTACAGGATATGAGTCACATGGACTTTACTACCTCCAGCCCATCCATCCTTCATCTACAATTGCCTCCACTTCTACTACAGAGTCCCCCAGTCTTCTTCATCGTCGGTTAGGTCATCTAAGTCTCAAGAAATTCAAAGTTATGGTTCCTCATTTGTCTCATCTGCAGTCATTAGATTGTGAGTCTTGTCAGCTTGGGAAACATGTTCGCTCTTCCTTCCCTAGCAGTACTCAGTCTCAAGCTCGTTTTTGATGTTCTTCACTCAGATGTATGGGGACCGAGTCGAGTCACTTCAGTTGTAGGACATAGATATTTTGTCACTTTTATTGATGAATTTTCTAGATGTACGTGGATCTACCTACTTAAGGATAGATCTGAACTTCTTGGTGTTTTTCAAAATTTCTTTAAGGAAATCAAAAATCAATTTGGTTGTTCTATTCGCACTTTACGCAGTGATAATGCGAAAGAATATTTTTCTACATCATTTAATTCTTTTATGGTTGAAAATGGCGTCATACATCAATCATCTTGTCCCCATACCCCACAACAAAATGGGATTGCTGAACGTAAGAACCGTCATATAATTGAAATAGCACGCACCTTTGCTAATGTTCCTTTAAAGTTTTGGGGGGATGTTGTCCTCACTGCAGGGCACTTGATTAATAGAATGCCATCCTCTGCTATTCAGAATAGGGTTCCTCATTCCATATTGTTTCCTGATGAGCCCTTGTTCCGTATCTCTCCTCGAGTCTTCGGATCCACTTGTTTTATTCATGATCTTACTCCGGGACTTGATAAATTGTCTGTTCGTGCAGTTAAGTGTGTCTTCCTTAGCTATTCAAGAGTTCAAAAAGGATATCGATGCTACTGTCCATCCGCACATCGCTTCTACATGTCTGCTGATGTCACCTTCTTTGGGGATGCTCCCTTCTTTGCATCTCCCATTGAGTCTGAGTCTGTCTCTCAAGTATTACCTATTCCTAACCTTTCCCGGTAGTTCCTCTCCCACCCATCATTGACCAGATAGATCACCCCTCTCCTACGGAAATTCCTAGTCCTTCTAGTCCCCCCTTGCAAACTTGTCAACGCTGTGCTCGTCTCCCTCCTGTCGACCCACCTCCTACCGACGATCCTAGTGACTCATCTCTGCCCCGGTTCCCTCTTCTACTCCGGATCCGCCTCCCGAGTCAGAAGGCCCTCCTATTGCAGTGCGTAAAGGTACACGTTCCACCCGTAACCCTCATCCTATTTATAATTTCCTCAGCTATCACCGCTTATCACCTTCGCATTATACATTTGTCTCTGCTATTTCTTCCATCACCATTCCTAAGTCCACACAGGAAGCTCTTTCTCATTCAGGTTGGAGACAAGCTATGATTGATGAGATGACAGCCTTAGAATCTAACCAGACATGGACTCTTGTGCCGCCTCCTCCTGGTAAATCTAATATTGTTGGGTGTCGTTGGGTATATACTGTCAAAGTTGGTCCAGACGGGAGTATTGATCGTCTGAAAGCACGCCTCGTTGCTAAGGGCTATACTCAGGTTTTTGGCCTTGATTATAGTGATACTTTCTCACCGATGGCTAAAATGGCTTCTGTTCATCTATTCCTTTCTATGGCTGCAATACGACATTGGCCATTGTATCAACTAGACATCAAGAATGCGTTTCTCCATGGAGATCCAGAAGAAGAAGTTTATCTGGAGCAACCACCTGGTTTTGTTGCTCAGGGGGAGTGTCGTGGGTATGTCTGTCGACTTCACAATGCCTTGTATGGTCTTAAACAATCCCCTCGAGCATGGTTTGGGAGATTCAGTAATGTTGTTCAAGAGTATGGCATGATTCGGAGTGAAGCTGACCACTCTGTCTTTTATAAGTTCTCCTCTCACAAATGTATTTATCTGGTTGTCTATGTCGATGATATTGTCATTACAGGTAATGATCATGATGGGATTGCAAGACTTAAACAACATCTAGTCCACCACTTTCAGGTCAAAGATCTTGGAAAGTTACGTTACTTTCTTGGCATTTGAGGTAGCTCATTCTAAGGCAGGGATTGCTATTTCCCAGAGAAAATATGCTTTGGATATTTTAGAAGAAACCAAAATGCTGGATTGCAAGCCAATTGACTCTCCTATGGATCCTAATGTCAAGATCCTACCAGATCAGGGGGAGCCATTTTCAGATCCAGTAAGGTATAAGAGGCTAGTTGGAAAGTTAAATTACTTGACCATGACGAGGCCAGATATTTCATATGCTGTTAGTGTGGTGAGTCAATTCCTAAATTCTCCTTGTGACACTCATTGGGATGCCGTTGTTAGAATCCTGAGGTATATCAAGGGAGCTCCTGGAAAAGGTCTTGTTTACACGGATAGAGGTGATTCAAATATTGTCGCTTACATAGATGTTGATTGGGCTGGTTGCCCCTTTGATAGAAGATCCACATCTGGATATTGTGTTCTTATTGGTGGAAATCTAATTTCATGGAAAAGTAAAAAGCAAAATGTTGTTGCCAGATCCAGTGTTGAGGCTGAATATCGAGCTATGGCGCTTACCACTCAGGAGCTCACGTGGCTGAAACATCTTCTCCAAGAGTTGCGTTTTTGTAAAATAGGCACTAAGAGTTTCATCTGTGATAATCAAGCAGCCCTACATATTGGGTCCAATCCAGTCTTTCATGAGCGAACCAAACACATTGAAGTTGATTATCACTTTGTTTGTGAGAAGATTGTGTCCGGCGACATTGCTACTTCATTTGTTGGTTCTAATGATCAATTGGCAGCCATCTTCACAAAAGCTCTTCGAGGACCAAGGATAACTTACATATGTGACAAGCTGGATGTCTACAATCTATACGCTCCAGCTTGAGGGGGAGTGTTGAGATGTGGTGTAAATAGTAGATTTATTTATATGTGTATTCGGCCCAGGCCCGTTAGGTTTTCATATAGTATAGCCTATTTAAACTCATTAGTGATTGTACTCTTTACATAACAACATATACAGTTAATAAGACGGAACTACAGCTGCTCTGTAGTCGCAGACGTAGGCAAACATTGGCCGAACTGCGTGACCAATATCGTCTCTCTATTCCTCGTCTCTATTTAACAGGCTTATTGTTGAAACTTTAAGGCTAATGGCCCCCTATTAGAATATCAATCAGGTGTGAACACTAATTCTTTTTTAAGTATATTCTCTCCATACAGTTAGTTTAGGATAGTTAATTCTTTTGTCCAATGATTTGAAGATTGTGTCCTAACATGCCTAAGAATATTTTGTCTAAGTTTCTTTTGTCAAAAGCTTTCTTGGCTCAAGACTTGGTCTATACAGAATGTGTTGTCAAAAATTAGTAGTTTCTTTCTAGCCCCAAGTCATATTGGTAAGCTTCAAATTTTGCAGAAATGAAAGTGGTTTAGGATACACAAGCCTTTTTGATCACTAATCGAGTTACTTGTCTTGAGTCACTTTTACCAACTCAAAGTAAAATCCAAATGGGTAAATTCAACTATAAATCGAAACACATTTGTCCCTTCCAGCATGGTGGCTGTGAGGCTGGTGGCAGTTATGAAGGGTGGTGAAGGCTGCATAATTAAGTACTCCCTGGTCTAACTGATATAATTTTTGCTGCTTCGATACAGCTTGGTGTGTTCTCAGTTATCGAATTCTTTTAGGGG